>JALMGA010000004.1:31900000-33150000 GCA_023333525.1 Aspidoscelis tigris stejnegeri | reverse complement strand
CTACAAAATATTTTAGAATATTTTGCAGTATTTCTGAGTAAGATTTGAAAAACTTTGGAAATCATCAGGTCATAAATTACCCTATTTTCTTTCCAAAGAATATTGATATGATACATTCTGCAATACTGTATGACTGCAGAAACACTGTTTGTGATGTAGAACCCTCAGGATGTAGCCCTTGAATCCTTATTCCTTTGTCCTGTTATGTCCTGGCCCAAAATGTATTTGTTTACAGTTTGACCTTGCTGCTAAGTGAACCTGCAGTGTTGGAGAGTTGGTCAGCGAGAACATTACTTGAGGTCTGAAGAACTGGTAAAAATATGCAAAATGTGTATTGTAATTAGCTTAGAAATAGTAGCTTTCAGCACCTACAAGATGCTATCCACTTAAGTTCATTCAAGAAATTCCCTAACCAAGAGAAAAGAATTGTAATCAAAATACCAAAAGACTAATATCGTTATATTGTGAGACCGTAGGAATGTCTCTCCCCCTGAAGACCAACAAATTAGATGGAATTTGTTTTTCCTTGGTAAATTATAGGTGCACCTTATATGCCAGTGCATGTTGTGGTGCGAAATAGTGTAATCAGGAAATTTCTAGACATACTGCTGTCCTAGATCTGTGGCGTGAATAGATCTCAGATTGAACGGTGGGTCATGTGCAATATTTGATCAGAAAGTGGCACTAAGAGTGCATCCAAGTAGAAAATGCTGAAGCTTCAGGAGCAATTTGGGCTGCTACTTGAAGAAGTGATAGAAATTTGCTTTTACAGTTAATGCATTTTTAATGCATAGTAGTGTTATAAAATGATTTCCACTACAACAGCCTCTCTTACTAGAGAGCTTTTTTAGCTCTCTGCCTAGTCTGGTGGTCTACAGGGGAGGGAATTGTACTATTATTTGACTGTGACAAAGATGAGGTGTTGCTATTGTCCATAGTACCTCTGTTTCTCTCAACAGGTGGTCAATTTTCTCTGTATCTGAATCTGAGAAACAGTTTTTGCTGTTGGGTCATAAAGACAGGATAGATAAAAGTTCCCCAGGAGGGTGAGTTTAAGGAACGGTGAGTACCTCATTGAGAGATGGGGAAGTCTTGCTGGCTCTTAAAGAAGAAGCAGTTCACCCCCTCCTCAAGAGGTTCTTTCTGGATCCAGATGAGCTACACAACTATTGTCCAGTAGCTAATATACTGTTACTGAATAGGGTACTGGAGATAATTATGGCTGCCCAACTGCAGCTTGAAAGGAGCTAATTATCTAGACCCATTTAAATCTGGCTTCAGGCCCATTTATGGCGCTAAAATTGCCTTGGTTGCCCTTGCTGATTACCTTCTCTAGGAGAAAGACAGGGGGCGTGTCACCCTGTTGATTCTCCTGGATTTCTCAGTAGCTTTTGATACCACTGACCACAGCATTCTTCTGGAAAGGCTGTGGAATTTGGGAGTTGGAGACATCATGTTGCAATAGTTCTGCTTGTATCTCTAAAGCTGATGCCAGAGAGTGGTTGTGGGAGATTTCTTTTGATGCCTAGGAACTCATTTGTGGGTTCCTCGGGGATCGATCAGATCTTCCATGCTCTTTAATATCTATATTAAGCCAGTGGTAGAGGTCATCAGGAGTTTTGTAGTGAGTTATCACCAAAACACAGATGACACCCAGCTCTCTCTCTCTATGCCACCTGAATAAGAGAGGTGGTCAGAGTGCTTGATAGGTGCTTGGAGGCACTAATGGGCTGAATATGGGACAGTACATTGAAACCAGATCCAGACAAGTTGGAGTTCTTGGGTGTCTTGTGTCCATGAAGAAGATAGGCATCCTGTTCCTGATGAAGTTTCTTAGCTCTGGAATGGACAGCTGCATAATTTGGGCCGTGCTCTTGGAGTCTACACTGACACCTGACGTTGAGATGGAAGCAGGGCCAGGAGCACCTATTTCTAGCTGTGGATGGTTTGCCAGTTATGGCCCTTTTAGTATGTATTTAGATGCTAGGTGAAGACATACCTCTACCCTAGCCTTTGGCTGAGGGACAAATATCTCTTCCCAAAGCAGGCATTGTTACCAACTTATTTGTTTTTAAGTGATTATATTGTGTCATGCCCCAAAGTCTTTGTGTATAGAGCATGATATAATTTTTTTTTTAAAAAAATGTAATATAATATATAAATAATGCTGTTGAATCTGGAGATTAAAAAAAAGTAGGAAATTGTTTCTAAAGGAATGCTTTTCATTTTTAGGTGACTAATTCTTCAAAATCTAGCTTGGCTGTTAATGTTCACAAAGCAAAAAGAGACACAGATCTTACCTCAGATAGTGACGGTGAAAGCAGGAAAGAAAACAAAAAGGTGGCAGCTAAAAGAAGCAAGTTGCCAAATTATCGGAAAGCAATTCTGTCTTCTAAGTACCATTCTCGGAAAAGCAAAACCTCAGACAGGTAACTTTAGTTTGATGATGAATATTTCTATATTTCCAGTCAGGCCTACACCCACTTATTGAGAGACAATGGGAATTGTTTCTGAATAGGCACATAAATTTCCTTTTAACATATTTCTATCTATTATTTATTAGATCTAAGGGACCAAAGTTTGTTCAAAGAGAGGGATACCTGTAGTTTCCTAGATCTCTATTCTCTCAATCTGTTTTATCTGCAAAAATGTCTAATTTGCTTGCTTAAAATTAATAATGAAACTGAGAAGAAAAAAGGCATTTTTCAAATCTTTATTACAAAGATTCTGTTGTTCTAAGCCTTCAATAAATTTGCCCTTAGAAAGCTGGTCTTTTCACTATGAAGTGTTAGTTGGCTCTCCTGTAAATACAGTTAGGAACAGGTGGGAAAGTCTCTTTGATATTTATTACAAGTAATTTCTAGTTTTCTTGGGGGAAGCACACAAACAAAACACATAAATCCAGGAGCTGCTATTACATGCTAAAAATGCATATACTGTTTTTATAATTGTTATATTTATTCCAATCAACCATCAGATTCTGTATGCTACTACTCAATAGCACACTTTTTAGTACCATTATTTATGATGATTTAAGTATCATTGATAGTATTACATTTCAGTTTGGGTTTTTCCCCAAGAGATTGATGGGTTTTATTACATGATTGTGTATGAACATCTCTGTTATTTTAGGGTAGAACAGCAAGCTTTCACAAAGCCAAAAAATCAAGAATCTCATGTTAAAGAGGAAGAGAAATCAAATCCAACTTCAGAAATATCGTCATTGGAAATACTGGGGGAATCACCCAAGAAAGTGGGTGAGCAGAAAAGTCCAGTGAAGAAGTTGAAAAGCTCAGATTCTGGAATTCACAAAGACTCAACTTACAGGGTAGATATATTTTAGATTTTTGTTTTGTTCTGTTTTTTTCCAGGGAAATTATGGCTGAGATGATTTTTTGCAACTGCCATAAAAAGCAAGGGTAATACAGAAGCAGTGCACAAAATGTAACAAACAACCTTGATAATTAATGTTGATGTGCCAGAACCCTTTCTGGTATTCCCTTGAATTCAGAGTTGCTTATATCTGGATCTGATCTATGGCAAATATTGCTGGGTGAGCCTGCCTGTTTGACTGTGCAGCTGTTTGAATGTGAGATACCACTTGCAGAAAAAGGGGCTGGGTTCCTAAGAAAACACCTCATAAGGTGAGGAGATGAGCACTGAAAGAGATTGCAAGGAGATTACCAAGTCTATTGACTTTTTTGTCTACTAGCTTTGCAGTCAGGAGCGGCAGGGCTATGTCAGCATTGTGATACTACGTTGTTGTGATATTCAGATTCCTGGGCCTTGTCAACCCTGCAAAGGACAGAAACATGTTTTTATATCCAGTACAGATGCCTGAAACTCAGCAGGGGCCATGGGAAGGCCCAGGAACCCTGCAGTTGCACAGTGTTGTCATCAGGAGTGAAAGAGAAGGCATAGGTGGAGGGAAGCGAGGATGCTGTAGCCGTGAGAGAAGGAAAGAGGCTGCAGGCATGAGGGAGTTGACAATCCCAGGCAGCCAACTATCTACCTAGTTCTAAATTTCAAGGGCAGCTAGTTTGCCCATACGTATTTTGGGTTCATTGCATCCAAACTAGGTCAGTCCTGTTTGTACACATCTCTAATCCATAGCCACAGCAATCTGTAGTTCAATATTCATAGAATATATGAATTCAAGCGTTACTGCCATTCTTAGTTAACACAAAAGTAAACAATCCTGTTATATCCATAGAATCTCCCACATAACATGGCATCTCGTATCTTGTTTAGGCACTTATTCAAGAACTGGATCAAGAGAGAGAGAAGAGATGGAAAGCTGAACAAGCTGAAAAGAAACTGAGAGAAAATATCAAAGAGCTACAAATCCAAGCAAAAGAAGAAAAAGGTATTCAGGATATGGCTGTGTATACTACAGATCGGTAAGAAGCAAGTATGTCCCTAGGGATCTTTTTTAAAAAGTGAAAATTACAGGTTTTTGGTGCATATTCTCAACAATTACCTGGAGTGAATTCTGGTAGGTTCAGACAGATTTATCTGCAATTCAGGCATGTATTCCCAGATTGTAGAATAGTCTCCTTCCTGAGGTGTATCAGGCATCTTCACTTTTTGCATTCAGGAGAGCGTTGAAGACGCACCTCTTTTCGCTGGCCTTTGGCTAAACAAGAAAATGGCTTTCCTAACTAGATTCAGGCATTGTTATGGTTTTAATGTTCATTTTATATGTTCTCTGGTTTTTAATGTTGTAACCTGCCCTGAGACCTTTGGGAATAGAGCAGGATAGAAAAATGAATGAATGAATGAATGAATGAATGAATGAATGAATGAATGAATGAATGGTGTATTTTAGGTGACAGATCTTAAGGAACTTTCAAGTAGAGAACACATGGTTTCAAAAGACAGCAGAGAAACATGTGTCAGTTTACACTGAGAACGAATGTACTCTTCATCAAGATGGTATTGGAAACTTCTATTACATTTAACTGTGGCTTTTAAAAATATGCACAGGCAGCTACAGTTGTTTTCTGGAAGCCTTACAGGGATAATTTATATTTTCTAAGAAAGCAAGTGGGTCCTGATCCATTGTCTCTTAGATGCCTCCTGGTAAGGATCATGTTCATCCAAAATCCAGGAATAGCTGTTTGCAGTTACATGGCTGTTGACATTTACAGCCTTATTTTTGTGAAACTAGGCCTATTATATTTTTTTGAAACCTATTTCTGCAGCTGTAGAAATAAATTGAGAAAAGTTAAAGTGCTTGGTTGAAAAGTCAATCTCCATGTGTTCTGTTCATGTTTGGATTGATGGAAAACATGCAGTTCCAATATGATTTAATTTGATCTTACTTAAACATGATAAGAACTGGATTTCAGTAGATGTATTTGCGTTCTGTATGCAGAGTATCCCAAGACCACTGTTACTGTCTGTAGCAAAGATTGGAAAAGGTTGTTGCCTGAACATCTGTGTGCTAGGATTGACAGCGCTATACTGAATTAGCCAGATCAATCACTTTGCTTAGAATATAGCAACGTAAATTCAAGTTATATTCAGAAATGGTGAGGTTGCACAAAGCCACATACCAAAAACATAGCAATGAATGGGTGAAATTTGGTATTTTGAGGCATGTAAGTTACTTCCTGAGTTAAATATTTACATTGGTGGCTTCTGAGCTTTGTTTATACTGTCCTTCTGAAAAAGATCTTTAGCACTGTTAATCTATAGATTAACTACAGATTAACTACAGATTGCTACAGATTGGAGGATGACATATTTTAACGCATTTGACTTGATTATTTATCTCTCGGGTCAGTGAAGACTCACTTCAGATATTATGATAAACCTTGATTAAAGAACTTTGCTTTGCTTTAGTATGATACTTGAATTGACAAATTATCTTGGAGATAACAGCAAACTGCCAAACTGCTGAGTTTGAAAATAAACATAGCTTTCTGTAATGCATTTGTCATCCTTGAAACATTTTTTTTCTTATATTAAAAAAGTGTAAATACAAATTTGTGGTTCTTCTTCATGCACTATTTTCCAGGCTAAAAGAGCTGGTTTTGAAAGAACGTAATACCAAAGCCAAGCTTCAGGTAGACATTCAGCAATTGAAGAGTGAAGTGGAGAGACTTAGGAAGGAACTGGATCAGTCAAAACATAAAGAAGATGATCAGCAAAGGACCCTGAAAGCATTAGAGGATTCACTGTCAAAGTTGGAGACACAAAGGCTACAGCAGCAAGCTTCAGAGGTATTATTTTGGTTAGATCAGAGGTTCTTATTTTTTCTCTCACCAGCAATCCCTGCAGAAATATGAAGGAAGCCGAGGACCCTCTTCGAGAAAATATATTTTTAAAAATTATTCAAATTTAATATTTTAAGGGTTTTTAACATCTTTATTAGACAGTGTAATTTCCAAAGCAACACTGTGTTTCATGAATCCCCTAAACACCATCCATTCAACCCCAGTTTAGATGATAGAATAACTGAAATTTGATAGTTTGTTTTAAAAACTGCATAGATGGCGTTTTGGAAGATGCAGGTAATTGCCCCGAGGGAATTAGAACTGTTGTTAGTAGTCTGAATATCCTTGTTCTCCAATGCAATTATTCGGCTTAACTAGAAATGCTAATTTTATGGAGTGCATTTTTGGACAAAACTAATTTTTTTAAAGAGCATCCACATCTTTCATATTTCTGCTGGAATAAAACGCTATATATTCCTCCTTGCAGCCCCTGGAAAATGGTTGATTGATATGCTGTTATTTCTGTTAACAGTGATGATTAACCTAGAGTTGTTAATCTTCTGTTTTTGCACATTTGCCATACTGAATTGTTCCATATCTTCAGACATTTGATATGAGACAAAGACAACTTTTGCAAATACAGGATTTCATTATCAAACAGTATAGTTGTGATTCAGTTTACCTTTTGATTTGAAACACCATCCAGATGAAACAGATTCAAGCTGCCAAGTTGAAAGCTTCAGCAGCTGAGAGAGAAGTGCAGTTACTCCGAATCTCTCTTCAGCAACAAAAACAAAAAATGGAAGAAGCCCATGAACTTCTTACGCTGCGAGAGCGAGAACACAGGTACGAGCTGGCAATGCAGGTGCTACTGAGGAGCACATGAGAAGCTGCATTTTAGAATGTGCACTTTAGGTAGCTAGGAAATACAGTTTTTTCCTTTCCTTTTTCTTTTAATTAAAACATCTTCCCTCGCTAAAAGCATTCACAGTTTTTAAAAGAGAGATATCGAGATGGTAATTAACATGGATAAACTAATCAAAGCATGTTTCTGTAAAAAGCAAGACAAGTTCATTTTTCATTATTATTATTATTATTATTATTACTATTATTATTATTACTATTATTATTATTATTGGTGTATTTCTATAGCGCTGTTCATGTACTCAGCGCTTTACAAATAGAAACCAAAACAGTCTTACTCCACTAACTTCTTACTCGTGTGTTTTACTGTTTTAGAAAAGAACTTGAGGTCAGAGTTACATTAAATGGCTCAGAATTCCAAGAAGCTCTTTCAAAAGAAGTGGCTAAGGAGCAACAGAAACATGAACACCGTATTAAAGAACTACAGGAAAAAGTGCAAATGTTAAAGCAAAATTACAAGGATTTGGAAGATGAGTTCCGTATTGCATTAACTATAGAAGCGAAAAGATTTACAGAGGTCAGTGACTTTTATTATTCTCAGATAATGTTATTAAAGAGAATTAAATGTACAAGTGTCGTTTGTACAGAAGGGTAAACTTCTGTTTCCCCTTACCTTGTTAAGTACATATGATAAAATACATTAGAAGTCTAATCTATATTTCTTACTTTACTGAAATAGGTCAAAGAAGCCTTTGATGATGTTGCTACTCGGTTAGCAGAATATAAGCACAATCTTATTCTATCTGAACAAAAAGAAAAGCAGTCAGCCACCCTGATCCAGGAACTGACATCGATGGTGAAAGATCAAAAAGCAAAGATCACAGAATTAATTAAGTCAAAGCAAGAAACAACATACAATTTAAAGGTATGAACACTTTGCTTCATATTTTGCAAGTTTTTGTCTCCTATACATGGTACTGTGTATTAATGCATAACTTTGGCTAGTTTTCAGTAGCATAGAAACAACCCCATAGTATTGCAGTTATGGGTTCCATGGACAACCTCAACACTTGCTTTGTACTAGTGTCGACACTATATAACTAGTGGAATTAGAATGTAACTGAAGCAGATGTGGTGGTCAGGTGGTAGAGTGGGCTCCTAGTTTGTGCACACACCACATGTTGCCAGGTAGTTACTGGGCCAGATTTTAGATTTGGCATACAAAGCCCTAAGCAACTTAGGACCAAGGTATCCTAAAGAATACTTCCCCAGTTACAAGCCTGGAAAAGCCCTGGAAGCATCTGGAGAGATCCTTCACTGGATCCTAGAAAATATAGAATGCCAATACAGCTTTTAGTTGCCTACTGAGGACATATTTCTTCAGCCAGGCATTTCATTTCATACGTGAATGGTTGTTTTGCCGACCTTCAGTGTGTTTTAATTAACTGCTTCAAGAAGTTTTAATAGGAAATGGTTTTGAAATGTTTTTGTTAATAATAGTCGTCACCACCACCAAATAAAAACCAAGACTCCTTACCACTTGTCATAAATATGTAACTGCTGGATTAAATGGGCATCTTAATAGGCTGGCTTCAAATTTAGTTGTATAAAGATGCAGAGACTGAAAAGGCTAGAAATAGATGTCACCATATCGTGTGGTCAGTCCTTCCAGGAGCTCTGCAAAGTATCTTGCTATGGTTCCCCACTGTGATTCCATCCCCTTGTCTTCTTTTTGCATCTGCAGGGTGATTGAAAGCTCTTGGTTCAATCTATGTGGTGGAGGGGAAGCAGGCTCTCACCCTTCGCGTGTGGAACATTACTTGAGGGAACAGAGCAAATTGTTAACTGCAGTTTGTTTGTGTATTTGTTTTGCATTTTTATCCCATCCTGTATCCAAAGGTCTCAGAGTGGGTTACAGAAACAAACCAATACAAAATGAACGCACTAAAAATAATGGTGCCTGAAGAAAGAGGGCAAGGGGATCTGGTTCCTCAGCCATAGGCCAGGGTAAATACGTGTGTCTCGATAAACATAATTGATCAGGAAAGGGAATTTCTTTTGACTGGAGAGACACATTCATCTTTGCCAACCATTCAGGGCTGACATGCACAGCCAAACCGAAGGGAGCATGAGTATATAATTTCCCTTCTGGGGTGGGGGGGGGGGGAGGAGAGGTATGTCTCCAAAAGGATTGGGTGCTTAATCATTTGAAAAACATTGCTCCAGTCTTCTCCAAGTAACTTGAAGTAGCAGCTCTTGACAAAGCCAACTTCTTGTGCCATTCTCTGTAATTCAGAGAACTACATCTTGATGGAGCTGTCACCTCTAGTGTACTTGATTCTCTCAAGAAATAGCTGAGAACATGTTCAAAATTTTCTGTGTGCAAAGCACTCCAGTGAAAATTACCAATTACTTCCAAAATGAGAAAATGGCATCAGAATAAGACAGAGGCAGTAGCCAAAGATTTGGCTAGTTATTATTGGTATGTGAGTTACGTTGTTTCCTGAATATTCTGAGCATAGATTTCTTCAGAATGGTTCAAAGCAGTGTATGTTGAACTTTGCACCTGTGAGGTTGGTTAAGTTGAAAGTCAGTGGCTGGTCCAAAGTCACCTAGAGCTCTTCCATGGCTGAGTGGGGACCTGAAGCTAGTATTCTTAGTTTGGCACTCTAGCTGCATTGATTTTACCACCTTTGCACTTGATGACACGTGGAACTTTGAGGACAGCGTACCCTTTGGTTGCTTCTTTTCCCCAGATTGCTTTGCCCACTCCACCACACTCATAGGAAGAGAGAAATGCAGAGAGTGAGACCTTGTTTTTCCATGATGGGTACGTAAATATCAGCCCAATATAATAAATTGAATCCTTGACTTAAAATTCAGTTGTTTCACAGAGGTGAGGTGGTGTTTTCAAGCCCTTCTACCTTTCTCTTTTCAACTGCGTTTTCTTTTTTTGATGAAAAAGGTAAGATATTTAACAGCGTGTGACAAAGTGTGGAATGGGAGACTTGGAGTCATTGAAGTAGTAAAGGAAGCCCTACATTAGCATAGTTAAGCAATCTACTACCTTCCCTAGCAAGAACAAGCAACCCTGTTTCCCACTGAAATGTGCCTGGGAAGTTCATAGACTTATCAAAATTGCTATTTTTTTTTTAATAGAACCAAATCCGAACACTTGAAAATATGGTAGAAACTGATAAAGAGAAGACTGTTCAGCTTGAGCTTCTTAAGCAGGAAAAATCAAAACTTATTTCACAGATAACAGCCCAGGAGACTGTAATAGATGGATTAAAAGCAGAGAGGAAGATATGGGGACAGGAGCTGGCAGAACAAGGTAAAAATGTTTTCTGTGATGGTTCTGGTCAAATGCAGATAAAAACAAAGGATTAAATTTATATCTGTAATTTAAGCCTCCGCAAGAGTATAAAGCGTCTACTTTAAATTTAGGTATTTAGTAATTTCCATTATGCCTATTTCAGAAGCATCTCCCTATGGGTTTCTGGCAATGATATCCAAACATAGAGGCATTCTTGCAGTCCAGTGTGCCCTGTTGAGTCCAGCGATCTCACAGCACAAAGATGGGTGCATTTCACTTCAGGAAATTTACCAGTGTCCACTCAGCAGTACCCTGATTTCTCAGAAATCCAAATTTAAGTGCTTTCTCCAGCTCCTTTGAAGCAAGATGCCCTGGAGAAATTAAAGAGTCTGTTTGTCACTGTGCCTGTTTAGCACACTCCAGTCCTTATAGCCAGAAGTTGTAGTTTCTTCCTCTATTAGTGCCCTCCCCGGCTCACTGCCAACCCTCTCTGAATGGATTGCACACATCTCTCACACCTGGTCTGAGCTAACAATCTTCTGCGATGAGACTTGAGTTCTGCTTACAGGGATTGCCTGTGCTGTACACGTGGTTTGAGATTCTCAAGGAATTAAGTGAATTTTAAATCGTTTCACTACATGTGAATCCACTCTATTTTCCATTGCATTTTCCTCAGTTTTCACACTACCACTCTGGCTCATTTCTGCCCCCTCCTGTCCCAGCAGAGAATCAATCACAAGCATTTTGAAATTTCTGAGTTCCTTGATTTATGGACCAGCCAAGATAGGTCCAATGCCTTGTACACTTGAAAGGGTATATTGTCACAGGTGGATTATCCAGATGCTTCTGCAAACTGGCTTCATGCCAGATTCCATTTCACTACTCTAATGAACCAGTCCCTCCTTCCCTAGACTCAGGGTGAGTGGTAATGCAGTGATGGCTGCCATAACTACCATTCCACTATGTTCACATATTTTAATTTCCCATGGGCTGAAAGAAACTGGGTGGCACCTTGGACAGCTCCTCCCACTGTAGGAATCCAGCATCAAGTCCTTGCACTTCATGAATGAAAACATGCCTGTTAGCTGATTGAAGTGGGACTAGGGGGCACTGTAGGAGCTGAAGTAGGGAGAGAGAAATGTTACTGGTAGGCAACATGAGCTGCGAAAGATTGCTTCTTTGTGTAGCACCTGTTACATTCCACAACTTCCATCGCAGATCCTTTGGAGTCTAAGGCACTTTTTCTAACAGAGATGGGCAGCACAGGAGGAAGAGAAGATCTGGCGGCTTGTGGCTGCAGCAACATAGAACTTCCTGTAGCACAGGATACATTGTGTGCTCATCCCCTGAAGCTAGTTTGTGCATTCCCCCTTTTTCTCCTGGTGCTGCTGAACAATGGACGGAGGTAAGTTCTATGACGACAAGAGCAGCCCCGGGGCTCTTCTAAAATACTCCAGGACCAACCACACCCCAAACCATTGCTTGGGTTTATTTTAAGTGAGTCAGCAAGGCTCTTGGCTGCATTTCTCCAACGTTCAGACTCTGTGTTAATTAATTGCTTCATTTATTTGGTTTCTGTTTAAATACCTTGTTTTGGAATGTAACCATTGCATAAACTGAGATACGGTTTTAATGGTTTTGATTTTAAAAATGCTGAATGTCTTTAGAGCTGATTGATGTAAGGATGTTTCTGCTTTCCTGTCCTGCCTGTGGTTCAAGGTTAACCATGGAAGCTGGGTAGAAATCCATGGGGTGTATTTCCAGTAGAGAAATACCACCTTGATTACAGAACATTACCTCTTCTCAGTTTCAGGTGGAGTTGACATTCTCTAACTTCTGGTACTTTAAAAAAAGAAATCCCTTTATTCTGTTTTTTCTCTGATATACATTCAGTACCTGTGGGAGAATTGGCCAATTTTCTAAGAAAGATGAAAGGAGTATTGAAGCAGAGATGCTGTTTTTAATATTTCATGCTAGAATTTAGCATTATGTTAATTCATTGTGCTAAATTAGATACATCTGCATTTGATCACAGCTGATAAAAGACAATGCATCTATAAATAGTATAGTGAAGTGATAAGTCACTTGTAGTGTCTATAAACTAAAAAAGATGGGTTTATGTTAGAAAATACTTTTATTATTGTTATTGTTTGCCACCCTGGGAACCTCCAAGCTGACAACTGGAATATAAATGAAATAAATACTCCGGGAGTGGCTGAAACTTAAGTAAGGCCAGCGAAAACAACCCTTTATCAAATTGTGTCCTGTGCACTTCAAATAATGCTTTGGTGATGGAGATAAGGGTATTGGCTTTATACTCTTAAAAATAATATTTAACATTGGCATTGTTTTCTTACTTCTTCCCCAGGAGCTTCTCTTGCCCAGGACAGAGGAAAATTGGAAGCCAAAATAGAATTTCTAACTAGTGAAACTGAAGCTCTGAAAAAGCAAAATGAACGCTACAATGATGCATTGAACATTAAGTCTAAGATAGTGGAAGATCAAACAGAAACTATTAGAAAATTAAAAGAAGTAAGGGTTCCTTTTTATCAAAAATGTCTTATAATCATGTATTGTTTCAACATCAGTATTAGAAATGTTTTAGCCTGATGACACAAGTATTCTTGCAACCTCACAAACCTGATTGGTCTCTGAGTTGATAAAGACTGATACCCCAATCTAGGGAGTTTGTCTTTCTGCCCCCCAGTATACCTCTGTTGCTTGGTTAAGGATTAGCAAGGTCTACTTCATGCAACACTGATGAATGGAAGAACTGGTATTGGTACATGCAGCCTGATAAAGCTAAGGCTAACCATCAAGACTGGTTCTTTAAAAAACAAAAAATGTTTGGTGATGAGATGTCTTTTATACTAAACCCAAACACCTGGACAAAACCCAACTTCGTCTGGATGCCTTTAATATTATGCTGTACACTAGACGTATAAGCCAACTAAAGCTTTGCTCTTCATAGTTTATTTTTTAAAATTCAATTTCTGCCACTACCTGTTTCTAGAACAGGCTAGATTGATCCTAAATAAAATCAAATCGTATAGCCCTAAAGCTAGTCAGTGCATTTTGTTAAATAAGAAAGTATTAACAACCCTTAATTTGGTGAGATGTAAATACACTGATGAACAAAATCCTTACAAGGCCTTGCAGGATCGAGATGAGCAAATAAGAAAGCATCGTGAAGAAATGACAGAAATCCAAAGGCAGTGTAAAGTACAATTGGAAGAAAAAGATATACAACTGGACGATCTGATGGAAAAAGTACACAGGCAGAATGAGAGGAAAGAAGAATTAAAACAAGAACTGCAAGAAAAAGAGGCAGAGCTTGAAGGTATCAAGAAAGCCTACAGGTACTTGAATCAAGTAAATATATAAATGTTGGCATGTCATTTCTGTGAATTTTTTCCTTGCTTCGCCTTTCCTATGTCATGTTTTAAAATACGTCTTTATTTTGACTAACTTTAATACTTTTATGTAAACTGCTTCAAGATGTATATACAGGAAGTGGTATACAAATATTTTAAATATACAAATAGATTTTTAAAAATAATCCTCAGAGTTAGATTAATACATTTCTCCTCTGCTGTGAGCAGTTTACAAACATGTCTGTTCTATTCCAGCGCAGTGAATAAGAAGTGGCAAGACAAGGGCGGATTACTGAGCAAGCTGGAAGCACAAGTTAAACAAATGAAGGAAAACTTTGATCTAAAGGAGAAGCAGCTGGTTGAAGAGAGAGATAAAAGTCTTCAGGCTCAGAAGTAATGTTTGTCCTTTTATTGTACTGATGCATATAGCATGCTGGAGGTTGGGAATCTGGGACATTTCATTTAAAAGTGTGCAGAAATATTATTCAGAAACACTGAGCCCTTGTCCCCATGGCTCTTTGGCACAGTTCTGAGCACAGGATTGGCGTGGCCCATCCCCATGGGTTTTGGATTTGGTTTGTGAAAAGCATGGCAACCCCTCCCAAACCATGCCAGAAGGATACCTGAAAAAACAAGTCTCGGCATGCTTTGGGGGATCAGTATGCATTGCTCAGTGAGCCAGGAACGCACATGGGGACACTAGCAGGCTAACGGGGAGGAGATTGGTGCTTATGTCATTGGGAGGTGGGGTGTGCTTCTGGTCCTGCCCTGTCCATTGAAGATCACGGCCATTGACTTTTTAAAATGCCAGTCGCAAAGGCAGGCTGGAGAACTGCTTGTTTTTTTAAATTTTCTGCCATTTCCATGGAGGTATTCCAACCCTATTCATAGAACAGGCTGCAGTCCCAGTAGATACTGTCACTGGTAAACGAAGGGAGTGTGATTATATGGATTAGTTGTTGGGAAGTTTTACTGAGGATTTCTGTTAACTGCGATCAAGAAATGCATGTTAAGTTATATCTTATTCCAGTAACATAAATATTACCAAGAAATTTTAGAATTCTTTTTGATTTTAGGGCAGCGACAGAAAAATTGCGTTCTATGGATGATGCCTTCCGAAGTCAACTTGAAACTGTTCTAGCGGCACATCAGGCTGAACTGCTGCAAATCACAAATGAAAAGCAAAAAGAAATTGTGAAAGCAAATGAAAAGGTGATCGATAATCTTGAAAACATTGAAATGTGTAGCCCTGGTGATTTATATTAAACAATTAGGTTTGTCAGCAGCTTATACATAGATGACTTAAACAGAAATGCCTAGTACTTGCAGAATCTTGGGTGTTTTTGCGGACTGGCCCACCACTATTCACTTCTGATTTGTCTGACTTTCATTTCATTACATGGGTATCTAACTCTGTAGGTTTCCTTGCCAAAGATACAGCATTGGTTTACCATTGCTTTCTTCAAAGAAAAGTCTAGGGACTGAGCCTGTGAACTCTACCTTCCAGGCAATTTAGTACCAAACTACAGGCCCTCCTTTTTAATATTTATCTTGACTTGAAAAGCACCTTGTATCCAAAATAAAACAATCAAATACAAATTATGGTGCAATATTCCATTGTCTCTCCAAACAGGAGAATGACAACAATAATATAAAAAAGTTGCTGAGAAAAGGGCAAGTTTGTTTCTAAAAAACACCACACTGAAAAGTGTTATTCTTGTTGCTGTAGAAATCTAACATCTTCAACTCCAAATCTTCTCTTGATTTTTCACAATTATTTCTGGTAATGTTAAGGAAATTCATTAATATTGGAGAAAACAAAATGTTTTTACTGACTCTGAAACTAATATTCTAAGTTCAAATGTATGTAATAGATACTTTGCTG
This sequence comes from Aspidoscelis tigris stejnegeri, assembly GCA_023333525.1. NCBI lineage: Eukaryota > Metazoa > Chordata > Lepidosauria > Squamata > Teiidae > Aspidoscelis > Aspidoscelis tigris. The sequence goes on along the minus strand of JALMGA010000004.1, from coordinate 33,134,340 downwards.
AATTTTATTCCAGGTTTACCAGATTGAAGAAGAAATGCGTCAACTATTGCAAGAAGTTGCAAGCAATAAAAAAACCATGGAAGACAAAATTAAACGGCTTACCTTAGCTTTGAGTGACATTCAGCAAGAGTTTTGAAGCACTATCCATGGCATAGTGCAGTCTTTGTATAGCACTTGCAGAAAATGCAACATCCCTTGCATTCTGTGGTGCATTGTACAGATCACTGCTGATAATGATGGTTCAGTGAATCAATTATTGCTTCCAGTTTTCTTCACACATATTGCATAATCTGATGGTTTATGGCAACAGATCTCTCCGCATATGTGAAGGATGACTACAAAAAATGTGGCAAACCCTTAGTGCCTTATGAAACGCAGAAAAATAGTGGTGTACTTAATAACTACAGCAATGAACAGCTTTTAAAAAAATAGTTTAGAGAAAATGCTACATGGGAGCAAGACTTAATATTAGCACTTTGAATTTTCAGAATAAATATTTATATTTGTTAAACTTTTTGCTGCTTTTTCTTTCAATGTTCAAGGAAAAATACATGGCTCCAAATAATATGATTATTAAGCTGTGGAAGTAATTTATGAAACTGAATGCAATCTAGACTTGAGAAACATCCTTTCCTAAAATGTGGTTTGTCATGGGAACAGTTCTAGGGTGTTTTTCCACTGTCACTAGAAGTACCTGTTAAGTACCCATTAATGGGTACAAAAATGCCATTATGTACCCATTAATGGGTACTTTTAGTGACAGTGGAAAAACACCCCTATTTTTCTTTTGCAGATGGGCACGGTCCCATCAGTGTCATAAGAGATTCCAGAACACTTACTGGACATTTTTTTTAAAAAAAATCTTTTAAAAGTTAGGATTATCTAATATGTTCCAAAGGATTAGCTAAGCAGTGGAGTCCAAGCATCGTGTGATGTCTTGAAAGACAAAGTTACAGTGGCATAAACTGAGTTCAGGAGACCACTGTTATTAAAGTTAAGGGTGCTGAGCTACCAAGCTGGAAATTTGGGAGATGGTTGTATATTGTGTTCAGCCAATTCCAAATACAACTTTAGGTACTTTATGGAAAGTGATACATAAAGCACAACAAACAACAATGTGCAGACTTTGAGAGATGTGCGTCTGGGGCAGAGGAAAATGCAAAGAAGAAGAGGAGGAGGAGTTGGCTCTTCTACCCTGCTTTTCTCACCCGTTTAAGGGGACTCAAAGCGGCTGACAAAACTTTTCTATTCTCCCCACACCAAACACCCTGTGAGGTAGGTGGGGCTGTGAGAGCTCAGAAGAGAGCTGTGACTAGTCCAAGGTCATCCAGCTGGCTTCATGGGGGAGGGCAGAATTGAACCCGGTCTTCCCAGATAAGAGTCCAGCTCCCTAACCACTAGACCAAACTGTTGCATGTATGTCTGGTTCTGTGCATCCATGTGGCACACGTATAAAGTGTCTAGGTATATAGTGTATAGTATTCCCCGTGTATGTCTTGTCTTCTGAGGAATTCAAGGCAGTGAACGTTATTCCCTAACCCCCCCCCATTGGTAGGCAATGGCAAACCACTTCTGCATCTCTGCCAGGAAAACTGCGGAGGGTTGCCCACGATTTGGTGGTACTAAATAACCACAACAAAAAGCCTCTTGAGTAGGTTCTGCTGAAGCAATGGGCCTCAAAAGACACCCGGGTTGGCTGACCGGCTCGCTCGGTCTTCCTGTATTGGCGTCAGTGCGCGTTATAGAGCGCGCGTGTGACCGCCTTCTGTACACAAGACCCCCCTGCTGCTGCCGCTGCTGCCTCACCTCAGGCTCCACCCCCTTCCAAACAACAACCTGGCTGTCGCCGCCTTCTCTTCCCTATACAAAACTTTGTCTCCCAGCAACTGTGTGTGGGAAGCGTCACTTCCTTTACACTCCGACCGATTAGCGTAGCGGCGGCGGCGGCGCTCCAAGCGAAGCGCGTGCGGGCTGCGGGGCCGCTCCATGCGGGGCTCGTTCGCCGCTCCGTTCCGGCCTGAGCGAGGGGGAGCAGCCGCGCGGGGCCGCCGCCGCCGGAGAAGCTCGGCGGGCCCGGCTTGGGGGATGCGGCATGGCCGGCTTGGCGGCCGAGGCGCTGCTGAGCGAGGCGCTTTCCAGTAGCGGCGGGAGCCTGGAAGGCGGCGCAGGCGGCGGGGGCAGCAGCCGCCACGAGAAGAGCCTGGGGCTGCTCACCACCAAGTTCGTCTCCCTCCTGCAGGAAGCCAAAGACGGCGTGCTGGACCTGAAAGCAGTGCGTGGGTGCAGGAGAGAGAGAGAGGTTGCGATGCTTCGGGGGAGGAAATAGGAGTAGAGGCATCCTGGGGGAAGGCCGGAGGAAGAAGCCCAAGAGAATGCATAACTGTGATGACCTAAGGGAAGAGATCAGGCGGGGAGTGGACGTCCGAATTGGGATGTACTCGGGGCACAGGGAGGGAAGTCGTTCGGAAGTAGCGTGCATAGGGTTGACGGGGTGCCTGTAATTTTAATAGGTGGCCAGAAGAAATTTTAGCAGTAGCAGCTTGTAATGCGGACGAAACTCTCCAACAAAGTTAAGGCACAGAAACCTTGACTTGGACTCGCCGAGGCACCCCTAGATTACAGGATGCAAAAGCAGGTTGAATTGTGTTTGGAAAAACTCATGCCATCCTTCACAGTTTTTCTCACCCTGCCTTACTCCTTTTCTAAGCCTGCAGTGATCCTATGAGGGAAGATAGACTTTGGGCTCCCCGACTAAGTTGCTCACAGATGCATTACTGCCCCACCGTGAATCCGGCTTCCTTGTGGCTTAATATGTCTAACTGCTTTCTTGCCATGGTTCTCTCGTTCCTAGAAAGTCATGGTAACCAAAGTAGTTCTTTTTCTCACGCTGGATAACCCTAAGGGGTGCTACTCAGCAGTATCATAGGATAATAGTTTGTATATTTGAACCTGAGTTTCCTCAGTCTAAATCTTGTGCTGAGAATTGCAGCTAAAATTTCACTCAGCGTACAAGTAACTTGCTGAGCTTTCCTCTTACCCAGTGGATGTTCAGTATCCATTGCAGTCGTGTTTGCATTAATATCTCACCTGCCCCAAAAGAGTCCATGGATACCCAGTAGTAATTGTGATGAAATTATTAGTTACTATTCCCTGGACAACATTGCAGTAATTCTAGAAAAGTCCTGCTGGAAACCCCCCCAAACTTTTGAATGTTCCCTGGGAAATAAGCTCTAAGTAAGCTCTTAGGTTTGCTAATAATAAGTACCAAGGCAAGCCTACGACTCCGTGTCAAGATTCTTGAGAGTTTAGCTATTTGGTACAGAAAAAGTTCATCTAAACCTTCTACCTGTCCAGGCAGCCTGTAATATACTCCTGTAGTGGCATCAAGTCTGATGCTTTCTCCTTGTACTCTCACCCAGACAGTTAGTACAGCACTTCTATTCTCTGAAACTTGGATCTCCATAGAAGTATGTGCTTTCCTTACATACAGTGCAGCCCCCTCCCCTTTCTCTAAGCCTGTGCCTTTCACATAAGTTGTAACCTTTGAGCTCTGTGCTCCAATCATGTGTAAAATCCCACTGAGTTTCAGTGATGCCTTTGACATCGTATTTATCTTCCTCTGTTAGGATCTCTAGTTCTTGTACATTTCCCATGTTCTATGCATTAACAGGTAACCCTTACAAGCTTGACTCCTTTAGTTTCCTTCCAATCTTTTTGTCATTGTCTCCATTCTTTCCTTCTTCTGACATTATGATCCAGATCATCATCGTTTGTATATTTTTCCCTGGCCTTTTACTTCCCTTTACCGTTTGCTCTAGATTAAAGGTTCTCCTGATTGGTGTAGCAAAGCACCTGCCAAATATGTTCTTTTGTGTGTTTGTAAGATGCAGCCCATCTCTCGTCAAGAGTCCTTCGCATTAGTATCACTCGATAATATGGATTTGCACGAATATTCAAAATATTTGTTATCTGTATGAATTCGGAGATTTGTATACAAATTTCCAAATACGAATGAATATGAATATCTCAAGTTATTTGTACAAATAATTTAGACATTCATATATGTACAGGTATGTATGCATCCTGCACGTACCCGTACACCTCCCATATGTATAAAAATCTGATGTTTATGGGATGTATATCATTGGATATTTACTGAACATTCGAATGAATACATGTGAATGTATTCATATTGAATCGAATGTCCGGACATTAGTTTTTCCTTATTCAGACAAATTTGGTTTTTCAAATATTTGATTTGTTATGAATCAATTGTCAAATTGCATTTGTTCACACCACTACTCCATAGCCTAGAAATTCAAACTGTGCTCGTAGCACCATTGAAATAGGCAGCTGATCATCTCTAGAATCTTGTTTCACTTTCTCATTCCGTGACCATCCTCTGGGAGGATAGATGAGAAGACAACTGCTCCCAGTTCCTTCACCTTCCAGTCAAGGTCTTTGAAGTCTCTGTGGACTGATGCAGGTCTTTTCTTGTATCATTTGTCCCTATGTATTCATAGGAATGGATAGTAATCTGTAGGTCTGAAAAGTCTTGACAACCTATTAGTTACATCGATGGCTACTGGAATAGATGCCTAAGTACCTTTCAGGGGACAAGCAGGATGCCTCTAAGGCCATTTCTTGGAATTCGGGAGCATGAGGTTTGTCCTTGCGTCTGCTTGAGATGGCCATGGCCAATTGGTGGGCCACTGTGTGAGACAGGAAACTGGACTAGATGGGCTGTGGTCTGATACAGCAGGGCTCCTCTGAGGTTCTTATGTTCTTTGATGTATGCACTGGGAAGACAGCACACCTCTCATAAATTCATGTTAGGTCTTCACACAGCCATCTCTTCCTCTCACCCACAAGTCTCCTGTTATGCTTCTATAATAGATAAGTTTCCAAACTCCTAAAATGGAATGAAAACATTTCTTTACATCCTAGTCAAGAAGTGTTTCATCTTTTCACATCTTTCCAATTCTACTTGGCTTATACATGGTGAACTCTGAAAAAACATGCACATTTGTGAAGAATTTTATAGGCTCAGCATGATAAATTCATTTTTAACAAGTATTTTGTTTGACCGTGACCATCCAGAGAGAGAAGGATTGTGATCCAAGGTATCAGTGGTTGTGACGCACTGCAGATTTACCCTTCTGGGTTCTTGATCAGTATTCTCTAGGAAACTTATATTAACTTCACTGAAGCTGTTTAATGGGCTCTTTTTTGCCTTTCGCCTGCAAATATTGTGGTTTTTTCCTCTTCTTTCCAGGCTGCTGATACACTTGCTGTAAGACAGAAAAGGCGCATTTATGATATCACAAATGTTTTAGAAGGAATAGATCTCATAGAAAAAAAGTCAAAAAACAGCATCCAGTGGAAGTAAGGAAACCAATGTGTTATATTACTTGTGTTACATTTAAAAAATTCTGCGTAGATATTTGTAGTAGTGTAGTATTTGTCAATAATAACAAACTTCATGTGTTAGTTTCCAGACAGTGCTATGGTTAGAACTGGTAATAGAATTTACAAAAAACTTCATTTGTCATCTGAGAATTGTGGAAACATGTCTAGTAAAATCCCAAGAAATACAGTATTTACAAGTGAAACTCTTAGCAACCTATTGTTCAGCACTGATGTCTTTAGTTCTCTCCAGCAAGATGTCAGGCTGTAACATTATGGAAATAGACAGGGTGTGTCACCTCCAGACAGGGTGTTAAAAATGTGGAGTTACCTTTACTTCCAAGTAAAGTCACTCTGAGGTGAGAACGCATTCTTCTCCATGTTCTCTGATACTCTGAAGCAGGAGGAAAAATATTTTCCTCTGCATGGTCTGTCACTCTCTCTCTGCTGCTTAAGTGAAGGCAAATTCGACTTTTCATGCAGTTTCACCCAAACACCTGAGAAAAGGTGGAGAAATGGAATCCTCCACAGCAGATGCTCACGTTAGGTATTATTTTTTAACTTCAGAGTGTGGGCATTAATGTGCAGGTACTATCGAGCATTGTAAAAACGGTATGTTAGATTGAAAGCGGCTCCTCAGTATCTGTGAAGTTTTCATCCTGCCTGGACACAGCATTTTAAACTCATAAGTCCAAAAATTATTCATGCATAGTAAGATGAGGAAAAAAGAACACAAGCAAGATTGAGGACCATATGCCCCTTCATCCACATGGAATTCTCTGCTGGCATACAGGGAAACTCAAAAAATCTAAAATATTCATATTCTGCAAGCAAAAATTATATAAGAGAGCTGGAGAGCTAAATAGGACCATAAATGAATTTTCATAAGAAGTACATGTGGAAATTAAATTTTAAGACAGTTTGGAAAACTTGTATTTCTGTTTTGTTGAAGGTTTTCATTCTATCTGGCCACTACTAAACTTGTTTGTGATGTTCATTAGTTTGCATTTCTTGGCCCTCAGTCAGCTGTAAGCAGAATGAAACAGATCCTGTTCTTTAGGAGAAATGTGGTTAAGTACTGCCTGATATGGAGCAAAACAGATTTTTTTCCCCTCTGTGGATATTCTTAAGGAAACAATTAGATGAACCTGCAGGTTTGAAGGAAGGAAAGAAAAAGAAATATTGCAACTAACATTTCACATGATACACCTTAAAAGTATTATTGAATATGATGGAAATGCTATGTTTTATCAGTATCAGTTATCAGTTCCATTATTTTCTTCAAGAAAAAAGGTTATTTGATCTGTTTAAAGCATAAATAAAATAAAAAAATATGTTAATATGTTAATATTCTTTATAATATTGTCAAAATTCTGCTGCTGTAATATTTTGTGTCTTTTTTTTCTTTAAGATGTCACTAAATTTTTTATTTTTTTAAAGAGGAGTAGGTGCTGGTTGCAATACAAAAGAGGTCATAGACAGACTAAGGTACCTGGAAGCCGAAATTGAAGATTTAGAACTAAAAGAAAAAGAACTGGATCAACAGAAGTTATGGCTACAGCAAAGCATTAAAAATGTCAAGGAAGATACTTTTAATAAAAGATATCCTTTAAAAAGAGCTTTCATACTTTTTGCAGCTGGCGTTTTATAATGGTCCTTTAGTGACATAGATTTTACAGGAAATAGTTGGGTTTTACAAGACAAAATAATGAGTATTTTATCAGATAAAATTATAGAGGTTTGTCAGCAGTTGATTCAAAGAGAGAGAGTGGGACCACATATTGGAATACAAGAAAAATAAATTGCTGATTTGGAAATAATATGGTACCAGTTCAGCTAAGCCTACCACTCACTTTTTGGCTCCAAAGTATACCTGCTCACACAAGGCAAAGCTTATTTTCATTAATGCATTAATTTTAGTCTTGTGTTTCACTTCACTCCTCTCCATGGACACATTTTTAGTTTACCAGATGTGTGCTGTCCCAAGGAGCGTAGTGAAGGATTGTCACTACCTACCCTCACATTGTGCCAGCTACTTTCTCACCAGCTCAATAATTCAGCCTCTTTTGCTATCTAGACTTTCTGAACTGGTTCCGTTTGAATGAATTGGCTTGGTGCAGTTTGGATCTCCAAGCTGGGGAACATTGGCTTAGCCTTCCATTCAACCTCCTGGTACAAGACATAGTTAGGGAGGTTTAAAATGCTATGGTATGGAGTGACAGTTGAACCACAGCACATACAATACATAACTGATCTTATTGCTCTTAGTATAGCATCTTGCACTGTATTTATACTGATCAAGTCAGGCTTCTAGGCGGTCAAATTAGACTGCAGTGAGTCAGCAAAAATAATGAATCTGTTCTGGTTTCACTGTTTTCCACTCATGTAAGAGTGCCCTTGGATTCTGACTCCTAGCACTTTCCTCAGTGAACACCTACATAATTGTTATACTTAGATCGTGTTCAAACATAAGAGGCACCTCAGAGAGAGAGTCGTTACCTCCAGACTTGCTGAAGACTCTGTAGTCCTGCCGCTGCTGCTTCCTGCCTGACAGAAGCCACACAGGGATGGCACAGCCACTTCCGGTCCACACGATGGGCTGATTGAAAGCTGTGCCATCCCTTTGTTGCAGCTTCCCATCCACCAGATGGGATATTCCATTGCCTGCAGTAATGGTGCAGCACATTCCTGAAAGAGTGAAGTAAAAGAATGCTGATTTATCAGAATCTTTTCCTTTGGTGAAGGCTGCGCTGCTGGTATGGGCTGAAAAAAGTTGTGCAGCTTTTGACACAGTTTGGACGTCGACATCGTGTGTGACCCTTGTGTTCTCAAGTCTTCCCTGAGCCACATTTTCAGGAGACCGGAGAGACGGAGTAGTGTGTGAACAGTCCCACCTCGAAGCCTTCTTTAACCCGCCTCAGGCACCTCAGGGGTGCTTTGTTTTGCTGTGTCTGATCCCAGACTTAATCTCTGTTTCTTCTTGAAAAGATCATAGGCAGCATGCTGCCTCCTTAGTATATTTTCAATTTTTCCTTGACGTAGCCTACTTTTTCATATATCACCCATGAAGACATTTGTGACTGTTTCAGTGGTAAGTTAGTGAGAAATGACCTATTTTGCAAATAGTTTTGGGGGAAAGGCTCTACGTGTGATGACAATTAGACATCTTTTGTATTTGTGATTTTTAGTATTTATATTCCATTCTGGGAATATAAATAGCCTGGGAAGGGTTATAGCAGTAAAAGTATAACATAAGAGTTAAAACATTAAAATATAATATATAAAATATAGCCCTCCTTTCAGGGAAGCTGAAAGTCAAAGACCTTGATGAAGTGGAATGTCTTAACCTGGTGCAGAATTGTGTGTTGCTGGGAGTACAGTGCAATTTAGCTTATGCATGATTGATAAAATGTCACTGTACTTTGTATAATAGAAAACTGCTGTACCTCATGGAAAGCTGTTGGTTGGCGCTACCAGCAGCCACTGGTGTCCCCTTAGAACAGTTTGTGTAGTGTGGTTGTTTCCAATAATGTCATGCATGGGGCAACTCTCTATAATTAGTATGTGGCATATAGCTTTGTGATCTTCAAGCATTGGCAGGCTTTTTGCTAGCTTTTTATTTTTCAGCAAATTCTGAATTTTAAAGAGAGGAAGGTAGCAATCGATGTCAGGAAATCGTAGCAGAAGTCAAATTTTTCCCCACTCCAAGTGCATTATCATTTCAATTCATCCAGATGAACTACATTTAGGATGCAGACTTAAAATGAATGAGTCCGACTGAGTTCAGTTTTTGAATAAACATGCTTAAGGAGAAGGTAGTAACAGATCTGGGTACAGAGTGGGGAGTAAAACTGCTAGAACATGGAGAAATGACCCCATAGGACTTCTCGTAAAACATGACTTCCAGGTAAGATTGATATTCTAGTGTTGATTGCTGGCACATTTTTCTCCTCTTGGCATAAAAGATTCTGTTTTGCCAGAACACAAACCTTTCTAAAATTTCAGATCTATTTTATATGAGCTACATTCATGCATTAAGAATATACAGTACTTACTTTGATGCTTCCTGATTATGCACTGTGTAGCGAGTTTACAAAGAAATAATTTTAATGGAAGGTATAATGTGCACATAAGCATTCTACTAACTATTGACGATTGCTGCATGATCAGGTGATACGCTCCTAGCAATTCAAGCCCCTTCTGGCACACAGTTAGAAGTTCCTATACCTCATGTGGTAAGTATAAACAGCTGTTTTTTATTTATTTGATTGGTATAATAGTATTTAAAATTTCATTTTCTAAGTGATTTATTACTATTATTTGTAAAAACAACAACAAAAAAGAGTACCTTATTTGGATTATTTATCTAAGCCTTGGTAGTGAAGAAGCCACAAATATTTAGCCAGAAATGAAATGCAAATATTTTAGAATTATCAGTAGGGCAATAAATCCTCTTGCATTACTCTCAGTTTAGGGCGATCACACAAGCATTATTTTGTAGCAGCTTGAAAATTGACAGTGGTTCCAAATAATAGTTCACCCAAATGTTGAAACTGCCACTGAATCCAGGGGGGGGGGAATGTACTGAATGATACGGCGAGGAGAAAGAGTTCAAACATGGCTCTTGGAGGGAGTCAGTTAACCCTTACTATGCCAACACCGGTTACACCTTGGCTCCTGCCACCAGTGCAAGCAGCAGAGCATGTCCAGCAATGCCGCCACCATGTTGCTAACCAACAGCAGAGTAGATGGGATCCCTCCGTATCGGCTCTGAAAGCAGCATTGCAGAGAGATGCAAGGAAGTGCCAAAGTGAATGGACGGCTGTCACTTCCTCACAATCCTTGTACTTATCGAATGCTTGTAGCAGCAGCCATCAGATTCAGAGGGTAAAGAGGAGGAGGCAGGATAGCAGCTGAATTGGAAGCATTGTTGTGCCAATTTGAGCTGCAGCATGACAATTTTTAAGTAGCTTTAGTCAGTAAAGTATTGGAATGGCCAGTGACGCTCCTTTTAGCTAATCAGTTCCTGCCTTTTGTATCCGTAGATGTCATGTATGGAAGAATGCTTCTGGTTCAAGGACTGCATATGCCTCCCACTCTTTCTCCTTGGCTTTGAGCTATTAGAATCAAAGTCAATCCAGTAATAGTTGGTGTCTAATACAGGAAGTGATTTTTATTCTTTGACACATTTGAGGAGTGGGAATGGGATCTACCTGTGCTTATTACTCTTTAATATGTGGCCAATTATAGGAAAATGGTGTACTTGAATCAGAAAGAAGCCAGCAAAAATGTCATATTACTGCTATAGGTTAAAGGAGAATTTTGCAGTTGAAGATTGTCTACAATTTGATATGAGAAGGAAATTGAGGAAGGCTTTTTACACTTGAATTAAATAGACTCGGTGATAAAATGGAGAAGATTCCAGGCTGACCCCATAGCTGACAGCAACCAATTTAGGATTGAAGATTCAGTCTGTATCTTGTTTCAGTGCCATTTATATTTGGATCTAAGGCAGTCCTATTTTAAATTTCTAATAAATTATAAAGGCTTCTGGGAACTTAAGTATAAATCACATTACCCTACTTCAAGGAACAAGTAAATACGTAGTAGAGTCGGTCTGTATGTGTTAAAGGCCTCAAGAGTTAGAATTTCCTACCTTGGCTCCACTTGCGTGCTTTGTGCTAGGCATAATGAAATTTAATGTAATTATAATCTGCTATATCTGCTCTATTGGTTTAACCTTATTTGTTCATAATTGCTTTATCTGTTTACAAATTGATATGGTCTTGTAGTCGATTCAATAAATCTATTTCTGGCATTTGATACATAACTTTCAGCTATAATCATAATTTTACTTAGTAGTTGATTATTTTTCCATAAAGGACAGCTGCTTTACCTACATAAGAACATAAGAGGTGTCTGTTGGGTCAGATCCCAGCCCATCTAGTCCAGCATCCTGTCTCATACAGCAGTCCTCCAGTTGCTTATGGGCAATCCTAAGTAGAAGACAGAGGCAAAACCACCCACTCTCAATTTCCTACAAATGACTTTTAGAGGCATTCTGCCTGTCTCCAACCTGGAAGCAGTATCTAGCCATCAATTCTAATAGCCGTTGATACCCTCCATTAATTTGTCTAACGCTATCTAGATGGTTGCTGTCAGCACCTCTTGTGGTAGTAAGTTCCATAGACCAGTGACTCACTGGGTGAAAATATAATTTCCCTTGTTGGTCCTAAGTCTCCTGCCCTTCAGATTCTTAGAGTACCCCTGATTCTAGTGCAATAGAGAGAAGAATTTCCACACCATGCATTTTGATATACTTCAGTCAGGTTCACTCTTAAGCACCATCCTTCAAAGTTGAAGATGCCTAGATTTTGGTGGTGTTTCATAAGGGAGGTATTCCAGCCCCATTTATCTGTGCTGTCTTTCTAAAGGGACAAAAGAAATACCAGATCAATCTGAAGAGCCATTCAGGACCCATCCATGTTCTCCTCATTAACAAAGAATCAACTTCGTCCAAACCCTTGGTTTTTCCTGTCCCTCCACCGGAGGACCTCATGCAACCACCTTCTCAGCCTGCAGCTCCACTGACTTCCCTTACACAGAATACAGATCTTCAAAAATTACTGGAATTCAGAGACTCTAATCCAGAGCATTCCTATCCACAGACACCATTGACCGATGGGCCAACAGGTAGGTATAGAAACTCCTCCAATTCACAAGTATTGATAGGAAACCTATGCTATATACAGTGCCATGCAAACGTAATTGCTCCTTTCCTGATTTCTTTTTTTATCGCAGCTTTGTCACACTTAATTTTCACATGGGTGAATTTAGGTGCTGGATAACATTTTCTGTACAGTACATGAGGCGATTATTTTGTAAGCTATATCTAGTTTGCTCAGGTTTTCTTTGTCTCATATTAAGTTTTGTCTAAAGATCTGAAACAATTAAGGGTAACAACGTTGCAAACAGAAGATATCAGGAAAGAAACAAAACTTTGTCTCCCAGCAACTGTGTGTGGGAAGCGTCATTTCCTTTACACTCCGACCGATTGGCACAGAGGCAGCAGCTGCAGCAGCAGCAGCCGGTGGCGGCGGCAGTCAAAGAGAAGTGAGTGTGGGCTGCGGGGCCGCACCATGCCGAGCTCCTCTGCCACTTCGTTATGGCCTGAGCAAGAGGGAGCAGCCATGTGGGGCCACCGCCGGAGAAACTCAGTGGTCCCAGGTTGGGGGATGCAGTATGGCCGGGTTAGTGGCCGAGGCACTGCTGGCCAAAGCGCTTTCCAGTAGCGGCGGGAGCCTGGAAGCACAGGCAGTGGAGACAGCCGCCACCACAAGAAGAGCTTGGGGCTGCTCACCACCAAGTTCGTCTCCCTCCTGCAGGAAGCCAAAGACAGTGTGCTGGTCCTGGAAGCAGTGTGTGGATGTGGTGGCAGCGGGTGCAGGAGGGAAAGATGTTGGGATGTTTTGGGGGAAGAAAACTAGAAGTAGTGGGATCTTGGGAGAAGGCCAAAGAAAGAAGCTCTTCTGCGATGTCAAGGGTAGAAAATAGCACTGTATGGTGTTAGCAGGTGTCTGTATTCTGTACTTGTAGTCAGAGATCGGGAAAGTTATAAATGGATATTACAGTGTATCAGGAAGACAGGTTCCGTCAAGGAAACCTGCTGTACTTAGTGAGATCTGTAAAAACATTTCAGATGTTCTTCTTCCACCTTTTAGATAGTGTATATGTACTCCCAGCTACTAAGAGGGAGGGTGCCTCCAGACAGAAACAAAAAATGAGAGCATACTGTCTTTGGAGTTATGAAGCATCACAGGAAGACTAGTATTTCCCTATTGTTCTCCCAGTCCTCCAAAACTATGCAGCCGGGGGCAGGCAGCCCTCCCTTTCTGAGAGAGGCCTGGTATTTCCTGGTGAGGGTGAACTCTTGCAAGACTTCTCAATATCTCACCCACACACACACCAGGAAGAAGGAAAATCTGAAGCTGATGCAAGGTAAGCCACCGTTTTTAAATGCACAGCTGGGCTTTAACTCACAGGGGCTCCAGAGCTTTCTAAAAGCTGTGTGGCTCATTGACAGCAGCTCCAAGGCCTCTGTGGAGTATACATCCTGTCTGGATGCACCTGAAGATACAGGGAGGTCAAATCATTTTGGGCGTTAAATTGCACTGGACTACTACTCCTTGGCAGATAATAATATGAAGGCATATTAAACAGTTAAATGGCAAGGTCTATCCTTTTTCGCTGTTCTCATTAACATCACTTAACCCTAGTATAAGCTAGTATTAAAATACATGATTGTGAAGATATCAGTGCTTGCTCTTAACCAAAGTGATGCTGTAATAGCTCCATGTACTGCACTGACCTAACATTATCTACTTTGAATGTTATAGATGACAGTTTGCAAGATAGCCCGGTTCCCGAGGCCCTCTGTGCCAGCCTTCCAGATTCTGAGCTGCATGACAGCCTTGCAAGTGAAAACACCCCCAGCACGAGTACCTGCCAGCCCTTCCTTCCACTGGACATGAATAGTATTCTAAAGCCTAATGCATTTGATGTCACAAAGATGGAGGAATCTGGAGGTAAAGAACCCCTTTCTTTTAAAACCCTGGAGAGGCAGGTGATGGTATCCTAAAAAAGAACATAACTTGTGCTTTTTTAAAAAAAAATACTCATCTAGTGTTTTGCTCTTTGATAGTCTAACGGTAATTGAAGCTATCATGATAAAGTTTATTGTTATAATTTTTATGTATTGTTCCAAATATTTATGATCAAATGTGTTGGGATGAAATGGGACTTTGTGGGGACCACAGCTGTTCATCAACCTGCACTCCCATTTCCAATAATCTTCCCATTTCAGTTTATGTATAATGTCTTTAGCTTCCTTATTACTGAAAAGTGCATGGCTTCAGGCACCTCTGAAGTTACTGAAGAGTGATGAAGGAAACAAAATTCCAAGGGAGTTGAACACTTTTGGACATTCCGATTTTCATTGTCATTAAGAAATTTCATGCTATTTGGTAATTCAGTCTGCATAAGTCAATAATAGATTATGTGAATATTCTGGCTTCAGTGTCTTCTACTTGATTTTGTTTGAAACACTTATGACTCAGTTCTGGTAGAGAAAGCAACTTGCCTAAGTGTGTGATTTTCCTCAAGTTGGTAACGCATTTGAATCTAAAAGAAAGGGCTGCTCTAAGGAATGTTCATATTGGTATGATAGGCATACCGGAGTGCTTGATGAACTGCAAAGAGCTTCCCTGTGTAAGGTTTGAGTGCCTGTGGGAATCCAAATCTCACTTTTGCCCTGAACTTGTTTAGGTTACTGTTGGCAACTTGTATCTGCAACAGCATTTTTATTTCCAGCTGTCCGTTCTGGGTATGTTTGAAGGGACCTGAGAGTGATGATCCCTTATTTGCTCTTCAGAGTTCATTTTGTATTCTAGCATTTGTAGCATGAGCAGGATGGGGTGTGAAGCGGCTCCTTGGTTCTCTTTGTCGAAGATCAGCCAATATTAAATATTTGATGCCTAGACAGTATCTTGTTGACATGTTTGCTTTGTTAATCACAAAAGCACCTAAAAAGTGAGAGTCTTGCAGCTCCTGTGGTTAGCTAACTGGATTGTATTGCTTCTGGAGATGGTCATGCATTTGCCTTTTTCCTTCCCTAGGCATTGTTAACAGTGATATCATTGATGAGCTGATGTCCTCCGACAGTAAGTTTCTTAGGTGTTGGCTGATTTTTAGAAATTATTATACTTATATCCCACTTTTCACCAAAAGTTATGTACCGTATATTCCGGAGTATAAGACGACTGGGCGTATAACACAACCCCAACTTTTCCAGTTAAAATATGGTTTGGGATATACTCGCCGTATAAGAAGATGACACCTGGCGTATAAGACAACCCCCGACTTTTGAGATTTTCCTGGGTTAAAAAGTAGTCTTATATGCCAGAATATACTGTAATAAGGGTTTTCAATGAAGAAAAGGTTAAGGACTGCTGCGTTAGATGGTACCGAAAAACAATTTTGTTAAAAGCATCATTTGGAAAATGGCTCAAAGCATTTTTCTTAGTCATTCTATTATATTGAGCAGGGCATATATGTTTTGAGCAGAACAATGTTTTGGATTAGAAGAGATTAAGGCAGTCCTCTAGTGGATGTAGTAAGGGACTTATTTTTGGAGCCTAAAGGCATTCAGACATCAGTTCTTTATATCAACAATCCATTTACATGAACGGGACAAGGAACTAAGAATCAGAAAGTGCTTTGGCCCCATTCTTACTGAAATCCATCACAAGGTAATATATTTGACAGCTCTTTCATCTACTTGTTAACATTATAAGGTTACTTGAGGAGAAGATAATGAACTGGAAAGCATTTACTTTGCACTGCTCATTCACTCAGTGTTGCAATGATAATTCATTCAGTCTTGGTCCAAGCCGTAAGAACAATATTGCGAAATAAGATCCAGTTGAAAAAGTCTGCAGATAAATTTCCATTTGTCAAAGGTAGATGAAAGCTAGTGGGATAGAATGTCATTTGCAGCAGGGATTCTAACAAAACTCTCCTATGTTTAATGGTTTGCAAACTGCTTCAAGATTATAAGCATTTGAAAGAAATTATCTCTTCTCCCAACAGTTTTTCCTCTCTTACGGCTTTCTCCTACACCTGGAGATGACTACAGCTTCAACTTGGACGATAATGAAGGAGTCTGTGATCTCTTTGATGTGCAGATACTGAATTACTAGATGCAGCCAGATTGACTCACCTACCTCTAACTATGTTATACTGTAGACTTAATGGTCATTATTCAAGTATTTAAATATAATGAATGTAAAACTTACATAGTTCACCAACACTTGGCTGTACATTTTTGTCATACTTTATTACTTGGAACAACTTCTAATCCTAGTGGCCTTCTAATGGTGCATAAAAGTTGGTACTCCAATTTTACAATTGGTACAGTAACTTGAAAGCTTCATTTAAATATCAAAGTTTCATAATTCTTCACCCATTACTTCCAGTACTGCATCTTTTATGTAAGCCAGTTTATTCTGGCCACTCAAAGTATGGATTTCACTGTGGGCCTTCTACCACTGCCACTTGCAAAATGAAGGACAATTACTAGATTATCCTACACTATTTCAACGAACACTTTCGTGGAGTGCCTTCTTTACCTAGCACTTTACATTTATTTCCTTTTTAACATTCCACACTTCTAGATAGTGCTATTTTGCATTAGTTTGCATTAAAGAGTGCCAATGTGTGTACATTAACAAGATTTTTTTTAAAAAAAATAAAAATAAAACTATAACTATACAACGATGTTTGGTGATATTTTGAAAGCTGAGATAATTTTAATGTATTACAATTGCGACATCAAGTTTGCAGCAACATCCACGTTCACTGGTTCATTTTCTAGCGGCTTTGGAATCTGAAAGGAAAAGGCATACACTTTGAAGTAGTCTTTTTTAATTGCTGAAGATTTTTCTTAGTAGAACAATCTGAATAGAACACATTAGATTCTTCACAGAAGAGAACTTCAATTTCCTGTAAGCATCCCAACTTCTGATCTACTTATCTGATCCCCTTTAAAAACTTCAGACCTCTTGAAATTGGCTCAGGTTTTATCAGACCCCTCAATGATCTTTCCTCATGATGACTGATGTCTTTTAACTATTTATGAATAGATATTTTGTTTAATTGAGTGTTTAAGTGGGGATGGTGATGACAGAACTCCTTTGGCACACTTCTACCTTGTGCTGCTCTTCTATAAGCCGAGGGTTTGCCTTATATGTTGGTATCCCTGCTTGTATCTTTGGGCTGTGAATGAAGAGGTCTTTTGAAAGTATTCAACTTCTGGATGTTATCTCCCAGTTGGCATGCTAGAAGCTGCTACCATATTTGCAACTGGCAAAGTGATGCGCTGTGCTACGAACCCCTAATTTACAACATTGGTTGACTCCATGAGCACCTTCTTGACAGAGATACAGAAGCTGCTTCCGTGGAGGGTCTGTGGATGGAACCAGCAGACCTCTGCTTTTGAGGCAGTTTACTCCTGACCTACAGCCCCTAGCCTCACACAGATGTTTCTGTACCATTAGGACAACAGCAGACACTATGGCTAAGAAGTAGAATATCAGGTTCTGTCGCCAGTGAAGAAGGCAATAATAAAACCATTTCCATAGCACTGACAAGAAAATCATCACGACAATTTATTACTGTTACGTTATCTGAGATAATTCACGTTTCACAACATCTAATTGAGATAATTAAATGAGTCATTTTGTCCTGAAATGAAATCTTATTAGCAAAACCATATGGTACAAGATACAGCAAAAATAACCCTTTTAATTTTTCTTTGCTGATTATATGATTACCTGATGTTGCTTTGGAGACTCTAGTGAAACAGCTTTGGACAACTGCTTAACTTCTTTCTGTACTTCTGTGAATACCTTATTTACCAAGTTAACCTTCTCATCATTCATAATATTGACCTTTAGAAAAAATGAAAAATGTTTTATTCAACCATGAAACTAAAGCATCTGAAGATTCAATTAAGGACCCTAAGTGGAAAAACACCCTTATATTTATATTGAAAAAATCCTAAGGTAGTTGAGAATACTAAGTGAAAGAATAAGGAACACAGTAAAATATGTACATTTAGATGTGTATAATTCAGTCACAGTTGTACGGCCATCTCCGTGCAGATCCTAACTGCACGGGTGTTTGGTCTTCTGGGCCGGGTGAGGCTGTCTGACATTTCTAGATTTCTAGGCCTCACTGTGGATCCCTGCCTCTTAAGTGCAGTTTCTGTCAGGAGATGGGAAAGGGGCCTGTTAGTGAGTTGCTCCTTGGGAGAAAGAGAAAGCAGACCACACTGCCAAGATTGTAACAGAGTAAAGGGCACAATCCATGAGGCAACAGTTAAGGACTCAATACTATTGCTCTACAGGCTGTCAGCCCACTCTTGGAATGATGACAGCAGGAACTGAACACTGGCCCGCACTGCCATAGGAGTAGTATAGTACCTGGCTGCCTCAGCACCACCTGGCCCAGTGGCAGAGTAGGTGGCAAAAGCAATGGCATAGCCACCAGCAGCTATCTGACAAAGAGGTTGCCACTCACTTAACAGCCCCAACTATTGCCTTAGGGAGTAACAATATTATCTTATAGGGGCACTCGGGATGTGTCTTGCTAACACCCGCTGCCCTGGATCCCAGGTCAAACTAAAAGTATCAATGGCTACTAAAATGGATGCCTACTGAGGCCAGTTTATGGGGTTGACTTTTATGTGAGAAGCACTACATGGCTTAGCCCCAATACCTGAAGGAGCGCCTCTTCCAAACTGGCCTGCCCAAAGGGGCCTTTTTATTGTTCCACTGCCCTTGAAGTCTGGAGGTAAGATTGCACATGGTTTTAAAGGTGACAGTTGGCTAAGGCACGTGGTGTCAACTATGGGGCTAACTGCTTATTGCTAGAGTTGGAAATTTTAACCTGAATAGTACAAGCAATTTAAGAGTTCCTTGAGATATTTGCAATGAAAATTGCAACCAATATAAAGAGATTTCTCCAGTACTAACCTTTTTTAGGCTGGTTGTGACTGGTTTTGCTTTACTTTTAACCTTTGTGATTTTTTTGTTGGCCACATGGAAGACATTCATTTGCTTCTGGCCTTTTGGCTTGCTCTTGCCCATTGCCTGCCTAAAGCAAAAATAAATAAATAAATAAATCTTATATGTCTGGTTATTTTTCAGCAGTTAAGCAATACATGACCTAACGTCTTGATCACTTTGTTATAACAAAGTTAAAGAGTAGGGAAATTGCAAAGGAAATGCAGAAGACTGAAGTATATAAATTTTAAAAGACATAGAAATACTACAAAATAAGTCTGGTAAACAATACCCCTGAAACATATTTTGTTCCTTCAACATGCAGTGATACATAATTGCTCCTTAAATCTTTCAAACAAGGTTGCAGTCTTAAAATTCCATTGAAATAATTCTAAATAAAGAGAATCAAGCTCTAAATATTGAATCCTAGTTGTTAACATTTCACACAAAAAAATCAGTTAAAATGGAACACAGTTCATCCCAAAGAGCATGTGCATGCTGCTTTAAGGGCTAGCTGGTTCATTTGAATCACCCAGTACCTTTGGTTTACAGCAGGCCCATTAACAGGTCTAGAAGAATGTAAGAAGAGCCCTGCTGCATCAGGCCACGGCATCCTGTCTCACACAGTGGCCCACCAGTTATTTCTGGACATCTCAAGCAGAAGATAAAGGCAAAGCTCTCAGATTCTTGTAAATGGTCATTGGAGGCATCCTGCCTCTCTCTCCAGCCTGGAGGAAGTACCTAGGCATCCATTCTAGTAGCCATTGATACACCTATCATCCATGAAATTGGTTTTTTTTCCCACTGACCTCCTTTAATCCGGATTTAAGATGATCTGGATCTAAGGAATGGGTCCTTCAACTAATCCAGATCTAGTAGATCTGGATTAAGGGAGGTACCCGATGAGTCCCCATCTGCGATGCAGCACCCAATAGGCATGGGTGCTAGCCTGCCCGCAGTGGAAATGCCAGAGGACCCATGTGGCTGTTTGGGGGACAGGGGTGCAATCTCCATAGATGCTCCGGAGATTCTCCCCTGTCGCCCTGGTCCTGATAATTGCAAAGCTGGGAAACTTTCATTTCTAAGCCATCAAACAAGCAGTAAAATTGTTCCCCAGCACTGTCATTTCTGTCTGGGACTATTTTCAAAATTACAGGAACAGGTCCTGGAAGTTGCCCCTTCTGTGTGCTCACACACACACACAAAAAGGTTGTGCACAGTGGCAATGACAGGATGATGGAAAGCAGTACTTTTCATTCCTTTATGGTGTCTTATGAACTTGATGGGTCTGTGCCCTACAAGCTCTCCGAGGGCCCCTATTATGGCACCGACTGGACCCAGGTACTGAACTCCGTAGAAACACACAAATTATTGGAAATGCAGTTTTTGACAGAAATGATAAAAGCGCAAAGTCATCATTTAATAGCAAACTCAGAAGAATGTGTCCTGGTTAGCTGTTTTTTTACAACGATGTCCATAATGATGATAAAGATAATATATGAACATTTCATTTAATGGATCCTCACAGAGGTCCCCGGGTTGCAGGCTAAAGGGAAAACAAAAACATGCTGATGCCACACACCGCTTGGGAATCTGAGTGGCATTTTGCCGTAGTCCCCTTGATCCTTGTAACTGAGTAACCCCCAAAACTTGCTGTCCACTCCAACTCCAGTGATGCTGGGTTCGGACAACAGAGATGAATGAAGTCCTAGGTGCCTTCAATAGTCGAAATGGCAGAGGAAAGACACACTCGCTCTCTTCCCACACTCCCCAGCTCTAAGTCCTTCTGCCCTCTACTGCCACCTAAAACTTGACAGGACAGGTGTTCACACAACTGAGTTTTAATCCAGCTCCAGTCCACTTTCAGAGTGAGAGGACACAACAGCCAAGTGTCAGCTGTTTTCTTTCAGTATCATCTAACTCCAAAAAATATCCACTTTTGGGTTAGATAAAGTAGAAAGAAAATGACTCCTCATTTTGCTGATGTACTCTCTCACTCTGGCAGTAGACTTGAACTCGATTAAAACCTAGGTGTGAACGCGGCCACAGCGGTCGCGCCAACTGCCCGGAGAGCAGAGCATTGGCGCTTCCCCAGAAGTAGGCAAAGGGAAACCACTTCCTTATCTCTGCCAGGAAAGTTACCTAGAGGTGCCCACGGAGGGACGGAGGAAGGGAGGGAGGCGCCCACGCGGTCAACCAGGACTCGGTCACCATTCGGTGGTGCCGTAACAACAAGGAAGGCTTGAGAGGAGAAGAAAAGCAGCGGCGGAGGGATGAGAACATCCTTACCTTTGCGTCTCCTGCAAACGCCCTCCTGCAGGTGTGCCAAGGCTGTCGGTCCTAGACGGAGGAAGAGGCACGACGGCGCTACTCCGACGGCGTACCGACGCCCCCTTGAAGATCGGGGGCTCCTGGCCCGCTCGCAGGAACCCCCACGGTCCAAACCTGCGCCACCCCCGCTTTCTACGCAGCAGCAGCAGCAGAACCACATGCGCTGCACCAGTCCCTCCCCTCCCTCCCCTGTCGTCATTTCCAGCGCGTCCGACGCCTGGTCCTGCCTCCTCCTCCTTTGCTTTCGCTTCCCACGAGGAGGTGAGTCAACTTCCCTTGTGCATGGGGTTTTTAGGCAATTGATACTGTTAGTCAGGGACTTAGGGTGGAATGGGCCAGTAGGAAAGAAAGCGCGATCCTCGCACGCAGTACAATGTATGGAATGCTATTATAAATATACCTCAAGACCAGCAACCAGCTAAAGCAAAGTGGTTGAGTATGTTCAGCCTTTTTTAAATACAGGCTAAGATCAAAAATACGATCAGGATACAATAATAAACTTCAAGGTCACGCTCCACAGATGCTCCAAAGCAGACAGGCCTGGACCACGTTATGGTTTCTAGGCCCCATTGGATATTGGCCCTTGCCAAAAAGCTGCCTTTGCACAATGATCACCATGCCCCTTGTATTGGCCTGAATGTAAATGGTACACACGACTATCAGAGTGTAGTTTTGTTGGGACTTCTGGGTGGTGGCCCGTCAATACTTATCAGGGCTGACTGGGTGTTGCCACCTGCTGAGGCAAAGGAGACGGAGCCCCTACCCCAACAAAAAGGATCCGTGCAGAAAGAGCCTGAGGTGCAGTAGGAAACCAACTAGCATGGATGGCATTGTAGTTTAGTGGTGTTCCAGTTGCCCTCTTTTTCTGCCTCTGCAGGGTGGCTGGTCCATAAGGCCAAAAGTGGCAGCTCAGAGCCTAGGACCAAAACCCTCTATTTCTTCTTCATGCATGTTTTAGTGCAGAATTAAATAATGCATGTATTGTATATTATGTTCAGCAAGGACAGTTATGTAGCTTAGCATAGTATACTTGATACTGTTTTTGGCTACCTCGCTTGCCTAATGATTTCAGATTATAAAGAATATGCACATTAATCTTCAAAGTGCTCCATATTTTAAGCTGTCCTAAAACTCTAAACTGCAACTTCTGTCCATCTCACCCAGCATCATTAGTGATTATCCAGTCACATCGGAATGGCTGGAGAATAACCAATCCCACTTTGTGGGTGTGTCAGTGGTTCTCAGAGTAATTAGCATCTCTCTCTCTTTCTCTTCTGGTTTTCACCAAATCTTCATCCAGTATCTTTTGTTTCCCATTCCTCGCCTGGACATTCAATCTCTCTCTCTTCATCCCACCCTGAGAGGACTACATTCAGAGGAAACTGAGAGACCCAGGTGAAGAGGTGTGTTTTAGCGAGGTGCTGAAAGCCATATAAAGTTGGTGCCTAATGTACTTCCATTGGGATGCTATTCCAAAACCAGGGGGACACCACAGAGAAGGCCCTCTAACTTGCCACAACCCCTTGCAGCTCTGAGGATAGTGGAACTGCAAGAGCAGCTTTGCTTTGTGATCTTAAACTAAGGGGAGAAAGCAGATATTCAGAGCCCGAGCCATTTTGACTGAAATACATTTGTACTCATCTTATTGCTCCTTTGTACTTTATTGTGCAATTATTTTGTTATACTTTATTTGTTTCTTTTAACAGAACAATACAGAATTGGTATAAGGATTCAACATAGTCATCGTAACCAACAAAACAACCACAATCAAGCTTCTATTTACAAAAGAACAATGTCGCAGATGAATATAAGCTAACTTTCACAATTGTTCACATTCCTTCTGAGCAACAGTATAGAGCTCCAAACCTGGAAACAGCGTTAGTAATTTGACATTTACAGGTGCAATTGAGTAAGAAGGGCTTGGTGTGAGAGAACAACCTGTTGTGATAGAATGATCAGAGGCAACCTATTTTGTTATAAATTTTGTAATTTTTTTTCTTATACTTAATAACCATATGCTAAGTTTTTCAGCTTTTAAGAAATATTTTCTCAGAGCCTTGTGATCTTCTGGAATCCTTTCCCCCCTCTCTTGGTGGGACACTGGATTTGGAAACTACTGAAATCAGAAAAATCAGAGAACACTGGGCGGTGTGCTAGCCTTGTAGTGGCTTTAGATAGTTGTGGCTTGCCAAGCATTGCCAAGTAGACTGCATCCAGATGTCAGTTACTTTTCCACTATATTTGGGTATTCTGGAATAAAACATGCTTTATTCTGGAATGTCCAAGTATAGCAGAATAAGTAACTGATGCCTGGATTCACCCATAGATTGGACTACAGTCATTTAAGGTCTGACAGGGGGAAGTATTTCTTCACCCAGAGGGTCGTCGGCTTATGGAATGTGCTGCCGGATGAGGTGGTGACAGCTACCAGTCTGGATGGCTTTAAGGTAGGGTTAGACAAATTTATGGATGACAGATGTATCAATGGCTACTAGAACGAATGCCTAGGTGCATCCTTCAGGCTGAGGGGGGGGGGAGGAACTGGGGCGCTTCTAAGGCCATCTGCTGGGACTCGAGAGTAGGAGAAGGTTTGTCCTTGTCTCTGCTTGAGATGCCCGTGAGCATTTGGTGGGCCACTGTGTGCGACAGGATGCTGGACTATATGGGCTGTGGCCTGATCCAGCAAGGCTTCTCTTATGTTCTTATGTTCTTATTTAGGGATGCAGTTTCTTTTGGATCTAAACCTACTATGTTGACAAATCCTTTTTTAGTTACTTTCAGGCAATGTTCTTATGAAAGAATGAACAGTTTAGGGCAATGGCTTGCCAATGCACATGATTTATGTTCAATCATTTCCTGAAAAGCTCAGGGTGATTTATAAGACTGCTCGTCATTTTTAATCACAATATACCTGTAAAATGAGGTGGCCTGCCTTACTAGCCTAGGATGGATAACAGAATGCTAGGTTCCTTTGAGAAGTTCCATCACTCAGCAGTAACGTTGGTTCCTAGCTATACATCTTAACTTTAGAACTATTCTTAAAATAAACGTTTTGTTACATAAGCAGAGATACAGCATGAATGGATGGGATGACAAAGAGATCTACGTAGTAGGTCAGGCATCCTGTATGTTAAATAGTTGGGCAATATTAGTTGTAATGATAGTGTGGTGGGACAGACCTGATTTTACTTGATGGCATCCTTGACACATCTTTGTAGTTTTCTTGGCAGATATATCAGGGATATCTATCTAGGGAACCACAGTTTGAGATCCTATGGTGTAATCCATTTCTCTTTCATGGACAGTGCCAGCCTGACAATGTAAATGTGCTAGAGAGTTGCCTAAGGCATTAAACTTGAAGGGGTGCCAGATCAGATGGCATCCAAACGTATTTCTGTTTTAAAAGACAGGACAATAAAGTTCAGATTGTGGAATATTGTAAAGATCAAGGTAGTGTTCTTCGTTTTACCTAAAAATCCTGTAGCAAATACAGTCATAGCCATTAAAACAGTGGTGAATAATCACAACTGGAGAGTTCAAAAAGTCTCAGCTTTACTCACCCCTCCCCAATTGCTTGTCAGAAAGCACTATTAACATACTTCCTTCCCTATATAATTTTTAGCTGAAAATTCTTAAAGCATTAACTGTATGATATAATTGTGTTAGGATTAATAGTGTGAGTAAAGACAGTATTTTTCTCTTGTAAAGTTTGAAAGTGAACTAAATGCATGCAAAAGTTCATTTTTAAAAAAAGTACTGAAGGAGGCGCCAAAGTCTTACTTCTCCACACCAAAACTAGTGCCAGCACCAATACTCTGAGGCCAACCTCAAAGTTAAAAGCAGGACATGAAAACAATAGTGTGTCACCGCTAGGGCTGCCTCCAGATGGTGAGAGGAAAATTCACAATTGTCTCTTGCTGCCTCTGCCAAAAACAGGGCAAAATTGCAGGTCTTACCCTGTCTGATGCTTGCTCCCAACGATGAGAATACCTGGAAGTGTGTAAGAATCCTCTCTTGTGCTTGCACAGTGGGTGTTTTTGGTCCAGGTTGCCTCCCCCACTTGTGTAGAGGACATTCTCCTTAAGGAAAATCCCAAGAGCAAATGCTAGACAAGGTAAGTGGTATCACCATTTTGGGGAAACATGGGTTGGGAGTTCTTTTTCCTGGGATAGCAGTAGTTCAGGATTTTACCCCTATACCTTGGGACTATGCTACAATTGCCTTGGATATGTATAGCAGTCCCAATATAAAACTGGGCATTGTCTGGATGCAGCCTAGTTTCCTGAGCTGTCTGCAGTGACCTACTGCAAAAATTAGAGGTCACGCTTAGATTGTGCACAGTGGACAAAGGGTGTGCTGAAAATTGGAAGCCATGGTCATTCCAGATGTGGCAGCGCAAACCTGGTTATGCACATAACCATAAATTGCCTCGTGGATGCTCTTTTAAGAACCCTCTTGTCCATAGCTACAGACAGTGTTTGAAAAATCAAACATAGCAGAAAGCAAGAAAGTGTAATTAATGATGCCATAGCATGAGTTCAGTGTACCTGGGCCAACAGCACAGGATGCATGAATCAATCCAGGGTGGGACTCTGTTGTGCTGTTGGGTGACAATTTTGTACAAGAGCACTGTCCACTTCCTTCTTCCTTTTGCTCATTTTCAGATGGGGACAGATAGCCTCTGGTTCTGCTGTTGCTCAGAACTGCAGATACATTATTTCCGGACTCTGCTTTTTGGCTGATCATCCTTGTCATCTCATTGCTACTGTAAGAGCAACAAACATTTGAAGATTCAGAAAAGCATCAGTAAATGGAAGATTAAATTTCCTTTGGTTTTGACATAACAGATTTTATTGTGCTGGCAAATCATCTTTACCTATTGCAGAACACATTGTATGATCCTACACAAGCTACCTAGCCTTTATATAGCATGTACATTTCTCTGTCTCAGTAACCGTAAGGCTAGATCAACATTATTATGACAGTATAAGTTCTTATGTGTTTTTAGCTGAGTCTTTGGTAGGAAAAATTCAGATTTTTAAGTATTGTGTTACTGTGTCACAATAATATATTTGTTACAGAAGCACATTAGGAAAAGCTCAGACAGGAGGAAAAATGGCCTGTGAGGTGTTGTTAGACTCTTAGCTCCTATCACTCCAGAGCAGTAGTCGTCTTGACTGGACCTGATAGGTGCCAACACCAACTGGAGAGTCAGAATTTCCTCATCGAAAGAAATTTATATCTGTGGAAAAAGTTGTAAGTCAGTGTGTTTTGTTTCAGAAACCATTTAAATTGGTAATAAATGCTCAGTACTGGGGTATGCAAATTATTCTTTTCTCAGGGCCAGTTTGCTATTGAGACGTGAGGTGGAAGACGTTTTCAATTCTATAGGCTTGGGGTAGGCCGGTCTCTTATCTGTCTAGCCAGTATTTGACATGTTATCTTACACTTCTCACCATCCCTTTTGTGCTCGTCCTTATTTGTTTTCTCAACCACCATATCTGTTTTACCATCCTGGAAGATAATAAGAGGCAGCAGAATGCATTTGGTACATGTATTCATTTCGTGTATACGCATTCTATGACTCCACGACATTTGCTGTGTTGGCCTCCTGCTACCTCTTAGACAAATCAGTTTTTGACCTGCTTTGAAAGGAAAGGAAGATATGGATATATGATCTTGGCTTCTCCATTCATATATAGTTAGAATAAAATTCTAATATATATATTAAAACTATTTTACAGCCATCCAAGGATACTAAACTTCCTTATATTCATGGAAATGTGGGTTTAGTATTAAGAGTGTGTGATTCTATTCAGTTTTTTCCTCTCTAAATGTGGGGAATCTCCACATTTCATATCACTATCATATTACAGTTATATAAGAAAATATTAAGTACATTCAGAATAGCATACTTCATTTAATCATAGGAGTCAACATGAATCAGTGTACTCTGTCATTGTATAATATAAGTTTATAAATGAATAAAAAGCAGAAATGCCTAAGTGATGTAAGAAGTGGAATGTCGTGCGTTTCCTAATCTTGAAATATTGTGACTTTTTAGGTTTATCAACAAGTCTGTTGGTTCTGGTCTCCTTGGAATAAACTTATTTACTTACATATGAATACAGGCTGAGTTCACAAGGGAAGGCATACAGCACATAGGTTCAATAGATCCTATTGCCTTGGCTTTAAAGACTTATCGCCAATATAATTTTGCTTTTTCTCTTCTGTAAACTTACTATCATGCATCCCGGATATACAAAATGACATTTCCAGTTTGTGTTGAGGAATTTTTTAAAAATGCCATCTGCTCACCTTCTAGAATGATCTTCTGCAGGGATTTCCCCAACCCATTTCTCTTTATTCTAACCCCATTATTATAAATTGTGCCAAAACCCAAGAAATATAATTTACAGAAGATTTGCTATTATCTGGCAGCAACACTAGTGAAGACTCATAACACCAAAGACTAATAAATTTATTACTTATTTAAAATATATCCTTTCAGCTTCCCTTAAGTAATCTCACAGTTGTTTACAAAACAGCAGTAAAAACAATTACATTAAATCATTATTAAAATAATGGGAGGGAAATGAATACAGGAGACACATTTCTGGATTATAGTCTACTTCTTCAGATTTTGTGGTTGCTGGTGATCACACATACGTTTGGGGCTGGGGGGCTGTAATTCTATAAGAAAAGGTTAGACAAAATCATGGATGACATGCTAGAATGGATGCCTAGGTACAGGCTGGGGGGACCGGCAGGATTTCCTAGTTTGCCGGAATTTGAGAGCAGGTGAATTTGAGAGCAGGTGAATTTGAGAGCAGGTGAAGCTTTGCCCTTGAGATGCTCATGAACAATTGGTGGGCCACTGTATGGAAAAAGATGCTGGATTAGATGGGCTCTGGCCTGATCAAGCAGGGCTCTTCTTATGTTCTTATTCAAAATATTGATCACATGTTACGTCAGTGATATCAATGAATTCTAATAGACTTGGGCAAAAACAAGAGGGTGCAAATAGAAAATGGACATTTATCAGTATTTCTTCCTTGTATCCAAAAGGCTTGGGTAGATTACAATTAAAACAATATAAAAACGTAAAATGCATTCACTAAAACAACAGATAAGAGTGCATAGTATATAATAATCTGTCCCATCAAATGTATCCTATCTGATGACACAGGACTCAATCAGACAGATTAGTCAGGATGAAATCCATTGAGTGTGCAACGTCTTATGTGGATTGTAGGAATTTGAGTGGCCTTGTAGTCTGCAGGTAAAGATTATGTGGCTATGGCTGTTCCTCTTATTGTCCTTTAAAAATAAAGGACCCCAAAATTTCCAAAGCAGTTGGCAAACAAAGGACACCATTAGTTGTTTTGCAGAAGCGTTCTGTGTGGTCTCAGTATAGTATACAAAAGTTTTTAAAGGAAGCATGGCATTCCTCAATTTTCAGAAACATGTTGCAAAACATCCCCTTTGTTTGTTTGTTTGTTTAAAATGTTTACATCCCATCCCAAATCCTAAGATCTCTGGGCAGCCTACAATAAAAGACCCATATACAAACAAAACATTAAATAAATACCCCGTTAAAACAATATTAAACAGCATAGTTAGTTTAAACTTAGAAGTTAAAATAGTGCTTGAGTGAATTAATGCCCCCAAAGAGCCGTTTTTACTTAGCGCCTAAAGGTTAGAAGAGTTGACGCTAATCAGGCCTCCAAAGGAAGGCCATTGCATAAGTGAGGTGCCACGGCTGAGAAGGCTCTCCCCATGCCCCAACACAGCGGATATCTCTAACTGGTGGGACGCAGAGGAGCCCCCCTCCAGCAGATCTTAAACCAGTCAGTAGTCAGGTTGCTGCATTTTGAACTAACTGCAATTTCCGAGTTTTCTTCAGGGGCAGCCCCAGTTAGAGTGCATTACAATGTAAAATAATATTTATACATAATAGCCAGTCCAGGTTCTGCACATTGCTGTTCACTTGTTCTTATATTTTCAGTTAATCACAGCAGGGGAAAACTCTGGCTGCTAGCTGAACGAGGAAAAAGGTATAGCCGGAAACCGTGCCACGTGCCTTGTTTATGTCCTCTCCGTCCAATTCAAAGATGCCGCCCCACCCACTGCATCTTTGTGCTCGTCGTATCACCAGTGCAGCATAGCAAGCTCTTAGCGGGATGTTCTCGACTCGTGTTGCTGCTGGTGCAGGGCGACCCAGTAATTGGAGCATGGAGTTGCAATTAAAATTATGTGCAATCGTTTTCCTAGTTGTGGCTTGAAATTCCATCCCATTTCGACTAGCTTGCAAACATTAAATACAAGTTTCATCAGAAATGTTTGGTTTTCTACATGTTTAGGGACTGAGTAACCGCTGTGTTTTTGAGCTAGGAATGCTTGAACCTTCTACTTCCCTTGTGACTCACACCCTGGCATATGGATTTTACCATCAATTTACATTTGCTAATAATGGACACCTTCCACAGTACCAGAGAACAGAGCTTGAAAATTGACACTTGCCCTGCACTTACAGCTTAGCTGAGCCAAGGGCAACAGACACACGTCTATACTGTAAAAAAGGTTGAAAATTTTACTCTACGCTGCTGTGGGGAGGGTGCATTTGATCTGTTCCCAGGCACAGGTTGATAAACCTGGAAAGATAAGAGAAAACTTATTAGGATTTTTCTGAAACATGTAAACACAATTGGACAGCGGTTTTAAGGTCAGTAATGTCCAGATACCAAAACTACTAGCTACAATCTGACATCTGTGAGGTGCTTAAAATTGCAGCTTTCGTGCACTTACTGAAGACATCTCTCTTATCCAGGCATTTAATGGTTGTTCTTTCTCTAACTCTCCCAACTGTACTTATAATTAAGAAGAATATCTATCATTGTGCACCGCCACAAAACCTTTGCAAAAAGTCAGATGTAACCAACTCACTATAATTATGAAATTTGGACATCCCACACCATAAAAGACACTGTGTCTGTCCTGGGAGATAACACATTTCCTTCTAGACTGCCACCTATACGATAGTATTTTAGGTTACTATCAAACTTCCCTTTTAGCGAGTCACGTTTTCCAAGTCAATGCAAAAATGTCCATATTGTTCCAAGGCTCAGACAAGAGTGGCTTTATGTATCATGAAAGCTACCAAAACCTGAACCACTTATGTTGATTACATCAAAATACACCGTCTGGGGAATGATATATGTTATCTTTTTTTCTTTTTTTCTTTTTTTGCTGTTTTCGTAAATAGCTGCTTTTATGTGAATTGCTATGGCCAAATGGCTAATCAATACAGGCTGTTGGATACATGCAAAGATTCAAGATTTTCAATTTTTAGAAAGAATATGCTTTACAGATGTTTTAAATGCATAAATAAATTATTTCGGGGAGCTGTCTAGACAGTTCCCTAAGATTATAAATGGAGCCCATCTCTCTGAGGTCTGTGAAGCAATAGTGGTTACAGTGCTGGAGTAGCAGTCAAAAGGGTTCGAATCCCCCCTGACCATTTAAAAGACACTGCCTCTCAGCTTAAACTATTTGACAATGTCATTAGGCGGGGAACATATTTACCACCATGAACTGCTTGATGGAATGGGATAGAAATCCGAAATCCAATACAAGTTTACTCAGGAGCAAAATCATTGGGACCTACTTCTAAGGAGACACGTCTAGAATTACTTTGGATAGCTGGTGAGTTCTCAGATTACCTGTAGTTGGAACTATGAATGGTGGAACGTCCTAAATAGGGGATCAAGGAGGCTCCACCCAGAAATCCTTCAACTTCCGATGAAAGGAACCGTCCTGCAAACGTTTTGGACGGGGCCTCCATGGGAGCTTTGAGAAGAGCCGGTAAGCGGCATGAACGGGGGAGAGGGGGCATCCCTCCGTTTCCAAGTGGCGCTGCCCCGAAGGGCCTGCCGCGGTGCCTCCGTTGGAGGCGTCCCCCTAGCGGCCAAACGTGGCCACTGCAGGTCACGTCGAACATAAAAAGGCGCCGGCGGGGCCGGTCTGTCCGGCTTAGGGCTTCGCTCTGCACGGGCAGCGACGCGAGTCGAGAACATCCCGCTAAAGAGCTTGCCATGCTGCACTGGGGATACGATGAGCACAACGGTGAGGGGGAGAGCTCCTTCCTAGTAGCTCTCGGTGGCATAGAGAGTAGCCCGGGAACTCAGGATGGGAGAGGATTATAGTGAAGAGAAAGTCAGAAAAAAGTTATTTGCTCCTTTTACTTTTGCTGGGATTCGGAGTCAGATGCTAAGGCGATCCTCGAAGGTCCCTTGCCTTAAGTCCCTTTTCCAAGTATGGTGGAAGTGGCTTTCTTTTCTTTTCTGCAGACTTTTTATTTTCAGGACAGAGAGCGCCTGTGTTGAAGCCGCTCCCGCCACGCGTGCAACCTTCAGTTTTACACGCGTTTGCTTGGAAGTGAACCCTACTGAGACCAGCAGGATTGGCTCCCTAGTAAACGTACACGGGGGTTGGGATGCGTGTGTGTGTGAACGCAGCCTGGAACAGACAAGGCTACGCTTTGCCCTCTTTTCCAAATCGGCGCAGCTTTCCCGTTCTGGACGCGCAGGCACGGACACCTTCGACGGCCTCGTCTGTGTTCCTTAGAAAGTGGAGCCTGCATTTAAAAAAACTTCCATCTGGCCTTTTCAACCTGAGCGGGGTTTTAATCTGCATTTTTGGAAGGAAAGAAGGGAAGGGGGGCGATCTGTTGGCGTTCTAAAGAAAAAGAAGTGTAAATACAAAATGCAAAATATATTTTAAGGTGGGGTGTTTAGGAGAAGGATTTTTCTTTTTTAGTTTCTGCTCTTTAAGAGATAAAAAGGGAAGTTTTTTGATAGCTAGACTTATGTATTATAGTGACAGGTTAGATCCTGTGTTTAAGAAGATACCTGGATTGCTGAATGAAAACTCGTAGCATAGAGATTTAATATAATTTGATTTTTTTTTGTCTTCTAGTATTGCATTTATATACTGCTGTTAAATCTTTTTGCCTTTGCATTGCATTTTTGCAATTGTGTCCTTTCTTTCAAAAACTTAAGCAGCTAACATTATTTGTCCTCAGTTCTGCGCTGCGTATTATTATTTCTATCCCGGACTCTCCCTGCCTTGAATCTTTGGAATCGGTGCCAGGATGAAGCACTCAAAGAGATTCTTTACTTCTTTGTTAATGTTGTTCATTTCAGATACAAGAGATGAAAGACAAATCTTCTAGTCAATATCATGCTATGGACTGATTTTAGCATGTCAAACCCGTGTGAGGGAATGGTAGCTATTGATTTGGGGCTGTGTAGAAGATAAAGCAGGATTTCTTTTATGGAATTGTTTCTAATATTGTATACCTTTTTCATTTTGTTTTTGAAACAAAACTTTGCTGTAATTCCTGGGAATAAAATGACAACAAAAGGGCAAATGCTAACTTACAGCTTGAAGAATATGTAAATTGATCTGTGGAAGCTCCAACCACTGCTAGATTAGGGTGCCTCCAGATGCAGTTTTAAAAAATGCAATTTTCCCCAGGACTATATTGGGATTGCCACACATAATCCCAGTATATGTGACAAGTATGTGTGCCAATCCCAGTATGATTCTAAAATAGTCAGAAAATGCACCGTATCAGCATTATGTAAAATCCAGCTCTGATGCTGGGTTTTTCATTATGCTGGATTGCTAACCTTGTCTGTCATTTCATCACAGAAAAGCTGTTCACGCAAAGGTACCTGAGAACAATCCTGTGAAGAAACGACAAAGTAAGAGCCTGGGGTTGCTTCATGTTCTCCGGCAGGGGTAGCAAGAGACAGCTGCAGGTTCTGAACAAGATCCCACAATTTCCTTTCTCCATCTGGCACAGATGTTCTGGTGCCCTCAGCTATGGCTAGCTTGGACTTGCTTTCTGATAGGACTGATCCTAGGAAGATGGGCTGCTTTGAGTCATCCACTAAAGCTGTGGAATTTAGATAAGGATTTGGGTTTTCAGTTCTATGAATTGATGTCAGAAAAAATACTGACCACCTATGAGGTATGAGGCAATAAATCAGTCTTCCGGGTAAGGATAAACTGTAGTTTATGTATTCCTTTCACACTCCTTTGGTATGTGATATGTCTTTTGATCTTGGCTTTCCTTAGGGCGAGTCCTTGTGATCAGGATACTCTGAGGAGAACCTGTGTTCACCTCGGGAGAGTCCACATGCAAAGCTCTAATTTGGGCTACATGCGCCACAAAGGCCAAAAAACCAGAGCAAACCCCCCTCTTTCTAACTGTTCTCGCCCCGAATTAGGAGGCAAGAACAGGTTATCCTGGGGGCATGGGGACGCTTCCAGGTTATTGCCGGTCGCAGCGTTAGCGGGTGGGGTTTCACTGTCCCCACCATGTGTGCTGCGATTGCAACTCCCCCTTTGCCTCATTGGAATCAGGCAGGTACACCTGGGTAAGGGCTTGCTTTAGCAAATGAGTGCCTGACAGCTTCCCTTCACTCAGCTGATCATCTGTCAGATGGATATAGCGGCTGTCAAGCACACGAGCGGAGCTCCGGTAAAATAATTGAAACAGCCGTGGCTTCAGTCAATGAGCTGGATTCCCTTCTGCACCTCCAAAAGCGACCCACTGCATAACAGGGGGGCATAATAGGAAAGGAAAGCGGCTCATTGATTGAAGCTGCGGCTGTGTTTTAATTATTTTACTGGAGCTCCACTTGTGCGCTTGATAGCCCCTATACCTCCATCTGACAGCTGATCAGCAGAGTGCAGGGAAGCTGTCAGGCATCCGTGTGCTAAATCAAGCCCTTACCCAGGTGTGCCTGCCAGATCTCGTGATCAGGCAAGGGGGGCATGCTTGCACCCAGGGGGGAGGGGTGGAGAAAACCATGGTCCCCGATGCAGGGGTTTACCGTGGTTTTCATGGGGACAGGTGGGTTTGGCTTGACCCCGCACTGTCCTCTATTACCATGGGGACATCTTATTGTGAACTATGATTCGCATTAAGGCTGCCCCGAATCCACCCCGAAGTAATGGCAACCCATGAGGATGCACCCTTAATTACTGTATATCTTTATGTATGATATACTTCTTGGAGCTAAGATCAAGGCTTGGGAAACAGGTCTAACTTTGGTTATCCTTTTAGCCTTCTGTGATCAGAATCAAACACCTACCCATTAGTTATTAGCCCTAATTTCTCTTTAAAATCCTTCCTATGCTCTGTATACACAGAAAAATCACCAAACTGAATGGTTCACCATTACCTTAAGATTTCCAGTGAGTTGAATTGACCTAATCTTGATGCAGCAGAAAGATGAATGACGTCTGTTTAACAAGCCATACGGCACTGATAAAGATGCTCAACTTTGTACAGTATTTTGCTGCATATGGAGAAGCATTAAATTAGTTCCTGTTCATCTGCTGTAATAGTGTCTGAGAGCTTAGAAAATTACCACTTCTGCATACCCTAGTAGATGGCTAACTGGCAAGCACTGTGACTACTGGTAACTGTCACGTATCCATAAAATGCCCCATTTAAGGTCACTGTCAGGAAGGTTGGTGTGTACATACAGTGTGCAAAGCTTCTGTGTGCTTTAAAATGGTGGTTCTTAAACTGGTCGTCCTGACAACTCTGAACAACTCCCAGCATCCTATTTCTAGTATCGTGTGCCAGGTGAGAGTGGAATGCTGGGACTAGGAATCATTCAGGAGTGTTTAGGGATCCACAGTTTGAAAACTACTCCTTTATAACACCCTTCAAGAAGTGCTGGGTGTTCATTAAAGCTTTGTGGGGAAAAGTATTAGTTTAGGAACATTTTTTTTGCTCACACAATCATTCCCCCCCCCCCCACAGATTCAACTATGCATCTATACTACACGTGCAATAAAATTATTCAGAGTAATTCAGTTTAAAATTTAATTTGGGGGGGGGGAATAAAAATATTTCATCCACAAAGAACAGAAAAGAGCAACTGCATACATACTTCCACTGGATAGAATGAGTTGCTTCTGTATAAAACATTCATAGATTGCACTTGGTAAGTGTTGGCCAGGTATATGGACCTGTCTAGGATTAATAAATTTGAGTATTTCCATCTGTAGGCTACAAAAGCCTTACAGCTGATGAGACTGTCAGTTTATAAGTGTTCTCCTGGGTTAGCATCCACATCATTACAGTCTGTTAATTGCCTTTCTTAAAGGATTTGGGACAATATATGCAATCCAAAATATAGGTTATGGTACCAAAGTTACTCTACAGATAGGGCAGTATGTACCTGATCTGTTTTAGTGCTATACTTTGACTTTCTAGCACACAAGGCACACTTCGATGGGTTATCTTGGTGAGACAGAAATGTGGTTGACGTAAAACAAAATGGGCATCACAGATAGCATTAGGAGGTGTGATTCCAGTTGTCTTTTCCTAGAAATAGACGCAAATTGGGTGAAATGTTTACAGGCTTATTAGACAGCCTTAGTTTTTAGCCCTCTTTCTGCAGCATCAAGATTTGCCTACTTTACAGTGCTTTTGTATGAAATACTGAGCTAATACATATGAAGAATGTTGAGCAAGTGAAATGTTTTATATAAATACTACACATTCTTTTCTTTCAGTTTCATTTGTCTAAAATATTGTTTTATGCCAAGTGTAGCTAGTTCTTTGTTTCCTTGCAAAACAGCAGAATGCATCTGAAAGATAAATGTCATCGCCATTTATTTAGGATAGGCAAAGTTAAACTGAAATTTAGTTGCAGTTGCAAGGAGCTATTTGATGTATAAAATTCAAAGACTTGAATGAAGCAAGTGAATTTTCTCTTTGTCCACCACTTATTTTTTTATTTCAAAACATCAACAAAGAGAAGACTTTCATATTAGTAGGACCCAACTTCTAAAGAAATAAACTCAGAATTCTTCTGATTATGGCTAGTGACAGGACAGATGCTGTAAAACTGTAAGAACGTGAGATCTGCTATGTTAAATGAAGGATGTAATCAGACACAGCAAACAAAGCATCTCTGAGGTGGCTTAGAGAAGGCTTCAAAGTGGGCTTGTCTGTCCTCCCCTCTCCTGAACATTCTGTGCTAGAAAAGGTGGATAAGAGACACGTTGGGAACACCAGGGCCACATACTGTCCCTCTGATGTGTCTGTCCCTTTTGTAATGCCTGAACACAGCCAAAGTTCCAAATTTAGCCTCCAACCCTCCCCCCCCATATTTTGAGAACCTATATGCTTTGAAACTTGTTCTTTAAAAACTAGACAGTGGCCTAAGGTGTATGCCTTTTTTAGCTTTATGGTAATTAATGCAGACAAATGACTGAGACTGAGGTCTAGTGTGCCTGTGCAAAATTAGGAGTTGACAGAGATTTGAGACAATCAGGCTACAGGCGGGGGAATCCCAATTTTAAATGTTCCCTTGTCTCAAGTCTTCGTATGTGAGTCATTTATTTTATTTTATTATTCGTATTTCTACCCCAACCTATACCCGAAGGTCTCGGAGTGGGTAACAACACTTAAAATCAGACATATATTAAAGCAGTAACATTGTTTGTGGGGAGAGACAGTACAGTCATGGCTAGATTTCACTGATGTAATTGAGGGCCTTTATAAGTAAAACCCAATGACTTTGGTCAGTGAACTTTAATTATTCCGTTGGACAATCAGGGTTAATGTGTGGCTCTCCCGATATTGCTGAACTATAGTTCCCATGAGGCTTCACCACAATAGCAAATTGTCAGGAAGCATAATTCATCATCATCTGGAAAGTCTTACATTAGTTATCCGTATGTTAGAGGTCCATACCCAAGCCCAAAGTATTTTCTGGTCAAAAGCCACAGGTTCATTCCTAGAATCTTCAGGTAGATTTAAGGCAGATCTGTCTCTGAAACTTGGAAATCTTTTCTTAGTTAGTATTGACTAAGGTTTCCCACAGTGACAATATTCTTGTGTGCATATGCGCCCATCGAGGGATTTCTGGTGCCTGTGAGATCTTTGGATCAAAAAGCCAACTGGAGCATATATTCTCTTTGCTTCTTCCTCAATTTCTAATCTCTCCGATATGAAAATGTCTCCCACCCTGCCACTGGACATCTTCCTTTGCTTTCTCATCAAGATCCATAGATGAAGAATGAAAAGCTCATTTTTACTGTACTTTATATCTTTTTTCCCTAAGCCTTTAAAGAAGTCATTTTATGATTCATGTTAACACTCCCCGCATAATGGAGTACAGACCGTACTCAGCTGGATTACACAAGGATTCAGATAGGACATCTTACTGAAATTCTATGACACTGAAAACATTTTAGGTGTGTAGATTGCTCATTAAATGGCTGGTGGATGAATGTTCTCTGAATTTATTGCATGTGTGTTAATTTCAGGTGCCTGCTGCATTCCTAATGACCCGAATGCCTGGAAGTAGGCAGAAAAAGACCATCCCTAGGGTTCTAACCCGCATCTATGGGTATTCATTAGAATTCAGATCTATTATAGCCCATTAAAGACAATTTTGGGTGGCTTACTTTTTATCTCTTTAAATCTCACCATTTTTAATCATTTAATTTTTAAAAAGAAAAATCAAAACATACAGGTAGGTTCTTGTGATCATATTCTCAAATGCAATTCCTTTGTTTCTTTGACTGCATGGAATGTATTTTAATCAGCAACCTTTTACCACAATACATTCCAGGGCCTTCTCACTGGATGGAAGTTTTTCCTATTGCTAATGGGGACCGTCAATCTCCCATTGATATAAAAACCCAAGAGACCAAATATGACCCCACTCTCCGGCCTCTGAGACCTAACTATGATCCTTCCTCAGCTAAAGTCATCCTCAACAATGGACACTCCACCAGTGTGGAATTTGACGACACTGAAAATAAATCAGGTTTGTTTTGTGACACATTTTTATTCTCCTTTCACTGTAACCTTTTGTTTGAGAATAGTTTCATTTTACCTGATGGGAACAGTTTGTAAAACAACTAGTCTCTAGAGAAGATTATTTTCTCTTGCATTTGGTACATTGTCATTTGAGATTGCTGCAAGTTTCTAAGTGTACCTGTGTTCAGGAATGCTAGCTACATCCTGCTTGAATATATTTTAGTTTTGTCAACTCCAGTCATGTGAAGAGTTACTTGCTTTTTAAAAAAGAATGGGCAAAATTCCTTCATTTCCTCTTTCCTCTGAACCCTGTGCTCTTTTTCTCTAATGTAGTTGGTCTAATTTCATTTGAACTACTCAAATATCCTGTATTTTTTCTTGTTTGTAGTCATTGAGTGAGCTATGCCCAGCCCAAAATCAGACAATTAAGTGATAAACTGTTAATCTCCATCTAAATACACAAGCCTTCCAGGGTCTAGGAGTTTATACCATTTTTGCAGATTGTGAAATTGTTGCATTTCACAATGGGTTATTTCAGACCCATTCTGTAGCAGAGGCAGATTAGTTAGATGCAAAGTTATTTTGTTGGAATTATTGGAGAAGAAAAAACAAGCACATAGGCATCTCAAAATCTGAAAATAGTATGCTTATTACATCAGACTTACAGCCTTTTTTTGCACTTGGCAAAATGAAGATGACGGGAGGGACACTTCCGTACAGACAATCCACTTTACATGAGCTACATCTTAACTACTCTATATCTGTCCTACCTGCCTCCCAGTGTGGCTCCATTCGTACTTCCTTCTGATGGTGGAGGTTCGAATGGAGCCTCGGGAGGGGCAGCACAGGCACAGTTAGCACTGTCACCCCATCACTGAAGCAATGAAATGCTGTCACAGTGCAGAGGACTCATCCCTATTCTTGTCCCTGTTCTCACTTGCACAAGATTAGAGATTAGAAAAAACTTCCTGACAGTGAGGGCGATCAGTCAATGGACTAGGTTGCCATGGGAGGCAGTGAGTTCTCCTTCGTTGAAAGTCTTCAGGGAGAGGATGGACCTATATCTATCTGGGATGGTGTAGGAAATCTGACTGAGCAGGGGATTGGACTCGATGACCCTAGAGGTCCCTTCCAACTATGATTCTATGATTCAGTGGCACCACACAGGCATGTTGATGCCATTGCTGGGTCTCTGTGATTGATTTGCACCTCTCCAGCACTTAGGGAAACACTGGCAAGGTTAAGGATATATCCAGCATCCCAAAGTGCAGATGCTGGATCTGTCCCTCAGGGAAATGGAGGTGCAAAAATGCTCTTAATATTTAACCAGAAATCAGCTCGTGTTGATTCTTATTTGGAGAAGTTCAGGCCAAAGGAACATAAAGCGAAGAGGCATTTGGTTATTACTTGCCAATGTGTATCTCCAGTAACATATTAATTATGAGAAAACAGAGTTTTCTAAGACATGGAAACTTGTGGCTGTCCAGATGTGTAAGATCACCACTCCTCTTGCCTTCAGTCATCATGGTCATGTCAGCTGTAGCAGGGGAATGCGAGCATAGCAACATTTACAGGCAGCCAGGTCTGTAAAGCCTGTGTTACGTGATGCATGAAAAAAATCGTAGTTAGCTAAGGCTTGAACCACACTCAACAAATGGTCACTACGTGGATTCATATAGGTATTTTTTTGGCAGAAGTATAGAAGTGACTTAGTATTGCCCTCTGGGCTGGTGCTAGGGATTGAATCTTCTGCATGTTGATAGATGCTTTGCTACTGAACTACAAATAATCTTTCTGAAACCTGGTATCAAATAATAATACCACACAGTGGGCCTTTTTACACTTGCCTTTAATCTGTAATAGGAGCCTCTGTAGTTGGTTTCTGGTCCCTCTTGGTCAGAATATGATCCAGATCAAGGTGCCCTTGATCTGGATCACCCATAGACCTATTTAAACAGGTCTACCAGTGAACCAGCAGGCCTTGGTCCAGGTGCGCAGAAGGCATGCTTCCGTGTTAAGGACTACTGGAGAACCCATTTCATCTAGTGGCTCTGAAGCTAGAAATTCTTAGCCTCCAGGGCCCAAAGTTCATGCAACAGGTGGGGGCTGGGCTGGTTCCCATGGTTTGAGTCAGCGGGTCTGTCTGATCTATACCGACTGGTTCAGACCACAGAGAGGTGAATGAAGAAAGACCCAATGTAAATACAACACTGCAGAATGACTATTGCCACATGCCTTTTGTCTGGCTACTACTGCAGTGTACCTCAAACTTAGGTAATGAGTTCCAA
Source organism: Aspidoscelis tigris stejnegeri (assembly GCA_023333525.1). Lineage (NCBI taxonomy): Eukaryota > Metazoa > Chordata > Lepidosauria > Squamata > Teiidae > Aspidoscelis > Aspidoscelis tigris. Next base: position 33,093,829 of record JALMGA010000004.1, on the reverse strand, counting down.
TGAAGAGTAAAAAGGTGTTACTTGTTGCTCTTTCTGATCTTCTTAGTAAAGTCATACATTTCAAGACCAAAGCTGATGTGAAACTGGAAGATGTGTGATACAATAACCAAACTTTCAATAACTTTCAAATCAAGAATGGGAAATCCCGTTCTGGGCAAGGGGACATTAAATTATTACCTGTGCAATATTTTCCTGATCTCAGTTACCCCCTGCATGACAACTGTGGAAGCAAGAGAATTCATATTTTAAAAATAGTGGAAAGATACTCTTCCAATCAAAATTAGATCCCTCTGCACCTTCTTTAAAGCCAGCCAATCAAGTCACACTTTTTTTTCTACTTTTTTTTCTGCATTCAGTCACTACGGGAAAAAGTTCAAATGTTACTTTTCCAAGAGCTCACAACCATCTAACAATGCTGCTCTTTTTATAGTGCTGAGTGGGGGTCCACTCACTGGAAATTATAGGCTGCGCCAAATTCACTTCCATTGGGGTCCCAGTGATGATATTGGCTCTGAACATGCAGTGGATGGAACCAAATTTGCAGCTGAGGTAAAGCATTTCACTGATCTATACTGATGTAGTTTTGACTTTTCTGTGGTGCCAGCCTAAAGGTTTTCCTTTGAACATTACCGTACTTATTTTATACAATGTTGAATAAGTTTCAGGTAATGACTTTGTACTCATTTGCAGCTGTAAATCTCATGATTCACTAGTGCACCCAAAAGAGGGAAATCTGGTTTATTTTGTGATGTGTGTGTCAGTACAGAAATTATTTATAACACCAGCAGGAATTCAGGGGCATTTCAATGAGTACAGATATTCTATAGGCACATCATTGCTTGATCTGAATTTTTTTTTTTTAGAAATTAAAGCCATGTAGCCTGGAAATGTCCATCTTACTTGTCCTTCCTCTGAACACAGAATTGCTTCCTTGGCTGATAAGATTATGGTGACTAATTGGTTCTCTCCATTGAGCCTCTCACAGCAATTCTCTTTTAGAAACTACATTACAGTCCTCTGGTGCTTGATAGTAAAACCCATAAATTTGAGTGAGACTTAGGTCTAGATAAATATACAGTATTTTTGCTACATCTAGAAAGTGGAATGAGGTCTGTGGCATTGTTGATTTATATTAACATTCAGCTTTTGATCTCTATAGTCAGTTTCTATATTACTCTTAGTTAATGCTGTAAAATGTAGGCTGTTTTGCACATAGTGCAATAGATATATGTTATTTCTAGTTTTTGCCACATCCAGGATTAAATAAATTCTGACACACAGCTGTAATTTCCATGCATTGGTTAACTAGAAAAAGTGCATGCTTTTATCTGTTTTCTTCACTGAAATTTATGACAAAGCACTTTGTGAGAAGTAATCTTACCTGTGCGTTCAAATTGAGTATTCTAAGGTTCATCTGGATTGAAGGCCTATTCTTTGGACTATAACAGAACCAAAATGTCAGTCTTTAAATCTAACTTATAAAAAGTACTATTCGTAAATTGGAATTTCAAGTTTTCTTCATCTTTACTCAGTAAATTTATTTTGATTTAGACATTTTAATACTTTCCATTTTTAAAAAAATCTCAAAGTGATTTACAAAACATTTTTAAAAGGGTAAAACTAGAGTAAAAATAACAGTTAAAAGAATGATTAAAATACTGTTTATGTGTCTTCTAGCTGAAAATATTAAGATGGAAGTATTCTGTTTTATGCATGGAATAATACATGAATTGGAAATTATATTGAAATTATTTCTTGACTGTTGTATAATGCAAATGCTGAATATTAATATTGAAGCAATGTTTAAAGGGGAAAAGCTGGAAAGGGGCTAAAATTAGTGGGGAGGAAATCAGTTTTGGGGATAAATGCCATTTACAGTGTTTAAAGACTTATGTTTTCCACAGGAACCAGGTGAGATGGAATATAACGAATTATTAAGAGGTGCTTAGAAAACAGTATGTCCCAAAACAAATACATAGCTGGAAAAAAAAAGAGACCAAGTGGAAGGAGGAAATATTTAGGTCTTTATAGTCAGTCTAAAAAGATTGCCCTCTGCTGGTTATAAAAATCTTCAAGAACCAACTAGAGTTTTGATTTTTGAGAAAACACCCTAGGATATAGAGAAAATGCCAGACTGACTATATAGATAGAGATACTTCAGAAGGAAGAATGGCTAGGCAAGAACTTGTAGTGTTAGTTCCTCAAAGAAAAATGCTCTGTAGCTCAAGAACGCACCTCTGCCCCACTGACACACGCAAGAAGAAAGATCTACGCTCTGATGACAGAAGACTGTGTGGTTTTCCTGGCAGAGGATTGCCAACAGGGCAATGGAACCAAAGTCCCAAATAAGCTGGGCCACTATCCACTGGACGCATGTTTCTCCAATACGTTGCAGTACAGGCGTGGTGGTGGTGGTGGTGATGATGATGATGATGATGATGCACACAAGAAACAGGCCTTAAAAGATTTCTGCAACAAGCTGTGGTCCATAAGTGGTGGTAAGACAAGATACATACAGTACATCCTTTAAAAGAGGAATCACAAGCCATTGGGAATGGGCCTCCCCTACAATAGTACATCTGTCCTTTCTTACGTTTCATTAATCTACAGTAAGAACCTTCCAACCGAAGCCATTTGTTTCCTTTCTGCAACAATTGCAATATTTTAAAACGTAGGCCTTTTGGGGTAGCTTATAAAAAGAGTAATAATAATAATGAACAAGCCCCAAATACTCCTCATGAAAAGTTACACAGAGATGTTTAGGTTCAGTAAGAAGACAATTGATGGCACTTTGTTTTCTTGCTTTTCAGCTTCATGTTGTCCACTGGAACGCAGACAAATACAGCACTTTTGTTGAGGCTGCGCGTGAGGCTGATGGGTTAACTGTCATGGCTGTTTTCCTGAAGGTCAGGGTGAAAAAAGTATATTTTTTCTTATAAATTGAAGGGCCTTTCTGCATGGACCCTTAATCTGTATTAAGGGGTCATGCCAGTATATATCTGGTTATATAATGTGGATCATGGAAGCCCTCTTTGAATATTTGTGCATGAATACAAACCCCCCAACATTCGTGGGGGTGGGATTTGGCTAAAGCCAAATTTTTCCACATTCGATTCACACTGAACCAAATGTGAAAAATGGTTTTGTGCACAACCCTAAACAGCAACAGATATTCTCCAGAAACCTTCCATTCTGGAAGCAAGCTGGTTTCCCAGATGAGGCAAGGTCTGGATGCTTGTTCTACCAGTGCTGAAATGTGTACATTCAAGTATTAAATACCCAGATGTTACATGTGTGGCTGCCATTTTAGGTTTGATTTGTACCCCTAAAGCTATAGTGGTCTTTTCCAAAATGACAGATTGTGTGAGCAAGCATCCAGACCAGATAAATCCTTTGAATTTTTTTGCAAACCTGGGTTGGGAGTTGATTTTCCCATAATCGTGTTATTGCAGGATACCATGGGGCTTTGTTGGGGTTGCCATAGACGCGTATGGCAATCCCAGCATAGCCCCACGATAATCCTGGGTTTTACACCCCACCTGGAGGCAGCCTGAGACTTATCAAGTGTTATTGGACTGTACTTTGCATAATCCCACTGTTGTTGACCATGCTGACTGGGCTGATAAAAATTACAGGGAGCAATATCTGAAGTAGGGATGTGCACGGATATTTGAAAATTTGAAAATCCGATTTGAATTCGAATCGGATTTTCAAAAATCTGAATTTCCAAATTTGGTCTAATTTTGGATTTTTGAAAATCCAAAATGAATTTTTGAATAATTCAGCTGAATAGAACGTCGTATATCACATCTGAGATCAGGTCTATTTGCACTTATAACATGGGATGAAAACAGGATGCACACAAATTTGAAAATCAGATACAAATGTTCCCGACATTTGATTTGAATCAGATTTTTGAAAATACGGATTCGGATAATACGGATTCAAAACGGATTTTCAAAAATTCAGATTTTTAAATTTTGAATCAAATATTTGAATATTCAAATTGACTCAAATTCGAATGCAAAAATACATTCATGCACATCCCTAATCTGAAGTGCTCTTAATTCACTGCTGGGCAAAACCACTCTGAAAGTTGTATTCTAGGTCATTTTTACCCATATCTGCTCTCTTGTTTTAAAAGTGCCTTTCTCTGCAAACCATCTATATTTCCTTTTTAAAATGCTGTTCCTTTATGTGGGTTTCAACCATTACACATTGCCTGGAGCAGTTTGATGAGGAGCAGTTAATACATTTTGGCTATAAATAGTATTTACAATTTAAGCTTCTGTGAGCAAATAATGTAACTTAATCTTTGAATATTTAGGTGGGAGAATACAACTCACAGCTGCAGAAAATCACAGACCATCTGGATGCCATTAAAGTTAAGGTAAGATACATGTATAATTACTTTATTCAGTGTTCTGTTGACTACAGTAGATAGGCATATTTAAGTTTTGCTTCAAGTGACAATACGTTATTCTATGATGCAGAAAGCAGATTTTTGTGTTCACCTTTCTTAGTGTATAAAACTAAACCATATGTGCAAAAGAACTATGTTCTCTTGCAAAATAACTGTTCTCTTGAATTATGGATGAGGAGAGTTTGCCCCAGTAGCAAGCCATTTTGCTTAAGAACTCACAAACATAAGAACCACCCTGCTAGATCAGACCACAGCCCAGGATTCTGTCTGACACAGTGACATTCTCAAGCAGATGATGAAGGCAACACTTGCTCTCAATTCCCAGTAAACCCTCTGCCTGTCTCTTCTATTTGGAGCTGGTACCTAGGCATCAATTCTAGTAGCCATTGATACACCTATCCCTGATGAATTCATCAAGCTGGTTACTGCCACCACCACTTCTGGAAGTAAATTCTATAGACTGATGATCCTGTAGATGAAAAAATACTTCCTCTTGTCAGTCCTAACTCTCCTGCCCATCATGTTTCACAGAGGAGCTCCTCGTTCTAGTGTCTGGATGCTTCAGTGAAGTGTTTAAAAGAGCTTACTTCATAATAGATATGTCAGACAAAAACTGAAAGGATTCAGGATGATAATAAATAAATGCAAGTTTCTGTCTTGAATGTCTGGGTTTCAGTTACATTGACTGTTCTTTCACTGACACTCATAATAAGTTTGTCAACTATTAGCATATCACAAGAATATTAGTTGCTTTTCCTGCAAGACATTAATGTTGCTCTTCCTTTGGAAGTTGTTCTTTTTGGAAGAACATAAATAGAAACAAGGTCTGGAAATATTCACTGATTGATTTATTTTTATAGGGTAAGCAGCACAGGTTCACCAACTTTGATCCTTCCTGCCTGCTCCCAAAGTCTCTGGACTACTGGACATACTTGGGCTCTCTCACCGTTCCCCCTCTCCTTGAAAGTGTAATTTGGATTGTTCTGAGAGAGCCTATCAGTGTTTGCTCTGAACAGGTGAGTTATACTTTCTTGTCAAATATTAATGTTTTCCTGTCAAATCCATAGTTATTAGAAGACTGTCCACAGTCAACTGTATTTGTGGAACTTGAATAAAGTTTTGAAAGTTCAGAAACTGCGAGGGTATGGGCTTAACTATTATGATTAGAAATAGGTTCAACTATTTTCTGCTTCACACTGGGTGCAATCAGACAGGGCTTTTTTCAGTTGTCCCTTCTGTAGATTCATAAAAATAACAGGCATTTAAACAGTTAAACAAATAACCCTACCGCATCTTTCCACATGTTGCTCTTCCTTCACTTCAAAGTCTGGCAATGCCTTCCTGATAACAGGTGCCTGCCACTGATTGGCCACTTGCCTGCCCAGCTTCCCATGGCCCTGATTGCTCACTTGCCAGCAGCGTTTGTTCCCGTGCTATGATTGGCTACATTTTCCTTCTCTGCTAATAAAAATCCTGCCCCATATGATTGAAAGAATTATTCAGTGTTATTTAACCCCGTATGAGAAAAGGGTGCCCATTCCCAGGCTTCAGAATGGGGTAAGGTGATTTTTGGGATTTTATGTCTACTGCTACAGCCAAAAATTCATCCAGCGAGTGACTCATTTAGCATGTCTGAACACAGTTACAGTCTTATTAATGAGAATCATATTTTAAAAATATGTACTTCTTTGCACAGTTTAAGATTTCTGACAAAGCAGTCCTCGTGCATTTGCATACATTCACGTGGTGCTTTCTCTCTGCTTATACAGTGTGCTCAGATTACATTACCTATATGCTCTATACATAGATGTCATGTGGCTTACTTATGAACCTCCAGTCTCATTTCTGGGTTTTGAGATCATCTCATAATCATGCCAACTTTTCCCATACTGTCAATTTCCCCACGTGGGAAAGAGAGCCACATGGGTTTCTTTACATAACACAGATAAATTTAACTAATATAAGGCAGGGTGCGTGAACTTTCCAGGAGGCCCTAGGCTTACATAGCTTCATCAAATTGATTGCACATGACTTAGAGCATAGTTCAGATCAGTGGTTTGTTTGTTTTTTACTAGCAGATTTTATGACCTTAGTTACCCCAGTGAATCTATGTGTTCACTGCATGTGGAAAAATGTGGAAGTATACATAAACTGGATACCTGCCATTGCAGGTTTTGCAAGTGGTTTTGGCCTTTGAGTCCAACTACCTCTTTCATGCTTGTATCCAAAATGAAGTATGTCAAATGTCCAATAGGTTACTGTCCAGCCTATATTCAGAAGTATCCAGGAGAAAAGTCTGTGCCAATAAAAGAATTTCACATGTACGTGCAAAGGGCTCTGAACTGGGACAGCTTGTGGATCAGAACCCCAGAATGGTAGGGGAGGATGAAGTGAGGCTTGGAAGCCTCAATTTGATCTCTTCAAACTAAGCTTTAATTTCAAAATGGCATGTGTTGTGGTGCGCCCTTCAGCCCCAAGTGGATCTCTTTCTTCCACTTAACTGCACTGCGTTTTAAAATATTCTTATTTAAAAGTAATGGCTTCCCTTTTAAGCTGCGTCGACTGGACCAATCTTCAGCCCCGCTAAAGAGCACACCACTTTCCCTTTGCCTCAGCAAGTAAACCCCCTAGTGGAGAAGTGTCCCGCAGCTCGCTTTCTCCTGCTAGCTTTCACTTGTTTTAAAGACACAGAGTTCCTTTCCCTAGGAATCCCCATTTATAAATAAATAGCACTTCAGGCTCTTGTCTTCTTAAAATAAGTACTTGTTCTTTATTGTTAACAATTGTGTGAACAGAATAGTCAGAAAAATAAATAAATAAATAAATAAATAAATAAATAAATAAATAAATAAATAAATAAATAAATAAATAAATAAAATAGTCAGCAGGCACTTCAAAGAGAATAAGTAAATGGTCTCTCAATAACACACACAGCAGCAGACAACCTATTCTACCCTAGGCGGTCTATAGGTCTCTCCCTAGCTCTTCCTAGCCTAAGACCCTATGGATCTATGTGGAACTATCTTGGCAATTTTCCCCCTCAGGATGCAGAGAGGTTTGACCTAGACCTCCCACCCAGAAAAATCCCAAGCATAGAACAAATCCTTCTGGTGTGCCTTTTATACTTCTAGCAGCCTGGCATGGCTTCGCTTGACTGGCTGCGCCTGTGGGCATCTCTTCCCCCTCCATTATGCTAATTAGGGAAGCCTAGCCCTTTGCTTACCTGTTTTTTTTTTCATTCTTACATGGTAAAAGCATTTCGTACAATAAATATTTTAAAATACATTACAAACATTTCACATTAAGTACAATAACTAGTCATGAGGCACCACAGCATGTAAAAATCATTTGCCATTCATGAGCTTGTAAAGAGGCCTGTGTTCTAGTAAAAATGTATCATTTCTTTGCTGAATTTTTGTACAATTTTTCTCACCCACAGCTAGCCAAATTTCGGAACCTTCTGTGTACAGGTGAGGGAGAGAAAGCATTCTGCCTGCTGAAAAACTTCAGACCACCACAGCCTCTCAGGGGCCGAGAAGTAAGAAGAAATTAAAAAGGAGGGGGGAAAAGGATTATTCTCAGTAACAGCTGACACTGTTATACAAAATTTGTTTCAATGAGTTAGCTTTTTGTGTGTATACTAAGTAGAGTACAGGCCTGTCAGTATTTTTAGGTCCTTGGAATTTGAGAGAAAGATTTAAGTAGATGTTAAAAACCTATTGAGTTCAGCAGGTATTAAAAAACATAAGATTGATCATTTCAATACAGAATTATTACTTTCCTATTATTTCTATAGATGCTATTTGCTATTAATTATTACACGATAAGAAGTTTATTTTTTCATGTTATGAACAATAGAATTTATAATATATTCGAGAAGATTCCAGTGCTATTGTATTTTGATTTATTCACTTGTAGCAAAATTGGCATTCCTTCAGAGTTGTAATAAGAGAGCTAGTGTTGTATCTTATGGTGTAAATAAATTTTACACTCTATTTGGATAGAGGTCATCCTTTTCAAACATGGGGGCACTTGGAATTATCAAATTTTCCAGTAAAGATTTTGACATTTTACACTCCATCCTTTCCCCAAAACACTGTGGGAAAAAGCCAGTATCCTATCAGAATCTGTGGATAAGGTTTGATTCTTTCATTTCTAAATAAATAAGACCTGTAAGCAAGCACATCATAGAATACAAGGATTTCTTATACCTTGTAGTGAGTTAGGTATAGTGGTATCCAGGATAAACATAGAATCTTTTAAATATGGAACAACCTACCTTAGAGCAGAGAATTAGAGTAGGGAAGAATGTTCTTTCTTACGGCCACAACCACTGTAGTAGATGATAGGTTAAGAATATTTACCTACCTCAAAATGTATATTTTTTGTGGAGTAGCTTTAGAGCAGTACCTTTCATTTCAAAGACTTTAAAACAGAATCATATCATTTTGAAAAAAGACCAACATCCTCTAGTGGTCATAACTGTATTTTACAGCCAGAACTTAGTTTAATATTGTAAGGAGATGTGTGGATGCTGGTTTCCTGTATCATCCTGCTAAAAAGCATTCAAAGTATAATATGGTATGACCAGTCATACTAGCCTTTCTCATTCTTTGGTACCCAAAAGCTAGTGATGTGGAAGGGGAAAGATGTAGGTCTGTTTATGTAATGCCATTTCTTTTTACAACCACCAGCATTGTCATTACCTTTGCTGAAAGAGCCACATGTTCCATTATGCCCACACATTTCTTCCTAAAATATAGTTTGAGCCTGGGAAAAATTTCACTGGAATCTGGCAAGATAAATATATGTGAAGCTGTGAATGAGGAAATAAAAAAAAACCCCACTTGTGTTGTACTGATGTTTTAGTGTGGTCTTGAATAGCTGCACATTGAAGGCACTATAATTAATTCAAAATAATTTGTTTGCATGAAATAGAACGAAATGACTGATGCTTTTTTGTGTTAAAAATGTGGGGGGAAACTTTATATGTTCTTATTAATTAGCAGTGAATAGAGTTTATTCTGTAACTTCATTAAGTTTATTAATTAAAAGCAGATCTTAAAAATGTGTTGTATTCTTCATGCTTGCTTGCTCCTTTTTTCTTTTTTATTATGAACACATAGATACACGGGTTGTTAAAGTGAGTTTGCAAATTTTGCTGTACAAATCGTTGCAAATTTTGCATGTTGGAATCATACAGTGGTCCCTTTTTCCTTGGAAATACATTTTGTCAAAGTTAATGGCATTTACTGCCAAGTAGTCTGCCATCAGGTGTCACCGTGCATGTATGCAACATCACAGCTCAGGAACAGAGAACTTCAATACACAATGTGGCCCTGCCCACAGAGAGGGCAGTAAGACAGTAGCTGCGCTTCCAGTAAAGGTGAGTTCCCTGCACCTTTTCAATGGGATTCATGGGTTGCTACAACAGCTGAGGAAAGCCTACAGTTGTTGGGTGAGGTACCTGATAGTCCTGGGCAGTTTGTAAGAATGAATTGCAGTTCAGCATATCCCTAGTCCCTGCTGGGGGAAGCAGGTGGAGACGGCAGCCCCAGTGGCACCTTTAGGGCCTTTCCACACTTGCTGCTGAAAATGGATCTAAAAGATCAGTTTTCCAGCGGAACGTTTTTAAAAAGAACCTGTCTCAAACAGAGAGAGATTCTCGGAGGTCCTGCATGTCCACACACGCATGGGGCAGCGGTGGCAGGGCCGGATTGGAGAGGGTGCCCTCCCCAGCTGTCAAAGACAGAAAGCGCATGCTCTCTGTTTGACAGCTGGAGCCGCCCACCGGCCTTTGCCATTGGCCCCTTCAGAGCTGCCATGGCGCGGCCGGCAGCCGGCTTACCGAGCTTCCCCCTCGCAAGAGAAGGGGCAATCAGCTCTTCTCTTGCCAGGGGAAGCCACTGCCGCCACCCCCCACCCCACCGGGGGTCGTGCGCTGCCTTACCTTATCGCTGGCGGGCCGATTCTGGGAGCGGCAGGGCTGGCGTCCATTGCACATGCACGTGCTGTGGCCTCCATTTCCCAGCCACCTGGGAAATGGAGGCCATGGCGTGTGCAATGGACGCTGGCCCTGCCGCTCCCAGAATTGGCCTGCCAGCGACCAGCTTCACTTATGGTGGCCTGAGGATGTGGACAAGCTACTTGCTGGGGTGTGGCTGATGACATGCTCTCTCCTTGCCCCGCCTGGCTGATAAAAGCTAGCCTGCAAGGTATAACTGGGTGGATCCAGGAAGTGGTGAATACCTCTCTGAGGGATGGGGTGGGTCCACTGGTCCTTAAACAGGCTGTGGTATGGCCCCTCCTAAAGAAGGCTTCCCTGGATCCAGAAGATCTAAACAACTATTGCCCGGTGGTCAGTATACCTTTTTTTAGGCAAGGTGCTGGAGAGGGCTGTCGCTGTTCAACTGCAGGCATGCTTGGAAGAAGCTGATTATCTAGACCCATTTCAATCTGGCTTCAGACCTGGCTATGGCATGGATACCGCCTTGGTCGCCCTGGTTGATGACCTCCTTCAGGATAGGGACAGGGGGAATACACCTCTATTGGTTCTACTGGATCTCTCAGTGGCTTTTGATACCTTTGACTATGGTATCCTTTTGGAGAGGCTACAGAGTTTAGGAGTGAGAGGCAGTGCCTGGCATTGGTTCTGCTCCTATCTCCATAACCGATCTCAGATACTGATAGTGGAAGGTACTGGTTCAAAACCCTGGAAACTTACTTGTGGCGCTCCCCAGGGGTCAATCTTATCTCCCATGTTATTTAATATCTATATGAAGCTGCTAGGAGAGGTCATCAGGAGATTTGGAGTCTTCAATATGTAGATGATATCCAGCTCTGTCTGTGCCATCTGAGTCAGGAGAGGCAGTTGAAGTGCTTGACAGGTGCTTGGAGGTAGTAATGAGCTGGATGGGGGCCAATAAATTGAAGCTGAATCCAGACAAGACAGAGGTGCTGTGTGTCACAGGGTCTTGGGTCCTTGTAGTGGGAGATACCCTGTCCTTGACTGGGCCATAATGCCCTGGAAGGGACAGGTATGTAATTTGGGGGTACTCCTGGACTCCTCACTGATGCTTGAAGCCCAGGTGGATGCCATGGCCAGGAGTGCCTACTCCCAAATACGGCTGGTGTGCCAACTGAAGCCCTTTTTGGACAGAGATGACTTGGCCACAGTTATCCATGCTCTGGTAGCTTCTAGATTGGACTATTGTAATGCGCTCTACATGGGGCTGCCCTTGAAGACAGTTTGGAAGTTGCAGCTAGTGCAAAATGCAGCTGCTAGAGTGCTGACCGGAACAGCTAGCTGGATGCACAGCGCGCCAGTTTTAAAAGGGTTGCATTGGCTGCCAATTCACTGTTGAGCCCAATTCAAGGTTTTAACTTTGACTTACAAGGCTCTAAATGTTCACCATGTTCAACCTTAACTTATACAGACTTAAATTACTTGGGCCCCAAATATCTAAAGGAACGCCTTCTCCCATATTGACCTGCCCATGCCTTAAGATCTGATGGGGAGGTGTCACGATGCCCAGCGTTCCAGTAAGTGCCTGCCCTCTCTGGGAGTAGCTTGGCTCTGTAGGATGCTGAGTTCGTGCAACGGCCAAGTGAATACTACAATGTGGACACGAAACACTGGTAGCAAGCGTTTCAACAGTAAACTAAAACAAGTTTATTACTATACACAAGCAATACTAGAAAGAAAAATAAGGTTCAGGTAGTTGTTGGTTTAAGTCTATGAGTCTCTTAAGGTTACCAGCTTTCCAGCCTATCAGCTCCCCTTTCTCTAAAGGAAAATAGTTCCCTTTTTAAAAAACAAACCTCTCCACGTTCCTCCCCCTCTGACTTGCTCTGACTCAGCCTAGCCAGTGTACCAGAATGTGGCTCTAGATGATCACAAGGCCCAGTCCGTCCTTGCTTGACCGATCATCCAGCCTGGTCAGTTGCTAGTGAAGTCTCCCTCAGAGCCACAATCCTCACAATTGTCTCCTTCAGAAATCACTCAGCCAAAAGACCAATGGTCAGCTACTGGTCCAGCTCCCTCAGGTCCAGCTCTCTTCTGTTCCCTTCAGCTCTTGTCCCAGCACAAAGACCCCTGGTCAACTACTGGTCTGGCTCCTTCAGGATTCAGCTCTTCTGTTCCTTTCAGCTCTTGTCCCAGCATGAAGACATAGCCTGCTGTAATCTGTGTTCATTTATACCCATTTCCCTGACCCTGATTGGCTGTAACCTCCTGGGGAAAACTGCTGAAATAAAATGCTGCTGGAGAGTCCTAATAGAGGTTGCTGTCCCTCCAGCCTGATTGGTTGGAGCTCCTTCTCTAGCCCCTCCAGCACTCAGATCCCCGGACAGCTTTTCCCTCCAACTACCAGCTGCAGCCAATCATTGCAGCAGGGCCCGCACAGGATTTCCCACCCTTTTTTCAGCCTCTGCTCAGGTCTTGCAACAAGCTGTTTGCAACAAGGCTGGCTATTGCAGCTTGCAAGAAGCCTGCAAGGCCAGAAAAACAAAGCAGTTTGCAGCCTGTACCCTGAAACCGTCACAGGAGGCCCTCCTGGCTGTCCCACCATCCTCAGTAGTGAAACGGGTAGACACCCGGGAGAGGGCCTTCTCAATAATGGCCCCCAGGTTATGGAATAGTCTCCCCCTTGAGGTGCATCAGGCTCCTTTCCTGTATATGTTTAGGAAGGCGGTAAAAGAGGAAGAGGCACCTCTTTGCCCTGGCCTTTGGCTAAATATAGTTACACTTCCCCCCACTTTTAATGTATATTTGTTTTGTTTTAACATGTTGGTTTTTAAATGTTGTAGACATTACTGTTTTAAGATATATTGTTTTGTGTAATGCACTGAATTTTTGTTACTCGCCCTGAGACCTATGGGTATAGGGCAGGATAGATAGATAGATAGATAGATAGATAGATAGATAGATAGATAGATAGATAGATAGATAGATAGATAGATATCCTTGCTATCTTCTGGGTTCAGGGCTGTGAGTGGGTGTGGCAGTGGAACTGTGGCTGTGTTAAGATCACCCTGACAGTGTCCAGGCACATGCTGGATGTTGCCACAGTCATGCCCATTGGTGATCCAATCTGCCCTGTTCATCCACACTTCAAGTGCAGCTGGCACAGTACAGGGTTTTACCAGACCTAGAAGTAAGGACGTCCACCACCTGAATGGTACAGTAAAGCTGTTCACCGTTAAGAAATGTAAGCAGTTATTCTATTTCCTCTATTTTCTATGTACATCTCAGATTCCTTTTCAGCAGTTATGTTCATTGTGGAAATATAGGCTTTTTCACCCCTGTGGCTGTTGAAGATTAGCCTCAACTCAAGACATTCTGAAGATTTTTGCCTCCTATACACTTAGAATTCCACACTTCCCTCTGTTATTTACTTGAAATCTTCCTATTCTTGCTGATTCCTACAATAGATCTAAATTTCCAAGTGTAATAGAACTCAGCACTGGAAAGCATGCTTCGTATTATAGGAATGACATGTCATGCTTTTTATATAATGAAAGCTGTATATTTCTATTCTACATAGTATTTTATTTCAATGTCTTAGTTCTATTTCATTTCCGAAGTAAGAACCAAGTGAACATACAGCTCAAGCACATCAGTTTCCCCACCATGTAAATTCTATACAAATGTGAGTCGTGCTGCATTAAAATATTGCTGATATATATTTCTTAAAAAAATAAATAAATAAATTCCTCAGTTACTTACCCTTAAGAGCCCCTTACATTTTTTATGACTCCAGTTTGATAAGCGGTATTTCGATTTACGTAACAGACAGCATAAGAATAATAGCTTTGATTTGAGTCACTGATTTGCTAGGGAATAAATATGTATAAGTCATACCAAGAGCAAAACAACACAGCAATATAAGTTATTATGGCTTCAATCCATAATATAGGCAGACCTTTTAAAAAGTTATTATAGCTGACAGATAACCAATTTAGAAATGGTGTGTTAAAACTGATGGGTTGTTTTAGGGCTTTTGGTGAGCACTAATCAAAAGCTGTGGAACCATGATGGAGAACTCATGAACTTGCCTAAAGCAAGAAAGTGAAATTGTACCTACGATTTCTGGAGCAGAGTTTAGCTATCCTTAAGCAAACAGCGACCATCACTGTGGCCAAGATTTCAGTCCACCGACTTGGAACAATGCCAGTGTCTTGCACACTTCCTTTGGTGATTCTTATTTATAGGTTTCTTTGATTTGCCGTGTAAGATTAATCAAGCGCAATGTGGCTGGTGCTAACCTCAAAAATGAATAACTGGGTGTGATGACCCTTGCAAAAGGACAACTGCAAAATGGTACGTAAGGGGGAGAATCATCCCTTCAAATCCCTGACAGGATATCATATGGAAGAAAGGGTTAACGGTAGTGGCCTAATGCCATGGTCAGCAAACCCATTAGTCAAAAGAGCCAAATATCAACAGTACAACGATTGAAATTTCTTTTGAGAGCCAAATTTTTAAAACTTAAACCGTATAGGTAGGTACATTGTTATTAATTAGGGTACTCCTAATCTGGAAGAGCCACACTCAAGGGGCCAAAGAGCCGCCTGTGGCTCCCGAGCCACGGTTTGCCTACCCCTGGCCTAATGGAACCATTCCAGAACTGACTTTACTTATCAGGGCTTCAGAGTTGATCATAATCATTCCATTTGGAAATCCCAGCAAAGTGTTGGTAACAACAACTCAAAAATTGAAAGGGGAGCTGGCATGTGAAATAATGGGACTGGCGTGCAAAAGACCTCAGAAGTCTATGTCACATTTGTAATGATCCTAGATCTGGAGCTCCTAATGAATCCTTAAGAGAATTGGAAGTAAACTCTGAATTGTCATCCTTTGCTCACCACAAACATTCACTGCTAAAGGGAATGGTTTGGACCAGACTTGGCCCTCTACACTTTTTGCCAGGAAGTTTCATTAATATATTTGAAGAAACAAAATGTGCTGTGAATTCTATATAAACGAGGGTTTGGCTTTTGCTTAAGTATGTCCAGCTGTCCATGCCTTTTGATTGTGAGATGTTTATGCAAGTAGTGAGTTGCTTTTAGTTTTTTCCAACCAGTAGGTGTCACTCAGTTCAAGAAGAGTAATGTCCAACTCTTATGAAACATTTTGAGATTTCGGTAACGATAACTTGAGGACCTTAGTTCATTATAGTGATTAGTGGGATAAGGTTTTCAAATGATGATGAAAGGAACAGATCTGAAAGCATGAGTGATTCTTTACTCTTGCACATTCTGTGCACCTCTTAGTAGAATCTAAAACAGTTTTAATTGTCAAGCTGCAGTCCTGTGTTCATTTTTCAAGGTGTCGGTCAAAATGAATACAGCGAATCTTACCTATGGCGAGTACTTTGAAATCCAGCAAATTGTTTGATATAGGATGCAAAATTTCCATCCTAAATTCTTTTCTGGATGCCATTTGAAAGGACTAGAGGCCAGGTATTTGGGCAATTCTGCACTGGCCAGGGTACGAAACCAGTAAGCATACTAGGACCCTCCCTTCTACACATTGCTGTAGTCTAAGAGAGGCCCCACCCTGGGGGGGGGGGCTTAGACTGCACCAGCGTGCAGAAAGGAGCTCCAAATATGCTTTCTGGTCTGGTATTGGCCAGTGCAGCTATACAATCGTCGTTAGCATTTATTTGAGAGAAAAGTTACCACTGTAATGCCCCCCTCACTGCTTTGGCATGTTCCAGGGATAATCTAAGATTCTGAAGTCAGGCACCTGGGTAGATACTTTTACCAACAACTATGGAATGTCAGGTCATTCTCCAAATACCTCTACAGGCTGAGTAAGAGAAGGAGAATCAAGACTTTGCCAGTGATAGTGGTGGTGGTGGGGGCAAGCTGCATATTATGTCCTACTGATGGACCACCTTACGCAACTGGTTGGCCACAGTGAGGGAAGACTGCTGGACTAGATGGGCCACAGGCCCAATCCAGTGGGGCACTTCTTATGTTCTTATGATAAATTACCGTACCTCGATTGCTCCAGAAAAACCAGACAACGAAATAAAGTGTTGGGGATTGTACTGCTCAGCCAGCAACAGAAATTCTCCATCTTGTGGGATGAGAAGTGGAGTTGGGAGTGGAAGTGATGATAGCCAAGGCATGGTACACCTTTTCAATGTGGTCCTAAATCATGGTAGGCACAAATGTGAACTGGCTGTAATTCACAGGTGTTGGGATTATGAGGTAATTGTGTATCAAATTGATATACAGTATTTTCAAATACCTCCTTCAAGTTTTACTGCTGAAGACATAACTAAGAAAACGAGGAGGGTCCTAAATATATGTGCGTAACAGTTCAATAATGTCACAGAGTGCTGCTGCTACTGATATCTCAAGAAGTTGAGTAAATGTGATATGTGCAAGCTTATGATTTTGCAGTCCTTGAAAAGTCAATTGAGAATACCAAGCCCTCTGTCACTTTATTTTTTTTTTAATCATGGCAAGCAATACACGCAGTAAACATAATGTTCAGGCTGATAACATACGGGGCCTCCATCCTAGTTTGTATCTTAAGGTTCCAGAACTTCTCAAATATAGGCTTTGAGAAACTGTTGCAGAGGGTTGCTTTGAGTTCACAGTATCTTTCATGCTGGAGATTCTTCCAGTCTAGGTTTCAAAGATAGATTTGGCTGCCTAAAGAAAAAAAAATCAATGTCACTTAAATCTTTCATTTAAATCCATGCTTGCTGAAAATGAGGTTGTGATATGACATCAGAGTTCCAGGGAAGTTAATGTAAACACCGGCCCTGTCCCAAGCCTGCTTTGATCTTACCTGCAGTAGAGCAAATGCAAACACTGCCATCTGGCAGTGCCCACCTCACAGCAGCAACAGCCAGGGGTATATGGACGTTGCTGTGGCAATTGGGCGATGCGGCCCACTACTGTGTAGCTTCAGCCACCCACCATTACCACCTTTGCACAGAAGTAAGTGAAAAGGCTATATTCGGGACTGCAGTTTTTACTGCTCCACAGCTATCAAAGATGGCGACAGCCAGGCATTCTCAGAGCCACTTCAAGATGGAAATGACACCACAGTGCGCAGATGCCTAAGCTAGAGCATCCCTGGACTGTCCCCATAGCCTTTCTGTGGAAAGGCCCATTTGTGGTTGTATTTTCCCCAAGCAATTTATGGAAGATGGTCAGATATTTTGAGGATATCAAAGAACCTTCAGAGGCATCTATATTCACACTAGGGATGCGCATGAATATTTGTGCTATTTGTAGCTGTATATTTGAAATTTGTATGAATTTGTACGAATTTCAACATTCACAGGCAAATTGAAATGGGCCTACATTTGTAAGGTCCCCATTCACCCACAAATCAAATGGATCCTGCCTTCATTGAAGCTTCCCAGAAGAGCTTTGTTCCAGAATATCAAAAAATACTGGAACAGGTAAGTAACGTCTAGAGGCAACCTCAACCTATGCACATATTGTTCATGGGTATTTTTGTGTACGCTTTCTTATATAGGGAAGCAACTGGATTATCTGCCCAGCTATGAACACATGGATAGATGGGGATCTGAACAGTTTCAGAAATTAATACCTGCTAATGCAGGGCTTTTCACAGATGTAATAAAAAATAAATCTAATAAGTCTGAAAAGGAGGTCAGGTGTAGATAGTTCAGCTATGACACTGGGGTGTAAGTTTCAGATTACTGGCATGGAAAGTGCTGTTGCAGTTGATCTGCAAACGTCATTAGTATCCTGCGTCTTTGAAGGTTTTGCATTGTCTGAACACGCTCACAATGTAAAAGCCGTTCATTGCTGAGGTGTGGAACTCTCCTTCCTTGCCAGTTCTGAAAGGCAGTGGGCACATGAGAGCGCCCCTTAATCTCAAAAAAAGCCAAAGGCTCCTGTAAGACCTGCTCTTCTTGTCATGTTTGTGACCTCTGTTACACTGAGGTAAAGAACTGGGTGGGCGCGTTCTGCTTTTTTGGCACCGGCATTGGCAAAGCCCCTTAAGGTTTCCGTCATTACATATTGTGCTGACATTTAGCAAAGCACGCATGTTCATCTATTCAGTGCAGCTATTCTTTTAATAGGCTTGATAGCCGATCCTTGGCAATCCACCTTTCTCTGAGGCTGTTTTTTAAAGTTCACTTAAAGTCATTATGACATTATCTAGTTGTCCTTTTAAAGCTTTGCAGCCTATGTGAAAACAGCCTGTGACAAAGCATATGGTGTCAAAAAGCACTTGCAAAAAGTGAGACTCCTCCCCTGAAGAAGAAGAAGAAGAAGAAGAAGAAGAGTTGGCTTTTCTACCCATTTAAGGGGACTCAAAGCGGTTGACAAAGCTTTCTATTCTTCTCCCCACAACAGACACCCTGTGAGGTACGTGGGGCTGTGAGACCTCAGAAGAGAGCGGTGACTAGTCCAAGGTCACCCAGCTGGCTTCATGGAGGAGTGTGGAATCAAACCCAGTATTCCCAGATAAGAGTCCAGCTCCTTAACCACGAGACCAAACTGTCTTAGGTTTATGATTTCATTGCCACCATGGTTAAGGACTGTGGCACTTACAGTCCAAAAACTGGATTTCCCCCAAACCTTTCTGCCATATTAAAATATTATACAAATATTTGCGAAGTTAGAGCTGAAGTGAGGAGGGAAGACATTAGGAATCACTTTTCTATAATTTTACAGCTTTCATTTACAATATACTTGTAAAAAAAAAGAAAGAAAATAAAAACGAATGTACTATTTTACCTCTTTGCTAATGAGATAGAATCATAAGTATAATTGTGTGGCCTGGAGATATATTCTGGCCATTCTATAAAGCTATTAGACAGTAGTAGTACTTTTACTGACAATGTAAAAACAATGTAAAATGGCAACAAGTTCTAACCGCCTTTCATGTTCTCATCCCTTTCAATTGATTCCTGAAAACATCATTTGGCAAAAATGACATTTTGGAAGTTTAGCCCTTTCTGCACTTACCTGTCGGTCACTGGAATTAGTAAGCCTGGCAAAGCGAAGTTCACTGATTCCGACCACAGAAAGATCTGGGCTGGGTCAGCGCTATCTGCATGATGGCACTAATTCAGCCCATGCTACAGCCCAAAGCTCATGCAAACTTCAGTCCAAGCTCCAAGGCCACTGAGGGATGCATTTTGGTGATGTGCCCAACCCTAACTGAGATCATGATTTCTCTAATGCAGATGGAGCATACCAGCTGGAGACAGGCCTTCATAGATCTGAACTAATGTGCAGAAGACAATTACAGAGACTCTTAAGCAGAATGAGTTGCCTCTACAGCTAGATACTGTGATTCTTCAGGGGAAAGGTAGCCGTTTGGCTCTTCTGCTCTGGCCTGCCTCTTGGGAGCATCTGACTCTTAGATATTAATGAAAGATTTGTGCCAATATCTAAAGCAATGGTTGGTGGCATGGTTGCAAACAGTCTGGAGTTATCTGTGCTAGTATGCTGCATCTATACACCTGACATTAAAGCATTTTGGCAGCATGCTGTTCTACAAAGCTATTTTCCTGCCTGAGATTGGGGGGTGGGGGTGGGAGAATAATCCTTACAATTTCCATTCATATGCTTGAATCAATCATGTATAGTTTTTCATTTTTTGAAAAAGGAACTACAGCATTTGCTCCTTTTCATGTGTATCTACAAGGACAGTTACAGCCCTGCTATCTGACTTATAGATTACACACAAGAATTATCAACAAACTGCAGTTGTCATTTCCCAGAATTGTGTTAGCACTTATTTTTCAAAAGATGTATTGCAAAGCTGATTTGCTTTCTAAGGGATCTCAATTAAAGTGTCTATTGGAATCTATGAGTGTTTTTCCACGGTCACTTAGTACCCATTTTAGCACCCATTAAGGACTCATTTGGGTGAGAGTTGGATGACTCCATTTCCACCACGGCACCCATTAGGGACACATTTGTTTCCACCATGCCTTGGGAAATCTGGATCATATGGGTACTTTTTGGCCTTTAATCCAGATTTTCTGTAGACCCCATGGGGTCTTCAGCCAGAAAATCTGGATTAAAGGGAGCCTGTTTCCATGTTAGTTTGGCAATGGGGTCTAGAGGAGGCTAGGGGGAGGGGGCACCCTTGGGGGGGAGCCTCAAAACCTAAGCTTTGAAATAACTTCAAAGTCTTTGCAAAATAGCTCCGGTGTGTCTCTGAAGTCTGTGCTGATCTTCAGAGTGAACTTTGAAGTGACTCCGAAGTCACTTCGAAGTCACTTCAAAGTTTACTCCAAAGATCAGCACAGACATCAAAAATGCTCCAGAGCTATTTTGCACAGACTTTGAAGTGACTTCGAAATGACTTTGAAGTGACTTTGAAGCTGCTTCGGAGATTTCACCCCCTGTCCCCCCAAACACCTGGGGTGACAGGCAGACCCCTTGTGAGTAGATCCAGATTTCCAAATGGGTGCTCCGGTGTTTCCATGGCAGGGAGGCTGGCACCCATTGCTATTGGGTGCTAGACCACCCATGGAAACACATTGGGTACTTCCCTTAATCTGGATCTACTAGATCCAGGTTAAAGGAAGTACCCATTCCCTAGATCCGGATCTTCTTAGATTCGGATTAAAGGAGTGCAGTGGAAAAACACCCTATTAGAAAAATCAAAGAAAGCACTAAAGTTATTCGCATCCAGCCAGCATCAAATGCATGGGATCAAACACAAATTTACAAGTAACAGATTATTTTCCTGGACTGTAGTCTTACTGGAGAATGGGTGAATCAGGGCCACTTTAAACTGCTGAATTTGTGCTTATTGGACCAGAACCTTTAGAACTAAGGCTGAAACTCTTTACGGGTGGTTCCACTTTGGCTTGAGAATGAGGTCCAGTTCATACTCACCCTTCCAGAGTGGACCCAGACATTCCAGGGAAGGCCCATTGACACACCGTGCAACTGCCACCATCCTGGAGCATTCAGGAGCCCTTTCCAGCTGCTCCAATTGATATTAGCTCTGGATGAGTAAAAACATTTCCACAAAACTTGCCTGAGAGTAGCTTGTGAGTTCCTGGTTGCAGTATTTGCGCCCTCTTCAATAATTATGTATTACAGACTGATAGTCATGGCAATGTACCAGCAGCTGCTGGTAGTCCAGTTGGGAAGTGCACCAGCACTTGAGCTGTGGGTGCCTCCATCTGTGCTGGATCTTAACCTTGATGGAATTTATTTATTTATTTATTTATTTACATTTATATCCCGCCCCATACCCGAAGGTCTCTGGGCGGGTTACAACAGATTAAAATAGAATATACATTAAAAGACATTAAAAGTTCAACAAATATAATAATAATAATAATAACAAATATAATAATAATGGTATTATTCCACTGAAGTAAGCACAAACAGGCTCTCTGAGTAATTTCTATACTGCCTTATTGATTGAACTGCTCAGTAGGTATACCTGCAGATAAATCATATTAGAACATAAAGTAAACCCTGTTGGATCAGGCCATAGCACATCTAATCCAACATCCTGTCTTAAAAATGGAGTGAGGCATGGTTGTGTGCCACATCACCTAGTCACTGCAGTAATGGTGCCACGCATGCCTGTTGGTGCCATTGCCATGACACCACAATCGCCTCCAGTACTGAGGTGATCACATTTAGCTGGTGCTAGGAGAAGTGCCAGCTAAGGTTGGAATGGTTTGGGTACTGCAAAGTCCAGACACCCAAACGGTTCCAAAAGTTAGCTGACCATCTTACCTACTTAAGGTGCAAATTGGTCCAAGAAAAAGAACCCACAATGACTGAATCTTCCCCATCCTTGGCCTGCCTCTCCTTAGTACTTGAACTCTGACTAATGCATTATGATACCTCCCCATCTAACACTTTGGCTGCAGACCAGAGGAAGGAAGAGACAAAGGTGCAGCCATTATTGTCACATCTGTCCCCTCAGTGTATATGATTTCTTCCTTCTTTTACTACTTCTGGGCATGTGATGGTCCCTTGCCTCTGGAGCATGAGAGGAAGCCGATAATGGCCGTTGTTGTTTTTAATATCCCACTTTTATTTCAGGAAAAGTAGGATGAGGTTGAAGCATATGGAGCTGACTTCTGGGACTGACACTCCTATAACTGATGTGGAAGTAATTGTGAATAATGTGGCTTATAAGAATGAACAAACATGAAGTCAATAATTTATTTAAAATATTACTGCAAACAACAGAATAGATTTAATTTTTTTTTTAAAAAAACCTTTAATATCTTTCATTCCTAATATCTCTCTAGGATCCTGACTTAGTAAAAATGACAACGCAAAATAGGATGTAGTGCTTCGTGTCAGTAAACATTGTGCTGATATCAGTTTTGTACAGATGTCCTTGGATGACGACAGCAACCATGAATACTGCCACAGATATTTCATTTATATCATTGCCTATATAGGATTGTCGTCATTTTTGGGTGAATCATGCACACCAGTATCCATAGTAATAATGAACTTTCTGTAACTGTTCTGAGGCGATTCTGTACTAACTGGACCAGCAATCATACTACGAACCCCCTGGGGGCCTCCTTTAGATTGCACCAGCATGCGGAAGGGATGCTCCTAGCACACTAGCCAGTCCAGTGTGGAAACACCCCTAGTTTCTGAGCTCCCATCAGGCTGACTGGTGTTTATGGATCTTGAGTTCAGCAACATCTTGAGAGCCATAGCTGGTTAATCTTGGCTTTATTCAGAGCAAAAGAATAAGCAAGAGTGGTTCAAATATGAGGAAATCATTGTGACTGAGGTGAGGCAAAGCATATGATGAACTCAGGTGGTTGATTTTGCAGGCCACAAGCAAGTCAGAGTGGGAGAGAGACAATTCCAAAGGCACCATAATATCCAAGTCAGGAATCTTTGCATTAGCTTGGTGGTCATGAGAACATCAGCAGTGGGAAGAAACTATTTAACTGGATTGAGTCCTAAAGGAAAAACACACCTTCTCTGAAACAGATTTTGATAGCAAAAGCAAATCTTTATTGTTACCAACAGATGTTTTTTTTAAACAGCAGCTGGACTTCAGATGCAAAACTGCCTTTACAAAGTGATTCAATTTGTTTCTAGGTGGAATCATGGCAACAAGGGAAGGGCACTTTAAGCAAAGTGCCCCCTTCCCCAGTGTCTTAAAGGCCCTGTCCCCAAAAGACTTATTAGCCCCTCTCGGCTTCCTCTGCTGTCACTCTGTTATAGCTGACTTTAAAAGTCCCCTCCACTTCTGGAATAAGCGTCCCCATGGTAGCCGCGATCTAAATGGACTTTCCGTCCCCATGGTAGCCGTCTTCTCTTTCCGGGCATCTTTTCCCCCCCGCCCCCTCTCTTGTTAAAAGGAAAAATAGCCAGATCTCCGTCTCTTGAAACGGCTTCCCGCCCCTAGCAAAGGCAGATGATCGCTCATTCATTCACTTTCAGCACTTACTTTCACTCAGTTCTCTGTTAGAAAAGGCTTTCTGCCCCAGCAAAGTCAGCGGCTGCAGGCATCGGCAGCGCGATCCTTCACTCATTCTCTTTTAAGGCTTTCACAGATCACTTGATAACAATGTTGCAATTCTGAGCAATTCTGGCTCTTTTTACAAAGGAAAGGAAGCGAACCTGCTGCATTTCTCAGATGTGTGAATGCTTTTTGGCTGTGTGTGCCGGCAAGCAATCCCCGCCCCTTTTGCCACGGAGCGTCCTCAAGGCAGATATAGCGAGCAAAACCCGGGAATCGCCGAAAGAGCGCTGGAACTCTTCTTTAAAGTGCACGTATTTTATTGCGGGTGTCTCACTTTCCTAAGCTCCCTAAGCGCCTTGTAAAGCCTGGAATGGGGCCGCTCAGAGGCAAAAGAAGAGTTCCAGCAGGCTTTCAATTGCATGGGGACAGGGCCAAAGAGAAGCAATTTGTTTCTCCTTAGGGTAAAATGATTGTCAACTTTGTCAAATGGTGGTGAGAGAATCCCCTTGCCACCATTTGATGGGTGAGGGGGACTTCTTCCCTCCTTGCAGGATCAGATGTAACTTTAGAGCCAGTCATGTGTGGGTAATGGGGAGGCCTCTTCTCCTCATGATCAGTTATAAAAGGACATTGGATCCTTCTGGTTGGGGGGTGGCAGTGGTGGTGTGGACAACCCTTTCCCATCATCATTTGGCAGGCAGGCAGAGGGGCTCCTCCTGCCCTCCAACTGGAAATCAGATGTGTGTGTGCATGTGTTGATGACAGGCAATGGCCCCATGGATTCTTATCTTTGAAAACAGGAAAAAACTGTGAGGGAAGTAGTACTGCACATGTGAGACAAAGTGGTTTAAAGGGTTTGGAGAGTCCTTCAACCCACCTTGCTGCTATAGTGCCTTAATGGTACTTGAAGTGGCATAACAAGAGAAGAGTGTAGCCTCTGACCAGATGCCACATTCTTCCTTTCTTTTGAGAGTGTAATGAAGGTGCAAGGTCTAGCAGACACGGCAGTAGTCTCAGTGCATTTCCAGTGCACTATAGTGGTGGATTGCACCTTGGCCTGCCTGCTCTTTGGCTTTTCTGCCTCAAGCAGCAAAATGTGTTCGGTGAGACGTGAGTTATAAAGTACAGTAAGTATTACAGTACTGCACCATAAATATTGATGAATATGATTTCAGGGCCCATAGAACAGCAATATATTTTGTTCCAGTGGTGAGCCCACTGAAGAAGATTGTTTACCTAATCTGTGGATATCAATCAGTCAGTTTATACTGCCTTTCAAATAATATACAAGGTAGATATCAATAGGCCAATCTGTGATTTTTTTATATTGCTTTCAGATACTGTACAAGGTATATCATGACATCAGAGGGGAAAAGTACACAGATCAGAAGGCAAATGTCAGAAAACAACATGGAGAGAGAAATCAAGGAAAGAAAACTGCCCAGGCCAGCGCACATTCCCCAGCTAGAATCACTATTGCCCCGTCTGCATGCCACTTTGGTACGGTGCCGAGAGTGGGATCGGCACTGTGTGTCCCCATGGGGGTCTGATTTGGCACTTGAAAAGGGTGCCGAATCCCCCCATACAGCACTAATGGGGTGCCAAATTTGGCACCCTGGAAAACAAGTCTCAGTGCTGTTTGGGGAACCCGGCGCGCTTGCTTAACAAGCCGGGAACCCACATGGGGATGCTTGCAGGCTAACGGGGAGGAGATTTGTGCTCACATGTCTCCTTTTCAGTAATCAGAACTCTCAGCTGTCAAGTGCCTACTGCCACTAAATTGTTGCAGCTTTTGGTGTTAATTTTTTTTTAAAAAAATGCTTTCTAGTAATGTACGTTTTAATTTATTTGGCAGCATTTTAAAATTCTCAGAAGATACGCCTGCTACCTCCTGGCCTTCTCCCCCTCCTTCAACATGCAAAATCTTTTGCAATTTCTTTTTCCCCCACCTGTCATCCACCAGTATGGATTCCCCTTCTGTGATTAAAGTGTCAACCAAGGCTGTGTTCAGACCCAACAAAGACATCTTGATCAAAAAAAGGGGCAACCTTCTGTGCTCTCTGCCTTCCTTTAGTTTTCCTCTCCCTCCTCCAACCCAAGCCCTCCTTCTGTCTCTCTCTCTGCACACACACACAGAGAGAGAGAGAGAGAGAGAGAGACAGACAGACAGACAGACAGACAGACAGACAGACAGAGTAGAATCCCTGTCAGACCCCACTAAAATGATTATTGGGGCTCTGAACGTGCACACATTAGCCCCACACATTAGCCTGAAAGCTGCTCCAACTGTCGGGCACTCCAAATGAGTGCCTGACAGTAGCCCTGAACTCAGCTGAGCAGCTTTCAGGTGGAGATTGGGGCTAATGTGTGCACGTTCAGAGCCCCGCTAAAATGAGAGCAGCCCTTTCGCTCCTCTTAATTATTTTAGTGGGGTTGACAGGGATTCCACCTTCTCTCTCTCTCTCTCTCTCTGTTTGTTTGTGTGTGTGTGTGTGAAAGAGAGAGAGAGAGATGGGTGGTGGGCTGAGGAGAGAGGGGACAGAGAGGGGGTGGAGCTGCTTCCTGTGCTGAAGCTAGGCGTGGCTTGCTTGGGGACACCCCCATCCTCGCTGATCCCCGAACCCAGCGCACGTTGCCAGGCATCCCATGCGGACACCTGAAATGCATGTCCAGCCTCGTGCCCAGCCCCTGCGTGCCAATACAGCACCCAAAGGGTGCCAACCGCTGGCATGGGGACGGGACCTGAGTTATTCCCAGTCCATCCATGTATAATCTTTTCTTCAGAATAATTACAGGGTTTTGTAGTCAAAATGGATTTTACAGTGAAAAGCCAATCCTATCACCTACCCTCCCCGTAACTATTAATGCAAAAAAAACCCCAAGCACACAAGTACACCTTGTGCAGAATGAGGGCCTGTTCACTCTTTTCTCGGGGAAAGAGTGAACAGGCACTCATTATTATTATTATACCATTCCACTTAGACAAAGATCAGGTGCAGAGAGGAAGACATCAAGACTTCAAGTACTGGTGCTATCCCCAATTGGGTCAACAGCACTTGAAATGTGTATGGCCCAGCCCAGGTAGACTAGATCACAATGGCAATGGGCACAGCAAAACCTGGCTTGTATTTGGGTGTTGTCATGGCAGTTGACCTGTGGCGCACAACTGCACAGCTACAGTTTGCACTGCCCTGCCCACTCGCAGCTTAGCACCCTGAAGAGGATGCAAACACTGCTGGCTGGGAGCTCACTAACTGCTCCTGTTCAAGCTGTGGAAAAGATTTTATTTGTCCACAGCTAGCTTCCAGATCACCATGACAATATCTGACCTTGCACTGATCTGCCTTGCAATCTGTGCAGGCCATTCACACTGTGAGTGCTGCCTTAGGAAATCTATGGATATTACACCGAGTTTAGCGAGAGAGCGGTTTGACTGTGTCTGTTTTGATCAATGGAGAAACATCTCTGCCCTAATAGGAGGGTGAGCCAAAGTAATGTTAAGAAATTATTTCATTACAGGCAAAAAGATTAGAGAGTGAAATCTCTTTTGATGCTGCAGTAAACAAAGACAAGTGTTTAGTAGTAAGAGCCAAAAGAAACATAAATCTTATCCTAATAGACAGATGCAAAGTCTGGAAAAGCATGTTACAGTATCCTTTACTACATCAGATAATTGATGACAAATTCTGGCTATGAAAAATATCTGCTCAGTGTGAGTGAGAACAGGATCAACTCAGTAAAAAGATCTTCTTAGTGGTGTAACCAGTTTTCAGAGAAATGACCTTTTGTTGTTTTGTCTAACAATGTTTTAAGTAATGCTAGAAGCACTTCACACCATGAACTATTCGTGATTGATGGGACAACTGGTTCATCTGCTTGAATTCAAAGCAGCTGCACATGTTTTACACTCAGATGTTTTCTGGACCAGACATACTAGAAAGGGCTTGCATTTATAGGAAACATGCTCTTTCTTCATGTAGCCCTGGGTAATATTTTGACCAGACCAAATATTTCTCCTTTGTCTTCTGGACCAGACGAACGAGAAAGGGTTTGCATTTTAAGGTTGTTACCCGCCCTGAGACCTTCAAGTATAGGTCGGGATAGAAGTATAAATAATAAATACATAAATTTATAGGAAACAGGCTATTTCTTCATGTAGCCCTGGTAATATTTTGACTAGCTTTGGTTCACCACTGTAATTCCAAAGGCCTATTCGCATTAGGCCTCTTGAATGCAATTAAGACAGCCCTGGGGCAAAGCATTCACTCTGCTGGGCCAGCGGTTCTGTCTGGAACCATCCCAGCCCATCTCAGGGCAGCCTAATTGCGTCCCAGGCTGTTCCCGCCTGTTCCACACCTGTACAGAAGGGAGAGCATTCACACCCTCCCAGACAGCTGCAGGCCCCGCCCCTTGGCTGCCGCCATTGGGGCGAAATCTTCCCAACATCTGGCAGGCCTGCACAATCAACCTACCTTGCTGGGCCTGGGGTCCTCCTCATGCAGCCTGGAGAGCGATCTGCCACTCTGTGCACAGGCGCATGCAATATTTTGTCTCCAAGACAGGAGTGAGCATCCATAATTTAGGGGCTTTTTGCACTTTGCTTCCCATCCCTGGGAAGCAAAAGTCAAAATGCTCAGTGCATACTTAACCCTCTCCAACCCTTCCCAAAACTTACCTTAAGTGCAGATGGCTGCCCAGATGGCAGCCATATTTGGATCCCAGCACCAGTGCCACTGCATGGGCAATCCAGTGACACGCTGTGTCAGTGCACCTGTGGGCCACCTCATGTGCTCCTCCAGCAACAGGAAAAGATGTGTATGCTGTGCTAGTAAAAGGTAGGTACACATGTGGTTCAGTTAAACCTGCGCCACCTGTAGTTAAGAAACAGCTCATTCAAGTGCAGATTGTCCATCTAGGAGCTCACCCCATGTGAACTAATGGGTCAAGTGTGAACTGGGCCTTAGCTAGGGACTATGACCTTCCAAAATTACGTAGTAAACCTCATTGCTTATTGAAGCGTGCAGGCTCTCTTCCTTTGAAAAGGACCGCAACATTCTCATCAGTTCTATACCAGTTCAGATATTCCTATGTTAAGAATTCAGTTGCTGCAAGATATGAATTCTGTTTGGGTATTCTCACTTGTGTTGTTGGAAGTGCATGGGCGGTGGGGGCACATATTGGATCAGAACACTCTGTAATTGTTCATTTGGCTCCACCATCCACATGTCAAATGGAAAACAAGTCGCTGGCTCTATGTACACCAGGCATGTAGAGTGTTTTGTAACTCATGGTTATAAATGACTTGGTGGGTTGTCCTGTGAGCCTGGGATGTGACCAAGGTTTGGGCCAGCAACAGGGTGCACAGGCCTTCTTTTCAAGTTCATGAGTGAGAACATCTAAATAGGTTCACACAAACAGCTATTTTGCTTGGTTCATCCATAAAATAGCAGAGACTGATTGGAAATAAAGTGGTTTGGAAAATCTGAGTGGCTCTAGGTAACCATTCTCACAGAGTTTCAGAGCAACACTGAGACCTAGGCTCTGTATGTTCTTTTCCCCCTTTTAAATTATCCAGATGTTATGGTGTTGGTTCAGTTAATGCATATTCAGTATTCCCCAACAGAGTAGGGATGGGCACAAGTTATTTTTGGATTTGATTTGTATCAAATTGAATGCAAGAAAATTAATATTCATTTGAATAGATCCCCTTCAAATGTGGTAGGATTCGATACAAATGTTCCATATGAATTCAGTATGAATTTTAGATACAACTCCCATATGTATCCGCTTGGAATGCATCAAATCTGCCCTGAATCCAGTTTGAATTCACTCTGGATCCATTGCAGATGCAACTTGGGCAGCCACTTTCCCCATCCCAGTTTCACAAAAGTAACAAAACTTTGTATGTTTATTTCACAGCATCATGCAGAACAACACCTCTGTGGAGCATCACAGCATGGCAGCTTGGGATCAGAATGAATAAAGCTTTGTATGAATATTCCAAAGCATTTGATTTGAATCCGAATGTCAGGCTTCAAATGTGCCAATATTCAATTTGAATCTGAATGTCCAAATATGGCCAAATTCATACGAATAATGAGCAATATGAATATTCATGCACATCCCTACAATAGAGTTTTGAGTCTTGTTAAGTGGGGAAAAGGCCTTTCTTTTTATTTATTTCCAACTGCAGTCACAGATCTTATTTATTTATATATATTATTTTCTGCCCTATTACCTGAAAGTCTCAGTGTAGATTACAGTAATATCACAATAAAAAACAGATAAACAGATGAAACATGACTAAAGCAATGGCCGTATAAGAAGAGGATGTTATTCCCTCAGGCGAAGGCCAGTGTAAAGAGGTGTGTCTTCACCTGTCATCTGAACATATACAATGAGGGTGCCTGATGTACCTCAAGAGAGGGGATTGATCCAAAGAGGCATTCGCTGTTCCCTGAATCCATCCCATCATACCCTTCCAGCTAGAAATAATGAGCCAAGAAGGGCAAGGATCCATGGTTAGCTCATCACATCCTCAGGCCTCAGTAATTGAAACTGATCCAAGATAACCGGACTAGATGGTTCTCTGGCCGCTTCCTTTGGCTATTTTTAACTGTGGCATCCAATTCCCTATGAATCTGAGCAAATTCATCCTCAATGTGCTTTGCAAATTTGTCACAGTAGGTGCTAGGTAGCAACAACCCTTGCCTCCTTGGAATAGATTTCAAAAAGCTATTTTGCCACCCCAAAAAGCTCTTCTGGACAGCTTCTCAAAGATGCAATGGTGGCAGAGAAATACGGTAACTTTTACGCCATTGTCACCGCCAACTGGTAGTGTGCTCTAACCCATGTTCAGTTAGATTCACAGAAGGATTTACACTACATGTGCTCTAGCCATTGACCCCCCACTGTGTACAACACCAGGCCATTGCCTTCTTCATGGCTTCTGTGACAACCTTGGAGCTGTCTCAATATGTTATTGGTTCACTGCATTGGCCAGGACATACCTCAATTTGTTTTTGTTTTGTTTTTTTGCCACAGAGTCAATTAATGGGAATCTGTTGATAGGACTGGTGATAAGCTTGTTGTCATGGATGGATCATGTACTGGTAAGATTTGGAGTGGCAGTAAATGGATCATTTACTGGTAAGATTTGGAGTGGCAGTGAGATCTTCCCTCTACAGATGGTTCACCCCTGGAGAATTATGTAATCTGAGAAATTCCTGAATATTCTTGAGGATTTCCGAATTGATATTGATGGTGCTCCTGTTATCTGGTCATGCTGTGGTATTGTGATGTGAGCTGAGCCATCAACTTGATCACACCCAAGCACCCTATAAAGCACTTTGGGATTGTACAGCATGTGGGCTGATGGATAGAGTATGTGAGCTGGTCCATTGAGGGTCACTGTAGCATGGATGTTGAAATCTTCCAATAGCACTGTGTTTGGTGCTTCCAAACACATCTGAGAATATTGCAGCCAGTCAGACAGGGAGGCTGCAGGGCAGTGGGGTAGGTGATACACCAGCAGCATCCCTATCTTGTCTTTCTGACCCAGCAGCAAAAACGGTCCCTCAAATTCAGGTCCAGAGCAAATTGGCTGCTTGGTAAGCGTGCTAGAAGTCCTCTGAACAACAGAAACACCCCCTCTGCACCCCACCAGCCTAGAACAGGGTGGAACTGAATAACCCGGGGGACAGAACATGGTGAGACAAAGTTCATCTAGTTCATCTGCCCAGGTTTTGGTAATACAGACCCTTCTTCCAAGATCAAGTCATATACAATTATGGTTTTATTTTGGACTGATCTGGCATGATTTAGTGTTGTCTTTATGATTACAGCTAATATTAGATGTAGACATTTGAATATTTTTTTTATTTCACATGATTACATAACCACCAATTACATTACAGACTCTGTGAAGAACTGAGGGAAATTTGGCTTTCTAAAAACACTCTCAGGCTCAAGATCTCTTCCGTGTCATGGCTGTTAACATGCCTGCCCTAAATTATATTTAGAAGAAGTAGAGTTGGCTTTTATACCCTACATTTCTCACACTTTAAGGGGACTCAAAGCAGCTGACAAACCTGTTCTTCTCCCCAACAGACACCCTCTGAGATAGGTGGGGCTGTGGGAGCTCAGAAAGAACTGTGACTAGCCCAAGGCCACCCAGTGACTTTGCATAGGAGTGTGGAATTGAACTGGGAGACTACTAGATAAGAATCCTACACATATCAAACTGACTAACGGGTATCAATAACTATTCATCCTGATGGCAGTAGGAAGGAAGTGGTCTGTCTCCAAATGCCAGCTGCTGGGAACTGCAAGCAGAGTAAACTGTATGTCCATGTCCTGCTTGGGTGGGGGAATCTTTTGCCTCTGGTTGTCTACTGAGAGAGGCCTGCTGGGCTACTTGTGCTATGGGTTCAGTCCAGTGGGGCATTTCTTATGTTCTTAAATGCTTCATCTAAAAGTACACATGTTACGGACATGCTAAATTTATTTATAAATGATAAAACAACCATGGCTTGCATAGTTCAAGCATTATAGACAAACTGAAAATCTTTACTTGTTAGTATAATAAAGAATAATTTCTAATTATACCAAAGGGTTAGCTTCTGTTAGAAATTGCATCAGGCTATTGAGATGATGACTGACTCCACATGACAAACTAAATACGAATAGCAGGGAAAGTGTTGTCTTTCCTCAGCAGTGTAAGCTCATTCAACAGAATTTAAGACAGTTTCGCAGAAGGATTCCCCCCCCCTCCGCCCAGGGTTTCTATTTCAGAAGTAGGGGCTGCCCCCTGCTGCCTGTTTTGATTAATTAAATCTAAACAATGTTCATCTGAAGTTGTTATGAAGACATGCTGTGGCGGCCCACTCCCCCAGCCCAAGGCGGGATTTTCCCCTGCCCCTTCCTCCTGTTAAGAGGCCTGAATATATTTAGATTTGGTAGTGAAAAGGACAGCACCGGTCGTGCCTTCCCAGCCTCGTGCAAGAGAGCGCACCACCCTCCTTCTCCTTTCTCTATTGAAACAAGCGGTAAGCGTATCTAACTGGCCTCCCTGCGGTTCACTTTCTCTGGCTCTCGCTTTCCCTGCTTCTTAAAGCGATAGTAGCCCATCTAAAGTAGTGTTCTCTTTAGCTTTGTAATAAATCACTAGGCAATACTCTTCTTGGTTAAAAATAGAAGTCTCAAGCTTTCCAATGTTTCCAATGTTTCCAGTGTTACAATGGTTTCCAAAGGTAAAGAAAACAAATAAGTTGCAAAGTATGGGTATTTTTCCACTGTCACTAGAAGTACCCATTAAGTACCCATTAATGGGTACTTAATGGGTGCTTCTAGTCACAGTGGGAAAACACCCTATATCGATGTTCACAGAAAGACCACACACATACACTCCTAGTTCACTAAGGCCTTAGGCTATCCTAGTCTTCCCTTCCTGGCTTATCACAGCCCAAGAAGTATGGTCCAATGCAGGTAAGTTTCCCTCAGGGTGTAGATCAGTATAACCTGAAACCTCCCACCCCCAAATCTTCGCAGCAAAGAACGATTCCTTCCCTTTGGCAGGTGGTTTAAATACGTCCCACCTGGCATGAGCCATTGCCCTGATTGGCTGCTCCCGGGCATACTCCCCCCTCCTTTATGCTAATTAGAATGACTAAGCCCTGCTGCTTACCTGTCCTTGCTAACTGAGCATATTACATTGGCAATTTTTGCAATAAATACATTCAAATACGCTACAGTTAACATAAAGAAGTGCGTTAAATAAGCATGGGCATCACAGAATTCCATTCCAGATAACAGAATCTGCCTCTAGACAGCAGCTCAATATACTGCTAGAAAGCACTATCCTGACAGTGCTGGCCCCAGTGCCGTCTTTGCATGTTTTGGTGATGCACCATGTGGGCACCTTGGCTGCCATCAGATTATCAGATGTGCACATGATCACCTCCATGCATGCGTGGTCTTCTGTTTCATATGTGTTGGATGGAGCTTGGATTGCTGCTCCATCCAGAAGGTTCCCTGGAAAGCGCTACAGCCAGAAAATTCGTGATTAGTGCTGGGTTTTGCAACAACAGTTAAAAGTGATTTTTAGGGGCAAAAAACAGACCTGTGTTGGGGTTGCCTACAATACATGAGGGACAAACTGGGTAATTTTCAGGTGCATCAGGCATCACAGGCCCAGTTCCCAGTAGGACTTTTTTTTGAGTGTTCAAAACGGTTTCAAAACACTCTGTCCGGACTCAAAAGTGCCATTCAGCATTAAGAACAGGAGTAAAGTGCAAAAACCGAATTAAATAAACACAACTCTCGCTCCTGGTTTTTTTAAAAATGAAACACTTTATGGGGCATTCCACTTGGATCAGAGTGTTTTAATACCGTGTTTTGAAGCAGAAGCCCACCTGCTTACCCGCTCGCCTGCCCACCTGCCCGCTCGCCGCTGCCTTGCTTGCCCAGATGCCTGCCTGCCTGCCTGCCTGCCTGCCTGCTATTTTGGCAGCTGCTTTGTCCCTGCCATTGTGGCTGCCGCTGGCCACTGCCGCTGCCTTGCTTGCTCGGCTTCCTGCCAAGCAGCCCTGGTGTTCCTGAGGTGTAGGGAGAAGGAACAGAAAGTGGCGGGTGAGCTAGCAAGCTCCTCCTCCCTTTATGGGCACTGCTGCTGTGCTGCCACCACCATGCTCTGCTTTAAAGTGGAATTAACAAAAACAAATGGGAAAGAACATGATGCACATTCGCATCTTTTTTTTTAAATTCCATTTTAATGGAGCTAAGTGGGAATTCACCCACAAAGTGAGGATGCCTGATGCATCCTAGAATTTCACTAGCCTTCATGCTAGGCAAAGGCAGAGTAGTTATATGGGATGTATAAAACATTCTGATCCCAGTGTAAGTTGTTCTAAAATCACACCTCAAAATGTGTATGAAAAATTCTCTAAAAAGCGGCAGCTAATGTGGCAAAGGAGACAAGGCAGGTGGCTGGAATTTGCTCATGAATCTACTCTAGTGGAACTGGGGAGGTTTGGTCTTGCTGCAAGCTGAGCCCAAATTCTAAAGCCCAGCTTGGCTCAGGGACAGGCCAGTTAAGCCAGGCTTGTTCACACATTTGTACCTATCATTCTCACAAGTTTTGGATTTCAACTGCTTCTGATTTAGAGTCGTGTTGAGTGGAATTAATGGAAGTTGGAATCCAACCACATCTGTAGGTTGGGAAGGACAGAGGAAACAGTCCTTGACCAAACTGTGCAGTTGAGGCAAACAGGATTTGGGGGGAGCCTTGTGTGGAGGATTTTGAGGTTGAAGAGGATATTTTTCATTCCTCCATGTGATTGGCTGCAGCGCTTGACTAGAGAATAGTTTTATGCTGGGCGTTTTTAGAATGCTATCAGTGCTTCCACCCAGGGGTGGGGTGGATTTTAAGGGCCTTTTCACACTTAACTGCTGTTAATGAAAACTTCATTTGGAACTTATTATGAATCTGGACTGACTTACATTTGTGCCTATAAAGAGATTTTGGCTGCATCCAAACTGTGTCCCATCTTAGGGCAGGAGGTGTGTGTGGAGCCTATAGATCAGGTTAGCTCATGGCTTACCAGCCTGAGCAAGGGGGGGTAAGTTAGCCCAGGAGAGCATCCAATCAGAAGGAGCAATCATCCAGAGGCAGGTATAAAAGGCTATGACAGAAGGGAAGATTTGTTCTAGTTCCTGTGATCATTCTAGTGTGAACTGTTCAACACCCAGGAAGGGTGAGGGCAAGTTTAGAACTGGGTTCTTAGGCCTGTGAAGAGAGGCAGGGAAGGATCCTGAAAATAACTGTAGGGTTAGGCAGAGAAAGGGTTAATGTTGAAATGAACTGATTGTTACTGCTATCTAATTCCAAGTGGAAACCAATAAAGAAGTATTTGTGTGTTTTAAAAGAGATTGGACTGTTGTCAGTGTGTACAACAGCAGCAGGGGAGCTCATGGAAAAGGGACTCTGTTCCTTTTAAAAGTAAAAGTTATTGAAAGCACACCTCGACTGGCAGCAGCAGGAGTTTCTCAGTCACTTGACGGCTGGGAAACAGAAGAAGTGGTGAACGTCGTAGCTGGGGGTTGGTTATTGACACCAAGGGGAAGCTCTGTGGGTTTATTTATAAATAAAAGAGGTCGTGAGCAGCGGGTGTCGGGCTAAGGGTGATTAACTCCTGGCTAGGCGTCACCATGTGCAAACCACAACTGTGGCAACTAAGCCTTGGTGGCAAGGGGAAAGCTGTTGCAGGTCAGGTTTAAGGGTCAGAGGTTAGGGGTGGGGCTGGGGCTAGGATGAGGGTTAGAATTGAGTTAGAGAAGGGAAGAGAAAGAGGACACTTTGTTCAGGTCTATGCTCTGTCCAGTGCAGACAGACCATCCTAGGAGGGAGTGGAGCCTCTCTTTTACTGCACCATTGGTATGAAAGGGAATTCACATTTGGCCCCTTAGTTTGCAGTGCGTTAACATCTGGGCAGGTGCATCTGCACTTGCAGCAGGTGTTTACAATCCAGAAATGCCCCCTGCTTCCCAGATATTAACCTACTGCAAATCATGCACCACAAGCAAACTAACCCTCCCCAATCCTGACCAATTACTTACCTGTTGCAGCCATAGCGTGACCATTTGCACCATTTCTGTTGCGGGGGGTCGTCTGAGTACAAGCACTGGTACCTCAGATGACCCCTGATGTGACTGTGTGCGCACAAAGCATCATTGTTGCCATGGCAATGGTGAAAGCGCACGCGCAGACACGCAGGGCACTACAATAAAAATGGCAGCACCATGACAGGGATCAGACATGTGCCCAGAACAAGGACATGCGGGGGTTAGGCTACTGTGTACTAGCATTTCCTAATGTGAATGCTAGTCCATGTTAGTCTCTTCTGCACCTTTCCCATCCAACAGACAGGAAGGCAAGTGCAGAAACACCCAGTGGCCCTTAGTCCCCTTCCTATACTGGATTTAAGTGCAAAAACGCCCCAAGACACTTTCATTTAAAAGATACCCTTTATTGCATGGAACAGAACCTTTTATCTTGATTGTGAAACAACCCTTTTCTCACTTTGCAGCTCTGTTGTAGTTAATGATGATTTGTTTTGGGGTCTTATTGAGTTTATTTATTTACTTATTTGTTTACATTTCTATCCTGCCCCATACCCTAAGGTCTCTGGGCAGGTCACAGCAAATTAATCACAAGATACACATTAAAAACGAAAAGTAGATTAAAAACAATAAAGGCATTAAATATAGATTAAAAACACTTAAAAGTTCAGCAAATTTAGAACAGTACACTCCATATTGTGTTTGTTGTACCTGTGACTAGGGAAGGGAGAGAATATAATCATCTCATCTCAGCCAAAGATCAGGGTAAAGAGGTGGGTCTTTACCGCCTTCTTAAATATCTGTAAGGAAGGGGCATGACGCACCTTGAGGGGGAGGCTATTCCATAATTTGGGAGCTATCGCTGAAAAGGCCCTTACCCAGGTGGCCACCAGTCTCACTAATGAGGGTGGTGGGATGACCAGGAGGGCTTCACCACTTGATCTTAAGGCACTTGATCTTAAGTTGAGGCTGACTCCTGGTAGTACATGGATGGCTCCACGAAGAGGAAAGTTAAATAACTTCAATTGTACCAGCCTCTGTATTGGCATCTGTGACCCCACTGGCCTGGCTTCTGCAGCCCCACCAGTTCTGCTTTGTGACTCTGCTGGTCACATCCTTGCTTGGAGATCTCCTGTACCTCCCAGCTCCACAGCCCATCATAATTTTTATGTTTCCAAGAAATTAAAAAATTGAAAGCAACTTCTTGATTGAATAACATCCACTAATGAGTCCTGGAAGCACCTCCCAATGGCATATGTGCACCACAAGTGCTCAGTTAAACAATTGCCCATATCCTAAAATTTCTGCTTTACTCATGATGTTTGTGCTTTTGAGGATAATTCCGTGCTAACAAGGTCAGATATGAACACAGCCCATCGGCTTCCCAAAACATCTGCCTGTATGGATCGGACAGAAACTGCCTTGACATAAAATAGTGATTCTATGTATTTACTCACTATATGAGAGCCTTCTTATTAAACGTTATCTTTCATTTTTCTCAGAGGACTGTAGACAGTCTGTGTACATTTCTCTCCACCAGAGGGAGCTCACAGCTCAGAAACCAAACACCCTGTGTGACTAACACCTTGTTCTTCATAACTGTCCTGCTTTTACACAGTGGAATTTTTTTGTTGTGACGGAATGTTACAGAAAAGCTTCTACAATAGACATATTTCATAAATACTGGACAATTTGTTCTGGAGAAATAAAGAAGACAAATGACACCTCATTCTTCGTTTGCTAAAAGCAAGGCTGTGGTCGCACCATCTTTCGCCCCAACTCTCACACCTTTTTAGTCTAGTCCATTGTATTTGTGGACTTTCCCCCCTTCAGTTGTACTTTCTTGAATCTTGATGTTTACAGATCACAAGCTGTCCTAGAGTGTTAATCCATTTTTATTTTTTGGATGTGATCTAGTAAGACTAAAGGGGCTGAACTGTATTATAGTCGGTGGATTCTGCATGAATTTGCCTTATCCTATCCTGTGAGCCAGTTTTGTCTTGTGGTTAGAGTGCAAGGCTCATATCTTGTACTCCACGAGTTTGATTTCACACTCCTCCATGAAGCCAGCTGGGTGAACTTGGGCTAGTCACAGCTCTCTTTTTGAGCTGTCACAGCCCCACCTACCTCACTGTGTGTTTGCTGTGAGAAAGGTGACTCTCCTCCTCCTCCTCCTCCTCCTTCTATCAGAGTGCAGGGGGGTTTGTGAGGGTGGAGAGGGGTGGAGACCTAAAATAATCTTGTAGAGGAATCTCAGTACAGGAACAGAAAGGTGTAAGCACAGTGACCCAAAATGAGGATGGATTATCAGGTATTATGGTCAGAGTTAGTGTATTTTGAGTCCTGTTTCTTAATAAGCTCTGATTGGCTAGCTGTGGCTACTTCACCTTTTTACT
This sequence comes from Aspidoscelis tigris stejnegeri, assembly GCA_023333525.1. Classification (NCBI taxonomy): domain Eukaryota; kingdom Metazoa; phylum Chordata; class Lepidosauria; order Squamata; family Teiidae; genus Aspidoscelis; species Aspidoscelis tigris. Next base: position 33,054,957 of record JALMGA010000004.1, on the reverse strand, counting down.
TTTGGAAATATCTCTTGCTTTGAAACCTTTATTCACCATCACTACCATCCTTACTATTATTTGTGTGATGAGGGAGGCAATTGGGTGAAACAGTGTTTGGCAGCTTGTTTTTGAAAGCAGTGACCTGTTTTCTGATCTGAATGGATCAAAGCGCATGTTTAAGCACTGTCAAATGTAAAGTCCCAGTAATTGCTTTGCCCCACCATAGCAGCTGCAGCTGGATACAGCTAGGGGTGTGCACAAATGCAATTTTTAGGATTCAATTCGGATCTTTAAAATTCGAATTTACCCAAACTCGATTCAAATTAGGTAAATTCAAATCTATTTGTTTCAATTTTCTGTTCGAATTTGCACTTATGAATGTCGACAACATTCATATGTGCCTGTACACATCGTTATACATCCTGTACACATCTGTACATGTCCGTATGCATCCCATATTTATCCCACATGCAAACCATTTTCATTCCATATGGATACAAATGTATACAGATGCGAGAAAGAGGCGTATGCGCAAGTATGCATCGTGTATGAACCCGTACACATATGAATGTCCAAAGAATTTAAATGAATAGATTTGAAAATTCAAAATTCATTCGAATGTTTAAATTCAAATTTATGGGCATTCAATTCAAATTCAAATCTTGAAACTCGGGAGAATTCAATCGAATTTCGAATATCTTCGAGTATTCATGCTTATCCCTAGATACAGCTTGCATTTTTCCTGTTTTCAAAGTGCGGCAGCAGAGCATTGCAAAATGAACAGTAGTGCAATAAGACCATCATTCTGTTGCCTGGCTCTCACTTGCAATTTGGTGAGCTATGAAGTGGATAAAGACTCATGTGACTGAAGGAAAGCACTTCACTTTTGTGTATCCAGTTAATCTCTTCTCTCGTTAGCATCTGGTTGGACTTAGAGAGTTCAAGGAGGAGAGTAATCCTGTCTTCCCTCGTGCCTCTCTGCTTCATTTCCACCTTCTTTGGCATCCTGTCACAGGCAAAGATCAACAGAAACATCTTATGCAGCTTAATCAGAGCACGTTTGCTGGTCTGGTTCCACACTTAAATGAAATTCTGAACTGCAGCTAAACCAACGGAAGTATTTCTTGCCACATCTTAACTGTGTGCATGGTGGCTCCACCAGGCTTTGGCCAGTGCCTCTCCTTCCTGCCTAAATGTAACAATTTTATCTCAGTGGAGCCACCAGCTATCTATAATTCAAATAAATAAATAAAAATGATACAGTATGAACAATAGCTATTTTAAAAGCAAAAGTCCCAAAGCATTTTATACAATATGAATAATGTACGACAATACCTTGTCCATAACCTAGTATGCCTAACCAATATCATACACTACTATATGTGAATCCCATAACTTTTTAAACAAATATAATACATTAAGGCTGTGATCAAACACAGCAGCTTTGATGTGAGACTATTCACATTAGAGATGTACATGAAGCACATATCCCCCCTTCAATTTGATTTGAATTGAAGGGGAGGAATGTTTGGTTTTGTGCAAAGTTCCCCCCCCCCCCGCGAATGTAGGGGCCTTTGCTTTCATTCATGAACCTTCATCCCTTCCTTCACCTCCCACCTTGACCCCCACTCACCTTTTCCTGTCCCCTCCACCTCTGCCATCACGCCCTCCTCAGAGGCTCAACTAAACTTCGCAGCGGTGCGTGTCCAGCTTGTTTGGAATTATGGGGAAACTTGCAAGATTTCCTGGGAATCATGGGAAATCTCATGTGATTCTCCACAATTCCTGAACAGGGGCAGCCTTTCCAGTTGCATGCACACGTCCAGGGGGCCTAGTTGAGCCTCTGAGGAGGATGTGGCAGGCAGATTTAAAGGTAACAGGACAGGGCTGTGGGGGACACAAGTTGGGGGGAATATCTGACCACATCAAAGCTTCTATGAAGCCTCTATGAAGGCCAGATACATTAGCCTCAATTATGAATGGAGCCCTTTCAATTCACACGTGAATGGTCGAAGCTTCGAATTTGAATACAAATTCAAAGCTGACAAATATTGATTTGTCCGTCCCAACCACACATGCTCATTCCCCTCTCATTAAAACTTTCTAGGCTATAAAAGGCGGATTAGAGAAATCTTGGAAACACACTACTGTGACACATACTACTGTCTCTGAGGTGCCTCTGAGATGACTCTTTTGTTAGTTCTGAATACAACCTAATTCAGTGTGTAGTTCAGGGGTCAAGCTATTCAAGCATGCCATGCCTTACAACTATATTAATCCAAACCAGCAGACCCAAACAACTTAACTTACTCTGTGATTCGGTATCTGCAGGCCTGGGAGTTTAAAGCTGTGGATCTGGGCTGCTCAGGGACAGTGGTGGTGCTGTGGCATGTGAACAGATAGCCACAGAGTGTTGGTGACCTAAGTGCAAAATGGCCTTGCCTGTCAGTTTCGTGTGCTGTTTGGACTGGGTGAGCTGGAGTCATTCATTTCAATCAATAGGCATCACAATAGTGATTTCCATAGCCATACAAGTTATGTCAAGAAGAGGTTCATCAGTTTTGGCTGAAATCTAAAGCCTATGGATTTCATGTGTGCTTATCATCACAATGTATGCACGTTTAAATATGCATCATACACAAATATTTTGAATAGTTGCCAGATCTAACTATAGACGGTCATACAGGTATGTGAACCCAAACAATATATTCATTTCAAAGTACATCCCACACTTTACTTAAATGTCTTAGTGGAATTCACAAACTCCAATGAAACCATTTAAAAATAATTAAAATAAACATTCCATAGTTAAACATCCCCACCCATTGCAGGAAGGTAAACAATGGAAAATTTATACAAGATTTGCAAAGACCTTTATCCACATGTGCACACTAATTTTATCTTTAATGATGGTTTTCATCACCTTACATGGAACTGACATTAAGCTAACTCATCTGGATCACCCCAGGTCCTTTTTTGAAGATTGGTGTTACATTTGCTACCCTTGTCTTAAAGTACAAAGTCTGATGTTAGGGAAAGATGATATATTTTTGCTAGAAGATCAGCAATTTCACATTTGCATTCCTTAAGGACTCCTGGATGAATACCATCTGGTCCTGGTGATTTGTTAACATTTAGTTTATTAAGACATGCAAGGACCTCTTCCTTGGTTATCTCTATTCAGTTTAATTGTTCTGAAAACACAGGCTCAGCTACTGGCACATGCCAGTATGGAACTAGACTATCATTACAATGAAGCTCTTTTAAGATACATTATGTTAAGGCTTACAGACTGCTGTTCTATTAGTGTTGAAAACATTCAGTGAATAAAGAATAAGATAATTTCTTCATTGCTTGGAGAATAGACACATCACTCTTCTTTTACAGCCTGTAAAATACTAAGTCTTTGCCCAAGGCAAACATTATCTAAAGACATCTATATCCCCATGCAAATACAATGATAATTTAATAGGTATGTTGATTAGAATCTAATAATGTCAAATCTATTGTTGTTATTGTTTGTACACCACCTTCCACAAGAAACCTTGTGGTTTACAAAAAAAAAAAGAAAAAAGAAGAAAAAGAAATACAGTGCAATATAAACCATACAAAATAATACATTATAAAATCAGGCAAAATATACAGAAACATACACAGAAAATAGAAGAATTTTTTTAAAAAGTTATTCCATGACAAAACACTGAACAGGATCATGACCTTGGAGGGCAGACCAAGCAGGTGTTAATAGGTACTACTAATTCCTGGATCCAGTCCTGAAGAAATGCCTACAACATCTAGCAGCAGCAGTAGTTCTACAAGTGGCTGACAGAAACACAGGATCTTACCCTAGCACTGTCTGGAAAGAAGACGGGCTTTCCTCTTCTCCAGGGTCCCAGAGCAAATTGAGGCACAGGCACCATCTCTATATAGTCCTGGATAGCACTATAAGCAGGTGTTAACAGGGACTTCTAATTCCTGGCCCCCATCCTACACAGATTCCTGGAAAAGCAGCTGGCAACAACAGCACAGTCCTACCAGCAACAGACGAAAACATAGGCTTTCAACCTGATATGGTGTGGGAAGCAGACGGCTCTTCCTCTCCTTGTGGTATCCTCTGGGAAAACATCCTTACCTGTACATTGATGAAAGACAAAGTCCATGGTATGGCAATGTTTGGTGAAATCTCTGAAGTAGACTTAGGTTTAGTCAGACCCAATAGAGAGGCTAAGGACTGTTGTGTGCTTCATGAAAGAAGTATGGCCTCTCTATGGTGCCTAGGATCAGGTAATGTTCAGGTGAGCCCCACAGAAATTGAGTAGGGAACTCACCTGCATTGTTGTCTATGAGGCAGTCACCTTGGTATGTGGGGCCACATTACCCCTTCACATAAAGCCATCACACAGATGCAGAGAGTCTTAATGGGACATACACAAATGCAGCTAACTGGAATACAACTAGAAGAAATACAGTGGGACCTCCATATCCATGGGAGATACGTTTCAGACCCTACCGCGCATAGCAGAAAACTGTGAAGAATACGAATGCTGGGAAATGCACTCCATTTCCCATAATTCCTGTGAAATTCCATGAGATTTTACAGGAATAATGGGAAATCTCACTCGAGATGCACTCAATTTCCCATAATTCCTGTGAAATCTCACAGGATTTCACAGGAATTATGGGAAACCTGGCACCATTTTGGACTATTTCCTGCCTGTCCCAGACCTCGGAGGAGTTTTAGGTAGACCTAATGGTGTCCATGGGGAGCGGGTGAGGATTGATCCGGTCATCCTGGAAAACTGAAACCACAGTTACCGGACCAGTGGATACAGGGTCCAACTATATAGGCTGCAATCCAACACATTGAAAGGAATGCTTTCTGGAATAATAGGAGGCTCAGAGGCCAGAACACCCCCCCTCACAAAAAATAACAAAAAGAGACTTACCTGGTCCCCAAGTTTCTGATTGTGCACCCCTTTCTCAGATGGATCCAGTGAACATACAAACATGTCTGTTTCCCTCTGTTCTCCTTTCAGAGCTTGTTCTAGCAGTTCTCCAAACGCTCCTTGTCTACTGAACCCTGTCACCCTTCCCACTAGACACTTTCCTACCCCCAGACCCAGTGTACCTCTGCTCTTGCCATCAGTGACTATCATTTTTTAAGATAACAATGAGAGGAATGGACTGTTCATAATATGAAGCAAGGTAGTGATGGGGGATGCTAGACACAAGGCTTTCTCTGTGGTGGCACCCCTTTGATGAAACAACCCCCCCATGGAAGATTGTCCAGATGTCCACTGTTGATGCGTCTGATGAAATTGCATATGATCACCCGTGCATTTGAGATTAGAGAATTCTGTATTGATTTGTTTTGTTTTTATAGACAAATAGATTGTCATTTGACCTGGTTCCTTTTTGAGGTGCTGTTTTATTGTTCTACTGTTTATTCTGGATTAACAGCCCTAAACTATGTTGAAGGCTGTATAGGAATCTTAGAAGGAATGAATGAACAAATGAATGAATGAATGAATGAATGAACAAACATTGGAGGCTTCCTAGCAGGTCAGAGGCTCTTTGGATTCTCATAACCTATTGATCTATGTCCAAAGGTCCATGGGTAATGGCCTTTCTGTTTCTAGACACAGTGCCACAGTCTGCTCTAAATTTCAGAGGGAATGACTACAGAACTTGTGAGCTAACTCTACAACAAGAGATACAATTTGGGTACACTGAAGTTTCGCTCCTGCATTTTTAATTTTTTTTTTACAAAAGTAAGGCAAAAAGCTGTTTTTCACATGCTTCATTTTTTTTGCACCCTCTTGAAACTACAGAGCACTGTTTCCTATCAGACTTAGGACATCTCAAGCATTTCTTCTCAGGAACTGATTAGTCAGAAGGATCTATAGGTGGAAGAGTATCTTTTCTGATAACGGAGATATGATAAAACGACTGTCAGCAGCTATAACACCTCTGGATTTATAGCTAAACAAATGTTGATGGTCTGGGGGGATAGAGGCATGCAAAATTTTGAGTTGTTGCCCAACAGTGTGCGTAAGTTCTATAATTAACACCGAGTTCACATGGTTGTAGGAAAAGGTAAAGGGGTACAAGTTGAGAAGGAGAATATCTTCCATATTTTGGAGTGATTGCTGTAGCTTCTGTTCAAAAGATATTAAAAATTCATAGCTAAGTACAGCTAGGCAAGAGACTGAAAAGCCGATCAGTAAGGGAAAGTAGCATGCATTGTATGTGGCTGGCAATAAAATAATTGTTTTTACTCAACCTGTAAAGGGGTGTATTAATTAATAGCCTGAGTACTGAACATTCAAAAGCTGCAATGTGTGTGCAAACAAACCCACTTGTTGAATTGTTCATTAGTGCATTCTGTAAGGTGTGCAGCCAAGGAAATCAGAAGGAATCAAAGAAAAGATTAATTCCTATCATGCTATGTTCACACCTTAAATTTTAATCCAGCTTCAATCCACCTTCAGAATGAGAGAACCCATCAGCAAACTGACAAGTTCATTTCCTTCAGCATTTTCTAGCTCAGAAAAACCACCTTTGGACTAAATAATGTGGAAAGAACATGACCAGTCACTACACTGATGTTTTTTTTTCACCCTTAGAGTGGACTGAAGCTGGATTAAAATGTAGGTATGAACACAGCTTCATTCTTGCAGTTCTTTGCATAAGGATCCATCTCTGTGATTAAGTGAACTGGAGCATCACCACCGGGGTTATTAGCATCTAATATTACCTTAAGAAAACTTTATAATGGTAGCCAGAGCAATTGTAGACACAATTGTGTTTCCCAAGATTTTACAAAAGCAGAAGATGTAAAGGCTAACCTGATATCAAATGGGGAAGTATTCCATGGCTGCTGTCCTTATTCTGACTCAATCTATAAACAAGACAAATTAATTGGTAGGACAGCATATTTAGACCCAATTCAGCTAATACTTGGCAGGCAAATGGGCCCACATGAAACTGGCCAACAGGTCACCCTGCAAGCATGGAAACTACCCTTAGCTGCAAAGTAGTAAAGATATTTAAAAATAGCAAACTAATGAAGAAAAATTAGTTTGTTTAGTTGCCTTTCCATATCCCTGGAGCTGAAGCTAATAAACAGAAGAATAACACTTAACAGACAAGATGAATGATGGCTTCTTATGCAGTTATACCACGGGTGCTTTAGGGCCAGCATTTTTTTTTAGTTAAACTGTAGTTTGTTTTTACTTATTCTGACCATTTTGATCGAAGGCAGAAGATAAATTCTGAGTGGAATACATGTGCTGTCCAATAACCTGTCTGGATACATACTGCATGCTTGGCTGTCCAATAAGTACATTTTCTGTTTCATGGACTTCGGCCCAGTTCCCATTACAAGCTTAAAACGGTTTTTCTAAACCGAAATAATAGAACCAGATGCTAACACGAATTTGCCTGATCCCATTACTTTCAACTTAGTCGCATTCGATCCGGATCCTGAGGATCGTACGTGGCATACATGACTCAAGGGGGGACTCAAGTGGCTCCTTTCTAAAAGCCACTTTTCGGGGCTGCCCTGCCCTCTTCCTCCTGGCGTGAATGCGCCACCCATAACGGACCCCTTCACGGAGCCTGGCTGGGTGGCTGCCGCTTGCCTGGATGGGTGAAAAATGGCACTGGGCAGCCAACGATTCTTTCCCCTCCTCTCCCCATTGCCCAGGGCACACAGCAGCAACGGCAACTCAAGCCCCCTTCGCCCGCTCACTCCACAGCCACAGCCTTAAGAACCTGCAGCTGCTTTCCTTTCTTTCCCTTTCTAAAGATCAGAACTTTCAAAGACCCAGAATTGTGCAAATTGCAACATTGTTATCAGGTGTGAAATGGGTGGATTGCTACAGTGTAACAGCTGCTTAGGGGATGGATTTTTACAGTGAAATCACTATCTTTGGAAGCAAGCTATTGGGGAAGGGAAACCCTTAACATGCATTCTCATCCCACTAAAACTGTATTGTTCCCACAGCAAGAAATGTAAAACATTTCAAGCACATGAACCGGAGCGAGACCTGTTGAAATGAGTATTAACATTTACAATGCTTTGGGGTGATTTAACACACAGAAAGCGTGTTAAGCCAACCTGACGTGGGGACTGCGAGGATCAAAACCGTTTTGAAACTGTTTTAAGCTTGTATTGGGAACTCCCCCTAATCTTTTTAAAAAGTTGAAAGAAGACGTTCCCCCTTTTTTTTGAATAGATGAAAGACTTAAGATGGTCACTATGAATTACAGTGATCATCTCAAACTCTTTGTATCAGTTGGTTTTATTCCACTGGAAGAGGTGGTAACAGCTACCAGCCTAGATGGCTTTAAGGTAGGGTTAGACAAATTTATGGAATGCAGATGTATCACTGGCTATTAGAATGAATGCCTAGGTATATTTTTCAGGCTGGGGGGAAAGCGGGATGCTTTTAGGGCCATTTGCTGGGATTCGAGAGCAGGAAAAGGTTTGTCCTTCTCTGCTTGAGACTCCCATGGGCATTTGGTGGGCCACTGTGTGCGATGGGGTGCTGGACTAGATGGGCTGTGGCCTGATCCAGCAGGGCTTCTCTTATGTTCTTATGACCTCACCTGACTGTTTTGATAGCCAGGTGGCAAATGTTCCAGATAATAAAATCTCATTAGAACGTAGCTTTTGAGGTCAGGGCGAAACATAAAAGTTGTGCCTTGGGAGGGAAGGGATACCAGTCTTCTGGAATTTCAAAGCAGACACGTCCAGAGTTTATAAAAGTCGTCAGCTTAGGTCAGATTTTCATTCTTGGATTATGCTGTCTCAGCCTTGCCAGAATGTCTAAATGCAGGTAGCTCATCTCAGATTTTCATTCTTGAATCGAGATTTAGATTTCAATGCATATGTCATGCAAATGAATGCCTATGACAAGTCACCTACTTATGGAGATTAGGGAGTTTCAGTGTATCAGAAGCTGTGCTTTAAATAGATGAAAGATTTGAGTTTTTTGTTTTATAAATGATTGCACACGCTACTATTAACTGCAAACGCTGGGCATTTTAACTCAAGTATATAGCTGTGAATGAATTTTCTCTCTCTCCCTTTTTCATAAACAAGATCTCAGTTCCAGGGTCTGCTATAATCTGCACCAGAATGCAGGTAGAGCAGATCCCTATTCCAATACAGAATCCAAAGTAAGGCCCAGTACAGAAAGAGCCTTGGGCTGAAACATCAAGACCAGAAAATGAACAGCATGCTCCAGCCCTATCATGGTGAGGATCCTGCCTTTGTTTAGCCTTCCACAATTCTCTGTTTAGCAAACTCTGTAATGCTTTCCTTCAAATGTTGAACCATAATTGTATCCTCAGCTGCATGGTTTATGATGTGGCAGATTCAGAAAAAATGAGATGGTCTAATGTAACTGAGAAGAGTTTCTTATAAGTAAGCTCCTATTGCTGCAACAGCATCTACATTAACATCTTTGTGAAGATGGTGTGGCAGGGTACAAGTGTATATAAGATACGTATATACATGGTAAATATATGTGTGTGTCTGTCTGCATGTCTAATTTATGTTAAAATAAGAAAAAGGCTTGTAAGTAGACTATTCTCTTTATTAAAAAGGCAAGAACACCTCCTGCATTTTGCTATTTTAGCTTGGGAATTCTTTCAGCCTAAAGCTGGCTCTCAGGGGATTTCCATCCGTACCATTCATGTTTTCCATGTCATGGCATGCATCACAGTGAAGTGAAAACCTTATGACAACCTGGCATCTTGGCTCCAACATTACCATCCAAATCCTGGCATCTGTTAGTCAAAACACAGTGTGACATGCCTTCAAATGTACTAAGAGACATGTTATACGCTGAATAACTAGAAATGTTGGGGGCTCCCTCTTACATATTATGAACTCATTCCTACTATCTAAAGTTTCATCAGTTGCACATAACAACAACAACAACAAAAAGCATGTTCTCTTATATTAACGCTACTAAATACCATTCTTTCTGCTTTGGGCATGTTTATTCTTTTAATTGGCAATTACTTCTCTTGGGTGTTTTTTGCACCAGCCTGCCCTAAATCCGGATTAGTGGGCTTGGAATAACTGGGCCAACAGATCTGGATCATGTGGAGCTGTGGGCCAGACCAGCGCAATCTGCACTGTGTTGAAAATGACATCCTCATAGTTCTGGAACACTGATGCTTGCTGTCTGCATGCTTCTAGTGTTCCAGAACAAGTCCCAATTAAATGTGTCCACAAGAGATCCAGATTAAGGGTTATCCAATTTGACAGGGCCAGACCAGTGGACACGGAGCTTCCTTGATTCACATTAACATGCATAACAGGAGGCCAGTGATCCAGATTAAGAGATTCCTTAATCTGAATCACTAATAAGTACAGAAAGGGCCTTGCTGAAATGGCAGAAGAATTTTGAAGTCATAAGAAATGCAACCACATCCATACAATTGGTAATGGTACAATGTTTACTTTGAGATGAAATAACTAATTTGATAAATGTGTGCAGGTGTTTGCATGTACATGGAACTAAAAGCTGGAAGTGTGTAGTGAGCATAAACATTACTCCTGTAGGACTGTGCAAACTCAGATTAAAAGGTGGGGGGAACTGCATTTACACTTTCTGGCTGGGCTGCTAACCCTTCCCCCTGTAATTGTGCAAGGAGAATACCTTCATAATGCATGGATGTTTCTAGATAAGGTAAACCTACTATCCCAGAGAGGCCCAGAGCCACCCTGATCCTGGATAGGACCATTCACACTTCAATGGGCCCTTAGTAAGTCTGAGTTACTTTTGGGATGGGGTTGGCGCTTGCAATGCTAATGCTGGCCACAGTTCCTGAACTTAACCTCCATGAGATAGTATTCCACAGACGTTAAATGGGAAAATGCTTATCTTCCTTTTTGAATGCTTAACTAGAGATAAGGAAAAACAGGGTCCATTTTTTAAAAATCCATCTTTTACATTACCTACTCCATGTGCTGTTATCACAATTCACAAGAGTTGCTCAGACAAACCATACGTGTCCGCAGAGCCACAGAGATTGGGCATGCTTGCTTGGTATTTCTGTACCAGGTCTCATTGTTCTTTTGTGGAGCATCAAGGAAGAAGTTTGCAGAGCTAATGAATCCTCACCTTAGTGTCAAGAGTCTTGAGAGCCCCTTTCTCTGGTGTTTATGCACAGAGAGCAAATGACTGCAGGAGAGTGTTTTTGCCCATACTGCCAAAATGTATGAATGCCAGAAGCCTTGCACAGTTTGGGTTACAATTCAGAACATAGGGTTGATGTGCACATATGTATGTAGAAACACCTTATTGGATGTACATTTGCTCTCTGTGGCTGCATCCCCATTAGAAGCTTAATCCAGTTTCCCTAAACCAAAATAACAAAACCGGATGCAAACACAAATTTGCCTGATCCCATTACTTTCAGCCAGAATCGTGTTCAATCTGGATTCTGAGGATGCACGTGACTCAAGGGGGGACTCCAGTGGCTACTTTTTAAAAAACGCTTTTCGAGGCTGCCCTGTCCTCTTTCTCCTGGTGTGAACGCAGCACCCATAAGGGACCCCTTCACGGAGCCTGGCTGGGTGGCTGCTGCTTGCCTGGATGGAAGAAAAATGGCAGCAGCCAGCCAGCAATTCTTTCCCCTCCTCTCCTCATTGCTCAGGACACGCAGCAGTAGCAGCAACTCGTTAAACATTCACACATCTCCCCAAACCGGCAGCTGCTTTTCTTTCTTTCCCCTTTTTTAAGGTCAGAACTTGCAATTTCAAGATCGTTATCAGGTGTGAAGTGCTTGGATTGCTACAGTGGATTGCTTGGATTGCTACTAAGGCTGCTGCTTTTACAGCTTGCTTTGGAAGCAAGCTATTGGGGGAGGGAAACTCTCATCCCTTAACACGGAACGGTTCCCACATTAAAAAATGTAAGACGTTTCAAGCACATGAACCGGAGTGAGACCTGTTGAAATTAGGATTAACATTTGCAACGCTTTGGGGTGATTTAACATGCAGAAAGTGTGTTAAGCCAAAGTGACGTGGGGTCTGCGAGGATTGAAAACGATTTGAACCTGAAATAAGGTTGTAATGGGGATGCGGCCAGTGTGTGGGTGTAAGGAGAGGGACTCCATCAGCATGAGTAGTGTGGAACTCCTTCATTCCTCATATTGTTATTCATGAAGTCTGTGATACTGTGACTAAGATTTACTTTTTCAGTAATACCACGAGCCTCTTCCCGCAACCCTTATTCCGCCCCTGCTCCCCGATCGCCGGCAAGCAGCTTCTGAAGTTAGAGGCAGTTTAGCAGAGAAGCGCTTCTCTCCTAAACTGCCTCTAAGTTCAGAAGCTGCTTGCTAGCGATCGGGGAGCAGGGGCGGAATAAAGGTTGTGGGAAGAGGCTTGTGGAACAGCAACGACCAGATGACCCCCCTCATTGCTGCATCTTTACCTGTCAAACTGGAGCAATCAATTCTTTTATGTTTGTCTGGTGATTGGATCGTAGAGAGAAGAGGCTTGTTTCTGTTTGATCACTGTTTAAAAATGGCCAGCAGTTGTGACTGGGGAAGGGGCATTGGGTGGCATTTCCCTGCAGTGGGTGGCACAGGGGTTGGTGACGTCAACCTGGCTCCTATCAGGAGAGAGGGGGTGGAGAGAAAATGATGCTGTTTCCCCAAGCAGGGGCTTAGTGCAGTTTGCATGGGGACAGGTGTATTCGAATTGAGCCTGCACTTTCATCAATCACATGGGGATGGGTCAATTTAGACTCGGCTCTGTATTTGGACTAAATGGAGTGCATGGGGATGCAGCCTTAATGCATTTGGTTTGCTTTTCTGAAAAGGCCTATTAGCTTAATTATAGCGAAGGTGTAAAGTTAAAATTTGGCCCTCTTCTCTCCCTTGCACCTAATTCATATCCATCCAGGAGAATCATTCAGCTGGACTTAAAATCCACCAGAAGGCATTTTGCATCTGTGCAACGATAATTAGCGCTGGCTGTTCATCTCAGATCTTTCACTGAAGTGACAGCTGTACCTAATTCCCTTTTGGATGGGCAGCTGCAGCTACACTTGGAAGTCATGGACTCATTCTGTGGTTTGGAAATGGTGCTGTTCCAGAGAAGGCCGGTACTGAATGCAAGCTATCTTCCCCTGCCCCAACAAATACTGATATGCAAAGAGCCCCAGCAGTTGCATTCTAGGGTGATCATGCAGTTCATTCTGGTTGGCCTCCAGTGGGATTCATGGTGCAACTTGGGACATATCTTCAAAATCAAAACACATGATTTCCAGGATGTAGCATCACTGTGTATGGTTGAAGACACGTGATAGAGGAGCTATGTGTTATTGGAGGTGATCCAAAGGAAGTATTGACAATCCAAAAATGTCACTTGGTAAGCACCCCTGGAGCAAGGCAACTGGAAGTCACTGTCCCCATCAGCCTCTGGGAGTGAATTGAAAATTCACCGCCAGAGGCCCTTCCAGTAAATTCCAGTGGATTTTGCCCTTTTGTGTGCCCATTGCTACTGTCTGAAGAGACAGTGGTGGCAGTGTTATCTTAACTAACCTACTTCCTGCTGGGTACAGTTAAACACCAGGTAGAAATTGGCCAAATTCTACCGCCATTTCCTTTTTGGCACTTAATCACACTGGGCAGAAACATAGAAGCCAAATGAGACAAAGAAAATCCAAACAAGTATAATAAGAATGAATATAGCTATACTCCAAAGAAATCAGTTTCTAGTCATAAAATTTAAAAAGGTGCATATAAAAACCCAGTAAAATATATGTGCAATATATATAGTGCATTTGATAACACCAAGACATAAGTCAAGACTGATTTTGACTTATACCAGATAAGAATGGATGCCTGTAACTAAAAGACAGGTGGCTAGAGAGACATGCATGCATACATATATTTACACTTTGCTCTGTTTCATTCTATCATTCTATATGAAGACAATACTTACACTTTTAGGCTGCATTTCCACTCACGTTTTAAAATGATTTGAAAATTGTTTGTCCCCATTACAGATTGGCTTCCTGCATTTTCTGAGGAGTAAATCACTAAAAACTGCAATTAAAAACCCTGAAAAAACAGCTCTCGCTCCTGTTTTTAATGCTAAAACACTTTATCTTTATTCCTTTGGCAATGGTACTGCAGTATTGGGGCAGATGCATCATGAAATGCATTGGTTTTCACCCTGTAGGCCACTCCTCCTTTGCAGAGGAGTTTAAAGTTTCCCTCAGCAGGCCACTTCACGGTTTCATTTTCACCCATTTCACATTGATAACACGTAACAATTCACCCACTTCACTTCACACTGATAACAAAGTTTCATTTCTCACCCACTCTTCCCCTCACTTTCTCCTTTTTTGGCTGGACTGGCCCCTTCCTACATGGGTGGGCAGGAGAAAGGTGCAATAAAGGAGAAAGTGAGGGGAAGGCGTGGGCAAGGAGGCTTAGGGAGGTGATTTTGTGCAACATCGTAAAATGGGACATTGGAGGAGGGACGGGCTGGGCTCTAGAAGCAATCCCCATGGTCATGCTTGCTGGAAGGTTTGGGTTTGTTATGGAGAAGCAAAGGGCAGCTGCAAAAGCAGGAGGAGAGGGGGAGCTGGGATTCCCCACCCTTGCCCACGTCATCAAGAGATCGAACCCAATTGGGATAGAGGTGAGGGGAACCCCAGCCGGCAAAGGGCGGGGAGGAAAAGATTTGCTTTCACCAATACAGTTTTGAAACATTTTCTGTGGGAACAACAGAATTGGAGTTGACTGTGATTTAAAATCAAGGAAGTGGGATCGGCCAAAATGCCCGTTTGCATCGGGTTTTGTTGTTTGATTTTTTTAAAAAAAAATAAAAAGCTCAGGTGGGAACACACCCTTAATATAATTATAGATGACCTTTATGACCAAAATTAAAATCTGAAGTAGTAGTCTATTTGATTCACATGGCACTTGGACTGTGGCTGAAATGAACAATTCAGCTAGTTCTCACTGCCATCTTATTTTCTATATCCTCACTCTTTCATTCTGTTCCCCTATAACGTGTAACCACATGGCTCAGGATCTTTTTGCACTTAACTGCAGTGGATAATGTCCCACTACAGTTAGGTTCAGGAATTGTGGCCAGCATTTGAATGATGAATGATGACACGTCAAAAACCTGTGGCCCTCACGAAGTGAGATATAGCACCCTAAAGCTACATCTAAATCTGTATTTTCATAATGAACTTCAGTTTTCTGTTTTGAAGTTTAAGTTCTAAACACACCTTGTTGTTTCCATAGCAGGCTAAATTTTTATGGGGACGGGTTGCTAACCCGACGCCCAACCCTCCTCCTTTTTCATGGCTTGGGATGGTTGCAGGAAAAAGGAAGGCTACGTAACATCTGGCATTGAGCATTTCAAAAAGATCTTGAGCAGATGAATGTAAGAATAATCTTGTTGCTCAATATGCTACTCAGCGTGAGAGGAGCTAACTGACAAGTTGAAGGTCTAAACACACACACAGTTCTTCTGCTGTGCCTATTGTGCAGGGTAGTTTCAAAATCATACCTTTGCAGGGAAGACCTCTCTCTGATCATACAGTAGCCAAGTTCTTTTCAGGTTCTCTTTTGAACCTCGCTGTTTTCCATAATGGAAGTTTGGCAGTATGGGGAGTCATGAGGAGGATCTTTTTTAGCATTGTCTTAGAGTTAGCATAAACCACACGTGGTGCATTTGCTTGAGCAAAGAGCACCTGATTACATGTGACTCCTGAGCACTGTTTCCCAAACTGTTGTCAAAGCTCTGAGTTACTAGATGACACACACTTTGCTGTTATGGGCTCTCCATTCTAGCCTAAAGAATTCTAGAAAACACTAAAGCATGCTAACCACATCACGAGAGTTTTATAATGCTTTTTGCAAAAATTCTGATTTTACATTAAGACACAGTCAACACAAGCACCAGAAACATCTTCCCCCTACTATTCCTTGAGGTGCTCCACACCTCAACTGAAGTGACTTCAGATGGGAGCTACTTCCGTCCAGGCTGTCTGAAATAGTGCTTCTATGATTTAGAGGTATCTGCTGCTCTCCAGAGTGTCCAACGTTTCCCAAGCTGGCCTAGCTGGCTGTTTTGTGGCTCCATAGCATGGCTACTGTGTGATCAGAGAGAGGTCTTCCCCACAAAGGTATGATTTTGAAACTACCCTGTACAATGGAGCCACAGATGCACCTTCTGTACCCTAGATGGGACAGCAGGGAAGATGCTATGGCAGAAGAACTTGTCCCAGGAACCCGCACGACCTTCATCTTATGCCTTTTTACCCAAAGGTCAATGCTAGGGATATGCAAGAGTATTTGAGATACTTGTTATTTGATCGAATTTGGGCAAATTTGAACATTCAAATTTGAATCAAATGTTCAGAAATTAGTTTTTTAATATTTGAAGGAACACAAATATTTTGAATAATTCAAACATTCGTATGTGTACAGATATGCACGCATTACTTATGTATCCCCAAAATGGGATGCATACGGATGCGTATGGATACATATGAATGTTGTCAACATTTGTATCATCAAATTCATATTGAATATTTGTACAGATAGATACAAATGTATTCAAATTGGTTCAGATTTGAATACATTCTTTTTTCTCTATTAGTATGAATTTGGACATTCGAATATTCAATTCAAATCGAATGTTGAAAATTGCATTTGTGCAATTGCTAGTCAATGCCAGTTTTCAAACTAGTTTATCCCAGTTTCTTACACAGATCCATGTGACATTTAGTGAATTCTGTCAATTCTTTCTTGACATACATATATATATTTTAAAAATACTGTTTATTTATTCAGATCATTTTAGCCCATTGTTTAAGAGGAAAAGGCTCTCCCCTTTGGCTTGTAAAATGTCAAAAAGAAATAACTTATTTCCAACATTTATTAATAAATAACTTACTTAATAAAGGCAGTTTACAGAATGTCATATAATAAGACAATCTTTGCACTTATAATCAAAAAGACACGACAACCAAAGGAACAAGGATGATGAAGAAGGAGCAAAAAGCAGCATTATTGTCCTGATCAGAGCTTTGTTAATGAAATTCTGCCAGGAGGGGTTACTATATGGGCTAAGGAGGTTTAAAAATCCTCTTTAAAAGAAACAATGGTGCCAGTCTGCCTAAACCAAGCATTGATTTTTCCCAGTTCTTAGGAAAACAGCTGTCTTTTTGGGCAAAAATTTGGAACATTTATTATGTGATGGTTTCTAAGTGCTCTTGCATGAAACTGATTTTTGTGGATCCATTTGAATAATGATTTAAGTTAGTATTTGCACAAAAAGAACTTTGATTGTTCCTGCTCAATAACCTACATTGGGAAGAAGTCAGAGGGAATGTTTTCTTTTTGATTCACCCAGAGGCCTTTGCTGTTAACAGTCAGGATCTTTTGAGAGGACTGGCTGCTTTTAGATATAGGGAGAAATTACAATTACATTAGTTTACTTATTATTTGGATGGCCTTACTCAGATGGTGATTCCTGGGGGAACAGGTGTTCAGTTTTGTGCAACTTGAATCTTTGGGAGCTACAGGGTTTGATTCTGTCTCTCATGTTGCTTAACATACACATGAGACTTTTAGAAGAGGTTATTTGAGGATCTGGGGTTGATTGTCAGAATAAATACATAAGAAATGCCCTACTGAAATCAGACCAGTGTTGCATCTAATCCAGCACAGTGGCTAATCAGTGGACCAGTTATGAAAATGAATAAGCAGGACATGTGGACAATAATCCAGTGTATGGATGACATGCAGCTCTATCTCTGTGGCATCAGATACGAGTGTAGCTGTTGAGGTGTTCAACAGACATCTATGACACTGGACAGGCTGAGGGCCAACAAACTGCAACTGGATCCAAATGAGATGTAGTCCGGTTGCCATGGAGTGTCATTTTCTCTTAAAAATGTACGTTCTCACCACTTGTATGGTCTACCATTTGGTCCACAATTGTCACCGAAGTATCAGGTTGTTTCAGTGGAGTGCCTTCTATTACACTGAGTTCACAGCCAGCTGTATTTCTAGCTGGACAATGCAAGCCTAGAATCAGCAACTGATGCACTAGGGCCTTTTCTGCATTTACCTTGTGGAGGTGTGGGCCAGATCAATGCCATCAGCACTGGTGTTGCTGATTCAGTTCTTGTTTCCCTGCAGCTGCAAAGCTCACATGAGCATTGCAACTGTCCTCCCAGGCTTCTAAAGACTAGGAATGACAGTTCATAGCTCTGAACCCTGGTGGGTTGTTTTCAGTGGTGCACTATGGCTCACCACTAAATAGCAGTCCCCACCCCCACCCCAGACCCCCAATGGCTAGGAACTGTTCCTCCCAGTCATTGGGGTGGGGGATATTTTTCAGTGGCACACTATGGAATGCAGGCCATATATGTCTTGCTCATGTGCATTCCAGAGGCAGCAAAACACTGGATCAGTTAGGCCATTACTCTAATTACTCAGTAGAGGGCTGGTTTAATCCATACAAAGCTCTGATCAAGGCTGGATGAGCGTGGAAGCTGTGGCTACTGGTATGAAGGTAGAGGGTGTTTCTATCAAATGAATAGATGTTTGGAGCAGCCCTCCTCACTTTCTGGGGTACAATGCATAGAGGTTTTATCCCATACCCTGGGACATCAACCAGGGGCACAAAATGTACCAGAAAGTCAGGCTGCAAATACTATGCCGTCTGAGATCCTTGGTTTTCAGATGGCATGTCAACTCCCTATACTGAACATGCTCCCTTTTAAGCTCGAGTTGCCTTGAATGACCATGTGGGCAGGAGGCAGCTGGCAGGGGCCTATTTGTCTAGTCCACCCCACACCTGACTCTGTTGGCTAAAGTGTAGGCACGACCTTTTATTTAAACATGGCATTATACCAGAGCAAATCCAACTGGCTTATACTATGCAGACTCTTGTTCCACCCACACGAATGTTACCTCCACAGTTGGGCAGTATCTGTTCAGAATTTCAGGAGTTCTTTAATCTCTTTGGCCCTGTCCCCATGCAATTGAAAGTCTGTTGGAACTCTTCTTTTGCCTCTGAGCGGTCCCATTCCAGGCTTTACAAGGCGCTTAGGGAGCTTAGGAAAGTGAGACCCGCAATAAAATACATGCACTTTAAAGAAGAGTTCCAGCGCTCTTTCAGCGATTCGCGGGTTTTGCTCGCTATATCTGCCTTGAGGACGCTCCGTGGCAAAAGGGGCGGGGATTGCTTGCCTGCACACACAGCCAAAAAGCATTCACACATCTGAGAAATGCAGCAGGTTTGCTTCCTTTCCTTTGTAAAAAGAGCCAGAATTGCTCAGAATTGCAACATTGTTATCAAGTGATCTGTGAAAGCCTTAAAAGAGAATGAGCGAAGGATCACGCTGCCGATGCCTGCAGCCGCTGACTTTGCCGGGGCAGAAAGCCTTTTCTAACAGAGAACTGAGTGAAAGTAAGTGCTGAAAGTGAATGAATGAGCGATCATCTGCCTTTGCTAGGGGCGGGAAGCCGTTTCAGGAGAGGGAGATCTGGCTATTTTTCCTTTTAACAAGAGAGGGGGTGGGGGGAAAAAGATGCCCAGAAAGAGAAGACGGCTACCATGGGGACGGAAAGTCCGTTTAGATCGCGGCTACCAAGGGGACGCTTATTCTGGAAGTGGAGGGGACTTTTAAAGTCAGCTATAACAGAGTGACGGCAGAGGAAGCCGAGAGGGGCTAATAAGCCTTTTGGGGACAGGACCTTTGTGGAGATTCCAGAATTTCAACCTGACTCGTTCTACATGCAAAATAGATAAACCATGGCTCTCCCCTTGCAATAGAAAAACTAAATCCTGTTGAACAAAGAGACAAAAATGGGGACATAATAGTTTTGGAAACAATAACACGAACAGTTATTTCAGCAGTAATCTGAGGAATTCTAGGTTTCAACATGGTTGTTGTTATCATTATTATTATTGTTAATTTTGATTCACCAACCTCAGGTTACCTTTCAAGTCATTTTGTGATGGCCAGATACCTCTCTTTGGAACAGTCATTAGCAATGTGAGAAGCATATCTAATTACAGTGCTTGGATTTAAGCACCATGGCCATTGTATGCCTACAGAAGCAACAGAACCCTCTGGCTTTGATCCCTTTGCCAACAGCATTCTTCTTGCTTCACTTCTCACTGTTGTTTATAAATAGGAATTTAAGCAAAGTTGATGATAGCTTCTTCAAGCAAACATATTGGCTTGTGAGCGTCGAAGAAGCTAAGTGTACACCATGAGGTGATGTTTCTAATAAGCAAACAGAAATACGTTACAAAAATTTGATATTAATTTTCCGAGCACTAATGAGTCCTAAGGAAAATCAGAGGAGGCACCTCTGGGGAGCTGGAGGTGAAGGAGCAAAGCTCCAACTGGAAATTTTCTTTTGATCTTGCTGAACTGCACTTTGATTTGCTGTTGATTAAAATGTTTCTAGTTCAGGAAGATCAAAACGAGATTTCCAGTCAGATCCTCCCTTTTCTGACTGTCATTATAGTCCAAATCTATCAGCAACCACTAGGGTCAGATGTCAAAGTAGAAATCAACTGAAACATGGTAAAATCTTTAAAACATCATTGATACTAAAAATCACATACAAAAATGATAATACTATGAATAAGAACAAGTTAAGGGATTGAAAAAGAACAAGTTTGTCAGAACACTGGCTTCATCTTCATGGCCTGAGAAAGGGCTGCCTCCAGTCTTAAAAGAGCTGCACTGAGTGGTAATTCACTACTAAGGGTGTTTTTCCACTGTCACTAAAAGTACCCATTAATGGGTACTAAATGGCATTTTTGTACCCATTAATGGGTACTTAATGGGTACTTCTAGTGACAGTGGAAAAACACCCCATGTTCAACCTTAACTTATACAGACTTAAATTACTTGGGCCCCAAATATCTGAAGAAACGCCTTCTTCCATATTGACCTGCCTGTGCCTTAAGATGTGTAGGGGAGGCCTTCCTTGTTGTACTACCCCTCTCAGCAGCAGACACCCAGGATAAGGCCTTCACAGTGATGGTTCTGAGACGATGGAATAGTCTTCCTCTTGAGGTGTGTCAGGTACATTCACTTTACATGTTTAGGAAGGCAGTGAAGATGCACCTCTTTGCCTTGACCTTTGGCTAAATTGGGATACAGCTTTTTCTCCACACTTTTAGACACTGTTAATATGTTTATTTTTATATTTGGTTTTAATGTTGTTACCTGCCCTGAGACCTTTGGGTATAGGGCAGGATAAAATAAAATATGCAGATAAAATATACAACTGGACAAGGAGATGTGGCAGATCTGAGCCATCTGAAATCTTTAGCACCTGAGCAGCTTCATTTACCAAAATGCAGCCCTTTTGTTTAAGATGCACAGCTGGAAGTGGATACTTATCTTAAGTGTTTAAGCAAACTCTGACTCATCAAGCATCCAGGCAGGCCAGAAGTTCAGCCGTTGGGACTCATTGCAACAATATGGCCCTGCCCCTCCACAGATTCAAATTCCCTGTTTTGAATCTGATTGGTTCACTGAGGCTGCATCCCCAAGCAACTTATTTGCCTCTCTAGTTTCCCTCTACTGTCACTTTATTCCAACGGACTTTAAAAGTACCGTTCAAGTCTGGAATAAGCGTCTGCATGAGGCTCGGCAAAACACGTGTTTAAAATGCACCTACAGTCCCCACGGAAGCATGTTTTCTTTGCCTGCATCTTTTTCTCCCCGCCCCCTCTCTTGCTGATAGGGTGCCAGCGGGAATGGGGAGGGACTGCGATCTGCGTGGCCACAACCAGTGAGACAACCCCCGACAAGTCCAAAGGAAAAATAGCCATCTGTATTCACAAGTTCTCCGTCTGTCTCCCCGCCTGCAAAGGCAACCAGGCAGAAGCAATTCGTTATGCTATTTACAAGATCTCCGGCTGCCAAAATGGCTTCCCACCCTGGCAAAGGCAGCGGCTGCAGCCATCAACTGCATGATCATGCACTCATTCACTTCAACACTTTCACTCTGATCACTGTCAAAATCCACCCCGTACAGCAGCGGTGACTGTAGCAATCCACCCACTTCACACCTTATAACAATGTTGCAATTCTCCACAATTCTGGCTCTTTGAAAGTTCTGAGCTTTAGAAAGGGAAAGGACGGGAAGCTGCTGCAGTTCTGGGAGATGTCTGAATGTTTTATGGCTGTGTGTGTGGGTGGCAATCCCCGCCCATTTTGCCATGGAGCATCCCCATGGTAAATGCTGCCAGGAAAACCTGCAGCTTCCAAAAAGTGCTCTCGTAGTCTTCTTTAAAGGGCACTTTTTTCCCCTGGATTTTTCCTCCTTTTGTGCCACTGGAAGCTTGGAGAAAAGCCGGGCATGGGGGCGCTCAGAGGCAAAAGAAGCTTTTTAACAGACTTTTTATTGCTTGGGGATGGGCCTGAGAGTATAAAGGTAGTTCTCTGGGCCTATAGATTTTATGGTCCTTTTCCTGAGGTCTGTCACTTCCACTCCGCTGCTCTGCTGAATCACAAAATTGAAATCACTTCTCACACACAAACTGAAAATCACATGAGCTGAAGCCACTTGGTCCCCTGCTTAGGATCTGCAGTTCCTGCCAGCCATTTGCCTGCATGGTGACCTTGACCCCTGATCCTTCACAAGCCTCTTCTGCCTGGAGAGAGAGAGAGAGAGAGAGAGAGAGAGAGAGAGAGAGAGAGAAGGCCTGCTCCTGTTTCTCCCAGCCCCACCTGGACCTTCGCTGCATCCTGAAATCTGTATGGTCCAGTTCCTGCTGCCACGTGTCTCCTGAGAATCTGCATGGGTGAGAACCGGTTGCACTACAGCATAGGGTCTTAGGATAGGCTCTTTTCCTCCTCTATATCTTTAGATTGCCAAAAAGATTGTGCTTTTTAAATTGATATCTTTCTTCCTGTACCAAGTTACTATCCCCTATCTGGGTAAGCATTGTGCTGCTGCTCCACTGGGAATCTGCTTATGTTTTGGCTTATTTGAAGCACTCTGAGTGGTGCCCCCTCATTTTTTATTCTTTTTAATACTGATTATTAATAAAAACATTTTACCTATTGAGAAAACAGACCCTGGGGCCCCACTTCTTGCTGTTTAACCACCAAACTGCTCTGGCATTTTATTCAAACCTCTATGTAAAAAGATCCCAACACAAGAAGATGTCCTGGTGAGCTATTTCCCCCAAAACACGTATCAAGACATTTCCTAACAGTATCTTCACTTTAAACTTTCTTCAGTCCATCTTCAGGTCTGACTGCTCACACCTTTTCATTTCTATCCATTTTATTTTTGGACTTTCTGCCCTCCATTTGGACTTTCTTGAATGAGAATTTCACAAATATAACAGATAGAAATGAAAAGGTGTGAGCAGTTAGACCTCAACATGGACTGAAAAAGGTTTCATGTGAAAGTGACCATGGTGAAGGAGAAAGTAAAAATGGACTCAGGCTCAGAGTTACTGGCTGAAACGGGCCACTGTCCACATTTATGGGCTACTCCGTCTACTCTGTGCAGCTTTCTTAAGTTCTTTTGTTGTTGTTGTTGTTGAGTACCACCAAGTCATGGGCAACTCCTGGCTGATTGCATAGGCATCTCCATGGGCACCTCCAACCAGTTTTCTTGAGAGAGATACAGAAGTGGTTTGTTATTGCATATTTCTGGGGAGTGGTTGGGGATTAATTGGCAACTCTCTGACTTCTAGGCAGTTTGCTGTATTACTGAGCTATCACCACTCTGAGTTCTTCTACAAACCATTATATTTCTCCTATATGGCCTTATGTGTCCCCCATTCTGTGACAAACCACCTTGTATTCCCCAGTTCAAGGTCAGCTGAGGCACTCCTCTTAAAAATGGCAGGGATGAGTTGCCAGTCTCCTGGAATTTCAAAGCAGACACGCCTTGCGTTTATAAAAGCTGCCTGCTTAGGGCAGATTTTCATTCCTGGATTATTCTGAACCAAACTGTGCCAGAGTTCATAAAAGCTCAGGCTTTTGTTTTTGAAATAGGTTTTTGACTGATCTGGCATTGCCTCATGACCGAAAGCACACAGTAAAAATGGGCTGGGAGAACGGATTATGTCTGCATTGCTTTTTTCCCCCTTTTTCTAAATGATTTCTAAAATACAACACAACGTTTTGAAATGCAAGTATACATTCAGAATTTGCAAGCACTAATAAATGTCTCCTGCTCTAAACATTAGTTCCTATGAATGTATCTCAGCACAGGCTTCTGATTTAGGCACATATTTTTTAATGTTGCAGAAGTGCAAAGAATGACCATGAAGAGCAAGAACGTGAAAAGGCGCGTCTTAACAGCCAGAAAGCCACCATTGCAGTGATGGCATGTGAATCAGAATCTCTGGGTGGCACAGTTGGAAAGTGTCCTTTGCTTTCTCTGAACACATTTTGCAGAGATCAAAATGAAGCTTCTGCTTGTAGCCAGCTCTATCCTGCCCTTCCCATGCAGAGTGGCCTGTGGCTTCTGTTTGAAAGATCCTGTAATAGTAGCTGTATAATACACAATATGGCTCTGACATGCCCTGGCACATCAGACACTAGGAATGATTTGTATTCAGAAGTTGCGCCTTTCCTTTTGACTATTAGCTAGAGTTTACTTTTTATATGGATATATCTTTTTGATTGTTTGTCTTGATGGTATATGTTTGTTGTTCCACCCTTTGGTGGAAGGAACATTATAAATAAACATATTATTATTGTTGTTGTTCCCCTAGTTCTGGATCCATAGCCCGGGGAACCAAGGACGACTCAGGAATCATGTTAAACGTATGGCTGTTAGGCATACGGCTAAAATCTATTCAGCACAAAGCATAAATGTCTGCTCAGATATACAGTGGGGACATAGACGTTCATGTACAGCAGGTTGTCAGGTTTAACAGAATTGTATTATGGTGTTGTACTATGTTTTATTACATGAGAACCACCGAGAATTATATCATACGAGTGGTATAAGTCTTTGCAACATTTTAAGTGTGTGGAAGTCCTCATTAGATCATGTTGTCTTTTCTCCTCATCATGACCTGCAATCCCATGCCCACTTTGGAATAAGTACAATGTACACAAGAATAAGTGCAACGTACACACTTTGACATTAATCATATTTTCTACACTTAGCTCAACTTAGCATTCTTATCATCCTGCATTTTTGCATTAGCAGAAGGAATTTCAGATGGCTGGTGCTGCCATGTTCCAAGCCACCTCCACGCTGCCTGCCTGTGTCTGTCTTCTGTGACCACAAGATAAATGGTAACAACAGCTGCATTCTCTGTTATGAGACAAAAGCTGAAGTGGCTCCCTGCTCTGTGAGTGAAGCAGAGAAGTTGTTAATAAGCAGCTGTTAACTTTGCGGGAAGCACGATTTTCAGGCGAGGCCGTCCATCACGGATGTCAGAGCCTCTTCGAGGGATATGTTGATGATAGCCTGAGTAATTTTGCAGCCCCTGATCAAAGAACTCCAGCCACTTTGCAGCCATGGCATTGCATGTTGCTGAGAGGACAGCAATATTAGGATGGCTCTTGATTTGATTTTAGAGTATGATTGTTGTTGTTATCAATGCATTCCATAAACATCAGAAAGATGTACAGGCCTATTGCTTATATAATGCCTCAGCTTTTAGACAGGAGGGTGTTCTGTATCCCTTACCAAATTTCTTAACCATGTACGGACCGGAAAGTAGGCAGGGGGAAAGAGTCCCTCTTAAATTCCTCCCATTTCTTCCTCTCAAAATTGAAGGCAAGAGCCAAGTCTCATCCCACCTGACTATTTTAAAACCATATTTTTTAGCCGCATGTAGAAACTACTATGGGACAGGATGGTGTCATTCAGAAACTATGCTGCCTCAACTATTTGCAGATGCAAAGAGACCATAATTTAGAAAGGAAGATTCTCTGTTAACAGTATTTATAGAACTTGCATAATAAAAGCTCTCACAGTAATTCACAATGATGTAAAAATTGGTCACACGGAAGTAAAAATTAATATAGGAAGAAGAAAACAAAAACACTTGAAAACTAAAATGGATTAGATTGTTTGTGGAAAAGAGTAGTTGGCTTAGTTTCAAAACTATACCAAAGAAGGTACCAGGTGAGCCCATGAAAGAATTCTGCAATGAAGCTGGATGCTACCCAAGGAAAGTATTTCTCTTCATTGCCACTAGTCACATCTTAACTGGCAAGGCAAGTTAGCAAAGAACCCCTGAAGAATTCAGGGCCAGGTTTTCAGCACTGGAGATCACAAGTGAACAAATGGTTCAGTCTTGACTAGGCTAACAATTGGGGGCTGTCAGTATTTGAACTGTTATATAGGTTAGATTCTAGTCAACCATTCAGATAATTAACTAGGTGATCAAAAGGAAATGATTTGCATGATTTAATGATACCCTGGGAAGGGTAAGGTAAAGACATTTGCAGTGCAATTTCAAACATACTAATTTGGAAGTCCATCCACATGCAGTAAAAAACAGTGCCTGAAAAAGAGCGTAGAGGAGGTGCTTCACCAACATGAAAGGCCCAAAAATACACTTCTAAGGTGCATTCTCCATCCTTTGATGTGGATTAGAGGTGGGATGGGAACACTAGTGTCCATATGCTATCATTTGAAAGACTGTGATCACACTATGTCTTTTAGTTTGTCTCATGGCTGGACAAGGTGCCAGACCATTTTTGGCCTGGAATGGCCTGGTCATATTTACCTGGTGTTGTCACTTATGGCCTCCCCTGATAAACCTTCATGTAAAAAAGCAAGTTTCAGCTGGTGAGGGGGCAGGGGGCTGCTCTGTGTGATGAGGAGATG
Organism: Aspidoscelis tigris stejnegeri; assembly: GCA_023333525.1. Lineage (NCBI taxonomy): Eukaryota > Metazoa > Chordata > Lepidosauria > Squamata > Teiidae > Aspidoscelis > Aspidoscelis tigris. The sequence continues at coordinate 33,028,116 of JALMGA010000004.1, read as the reverse complement.
TTATGGGAGGATAAAGGGGGATGAGGTGGCCAGTGGGGGAGGTGAGTTTGCATGCTGGGTGGGTGACATGATGGGGGAGAATTGTGAGAGGGCGAAGGGGTAGGTGACTGGGTTCCTGCACCAAGGGGGCAATGTGATGGGGGCATTGTGGGAGGATAAGGGAGGGAGTTGGTGCATGCCTATCGGGTGACACAATGGGGGAGTGGGGAAGCAGCAGCTGTGGGGTGAGGGGGCCAATGGGGTGCTGACAGTAGCAGAGGTAGGGCAACACTATGGTGAGGTAGTTCAGGAGGGTGGGGGCATTGACAGCAGTGGTGGAGTGGGTGACAATATGGGAGGATGCTGCAGGAAGGCATGGAGGTGGAGAATGGCAGCAGTGGCAAGGTCAGGCAAAGGGGGTATTGCAAGAGGGTGAGGGGGTTGGAGTTTCTGGAGGAAGCTCCCCCACTGCCGCTGCTGCCACACTGAAGCTTACCTTTTACCAGGTAAAAGTGACAGTGGTGACAGTGGTGGCAGGTATTGCCTGGCCCTGGGTCTGTTTCTGGCTGAAACAGACTCAGTTGTGGGATTATCTGATTTCTGAATAGTCCCTTTCCAGCCTCAAAAGTCCTTGGAGAAATCAGATGCCCACCTGGGAGTCCGGTCTCCAAGGACTTAAAGCAACTTCAATCCTCCCTAAGAGTGATGTGTGACCACGGTCTAAGCTGCTTTTGAGTTTTTTTTAATGTCTGCAGATGCACCCTCAATGCACCTATGTGCAGGGCACCATTTTAAGGCTTCCAGGGAGGTAAATATGTCCTTTGCTGACCTCAGCTCCTCTTGACTCTTTCAATGCTTCTGTAATTTCCAAGTCTGCGACTCCCTCCTCTTTCTTATTCCTGAAGGGTTCTAGCCCTGCCACTTTACCCCACATTCACTCCCTGTTGCAACGACACTCTGCCCAACACCTAACTGTCCGTTTATAATATTTTCCCCTGTTTGCCTTTCAAACTGTGAGTCTCGTGCTGTCAGGCGTTCCCCTGCAATATTCCCCTTTCCGTTTCCCTTGTATTTAAACGGAAAGACCGCTAACGTAAGCCGGCTGTTGGCCCCACTGAATGTTTCCTTCCTTTCTTAAAGGTACAGCACTTCATTAAGTATCTCTCGCTTTAACTGCCTTCTCTCACTGATGACAGTTAGACATGATTCGTATATAGAACCAAAGTAAATTCTTTTTATTGTTACAACTGGTTTATATTCAAACACTATTGAATGTTTATCCACAACAGTTCTTTACTCCTTTGCATCCCCAAAAGACTTATTTGCCTCTCTGGGTTCCCTCTGCCGTCACTCTATTCAAGCGGACTTTAAAAGTGCCATGCACTTCCAGAATAAGCATCCACATGAGGCTCAGCAAAACGCGCATTTTAAGCGCAACTTCTGTCCCCACGGAAGCGTGTTTTCTTTGTCTGCGTCTTTTTCTCCCCGCCCCCTCTCTTGTTGATAGGGTGCTGGTGGGAACAGGGAGGGACTGCGCTCTGCGCGGCCACAACCAGAAAGAAACCCCCAACAAGGAAAAATAGCCATCGGTTCTCTGTTCGTCTCCCAGATCTCCACCCCCTGAAATGGCTTCCCACCCTGGCAAAGGGAGTGGTTGCAGCCATCGGCCATGTGATCTCTCTCAAGACTTCACTCTCAACACTTTCCCTCTGACTGTCAAAATCCACTCCATACGGCAGCCGTTACACTGTAGCAATAATCCACCCACTTCACACCTGATAGCAATTGCAACGATGTTGCAATTCTGCGCTATTCTGGCTCTTTGAAAGTTCTAAGCTTTAGAAAGGGAAGGGAAGGGAAGCTGCTGGAGTTCTGGGAGATGTGTGAATGTGTTACTGCTGTGTGTGCAGGCAGCAATCCCCGCCCCTTTTGCCACGGAGCGTCCCCAAGGTAAATGCTGTGAGGAAAACCCACAACTTCCAAAAAGAGCGCTGAAACTCTTCTTTAAAGTGCACTTTTTTGTCGCAGGTTTACCTCCTTTTGTAGCGCTGGAAGCTCGTTGAAAAGCCTGGCATGGGGCGCTCAGAGGCAAAAAAAGATTTTTAGCAGACTTTAAATTGCTTGGGGACAGGGCCTTATAGTTTCAGGACCCTTCCTTCCCAGCACTCCTCATGAAAGCTAAGAGCCCATTTCTTTTCCTGCCCACCCCGCTAGTGAGGTTCCCCAGGCAAAAGAACCCCTGGCATCTTTCTCATGTCCTTTTATAGACTCTTTCATGATGTCATCCGGTCCTGATTAGTTCTCATGTAGAGCTAGCTTACCCCATCCTCTAGAGTTCAGTAAGCCACACCCCCTAAACACTAAAACAACTGTCAGCATAAGACTTTATCTTTATCAGCCTAACCATACCCCTGGTCATCACACTCCCCCCCCCAGCTTCATTTATCTCCTCCTTATTGCTTACAGCCCAAAGAACCATGCACTTCACAGCTTTGTATCTGATGGCCAGGTGGCAGACATGCTCAGTAGATACCTGCACACAGATAATCACATGACTAGCAACTGAAGCTATAACTGCCTTGAGATAGTCATATTCTGTGGCATATATGTGTAATAAGTGTATGAATAAATAAAATGCTTAAAGTGTAAACAACACAAATTAAATCTATGAGACAGTAATATTGTGTTTGTGTTACAGAATGAGGCTGGCACTTTTACTGGCAGTTTTAGGATTGTCTTATTTGTATCATTGTATTTTAAATGTTTAAAGTCTTATCGATTCATATGCTATTTTATTACTTTTGCGTATTGTGAGTTCTTCTGAGGACTATGGTGTGAGTACCATACTTAATAAACAAAAGGAACTTCACGACTTGTATTTCACAAAAATGAACCCAGAAGTATATACCGAGGATCATTTAAAGAGAGAGAGAATTGCAGAGCTGCAAAGGAAATTAATGCTGTCAAGTTTCTTGTGTATTGAGTTTAGCAGTAGAATCCCATGGTGTAAGCTCTGAAGTGTGTTTGGTGGCCTTGAACAATCACTTTTCAGCTGAATTTAATAACATCTGTTTTTGTAATGTTAACCATACTTAACAGAAGGGAATCCCACTGAGCTCAGATTAAATAATATTTCGGTAAATGAATTTAAAAATTTATTTCATATTGTCCTGATCTCAGCAAAGCAGAGCACAGTGCAATCTTATACTTTTTAATTCAGAGCTCATTCATTTAGAATGTGATCACATACTGTAAAAAAAAAGAAAGAACCTCTGATGCCATTCTGTGCTGGAATCATTTCAAGTCATTCTGTCCCTCCCCTTCTCATGAACATTTGAGACAGAAAAAGGAGAATCAGAAATGGAACGAGACATTTCCCAGTGACATTGGATGTTTTTCCACTGTCACTAGAAGTACCCATTAAGCACCCATTAATGGGTACAAAAATGCTATTTAGTACCCATTAATGGGTACTTAATGGGTACTTCTAGTGACAGTGGAAAAACACCCATTTTTTGTTACATGTGAACACCGATATTTGTGTATTGCACAGATCCTGCACAATCTGCATTTGACATCAGCCTGCTTTCCATCCATGGCAATTGGTGCAATGAATGTTCCCATTCTGTCCCTTTCTGCATGGTGATCTCCCTGCCTTTCAGCTTAATATATCTTCCATTGTGTAATGTGCAATGAGCCACCATCCCTACAAAGCCATGAAGATAATTCACTATAGTTCTGCTTCAGTTCTGTACAGCAAATCCATAAAAGGATCTGATTGGGCCATCCTTAAATTGCAACACACTTATGCAAATTGGATATGGAGATTTTCCTGAGAATACAGGCACAGTATATTCTGTTAGACATTTTATTTTGTAAGGGTCCACAATGCACACATGTTTTTCCTGCCACCAACTAGGGGGAGCTGGCCCATATAGGCTGCATCCAGATACCTTTATGCTGCATGTTGAAATGCACAACCCCAATTGAGCCACTACACATAATGATTGATTGATCGTTGTGACATCGCATTATAGGATCGCGACTGCGCACTTAATGCAGGATCAACAACACTCGCTGCGCAGTAGAAAGGAAATCCAGAGCTTCAAGCCAATGCAGGCAGGAGAGCGAGAAAAGGACAATCTTAATTCAAGGTGCGGGTAATGGCATTTAAAGCCCTAAACAGTTTGGGACCTCAATACTTGAGGGAACGCCTCCTCTTACATAGACCTGCCTGAGATCTGCTGGAGGGAGGCTCCTCTGTTCCCCACCAATTAGAGAAATCTGTTGTGTTGATACATGGGGAAGGGCCTTCTCAGCTGTGGCACCTCACTTATGGAACACCCTTCCTGTGGAGGCCCGATTAGCACCAAACCTTCTAACTTTTAGGTACCAAGTAAAGACCTGGCTTTTTATTAAAGCCTTTGGGCATTAATACACTCTGGCACTATTTTAACTTTTTTAACGATATGCTGTTTAATGCTGTTTTAATGGGGTATGTATTTAATATTTGTTTGTCTATGGGTTTTTATTGTAAGCCACCCAGAGATCTTGGTGACTGCATAGACAATTCCATGTAGTTTTCTTAGCAATGATAAATAAATTGTTTCCCCTTTTTCTGGATTATATTTCACCTTTTCAATCTCGTTTGCTGTACCTGGTATTCCACAGTAGACTCCCATCCAGGCACAAGCAGAATGCAGCAGCTTGACTGCTGATGGGAGTTTCTGGCTGGACTCATATCATGCTGGTCTTAAAGGATCTGCACTGGTTACGTATTAGCTACCAAGTCCAATTCAGCATGTTGACACTAAGGGTGAATTCCCATTCAAGGAATAAAGCGCAATATAAAAACTATTTACATTATGATTTACATCAATATGTAAAGCGCATTAAAAGGAAGCAAAGGAGCATCTGGCAATCAGATTCAACCCCAATTTTGTGTCCCCACTCTTAAACACTCAAAACACTTCCAAAAACGGATTGCGGAAAGCGATTCTTTCCCGTCCTCAGCCTTTTCCTACACCTCTCTCCCCATTGCCCAAGATGCATGGCGGCTGCTGCAACTCAAGCCCCATTCGCTCACTCACCTCCACACCCACCATCCCCAGCAGGGGTCCCCCCCCCCCAAAAAAAGCACCCTGGTTGGCTGGCTGGCTTGTCAGGGGAGAGAGAGGAAGGAGGGAGGGATGCCCGCTCACTTCACTGGATCTACTAGCTGGTTAGAAAGACCGAGCGGAGGCTGGATGACCTCCTTCTCCACTGCCACTGCTGCTGCCGCCGCCGTCTGCACATGCACACGCATACACACTTGCGCACTCCCCCATGGGAGCTGTGCAACTGAGCGAGCAGTGCTGCCGCCGTGGCAGACGGGTGAGAGGGAGGGATGCTGAAAGCTGCCAGAAGTAAACCTTTTAATGTAACCCAGTTTTCCACATGTGCAACCTTTAACTCTGTAAAATGCATGGTCGGGAAAGGAAACCTTGTTATAAGGTATGAGGTGGGTGAATTGTTACAATGAAACCGGCTGTCGTACAGGAGAAACCTGGCATTTTAACTGACATGGGTGAAAGCCCACCTGTTTCATGATGTATTTGCCCAAATACTGCTCTAGCGTTCCCACAGCAATAAGGAAGAAGCGTTTTAAAAGCCAAAACCGGAAAAAACACCTGAAAATCAGGTTTTTATTCCATTTTTAAGTCAAATAATCCTCAAAATACCCCTGAAACTGACTGGGAACGGGGACGAAGAGGATCCAAACCATTTTGAAACGGTTTGATTGGGGGTGGGAATGACAAGGATCCAAACTCTTTTGAAACAGTTTTAACGTGGCAGTGGGAATTCAGCCTAACATATAAAACAACTTGGGCCCTGGGTACCTGAAGGAGAGCCTTCTCCCATATAGACCTGGCCAGGCACAGAGATCTCAAGGAGAGGCCCTTCTTGTAGTCCCTTCTCTTACATTGGTATGAGGTCACAGGGACATGCAAGAAGGCCTTTTTTGTGGTGGCCCCTAGACTATGGAACACCCTCCCTCTTGAGGTTTGCCAGGCACCTACACTGTATAGTTTTCCACGCCTGGTGGAATCATGTCTTCTCACCCAAGCTTTTGCCTTTTATATAGCTTCCTCAGGGTGCTGTGAGTGAGTGAAGAGTGGGTTATATTTTTTAATTGTTTTAATATTTGATTTTTTTTATTCCTATTGAAATAAATGAATTAGATTGGGCTCTGTCAAAACCAACTAAGGCTTTTTAGATGCACAGTGATTTTTCACAGGTTAATATGTTTTGTAGCATATTATTGAAAACCTGTTCACACGTTACAAGGCAAACCCGTGCTAGGTAAAAAGCTTCAAATGGTCCAATTGCAACTTCTGCTTAGTATTTGGGCAAAACCGAGGCACTTGCAAGGCGGAAATGTTTTCATTTGCTCCTCTCCGCCTGACATGATCCCAAAGGTGCAATTATAAGGTGACACTATTGCTTTCTTTCATCGGGATTTCCCGTCCTGGTGGATACCTTAGTGACAGCTCTATGGATGAAAAGGCATCGCTTTCATTAACGCCAGGAAAAATGAAAGGGGGCGAAAATAAGGAAGTGGAAAAAGGAGGAAGAAACTGAAGGGGGAAAAAAGAAGAGATAGGACGGGAAGAAGGAAAACTAAAACAAAGCAAGACAGGCTGGAGAAAGAAGGGAAGAAAAGAAAGGAGAGAGAAGGAAAGAAGAAAAGGAGGAAAAATAAAGGGGGAGAAGCAAAGGAAGGTGGAGAGAAAGAAAGGGAAATAAAGGAGACTTTCCCCGGCTTGGTAACGTCTGCTCTCCCTGCGCGGGAGCTCAGCAACAGCCAACTTGTCTGTCCCCTCAGCTTTGCCACTTCCGCGTCGAGGCTGCGAGCGAGTCATGGCGCGCGATTCGAAGGCTTCCTCCGCGTTTGCGCCGCCTCAGCCTCGCCGGCTCGAAGCAGACAGACGGCGGGAGAGAACGAGGAGAGTTCGGTTCGTTCCCCCCGTCAGAGCCACTTCTGGCCGCCGCAGTTCTTTCTCCCGACGCACCAGCGAGGCAGACGAGGCGAGGTGGCCGGGAAGACGCCGCCGGGCGAGGGGAAGGGGAGCCCCCGTTTGGCGAGGAACCTCCTATCCCGCCTCCCTTTCGCTGCCGCCGCTCCTCCTTCCCCTGCTCCAGCTCCTCCTCCCGAGGGAGCCTCCGGCCCCATCACCATCCTCCCATACGGCCCCTCCGCCGGCGGAGTGGCGCTTAAGAGCCGGACGAGCCCTATAAATGGCCTCAGCAGGGAAGGATCGCGACCGCCATCCCGGTGTCGCGCCCAGCGAGAGGAGCCAAACCACCGAGCGAGACCATGACCCAGGCGTCCTGGGGGTATTCCAAGGAGAATGGTAAGTGTGGCGAGATCCCCGTCCAACTCAGGGTATCTGTGCTGCAGCTTCCCACTTGTCAAGGTCCATCGGGACAGGAGCGGGGAAGGACATCGAGAGGGACACACACCTTCGTGCAGGTCTCGAGTTCAGAACTCTCTTCTAGGGTGTTTTGCCACTTAGCACTTAATGGGTCCTTAATGGGTACTCTAGTGCTAGTGTAAAAAAAACCCTAGCACTAGAGTACCCATTAAGGACTCATTAAGGGTCCTTAATGGGTACTCTACTGCTAAGTGGAAAAACATCCCTAGCTTCCAAAAGCACCTGTTTCCTCCTGCCTGACACCTCTGCGGCATTTTAACAGAATCTTTTGCTTTTGGTCGCTGTCAAAAGTTGTCCTGAATCCTCTTTGCCCTGGGTTTTGCAGCAGACCTGGTCATGACGTTGACAGGTAGGACGACTGTTTCAACTGGCCACTACCACTGACGCTTCCAAAGACCACCAGAACTTTGGTCACTCAGAGACAATCGTTGCAAGAGGGTGCTAAGCAGGTGCCCGGAGCCTTTCTCCAACTAGGCTGAGAATGTAGGTGCAATTCTGAGGCTCGTGGTGCCCACTAATGAATGACTGTTCACAAAGCAGGGAAGAGCAGAAAGGCACTGGGTTAAAAAAGGAAGCCTTGTGCAGATCTGCATGGTGCCCAAAAGGCAATGAGTGGGAGAAAGGTCCAGAGTTGCTGCTGTGGGTTCAATATCTTCCAATATCTCAACAAAGATCTTGGCTGGTGCACACGAGTTGGTTTTATTGTCACCCACCTTAAGAGCTTTGGTATAGGGCAAGATAGAAATATAAATAAACTGAATTGAATATATATTCACAGAGACCATGGAGCTAGTTGCAGCTTGGAGGCCTTTTTTGTATTGTCTCCATTTTTGGTTTTCTAATTTAATGGTGAAGGATTCCTTTATGAAAAAGTGCCCTTTAACTGAGAAGGACGGAGGGCAGCAGATTTAACTTTTCTGTGCATAGATGCAGCCTCAAAAATATTTTTTGCTAAGTCCTGCTTTCAGACTAATTTCCCCTTTTTCACTCCTTTTGCATCTTCCTTTCACAACTGCTAAGGCAGGATAAATAGAGGCAAAAGACAAAGTTAGATCTGCAGGCTGTGCTTTGCATTAGAGAGCCAAAATTCTTCAACAGAGGGACTGATATTGAATACTGAAACTGAATGCAAACCATAAGTCTATCCAAACAAATATTAGCTTCTGGCTCCCCACAGTTTTTCTTCCTTTCAGATGTATAACTTAATGGGGATAATCATTTTAGTGCTGCTTCAGTAAAATTATGGAACAGTCCCTCCAGATGGTGGTGGTAGTGGTGGTGGTGGTAAAAACCTGTAATATTCCTGTGGCTAAATTGGTATTGACACATATATTTGTGGCCATCCCAATGTACTCCTGGGTTAGTGGAGCAAAAAGTTGCTACTGCTAATAGGGATCGCCCACCATGATGCTGAGTTTTCCATAATAGGGACTGCTTACCTTTATCTGTCATTTCTTCATAGGAGAGGTGGCGAGATGGAATTCTGGGATCTAATATAGACACTTGCAAACACATCTTTTTAGCTTAAATTCTGCAGTTTATGACAGCCAAGACCTAAACCAATATGACAGCAGGTTATCATGAAATGTTGCAGATCTTGTGGTGTCCCTTCAGAAGATACTTCTTTGCATTTTTATTTTTTTAGGACCTGATCGCTGGCATGAAAGTTACCCAATGGCCAAAGGGAATAATCAATCGCCTGTAGCAATCCTTACCAAAGATGTCCATAAGGACCCTATTCTACTGCCTTGGTTTTCTAGTTATGATCCAGGTGCAGCTAAGAACATTATGAACACTGGGAGGACTTGCAGAGTTGCATTTGATGACACCTTTGATCGGTCTGGTAAGTTTAAGATTTAACATTTGCAAATATTTGAGCATTTTCTAGAGTGAACCTATGCAAAATAATATTGGGGGTCACTGCAACCTCCAACATTTTTTCCCCTGCAAGTGTAAAATCAGTCTTGGGTGCATAAGATTTTATTAATTTATGAAATGTGTAAGATCATATGTCTGCATGCCTTGGCAGGATGCTGCAGAGAAAGAGTTACATTAATTAGGATGGTCAGATTACTGCAAAAACTAAATGGTGAAGGGAGGCTTATAGATATTTAAAGAATATTTTATGTATTTAATCTTGTTATTTTTGTGACCCACCCTGAGACCTCTTGTGAAAGGTGGGATATGCATTCTTAAGTAAATAAATCATGATTAGAGATTGTTCCCTTCCTAAGCCACACATTCCAGGTCTTTTAAAATATATATATTTAAAAGCCATTTGGGTTTTTTCTTTTTCTTTTTTGCCAAAGTAATTATGCATATACATCACAGGGGACAAGAACCTGGGGTGTTAGCCAACCTGTCTGGTTTTACAGAAACCTTTGTCAAACAATGGTCCTTTCTACACTGGTCTATATTATTATATCCTGGAATAGGAACCTGCTGTTTGCATGTGGACAGAAGCATACTGGGGGAGGGGGTCCTTTAAATCATACCAGCATTTGGGGCGGGCGGGCTAGACTGCTTCTTGGTCCAGTCTATTGGCAGGTGTGGGAGGCCCTATCACAAATGTATCACACTTTTTCTTGAATTGTGGAATCGCAGGCAACATCAGTGTGATTCTGGGCGCGTGTGTGTGTGTGTCACCTATCCAGTCTCCTACTGGACCTTTTTAGCATCAGCCAAATAGCTTCACATAACTTTATTTAGACCATAGTCTGAGAATTTACAGACATCAACAGACTTTACAATAATTGGGAAGGGAAAGGGATATGGTGTTTTATCTCTCTGACCTTTCTTAGGAAGTAAGGTTGAGTTTTTTTGCATGTGTCATTCACACATCTAATTTTGTGAACACTTTCAAGAAGAAAGTTGGCTTTTCTACCCCACTTTTCTCACCCATTTAAGGGGACTCAAAGTGGCTGACAAAGCTTTCTATTGTTCTCCCCACAACAGAACACCCTGTGAGGTAGGTGGGGCTGTGAGAGCTCAGAAGAGAGCTGTGAGTAGCCTAAGGTCACCCAGCTGGCTTCATGGGGGAGGGCAGAATCAAACCTGGTATTCCCAGATAAGAGTACAGCTCCCTATCCACCAGACCAAACTGGCTCGCTTTTAAGTATTGCAAGTGTTTGGAGGATTCCATGGTGAAAACTCAGAGACTAAGACAGTGATGGCGAACCTTTTGAGTTCGGTGTGTCAAAATTCGCAAGAAAACCTAGCTTAACTCGGGTGCTGTGTCACATCTAGAAATATCCATAATTTTGTGATATTTGTAGCTCTAGTAAAAAGGGTATATTTTTGATATATGTATTTTATTAAAAGCAAAAACAAATAATTCTTTACATTTGCTAAATCTTCAATTGAAAGGTGGTATTTCATACACTTCAAGAACAAGCAAGCACTATACGCCCAGGTGCCAGGGTGACCATGTGTGTCACCCAAAAGGGCTTGGCGTGTCACCTGTGACACGCGTGTCATAGGTTAGCCATCACCGGACTAAGACCATAGATTGTATTACAGATGGCTCCTAAGTACTCGCTGTTAATATGATGCTGGCAAGTGGGATGCTAGATTGGGTTAAGGACTTGTTCATATTGAGTTATCATACACCGATCACAGCACTGCCATCAAACCATTAGCCCCTGTTCTCCAGGTAAAGTAAGCAATGGATTCCCACTGCAAGGCATCGCTGTCCTGCAAAATGTACTGCAGTTTGTACTCCTATGCCAACTCTCCGTCTTGCACACTGCCTTGGACATTGCTCTGCAACTCAGCATGAACAACACATTAGAAATATATAACACAACTATGCAACGGTTCTGAACAGAAACCCAATATGGATGATGCCAAAGTCTAATCACCTACCACTTTCAGCTGGAAGTCAGCTTTTCACAGACTATTGAGCTTTTTCTTTTACTTATGCATTCATTTGTTGAATTTATATCCTGCTGTTCAGTTAAAAACTTCCCAGAATATATAAATATCTCAGGACTGGAATCCGAGAATTTATACACACACATATAAATACAGCGATATCACTCTCATTAGACTTTAGTAGGAATTGCATGGCATTCTCATGGTGCTGTGAGTGTGCTGGTAGAACATGGGTGCCCACAACCCCACACTCACCCAGCAAACAGACCGACGTAAGCTCTCCTGTGAGTGGCAGTGCTGTCTCCTGTTCTTCTAACCTGCTGCTTAAAGTCTACATCTATTTTGGTGGGCTTCCTTCCAGAGCCATTTCCCTGTATTTGCAAAAATGAAGCTAGCCAGAAATATCAAAGCCAAGGGGAAAGGAGAGAGGAGATGTTTCCTGACTGCGATGTTTGCATGGCCAGGAGTGGCAGTGTGTGTGCTGATAGGACTCTGGCAACTGTAGAATGAACACTGCCCTAGTAGTACACTTCATGGCAGGGACTGCTGTTGCCCAGATCCTACCATGGGGAATTTTTCTTAAGCTGTTTTTTGTCTCCGTACTGGAAAACAGCTAGATACTAAGCAAGCCTGGCTCTTTTGTCAGGGGCTCAGGAGTCTAAGAAGAGGGATGCTTTGGTTGCAACCCTGACTGTCCATTGAAAGGACACATATTGAAGCTGAAGCTCAAACACTTTAACGAGAAGGCAAGATTCACTGGAAAAGACCCTGGTGCTGGGAGAGATTGAAGGAGAAAGGGACGGATAGATGGTGTCGTGGAATGGAATGGACATGAGCTTTAGTGGACTGTGGGAATCAGTGGAGGACAGAGGGGCCTGGCTTGCTGTGGTTCACATGACTGAATGACTGAACAACCGCAACAAGCTTGGTGTTAATTGATTGTTGCACCACGTGCATTTATTTGGACTTGGATTGTGTGGTGTGAGGGTTCCTTCTTGCTGGGTGGAAAAGGTACACATACGGAGAAAAAATTACTATTGCTTTCACCTGGTAGAAGCAACTGGAAGAAAGAAAGGAGTTGTAATTTTAAGTAAACAAATGCAAATCTCAATGTGAATTCATTCCTTTGTTCTCTTCTGAGAATTGTCTTTGACACTGCACGTCCTTAGAAGAGGTACTATTGAACTGATACATGTCTAGATTTGGCCTCCAGAGGTGTAGCTTAGCACTAGAAGTAGTTTCAATGTTTGTTTGTTTCTGTCTTTTAATCATTGTTAAGCTACTCTTCTCAAAGGTTTGTTTGGATAATTGCTTTCATCGGGACTTCATAAAGCTGCTTCAGAAGTTCAAGGATCTGAACCTTACCTGCTGATCTCAAATGTTTGCAGCATGGTACATCCTTGTGCTGATGTAATTCCTGTGTTTTTTACCTTATTCTACCAGAGGCCTTGCTTACTCTGCTAGAGATGTGGCAGACCTAAGTCTTGACTTTCAGAATACTGTATAGCAGTCTTGCTACAGGGATTTGCTGTTCATTCCAATACAGAACCAGACATTCTACAGTACTTTTGCTTCTTTGATGTTATCTGCATAGTCCCTGTGGACTGTGTCAGATGTGCTCTAGGACTGTGGGGGCTGCATTCTAATGCTTTCAATGTATTGGTCATGAAGATGTTGCACCTGGCCTATTCCTGGATGTGCAGGCTCGGTCTTCAATTCCTGCCACCACCTTGCAGATAGCCAAGAGTAGCAAGAGTGGCTCAAGATCTCTTCTGGAGCCTGGTGACATTTTGTTGAGGTCTGGTAGACTGCCCATGTCCAGGGCTGTGGAAATGTCCCCTGTCTGCAATTCCAAAGCTAGAGAACTTTTTATTCCTTGGCTTCCAAGCAGGGCTGGGATGGGGCAGCTGTCATGTGGATGACTGCCATTGCACTCTATGCGCCCCTGCCACATTTGTGGCTTGGAACACTTATTCCAGACTAGGACCATCTTCTGCCATGTGCGCCTAAGGCACATGTGCGTAGCCTACTTTTGGCTCCTCATTTATCGTATAGCCATGACACATGACGACATCTGTCTAAAGTTATTTGAGATCTTTACGTGACTGCATTTTGTTGAAAGTGTTGAGGAGACCTGCAAGCTGTTCAGTCAGTCAGTCATCTTTTATGTACGGTCCAAATCCAAAATGAGTGTTTTGCACTGACACGCCCCTGCCAGTTGAAGAAAGAGAAGTTCAGCCTTTCACCCTGTGGTTAACACATCTTTTATCCTTGGCTATTCCAACACATAGAATATCAGTCACTGTCAGGAGACCAGCAGTCCTCTGACACAAAAGGATTTAAGAACTGTGCTCATATGAGCTTTGAAATTCCATACTATTGCTGGAGGTCAAAGAACTTGAATGCTGTTCAAACGAAAGCCTTTTGGAGTTGTCACGGTGCATTTGGGTTATCAGCTTTCTACCTTGGGGGACATGGGTTCCTTTCCTTTTTTAGGCTGTGAATAAAGACGGGTTTAGAATCTCAAGAGTCGGAGGGTTGGACCAGTAATGCAGGGAGCGTTATAGGTTAGAAACATAAGTCTGCCTATGGAGCACTCTGCAAGCAAGTGCCACAGCACCTCTGTGCTCTTCTTTTAGCTGTCCTTAAGTCCGCAGGTGAAGTCCTTGTATGAAAAGACCCTCATTTCCACCAGCAGTTCTTTTCTCTCATTGGGAGTGCCATTGGCGAAATGGAAAATTTCCTTCTTGGAAGTGCAAGCTCTGTAATTATACATTATCATACATGCATAGCTGACTTTATTGACCATAATGACAAAAACCATGCCAGACCAAATGTTTATTTATTTCTGGAACCGTTAATGCGCTATTATTGACAAGGCCAGCTGTGTGTTTTGTTACTCCAGTTTTATCCTAAACAATAGTGCTGAACCATCCTGCCTGACTTTCTTTTTGCTGTGTGGTGGGTTGTTTTTTGAATCCTTTGCCTTTCCTTTTGTTTTAGGGATCTTAAGATAGCAAGTAGTATAGAGATTTTAATAACAAAATTATTTTCATCTGTTTATCTCAGGAAACAGTTGCGCTCATTAATTTCTCTTGTGGATTTCCACCTGTCACTGAAAATCGGGCAACAGGTGAAGCTTTTCAGACCTTTGTGACAGTGAGACTTGGCATTCTTACAGCTGTGTATAAACAAGCCTGTTGTTCCTCCTTTGATAGAATTTGTTTTTATATGGCTGTCAGTGGCATCTGTCATGTAGAAAAATCAACTGCCTTTTAGGTTGCACTTTTGACAAATCCTTTCCACAGCTGCCAACATTTCATGGATTTCACCTGAGTTTGCAAGCTACTGCAGATGAGGATTGCATTTTCTTGGCATTTTTTGCATTGAACTGGGAAATTTTACAATGTAAGGCAGTACCAATGCTGGTTTGAGAGCACACAATATTTGCAGTAGCCATTCTTCATCATAAATGATACAACTTCCTGGTTCTTTGTGCACTTACCCTAATTCCAGAATAGGAAGGGATCTTGTGCATGCTAGTGTGGAACTGAGGAAGCCTTGAACATGGTTAGTAAAGAGGTCCACAGCTGGGCCTAGCTTTCTACTCCAGACCTTGAAGAATGTGCAGACAGCGCACATCTGTAGTCTGGAATATGATGGGGAATCCCTTTTAGTAGTCCAGGAAGTACTGCCGGAAGGGGTGGCGGAAGTCAGTGCATCACCAGAAAGCGTCCATCCAGAGGGTGAATGCTGGCTTTGAGAGCTGAGTCCAGCTGTTAAAAGCAGCACCCTTTCTGAGTCCAGAACACAGAAGTGCACAGAAGACAATGTTCTGGATTGCCAGGGACCCATTTTGGTGGTGAAGCAAAGTGTGCTGCCAAAATGAACTCCTTCAGGGCTTCAAGTCTACAGTGAGTGGTCTGGACCCCTACTGCCATGCAAACAGTGCTGTTCCAGACCATGAGCCAATTTGCCCTTTGGCCCATAGTGTACAATTAGTGTAGGTGTGTAGGTGCATCTGCACTTGCAGGAGGTGCTTACAGACTACAAGTGCCCCCTGCCTGCCCAGATGTTGCCTAATTGTAAAATAGCTGTGGTGCACAACATCATGGACCACAAGCAGCCTAATCTTTACCCCATGCAACCAGGAACCTACCTGAAAGCATCCCCCTGGTGAGCATCTGCACTTCTTCTGGCTTGGGAGGTCATCTAAGCTGCTGTGCAAGCGTGCTGGCAGCTCACATGATCCCCTTATACGACTGTGACTGTGCAGAGCATCAGTGTCACTGTAGCAATGGCACTGGCGCATGTGCAGTTGCGCAGGGCACCACACTTAAGATGCCGGTGCCCAGGAGCGGATCAGCTGCACGACCGATCTCAGATCATTGATGGATTGCGCTGGGGCTAGGTGTCACAACGTTAGTCTCTCGCACACTTTCCCATCCACGGGACAGGAAGGGAAGCGTGAAATTGGCCCATACCTTTTCATGGTCCAAACCAGTAGGCCTCGTTGGTCCAGACTTACTTTTTTGGATCATAGTGAAGCAGTACAGAAAGGGCCCAAAAGATGCCTTGTGCAATCTGTTCCTAAACAGATAAATGTTGTGGTTGTGGGAAACATACAATGTAACTGCATAATTAATATTTGTGGGTTAGTGTAAAGTGAGCCCAGCAAAGCCTGGAATTTGCAGAAAATGGTTATTTCTGTTTTCAGGGGATCCTAGCCCAATCGTCCAGTGATTGCTTCTGGTTGCAACAGTCCTTCAGGGAGCTGAATCTGGCCTCCTCCTTGATTTTCAACATGCCTTATCTGAGGGCACTGAAGGTGATTCTAATGGTGGCAAAAGCCACTCAGCCAGGAATATTTAGACTGCAAGGGGAGGGGACAGAGAATGAAAGGAAGGTCCAAATCCTGGCACTCTGGCAGTTGTCCAAAAAGCCTGTTCCTGGCATCGGTTCTGCAAATGCCCTTTTTCAGAAGGCAATGGAAAATATGAGGCTTCCTGTCACATCAGTCATATCTGCAAGAGATGCTCATGAGTCCTAAATTAACACACTGCATGGTTAATAACGTTTGCTCTGGCATGGGAATGTTAATTTTGAGTTATCATTGCAGTCCTGAGGGGAGGACCACTTCAGGGAGTTTACAGACTGCGTCAGCTTCACATCCACTGGGGCTCCACAGATGACAAAGGATCAGAGCATGTTGTGGATCTAACGAGGCATGCAGGGGAGGTGAGTCTTTTCGGTGTAGTACAGAATGTGAAATCCTTGCCCTCGTGAAAGTGCTCTGTGAGACCCTGCTGAATCCCACTGACTGCCCATGAGAAAATGGCCTATGATCTTGTTGCAGTTTATTATGGCTTCCTCTTCCGACATACATCTATGGTGCACATCTTTGAGGCGCAAACTATAGGGATCCTAGCACTCTTTCTGTTCTCAAGACCTGCACAGTGCTGTTTCTGATGCATACGTCCACATGCCTATGGGCCTATCTGCCCTTTCTCGTGATTCTAGGGCAATTCCACACTGGCTTGTATACTGGGACCAACAAGTGTTCTAGGAGCCTTCCTTCTACGTGCCAGTGGGGTCTAAGGGAGGCCCCATCCAAGGCTCACCAGCATGTAGAAGGGAGGCTCCTAGTATGTTTGCTGGTCCAATGTACTGGCCAGTGCAGAACTGTTTGGAGGCTCTGGACTGAGGATGAGTGCAGAATGCCTTATATGGAAAAGAGAATACACTGGTTTGCATGATATATGTGTGCAATGTTAGCAGAGTTGATTAGGACTTTGCCAGTTTCTTGTGATTTGCACTTTTAAGTTCTACTGCTTTTGTTTTGTTTTTTACAAGTTGGGTTTCTTTTCTTCTGGTAAAGCTTGTATTTTATTCAGATTCCAGCTCTGTCTTTCCTGAACTGGCAACAGATTCTCCCTTTTAATATGACAGTATATCCATGGACACTAAACAAGATAAGACTTCGGACCTTTACGCATTGGGCTTTTTTCCAAATTATAGCCTGGAATAGGTGCTTCCAATCTGCAAGCTTGTGCAGACTACAGCAGGCACTGGGCAGAGCCTGTTGTGATGTGCACCAGCATGTGGATGGCAAGTCCCTATTCTGGGATGTAATTTGAGATAAGGCCCAGTGCAGAATAGGCCTTACATTAGCTCTCCTGGGTATGTACCACCAAGACCCCTGTTCTGTGAATTGCATTCTGGTCAAGACAAACATTTCCGTAGGACCACTCTGTATTCACATTGTATTCATTGATAATGGTGTTTTTCTGACTTTTCAGATCCACATTGTGCACTGGTCTACAAAGTATAGTAATTATGGAGATGCATTGAAAAAAACTGATGGCGTAGCTGTTTTGGCTATACTGATGCAAGTAAGCTGTGATCCATCCTTCATGACAGGGAACGTTATCCTCACCATCTGTCTGCTTAATTCTAAATGATGGTTCTTTTGTACAGTCAGAAACTTACTCTGTTAACATAAATTTGTTCAAACTAAGAAAAGAATTTGGAAAAATGCCTTTTCTAGATTCCAGCAACCGTGATTCATAGCATAGTTATTTACGTAAATAAATCTAGATCTATAAGAATTCTTTAGGATTTTCTTTGTTTCCATGTATCTTACTTTGCTTTCCAAATACCTACCTTGAAATTGCCTTGGGTTTTTAAGAAATGTGATAAATTTAAATATTTAGCAGGGTCTTGGTATCATTTTACCTCTTGAAATCTTTAGGCCCATGAAACTGTGGTCAAATTTCACCTGTGATTAAATCCATGGCATCGCCCCTTGTGCTTTTGGTATAGAGGAAGACAGTGAGCACCATTATGACTCTTTCACTGCGGCTGATGCAGTGGGAATAATCAGACAGAATATTGTACAGACCAGAGATTACACTTAGTCAAGTTTTTTGGCAGCATCTGCCCTTGTAGAAAACACATTTCCTACCTAAGGTGGAGCTACCTTATGCTTGCATTTCCTATCGTTATTAAATGATACAGTTATCCACGTGTATAAAAAGTGATCTAGAAATGGCTAAAGAAGAGAAATTGCAACATATCCCAATGCTTCAATATCTTTGAAATTTTCATGGAAGTTCATAGAAGCTCCACATACTTCAACACACCTCCTTCTTTTATTCCTCAGAGAGACCAGAGGCTTTTCTGCACTTCCTGCCTCATTCTGGGGATGTGAATAGTGCACTCCCACTGGTGTGCACTAGCATTCTCACTTGCAAATGCTAGTACACACCAACATACCCCCACACATCCAGAGATGCATATCTTAAGTGGAGATGCATATCTGGGTGCCACCATCTTGGATTCAGATGTCAGTGCAACTGCACGTGCACCAGCACCATCACCAGGATGATGGTGAAACACATGTGCAATCACACTCATGTTTTTGGTCATCTGATGTGCCAGTGTATTTGGGTGACACCTCAGATGACCCCCAGCACCCAGGAGAAGTGTGAATGGTCTTTCTGGTGGCTGGGACAGGTAAGGTTTTGGATGCTAGTGGATGGTGGGGTAGCTTCTGGGACAGCATAGAATCCCAGAAGGCATGGAAATGCCTCCTGCAATTGCAAATAGTACTTCCCAGAAACTACCCCAAAGTGCACTAGCTGGCCAAATACGAATTGGTCTCTGGCCTGAAGGAAATGCCTTTAGAAATGCTGCTACACCCACTGATGATGTTCATGTTAGTTGTAGCAAAATAAAATGAACAGTCAGGTATATCCTTTAGTCTGAATCGGTGGTTTTCAACCTTCCTAATGCCGCGACCCTTTAATACAGTTCCTCATGTTGTGGTGACCCCCAACCTAACCCTAACCCCCAACCACAAAATTATTTTCATTGCTACTTCATAACGACCCCTGTGAAAGAGCAGATCGACCCCCAAGGGGGTCGTGACCCACAGGTTGAGAACCACTGGTCTAAATGTTATTTTCTTGAGTTTAAGCCTAATGGAGCATTATTTTTGCTGCTATTGCTCTCTTTGCAAAATGTTCTTAGTGTCACCACTTAAATGGAGAGATGGAACAACTGAAGATCAGCTTTGTATGTTGTCATGATTTACAGCTGTGGATGATGGGAATACCTCCTTCTGTTGTATGTTTTCTTTGTAACAGGTAGGAAAAAATCCCAAGCCAGAGATGAAAAGAATCCTAGAAGAAATAGATGCCATTAAGACAAAGGTAACTAAAGGAACATTACCAGATCCTATTTCCTCAGGGGTGGTCTAAAATGTTCTCCTGCCTTTCCTGAGTCCAAGGTCAAAAAAGCAGTCCGCCTCTTCATCTACAGTACCCAGAAACTGGGATGTGATTCTGATCCCAGTGATAAGGATGCATCCTCCATTGTCAGCCCAGGAGTCCCATTCTGGATTGGGTCTACAGTGAACTGTAAACTGCAATGGTTCCTTTGCTCCTCTAAATTACATACCTGCTAGAATGCCACTTTGTTCCACTGTAGGGATGGGTGAAAAACTTCACATTTTAATCAAATATTGGCTGTATTCAAAGATTGACCTTTGCATGAGAAGCAAAAGCTTTTTTGCTTTTGTTTGAAGAGCATTGGAGCGGATTCAGAGGTGTGACTGGTGTGACAGCAAAGAATTGTGTATTGATTGTGTGTGTGAATAGCTTTTTAAAGATATCTGTTGTATTTCTTTAAAGATTTATTTACATATGCTTACATGCACCCGAGAATATCTGAAATAAACACAGGATTATATTTGCCTAGTTTATTTCTGTTTGGGCATCTGTTCTGGGTTCCATTTAAATGCCTTGTAAGTATATTTCAAATCTGCTTTGGTGGTGGTAATGGTTGTTGGTTTTTAGTCTTCTTTAGTTTAGTTTTTAGAACCTAAAGCAAAGAATGGCAAAGCGATTGCTCAGGTAATTTTCAAAGTAGTAAAAGGAATTATTACAGGAGAGGCAAGTAACAGCCAAGGGCAAGGGAAGGGAGAAGTAATGGGAGAACTGGGTCAAGAGAGACGATACAAATGAGACAAAGTAGACAAAATAAACAGTGCTGACTAAGATGTGCATGAATATTCGTAGGCATTTGAAATCTGATTGAATGTGCCGAATTTTGACATTCGTACTTGAATCGAATGTCCCAAAATTTCAATGTAAACATTCAAATCGAATTTTGAACTGTGGATCTATTCGTTCGAATTATCCAGACATTCGTATGTGTATGGGTTCGTACACGATGCGTACTTGAAGATCCGCATCTTTCCTGCATCTGTACACATTTGTACAGATCCATATGGGACAAAAACGGGTTGCATACGGGATAACTATGGGATGCATATGGATCTGTACAGATGTGGGTAAGATGCGTATGTGCACATATGAAAGTTGTTGGCATTCATATGTGCAGGTTCGAATCAAAAATTCCAATGAATAGATTTGAATTTGGTAAATATGAATCGAATCTTGTTAAATTTGAATTTAAAAGGTTTGAATCAAATAGAATTTTTGGGCATTTGATTCGATTAAAAAAAATGTGCTCATCTCTAGTGCTGACAGAGCAAACGAAAAAGGAGGGTTAGGTTGGAGGAGGACAGTCTTGCTTGGAGCCTTACCTTTCCTCCCCTGAACCCTCTTTTCCTCCCATGGGCAGGGATGTTGGTGCAGTGGTGAGACTGGGGGTTTTCTGGAGCTCAATAACCAAGAGGGTCTCGGAAAAATAACATCTGGCCAGCTAGATTGGACACATACAGTTTTAATAACTACAGATAAAGTTTTTTATTATTGTACTTTATGCATAGTTTTGGCCGTGCCCCGCATTGCATGGGGTGGGGGGGTGGGGAGAATATTTTGATTTTCTTTTGAGGGGGGTGAGGGGCCTAATTCACTCTACCTATGTTCCCGATGGTGCTGATTGTTGGACAGAATTTAAGATCAGGCTCCAAGTGGGGATATCTCCTTCTCTCCCATAAACCTACCAGTTTTGTGGTGTGTTGCTACTTAAATAAGTATTTGGGTTGACCACTTTAGGAAGCAGGAGCATCATGGTGGAAAAGAAAAATTGAAAATGCTTGGTATGTGCATGAAGGCTTTGCCAGAGAGGACAGTGTTGATCACTGTCTGTATCTATGACCTTAGTTCAGGAGATCTCCTGTCTGTAACTGGATTTAATGACCATGTTTTTCTTTCATTTATTTAAGGGGAAAGAGGTTCCTTTCCCAAACTTTGATCCATCAATTCTTTTCCCTCAAAACCGAAGCTACTTCACTTACCAAGGCTCCTTCACTACACCTCCGTGTGAAGAGTGTGTTACCTGGATTATTATGAAAGAACCAATTATTGTCAGTGCAGATCAGGTAAGTGTGATGTATCATCTCCATTTCTGTATGCATGCATTTCTTGTGCACTTTGCTAAGACATGAATCAGAACTATGATTAAAGGTTAAAAAGCATTCTGGGAATCAAATCAGTCTCTTTATTTGTTCACGCAGAGAACCAAACCGGTTTGGCCATACTAGCGGGGTCTTTTGGTGAATAGAATTTAGGAACAACTGGTGGACACAGGCTTACTACCTGATCCTAGTACGAAATGAAGGAGGTCCACTTCAGAACAAGTGGTTAGAAAGAATATTTTTCACCAGTGAACTGGATCTGCCTTTGAGTATTTATGCACTTGGTGAAAAGGTGAAGATGGGGAGAACTCCTGCATGATCCATCCACATTGCATGGAGCCATGTTTTCATCAGACATGGCTCCATGAGTGCAGGAGTTCCTGCCTCCTACCTGTCTCCTGACACAGCTGTTTGCACTTCAGCCTGATGGAGGAGGTTCAAATGGAGCCTGAGGAGCGGTGGTGCAGGTGCAGTTATCGCTGTGTTGCTCATCGCCTTGGCAATGGTACATTAGCACCATTGCTGTGACTCTGTGATCAACTCATAATGGAGGCAATTCACACCTCGCCAGCACATAGGGAGGTCGGACGCTGGGTGTATCCCCCACCTTCACATCCCTGGGAGATTTTTCTGGGGAAATAAAGGTGCAAAAATGCCCTTTGTTGCCAAGGCATTGAAATACAGTCTACATGGCATTCAAGAGCAACAATCTTTGAGATAAGGGGACTTGTGCAACAGACAGGGAACAAAGTGAACAATTGACCCAATTTCTGATTAATTGAAGAAAATGTCAAATAGGTGGTACAGCGAGTTCATGCAGATTTTGTATAGTTGCAATGTATGTCATAAGGGCAGGTCAAAAATCTGCATAAACATGCCTCCAGTAAAGCACATGATTGAAGGAGTCACAAAATGGCATCCATTTCAATCAAGGCCTTTTCCCATTGTGGCCTATAGTCTGGTGGCTGCGTAGACTTCCTCTGCATTCTAGTGCTATTCTGGTCCAGAACCTTCCCAAGAGGACCCTGTTCTGGATTAGCGGTAGGCCTGTTTGAAGAGGTCTACAAATGTATTCATGCTGTCTGTTCAGGTCCAGGCATGAGCACTTCCACACCTGGTCTGGAGCAAGGAGAACACTACAGCCCATCTTTGAAGCTGATGCAAGCTTCAAAGATCATTTTCGAAACCCCAACACAGAGATAGGCATACTACCTTTGAAAACTGTTCTGTTCAGCCCTGCCCTTGTCCACCAGCCATGATGTACAAATGATGGACCCGGGCTAATCGCTGGCAAGGTGGGTGGTGCCTTGGACAGGAAGTTGTTTGTTTTGACCAGAACAGCAGTGGCAGCTCCACACTGCTGCCAGCGTTGGTCTGGGCTGAATGGCATCCCTGCCCTTGCGATGCTGTCAGAACTTGCTGTGCTTGGTCCAGAACAGGCTAGATTAGAACAGTTCTCTCCAAGCTAAGTGAACACAGAAACAGTTTTCATTCCTTTCATGCATCTGCACATTGTAAAAAAAGAAAAGAAAAAGTGGTTCAAAAGCTGCTTAGATATAGTAGCATCCACATGCAGGTACTTTAATCCACATTAAAGTTTAGAAAATGTACTTCCAAAACACATTCTTTGATCTTTAGTGTGAATTAGTGATGGAATGGGAATACTCCCTCCTCTACATGCTACTTCCTCTAACCCTCTTTGGAGCTGCTTCCTAAATGTGTAATGATGCAGCCTGTGTTGAAGGTGTTGATCTTAATGAACTCAAGTTCAAATGCACCTCCAGTCATCAATTTTTTTCATTGTCTTCACTATTTAATATATTTATAATGTCAAGGAAGTGATTTTGAAAGCAATCTAAATGCAGGCTTATTGCTCAATTTCAAGCATCACAATTATATCCCTCTTCCTTTGTAAATACAGCACATCAATATACCTTTTGGCAGCCTTTTGCTCAGATGGCAGAGCAAGATGTTATTGGAAGCCTCATTTTGATATCTGTGTACACCTTTAAAAGAGTTTCAAATAGATCGAATCAGAGAGATCAAAATGAGTTGCACCTCATTCTGTGTCCATTGCCCTGTGGCTCTTAATCTGTGGAGTAAACTTTGAAATCAGTGTTTCAAAGGAACATTAACAGGAGACGTTCATATACTTGGATGCACGCTTATGTCTGCACACCCATGCATGCACAAGTGTTCCTGCAGGCTGGATCTGGGGAGATACATTTATAATCAGTCTAGCACATGTAAGGATGCTAATGGATTACTGTGAAACAGTGCTAGTGGCAAGTGATCCAGACAGCATTTAATTTAGGGTGATTCCACATTGGCCAGTATCCCAAGCCAACAAGCTTAGTAGAATTCTCCCTTCTATGCGCTTGTGTTGTCTAAAGGAGGACTTAGATAGGGCCTCCCACAGTCCACACTGCATGTGGAAGGGAGGCCCCTAGTACATTTCCTGATCTGGTATACTGGCCAGTGTGGAATCGACCTTACTCTCTGGAACAGAACTGAGCAAACCAGTCTTTTGGTTTGTTTGCAGGTTGCCTTCTCTGCCCCCATCCCAACATAGACAATCTCTTGAAAACTTGGGGGGATTCCCTTTCTTTTATCTGCTAGCTGATCTAGTTTTTTCTATACATGTCCTGTTTTATCTAGAGCCTGTCTCAGTTCCTTGTAACAGAAAAACATTTATATTTGTTTGTCTGCAGATGGCAAAGCTTCGTAGCCTGTCTAGCAAAACTGCAGATGAACCTCATTGCCCTCTGGTGGACAACTGGCGTCCTCTTCAGCCTCTCAATAACAGGATGGTACGATCTCCATGCCAGTAGAATCTTGGTATCCACTACGTGCAATTGCAAAGACCGAAGATTCCACAGTCATGTTGTGTATGACCTGCCTCATTTCTTCTGGATCAGTGCTGCTCAGCTAAAGCTCTAGAAAACAAACAAAAAGTCTGGCAAAATTCTGTAATATGCAGAATCTTTGTAAATAGTCTTGGATAACACAACAGTTATTCTGAAAAAATCTGTGGAAGAGAAATGTTCATCAATCATTTAGTTTTTCAAGGTCCTTTTTCTTTCTCTTCTTTCCTTCTTTTCTTTCCGTCCTTCCTTCCTTCCTTCTTTCCTTCCTTCCTTCCTTCTTTTTCTTTCTTTATTTCTCTTCTTTCTTTCTTTCTTTCCTTTCTCTTTTTGTCTAATTTCCTTCCTTCCTTCCTTCCCTCCTTCCTTCCTTCTCTTTCTCTCTCCCTGTTATACATGCCTACCACATTATGCTGTCTTTTCAACTAGTATAAATGTAAAATATTAGAGAAGCACAGCAATTTTTTTTAATGGCCCATTGCTTCCAACTTCTGGTTAATGGTATGAATAAAAAGAAAGGTGTTCCTAGATAAAGTAATATGTGCATACTTTGTGCAGAGGCTGAAGAATGAAAAGTGATTTCTCTAACCAGGGGCAGCAGGAATTAATTTACCCAGCTAGCTATTTTGTGAGCTCAGGTCCTTTCACAGGTACCAGAAAAGACTTGAGTTGGCATATATATGCTTATGTTTCCCACTCTGGGACAGCAAGGATGAAGCAGGATTCCTTTATTATAGGATTTTATTACAGCATAGCAAACCCAAAATATGGATCTTTTCAGGGAGGGTGCTTAATTTTCAGTTTGTTGTATTCCTCTAAGAAATCAAAAAGTCATTTTTTGATATTACTATTTATAAATCCAGTAGATCTAGGCAAAGTGAAATCAGTATCCACTTATTTAGGGTTGCTAGTGGGCTGAAATTTCGTAGAATAATGAAGTATTGATGAAAAGCCCATTTTAGTTTTGAAACACTCAGATGAATATTGAAATGAGAATTTTATAAATTCACATTTAAATGAGAACACTGACACTTTTGAAACGAATATTTGTATGTCCTGTTTAATGCATTGAACTTTAGTTTTGAATTTCTAAAACAAAAATTAGCAGCTATAATTGACTAAAAGCTAACTCCTACCCAGATCCATTTGTTGTGGGGATGTGAACTGTGTAGATCCCACATGCCTCCGTCTATCTAAGATCTGCAACTGTCCTGTGGGTGGAGTGGGTGGGTCAAAAATCATGATAGCTTTCATAGCACTTGTAGCTCACCAGAGGTTCTCCTGCAACAGACCTCGGCCTCTTCAGCAGCTTTGCCAGTGCAGCATTCTAGGACTATATAGAGTAATGGAGAGGAATCTGCTACCTGCAACCCTTGTATGGACCAGGGCTGCTGAACTCTTTAGCAGTGGTGATACCTGGCTAAGCAATGTTTGGAAATGCTGCCCAACTTTTAAAGGACTACTGTTAGAATGTAAACATCAATCCCTATATTTATAAACATTATTTATTCTCTCAAATCTGAACAAGCATTTTCAGAAACTAGGGGGAAGCAGAATGCTGTTTTGGATGCTATAAGAAGCATTTGAAATGCCCAAACCTCTCTTACATGAGGCCTGAGTTGGCTAGGTTCAACGTGTAGCAAACGTTCCTTTGCATCAAGGTGGCCTCTCACTTGGTCGACCTTGTTCCTGGCTACCACTCCTGGCCTTTTTGGGAGAGTAGAGGGGGCTGAATTACTAACCACTGATGGTGTCATTGCATAGCCAGATATATCTGTTGGAGCTTCTCCTGGTCCCCACTAGTCTCTAAACAATAAGGAAGGCATTACTTAGTATTGCAGCATTGGAGTAAGGCCTGGGGAAAGTCTCAGGGGTCCCAAAATTTCACTGGATGCCAATCAGTTTTCAGTCTGGGAAAAGCTGGGGGGCAGCCAAAAGAAACGTGAACAGTGTTTTCACCTTGCTCTAAGGTGTTATGTGTTCCATGCAAGAGGAGGCTGAGCATTTCAAATGCTTTGTAAAACATTCTAAATGGCATTTTGTGCATGCCTACCAAAAGCTAATGGCAGTTTAATTTGCTAATAATGTATTTGCCGAGTTTGCTTTTCCTCTTGCTTTAGACTTGCGTGCACTATAGAACAAGTAGTATTTTATGACAGCAACATGCCTGCTTTTGTATATGTGCAAACAATAAATCAATTTATTGGAAAAGCAGCAGTTGCAGACTTTTTCGTCATGTGGTGTAACTTTTTCTGCTTGAACAGTTTTGAACTCGGGGGTGGGGTGGGGACAGAAGTGCTTGTTATAAATTCTAGACAGATAGCACTCATTTGTTTTAAAGTTGTCACAACTATCAGTGCATTACATCTTGTGGTCCAAAACACAGTTAATCCTTTGTGCACTTTTGTAAGCACATGGGTGTATGTTTTTGGGGCAGGACAGTTAAGCAAATAGCAAACCACTTCTGTACTGCTGTTAAGAAAACTGCATGGAAACATTCATATTTTCACACTTTCTGCGCTCAGCTTTGATCTGGGACTAGAAGTCTCTTAGTCTAGATCCCGGGTCTCCTCATCCTCATGTAAATGCAGATCAAGGAAGCCCTGCCCTCTGCTGGTCCAGTTGTGTCTGCACACAAGGCAGAGCCAGATTTGGATTAAGAGGCTGTTAATCGGGATTTCTGGTGGACCCATTTAATTGGGTCCACAAAAGGATCAAGGGCCTTGTGGCAAAACATAGGAAGCATGCAGATGGCACACTTTGTGTTCTAAAACTATTGGGGGGGGGGTTCAGTGGTGCGCCATAGTGTGCTGCCCAGAAGCGTCTTCCCCAGGCTCTCAGGTTTCAGAAATGCTGGGGGCAGCTGCAAATTTCATGCATGCTTTGCAGCCATGGGGAGGCATGGGCCAGATGATCCATCCCATGTCTCCAGGCAATCCGGGTCAGTAGCCCTCGTTGTTCCAGACTCATCGATCCAGATCTAAGGTATCTTTAGCTTCCATCTACATGTGGGAAAAGGGCTGGACGTGGGGCTACCAGAGGGTGTCATTGCCACACGCAGTCACTCACATTGTGCCATCAATCTTAAGAGATCCCAAAAATGCACTTTTTCCAAAGATCAGGATGAAGGTACCTAGGAAAGGGCTTTCATTAGCTCATCTGTTCCTTCATGCTCATTCTCAGAGACTGGGAAGGTAAGCAACATGTTGTAGTGCATAAGGATGTCTGTGCACAATAATATCACATTCTAACCCCCCTCCAAAGGATAAATAAAGGGTTGGGATCATTTGTCCTTTACCGGGCTGGCAAACAAGCAAATATTTTCCTGTAATACTGCAACAGCTATACAAGAATGTAACAAATGCCCTTCTGGATTCAATCAGTGCCCATCTACTCCACCAGGCTATTCTTATAGCAATGATCAGATGTATATGGGAGTCCACAGCAGGTGATCAGTACAGAATTTGCTCTACTCACAGTCTCACAGCAGTGGTCTTTGGAGATATATTGACTCCTATGTCAGAGAAACTCACAAAACCACTAGGGTTAGCAGTCTGGAAACTATATCATTCCAGCGCAGTTAAGTTCAGGGATGGTGGTCCACATTTGCAGCGCAAGCACCAGTGCCATTTCCAACTTTACTACAAATGCTTGCAGTGTGGATAATCCATCCAGGAGTGTCCAAATCACCATGGAAAGGGTCACAGAAACCTCCACTGTTAGCTCAGCCTTTGCTATGGTGATTGTGATGTAGCACATACGTGCACAGCCACAACTGCCCTGCCCCACCCATGCGTGGTCGCACCAGTAGAAGTTGTGAATGCTGCATCTATGTCAGGTTGGTAAAGAATGACCACAAGACTCTTTCTTGAAAAAGACGAACAGTGATTTATTTCAGCTCAGCATTAGGACATTTCTTGTTGGGAGCAACTTGGAACAGAAAACCCAGCGTATTTATACATTTCATAGCTGGGTGGGATTTGGCCCTTAACCAATGAACAATAACTATTTTTCAAAACCAATTTAAACTTGGAGCCAAAACCTTCAAATACAAATGTATCACTTGACCTCAGTAGGGAGGGGGGAGTCAACTGTAAGTTCCATGCTGAGGCAAAACAACAGGCAGCCATTATACACATATATACAGAATCCCACAGGTGGCAGAGATCTTACATACAAATGTTATGGCAGGCAGCTAGCCCTGCCTGACAATCTAGGAGTTCACCAGTTCAACTGCTCCACAGCTTTGGAGGACAGGGGAAGCAGCACTGTGCTATGTGCTGAAGCTTTCCTATGAGGTCAGTGTGGACAGGTCCATTTACAGTCTTGCCCAAACTTTTTGAGGCCTTCCAGGCTGGTGGCAATATTACAACAGAGACCTTTGGGTATGGGGTGGGATAAAAATGGAAATAAATAAATAAATACAACATGTACAGTAGTGGCACAGAATTCCCAAATTACCACATATACAGTATGTCGTTATGAAAGCAATTGATTGTTGAACTCCATTACTTGACCACCAGGTAAGGTCTAAAGGATTGTTATACTCAAATCTTTAAAATGAAGCAAATGGTGGTAGCTAATACTCTTTGAAGGAAATGCTTCAGTGATTTCTGAGGACACCATTGTATTCCTCCATTAGGCATTTTCCATCCAAAGAGGAAGAAATGACCATTCCATATTGGGCTTTATTTTGGGATATATCCTGGAAAAGGGGCCTTTTTAGTACTCCACTGAAAAGCATCCCCTAGTAATTCTGGAACAAGAGGCTTGTCTTCTGCACACTCCTGTGTTCCAGATCGGGGCCCTGATCCCTCTGGTAGTACCAATTAAATAGTACTAACAGAGGTCTGGATAAAGGGTCTCTTAATCCAGATCAGGCTTCATCTAATGGGAGTATTTAAGAAAAATAGTTGGCTTTTCTACCTCTTTTTTCTCACCCATTTAAGGAGACTCAAAGAAGCTGTCAAAACTTTCTAATCTTCTCCCCACAAGAGATACCCTGTGAGATAGGTTGGGCTGTGAGAGCTCAGAAAGAGAGCTGTGATTAGCCCAAGGTCACCCAGCTGGCTTCATGGAGGAGTGCAGAATCAAACCTGGGCCCTGGTCACACAAGTATAAGACAGGACGTTCTATTCATTAATTCAAACAGAGGTCTTACTGGATTGTTAGAGGTCATCCTCATGTCGTCCCCACCTTGGGCTGCATTGCTTACACCTTTCTGCATGATCGACTTGAGCCTCTCCACCTCTTTTCCTGTGTCAAATCAATCTCCTTTCTTATTGGATGCTATTCTGTCACTCAAGGGAGACGAGGGTGTGTGTTTGCGGTTCTTTTTTTAAGCCTGCTCCCCACCTCCACGACCCCCTTCCTTTTTTATCTGGTTTTCTCCTCCATGCGATTAATTTGCCTAAAAACACTAGGTAGAGGAATCTGACACAAACTGAGGTGAGAAGGGGAGGTGCATCATAAACCTGCATGTGCCGATTAGCCAAAGGAAAGACTGGACCCCACCCACCACAGCATGTTTCAGCCTCCTTTAGCCCATCCGCCCCATCACACTGAGGAAGCAAAAAGGGTCTGTGATTGGCCCAGGATGCTAGGATGGGATGAGACCTGTAAAAATGAAGACTCCGGTTAGAACGATCTTAACGGGCGTAGGCCGGCTTGGAAAACGAATTGAATTAAAATAATCTGAGTAACACAACCTGAAGATGATCTGAGGTCATCCTAAGCTACTTGTGTGACCAGGGCCCTCGTGACTACGAGATACAAGTCTGGCTCTCCAACCACAACACCAGACTGGCTCCTAAAAGATTCATCACCACCACAGAACATATTTCCTTGGCCAATTAGCAGGATTCTTGCTACATATTTAGACCATGGATTTAAAAGTGGAAGTTTCCGGTTAAAAAAATAGCTTCAGCATTTTGTCTGTCCAATAAGGATCTCATGCTTTGAAACACCAGAAAAACAAAATGTGTGCTGATTCTTGTATTATTGCCTCTAGATGGCAGCAAAACTACAAGTAACTAAACAACTGTATGGGTAACTACTATTAATCTTTACAGTGACAGCTTCCCCTGACATCAGCGATAAAGACAAGCTCTTGAGCCAGAGATAAAAGTCCTTTGTTGCACAAGAGGCATAATTTGCAAGATTTTCATTACCAGCCACTGTAGCATTTCATCAGGAAGGACACAAGAGATTTCCTCATGCATTCAAGGTCTAAACGTGTCAGGAAGTATTCCTAGCTAGTTAGTTAAAAGGGACTCAACTTTGGCAAGTCTAAGGGATTGTGGGAGGAATCCCAGTTTGGGAGTAAGAAGGATGCTGCAGCATTTATTAGAATATATAAATTCTGGGATGGGTGTAGGAGGAGGATGCCCAGAAGAGGTAGTCATTCAAATGACGTTAATTTCTTGGGCTGTCATGGACAGATCTTCATTGTATTTCATTTTTAAATGATTAAAGGAATATGTTAATTATGCATTTATGGATTTTCTGACCTGCATGTGTGATTATGTCT
Organism: Aspidoscelis tigris stejnegeri; assembly: GCA_023333525.1. Classification (NCBI taxonomy): domain Eukaryota; kingdom Metazoa; phylum Chordata; class Lepidosauria; order Squamata; family Teiidae; genus Aspidoscelis; species Aspidoscelis tigris. The sequence continues at coordinate 32,997,009 of JALMGA010000004.1, read as the reverse complement.
TCTTGACATGCACTATAAAGGTTGCACTTTTTACCCTGAGGGCAATGAAGATCCGTGCAGATTTTATCAGACTTTAAGTTTTTATCTATTGTATTATATTTCTGTTTTAGATATGGTCATTTGGACTAATCAATAAAATGTTTTAACTCTTACATGCACTGAGCTTTATGGCTGAGGAGGGATTTGAACTCTACTCTCCTATGTCCCAGTTCAACACCCTAACCATAGCATAACGTGACCCTGGCTGTCCCAAGGACGACTGTTGAATATAAACAGTTTGAACTGCTGCTGTTATTATCACTAATGTAATCTACATTGCAGAGAAAAACTGCAGCTAGCTGGAAGGTACCTAAAAAAGGAAACAAAAGCTAGGGCCTTTTGCAGCTGGAGTCTCCAAGGTCTGTTATTTGCATATCAGGCTACAAGTATGCTTGCTTTCTCTCTGTTATTTTGTTTTAGTGTAACTTAGGCTGTGTTCATACATAACAAAAAATGCTTGAGAAGGTAGCGTGTGGCACGTGTGTTCTCATCTCATTGATGATCCACCTCTTCAGCCCAGCATGTTCTTGAGAGAGGGGAAGGTCAGACTGGTGTGTGAATGATCCCACTTACCAGCTATCTTTGAGCCACCTCAGAAATGCTATTTACTGCATGTAAATGCAGCCTAAATGTTAACAGAAGCTCCCTTGAGTCTCTATGATAGGATCCACATCTATTTCCATCCAGGTTTGATTTGGGGTTGGATCAGGCAACCCAGTCCAAGGCTGTGATCACGTCTGTAGTTGAAGACATCTTGGGGCCATCTTACATCTGGTAGACTGGCCCAACATTGCACTGCCATCCACACATGAGCTCTGGGTTGGTCTGCTACCTGGGAATGTCTGGGGGACTGTTTCAAAATGCTGTCCCATTAAAGCAGTCTCCAGCACCATTGTCTTGCTGGGGAACATTCCAAGGCTGCATCATATGTGGATGCACAGTTCCACTGGGAGGCATGGCCTTGCAGTAGATTGGTCTACAGTGGGAGTGCAGTGTTCCCTGGAGAATGCTGGCCCGGTCCACCAGCCCAGTGCACATCTTGCCTATCATTTTTTCTTTTCAAAAGCACTGAATCTGGCTGCTGGTATTTTCTATCACTGGAAAAGACATAGGCTGTGGTCCAGCTGCTCAACCTTTTAATTTCTATCCATTTTATTTGTGTATTCACTTTTCAGGGAAGTCCAAGTGGAGGATGGAAAGTCCACAAATAAAATGGATAGAAATGAAAGGGTGTGAGCAGTCAAGACCTGAAGATGGACTGAAGAAGGTTTAAAGTGAAGGTGAAAAAGGTTAATGACTCCCAAACAACACTGTTAATCAAAAGGTTCAATGCAGTTCCAACCTCAGCTGGAGCAGGAATTACAAAGGGTTTTTTGTTCATAATGTTCCTATTCAAATGTATTATTGCTGTAGTTTATATTCAAATGTTACATGTTCAAGTTAATAAATATATTTGTTTTTTAAAAGTTTTAAAATGTTATTATAACTTTATTTATTTGGGGAAACCAGTCATCACAGCCTGAGGAAAAAAGTCTGTGTGGCGAAACATTTTTAAATGATTCTGTAAACAGTTTAGCCTGAGGCTTAGATGTGGGGTGGGACAATTTTCTAAGTGATCTGCCTTGACATCTTTTGTCATTACAGCCATGCCTCTGGGCAGAAACTTGGCATATTCCTAGAAGCTACAGAGCTGCTAATGTGGAAAGATATTCTGACTGTAGTTCTGCATCCACACTCGTTGCAAGGACTACAAAAACTCAGTAGCCAGCTGTTCCACCTGTTTATAGGGTTTTGTAATGTATTTTTGATTTATGTAAACTGCCTTCGCAAAGATTGTTTTCGATCTGAGTTGTTGATTATTCTTATCTGCTGTACTTCTTCGATGTAATTGATTGAATTTGTATTGTATTTTGTTTTTCCACTTGTTGTAAACCGCCTTGAGCAAATTTTACGTTTGGAAAGGCGGTATATAAATAAAAATGGAAATGGAAATGAAATGGAAGATGAGGAAGTTAGTCAGGAATAGGCATGTCCATAAATATTTGTATTATTCATTCTTTGCATGAATTCGGATGAATTTGGACATCCATATACGAACTGAATGTCCAGACATTTGCAGATTAGCATTCGTAAAAAAACAAATATTTTGAGTTATTCATACAAATAATTCAGACATTCGTATGTGTATGGATATGTATGCATCTTGTGTGTATCTGTACACATTTGTACGCATCTGTACAGGATGAAAACAGGATGCTCATGAATGCATACAGTATGAGATTCGTATCATTGGATACATATCAAATACTCAAACGAATATATACAAATGTATTCATATTGGTTTGAATGTCCAGATATTCGTTTTCCTTTATTCGTACAAATTCAAATTTTTGAATATTTGATTCCTTACAAATTGAATGTTGAAAATTGCATTCATGCGCATCCCTAGTCAGGAATTCTGTGTTATCCTAACCTACTCATGCTGGCACATAGCAGGGATTGTCCCCTAACTAGAAGGAGAATAAATAACATTGAACAAAGATCAAGAAAGATTGGCTGCACTGATCACGTCTTGGAAAATAACTGTCATTTGGCTTGCACTTCATAACAGGTATTTTGCAAAAATGAAACTAACTCAAGTTGGCCATGCTCCATCATACAATATCAAATCGAATTCCCGTGATGACTGAACAAAATGTTTAGTTTGTTTTTGAATTTAATCTTACTTAGACTTTATTTACAGAAGGATTAAGAATAAATGATCCCTTGTCTTCCTTTATTTGCCTCTGGAATTGGCACTGCTGATGCATTTTAATTAGAATATTGAAATCATGGGCTGGCTGTGAAAAGTAAATAACCATTCATGGCTGTGGAAAAAACAATAGTGGCAGCACATTGCATCAAACACAGTAACAAAAGAGTCCATTGGCTCTTTAAAAACTAACCAATTTATAGTGGCAGAATGTTGGAGGATTATCAAGGTAAAGATGTGGCTAGTGGATTTGTGGCTGTATGCACAGAAGTAGGGTGAATTTGCACCTAACTTCCTTGGGAAATTTTCCTGGGATGTGAAGATGGGGTATGGATCAAGTGTGTCTGCACTTTGCAATGTCCAATCTATCTTAAACTTACCTGGTGCTTCACCAAGCCCTGGGTAAGTGCGATCGCCTCTAAAGTAGAAGTGATCACCTTGCCATGGCCACAGCCATGCATACTGGCTGTTGTTGCAGTGACTGTGTCACGCTGCCACACAACCCTTTGCTCAGAAGAGGTAAAGGGTGCTTTTTAGTGCTCCACAGATATCTGCATGGCGGACAGTCCAGCACATGCAGAGTCTCCTCTGGGATGGAAACAGCTCTGCACAGGGCATGTGCCCTGTGCTGGGGCATACCCAGACTTCTCCTTTTCACCAAGTGTGATAAGGTCCATAGACACCGATTCTTCACTTCCAATGTACTGGACCAGCAAACTTACTAAAGCCTTCCTTCCAGCATCTAGAAGGGGGATTCCTCGTAGGCTTGTTGGTCTAGTATACCGGCAGTGCAGGACATTTTCCGCCCTTGAACATAATCTAGAATAAATTTTGGGATATGGGTCTGTTGCTTCAAACTAGTTTGGCTCAGATACATATTGTGAGTGGAATGCCTTACCGATAAGCATGGGTGCAGATGTTGGCCAGGTGAATGCTGGCCATGGAACTAGGTGCTGTTCTTTGATGTGCCAATGCAAGAGCAGCCAAGGAGGTGGAGCATGTTTCCACTGCCACCTACAGCAGCCCCCCTCCCCACCAACCAGCTGGAGCTCTGGCCAGAACTCAAGCTGCACACAAGGAAAATGACGAGAGCTCTGGCCATTAAGTTGGCTTTGGGTTGGCACACTGTGTCAAATTCTGGTGTGATTCTGACTGCACCAAAAAGGGGTGTCCTAAGAGTTGCTTCAGTCACTTAGCCTCTTTATGGATCTATCGTGAGGCCACATCTAGAATACTGTGTGCAATTTTGGTCACCATATCTCAGAAGGGATATTGTGGAACCTCAACAGAAAAGGACAACCAGAATGATCAGGGGGCTGGAAAACCTCCCTTATGAGATCAGGCCACAACGTTTAGGCCTATTCAGTCTCAAAAGACAGTGTTTTGCAGGGGACCTGACTGAAGTTTATAAAATCATGTATGATATGTAAAAAGTGGATTGAGAAAATGTATTCTCTCTGCTGCACTACACTAGAACCTAGAGATCACTCTATGAAGCTGATAAGAATGTAGGACTGATTCATGCAGCATAGGCGAACCAATGGCTACCAGAATGGATGCCGAGGTATTGTCTCCAGGGGTCAATTTGCACTTCAGCCCATAGTCAACAATTAGGCAACATCTGGGCAGGTGCATCTGCACTTTCAGGAGGTGTTTACAGTATAGAAACCCCCTGCCTGCCCAGAAGTTGCCTAATTGCTAACTAGGTGTGGATCAACCTTACAAACCCTTTCCCCAACTTACCTGATAGCATTCAGCCAGTGGCCATTTATACCTCTGCTGGATGGGGAGGTCATTGGAACTGCTTGTGCAAGCACACTAGCAGCTCCGCTGGTTTCCTGGCACAACTGCCCAGAGAGTCAGTGTTGTCATAGCAGTGGCACTGACACCCTCACAGTTGCAGAGGGCGCCACACACAAGATGATAGCACCCAGAAGAGGAATAGCTGATTGAAAATGGGGTTAGTATTCAATCACCGGGGGGGGGGGGGGAGGAGGGGTAGGCTAACACTGACTAGCGGATCTCAAGTGCAAGTGCACTCCTTTCCTGTCCAAGGAAGGGAAGTTTGAAAATGCCAGGTCTGAAAGACAGGCAGGATGCCTCAAAAGGCCATTTGCCAAGAGGTCAAGAGCAGGGAAGGATTTATTCTTGCCTTCTCCTGAAGAATGCCTGGAAACAAATGAGGAACCTCAAAGGACAAGAGGATACCAGAATAGATGGTGTATGGTCTGATACAGCAGGACTTCTCTTATGTTCTTATGTTCTCTTATGATCACTGTGAAAATGGGGAGAAAAGGAACCCTTTTGGCATTTAGGAAAGGAAATGGCCACCTTGGAGTGGGAATGTGTTACCTTTGCCCCCTCCAGTGCCCACAGGTCTCCTCTAGATCTGATGCTCATGTTTAAGTACAACAGGAAGGGCTAGTCGGATTCATAAGTGCTCAGCATTTTGTTTTTCCTGAAACATTTTCCTTTTGCTGTTGGCAGCTGTAATCTTCCAGTGGCAGCATGAACACTGTGAAAATGCCTGCTAAAGATGGAAATTACAGTCTAGCATATTTGGAGGGCAAGAGGCTGAGGAAGCCTGGACTACAGCAATGTAAATAAATTCATAAGCTCTATGTCAATAAGAAAGTCAAACAGAAAATATAATTAAATATGCCAAATCCAAATGTCTGTATATAAATACAGCACATATTATGGTCAATCAAAATGAATATCATGAGTATTTCACTTGGCCACAATATATGCTATTTTTATATGACCTGGTAATTTTATGGACTGTTTATTTGGGATCTGAGAAAGCATCTAAATATATTTTTGGTTTGAGTTTTCTTTTTAGTTCTCTATATTGGTCAGACTTGTGCTCAATCAATGAACAAGCAACCTGTCCTACAATGGGGCTCTTTCTGCACTGCATTTAGTTTTTATAAAGAAAAGTGCTGTCGGCTAGGATTTGTTTCAGCTAAAGCAAAAAGTCTTGAATGAACGCTATCCAACAGATGGACAAAAGTAAATGTCATTATTCTTTATATAGAACACCTTACTCAGTTCTACACTACTTGGATTGCATAAACTTTACATACACTTTGTACTGACTGGCTTTTTTCAAGTTGATCAACTTCCTTCTAATCCCAGTTCAACTTCCTCCTTTGTAGCTTCTGTATTGCTACCTAAATATTAACTTTCAGATCATTTTATTTCAGCATTATGATTCTTTTGCATGCCTGGCAGTTTTTTCATATTCAACGCATCTTTCAAGAATTTTGTGTGACAAGCAAAGGCATGTAGACTTATCATATAATAATAAATACATCACACTTTAAGGGCTCACATTTGTATTGATCTCTCACCTTACCTGTTGAAGATGCTTGCATTTCCAGTTAATGAACTACTGCAATACATTAGTATTTCATTGGGTGATTTATACAAACTGAAATCCACCAGTGCGTCCCTCTTGGCAGTGCCAACATCCTGTAAACTATTGACTCCAAAACTCCTGATGACCTCCCCAGCAGCTTTATAAAGAGCATGGGAAATAGGATAAATATCTGAGAAACTTCACAGGGGAGTCCCCAGGTTGCCAAGCAGGAATCTTCCACAGTCATTTTCTGTCACTGACCTTGGAAATAGGAGCAAAACTATTATAATATGGTGCCTCCAACTGTTAAATTAGCATTTCCAGAAAGATACCATGATCAATGGTATCAAAAGCTGTCTCTCTCCCAGAGGTGATCAGCCAGGCTGACCATAACCACACCTGAATTCAGCTTAAGTCTACAGAATCAGCTTTCTCCAAACATGCATGCAGTTCAACAGTCATGACCCTCTCCAAAACTTTGCCCCAAGGCTATGTTTGCTATCAGTTGGTAATTATTTAACTGTTCTGCATTCAGGAAGAATTTCTTGGAGAGAGCGAGCATTCCATTGCCTCTTTAAGGTCTGGCAGGACCACCCTGCTGGTAGCGAATTGGCAGAATTCACTATTCCTTGGATCCACCTAGACATACCCTTCCAGCTATCTTTTATCAGGCAATTTGGGCAAAGCTCATGCAGTCAGCCAAACCCTAGCAAGCAGCTTAATTGAGACTGATCCAAAGTAACTGGATAAAATGATTTTCTGGACACTGGTGGCAACTATCCTTGCTTCCTTGCCTTGATTCTGTAAGGCCATTCATTACTTGAAATGAATTACATTCGTTACTTAAAACGCTGGTGGGGAAACAACCCCTTTTCATGGCTACTATTGCTACACGGTAGGCACAATAATGTGCTTTAATCTATATTCAAGTCAGATTCACAGTGCAATTTATGCCACTTGTGATCAAGCTGCAACCCTACTTCATTTCCTGTAGCTCCATGGAGTACCAAGGTGAATTACTGATCCCACAGTAATGTTAGAGGCACTCGGAAGTTATTGTGTTCATGGTTCTGCTCATATGGTGATCCCACAACCAGAGAAAAGCCTCAAAAGTCCACATCAATTGGAAAATCCTGCAGAGCATTTGGGAATTGCTCACGTACCACAAGCCTCTGAGGGAGGACAATGTTAATGGGGCTCCCAATCCTGCCAGATTCTTATTAACAGATTCTTATTAGTATACTCTGTGGCAAAGAACAAATTGAGGGAATGTTGGTCCTGCTCTGGGTGTTGGACCAGTAACATATTGAGATTGCCTCCTGGTTGTGCAAGGCCATGAAAACCTGAGCTAGCCCACTGAGAGCCGCCTTGGCATGGATGCTGAAATCTCCTGACATCACAACTGAGACTATCTCAGCCAACTCAGGTAGGGAGGCTGCCGATCCACAGGGTGGGGGGAGGCTGCCGATCCACAGGGTGGGGGGAGGCTGCCGATCCACAGGGTGGGGGGAGGCTGCCGATCCACAGGGTGGGTGGGGGTACACAGCAGCAATGCTATCTTTCTCTCTGATAGAATATCAAAACAATCACTTAGTGGGCATCCCCATGGTAAGGATACTGCGAGGCGAATGCGAATGGGCCTTGCAAGAGTCCCCATGCAAAGCCCTAATTCGGGCAACATGAGGGACAAAATCCTCAAAATCGTAACAATCCCCCATTATAACTGTTCTCACCCCGAATTAAGGGGCAAGAATGGGTTATCTGAGGGCATGGAGACACTCCTGGGTTATGATCGCAGCATTATCGGGCAGGGTTTTGCTGTAACCGCCACTAATGCTGAGATCACAACTGTCCCCCCTTACTTGAGTGCTTAATTGCCCAGGTAAGGGCTTGATTTACCCCAAACAATCGCCTGACAGGCGGGTATAGCTGTCATGCGCACATGCATAGCTCTGTTAAAATGATTAAAACACACGCGGCTTTCACATCTGTTTTAATCATCTTACCAGGGCTCTCCTCATGCTTGACAGCCTCTATACCTACCTGACAGTTGCTCAGCTGATTTCAGGGCAGCTGTCAGGTGATTGTTTGGGGTAAATCAAGCCCTTGCCTGGGCAATTGCACACTCAGGCAAGGGTGATGGTGGAGAAAACTGCGGCATCCCGATGCAGGGATTTACTGTGGTTTTCATGGGGACAGGCTGGTTTGCCCTGAACCCACCTTGTCCTCCATTGCCATGGGGACTCCTTAATGTGAATTAAGATTTGCATTAAGGCTGCCCCAAATCCACCGCGAGGCAGGGGCAGCCCCATGGGGATGAGCCCTTAAACTCTGTCACAAAACTAATAGGCAGCCTAGCGAAAGATGTTAAGAGGTACTTTAAAAACTACATAGATCTGGCCATACAGTCACTTTGGAGTCAATTCGATGGTACCTTTACCTTATCTAAAGAATATATTTCAAGTTAGCATTGTAGAGTTAGCACACCACACTGGAAATTATAGCTACAAGTAAAATTGTCCTATGGAAATGTCATAACAAGAAATGAGTAGAACAGTGATCCTGTTAGTGGTCCTTAGCATCTGATTTCCAGAGGCATTTTTTTTTCTGACCTTGGAAAATGTGTCAAGCCACTGTGACAAATATACTTTCCCCTGACCTCACAAGGATGGTAGGATTTAGAAAACAAACCATTCACTCCATTTTTAAGTTAGCCAGTTTATGTACATATTTTGTTTTACTTTCTTCCCAATTATGATTCAGGGTTGCAGTTTGAATAGAACCAAGACCATGTAAAAGAACATAAAAACTTATTTTATCAACATTAATCTCTGAAGCATTTTGTAGTAATCCCCAAAGAACCTCGAGAAAAGCTTCTCTTTCTTCCAAGAAATTTCCGCTGGCTCATTTTTTGCTATTAAGGATGATAAATTATATAATCACACTTTTTTGTTTAAACTAATGGCTCTTTATACAGTGTGACCATAAACCGTGAGATCTTGCCAATGTTCTTCCAGTTTTATTATGCAACTCTGAGCTGTTTACCAGTGACAGCTGATGCCCACCGTGACTGGTACAACAGAGGGCAAGGTGGTTAAAAGGAAACAGTATCAGAAGTCAGAACAGGTAGACCCAATGGCTTGTGAGCCACTAAGGAAACAGCTCCTCCCTGGCAATTTTCAAGCAGTTATTCTTTTAGTATTTTCATTTTCCATTTTGTTTTTAGTGTAACCTACCCTGAGACTTTCAGGTAGAGGGTACGATAAAGAAGAAAATAAATATAAAGCTGCAATTCTATGCAAAACCACATGAATGTTGAAGATAGTGAATTATGCATATATTTACTAATCCTGAATTGGAACAGTCATGGAAAAAGAAAAGAAACTAGATTCAAGATCTGAACTCCTAGGTCTGTTTGTGGGAAGTCCACTTTGCCCTAAAGGGCCACCTGTTGGCAGCCATTAGTAACATGGCAGAAGATAACCCAAAAGCTAATATAGAGGAGACCGGCACTTCCAAAGCTGCCAATATATTGATCAGGCATGGAAGTCTACACAGTTTGGTCTAGTGGATAAGGAGCCGGACTCTTATCTGGGAGTACTGGGTTTGATTCTGCCCTCTTCCATGAAGCCAGCTGGGTGACTGTGGGCTAGTCACAGCTCTCTTCTTACTTCTCACAGCTCCACCGACCTCACAGGGTGTTCTGTTGTGGGGAGAAAAATAGCTGCTTTGAGTGAGAAAAGCTGGGTAGAAAAGCCAACTCTTCTTCTTAAATGGCTTGGCTCCAATTCCCCCTGCTCTGAGTTGCTTTCCTCCCATGAAAATACTGCAGAATTCTATGACTTACCTTTTAATTCAACTTAATTTCATTTTGCTAAAGTTGTTTATTTTAGTGAAGTAAACTTGGTACTGGACTGAAGGTTTCATTTTGACTCGAAGCATCCATTCCTCTTAGCTTTCATCCTCTCAGGGGACAGGGCTACTGAAGTTTTGGGGGTATTGGTAGGGGCTCTGAAAGCTGTCTTAGGGCATTGCAGTGCTGATCCCGGCATTAACTGGATTTTGAATTGGCCCTCATAAAGCTTCCTCAGGAAAGCTAGTGGCAACGTGTGGGTGAGGTTAGACCATCATGAACTCGATTTTGTTTTTTAAAAAAACACATTTTAAACCATTTTTCTTTCCAGTTCTTTAAATAGTGGAACACCGCTGCACGTTTCAATGGGAAAAAGTCACACAGTTTAAAATCGTCTTTTTTTAAAATTTATGGAAACGGCTAGGTGAGGGGGGACCGGTCCGTCGTCTGGGCGTTGCGGCCAGGCACAATCCTTTCTGCCCCCCCCCCGGCCCGAGAGGGACGAAGGGTCCCCCTGTCACCAGCGAACAGGAGACCAAGATGCATTGGGGGGGGGGAGGCACTTTGTGCGGCGAGGGCAACACACGGGGGCGCTGCTGAGGCGCACGGCCAGGAGAGAAGCAGAAGCAACTCCCTGCGCGTCCGCTTTCTATTCCTCCCCCCCCCCCACGGCGGTAAGGGGACTCCAGGAAGGCTGCTGCGGTTCTGCGGCTGCGTTCACACCTACGTTTTAATCCAGCTTCATTCCGCTTTCAGAGGGATAGAAAATCTCAGCAAACCGAACGGTCATTTTGTTTCCGCATTATCTAATCCAAAGGTTAGATTTTTCCCGAATTAGCGAACGCCGAAAGGAATCAGCTTGTCCACTTCGGTGGTGTGTTCTCTCCTTCTGGAAGCGGACCGAAGCCGGATTCAAAACGTAGGTGTGAACGCAGTCAGCCGCGCGTCCCCGAGCCGATCCCGGCCCAAGGGTGGCTTTAGGGAAGCCTTCTCTTCCTGCTACCTCCCCGCGGAGGGCCTGAACGGCTCTAGTCACAAGCCAGGCCGCAGCTCCTCGCCGGGCACCCGCCCCCCGCCCCGCCGGGAGCCCCCTTCGTCCGCCTTGTCCGCCGCCGGCCGGGGCTCCGCTTCCTTCCTTCCACGAGCGGCTCCCCCGCCGAGAGACTCTTTCCCGCCTCCGGCGCGTGGGATGAGGCCGGCAACGTGGCCCGCCTTGGCTGCGGCAGACGCGGAGGAGCGCCCGCTCGCCCGCCCGCCCGGGAAGGCCCCGAAGAGGAAGCGATCCGAAAGCAAGCGCCGCTCTCCCCGCCCGAGTCCCGGCGCGACGCGGCTGCATCGCAGGAGTTGCCGCCGGGCGACCCGTCCTCTCCCCGGCTGGCCCGAACCAGCCCTCCAAACCGCCTTGGCCGCCTCGCCTCGCCTCGCCTCGGCAGGTCCCCCCGGCCGGGCTCCGGAGTGACGCGGCGCGGTGGCCGCTGTTGCAGCGACGGTGACGGCACAGGAGTCCCGGCGGCGGCGACGAAAGCGCCGATCCCTGCCGGCGGGGGCGCGCAAGTCAGGGCGCTCGCCGGCCGCTGCTGCCTTCGCCGCCTCCATCCCGCCTGCCTCTGCCCGCCCCTCCGGCCGCGGAATCTGAGCGCCGCCGCCGCGCTCCGCCGGGAACCTCCTCCCCTCCCCCGCCCCCCGCGTCCCTCCCCCGCCCCTCGGTGGTGATGTCCGCGAGGGACATGGAGTTGTTGGCCGGAGCCTATAAAAGCCTCTGACACGAGCCCGGGCGCCGCCGCCACCGCCACCAGCACCGCCGGGCAAGCGAGCGAGCGCCGAACCGCAGCGGCAGAGCAGCGCGCCCCTCCATCCGGACCACCAGGCAGCAGCAGCAGCAGCAGCAGCAGCAGCAGGGCGAGCCGGGTACCGCTGAGCCATCCCCATCATGTCCCACCACTGGGGCTACGGCAAGGACAACGGTGAGTCCCGCCTGAAGCGGCGTCGCCCGGAGGACTCCAGCGTGTGCCCCCCCCCCAGTCCACAGGGGTCTGCCGCTTGCCGGAGAGGCTCCGGCCGGCGGGCGCGCGGCACCTGCTGCTCCCGGCGCGCACCTTGAAGCCGCCCGCCGCCGTGTGCGCTACCCGAGCGGGCGCCTCTCCGGTGAGAGTTGCCCTGCGCCGCGGATCTCCGCGGATCGCTCTCGAGGGGGAGACGGCCGAACTCCGGAGCCGAAGCGCAGTGGTCGCGGGCGATCCTGACCCGGCTCAGAGAGGGGGAGAGGCCTGGGATGCCGCTGGGACGCTTCTGCCTAGAGGGTTCCCGCGATTGGTAGGGTAGCTGCGGAGGTAGGGAACGGGGCGCCTCCTGTCCCTCTCGCGGGTACCCGGGATGCACATGATGGAGTAATCCTGTAGAGTGAGATCGACTCGGAATCCAGCGCCAGCCGATCCCCCTTCCCACCTTCTAATCCGGTTATGTACTCTCCGTCTTCCCGACTGAGTTCCTACGAGCCTCTTGCCGGGGTGCTGGATAGCGTGCTCTGAAGGACGGGGCTCCGCATTCCTCCGCCTCCCATCAGATGATCGGGATACCTGAGGTCGGGGGAATTCGCTCGGTCTTCGCCTGTGGGATTTCAAAGAACACCCCTGGCGATCCCAGAAGCAGCCTGCGAAATGAGGATCTTCCTTTCCTCCTCCTTCCCTTTCTCTCCTTCCCTGCCTCTAGGAATCTGAGATATGTGGGGCAGAAAACTAACCTATCTAGTTATGTCGCTGCCACATCCATGGATATCCAGGTGGGGGTCAGTGTGAGGCTTTGAAAGGCAGGGGGATGCTGCTATGGTTTGTCTCAGCTAAGAGAGGCTCCCTGTGTCCTCTGTGTGGAGATCATCCTGAGCATTCCTGGGTTGATTTTTAAGTATGTTCCATTCTGTCTCACGCTCACATAGAAGATAAAGGCGGAGTGGCTTCCACTTTCCTTAAGATCCCTGTGAATTCCCCAGCCTCAAAGCCCTAGGTGGATGCAAGCATACAAATCCTCATGTTCCTTTCCCAGGCTTGCTCTGTCCCTGCTTGCAGTTCCAGAGATGGCCAAGAGATCATTTCATCCTCACATCCAATATTGATGAGGCAAAAGTTAAAGCCTCCCATCTCCACGGAAGGCGTTAAGTCAGCACTGACTTTCCTATCAACCTTTTCCCCCTTGCGACTTTTGCCCATTCTTCATTCCTGTGCTTTTTCCTCTCTCCTCGCTTCTTTCTAGGTCCTGCTCACTGGCATGAGAGCTGCCCCATTGCCAACGGAGAAAGGCAGTCCCCGATTGACATCCAACAAAAATCTGCCAAGTACGATCCTTCGCTGAAGTCCCTGAGCATCAGTTATGACCCATCCGCAGCCAAAAGCATCCTCAACAATGGGCATTCTTTCAATGTGGAGTTTGATGACTCCGGTGACAAATGCGGTTAGTACTTAGCTGTGTGTATGGTGGGGTACATTTGAGGATTTGGGGGCAAGGGAGCGAAGAAGGAAGAGCGGTCTCTTAACCTTAGGTACCTGGCCAAATGAGGGTTTGCTACCTTCATAGTGCTTCATTGCACCTAGAAAGGATTGCATTACGAAAGCAAGAAAAGGAAATGCAATCCACTTTGGTTTCTTTGGGGCTTTATATTTTATTTACCCCACATCTGACAGCATTGGAGACTCCTGATGAGGTTCAAAATTGGTGTGGTAATGTTCTAAATAGGAGATCTAATAGACCAATCATAAATATAGTTTCTTCAGAATCCTATTTGCTTAATACAGTGGGGCTGCCTTCTAGGTAAGTCCATACAGAACGTGACAAGCTTAATGACCTTCATGGTGAGATCTTCATGTAGATATATCTCCATACATCTTTCTCTCGTTTTCTAATCTTTTTTTCTCCTGCTTTAGCACAGACTCATTTCACAGATACAATTGCTGCTTTGCGTGGCACTTACCAATACAGATGGTTTGGGTTAATCTGTGTGACCAATTAATCTTACTCTTCTGTGCATCTTGGAGCTGGTTAGAATGCACCTGAACTGCTTCTAGATGTCTGTATTTTTTTCTTGCAGAAAATTTCTGAGTTATATGATATTATTAAAGGGGAAAAAATATTGCATTCTGAATGTGGTTTTATTACTTTTTCTTTTGCAAGCTGGCTTGAGCACCTCAGAGGGAGACAGCTAAATGCAAATCAAACTAATGTATAATGTCAGTAAATAAAATTACTGTTTTAGATTTCCAGGCCACACAAATAAAATTAAAACACAGTGCTGCAGTGTCCCTTCTGTGCAGTTCTGTACTACAGAAATGTGTAAAATCTGCAGCGTCTATAGTGTGTTTTGCATTGGAAAAAGAAGTGATTCTTTAAGATGAGGACCGTCAAACATTAAAAAGCATGGGGCATCCTCAGGGAGGCAGATTTGTAGAACTTCCTGTTTTTTAAAAGCCACCTTTTGGAGTTTCTGCATAAAGCTGCAGCACATTCTTCTCACATTCCCACACAGTTCACTGATGGCTAGTTACTCATCCTTTCAGCAGCATGTGCTGTGCAGAAAAAAAGAATAATTTTGTAGATGTGTTCCAATAAGGATTCCGTGACGGCATGAGCCAGGCTGATGTTCCAATCTACTCTTGTGAGTAAGGCTTCTGGAGCTCGTTTTTTAATCACTGTAATTTCTCTGCCAGAATCCTGTGCGGCAGCAATTCTCACCCAGCCACAGCGACCGTGAATGAGCTTTTAAATGTAGGAAATGGTGCCATTGTAAAAACAGAAGCTGCTGCTTTCTCTAGACGCTGCCTGATTTGACTTGCTTGAGCAAGAGTTCTATTTCTTTTTCTGTGCTGCCTGTGTCATTCAGGGGGCAAATTCAAAGAGCCTTTGCACAGTTCTCAGAGTGCACTGCAAGCAAACATATCAAGAGCTGCTATCCAAAGTCCACTTCTTTTGAATTTTAATAGACTATTGTGGGTGTAAAAGTGGTTTCTGTACTGAAACCAAAGTGTGTGCTTAAACAGCAATACTTCATGTTAATGTCAAGATTTATACACACACAAAAACCTTTAATTAATCAAGAGAAAGACAGAAAGCCTTTTTAGCTGAAAATTCTGTGGCAGCTGCTTGCCTGCTCCTGGAGCTGTTGGAAAGGGAGGTTAAAGATTCGAAGCACTATGCCTTTAAGCCCTTGAGAAAGCCCAGTACTGCAAATGTAATGCAGAAATCTATATGTAACCATCAGTAGCAGGGGCTGTTCCATAGGATTAGAATTTTGGAAGGATTAGAATATTGTCATGGGTCATGTGCTTTAAGCTTTAGCTTTATCCTACTGTACACTTGTGCAGAACACCCTGGCACATACTCTCTAACACTCTGTAACTCGGATTTTGCGTTGGACAAATTGCAAAGATACTTTGCTCTGGCAGCAAAAATGGAGATTATCCAGAATGTTTGAGTCATTTGTTTTAAACCTTATGGAGGCCGGGAAGAGAAGGAGGCCAGTGGGTATGTAGGAGACTGGGGAGCTAATTATAAAAGTAGGTGCTTGAGACTTGTGTGGCACAAGGCTGCTTAGTAGTAGCTGAAGCCCTCTGTGGTTGTGGGACGGAGGAGAAGGCAGATTAAGAGGAAGTGCTAACGGGTCAGAATAGGTCAAGCTAATGGAAGGCCTCCGGATCCACATGTGGACGTGGATCAAGGAGTCCCCACCCCCTGCTGGCACGGCTCTGTCTGCTTTAGACAGAGCTTGATCCAGATTAAGGAGGTATTTAATTAGGTTTAGCAGTGGACCAGTGCAGCCCTGCTCCAGAATGTGGGAGGTGTGCAGGCAGCATGCCCTCCCATGTCTGGAAATACTGGGGAATGCCGTTCAGTGGTGTGCCATAGTGTGGCACTGAAAAGGACCCCGAGAGGTCCCAAGGCTAGGAACGTTGTTCCTAGTCCTCAGCGGTGTGGGAATGCAGCTGCAAAACTTGCATGAGCTTTAAGGCTGCAGGGTGGGCAGATCTTGCCCATGCCTTCTTGTGGTTGGGTTTGGTGGGTCTGGCTATTCCAGACCCACTGTTCTCGGCCAAAAAGCAGATACAGGAAGAAAGGGCCCCTGCTTCTAAAAAAATTTAAGTCATGTGGACCTGAAATTTGTTTTAGAACTTGCAGAGACACTTCAGTAATTTAGAATGTATGCAAGGACTACGAGGTTCCATGTTACGCAGCTTAATTGTTGATTCCAAAATTGTTTATCCCCAAAATAATATTTTGTGTGGAATGTGTCTCATGCCAGGGTGCTGAATCTCCATTTGGCTAAAGGAGACAGTGAGCCCCGTAAATAGGGATAGCACCTCTGAAAATCTTGTCCAGTTATTGAAAGACTGTGCTGTAGCATTGTTTACGTACATTTACCCTGGAACAGTAAGTGGGAAAGATGTACAGAAGCTTTCCCCCCTCTTTTAGAAGACTGGCTTAGCCAGAAGACCGAGCAGAGACGTTGATCATTTTGATCATTTTGCAGCAGCAAGCTGGTCTCAGTCATCACAGCTTGTAGAGAGTGGGAGGAGGAAGCGGAGGAGTAAGCCAGGACTAGAGGGGAACTGCTCAGAGTAGCTCATAGCAAATCTGTGTCCAAAAATATGGGGAATGGGGAGGAAGCCTTAGCATCATAAATTCAGGTACCTACACTTTCCACTGGTTTATTAAAATTGCTGGGTTGTAGCCACGTAGGTGACGTAAACTTATTAAACCAGACTGGTGTTCCAGACCAGCAAATGTACTAGGAGAGCTCCCTTCTACACACTGGTGCGGAGACCACACAGGGAAGGGAAAATCCTAGTACATTTGCTAGTCCACTATCCTGGCTACTGTAGAATCACCCTGTGATTCATGAGGTCTCAGATCGAACCCCTGTTAAAAAATGTTAGGTGGCACTGGGAGCCCAATTCTGTGAATTGCATCAGTCAAAGAAAATTAACATGATTTCAATATTTTTCTGTTTTTAATCTTTTTTTCAAAGTTGTCTGATAAACTTACTTTGAGATTTTGAAGAAGTGGTATTAAAGTGTTTTAAATAAATAAATAAATAAATAAATAAATAAATAAATAAATAAATAAAGTGAGGACAAATTCCCTGAATTCTAAAGTCAGTGAAATTCACATGGTAGTGAAATATTTTGACTACGTGTTCCTTGCTGGGAGATCTTGTTCCATGTTTATCTGCTACATTATTACAGAATTCCCCAAACATTTATTCTGACTGTCATAAAATATTACGAATGCTACAATCAACCTTGAGCCTAAGAGAAAGAAACATTTTTGAATGTTTGGGAGTTTTGTTCTGCAGAATGCCCAGGAAATAAAAAAATAAGAGAAAATCAAACATCAAAATCTTATTGCATGTATGGTGCTTACTTTAAAAGGTCTGCTTCACTTGATGGGCACGATTGGATGCTTGTTTTAAAGCTTACCATTAACATTTAATGGTCTCCAGTACAGCACTGGAAATGCCATAAGTTCTGAAATAGCAGAAAATCAACACCACATCATTTGTTGTGTAAGCCTTTCATTTACAGTGCTGGTTGGGGAAAGTGTACCGATTTGTAGGATTTTCTCTCTCTCGTACTGCAGGTATTTTTGCTTTTGATTTTTTCTGGGTAGTATCAAGATTTGAACATTACCATACTAATGAATATGCTCAAAGTCTAAACAACTTCTTATAATAGACTGGAGACTCTTTAAATATTAGGTTAAAACCATGGCAGTGAAGCTTATGTCCACACAGTGGTTTTGAACCCCTATGGAACCCAATATATTAGTTTCACTGGGTTGTATAACTAGCTGACGGTACTTTCAGGGCATTGCCCCATATTTAACAAAAATATCTGCAGAACTATTCTTGATATGAGAATAAGACATCTTTGCAGTATATGTGTTTGGATGAAATCAGTGGAAGCTATTTGTATGTTTTCTGCAAAATGCAGTGTGGGTACAGAGGTATCAGTTGTATGGGAAAGTCTCCTGCTTCAAACTTTCCACACAGCATGCATGGCTATAGCTCCAGTTCAGAAAAGAAGGAATGTTGCTGCATCAGCTGACTCTATAATATGACTAGTGCTGTATTCATACAGTCCTTCCTTCTTTCTTTCTGGAATAATTCAGGTTTAGACAGAAAAAATGTTGAAAGCTATGTTAGTATAGTTTCATGCCTTCAAGCAGAGGTGCATGACACTAGAGTGATCAAATATGAATTATGCTGGAATCACTTCGAAGTGGACGTGTCTAGAAAACCATAGCATATTAAGCGATATTAATTCACTCAATAGTATTTGCTCCGTAACAGTATAGCACACTGAATAACAGCAATAGTACATTTTACTGTGCATTTACAGGTGCTGTAAGATGCACAGCCAGCTGTGAAGTTATACAGCTTATGTGGCGTACACCTCCAGCTTTTGTGATGCAAGCCAGCTGTCTACATATTATCAGAACGAGTCTTGCCTCGAGCTGTATGCTGCTTTGTTATCTAATGTGTAATCCGAACCGGTGTAGATTCAGGAATCAAACGCATGGTTTTAAAAAGGATTAGCTTCTGCCTAGAAGTGTGCATGGCAGCAGACTCAGGCCCTGTCCAGATAGGGGGAACATGGTGCCAGTACCGTGTGCGGTGGTGGAGTTGTCTTGCATAGCTGAGGCAACCCCACCATAATCCCACTAATTCCCCCTTAAAAACACAGCATTGACTGTGGGTTCTCCAGCAATAGCTCTTCTTCCTTATTTTCTGGTTGGAGCTGCCATCATAGGTCATCCACCATGCATGCGTGGAGATTGAAACAGGTGTCCACGCACATGTACAGAGGTGCCAGTGCACATGTCTGGGCATTCAGGATTCCCACATGCTCAGGTGTGCGCATCAGTAAAATGCATCCATCTAGCTAAGAGGTATAACTGCGGAGGGAGGATTTCCTGCATTATTGTCTCCTAGCAGGATATCTGGCTGCTGCCCAGTGGTGGCCTTAATGGCCGAGCCCTGGGTTTCCTGGCAGTAGTCCAAAGAACGA
Source organism: Aspidoscelis tigris stejnegeri (assembly GCA_023333525.1). Lineage (NCBI taxonomy): Eukaryota > Metazoa > Chordata > Lepidosauria > Squamata > Teiidae > Aspidoscelis > Aspidoscelis tigris. Next base: position 32,977,954 of record JALMGA010000004.1, on the reverse strand, counting down.
GGCCATAACAGGGTGGAACACAACTGAAGTCATGCTGTTGCCTTACCAATGGCAAACTGGGTGAAACTGTGGCTTTGAGACTTTCAGTTACATTATTGGCCGCTTTCCTCACCCTTGGGATTGATCTGTGGCTTACATAACACAAACCACACATAGGTTCCATTTTCAGTCAAAATGGCTTCTCTGTATTATTACAAAAGAAAAGCATCAGTCAATTCATAGTATTATATTAACCACTGATTTGTTTATTATAAAGTAGCGTTAGATTTATTTATTATTTGTATTTCTATCCCGCCCTATACCCGAAGGTTCCAGGGTGAGTAAAAACCTTTAAAACAACAAATTACAAAGACTATATATTAAAATCAATATTATACATTAAATAGCCAGAATAGATGGATGAGATGTTATTATTCCATAATGCACGTGAAACAGAGTAGCATTATTGAAATGTCTCAAGAATGCTTAAATTTTAACTAGGGTTCCTGTACGGTTTAATAGCTCTGTAGAACAGGAAACTGCAGAGGATGTGCATATCTATTGAAGTCCCCACCTTCAAACTATTATAAGAACCCTGATCTGGATTCTGCATGAAAATCCTAGGGGCAGAACTGAAGCAATAAAAGTTGAGAATTTACTTATTCTTAAAAGCCAATGAGATGCCTGTAAGGACCACTTAAATCTCACATAAATGGATCCTGGGGAGTTTTTTGGGTACTTTACAGTTGCTGCCTTAGGTGAATTCCTCTAAGAGTGAAAGAATAATTATTCTCTGAAATGCTTTTTCTCTTGTAGTACAAATGCATTCTGTTCATATTTTATTGATGTTTCACTCTTCTCTGTGAATATTATGCTTAATTTTCATAGAATGATCATCCGAGGGGGAGTCCCCAAAAGACTTATTTACTTCTCCACTGTCACTCTACTGTGACTCTACTGAAGTGGACTTTAAAAGTGCCATGCAAATCAGGAATAAGCGTCCGCATGAGGCTCAGGAAAATGCGTGTTTTTAACGCACCTTCCGTCCCCATAGGATCCCTGTTTTCTTTGCGTGCATCTTTTTCTCCCCGCCCCTGCTCTTGTTCATAGGGTGCAAAGGAGAAACAGCAATCGCCTCTCTGTTCGTCTCCCAGATCTCTCCCCCCCTTAAATGGCTTCTCGTGCTGAAAAACATTCACTCTCACCACTTTCCCTGTTTTTGCTTTCAAAAATCCACCCTGCCCAGCGCACGAGCGCTGACAATCCCTGACAACTCCAAAGGAAAAACAGCGATCGGCTCTCTGCCTCTCCCCCCCTTAAATGGCTTCTCGTGCTGGAAAACATTCACTCTCACTACTTTCCCTGTTACTGCTTTCAAAAATCCACCCCCTGTCCAGCGCAGGATCGCTCATTCACTCATCACTTTCCCTGTTATCGCTTTAAAATCCACCCCTAGCAATAATCCACCCATTTCACACCTCACAGCGATTGCAACAATGTTGCAATTCTGCGTGATTCTGGCTCTTTAGTTCTGAGCTTTAGAAAATGAAGCTGTTTTTGTGTTTCTGCTGTGTGTGTGCAGGCGGCAATCCCCGCCCCTTTTGCCACAGAGCGTCCTCAAGGTAAATGTAGCGAGGAAAACCCGCAACTTACAGAAAGAGCGCTGGAAGAGTTGTTTAAAGTGCATGTATTTTGTCGCGCGATTTCCACGTTTTGTAGCGCTGGAACCTCATTAAAAACCCTGGCTTGGGGACGCTCAGAGGCAAAAGGAGAGTCTTGGCAGACTTTTTATTCCTTGGGGACAAGCCCCAATTATTTTTTTAAAAGAGCTTATCAGAAAGACACTTGTTTTACCCCTAAAGAGCAGTTGGAAAATTTGATAAGGCAGAAGTCTTGTTTTGAGATGATAACTTGAGAATTATGAAATTACTTCCCAAATATCCTGTTTTAACATACATTGACAATTTGCCAGCGGTTAAGCCTCACCCTGACTGAACTTTTTGATACAGCCTGTGGGTGTCAACCAAGGAGAATCCACCCTTCTGTAAGGACATCATTTTCAACACGGTTCTAGAACTTATTTACATGCTATAAATAGTGTGGACAGGCTTCTACAGAAGCCAATCCAAGGGGTGGGAGAGGGATGGAAACTGAGCCAGTAGAGCAATGGCCCCATCTTTAAAAAAACAAAATTTCTCCCAGATTTTTTACTTTAGTCCTTTAGCCAGTTTGGTCTAGTGGTCAGGGTGCCGGACTCTTTATCTGGGAATACCAGGTTTGATTCCACCCCACCCTACCCACGAAACCAGCTGGGTGACCTTGGGCTAGTCACAGCCCTCTTCTGAGCTCTCACAGCCCCACCCACTTCACAGGGTGTTCTCTTGTGGGGAGAAGAATAGAAAGCTTTGTCAGCTGCTTTGAGTCCCCTTAAATGGGTAAGAAAAGTGGGGATGGTCAACGTGGACCCATAAGAGGAACAAAGTTAAAACAACAAACTTAAAATGGAGGCAAAAGAAGGAGTGAGAATTAAAATTTCAGTAGCTGGGTTCTGATGTTTATGGTTAGTGAGAGGCCTTTGACCCTTGCTGAGGTTACTGTAGGATTTGTGTCCTCTAGTAAAAATTTTACTACCGTAGGTGCTTTTTCACACTTGGTCTGGGAGCAGTTCCGGGTAGATTGTGGGGACATGTGATCTGCCTGGAGCAATCCCCAAGGTCTCTGTTTTCCATGCCTTACCTGCTGTGGACAGCTGCCCACATGCTGTTGGGAAAAGTATTGGAGCAGTGTGAACAGGACACTTCCAAATATAGCATCCCAACCTGTCTCTCTCTGCCCTTGTGCAGTATATGTGCCATCCCTTCACCCAGTCACAGACAGAGTGGGTGAGATATCTGTCATGTGGATGCAAGACCTGGGGCTGAAATGTGGCCATTGCACGCCTGCTGCTGCTGTGCAGAAACAGGAAGGTTTCTGCACCCAGTGGGTGAATGATCCCAGCCATTCCTGAAGTGAACCAGCCAATGATCTCTAGAGATCATTCCAGCCAGGTGAATGCTAACCTGGCCCAAGCAGGTGTTATTGACAGGTTGGATATCACAGCACAAATGACCAGGAAAACCTGTTGTTAGATTTCTTTCCAGGTTCAAACCCAGCTGTGGCATTTTCTGTGCCCAGAATTTTGGCATTTTTATGGTATTATCCTTTCTCTTTGAGATTTTTTTAAAATTTAGATTCTTTTTAAAAATCTATTGGATACCGGTCCGTAAAATTTTGTTGATTAGGTTATTTTATCCATTTTGAGTTGTTCCATGTGCTGATTACTGGTCAAAATTACATTTAAACAAGAAGCACGCCTCCTTTTGCAGCTCTGCTCTTCTCTCATTGCCCACTGCTGAGCTTTCTCACACCCCTGTCATACTTTTCCATTCCCCTTTCTTTGGTTATTAATTTTTCCTATGAAAAGCATGGAAAAATGTTGAATGGATGAATGGATGAATACCTGTCCATTTTGCGGGTGGAGCTATATGTGCCAATAATACAATTTTGTTAATGCTGTTTCATAACATACAACTTTCTTCCAAGGATTCACTTTTCTCTCCAGGTAGACTACATGCAAACTGTTGTGAAGTGTGTGTGTGTCTGTTGCTGGGTGTACAAATTGCTGGTTGTTGGCAATTAGGACTTCTGGATTTATACGTGTGATACAAAAGAGATGTAGGGAGATTCTACATTAGCTGGTATACCAAAACCAGCAAACATACTAGGAAACCTCCCCCCCCCCACACACATTGGTGTGATTTAAGGGAGGCTAGTGTACAGTTGCCTACATACTGTATGCTTCATCACAAGAGAAGCATAGATGAAAGTTTGTGAGCATGTTTTCCTGAATCGGGCTAATTATAGTATTTGAAATAACCCTAGGTCACACAGGTCAACTGCAGATTTAGGATACCCATAAATAGCCATAAGTCTTTAAATAAGTTTCCTCAGTTTTCTAAGGCTGTGGTGACAAGTTCATTTAGGGCAATTCCTAATCATAGACAAACTAGCAAGATGGAATACATGTAACTAAGAGGTAAGGTTAAAGTTTTGCAAGGTTGTTATCTCCTCGTGTTGAACCTTCTGGTGTTATCAAAAGTCCCCAGCTGATTTTTGCAAGGGCAATTCGCTGTGTGTTTATCAGAGTGAGGAGAGGGGGGAAAAAGGTCTTATGAAAAGCTTTTTTTTTTTAGGATGGAAGATACTGTATATGGCCCTTACACTTGCTTAACTAGTGCTATATATATACTATACCAAATATTTGGGGTGAGCAATCGGAATGTTCCGTTCTGTTTGTGCTAATTTAGAATGAAATCCTAATATAGAAAACATGGTTGATGGAGATAATTTTTTTTCTTAAAAAAGGTTTCCTAAAATATGACACGCTGCTGTGTATAGAGGCTGCTGGATAGTGATTAAAAGTCACCCTGATTGAACTTGTCAATAAAGGCTTGTGGGTGAGCCGAGGACAATACAGTTTAATCCTTTAAAATCTGTATTAGTGTGCCTCATGTCAGCAGCAGCAGAGTACATTGAGGCATGGGATATTCTGGAAGAAATCATTTATTTTTCAATCCTCTTAGAATAGTTTCAAGGCACATGTATATTATGTGCAAGAGAACTATTCACATACACAGATTTATAAGATGTTGCTGTCTGTAGGAACATGAAAGGCTGACCTTCAAGAAATCAGATTTGTGTCTTTCTTAGTATTAGTACTAACAAATGCCTTTCTACACGGACCCCTTTTTATATGGATTAAGGGTCTGTATAGTTCACATCTAAGCCTTGTAGATCTGCGTTTTAATGGGGATCTATGAAGCTATGGCCCCTGCTGGTCCACTCTGTCTGCACAAGACAGAGCACAATCTGCAGGTGACTAACAGATCCAGCTAATTGGGTCTACCAGTAGACCATTGTGGCCCTGATCTGGAACATGTGAATTATGCAGAACGTGTGCCCTGTCTCCCATGTTCTGGACTACCAGTGGTGCCTTTCAGGGAGCTGCCAAAAGCACACCCCAGAGACCCAGAGGATGTGTGTGGGTGTGGCTACAAAGCCTCAGATCAGCCCTGTCAGCGCACATGGTGATGATTCAGTCCATACCTTCCCATGATCCAGACCAGTGGGCTGGGCTATTCCAGATCCATCAAAACGGATGGATGGCAAGTAAGGGCAGGTAGCGTCATTGTATAGCTGACAGGATGAAAACACTTCATCTTATTTATTTAAGACATTTTCATGCAGCTTCTCGGTTTTTTTCTCATTAGAAAATGCTAAAAGAGGTTTACAAAAAAGATTAAAAACAAGGGTTAAATAAAAATCACACACAGTGGAAGAGTAGCCAATAAAAACACACCTTAAAGCTATGGCCCTGCAGATATTGGTGAGCACCATTATTTTGAGCCCTAACTAGACAGAAAGGATTATGGGAGACAAGGGCTGCCTCCACACACAGTAGAAAAAGCATCTCCAAAATGACAGTATAGGTGGGAGTGTATGACAATTAGGATTATAATTCCTCTTCTAATCCATGCTAAAGGCCAGAAAATGCACTTTAGAAGTAGATTCTCTGGCCTTTAATATGAATTAGAGATGGAATGAGAACAATAGTTTGTGACATTTACCACTTCCAAAGTTTTTTTGAGTTCTTTTTTCTGCATCGGATGAAGCCAGTAATATCGGGACAGCTATGGGCTCCCATCTGCACATTGATGACCCTACCTGGGACCTCCCTTGGACCACACCAGTATGTAGGAGGGAAGTAGGACTTGCAAGACCTCCAAGTGCCTTTCTTTCCCTTGGCATCTCCCTTTAGTCATGTAGGCAAACAGGCCAGAAAGCCCCAGCTAGGTTGCTATTAAGTGCCAATATAGAATTATAGTAACTAGCTGTGTTTTGTATCTTTACATACTTGGAGGTAAAGATATTAACCATGAATTAACACCACCCAACTTGTTCAAAGGGAGGAATGAAAGAACTATTTGCTGCATTAGACTTGCTATATGCTGACTCACTTAATAAGAGCTCAGTCATATATGTGTGAGTTCAAGATCTGCTTCAGTTCAAAAAATAGATTTTTAAAGGTCTACAAACTGCATAATATTCTGTTCTGAAATACTGCACATATTGTATTTGGTTTTTTTTAACATCTGGTCAGTTACGGGGTGCAAAATGAATTGCCAGATGATTTGTTTCTCAGATCAGTTTTAGCTAAATTCTGTTTCTGTGGCTCTGTTGAGATGAATTAAGATTTTGTAGCTGCTAAGCAGCCAGAGATGAACTATTGAGTAACTAAGCCTGCTGAGTCTGCATTCATCCATACTAATCTATTTGCTTTCTTCCAGTGGAGTTCAGTACTCCTTGCCAAATTAAGCTCACTGTAGGTTTCAGAACTAGAGAACATCTCAGAGAAGCCCAAAAGCAATTGGTGGACTACTGTGTGAGACAGGATGCTGGAAGCTATGTTCTAAGATGCTTGTTTAAATTTTCAGTCTTGAAAGGTGGACCAGTGGAAGGAACCTACAAGCTTCTTCAATTCCATATTCACTGGGGATCATGTGAAGGTCAAGGCTCTGAACACACTGTGGACGGAGTGAGATATGATGCAGAGGTAATGTCCTCTTTTTCCTCTTTGAAAGGCTTTCCTCTTGGCAAATATCAAAATATGAAACAGTAGACAAACCCAATTCTTGAGGCCATTGCATTTCAGATTTGTGGCTTAAGACTAATAAATCACTGCAACTTTTTAACTGACTAGAAATTACTTTAAAATAAAGGAAGCTATCGGTGTGGTCTGTGAAGCAACCTAGACGTGGTTCATGGTGCAGTAATTTTGTAGCAGCTGAACACTTTCCATGTCACTTCTTTCTTTTCATCTCTAATCCATGTGACTTGTGCTTTCTGTAATAAAGAAATACATGATATACTGAAATCTTTTCAGGCATGGCCAGTAGGTCATAGGAATTTTTCATGCTACATTCTGTAAGAGATGGTAGAATGCTTGCATGTAGGAAATTGCTTGGACAGGGTTTATAGCACAGGTATCTATGGGTGTTTCTGCAATGGCTGTGGAAACCCCATTGAGAACAAATACAAGACACATTAAAGACATATACAGGACTTACCTTCCACACTGGAGGCTGGATCCAGGACCCTTTGAGGTGTCCGCTTCTGCACACTGGTGCGCGAGACCCGTTCTTAATGGGGTCTCGCTGTTGAAAGATCCGGCCTCCAGGAAAACCTGGAAAGTTAGGTCTTCAATCCGTCCCCCCCGCCTCAATCCATTTGGAAGCAGGACGCTTCCGCACATCTTGGGCTGCCATCTTGGGAAGGACAGAAGCAGGCTTGCCTGCCTCTGGAGCCCCTCCCCTGCACATCACACACTGACGGAAATGTGCAGTGACTGGCAGCTGAATGCTCCAGTCCCATGGCTCCAGGGGTGGTGTCGGTGGCATGGGAGGCCACCTGCCTTGGGGAATCGGTGCTGCAGCCTCTGCACAGCACCCAAAGGATCCAGCTGGCAGGATCCGTACTCCCCGCATGTGTGCAAATGTGGGAGGCCTCCTTGGATCCTTCCCTATTTCGGACAGATCCTTGGGAGGACAGATCACTGGGAAATGGATTTTCTTTAATCCATTTCTCGGTGGCCAGTGCGGAAGCACCCTATATTTCCTTATTTTCATTTTTAGCTAAATGGGAAAGCTAATCAGTGCTCAATAAGTTCTTAGCAGTCCTTTCTATAAATGCCTTAGGAATAAAAATGGTTACTTCTTGTTAATGGTTAATCAGTTACTCTTCAGTATGAAGGCATTCTGTTCTAACAGGGTTTCCATCCCTCTCTCCTGCTTTTTTTTTCTTGGCTCTAGCTGCATTTGGTTCACTGGAACACAAAGTATGGTAGCTTTGGTGAGGCTGTGAAGCATCCTGACGGCCTGGCAGTTGTGGGTGTGTTTTGGAAGGTCAGTATTTTTCTTCTCCATTTCAGATTCTTTTGCTTCTTTACCAAAAAGTGAATTTACTTCCTCTGATGCTTCATCTGCACAGTTCCCATTTGGGGTGATCAGTATGAGGCTGTGAAGGAACCATTGTGATGAAGGTGGAAGGGGAGAGTCCACACACGTGAGATTCTAAAGTGGCTGTCCACAAGCACCGGTATCTTTCTGTGGGTGGAACACCACCTGCAGCAGTGATACCAACTTTACTGGAAAGGGCAGCCTCAGAGGAGTTTATTCTACTCTAGTGGGAACCCATCACTGTTGTTACTTAGGGCAAGAGTTGGCCATCCCTGGAATGGGGATGTATGGCTGCCCCATTCTCTTCCCAACCAGAGATCACCTGTTTTATGTTGTGTAGATGCTGCCTGACACCAGTTCCTTTTAGTTTCATCTATGTCTGAATTAAATTGGTCAGACTTTTAGGGTATTTTCACACTTACCAGCCTATAATGGTATAACAATGCCACATTAGGCTTCTAAAGACGTAGCATGGCCTCAACCATCCCTACTTCAAGTTCTGGAAAAACCAGCAGTACTTGAAGTGTGGATGGCCAGGCCAAGGCAGGTTGGGATCACAAGGGCAAAGTCTATGGCAACATTGCCATGGTGATCTGGACACTGCATTCAGCTTTATTGCAATGTCCACTCATCATGCCCCACCAATCAAGCAGGCAGTCCACCACTGATGGCTCTTAAGGAGGGCGTGGCCACTCCTGGTGTGCTGCATCTGTAAGCCACTGGCAGATGCACCTGACCAGTGAGCAAAACACTGGTCATCAAGAAGTAAGTGGGAACAGGCCTATAAACAGAGGATTGCAGAGTTGGGAAAAGAGAAAAAGCTGTTTAGACCAAGGCCATATTTGCATTTACCTTTCTTGTTTTGGATCAGGGTGGCCTTCCCCTGTACTGGAATAGAGAATCCATCCTGGGTGCAGGCAGATCTGTCCCTGAGACAGACTATTATGTGCCAGCTCTCTACCAGATCCAAAGCTTGTGGCAGCTTCACAACCAGTGTGTGTGGCCTTTGGACCTCCTGGGTATGTCAGATCTCAGAGGTGTGCCATCTGCACGCTTCCATGTTCTACCAGGTCTACCACCTCCATTACGCTGGTAGACCTTGAAAAACAGGTCTACCAGTAGACTGGATGAGGATGACATTTTTAGCATCCTAAACTGGTCCAGTTTGGTCTATCCTCCATCCAGTGTGGATAGAACATACTAGGAGAGGCTCATAGTCCCCTTTTTTGGACCAGTGTATCAGCAAGTGCAGAAATGGCACACGTGTCTATTTTGACACTATATTGATTTGCATTGGCAAATATAACATTTGATATAGCATCTTATATTTAGTGTGCCAGAAGAGATAAATCAAGTGGTAGGAAAGGTGCTAGTAGAATAAACTAGTCTGGATGGCTCATGCTAAGTCAACCAAACCACATGTCAAGGGATGGCAAAATAATTTGCACTGATAAACCTTTGTTATGTACCAGTAAGACCTTACTCTTAAGCACATAGAACGATTTTTTTCCAGTTAGCCACGTGATTAGGCCGATTGAGGCAGTATCACTGAGATGTGTGGGGTGGCTGTGGCATAGACATCTGGCTACTCTTAATCTTTCCATTACTATTACCACTTGGTAGATTGCAGAAAAATGTTCTTTTTTTCCTCTTGCCTAGTTTGCCACAAAGTCACACACACCAGCAGGGATTGCGTGTGACTGTATGCAATTTTTTTCCCATGATGCACTTTTCAGCAAGTGAGGGCAACCACCTGGAGTGGTAAGCAGACATCATTGAATGCAGACCTGTGTGTGACAGCCACCCAGGCCAGGCACAACATGTATATTAAGGCTATATGTACCCACATGGATCACCAGAGCAAGATATCCTGGTAACGAACCCGAGAGACAGAACAGAGGCTTCTAAGTATCCCAAAGTTTAGCTGTGTCTGTTCTACAGTTCTGATCTCTGCACAGGCATCAGAGAGAGTTCTTGTCCCTTAAGGGGTTTATTGACTTCATGTGGGAGATGATCCTGTTCTGACACCACTGTTGAAATAAAATATTCAGACACTGAAGGGTGAAGAGAGTGAAGTGGATTCCTTGCACAATATTTGTTATCAAGATTTCTTCCTGTGGGTACAAGGCCCAGTGCACACTAGTGGCTTTTTTGCCTTTTGAGGCCCCACCCTAGGAAGTCCATACGGAGATCACATTAGGTTAATTTTATGTTCAGAAACAAAATTTTGAAATCTTGCTTTCTCTAGCACTGACTTGCAAAGTTCTTTCTGCAAGAGCATTATGACTTATGATGGAAGCCTAGCTTTGATCCAGATGAACTGTGTTTTGATCCAAATGGGATGAAGGGTTTGGTGCAATAAGAGAAAGGCTAATGACCAGAATCTATTGCTCGCAGACAGTGGTGATGTTAGAAAGTTGTACTTTTGTAATAACCTGTTGCTGTTTTAGTCTGTCATTTAATCTGTTGTACTGCTTTGCAAACATTGGGGTGGGAATAAGACAGAACAAGAAAGAATAGAATAGATACTGCTAGGATGATTCCCTGATGAGATTGTTGGAGTAAAACTGAGCCTTCAGCACTGCCTTTGCCATGTGAGGTGAGAATGAGCCTCCTGATTGGCACTACTGGGCAAGGTGAGACCAAGGCTTCTATGCAGCTGTTACTGTTGGGTAGGAATGCTGGATGGAATCTTGCCTGCTCCAAGGTTGCTCCTCTAGTGGTATGCAGTATTACTACCTTATATATTTGTTTCTTACAGTTGTTTTGGTAGCTCTCAGTGCAGAAAAATGCAGAATATAAATGATGAAAATAATAACCATTAATACATTGAGATACACACATGACTATCTCTACATGCCTTTTCTATCACAGGTAGGAAGTGCCTGTCCTGGAATACAGAAAGTTGTTGATGCATTGGACTCCATTAAACATAAGGTAAAGAGTGAGTTTCCTTAAAACACTACAGCCATTTTGCCACTGCATATTACTGCAAAACAGATTCTAGAATATGGAGCAGCAGTATGCACGCTAGTGTTGACAAGGCCAAGCCCTGCCTTGTGTCACACCTCATCCACATTGGATAAAGCATGGACTGGCCTAGGGACCTGAAAATGGCATCCAATCCAAAGCTACCAGGCCAGTATGCTGGATCGTGAGGACTTCTTTTGGTGGTGCTCCAGGCAATGCCAACAGAAAAAAGTCTGCCACAAGACTAGCATACACAGTATTTCTACATTTAAACAAATCAGATGCTAAGTGGTTAATCTGAATTGTTTTTGAAGGAAATAGTTACCAGGTTTGGTGGAAATACACCCTGATTTCATTCAATCCCTTTGCATAATCATAAGCTATTTTGAAATGGTTGAAGATTTATCCTTTCTAGACTGCCACTCTGTTTAAATATCACTACCTTGCAGATTATGTTTCAGGTTAAGATGCTGCAAGCTTTTAATGTCTGGCTTGGGCTATTCACTGCCTTTTAACCTAGCCTACCACACAGGGTTGTTAGGTTGGCAAGGACAAAATGGAGGAGAGAAGGGGAGTGTGAACTCCTTTTGACTATGTAGAGAAACGGCAGAATGCTGTATAGACACCATAAATAAATAAGATGAAGCCAGATAGACAGTGTGTTTTCCTTTTTGCAAGAAATATGAAATGTACCTTTCAGGTTACGTGAATGCTAGTAAAGTGTGTGTATCTACTATCTACTTGCACATTAGATTGCTTTACCAGGCTGCTTTATCTTCCATAGGGCAAGCAGGCTTCCTTCACAAATTTTGACCCCACTGGAGTGCTTCCTGCCTCTCGTGATTACTGGACCTATCCAGGGTCACTGACCACACCCCCTTTACTTGAATGTGTCACCTGGATTGTTTTGAAGGAGCCTGTAACTGTCAGCAAGGAACAGGTAAATATGCATGCCAACCTCTCAGCTTACTAGTTTCAGCCGCCCACGTGGAAATTGCAGCATGCTGTACTTGGGATATGTCAGGTTGTGGCAATTAGCAGCCAAATTGGACATTGGGACATTCCCTAGTTTCATTCTGATGATCAGCTTTCTTGAGAAGGTATTACAGGTATTACTGTGGAAAGAGGCCCAACACCTTTTCCTCCTATGGCCTTTATCCAGTGTAAATGCTCCCTATCCAAAGTTGTAAGTTCTGCTGAGAGGAAAAAGAATAACATTTGTACCTTCCATGCACAATAGAAATCCACCTGGGATTTCTCTTATTTTCTGTTCCATGATCATTGATTTTTTCCAGAGGATCTTCTAGAGTAGATCGTGTCTGGGGGTATATGATACAAAACTTGTTACAGTAGAGCAATGGGCAAGATCTGCACAGCTTGAAGGGGCCATGTCAAAAGGGTCTGGGGTGCCCTGACTGCTGGAAATGTGATCATGTGTGGGAACCCAAATGTCACAAGTGCCCAGACTGTTCTTACAGGCAGAATATGCTTCCATGAGTCCTGTTTGCAAAGTGGGAAACACTGTTCTGCAAAAGGCACCATGGGCCTAGTTTGCAAACAGCACTCGTGGAAGCAGATTCTGCCTGTAAGAACTGTCTGGGCACTTTTGCCTGCATCATAGGCTCAGCTGGCGATCTCAACACTGGGGAACTTTCATTACCTAACCTTAAAGTTTGCATGGCCCATGGTGCACAGCCCAAGTGGTTGACTTTGCACTCTGATCCTTGGCCAAAGCAAGTACTCCAGCCTAGGAGTGGTCCCAGTAACATGCATTCTTGGCTATATTCTGAGATCTATGGAAATACTCTGGCCATATAGACCATATTCTTAATATTTTCCCTGCTTCAGGCATAAGCCTATGAAGCGTTCACCCACCAATATATCTAATCTGTTACTGAGGAAACTTTGCCCTTCTAGTTATTGTTGAAGCACAGCTCCCATCCTTTCCATGTAGGTCACCATCTAAAGCTCCATGAGAAGCATCTACTGACTGCACATTATGTTTTTTGTCCTTTCCTCATATAGATTGATAAACTCCGTTGCCTTTGCTTCAATGACGAAAATGAACCTCAGTGCTGCATGGTGGACAACTGGCGTCCTTGCCAGCCCCTGAAGAGCAGGGAAGTCAGAGCCTCATTCCAATAAAGCTGTGTCCATTCAGACTGCTCTGTTCTCTGGGGCTGAGTTCTTCCTGCTGAATACAGATCAGACTACTGCCATCTACATGCACTGGCAATCTCTCTTTTCCTCTTTGTTTCTCGATTTGCTCCTCTTTCCTTCTTAAATAGTGAAATGTGAAAGGCCATAAGCCATGGGTGTGTATGCCATGTGTTGTGGATGTGCAAGGGGGGGGGGGAGAATTAATGGTGTGATGTTTGCTGAGCCTTGATGAGAACTGCTGTGATTTTTTTTTTGGTGCTGATGCAGTAATGTAATAGGAGATCTTCCTTTGGCAGCTTGTCAAGGGATGGAATAATAAGTAAGAAAAAATTAAGCCATTAAAAAATATTAAAGTAACCTTATTGAGCATATAAGGCTGCACAGACTCAGTAACTTGAATCTTTCATGGAAGCACAGAAATGCAATCTTCTTTGGGTATTTAACATCTGACTTTAGGAAAATATGTTCTATCACCATAGGCATTAAAATGCACAACTAGAAGATGAATTATCTTGGCTTTCTTTAAAAAGAAGTTTGATGTGTAAATATTTAAATTGTTTTACATTTTTAGCCATAAATCTGAATTTTGTCTTAAGGCTAGTGCATTTTATTTTTTTAAATTACAAAATGTCAGCTGACCTAATTTGGGTACTAGTGTGTGTAAAAAAAAAAGTTGATAGCATAAAGAAAATACAAGAGTGAAGAATAATGCCATAATTTAAAAAATTAATATTGTATTTTAGATACATTCTCTAATAAAGAAATATATTTATGTTTCTGTTTCCAGTAGCTTATTCTAATATAAGAAAGCTGAGTGGGGCACAAACAAACTATATATTTTAATGTATATATTGGCTAATATGTACTACATTTCCCAGCATGCACCATGGTTGTTATTCCCTCCTAGGCTGAAACCATAGGTACCTGACCTAACCATTACATTTTTATGTCAGAGTGGAAGTTCTGAGTTGCAATGCTGTCATTATATATTTTAATATAAACTGCAAAACATAGTTTCAGATATTTGTTCTCATTTTTTTTCCAGTACATCCTTTATGATTAGAGCTTACATGTAAAAATGTTCCATTTTTAGCACATTCATTTAAGTAGAGTTGAGATCACCTGCCAGTATACTGGGAAAAAAGAAGCTAAAATGAGTCTTCCTTTGAAAACGTGTAACTCCTGCCAAAATGAGATCAAATAACAGGACACAGTGTGCAAAACAAAAATTAAGCTGATAAGGCAAGCAGAAAAGAATTTGAGGACATATTGCTAATAAGATAAAGACAAACATTTCTTTAAAAGTATCACAAACAAGGAACAACAGGGGCAGATAGATATTATCTGACAGCATTTAAAGAATTATGAAGAAGAATTTTGCTACATCAGGGGAGCAGAAATAATTATTTTCTGTTGGTCTTCAGAAGGTGTTAGATAGTTTGCCTTTTCTTGCTTGGCTTCCCAACTAACATACTGACCTGAACATAAACTATACCTGTATATAGGCCACTCCCCCAATTTGCTATTTTAAAGAAAGGGGGTTGAATCATACACATCACTGTTGGACATTCCTCCTACCTTCATCCATCTTAACAGCTAGCCGCAAGTTAGTTCCTCTTAACTTCCAAGTCAAATGTGTGCCATATACAAATAACAGCAGTTAGGAAGATGCAGTTCATGTCTCACCCATTGAAAGCCATTTCTGGCTTCATCTGCTTCAACCTTTCCAGTCAAGGGGTGTTTTTCCACTGTCATTAGAAATACTCATTAAGTACCCATTAATGGGTACAAAAATGCCATTGTGTACCCATTAATGGATACTTAATGGGTACTTTTAGTGACAGTGGAAAAATACCCATCGTCACAATGGAAACAGTGAAAGCAGGTGGTGGCCTGCAGAACACGGCTAGTAGATTGGGATTTCCCCCCCCCCCTCTGTCTCCGAACCCCCCCAGACACACACATTTATTTACTTACTAATTTAAGAAAAAAGTTACAATATTTGAAAAAGACTAGAATAATACAACATAACTCAAAACAATTAGAATGTACAGCACAACTACATATATAATATTAAAGGTAATTACATAGTTGGTGAATAAGTAATACAGTACAGCTTACAACACATGCAATTCAAAATATATTAAGTACACAAATTAGCAAAGTTTGCTGATGATACTAAATTATTTAGGGTAGTAAAATCTGAAAGAGATTGCCAAGAGCTCCAGAGGGATCTCTTAGCATTGGGTGAGTGGGCAACCAAGTGGCAAATGTGCTTTAATCTTAACAAGTGCAAAATAATGCACATTGGGGCCAAGAATCCAAATTACGTCTATAAACTGATGGGGTCTGAGCTTTCTACAACACACCAGGAAAGGGATCTCAGGGTTCTGGTGGACAGTTCAATGAAGGTGTCAACCCAGTGCGCGGCAGCAGTGAAAAAAGCAAATTCAATGCTGGGAATAATTAGGAAGGGAATAGAAAATAAGACAGCAAGTGTCATTTTGCCCCTTTATAAATCTATAGTGAGGCCACATTTGGAATATTGTGTACAATTCTGGTCACCACACCTCAAAAAGGATATTGTGGAACTAGAGAAGGTGCAGAGAAGGGCAACCAGAATGATTAAGGGTCTGGACACCTCCCTTACGAAACCGGGATGCAACATCTAGGCCTCTTCAGTCTGGAGAGACGGCTTTAAGAGGGGACCTGATTGAAGTATATAAAATTATGCACGGTATAGAAAAGGTGGATAGAGAAAATTTCTTTTCTCTATCGCACAACACTAGAACAAGGGGGCACTCTATGAAGCTGATGGGTAGGAGAATAAGGTCTGACAGGGGGAAGTATTTCTTCACCCAGAGGGTCATCGGCTTATGGAATGTGCTGCCAGAAGAGGTGGTGACAGCTACCAGTCTGGATGGCTTTAAGGTAGGGTTAGACAAATTTATGGATGACAGATGTATCAATGGCTACTAGAACGAATGCCTAGGTGCATCTTTTAGGCTGAGGTGGGGGAGGAACTGGGGCGCTTCTAAGGCCATCTGCTGGGACTCAAGAGCAGGAGAAGGTTTGTCCTTGTCTCTGCTTGAGATGCCCATGAGCATTTGGTGGGCTACTGTGGGCGACAGGATGCTGGACTAGATGGGCTGTGGCCTGATCCAGCAAGGCTTCTCTTATGTTCTTATGTAGATATAAGTTATGTGTTTAGCAAATAGACTACTTATAATTGTTAATGCAGATATATTAACTTCCTTTTCTTTTCAAAAAATGCAGTTCCAGATTTCTAGGTACAGTATACTACTTCTAGATGCATTGCAGAAGATGGCACACTGGGATCTTGTGTCACACTGCTACAATGAGGATGGTCAGGGAGGGTGTCCCCCTCCCACAACTCTTGAGGCAAAGAGGGAAGCCATACTGGGGTCAAGACAAAGAACGAAGAACATACTCATGCCTGTTGGCTGAGACTACCTAGCTGAAGAACCTGGAATGGTTTCTTCTTATATTGGTGGACAGCAAGGGAAGGGGAAATTAAGGGTCCATGTCTAGACAGCAACATTTCACAAAAATGCATTTCAGATAAAAAATGTAACTAGTGATATACAGTACTTTAAATAATATGAAGAACAAATGCCATAAAGGGCAAGATAGAAAAATTGACAATAGATTAAAAAAAAAGATCCAAAATGATGACTATGGAAGGAGGCTGATGAAACCATCAACCACCTACTTAGGTGCTACTAAAAGATCACAGAGACTGACTATAAACAAAGTCATAACACTGTGGCTGAGATGATCCATGGGAATCTTTTCAAAAACTATCATCTGATCACAGTAAAGAACTGGTGGGGTCACAAGCCTGAAAAAGATGTAGAAAATGAGCAAGCCAAAATATTGTGGAATTTAGCACATAACACACCTGATCTGACCGTTGTGAAGAAAAAGGTGTGGCTCGATGTTGCAATACGTGGTAATAGTAGTCAATGAGAAACAATGTGAAAAAATAGTCAAATATGAAGAGCTGAGGACTGAAGTGCACAGACTCTGGCAAAAGCCAGCTGTTGTGGTATCAGTGGTGATGGGCACAGTGGGTGAAATCCCCAAAAAACTGGGGCAGCACTTGAAACAAACAGATGTTGACAAAATCACTTGTGATGTCCAGCCAGAACATCCTAAGTACTTGGGAAGAACTTGATGTGTGAAGAAGGCCAACTCCAAGTTGTGATTTGGTGGTTGTGTTATACTTTAGTTTTTTGTGCTGAATCATCATCATCATCATCATCATCATCATCATCATCATCATCCAGAGAAATAAGTTAACCTGTAATCTAAAGGAACTGTACATGCCCAGGAGTGCATAGACTGATAGACATTTTTCCAAGACAGTTTTTGTTCCTATGCCACATGTTCTTTTTTCTTTTTTGAGCACTTCATAAGCAGAGCTTAGAAAGGTTATTTCTTGATGTAGTTTATTTTGTTATACAAATGGGCATAAACCAGCAATACCCCTTGTAGCATCTTGATTAATAAATGTAAGTTAAGTCAATGAAAGTTACTTTTATTTTGGTGAAAAAGCTAGGCAGATGAATGACCATGAAGCATGCTGCAAGGTGCCTAGTTAGAGTCAGCAGCATTTAATAATGGTTGCGGAAGAACAATAGCAATTAAGCAGCAATGAGGCCTCCATGATACGAAAACGAGTAACTAGGCCATAATAGGAAGGCATTGATTATGTAGAATGGAATACACAGTTCTAGGTCAAGGGAGCTTGGACTGATGCATCCCTGAATTATGGCATAAAGAAAGGATGTTACAAAACCTGTTTTCATTGAGGTAATACACTACCCTCATTAAACCTGGATTACAGGCTGTTTTCCAGGACTGCACATAAATCCTTTTAAAAAAATGAATTATTAAAGAGCATGCATTCACATACTGCTCCAAAAGAATGCACTTGGCATTTCCTAATAGTTGGCTTGCTATATCCATGGCGTATTGAGTTGGAGGAAATTATTTTTGCAAGACTCAGACTGTAGCCCCATGTCGGGGGAGGGCAGCAATTTTCTATGTCTTAGCTTCGAAGAAAGGAAACAGGGAGATTTTCTGTCCTGCTGGAAGTAGCTCCAGAAGAAGGCTTTTTTCAGTATGGCAGAAAATACCTTAGTGTGTGGAGCAGGCTATGTAAGTCAGTTATTTGGCCATGGGTATCTACATGGCAATGGCCCAGGTGTGCCTTGATCCTGTTTTGCAGAAAGGATGCTTCCATAGGAAGATCCACTGGAGAACATAAGAAAAGTACAGCTGGATCAGGCCAAGCCCCTCTAGCCCAGCATCTTGTCTCACACACTGGCCCATCAACTGCTTCTGGGCATTCTTAAGCAGTAGGCAAAGGAAAAGCCTTCATCTGCTCTCAAGTCCCTGCCACCTGGAGGAAGTACCTAGGCATCCATTCTAATAGTGATTGATACAACTGTCCTCCCTGAATTCATCTAAGGGCCTTTTTGCACTGCGGTCAGTAGTGTACATGGGGATGTTCTGGGATGGAGCATCTGCACTTTATGGAGCTGTTTCTTTGCCAGAAACAGCTGTATGCGTCCCAGATAATCCCACACACATATACTAATGGCAGCACTGTTAAGGGTCTGCACACACCTTCCACATGTGTTCTGGTTGGCGCAGGCAGGGTATGTGTTGTTTCACCAGGTTGCCCCAGTGATAGTGCCATACAGGCACATTGGTGCCGTCACTGGAGTTGTTCAATGACCACCATCTAGGTGGCCATTTGCACTCTGGGTAAGATTCAAATGCAAGTGTGGATGCCTAGAGCATTCTAGCGCTCTGCCTCCTAGTGCATGGACATAAAGTGCAAATTCCCCCTCAGCCTTTCTAAAAGCTATCCATGCTGGTTGCTGTCATCACCTTTTGCTTACAGGTACCTCAGGAGTGCAGATGCCACATGCCTGGGGCCTCCACCTAGTACATTCTGCCATGCATTTAAATTCAACTTCCATATAATAAGTTAACTAGTCTGTTCTTTTCCCTTAGTAGGGCCAGCTGTGACAATGACAAGTGGCAAGAAGAGATTGGTAACATTCTCAGCACATACATGGAAGTGTGGTCTGTCTGAGCATACTTCACAACCACAGTGCTCATTGGCCTTCTTGCCTTTGAGTTTGTGAGCCAGTTTGGTCTAGTGGTTAGGGAGCCGGATTCTTACCTGGGGATACCGGGTTCGATTCTGTCCTCCCCCATGAAGCCAGCTGGGTGACCTTGGGCTAGTCACAGCTCTCTTCTGAGCTCTCACAGCCCCACCTACCTCACAGTGTTCTGTTGTGGAGAGAAGAACAGAAAAGCTTTGTCAGCCGCTTTGAGTCCCCTTAAATGGGCGAGAAAAGCCAACTTTTCTTCTTTAGCATCATCACTGCATGATGCAGAGATAAGCTACCATCAGAAAGGAAACTACTTCAAACAATTCTCTCTACAGTAATGGGCCATTCTTCACCACAAATTTTTCCCAAAAGAAACATGTTTGGTACTGTAGAGTACTATTTCCTGAGTTATTTTCAACCTCCCTTTTTATTTATCCTGAAAGGCTGCAATTGTGTTTTGTGTTTATTTCACAGCATCATGCAGAACAACACCTCTGTAGAGCATCACAGCATGGCAGCTTGGGGTCAGAATGAATGCTTTGAAGTCTGCAAGAGAGAAGGGGGGAAAAAATCCAAGTTTTCTTCCAATAATAGGGCCAACTTCTAACTCTTGTTTCCTTCAGTGCAGAAACTGTGGGAAAAAGAGCCAATAACAGCACAGCACAGCACAGCACAGTCATGGACTGTGGAGACCCATTTTCATTGGATGATTCTTGGCCAATTACTATCAGTCAACAGAACCAGCTCAGAGGGTTGTTACGAAAATATTTGTAAGTTACAAACTGGCACTGGTTAGTGAGGGGAGCACCATGTATGCTGCTTTCCACTCCTTAGAGGAAACGATTATTTAAATGAAATGACAGCCATGAAAATATCTATTTCTAGAGAGTTTATTAACTCAGAGACAACTGACAGTAATGCATAGTTACTTGTTGTTGGGTACCAGGGAGTCATGGCTTAGGGGACTACATGGACACTTCTATGCAGTTTTTTTGGCAGAGATACAGAAGTGGTTTGCCACTGCTTATTTCAAGGATGTGGGTGTGGCGGCATTTGCAGGTAAAAGGCCATGCCTGGTGGGCAGGGGCAGGAAGCCAGAAGGAGCTTTGACGAAGGCCGTATCCATTTGATGTGTGGGAAAACGTTGAAATTCGTACAAATTTCAAATTGCATGACTATTCATGCCCATCCCTAGTACAAGTAAGTGACAAGTACAAGGCTTTAATAGGGACCACAACTCAGATCTCGGGTCAAGTAACTGAGGAACAAAGCAAGTGTGAGCTGGCCGGTGCCATCTGAGCCCTCATCTTGTGTGACAAAAAGGCAGAATTTCTCCTGCAGGTGCACAGAGGAGGAGCACATATTGCCTGCCACAAGAAGCAGCTTACACCTCAGTCATTTCTCGTCTGTTTTACTATCCAAGCAATTCTGCAGATGAGAACTGAGAGTTGTTGACTTTATCTATGGGGTTTAGATAGAGAAAAACTGGCATATGCTTTTATTGGAAAAGGATTTCTCTGGTTAGCACTATAAGACCAAGCATGCAAGTAATCTAACTGTTAACCATAAATCTACACGCATAAATAACCAGTTAAAGGCATGCATACTACTAAACAAATAAACAAAATGGTTAAATCCAGAAAAACACTAGTCTATTTTGGGTTTGAAATACCTAGGCTTAAAGCTTAAAGGCTTGGATAATGCTGGATTGCTTCTGTGCAATCAACAGGCAGCAAAACATTTACAGAGAATAAAGCCCTTGTGCACTGTGGGGGTAAAAACACTTTTACAAATATTTTTAGCTTCTAGAACCACAGCTGCAGCTTTCCTTTGTTCTCTGACTGCCCGGCTGGAGCTGACCTAACCCTCCCATGGGTTACGAGGGCAGTGTGGGTTTTAATTATGGGACCTTCTCTCTTGGAAACTGGGTTTTTATTTTTATATTTTTGCAGCAAGCCAAGAGTTGGACATGTTGGTCCACAATACTCCCTTCTAACTCTGTGATTGTGTGGGAAGAGATGCTAAGCATTTTTTCCCTGGCAGCATTTGTAAGGCAATAAATGAGCTGTCACACCTGTTCTTATCATCCATTTATTGCTGTTTTGGAAAAGCAGTTCTTCAAAATGCCTACTGGGACTTAGGTTGGTGAACTTTATTTATTTGCATTTGTATCCCATCCTACAACTGAGGGTCTCAGGGCAAGTTACAACAAAATCAGCATAAAAAGAGATGAAAAAAGTTAGCTAAAGCAACAATAGTTCCTGCATTGGAAAGGTATGCTGTTTTCTCAGCCAAAGACCAGGGTGAAATGGTGCATCTTCACCAAAAGTCTGAATGAAGGTGCTAATGCATCTTAGAGAAGAGACTATTCCATAGATTGGGGGCTATCACTGAGAAGGTCCTCCCACATCCCCCATACCTTAACTAGTAAAGGAGGTGGCATCACCAGTAGGGTCTCCCATGCATATCTTAAGGTACGCTCAGGTCTATATGGGAGGAGGTGTTCCTTTAGATATTTGGGGCCCAAGCTGTTTAGGGCCTTTCTATCACAACAAAGAGGCAAAGCTGCACAATGTACGTGAATGTCTTACATGTGGGTGATAGGATCTGGACCATCGATGGTTTTTCATCAACAAACCAGATCAGTGCTTTCGACTATGTTTAGGGGCTTTTACCAAGCAGAAAGAAAGATACTGATTCTATCTACAGTTTTCCCTAGGGTTCCACACCTGGAAAATGCTGCTTAATGAGAATCCAATTAATAGATTTCAAATAAAATCTGTGGGTTAGGAGAACCATGGCTGAGAACTTCATTGACTTAGGGCCTTTCCGCACTGGCTCTAAAAACGGATTTAGAGCCAGATGTGGAACGCATTTAGACTTGGCTTTTGCATAGGGGCCGGAATTAGGACCCCTTTGAGTAAGCCGCGTCCGCATATCGGCAGGCAAAAACGGTTGTTTAAACCGTTTTTGCTGTCGAAATCCTACCCAGATGTAAGACCTGAAAAAATCAGGTCTTACATCTGGCTTTCCCCCTGAAAACGGTTTGGAAATGAACGTTTCCACACCGGAGGGGGAAAAGCCAGATTGCCGGTGCATGCCCAGCTGTCAGAGAGGCAGAGCGCATGCTCTGCCACTCTGACAGGTGGGTGGGTCCAGCAGCCGGCTTCCCTGTCTTCCCTTTGCCAGAGAACCGACGATCCTCGGTTCTCTGGCAAGGGTAAAGCACCCCCTACACCCACTCTCACCCCGAACCCCTTGTCAGTTGTCTCTGAGGCATGCTGGGAAATGTAGTCTCAGCATTGACCTGCAGACCATCAGGGACATCGGAGGGATTCTCGGTGGGGTGGGGGTGAAAGTAGGGGGTGCCTTACCCTTGCCACCCCACTGAGAATCCCTCTGATGTCCCTGATCGTCTGCACGTCAATGCTGAGCCTCGCAGTGCCGGCGCGAATCGCTGACGGTCGCAGCAGGCCAGGACTACATTTCCCAGCATCTCTGGGGAGCTGGGACAGGCAAGGCCGTGGTGCGCGCATGCGCGATTCGCGCCGGCGCTCCGAGGCTCAGAATTGAGTTGCAGCCGGTCGGGTAAGTTTTAGGGTCTTTCTGGGGGGGTTCGGTGTGAGAGTGGGTGTAGGGGGTGCCTTACCCTTACCAGAGAACCGAGGATTGTTGGTTCTCTGGCAAAGGGAAGACAGGGAAGCCGGCTGCCGGACCTGCCCACCTGTCAGAGTGGCAGAGCATGTGCTCTGCCTCTCTGACAGCCGGGCAGGCGCCGGCAGGGCCGATTTGGGATGGGTGCTGGTGCACTCGCACAGCACCCACCCCAAACCGTTTCCAAATCCGGCCCTGCCGCCGCTGCCCCGCGCTTATGCATAAGCGCGGGGCCAACAAGAAGCTGTTCTTACTCAGAACGGTTTTCCGCTGGAAAACGTTTCGCCAGAAAACGGATCTGTTAGATCCGTTTTCGGCAGCGTATGCGGAAAGGCCCTTACATTGAAGTTAGCTGGTCCTGTTCAAAACAACATTGGCTTGAATGGGGAAGGGCTCCCAATGCAAGTCAATGGGGGACAGGAATCTGCATTAAAAAGGGCACAGCATTGCCCCTCAGGAAACATTTGTTATGGAAGTAATGCCATAACACACAAATGTTATGCCTCAAACCACCATTCAAGTGCCAGTCGAGATGCCTGCAGCAACGCTCTCCCACATCCCAAGAAAGGGTCTTTCTTAGACTGCCAGGCAGAACACACAGATACCAGTTCCTCCACATGAAGGCACAGTCCACACCCACCCCTCAAAAGCACTCTATATTCCCTCAGGAACTCAATCAGTCAGTCACCAACCATACATACAAGCACTGAGTGGCTCAAGGTGAGCCAGTTTGGTTGTGGTTAGGGAGCTGGACTCTTATCTGGGAATACTGGGTTTGATTCTGCACGCCTCCACGAAGCCAGCTGGGTGACCTTGGGCTAGTTACAGCTCTCTTCTGAGCTCTCTCAGCCCCACCTGCCTCACAGGGTGTCTGCTGTGGGGAGAAGAACATAAAGGTTTGTCAGCTGCTTTGAGTCCCCTTAAATGGGTGAGAAAAGCAGGGTAGAAAAGCCAATTCTTCTCCTTCTCATTTTCCTTCTTCCAGTTGTTATGTGAAGACCCCTAAATTGTCTTCCAAAGTTCAAGCCTATGTTGCAAAGTGCAAGGCTATACCCCACAGTTTCAAAAGTTGCTAAGTTCACCAATGCATGGACGCCCAAATATAAATGCAGATATACTGCATTTGCATTTCTATGCAAGTGAGTGTCATAACAGACTGCTAGTGCTGCATGACAAATCAGAGAGATAGCCATGTGCATAGACTGTAGTACCCTGCATCATGATAAGTAAATGACTAATGCCATTAACTACTGAATAGGCTTAAATTATATTTCATTTGGAAATTCTTCGGCTGGTATAGCAGTCCTTTAATAGAACAGAAATGGTGATCTTTTCATGCTTCTTCTTAATATACTCTATTTTAAATAAGCATGTTTTTCCTTGACAGAAATCTTCCCAAACTTATATATTCGGCAAACTCAGAAGAATATCTTGTTTTCATTTGGCCTTGAGCAATGTTAATTAGGGCCATGAAGATGTAGTAACAAAATGAAATCAATTAATGTAACAAATTGATGCTAAAATTGTAATTATGCATGCAAATGCATACAAAATGCCTCTTTTCAAACTGTTCTTGCTCTTTCCATTGGAACCAGATCTATATCTGGAGAATTGCCAAGGGCTTATCGAATAGCGGATTTGGGAAGTAAATGTTCCAGAACATAAAATCCAGATATTTACACACATGCACGTGCCTGTACCCACGCGCGCACACATACACACAGAATTCACATAAGTAATAGCATATTCAGGGGAACTCCTGCAGCCACCCCTGTGGGAAATGCCCTTGCTCAGGTACAGGGAATGCAGCCTTAATCAGTTATTTTATTTGTTTCATTAGATTTGTCTCCCACTCTTCACTTGAGGGTCACAGGGTATGTTGCAGCATTTAATAAAAACAATATCAATAGAAGAAGATGAAGAAGGGGGCTCAAAGTCGCTGACAAACCTTCTGTTCTTCTCCCCGCAACAGTCATCCTGTGAGGCAGGTGGAGCTGTGGGAGCTCAGAAAGAGAGCTGTGACTAGCACAAGGTCACCCAGCTGGCTTTGTGGAGGAGTGCAGAACTGAACCAGAAAACCTCCAAATAAGAATCTGACACTCTAACCACAAGATCAAATTGGCTCACAAACATTAATTCAAATATCACCTACCTCCACCCCCACCCCCCAAGCAGGATTACATATAGAGACTGTAGACTCAGGCTGCACCCCCACTTACTGTTGGAGGTGCCCTGTGGCTGCTGAAGAAGGTACAGCTGCCACCATGTCTCCACTCATGGCAACAGCCGGCACCTCACAGCTATTGTGCTACCACTCTTTACCAGAGCAGCAACTGTTGGTCTTGTTCACAGGATGCAATTTCACACTCTGCACAGAGGTACCACTGGAAATGTCCACATCTGGAAAACTCCATGCTCCAAAATGCAGATGTGGAGGGTGCCTCTTTCCTTTGAAGATGGTGTATGTGTGTGTGTGTGGGGAGAGCTTCCCTCTCTGTCCAGAATGGAGCTGTGTCTGGAATGAAGCTGCCTCCAACCCACAGTGGAGACATGGGCTGCATCCACATTAGCAGAATAAAACCCGCTGTTAGAGGAAAAGGCGAAGCTTACCTGCTGTGAAGCCACGACGTGACGTCTAGACTCCAGCAGCCTCCCCACAGCTTTCTCAGAGAAAGCTGTGATACTTCTGTGGCACGTGTAGGTCACGTGGGATGGGGGCAGCCAATGGAAGATGAGCTGCAGGCTCAGCTCTTGTTCGCTGTTCTCGCCGTCCTGTCTGGACTGGCGGGAACATTCGAATTTACCTACCGTAATACTGCGGAGTGAGTGCTCATCATTATACAGTAGGTAAATTTGAAGTAGCAGTAGCACAATGCGCTGCCACTATGCAGTGTCAGGTGACAGGTGTGATGCTCATGCTCCAGCTGCGCATTGGAATGCACAGTATCTGTAAGTCTGGATGCATCCATGGCCTTATTTAAGCAATGTCCTGAAGGACAATGATGAAAGTCTTGCTACAAGGGCAGCAGATACTGTGCTCATAGGGTCATGTGTCCTATGGTGCAGGCAACAATTTTTTGAAGGGTTGCCTGGGGATTGTAAAGGACTCTTTTGGCATGAGTCCACTCAAAAGCAATTAATCTCAGGGAAAATGTATAGGTGGGTAGCATTTTGCAGTAGCCATTCAACAGTTTTTACCTAGATAGTAAATTCAGCAGCACAGAGATAATCCCCACAAAGCTTTTCTCATTCTGATGCAAAGATATATTTATCTATATACATGGATCTCTATGCATAAACTAGGATCCGCAGATTTTATCCAAATCAATGACTCTCTTCGAGTTTCCACTAATGAGTTCCCTTTCTTCCAACAACACGTGAGTGGCTATTCTTAATTAAACTGAGGCTTTGAGGAATTCTGCTGACTGAAGACTTAATTTTACAAGACTTTAAGAGTTCGAATCCCAGGAAAGCTTCAGCCACTGAAGTGAGGAAAAGAATTAAGAGAATGGAACATAAGCAACTGCTAACAAATGAAAAGACGGATCTAGCTGTGAACTGAAATAGTTGTTTAGACAGAAATCTGCCCTGACTGAATCTTGGGCCCTGTCTTCAATCAATAAAAAGTCTGTTAAAAAGCTTCTTTTGCCATGGAGTGTCTGCATGCAAAGCTTTTCTCCAGGCTTCTAGCGCCACAAAGGAGGAAAATGCGCAGAAGAAAGACACCCCTTGAAACAAGACTACTTGTGCACTTTTTGGAACTTGCGGGTTTTTCAGGCAGCATTTAGCATGGTGACGCTCCATGGCAAAAGAGGCATTTGGGGGCGGGGATTGCCAGCTGAGGTCCCGCCGCCACTGCCGCCTGCACACACAACCTTAAACATTCACACATCTCCCAGAACTGCAGCACCTTCCCTTCCTTTCCCTTTCTAAAGGTCAGAACCAGAGCCAGAAGGTAGTCAGAGCCAGAATTGTGCAGAATTGCAACACTGTTATCAGGTGTGAAGTGGGTGGATTGCTACAGTGTAACAGCTGCTGTAGGGGGTGGATTTTTACAGTGAAATCACTATCTTTGGAAGCAAGTTCTGGATCCCAAAGTGATAAATGTTTCTGGTGAGTTTTGCAGATGGGGGAGACAGACGGATGGCTATTTTCTTTTGGACTTGTTGGGGGTTGTCTTCCTGGTTGTGACTGTGCAGAGTGCAGTCCCTCCCCATTCCTGCCGGCACCCTATCAACCAGAGAGGGGGCGGGGAGAAAAAGATGCGGGCAAAGAAAAAACGCTTCTGTGGGGATGGTAGATGCTTTTTAAATGCGCGTTTTGCAGAGCCTCATGTGGATGCTTATTCTGGAATTGAACAGCATTTTTAAAGTCCACTGGAATAGAGGGACAATAGAGGGACAATAAAGTTCCATGAAGACGGGGCCTTGGTGGTGAATTTTACTGTTTTTATTAGCACAGATGGAGGGAATGGGGTGATATGGACCACAAACATGGCCTCCTGGATGAAGATCCAGCATTTTCCACCTATACCAGGACCATAATCCAAATTCACTATCATCCTTGATGATGCTATGAGTTGCAGAACAATAAACATTGACAGATGAAAAGTTAAAATGCACTAAAATTATGTGAGGCCAGGACTTGGGACAGAATGTCTCAAGAGAGGGAAAGATGGGTTTTATTAATCTACACTTGTATAGAAAGCATCAAAGAAGAAAAAAGCAAAAAGGGGGTGTGAAGGAAATTACATAGGAAGAGAATCTGGGGAGGAGACTGGCTGGAGGCAGGCAGGCAGGCAGGTCAGAGGTCCCTGGCAATGTCACATCCTTTGGTCAGAGGCGGGGAAAATCCTCTGACAGGAAAAGAAGGGACCATGTGCTTCCTAACACCGTGTGCTTAGTGGACTCAATATTCCCTCAGAGCAGTTGCACTGAGTGGAACGAATTCAGCACCCTGGTGGCGCAGAGCATATACCATGTAAGTCTATGGGAGAAAATTTCTCCTCATGCATTTTATTCTGAGGCTTGACTTTTATCCCTTTATACCCTGAGGGTTGAAATGGGAGCTGGGAAAAAGGGCTGGGCAGCCTAGCTTGTGCCTGCTTGTGCAGAGCATTCCGAGAAGGGTGCCGGAGAGCCTTACTCAGATTTAACTACTCTGAGGGTGGTGGCCCTTCAGCTGTTCTCACTGCCACCATGTAGGCAGACAGCAGTGACAAGTGCACCCTGCATTCCTGTTTGCTCAGGTGCTATGCCTGCAAGGGTCCACTTCTGGGACCTTCAGTGGCCTGATGGAAGGCCTTCCACATTTGGAGCTGACACACCAGTTCCGGAGCTGAGCTTTCAGCTCTGAGGATGGTGCTAAAAGTGCTGTTGGGTTCGAACGGAATCAAACATGAAACCTGCTCAAACAAAAAAGTGCGCATTTTTATTTCAAAGAAGCCCGTTTAAAGAGCAAAGGAGCAATAAACAGAGTTCTAAAGGACCCCCCTGAACTGGTTTGCTTCAAATTTGAACCCATCCAACACGCCCCCTTTCAAATCAAGTCAGTTTGTGTTAGAACAGGTTTGACACAACTCTACCAGGAAAGCTTGTGGCTGGAAAACCCAAATGGTGTTACTCTGTATAACAGTCAGTCAACATATGTATCCTTGGTCCCTTCCTTTCACCACTGGCTGTGCAACTGTTAAGTTTATCTCTATTCTGAATGCAGGAAACAAGCAGTGGTTTATCTTACTACTGCTCTGGTGTGAAGATAATTTTAACACGCACAACACTCTACTAAACAAAAGGCAGACTTTTACCCTATAATTAACTGCAAATATGCTAGAAAAAATGATGTTCTGTAACTGTGTGTGTGTATGAACAGACAAGAAAAAGTCTTATTCTAAGATTTTTGCCACCAATAAAGGACCCTTAGAAACATTTGTTTCAATAACCATCGGTATTATATACTTCCAAGACACCAGATAAAACAGAAAGCATTCATAAATTTATCAATGAAAACAATTAAAGCACAAATAGCAAGAAATGAATATACTGTTCACTGAAAGGGAAATAAAGGAAATATTAGCTTATTACCTGAAGATCATGCACACTAGACCCCCATCCCCATGCCCCAAATACTGCGAAGCGAACGTGAGTTCACCTCGGGAAAGTCCCCTTGCAAAGCCCTAATTCGGGCCACATGAGGGACAAACTCCAAGAAAGCAAAGTTAAAAAAAACAAAAACCTTTATAACTGTTCTTGTCCCGAATTATGGGACAAGAATGGGTTATCTTGGGGGCATGGGGATACTTACAACTGCAGCATTAGCGGGCGGGGTTTTGCTGTCCCACCGCTGATGCTGCGATCGCATGAGCAGAGCTCGGGTAAAATGATTAAGAAAGCAGTGGCTTTTGCAGCTGTTTTAACCATTTTACCCGAGCTCTGCTTGTGCTCTTAACAGCCCCTATAGCCACCTGACAGCTGTTCAGCTGACTGCAGGGGAGATGTCAGGAGGTTGTTTGGGGTAGAGCAAGCCCTTTCCTGGGCAACTGCATGCTCAGGCAAGGGGTCGTGGTGGAGAAAACCGCGGCATCCTGATGCAGGGATTTGCCACGGTTTTCATGGGGCCGGGCGGGTTTGCCTTGAACTTGCCCTGTCCTCCATTGCCATGGGGACTCCTAAGACTGCCTCGAATCCACCCCGGGTTAAGGGCAGCCCCATGGGGATATGGCCTAGGTAAATCCTCAGAGAAGATGCTCTTCTAAAAGTAGTGGTGTTCAGAAACTGCCTTCTGAATATGGTTTGGTCGCAGACAGGTTTATAACAGAAGCATAATGTTGCTTAGTAGGTTGTGAGCAACCGTGAGAATGAAATAACATTCATTACGAGGATTCTGCAGTAGCTCAGCAGAAAAGCTCATGCTTTGCATGTAGATGGTGGTAGGCCGCATTCCTGAAATCTTTCTGTAAGGCTGGGAAAATCCCTTTATCAAGCAGGGAGCTGCTCTTACTTAGTAGAGGCAATATCCTGAGCAAGTGATCTGACAGAACAATAAAGACAGGAGATTGTCATTTCTAGGAAATGGCAAAATTCTTGGTCAACATTTAGAAACAGATATAGACAGCATCTACATGGACTCTTGCCTCAGAGTGGGAGGTGCGGGAGTCATTGCAGGATGGCTGAACCTGAATCATGTGACTCAAGTTTCTGGTGGTACCAAATGATGCATTACTGCAGACTAAGTCACTATGCACAGCAGTGAAAACTCCATTGGAATTACATGGAGGGGCTGGAAGTACTGCCAGAAGTCTATTGCACTTTTGGGTCCCCACACATGACTCACATCGTGCCTCCACTTTACTTAATGGGTGCCTTCCAGATGCATTTCCACATGCATGAGGTACCCTAGGATGAGTGTGCCATCCCTGTGAAGGGGACAAATTCTATCTGAAATGCACAAGAAGGGATGGGAACAAATTTGCTCACTCGAGTGCCTCAGCTGCCATGTAATTCAGTTACTCCAAACCCAAAACAGAGCAGTGGTGGTGCTCTACAATGTGACAATCGAGGTGTTTCACTGACTGCAATATCAAGCATCAAGTCAATGCCTCACCCTCTATACGTGCACATGTGCCCCATAAGTTTAAGGAAAGGGCATGGCATTGGAGAGGGGTTGGAGTATGTTTGGAGGACAGAGATGTTCGTCTGCATCACTCCCTTGTCTACTGGCTCCTCAAGCCTCCATATAGATGCTGCCATGCATAAAGTAAGAATTGATACCTAATTTGTGCAATCATCTGCTGAGTTATGGTGATATGGTTATGGAATAGTCTCCCCCTTGAGGTACGTTTATTACCTTCATTGTACAAGTTTAGGAAGGCAGTTTAGACGCACCTCTTTGCCCTAGCCTTTGGTTAAATGGTTAAATGGGGATACACTTTCCCTTCCCACTTGCAGATGCTACTGTTTTAATACATACTGTTATTGTTTTAGTAACGTTTGATTTCAGATGTTGTTACCCACCCAGAGACCTTTGGATACAGGGCAGGATAAAAATGTAAGGGTGTGTCTCCATGGCTCTTTGGTATGGTTCTGAATTCTGGATCGGCAAGGGGCGTCCCCATGCATTTTGGATTGCCAAATCCCCCCAAACCATGCCAGAAGGGTGCCAGATTTGATACCTGAAAAAAGAATGCACATTGGGATGATTGGTGCTTATGTCATTGGGAGGTGGGGTGTGCTTTCTATCCCTGCCCTGTCCATCGAAGATCGTAGCTGCTGACTTTTTAAAATGCCGATTGCAAAGGCAGGCTGGAGAACAGCTTGGTTTTTAAATTTTCTCCCATTTCCATGAAAGTAATTCCAACCCTGTTTCATGAATGCCAAGGCAGGCTGCATAATGGCTTGATTTTTGTTCCATCTGCAACCCCCATTTCCCCGATCGTCAAGGCGATTATAAATAAAGGCTTGATTTTCTGCCTTTTAAAGTTGATGGGTGTTCTCACGGTCCCTGGTGGAACAGAGGTGCGCAAAACTGCTCAAGTTTCTACTGCCGCTAAACCTCGTAGTGGCTTTCAGTGTTTTAATTTTTTTTTAAAAGTTCCTATTATGTATAAAGCTTTACTTTTACTTGTTTCCGTGCCTCCCACCCCAGTCCTGGCTTTCAGTGCTGCTATGGGGGGGGGGATGCGGCACAGGGGTGGGCTGACGTCAATCCAGCTTCCAATGGGAAGAGAGGGGGCGGAGAATAGGTGGCGCTGCTCCCCCATACCAAGGTTTGGCATGGTTCTCATGGGGATGCCTCCATCCGCGCCCAACCCATACCTGTCCTGCATTGCCGGGAATGGCATGGGGATGCCCGAGATGCGTTTCCGGTCCCATGTCCGGCCCATGTGTGCCCAAAGAGTGCCAAATGGCTAGCATGGGGATGCAGCATAAACAAACAAACAAACAAACAAACATCATCATCATCATCATCATCATAATTTAAAATCTCTATAACAAGACATTTCAGCACAACAAGTCCTTATGAATGTATCTCAGAAACTGAGCAACAGCCCCCAAAAGTTAACATTAATGCCGTTTTTCTCCTGCCTTGCATCTTTTATATATCTCTTCCTGAAAACAGTCTCCTGTCCCTCACTAGTCACAAAAAGCCTGTTTACACTCACCTTTATGGAATGGTTTTACAATATTACCCACTGAAGTTAAATTCAGGGACTGTGGCTGGTATTTGCACCACAAGAAGAAGAAGAAGAAGAAGAAGAAGAAGAAGAAGAAGAAGAAGAAGAAGAAGAAGAAGAAGAAGAAGAAGAAGAAGAAGAAGAAGAAGAAGAAGAGTTCGCTTTTCTTACCCATTTAAGGGGACTCAAAGTGGCTGACAAAGCTTTTCTATTCTTCTCCCCCCAACTGAACACCCTGTGAGGTTGGTGGGGCTGTGATAGCTCAGAGGAGAGCTGTGACTAGCCCAAGGTCACCCAGCTGGTGTCATGGGGGAGGGTGGAATCGAACCTGGTATTTCCAGATCAGAGACCAGCTCCCTAACCACTAGACCAAACTGGTTCACAAGTGCTGGTGCTGTCCCCAACTTGCCTAAGGGTGCTCACAGTGCAGATGGTCTGTTCCGTCTGAATAGGCAAAGGCAAAGCCATGTCAACTTCTGCCACACCCCTGGTCATGATGCAGTGCACAATTATACAGCTGCAACCTCAGTTGCAGCCACAGCCACATTGGCCTGCCCCCATGCAGCGTTTACACTCAAAAGTGGGGACAGGGTAGTACAGGAGTAACTGGGAACCTATTAAATGCTCCTAGTCAAGTTGTGTAGTCAGCTACACAGACTGGGGCACTCTGGGACTCTCCTACATGCTCTGGGACGGAGGTGATGGCCTGGCATGTGGCCAGAGCATCCCAGAACACCCTGATCTGCCTAGTACATATAAGTGTAAGCAGGCCCTTAAGTCCAGTGTCAGCTATCCAAATATGGATGATTCGGCTGACACCAAGGAATTCTCTGCATGGATTCTGCAGATGGTTGGCCCCTATTCCAGGATATAATCCAGAATAAGGCCCAGTGTAGAAAGAAGGATTTGAACTTGCATTGCTTTCACTTCTTGGCAACTGTTCTGCAATAACTTAAAACAGATTTTGCCACGGACACCACTGTGCAAATAGCTATACAGAACACATTCCCTTGGCAAGCAAATCCCAAGACACTGCATAAGCTGCCTAAGTACCTTGAAGTTAAGCTAATGCCCACTGTCTTCTCTGAACTCTTTCCTTAAGAGGCTGGGGTGGACTGCAGCCAAATTATTTTAAGTCATGTTTGTGAGCTGCTGTAAAGCACGTGAAAGGACTTACAGCAGTAGCCACAGCCAGGGCTTCTGAATCTCCCTGGAACTTTATCCCGGTGTATTATTTTTGCACTTGACCACACAGACTGCTATATCCGTCAGTTAAGGGTGGAGGGAGAGTCCAAGTTATAGCATCAAGATTTCTGTGGCTTCAGATATCAGTGACTTTAGCTTAAAACATAGTGAAAGTAAAATTTAATAAAATGACCACAACTGGAATGAACTGAAGTTACATGCAGAATACAATCAGAATAGAACAATGAAGCAGAACTTCAAAGTTTCTGACTTTCTTTTTTCCCATTTTAAATGAATAAACTGATGAATTTATATTCATAAGTTCTTAAATGTCGGACACATGAAATGTTATGTTTCATTTGTCCACCGATCACTTGAGAAAGGACAGTGACCTGTGGTAGTGTAGGCCTCAAGGAAGCACGCGACCATTTCTAAGCCCCATCTTTTGAACTTGCCCAGTTCTCAGCACATCAAATCATAGTTTGGGAGAAAGGGCAGCTTCTAGTTGGAGCCCTGTGCAAAGTACATCACATGCTCTTTGCCTCCTCATTCATAATAGAACCTTTTGTTTCAGATTAATTGTGTTTGATTACAGACAAATGGTAGATGCTTCTAAGAATGAGTGAGAAGCACTCAGGAGATTAATTCCCAGTCCTTTTCTGAGACATGGTGGCATCCTTCCAGGAATCCAGAAGGAAGTGGAGAACAAAAGGTCTTATCCAACCATCAGGGCAGAAGTGTTTTCTATCTTCCTCAAACTGAGAGTGCATCTTAAGAAAAATAGACATCGGTATAAGCTCTGGGTGTAACAAAATATACAATTTCTTATTTAAAGCACTCATTGGTTCAAAGCCTGATGGAGTGCCAATCCTATGTGTTTCAACTTATTTATATTAAAGTCCAAAAGGACTGGAAGAGGAGCAGTAGACAGTAGGAGGCTTGGGTGGGGGCAAAGCTCCAATAAGAAGTACCCCATCTTTTCATTCCAAAATACACATTATGCCACCTAGTCTCAAAGGCCACACAGGCCACACAGGCACGCAGCTCAGGGCAGGGTGCAAATTAAAGAAACAAGCAATAGACAAGTGCATGTGATGCTTCAACCATTGAGATGCTTTGCCTACCCAGAACGAATGCGGTCTGCAATAGTGTCAGAAACAAAATTGTGGTAAAGAAGGATCAGAGAGAGAGATTTTTTGTTTTCAAGATGCATATCCTGCTTTTCATTTCAAGGGCAAACTGAAGCAACAAAGACAAGAACAAAGATCAATAAAAGCCATCACAAACAATAACAATAGAGCCAGAAATAGGAAATCTTAATAAAACATAGCAACCGCAGCACACAGAGGGAAGAGAGGAGAGCAGGGAGACCTCACCAACTAAATCTACCTGCAGAATAGCAGAAAAACAAAACAGAAGAAGCTGTAGTTAAGGCCTTTTCCGTGCCCACTCTTAACGCAGTATAGGAAAAGGTCTAAAGGCCTCCCTTTCATTGTTGGCTTGGGTTAAGGGAGACCCTGTCCCTTCAAGTACTAGGGTGCCCAAGTGACATCCTACTCAAATATACCAGTAGACCTTGATGTCAAGGTCTACCGGTGCCTAGGGATGACCCAATATACCATGGGACATCCATTTTGGCAGCACCATCAAAAGGTGCACCATCAAAACAGGCTCCCCAGGAGCTCTGAAGGCCAGGAACTGGAGCATCCAGAGCACACACATACTCCAACTCTGAAACACAAGTCACTGGCCAGGCTTGTCCTGGACCCCCTCCAGTGGTGAACTGCTAAAAAGCAGTCCACAGTCCTACCAGGAGTAGCAAGTTCACTCCTGGATCATGCATCTGCATCCTCTTCTGGGTGCAGAACTGCAAAGGGATGCAGCGATACCACTTCAGCTGTACAATTGCACACAGTGTCCAGATCACCACAGCAACATCCTGGCTAGGCCTTCTGGTCTGAAACATGATAAGATGTGGTCTGGAACAGTGCCATCTGCATGATGCTGCTGGTCCTCACCAGCCCCCACACTGGCCCAGATGCTCACACAAGCTTCAGGGATTGGGGGCCCCTGAAATCCTAGGAATGAAGGTTCCCAGCTTCAGAGGCACTAGTGGACGCATTTTGGTTCCCAGTAATCAGAAACATGGAGGTGTGCTTTCTGCTTGTCTCCATGTTCCAGACCAGAGTAGAATGTTTGCCCTTCACATTTGGCCCCAAGGTTTATGATAGGTTAACATCTGGGCAGGTGCAACTGAACTTGCAGGAGGCATTAATAGCCTAGAAACACCCCCTGCCTGCCTGGATGTTAACTTATCATAAACTAGTGGTGGGGCGCATGCAAACTATCATTATCTAAAAGCTTACCTGAAGCATCCAGCCAGTGAGCATTCACACAATTTCTGGGGCGGGGGTCTTCTGAGATACTATGGAAGCGTGCTGGCACCTCAGATGACTGCGCATGTGTAGAGTGTCCCTGTTGCCATAGTGCTGGTGGCAGCACATACAGAGTCATGCCAGCCACTGCAATCAAGGTGGCAGTGCCCTGCCAGCAATGAGACATGCGTCTGGACACTCGTAGGTCTTGGTGCATGAAGGTTAGTCTGCCTTGTAGTAGTGTCCCCAAGTGTGAACACTAGTACACATTATTTGCTAACCTGCTCTTCCCATCCAGCGGACGAGAAGCCAAGTGCAAAAGCAGCCCAGGTTGTGCTGGTTCACTGATAGACTTTGATCTGGAATGTACTCTATTTTATGCAGATGCAGAGCATCACAGATCCAAAATAACACACAGACTAGTGAAGCCCTGAATATGCAACAAATGTAAGTACAGAAAGGCCCAGGGTGTCTTACCATCAGATCATTGCCCTCCCTGTGTGCTTTGTGCCCTGAGCCTGCTGTGTTCCAAAGGCCATCTGCTGGGATTCGAGAGCAGGAGAAGGTTTGTCCTTGTCTCTGCTTGAGATGCCCATGAGCATTTGGTGGGCCACTGTATGCGACAGGATGCTGGACTAGATGGGCTGTGGCCTGATCCAGTAAGGCTTCTCTTATGTTCTTATGTTCACAAATATAACTCAGTTATAGTCCAATGGTCTTAACCACGTCTGATGCATGTTTTTGTAGGAAATATATGCCAATCAAAAATCAGTGCAGGCAAATGATCAGACATCTGTATTCCATAGTATTTAAGGCTTTCTCACACACTGACAATGCAATTCATCCAAATGTTGGTATATAATGCAAAGCTTTTCTCTTACTCATTCTGCCTAGGATGACTTAATATATAATTAGGAAATCAGTAACTATTATATTCCTTAAAGAATGAAGGAATGTGAAAACACAAGAGCATTCAGTCTTGGAAAGAGGGTGGCAAGAGATAAATGAGAAATCTACGATCTATGCATGAGTGATTGAGCATCCAAAGAGAGAAAGGGAGAGAAGCTACAGTTTAGGCTATTGTAACACCTTGGGTTTTATCTGTGAAACAGGAGTGCCCAAGACATCATAATGGACTGTTCAAAATGTTCACATTCCTCATACATGCTGAGCAAATGTAGTAGTTAGTGGACTAGCTAGAAAACTCGGCCCTAGGGCAAAGTGAGCCCTTGCCCCAGTTCACCGTGTTTCTGGTTGGCCCCATGTCTTTTTTTCAGACACTGGAGGGAATGACTCCAGTTGCTGAGACCCTATGCCAGACAGCAATGTCATTTTGCAGCCTGATATGGTTTGGATCAAGCTGAGACTTCCCTCAGCTCCTAACTTCTGAACAATAAATAGTGATTTTTAAAAATTGCTTATATGAAACCCCAGAAGGTCACTGAAAGAGGAGGAGGAGGAGGTTTGGCTTTTCTACCCTGCTTTTCTCACCCATTTAAGGGGACTCAAAGCAGCTGACAAAGCTTTCTATTCTTCTCCCCACAACAGACATCCTGGAGGTAGGTGGGGCTATGAGAGCTCAGAAGAGAGCTGTGACTAGCCCAAGGTCACCAAGCTGGCTTTGTGGAGGAGTGCAGAATCAAACCCAGTATTCCCAGAGAAGAGACCAGCTCCTTAACTAACAGACCAAACTGACTTACTGGCTCAATATGTCCTCTAGTAGTCCCCAAAAATGGGAGACATGCCTTCTGAATTCTTCTCATGTTCAGAATGAAAGTCCTCTGGATCACCTATAGACCAAATTAAGCAGGTCAACTAGTGATACCGAATAAGGTCTTCCTAATCTGGATCATGCTGCACCTGATCATGCTCCACTTATGTTGTGTTCCTAAATCCCTGAATGAAGTGAAATCTCCCTTGTCCCAGTTCATAAAATTAAGTCTTTCCCTTGTTTGACTTGCATGTGTGCCTTCTGGGTGTGGATGTGTGTGATAATGTGGAGTTGCTGGTATGTTCACCCTGGATGCCAGTAACCTTCCAGCCAACAAAATGCTTAGTCACAGACTTTTTACAAATCCATTTTGGTGGGCAGTGAAATTTGGTAGTGAAAGCTGTTGGATACAGATCCACCTGTAGAGTGATTTATTTTCTAATTCGTATGTTGACTCATTTGTACATGTTCTCATTAACAAAGAGAACTTTGGAAAATACTTTGACTGGGTACCCACTTAACCTGCCAGAAGGCTCCATTGTAGGTGTGTTAGGGAGACACTGCAATTTCCTGCTGGAAAAGATGCATCTGTGGCTACCTTCAGACTTGCAGAATAAATCCACAGTTAAAAGAAAAAGTGCAGCTTACCTGCTGTGCAGTGATGACCAGCCATCCTGACTAAAAAGCAGCTCTGTAAGTTCCTCTTCAGAAGCTGCAAGAGCTGAGTCTGCACATGCAGTCATGCAGGATGAGGCAGCCAATCAGAATTGAGCTTCCCTTTCTGCTGTCATTCATCTCTTCTCGCTGTTCTGCCTGGACTGGTGGGAAAATTTGAATCTTCTTTATAATGCGCAGCGAGTGTTGTTAAATCAGGATTAAGGTAAGTGTGCAGTAGCAATCGTGTGTGACGCCCCAGTTGTGACTGTGCATTCTGCTGCACAGTATAAACAAGTCTGGATGCAGCCTTCGTCATACAAAAATGGAACCTCTGACATTAGTTGTTCCTGGAAAAGGGGTGGCATGGTTGCCATGAACTACCTGATGCCTGCATGTGTGAAGATGCAGCCACAAAGTCACTTTTTCAGGTGCCTCCCCTGGGAAGTAGATATGTGGCCTTTATGAATGGTCTGCTGCAGAGAACAATTCATCCAGAGGGCAAAGTGCTCTCCCCCAACCTAGTGTCCCAGGGAAGTTACAATGCTGTCCCCATTCCCAGCTTACCTGAAACTTACCCTGCAGCAGGGTAAGTGTGAATGCTGTCATCTGGCCGCGTTCACCTTGTCGCAGCAACAGCCATGCATGGCCAGCCATTGCTACAGCACTCAAGTGACACGATGCACAGCTGCACAGCTGCAACTGTGCCACATCACCTCCATTTAGTGTTTGCATGGAAGTAGTGCAAAGATTGCATCTGGGGCTGTGCTAGGAACGCCTAATATATATGTGGAGATTGAGGATGAGGATGGCAGCACACGCTGTGAATTGCTCTGAGACAGAAGCGTCTCCATGGTGTGTGGATGCTCCATGCTGGAGTCTACCTAGCCATCTCCAAGGGCCAAGTGTGAAAAGGGCTTATGACTTGGATTGTAAACCACAAATTGCCTAAATGAGAAAAATGAATATTATGTTGCAATATTCTGAATGTATGCATAATTAAGTTAAGCATTAGAATTCAAAGCAGGAGCTCCGTTTGCATTATGTGCAATTTCTGCAGTGCCTTAAACAAAGAGGGAGAGTGATGCTTTCCTCATTTCCGTTCCATACCTGGAACACTGATTCAGACCTTCCTTCAGGTCTTCTCACCCACCCACCCTTCAAACTGTGGGTTTTTCAAACTGGGTTACCTATGAAGTCAGACGTAATGCAGATCTTAATGATGAATCAACCTTGAATATTTGCAGAGAAGCTCAGTAAGAGCTCCGCAGTGAAAGAACAATTTATAAGGAATAGCTGTTCAGAGATGTGTCTTTCATTAAATGTATGTGCCTCTGGAGTGAAAGGCACACACTCAGAAGGAAAATGTGCTCGTGACGGTGAAAGGGGAAACTAATGAATCATCCTAAAATCATTTCAAACTGCTGCAATAATGCAGATCAGTTCCTGAAGGCAGCTATAGCTGGACAATACCTGTCACAAAAGTACCATTCAAAAACTCACTTGAAGCTAAAGTCAAGGAACTGTAGAAGTTCTGTGATATTTTTTTTTTGTATTTGAAGTAGTATATTAATTTGAACTAAATATTTGAACTTATAACCAATATGTTAAACTTTACAGCATCTATTCCGTGCTACCTACTGAAGCTGCAGTTTCACAGAGATGCTGAGATACAAAGGGCATGCTCACAGTTACCTAACTGGAATAGTAGGAATAATACAATTCAGGTGGGATGAAGGTGAAGCAGGAAGCTCAGTAAGAACAATTTATAAGGAATAGTTGTTCAGAGATGTGTCTTTCATTAAATGTATGTGCCTCTGGAGTGAAAGGCACACACTCAGAAGGAAAACATGCTCATGATGTGCTTGTGCTTCAAGGGCTAGCGGAGTCCCAAACCAGGCCACCAACACTTGAAGTATGGATGGGCAGGGCAGGGCAAATCACCATGGCAGTGGCTGAGGCAACATCTGGCGTGTGCCCAGGTATTGCCATGATGATAGGGACATGGTGCATGACTCTGCAGCCACAGCCGGACTGCCATGCTTCCTTGCAGTGTTGCACCCAGAAGAGGATACAAAAACTGCTGACTGGGAGCTTACTAGCTTCTCCTGCTCATGTTGTGGACAACCTTTTAGGGCCTTTTCGCACCTTCAATTCCTGGGGAGAACCATGTTTGTTTGTATTTTATCCCGCCCTATACCCAAGGGTCTTGGGACAGGTTACAACATATAAAATGAACATATTAAAACCAATAACATATTAAACATATTAAAACCATGGTGGTGTCTGAATATGGGGAGGAAAAAGCTGTTGGTAGTTCCCGCAGAGGCTTTTCTAAGCCTGCAGAGCCCACAGGTCATAGAGGGTTCAGCTTCCTTGGGCCCAGTCCTGCCAAGACAGAAGCACTCCCCACCGGCAAAGTCTCTGAACAGCCATCACTGTAGTCCAAACGCAGATGTTGGTTTCCGGAGCTACAGCAGCAGCAGTACCAGACAAGGGCTCACCAGTTGGGCCCCAGACTCTTGCCCTGGGGAACTGGGAACAGATGGTCATTCCAATAGGAGCTGGTCCATCTCCTTTAAACAATGCAGGATTTAGGTTAACGTTTCCATGATTGCCATTTTCTAAACCTTGTCATGTCATAGGTCAAGTGATAAATCTTGTTTTGCTTTCAGTTATGCTCACTATTTGAACCTGCTGCAGTGCAACTAACAAAAATAGAACTGTTTTTCTAAGAGGGAGATTTATGACTGAAGCAGAGCAGAAGAAAAGAAGGCACACTTTAGATTTCTTAATTAATGGTTTTCAAATTATTCTGCTCATTTCATAAAATACTTTGTTCCAAAATTATACATTAAATAAAGAGAGTGGGGTAGAGGGAAAGAAGACAAAGGGAGACAGAGAAAGAGACAGACATGGACAACAATATAACTGTGAGCAGAAATTTGAGTTCAGCAAAAGCTAAAAAATGTGGGACTCATGCCAGAATTTAAGAGCCACTGATCTAGTCTTATAAGGAAGACTAACAGACCTCGTGGGATAAATACTTCTGATGTTTAGAAACAATATTTGGTTTTCTATTGCCTTTTGGAAATAGTGACTGCACCCACATCTGAGGGGTACAACATCTGCACACCAGTAGTGCCCCTCTGCATGCAGCATGCCTCCAAGGACTGGCAAATGCCCTCAGGTGCTCATGTTGTTGCCATGGTAGCCACACAAGTGAAATACCTAGTTGCCTGTACCCTTTGCCTTGTATTTCTTACTCAGTTGCATATTTATATAAGTCCTGTGGTTTTGAGGTCTGTTTGCACATAACTGGCTGGAATGATACAATAATACTATTCCAGTGAGCTGAAGATCAGATGTGGAAGGAGCCATCCACACTTCAAGAGCTGGCACAGTCCCAAATCAGACCATCAGCACTTGAAGTGCAGACAGCCAGGCCTGAGTAGGCTGGATTGCCATGTTAATAACCATAGCAACATCTGGCATGAGACCAATTGTTGCCATGGTGATTGGGCACAGTGCATGACTGTGCAGTTGCAGCTTCACACGTGGAAGTGGGAGGGAATGTTACCAATTGGGAGCTCACCAGCTCTCAATCAAGATGTGGAGATTTTATTTATACACAGCTAGTGAAGACTAGGGCAGCCATAGTGAGTTCCAGGACAGAGGCAGCAATGGTATGGTGTGCAGATGTACTACACCAGGAGAAGGTGTGAACAGCCTTTATTCTGTCACTAATAATACTAAAAGTATTACATTTCCCCCCTCATTTTACACAGGTAAAAATATTGGTATAAGGTATTTTTACACCAATTCAACCAGAACTTGTAACACCCCTTCTCTTCCAGGCTGTTTCTCTACCACTGAACTATGGTCACTCCTGCTTGAGACATACCATGGATTATAAGACAAAATGCACTCGTATTTTTCAGTTTTATTCCTGTGCCTTAGTTCCTGGGAAAAACCTTGAAGTTGAAAGAACTAGAGGAGTAAATCTAAAAGCACCACGCTTTAAATTATTGCTTAAAATAAAACAAAAAAGAATCTAGGGGTGATTCTCACTGGCTGGCATCCTGGACCAGAAAGCATAATAGGAGTGCCCTTTCTGCACAGTGATGGTGCCGCCCTTAGACTGCAACAACATGTGTGTGGGAGGCTCCTAGTAAGCTTGTTATGACTGGCCAGTGTGGAATTGCCCTAAGAATCACAACTGGAGATCCAGGTACACTAGTGTAAAACACACCACACCAAAGCCACATCCCCATGCAAGCCGTTTGGTGCCATTTGGGGCCAACTGGGCTTGCATGGGACCAGGTGTGGGACCGAGATCAAATCTCAGTCGTCCCCATGCCATTCCCAGTAATGAGGGCTGGGAGCCGACTCAGTCGTCCCATGCAAACCTCGCTGGGATCATTATTTTACTCCCTTTCTCAGGCAAGCCGCTTGCCTGCCTCGAAAGGGGAGTAAGGGGGTGCAGAGACTTGAGATTTCTCCCTTTTCCAGGGGGGCAATAAGGTTGCCCCCTTGGAAAAGGGAGAACATTCGAGCCTCTGCTCTCCCTGTTCACGATCTCGGCTGACAGAAAAGAGGCTTGGCTTTAAAATTCAAGCCTCTTTCCTGTTAGCCAAGATCGTGGACAGGGGGTGTAAAGACTGCAGTGTTTTCCCGTTTCCAGGGGGCCAATAAGGTTGCCCCCCTGGAAAAGGGAGAACACTCAAGAGGCTTCTGTTCATTTTTGGAGTAAAGTTTTACTCCCAAAGTGAACTGAAGCATCTTTCCTGTCAGCCAAGATGGGAACGGGGTCCAGAGGCTTGAGATTTCTCTCTTTTCCAGGGGGGCAAAAAAACTCAAGCCTCTTTGCTGTCAGCCGACATGGTGAAATCTGGACCATCCTCATGCGCAGGCTCAGCTCGGACCAAATCGCCCATACCATGCCCAGATTTGTTTTTCCAGGTACCAAATTCGGTCCTGGTTTGGCACGGGTTTGGGCGATTTGTTCCGTGGAAATCAGGCCAAATATAAAACACATAGGGACGGTCCTTGCCGAACCCGATTTTGGTACCTGACCAAATGTGCATGGAGGTGTGCCCCAAAAGTTGTTCTAAAAGCATTTGATAAAGGGGTGTAACCTTGCAGTGTGTGACTAATCACAGTGTTATCAAGAGTTAATGGTGTTTTAAGATACACGTCATTAGCTGACTAATAGATTGATGAATGTGCAGATCTGGGATGGATTCTGCATTTGAATTTTAAACCTCCAACCCATCCCAAAATTACCTGGCATTCCACTAAGTGATGGGAAAATGTGGACACTGCTGCACAAGCGATGATCGCCTCACCGGTCAGTGCTAGTCACTATGGCTCCAGTGTTGATCTTCTGTTGTTCATCCACTTTGTGTTTCTAAACTAAGAGTGGTATAAAAGTATTTTTGAATCAAGAAATTAAATATTGAAAGTGACACATCTCTGGAATTCAGCTGTGGGGAGCTGGAACTGTGTTGATTTGTTTGTCTATTTGTAGGCATCTGGGGGTGCTTCTGCACAGGCTCTTTAACACCCATTAAGGACACTTTTGGAAGCACGCGACTGCACATGCGTTGCTGTTTGACACACTTCCGGTGAGGTGCGTCCGCACCTATCTGTGACTAAAGTGTGCCTAATGGGTGTTAATAGCACACCACATTTCAAGTGGTCTTGCACCGTGAAAACGCATCCACTTAGGATGCGTCCGCACGGCGCAAGTGTGCCTAACCAGGGCCCTCCCCCGGCCCACCATCATTGGCTCCCCTTGCCCTCAGGAGGCATTCTGTGCAGGTACGCCGTCTACTCAGGTCAATGTGCCTGCGCAGAACACCTCCCAAGGGCAAGGACTGCCAGTAGCAGCCCCGGCCACTCAGGAGACGCACAGGATGCAGGCGCTCTGCATCCTGGGCGCCAACCCTCAGAAACAGGCCGACGCTGAAAAGGTAAGGAGGGGATTCACTGCACTCCCCCCAGGGCAGGCTAGGGTGGGCTTTAGGGAAGCTCGCCATGGCTCCAGAAGCGGCGATCCGCTGCTTCTGGGGCGAGGGCGAGCCATGGCAGCGAGGTCCCCCCACTCGCCATGCTTGGCTCCGAGGAGCCAATCATGGCGGGCCGGGGGAGGGCCCTGGGCCATGGATGGGAGATGGGTGCTGTGCGTCTGCACAGCACCCGCCTCCAATCCGGATCCATGCCGCGTGTGCGGTGGCATGGGGCGAGGGGTAGATCCGCATCTCTTAGATGCAGATCTACCCCATAAATCCAGATCTCCCGGGGATCCGGATTTGGTAAAACCGGTTCCTCCGGGAACCAGTTTTACTAAATCCGGGTGCAGGAGATCCGGATTCCTTTGCCCCTGTGTGGAAGCAGCCCAAATAATCAGTGTAGCAAGTTCTGTGCTGGTCTTGGGCAGAATCAGGTAATCTGACCCAAGACCACCACTGTGGTTTATGCCAAGGGTTTTTTAGCTGGGGACTCAGAAGTGGCAAACTCCTGTGACTGCTTCTGGGAGGCAGCAAAATGGTAAACCAGATCAGCCACTCATCGCTGTCCACAGACGT
This sequence comes from Aspidoscelis tigris stejnegeri, assembly GCA_023333525.1. NCBI lineage: Eukaryota > Metazoa > Chordata > Lepidosauria > Squamata > Teiidae > Aspidoscelis > Aspidoscelis tigris. The sequence goes on along the minus strand of JALMGA010000004.1, from coordinate 32,933,298 downwards.
TCCTCAGGTCAGCAGCCCAGTATGGATGCCACCAGGCTGCTGGACTAGATGGGCCCGAATCTATTCCAGAAGAATATGTCTTGTGTTCTAAGGACTCTATACAAACAGTAATCCCCAAACTGAACATTACAACAGGCAGTCAGGTGAACAGACTGAAAATTAGGTTTGTTAGAGTGTACCCAAAAATGATCTAAAATCAACACCCTGAGAGGGCCCATGCACCCACAACTGGTGTCCTAAAGAATTCAGTGTCTGAAGGGGCAGAATACAGCATCCTTCTCACAGAGATTCCAAAAGTAATTAATTACCTTAATTGATGGCAGTTCTTAATGGGAACTTTCACCTTTTAAATCTTAAAGGAAACCATTGTGACCAAACCCTTAGGAATGATGTAGAAGGCCTTTGCTTTACTAAAGCAACTACCAAGAATCGGAACTAGAGCTGCTAGAGTGGGAATCATACAGGAGGGTGAAGGATGGTTGACTGGCAAGTCTTGCTTGGGTACCATCTTGACACACTGATCAGCTGCAAATCTAAAGTAATGTCTAAGGAATGTCTCACATACACAGCAGGCCTTGAAGAAGGCTTGCTCCAAGCCAGTTCTTTGAAATGGGCATTCCAGTTGATCATTAACCTTCCTTTTGTTTGGCATATCTGTAGTTTGCAGCTGTGTTTGTCAAGAGTTAATGAATTCTGTCTGCAAAACAATTACCCTTTGCTTTCCATAATGGGTGGATTATTTGTTTGCACCAGCTCTACATGAGCAAATTTAATCTTGTGCAGAGACTCCAGTCCCAAGCATTCACTCCACAGAGATTTAAAAATCACATGAGATAGTGAGTAAACAGAAAGGTGCTATAAACTTCAGAAGGTACCCCTGCAAATCTTGGAAGGTAGGCTGGTTTGAAACAAAGGGGGACAGGGTTCTTGCACCTTTAATATCTCATAGAAATAAACACAGCTTGTGCAAGTAATGCCCACTCCTATGCAATTGTTAATGGTGTAATTTCTCTGTCCTTCCCATCTGGCCATCTTAATGGAGGTTCACAGAGACAAGTAACATGATAGTAGAAGGGAAGAATAATGTGCCTCATATATACAGCATGGAGTGAGGGATGAAATATGTGTATCTGAACAGGAATTCATTATCAGATGAGTACTGCTTACACAAAGCAAACATATTAACGACAGAAATCGGCACTATTTTTCTGAGGATAAACCTTACGGTGAACTCCAGAGAAAATTTTCACTTCCCATCCTGTCTGGGGGATGGGAAAAGTGAACTTCCCCTAGTATGCACATTTGCAAATGTTAGTACATATCAACATCCCACACACCCCCGCCCAGACATTCACCTAAGTCCAGATGCATGTCTGGGCACCGCCATCTTCTCTTTGGGTGTCGGCGCCAGTGTGAGTGCACTGGTATTGTCACCAGGACAACAGTGACACACAGTGCACATGCACTAGCTTCCCAGGTCACCTGATACACACGCTTGCCCAGCACATCAGATATCCCCCAATACCTGGAAGAGGTGCACTAGCTTCCCAGGTCACCTGATACGCCAGCACGATTGCCCAGCACATCAGATATCCCCCAACACCTGGAAGAGGTCCAGATGGCCTTTCCAGTAGTCAGGAAAGGTAAGCTTTTGGGCACATGTGGTGCAGGATTTCCTGCACTATTGCTAGTGAACTCTAGGGTAGCTTCTGGGATGTCAGGAGCTGGGTTTTTTTTAGGTGAAAACGGATCCTGCAAATGCAGATGGCACTACCCAGAAGATACCCCAATGTTCACTGCTGGGCCAAGTGAGAACTGGCCCCAGGTCTTGTTGGACTAAGGTCAGTTCCAGACAGCCCAACCGTTGGGCAGGGATAATGAGACTTATAATCCAGCAACCCTGGAACTCCCTAAATTGGTTATCCAGAGCAAATCAATGAGAACATTTTTGACGACTGGCTGACTACAAATGAGTAAGCGGTACACAACCCAACTTGCTTAAAAACCCTAAAGTCCAAAAATGGCCAAATCACTTCCCCTAAACAAAGCCCAAGGAAACTCATAAATAGCTAGGATCATGAACAACCTAAAAGTTTATTCAATAGTGGCTGGTGTGTGTGAGCATAGATAAACACTCATTTGCAGGTTTTGTCTGAAGTACACAAAGCAGCAAATGGGTCAGATCAAAGGAAGACTTGTTGGTGCTACTTGAATTTCAAAAAAAGTCCACAGACTTTTGGGAAAGACCTTCCCATGCACTCTCCCATGCTAGTCACTGTTAGATTTATTTGGAAACAATTTTCAGAAAGCATTAAAGATGATAATGTGTCAATTCTCAGGAACTTCTGATATCTTTTACAGATACCTAATACCTTATAAGCAACCTTATAATATCACCTTGTATTAAACCCACTTTTTTTTATTACAAGGTCATGAATGGTGTTAAGATAGCAAAAATTATAGCCTGCAGGAACTAAAAGAAGATAAAGAAATAAGAAAAATATACAAGAGAAATGCACAGGGCAAATAGAACACGTACAGCTGGCTCCTTTCTTAGCCACTTGTATCTTAAAAGCAAACCTAACATTGAAGTCCTGCTGAGAATCATCTTCTGCCTGATTCCAGTTGGCCTGTTTAAAATGGTTTAGATTTTGCAAACAGAGACATGAAAACAGCCTGCGGAACTCCTGCATTATGCCAACCACTCCATCCAGTCCAATCCTAAATTTAAGGCTGAATGTTAAATGCTTCTGGACACGTAAGAAGTAGTTCAATAAAGCATATTACTCAGCACTTTTAGAACCATGGGACCATGGACTGTATGGGATGGAAGGAACCTTGCTAAAATTTAACCAGCAGAATCATTTATTTACTGTATTTCCTTATACTTCTGCTGACTTCACCCTACAAGGCCGTCAAGTGCTACTTCAAGGATCCTGTTATAAACCCAAGAAGAGACTCCACAATGCCCTTTTCTAGATTGGCTTATATCTTGTGTGGTATGGTACTGCTTACTTTCTAAGATCATATCATTCTAGAGTCACACCAGGAAATGCAGTGAAGTATGTGTTGCATTATTGTAATAGCTTTCTTAAGACAAGAAGGGAACATTAAGGGAACACTATGCTCACAAAAATCCTTTGAGTGATCATCTGGAAAGCTCTTGGTGGTCCATCAACTACCTCACATTTCCTAGGCTTTGCCCTAACTGCACCTATAAATACATGTTTGATTTTAAAGGGAAGCCAAAGAATAAATTATGAGCTACAGCTTTCTTAGAGGTTCTCCAAAAGCTTCCAGGAAACACTGGCTTCTCCATCTTCATGCTGGCATTTCCCCATAGGAGAGCAAAAGAAATGACCAGATTCAGCCCAGGGAAAAGTGGGTCTTTTGCACTTTCTCTCTGGCCTGCAGCAATTCCTGGATAATAAATATGGCATTGTACCAGTAAAGGCTGCACCAAAAATGAACCTAGCACAGCGCAGAACAACTTTTAAAGAAAGTGGAGGAATGCTGAAGAGTATGCTAGCATAGGCCTGGTATGGTGCTGGTCTTGCCTCCTGGTACTGATACATATATGGCTGAATCCTAGCAGTGGTTTTTCATGTCTGGACAGGACCATACTAATTGCCAAACTGAACTTTTAAATATCATTAGTAATTCACCTCAGCAAGGCTGAAGAACTCACATAATGCTTTTGTTAAACACTGAAGGAATGAAAACCATTATGAGGCAAAGAGAACTTTATCTGCAAGAGCTGTCAAATGTAAATAAAATGCAATTAATATTAAAATAGGCAGGGTTGTTTAACAATCTATTTTCAACAGTCAAAAATGATGCCACTGAGCAAAATTCCAGGCAACTCTGAAATCCATGTTTACCTGGGAATGGTAGAGAAGTGGTTTGCCACTGCTGTCTTATGACAGACTTTTCAGCTTCTGAATTTAGCCTATAGAGCCTTGTATTCCTGAACAGTCTGCCATCCATACACCTGCCTCACTTTTGAGCTCAGACAAGGCCTGAATTCATACTTCGGCCTCTGGTATAGCTCTGGTATAGAATATCTGTACCAGAGCTGTCCTAATTGCATTCCAGAGGCCTAAGTGCACATTCAACCAAAGACGTTTTCGCACGGGGCTGAACGGAACGCGGAAAAGACAGCTGAGGACACGTCATACGCATTGGCCGCGCGGGGCTTGCGTTCCGACGTGTCCGCAGCTGTCTTTTCCGCGTTCGAAATGTAGAGCACTTCGAAGTGCTCTACACGCGTTCCAACGCGGACGAGCCGCCCGCAGCCGTTCGGGAGAAGAAGCGTTCGCGCCGCTTCTGTCTCCCGAACGGCTGCCGGCGCGCCTCCGACGCCGCGCGGCTTTGACAATCAGCTGTTTCTCAAACAGCTGATTGTCGATCTGCCTCCGCGGCTGCCGGCGCACCCCTTGCCGGCATTTGCCGGCTAAGGCAGCTTCGGGCGCTTTGAGCATTCGCACCCAGACGCTCCGGAACGCGTTTAGACGCGTTCTGGCGCGTCTGTGTGTGAACGGGGAAAGCGCCCGAAGCTGGCTTAAGCTTTCCGCCTGAACGCGTTCCGTCTGGAACGCGATTCAGTGCGGAAATGCCTCAAGATTAGCTGTCTTATATAAAATTGACTTGTATTACACTATGTGTATTTTCCTACCATTATTCTGGGTTTTTGCATATCACTAAATGTCCTAGTTCATACCCCTGGGAGTATGCATAGCCCAGGTTGGGAATCACTGCTTTAGAGCATAGGGAGGGATAGAAGTGCAAATAAATACATACATTTGGTCAGCTAAATGTTCTGCTCCATGTTTGGTTGCAATAGTGTAGAGTGGCCTTTGCGAAGCCAATTCAACTGGGGATCTGTAGAAATGCTTGAGCAAGCCTGAATCAAAGAAGGCAAGATAATTTCAAGAAACCTGGCATTCAATGGAAGGACATTTTATGCAATCCAGGGTTTGGAGAGAAGTGTCACAAGTATGCAGATGACACCCAACTCCATTTCTCCAACATACCTCAGTCAGAAGAGACTGTGAACGTCTTCAATCAGTACTTGGATGAGAGCCAATAAACTAAAGTTGAATCCCAGCAAGACAGACTCCATGGGTGGGTCGCTGTCAAGTTCGGGAAATTGGTAATTTGCCCATGCTAGATAGAGTTGTATGCCCTCAGAAGGAACAGGTGTTTGAGTCATCATTGTTATTGGAGGTCCAAGTGATCTCTATGGATAGGAGTGACGATTGTGAGCTTTTGCTGGTGTACTATCTTCAATAATATCTAGACAGAGATAGTCTACCCCCTGTTGTCTATGCACTGGTAACCTCATGTTTAGATTATTGTAATGCGTTCTGTGTAGGACTGCCCTTGCACCTGGTCTGGAAGCTGCAACTAGTGCAAAATTGGTGTCTGGATTGTTGAGTGGGGAATCTCACCATACACATAGAACACCTGTGATTAAACACCTGCATTGGTTGCCAATTAGCTACTGAAAGTTATCAAAGACAGAAGGCAAATAGAAATGAAGAATAGGACAAAAAGGCTAAACTAGGGATTTTTCAAGTTAGAGATTGCTTATGGAAAACTTCTTCCAGAAGCTGACGCAGCGGGAAAAAAATCTTACAGGAAGGGAGTTCAAGGAGTCTTTTCATATTCATTCAATTGTAAACAACACTTTTATACAAGGAATGCATGTATACACTAAGATGTATTTCTCACAATAATACAGCTGGTTATAAATCCACATGCATTCAGACTTTGGAAGAAAGTCATACATACCACTAGTTCATTCATTTCCATACAAGCAACCTAGCACTAAACTGTAAACTTTAGCTTATCACAGAGACCACCAATATGGTAATGTATTATCCAAGAATGTTTCCCTGATGCCCAAGAGGCCTCTGAGCCCATACTGTCTGGGGATAAGAAGCAACCAAAGGAAATGAAGGCCATTGCATGCAGGACCAGAGGCATTTCCGCACTGAATCGCGTTCGAAACGGAACGCGTTCAGGCGGAAAGCTTAAGCCAGCTTCGGGCGCTTTCCCCGTTCACACACAGACGCGCCAGAATGCGTGTAAACGCGTTCCGGAGCGTCTGGGTGCGAATGCTCAAAGCGCCCGAAGCTGGCTTAGCTGGCAAACGCCGGCAAGGGGCGCGATGACAGCCGCGGAGGCAGATCGACAATCAGCTGTTTGACAAACAGCTGATTGTCAAAGCCGCGCGGCGTCGGAGGCGCGCCGGCAGCCGTTCGGGAGACAGAAGAAGCACGAACGCTTCTTCTCCCGAACGGCTGCGGGCGGCTCGTCCGCGTTGGAACGCGTGTAGAGCACTTCGAAGTGCTCTACATTTCGAACGCGGAAAAGACAGCTGCGGACACGTCGGAACGCAAGCCGCGCGCGGCCAATGCGGATGACGTGTCCTCAGCTGTCTTTTCCGCGTTCCGTTCAGCCCCGTGCGAAAACGTCTCAGGTCAGTTAACAACTCATTTTCTACCACATCATATTGCAAAAGGATTGCTGAACTTGGATGGCGTCTGCCAATGAGTTGAAATGGCCATTACAGAACAAATTAACCAAAATACACCTAACAGATACTAAATAACAACTTGGCATGAGTAGTTCAATGGCCTGGAAATAAAAAGGACAGTAAATAAATCAAATGCAAGTCCACAATAATTTTATAAATCTGGGTATTGAGGAGGTTATATGTGATGTAGTAATCTCTAGGCTGCACAATTTCCCTCCTAGCTTCCTTTTCTTGCTGTCCTTCATTTTACAAGCCTTGGAATAAAAAGCACCAGGAATTTTCCTCCTGCCCCTGCATGACCTTGGGCCATCTGTTGATCCCTGCTGAATGGGCTGCTGAGAAGCTGTGAATGGAGGTGATCTAGACAGACAGAAGGAGTAATCTGGGCTGCTTTGAATGCAGCTGCCCTTAGGCAATACTGGAGTTTCTCAGCCATGTGGAGAGGAAAAGAACAACGGCCTTTCTCTTCATGCTGACCAGAGGAAGTGACATCAGGACCACCTTTGACCTGCAAAACACCAGCATTGCTCCAATCACCTCCCTAGATGCTGCATTGATGTCATTTCCCCCATGCCCCTTCTCTGTCTGCATTTAAACCCGTGCAACAAATAAACGAGGTATTTTTCCTGCTGTATCACTGTGTCCAACCTCTTATTTCCCCTCCCCATTTTTCTTGCCTAATCCGGTCAGCAATTAACATGTGGTTGATCCCTGGGACTCAAGCCAGTTGGGAGCCCAGGATTATCTATCGTAACACCCGGCAATCACAGCAGCTTCCTGGCTGTTGCCACGAACAGAGCAGCTACCCCTGCTGCTTCCCTGAGCCCTCGGATTCAGGTTGTGAAGCCTGATCATGACAATGTGATGAAAAACCCATGCAGAAATCTTAATATATGAATAGGTCAATGAAAATACGACCATCGTGTTCTTTTTTTTCTAGATGATTCAGTAACTGACATTGTTAGTACATGTTAAATTATTCAACTTTAAAAAATCAAATTTAAAATCAAAACAACCACACACCCATGTTGGAATACTATCAGTGGCTGAGTGAGTACCGGGAAATTCTTTGGAGAAAAGGCAGGATATATATGCATTTTTTTTAAAAAAGAAAAGATATAAACTTTAGTTAACTAGTACTAGTACTGTTCTAATTTATGCCCATATTTCCATAAGTTAGTATTTGGTACTCGCATACATATGCACAGTTCCTCTTTCTGTATACTTTGAATTCAGCAGTGCCACATTCAGTAGGAAATTTTGTTCCTGGCCTTCAGAGATTTTGGAAGCCATCCATGCTGGGTCTGAAGTTAATGTGAACTTTGTAGCTTGTTTGGGGCTTTGGCCAGAACAGACCATTCCAATACAGATGGCTTTGTTCTGGCTCAGGGATAAATCCATCAGCTCCCGGGATAGCTTCCTTGAATTGAATCAGTGTGAGACACTCTGATCTGGTCCAGCAGATGTAGAATTGCCTTTAGACTAGTCAGTATCACTGCATCAGGAAATCAGTAGCCTCTTCTTTTGGCTATCTGTGCAGGGCTAGAAAGATACAGGGAAGAGACTGGGCCATAGACTTGGGACGCAGTTACGGTGGGGAAGAAGCAAGGTTTCAACTGGAAGCTTCACTTTCATCTTGTTGCATCACATTGTGAGTTATAGAGAATCCAGTAATGATCCATGGTGATGAAATCAACACTTCCAGTTGAAGTCTTACCCTTTTTCATTTCTTTGGAGCTCTGATCAACGGGCAGCCATATCCCGTGTGGCTGCAATGAAGGAACGGTCTATTGCATTCATCTTGAACAGCCATCAGCTTGGATCATTCCAGAAGATGATTCATATTCATTCTAATTCATAGAAGCTGGTGCTGTCAATGGCTGCCTCTGAAACAGGTGGTGGTCTAGTTCTGAAAGCTGGCAACTGGGTGACTATGAGCCAGGGCAAGCTGTGTGCTCACAACCTGCTGTTGGACTTCCCTGTGCAGCCTGTTGGCCACAGCGGGAACAGGCCACTGGATCCATGGGTCCTATCCAGTGGGGCACTTCTTATGTTCACATTGTTCTGTGAGGAAATGCACTATAACCATGCCTTGTAATGAAATTCCCTAGATAATTCAGAAGTCCTGCATGGAAGCAGTTTCTTTTTATTCACAAATTCTTTCCCCATCCACACACTTGGAACAAAGAAAAACTCATATGTACCTTAAAACATTCATAAATATTAAAATTAGGTTTAACGTATCTGTAAATTCAGATGGATCTCTTTAAGTACCAAACTGCTGCAGAAAGAAATGTGTATTTCCTTTCCAAAGTTGTAGGCAGAAGCTAACATCTCCTTTGGGCTGATTTCTGCTTGATTTGTTCTCATGTCAGTTTCTGGAAAAATGAGTTTTCCTTGAGGGTGCTCTGAGCTCATCTGACCTATGTAAAAGAAGCACTGATGACAACAAGTCAGCCCCTATAATTTACGTGGCGGCATCTCTGTATATTGTAATTCAGCACAGCACAATGCAGCCAGATGGAGAAGAGACTGCACAGATACATTATTTAGTTTGGGGGAAGAGGGGCCTATGAGAGGCGAATGTAAACATAAAAAGACTAAGTATAGAGTGATGCTTCCTGAGGGAGCTATATGCAATCTGACCTGGTATCATTGTCAGACAAAATGTGGAGTCAAAAGCAAGACTTGATACCTGAACAGAATTTAAAGTCTAGGCTATGGGATTTCTTCTCAAGTTACAATGTATTGGGGCCTGTTAGTACTTAGCTCTTAGTGAGTGCTGGTCTGCTCGCTAGTGAAATGTGTCTGCACCAGGGAGTCATGGAAACACCCCAATGGTGGAGCCACCCAGTGACTGGCAATAGTTGGGTCTTATGGTTAGAGTGTTGGACCTTTGGGCTGGTAGTTTCTAGGTTTGATTCTGCTCTCCTATACAAAGTCAGCTCTGTGACTATGTATATATGGAAACTTCAGCCATCTGTAAATAGCAAAGAAGAAAAATCAGAAGCTCTGGAATACATACAAGGCTTGTTAAAAAAACGTTCACCCCCTTCCTGACTTCTATTTTTTGCATATTTTTATTCAAATAAAATTGTTTTTAGATCTTCAAACAACCTGAGTAAACTCAAAATATAGCTTTCAAATGATAATTTCATTTATCACCCACCCAATGGTAGGTTTGGTGGATAAATACTGTAAACATAGTCATAGTCCAACACTTGATAGCATTTGACACCAATACATAAATCAAAAATTTTGCTATATTATGGAGCTGTAACTCCTAAGTCCTTCCTCCTGCTTTTTTGGTGGCCATTTTGGTGGCCTACTGCACCATCACTGGTCAAGGAGACCTTCCCTGTTGTCTGCCAAACTCAACAGCCATGAGCCCATCCACAGCACCTGCCAGTCTACCTTAACCCAGGTGAGCCCAGAGTAAAAGGAACAAGGAACATATAAATGCATAAAGCCTCATCTGTGCTGCTCTGTCACAAATAAACCCAAAAACTTTGTTCAGTGCTAGAGTAAGAAAAGTCTTTAGTTATGATTCTTCTCTGACTGTCTTGTGATTCCTTCTCTTCTGCTGCAGGAAGTGCATGCGCCTCCTGTTAATTCATGGGCATTCTCTTTCTGGAAAGCACCTTGAGTATGGAAAGATGTAAATAATAATAAGTGCTACCCATAAGAATCTGCACTTCCACTTACCCACTGCTACTCCATCTCCATTTTTGGTGACTGTCAAGTGCTTTCAAAGCAATTGTATGGACTGTCCGGTCCTGCATGGAAGTGCTACAGAAAATGGCATGTCCTTGCTCCAAAATGGAGATGAAGAGTGTCACCACAGATAGGAGTGCCTCCCCCTGCGTGTTCCAAATGAAGCCACCTCCAGTGGTAGTGGAGGTGCAGCCAGAGAGAGAGAAATAGAGCAGGAAATGCCCATGCTCAGCATTAACAAATAAGTGAATGTTTACTCAAGAGTAGCAAGGAAAAAAAACCTTCAAGGATGTACTTGTGAATCTGTGAATTTTGTGAGCAACAAAACTGTTAGTAATGAAAGATAACTCTACCATGCGGGCTGACAAATTTAAAATAAGGATCAAGGTATCTATTTTGGATTTGGCACTATGTATTTCACACTTCAGCAGGCTAATGGGTGGCAGGAGTAGGGCAAGGCGTGACTGGCAGCCTGCTTTGATCTCTCTCAAGAGGACTAATTTCGATACACAGCAAGACTTCACACTACCTCGTCTTGTCACTGCTTCTCCGTATGTTCCAATCTTCAGGCCACCACTAATTTCACTGTCTATGTATTACAGTTACCATGTTGCTCCACAGTACTGCACAGCAGGGTACTGGTAGCTGCATTGCTTCTGCTTTGGGGTTCAGAGTGAAAACGTGGCTCCCACTATGTCCTGATTTAGAAAGTGTGAAATTGTGTGCAGGAAAGCTGACATGCTGTTGCTCTGTCTGCTGATGTCATCGTGCCTGATTTACATGAAGCGGAGATGTGGTGACTCAGCAATCACTGTGACAAGAAAAACAAGCTTCCAAACCGGTGCTGTATGCAAGCAAAATGTTTTTAGACTATATCAGATGTTCCCGTTCTATAGAGGGGAGAATCTAGTTGGCAACTAAGCTACATGGCCAAAGGTAATTCACAAAGGGGAGAAAGGAAATCACATTTAGGATTTCTCTGTCTCTGTTCTTGGCAAGTAGGTGAATCCTTCACATCTCAAAGGCTGGTTTCTATGGCATATTTAGTCCAAGCATTTTTCTTAGTTTCGCTTCCTCTCCTCACCTCCAGTCTCCATTCAAATAACAATGATGACAATGCAACCTTTTATTAGGCTATTTTAAAAGTCTAAAAGCTACTCCATGACTTTAGGAGCAAAGCAATGATTTTGACAAAAATAAATCTGTTTTCCTAGCTGTATATTACAGTGCCGCATCTGAAGTCTGCTTTTGTGAAAATACTGAGCAGTTGCACTGTCCTTGGGTTGTATGAATAAGTGATCCCATAAGGGGAAGAAAAGCATAAAAGAATGTAGTAAGAAACATACTGCATTGCACTGAAGACCTTGCATAGAAACAGGACCACATGAAACTTTTTCTGACGTGCAATGCGGTATCTAAAATGGCTTTTTTGCCTTAGGGTGTCGTGCACAGTGCCCACAAGGCACACGAAGCATGCCACGCACATGATGCACAATGGAAAGTGCCTTCAGCCTGTGAAATGAGTCTTCTGACGTGCTTCACCTCAAGCCTGTTTAAAGTAGCTTCCAAACACTTCCTCTAAATGGAGCATTCTAAATAGCTTGTGTAATGTTTTGCATAGTATTGGATCCTGTTTGATGTAGCTATGCCAGTGATGGCCAACCTATGACACGCGTGTCACAGGTGACACACCAAGCCCTTTTGGGTGACACACCTGGTCACCCTGGCACCTGGGCGTGTAGTACTTGCTTGTTCTTGAAGTGTATGAAATACCACCTTTCAATTGAAGATTTAGCAAATGTAAAGAATTATTTGTTTTTGCTTTTAATAAAATATATATATCAAAAATATAACTTTTTTACTAGAGCTACAAATATCACAAAATTATGGATATTTCTAGAAGTGACATAGCACCTGAGTTAAGCAAGGATTTCTTGTGAATTTTGACACACTGAGCTCAAAAGGTTAGCCATCACTGAGATATGCCTATCTACATACGTTTTTCAAAAATAATTATCTGTACCCAAAAAGTGCAATGATGTAGCCCTCCACCCCTTTTAGTAATATCCCTCTTAATGCAAACAGCTTCCTTCCAAAGCAGGCCACCAACTAGCCATTACATAGACATACACAGGGCATACATATAGGCAGAACTGTGCCCCAATACAAGGGGATGCATGCCATCTCTTTTCATGGAAGTAGATTAACTAGCTGCTATATCCTCTATAAATAAGTTTAACCGCATATAAACACCTTGACTTGGCTGTCATCATTATGGGCTGTGATAATAATTTTAATATTTTAAGTAAACAGAGGGTGGACAAGTACTTCCTTTCATTCAGGCCGAATCTTGCACTATAGCATTTGAGCCATCTCCAAATTTTGCCTGCAATAAACCTTGTCTACCAATTGCTTCCTTGATGGTATGACACACACATCTGGGTATTTCAATGGCATGAAATGCCCAGAAGTGTTTAATTGTTGCCATGTATGCATGCACATCTGCCCTTTTTGGGTCCACACATGTGTGATGACCATCCCTCCCCTCCCCTCATTGGTTTCAACATTTAAAACCAAATATAAATATGTTAAAACAACAAAGTGCCTGAAGAAGTGTCAATATAGCAGCTCCTGGAAGCAGGCTCCAGACAGGTAAGTCAGTATCACTATAGCAATACTATGCGACATAACCTTTATGCCCCGTGGCTATGTTGGGATTGCCATGGACATACCTCCAATCCCATCATAGCCTTGATATACTCCTGGGTTTTGCACCCTGTCTAGATGCAGTCTTAGCATTATGACATGAACTTGGTCTCTAGTTTTACAATAGTCAAGAAGTTGAAGTCAGCTTCTCTTTTTGGTCATCAGCAATGTTCATAGGACCTTTCTGCACTTGCTGATATTCCTTACCAGCAAGTGCATTAAGACCCTCCCATCCACACTTTAATGCAGAATACCAGAGGCCTCCTTTGCTGCTGGCACATTCCATCTACTCAGAAGAAAGCACAATCTAGATCAAGTGGCTCTTGATCTGGATCGTGGAGAAGCAGTGCAGGAAGGCCCATAGACAACTACTACAGGGCCTGGGTTTGTGCTGGGTCAGCTAGATGGCAACATAATCTTTGGATGACCTGGATTTGCTATTATCAATGCAAGCACCAAAATGACCTTCCAGATATAAAGGAGCCTGGGGAAAGAAACCTTATGCAACTACATAAGAAGTGTTTTGTACTGGGAATCCACAAGCACAGAGCAAGTGCACAGTGTTTTAGACTCTTCCAGCCGGCTGCCTGAAGTTAACTCTGTTATCAAACAAACCAAATGACCTCTCCTCATGTGTGACAACTGATAACACAGACTGGGAACAGACAGTTATGTTCTGGTGAAGAAGTTTTGGGCAGCACATATCTCTCATGTTATGTAAATCTGAGGCTGCGTCTTCATGGCATGCGTTATTGCGGTTTAAATAATTCAAAATAAGTGAACCGGAACGAAGCTGTCTACACGACTTGCAAATTGATCTGGTTCTGAGGGCATTCCGATTGCAGCCTTAACGCGGAATCAATCCTGGTAATCCCCACTATAGAATGTGCTCCCGCCCATTGCCAGTCATGGAGTCCACCCCCTCTCTATGATTGGTTTTCCCTCCCAGGATCCCACCCTCCCTTCCCTGTGCGTCATGCAAGCCTTTTTTGCCTCTTTGTTCTGATCAGCTGTCATTGGGACGCCCCCTGCCCGAGTCCCTCCGGCGCACTCAGCTCCGCCGGGGACCCCCTGCCCGATCCGGCCGCTTCTCTCCCCTCCCATCCTCCTCCCCAGCGCTGCAGCAGTAGCCGGCCAGCCAGCCAGACGCAAACGCAGCGGCAGCGGCAGCGGCAGAAGAAGCACTCGGCCGTCCAGCCTGCCCGCCCACCCTGAACACGGATTCTCATCCCTCGACCGCAGCGTTACACTGTAGCGAGGGAACCAGCTCAGTCTTACAATGTTGCGAATTTCCGCAATTTCAAAACCTCAGACCTTTAGAAAGTGAAAGGAAGTAATACAGCTGAGATTCTGTATCAAAGGACCGGGGCTTTAAACATTAAAGAGGCATAGGGTGGCTGTGGTGGGGTGTCATTCATCCATATTTTTATCCCACTCTATACACAAGGGTCTCAGTGCGGGTCACAACACATTGGTTTTAATGCGTTCATATTAAACATATTAAAGCCATAACTTTGCCTGAACGTGGGGAGGAAAAAGCTGTTTCTTTAGTCCACGCTCAGAGCGAGAAAACATGAGCAAAGTGACCAGTAATTTTCTTTCCACATTATCTCTCCCAGAGGTGAATTTTACCCTAAAAGAAAACAGCTTGCCACTTTGCTGATATATTCTCTCACTCTGAAAGTGGACTGAAAGTGGATTAAATCTTAAGTGTGACCACAGCCTATATATTCTCTCACTCTGAAAGTGGACTGAAAGTGGATTAAATCTTAAGTGTGACCACAGCCTATATATTCTCTCACTCTGAAAGTGGACTGAAGCTGGATTCAACCTGAGGTGTGACCATGGCCAGAGAGAAAGATGCCCCAGAGGTCAGAGATTTTTGGTGGATCGCGCTCCTGATGGGGTTGGGGTGCTGTTCAGGACATAGAGAAAGTTGCTTGGCAGGGAGGGACCGATCTGCCTCCAGGCTGCAAAAGCTTTGGATTGTGTTTTTCCAGCCCTGCAACCTTCAGAGGGACTGGACTGGCTGGGAAAGGAAAGTTCCCCGGGGACTCCAGGGTTTTCCTTTCCTTTCCCTTTTTAAAGTTCAGAATTTGCGCAAAACTGCAACATTGTGATTAAGCTACATCGCTACAGTGTAGCTTTGGAGGTAGTGGCTGTTTCGAGGCTGGATTCTTTCAATGAAATCACTCTTTGGAAGCAAGCTATTGGGGGAGGGAATCCTAAACATGTGTGAGGGGAAGACTAGCTAGGCTTTCTGCCGCCGGGCTCCCTCAACCAAATTCTTCTTGCCTGCCCCAGGGGAATCCAAAACGCTGATAGCCTCCTCCTGCCCAATCCCCTCCTCTCCGTCTCTCCCCCCCCAACTCTCCGCACGCACTCTGGAGCTGTAGCGCTGCTGTGTGAAGGCTGCTCCAAGAAGTTCAGGCTTGCAAGAGAAGAAGTGATCCGAAAAAAGTTTTTGCTTCAGATCAGGCAGGGAACCCCCCCCCCCCCAATGACGTCTGCAGAATACGGACAGCCATTGGGTAGATTGCGATTGGAGGAGGGAAACCCTGAACACACAGTTAAAAAGGAAACACGTATCCGGTGTGAGATCTGTTGAAATCAGGATTGAGATTCACCATGCTTTGGGGTGGTTTAACACGGAAGAAGCGTGTTAAGCCGAACTGCCGTCTGAACTGGGAGGACTCAAAACATTTTGAATTCGAGATAACGATGCTGTGAAGACGCAGCCTGAGTGTATAGAAACACCATAAGTATGAAAGGACTGCATCCAAAAGGGTTACCACAGAGAGACAAAGGGCCTGTTCACACTTACCATGTAACAATACCATGCCAGACTGGTCAGGATCCAGCACACTGGTCTCCATTTTCATTTACAAATGCTAAACTAGCCCGTACCTAGCCAGCAGTGAGGGGAACAGACAGCCTGGGGCTTTCTAGATTGCGAGGGCAAAGTCTG
The DNA here is from genome assembly GCA_023333525.1 of Aspidoscelis tigris stejnegeri. Classification (NCBI taxonomy): domain Eukaryota; kingdom Metazoa; phylum Chordata; class Lepidosauria; order Squamata; family Teiidae; genus Aspidoscelis; species Aspidoscelis tigris. The sequence goes on along the minus strand of JALMGA010000004.1, from coordinate 32,917,369 downwards.
CAGGAACATCTGGTGAGAGGCCAGACATAGCCATGGTGATCTGGATGCTACAAATGACATAGTAACACACATACACCCACTCACCACACCACAACTGAAAGAGGACGCAAATCCTCCTCCCCAGGAGTGATCCAGCTGCTGGTGGTCAAACTGCGAACTGCTTTTTGGTAGTCCACAGCTGGATGGCTCAAAGGGAGTTGTGGTCATTCCCAGTGATGATGGCCAAGTGTGGATGTGCCTCACCAGTGAGTGGAGCACAGCTCAAAAGCTAAACTAGGACTAACAGACTGGTGTACCACCACCCTGCTACTCAACTGGTACTCTGTTCAATCTGGCATAGAGGATGCTGGGACAGTGATTTTGGGAGACTATAAAATTTATGTTGAGAGGGCTTCCTTGGGATTGGCTTGGGATTTCATGGCTTCTGTGACACTGTGTTAAGCAGTCATGGGGCCAACAAAGGGAGTTGGTAATATTCTTATCAGGAACTTAGCTCTGTTTCTCACTAATATCTGAAGGGGGAGAAGCAGTAAGTGTCCTGAACTGGTGCTTGGGTGTGCTGATGGGCTGGATGAGGCCAATAAACCATTGCTGTAGCTTGACAAGTTGGAGACTATATGGGTAGGAAGTTCATGATTTCAGGATCTGGGGATTTTGCCTATTCTTGATAAGGTAGGTATATATTCTGGAGATACCTCCACCTGGGGCCTGCAGCAGTCTGCTTTAACATGGGGATTGCAAGTTCCTATTCCAAGATATATATCCTGGAATAAGTCCCAGCGCAGAAAGGGGTGTATAGACATATGTTTTGTCTGCATTGGTGCTTACTTCTTGCACTACAGAGGTATCTATAAGCAGCCTCCCTTGTTGTCTTATCTGAAGGTTATAACCTTATTGCATATGATCTCATGCTTCATTAGGAGTTAATATTCATAAGTACAAATTTCCAAGACAAAGGTTGAAGCAAAAGGAATTAATGCATCAGTAAGATCTTTTAGGAGGTGATTATTTACTACATTAGGCACCTAATGCAAGCAAGATATTCTTTTTCTTAAAATGTTAGTGTGCTCTGTGAATAAGCAGTTGCTAGGTAATTAAAGTTGATTATGTATGGTACGGACAGTACATGGGGGTAGGTGCCCTATAGACTTCAACCTGCTTGTAAAAACCTGCTACTTTTTCTGACAATTTCTGTCAATGTTATGTGGGAAATTTTGACAAAAGCAATATATCTGTGAATGAGTTTTAGCTCTAATCTGCTCTAATGCTTTTCAGAGAGAAAAGCTGCAGGCCTGCCCCCTTTCTCTAAGAAGCTGAGAAAAAAGAAATAGCCATGCTTTCTCTTGCTTTAAAAAACATTTATTTTCAGAAATCTGCAGCCAACTGCACCAAATTCCACCTGCCTTCCAGATCATATACATTTTTAGGGACCAATAAGTCCCCTCCATTTGCAAATGTAACAAAAGAGTCCTGACTGATTCCATCCATATTTTCTTTCTAAGGGTTAATAGCTCAGTCTTGGGAAAGCAGGTGCAGTGTATGTGAATTTTGCCACTCCTAGCCAACTGACCTTGGAGTCTTTTGAAGCTGTACTACTCTGAACTAGTTGCAGCTGGAAAACAGCAAGGGAGAAAACCACTAATTGTCACTTTCAGTTGGGAGGGGTGGCATCCTCATCACTGTCAGTTGCGGGGGAGCAACTTGCTCATCTTCTAGAAATTTCTGTTTGTAATAATCTATTTGGTTTGTTATAGGTCACCTGATTTGTTGGCTAGTTTTTCTGCTTAATCAATCATGTGTAATAGACACCTCATTTTCTTTGTCTCAGCTTTTGTACTGACTTGTACTGTTTTACCTTGCATGACTTTGGCTGTATTTCTGCTCATTGGAAAGTCCACAAATAAAATGGCTAGAAATGAAAATATATGCGCAGGCAGACATGAAGACGGACTGAAGAAGGTTTAAAGTGAAGGTGTGACCATGGCCTATGAAAGAAGCTAACAAAGGCTCCAGTTTCTGACATATAGTAAGATGGCAGGGCAGATGCCATCTTTAAATGTGGACACATATTGGGTTCCACAACTGCTAAGACCAGCCCTGATAGTTTGCAAGATGGAAGGAGACTATGTGGGAGAACCTAGAACACAAGTGCTATATTCAGTGGTTACAAAATACTGATTAATTATTTGAACTAAAAAGGAAAAAGAAATGGTGAAAACTAAGAAAACAGCATGGCTTACTGGCTAAGACCCTAAATAGGAACACCTGAAATTATAGCACTTGTTCCCATTTATTTATTTATTTTTTAAAAAATTTACATACATCTTCCATTTAATGAATCCCAAAGTTGTTCTCAAGAAAAGTTAAAGATGAAAATTCTTAAGAGATTAAAATTCCATGAAAATTGCAGTTTTAAAACATTCTGCTACAAAGAACGTGTTTTCAACTTGCCAAGTCATGACTTAGTGCTGTGTCATGAAAAGATTTACCGTCTCTTTATGGCAGTTTGCCCTTACTGAAGCTTGTAAAACGGAGGCAAACCGCAATTGGCTCTTATGCTGAAGCAGCACTTCCATCAGCTCCATAAGTGGGAATTTATGAACACTGAGTACTAACTCCATACAAGAAAGGGTCTGTTTAACACAAACTATGTGATCCATCTTTTAACATTTATTTATTTATTTATTTAGATAAATAATAAGGATCTGCTCATACCAAGGAAGTGAAAGGATATAAGAGAAAAAGTATAGGCTGCTACAGTCACCAATGTTATTGGGCCCCTAGAGAATTCATGAAGTCAATTTTCAGTCCTCGGGCCAAAGAAATTGGCTATTCCAAGTCAGTGGCCCTTTCTTCAGTTATTGCAATTCCATGGGAGTGTGGAATGGAGCATGCCTAGTTCCTTTCTTGGTGTGCTTTGACTGCATTGGATGAAACTATGGACTGTGATACAGTAGCAAAATGGTGCCACCTATTTTGGTGGCATTCCAGTAAGCGCTGCTAGAAGTGGTGCCAGGTGTCAGAGAACCACCTACATGGGCTGTTCCATAAACTCTGAATGCTCCATACCACCTTTGAGGATTGAGGGCAGCCATTGGAGCTGGGAGCCCAGGCTGGGCCATGACAGGTGATTGGCCTACACTATGTGGTCCAGTACATTCTACACAATGTAGAAAGGGACTAGCATACAATCCTGACACCCAGCTTTCTGCTTCTACTGGAGGCACTGCATGCCTCCACGTTCCAGACTAGGCTGAGCTGATATTCCAGTAGTCCTCAATGTTGTGGTGTTCTGTTAATCAAGGTCCCCCCCTGATCTGGACTGGATTCCATCCTATGTCGATGGAGCATATCTGCATTGGATGGGGCCTCTTGTACTCCACACTTATGTGAGGAAGGGAGGCTGGTAAGGAATAAGAGAAAGCACAGAAAGATCCTTAGGGATGGTAGTATGTCACACTTGTTTTCTCATGCCTTCTCTTATCCTCCTTTTCATTAGAGGGGAAGGGGCAGACTGGCATGTAAAAAATCCCACCCGTGAACCATTTCTAAACTGCCTCAGAGGTGCCCCACTGGAGTCTAAGGCCACAGCTCATTTCTTATTCCCTTCCCTTTCTTTCTGACAGAGTAGTGAGGAGGTGGCTGGAAGGAAATGAAATGGACTAAAAGGATCTGCTGTGATTTTTAACTATATATACAGAACACAGCTTTTCCATCTGAAGTGGATCTACTCAGATGGGTTAGTTATGGTTTGTCTTGGTAAGCTGAGATGGGGTTCATGACTCTGGCTTGCTTGGATAAATGATTTAAAACCAGCAGTTCATAACTTTACATAGTTTTACATGTTGACCAGATGGAAAGGGCTTTATAAAAGAAGTATTCATCAGATGCAGCCTGCTTGATGAGCTACACCTGTTGAAACTCCCTTTTTATGCAGACATTACCAGTTCAGAAGCTCTGTTCTTTCCATCTAGCCATCCTGCTAACTAGCTGAAAGGAGCAGCAGATACTTCTGATCTTCCCAGAGGATGGCAATTTTTTGTATGCTTGTCAGACTGCAACACCCATCATTCTTATGCAATGGCCATTCTGCTTCATTCTGATGGAAGTTGGATTGTACAATATTGTACCCATCCTTAAAAGTTATTCTTGAACCAGGGATTCTATGTTTATATGGTGATCATATGGAATTCTGCATCTTTTGTGCAGAAGAGGGCCTTTTCTGCCCACGAGAAACTACCGAATTATGAATAAAAGTGAGTGGCATCTTATTTTACCTTTTAAAGAAAACTTTGTGCTAATTATGTAATGTAAGAGTCTGTGTGCACTGCAGGGCTGTCCCTGCATAATTGCATCTCTAAATCCTTTGGAGTGTATAATAAAAAGGATTGTATAAAGCATTTAATCACCAGGAGAGGCAGGATTATTACATGCCATAGCTGCAGTTATGTCCAACGAAGTTTAGCCCTTAATTTTAGCTGTGGAAAACTGAAGTGATTACCCAAGTTTGTAAGCAGTTGTGTAGAAATAAGAACAGTTCCTGAATGTTAAACATAAAGACTATGAATTACGTTAAGGCGTGATTTATTTATTTACGAATTTATATCCCCCTTTCACCTGAAGGTCTCAGTATGTCACAACAATGGCCCTGGTCACACCTTTAGTTTAAGATGACTTCAGGGTGTCTTCTGGTCACGTTACTCACATTATTTTTATTCAGTTCATTTTCCAAGATGGCTTATCCCCATCAGATCATTCTATCTGGAGTCCTCTGTTCCAGAGGACTCAGCTTGTCCTGGCTTGCTAGGCCTTCTTCTCTTCCTCAGTGTGAGTAGGGGGATGGGCTAAAGGAGGCTGAATAGTGCTGTGGTGGTTGGGGTCCAGTCTTTCCTTTTGGCCAGTGTCTAGGGAAGGGTGGCATGTGCATAGTTCATGAGGCATCTCCCCTTCTCTCCTCAGTTTATGGGTATGATTCCTCTATCTAGCATTTTGCTGCAAATTTATTATTCTTTTTAAAATTAATAGCACAGAGAAGAAAAGCACATAAAAAAGGGGGCTGTGGAGGGGGTGGGAGCAGGCTTAAAAAAGAACTGCAAATACACACCCTTGCCTCCCTTGAGTGACACAACAGCATCCAATAAGAAAGGAGATAGATTTGACGCAGCAAAATGGATGGAGAGTCAAGAGTTCCGTGGAGGAAGCTCAGGTCAATTGTGGTGAAAGGTGTGAGTGATGAAGCCCAAAGTGAGGACGGTCTGAGGATGACCTATAATGATATAGGGGTGAACAGTACTGGTACAACCTCAGTTCAAATTATGAATAGAACATCCTGTCTCATAGGTGTGACCAGGGCCAATAAAAATATAAAATATACCTAAAACATATTTGTTGTTGCTGTTGTTGTGACCAACTCCCGGTTGACCATATAGGCATCTCTAGGGGCATCTTTATGCGGTTAATCTCAGATGTGTATAAGCATGGATTCATAATAATGATTAGCCTGTATTTGAACATCTTTTCTACCACAGAATATTCAGGAAAGGGGGAAGAAACAGACTGGTGTTTCAACAATCCCTCCTCAGAGTTTTCTCTAAGCCATCTTAAAGCTTCTTTTTTTTCTTCTGAGTCTGATTACTATCTGGTGGGTCTGTGTAGAAAGAGTACCAGTGTGCAAAAGGAAATATATCCCAACAAAGGATGTCATTCCCTGGCCCAGGATATGAAGAGCAAGTGCAAAAAGCAGGTTAGATAGTAGCTAAAAGAGAATAGCTAGTTACTTTGCTGATGCACTCTGGCTGAGTCCCCAAAAGACTTATTTACTTCTCTACTGTTACTCTACTGTCACTCTATTGAAGTGGACTTTAAAAGTGCCATGCAAATCAGGAATAAGCGTCCGCATGAGGCTCAGGAAAATGCGTGTTTTTAATGCACCTTCCGTCCCCATAGGATCCCTGTTTTCTTTGCGCGCATCTTTTTCTCCCTGCCCCTGCTCTTGTTGATAGGGTGCCAGCGGGAATGGGGAGGGACTGCGCTCAGCGCGGCCACAACCAGGAAGACAATCCCTGACAAGTACAAAGGAGAAACAGCGATCGGCTCTCTGTTCATCTCCCAGATCACTCCCACCCCAAAAATGGCTTCTCGTGCTGGAAAACATTCACTCTCACCACTTTCCCTGTTATTGCTTTCAAAAATCCACCCTGTCCAGCGCACGATCGCTCATTCACTCATCACTTTCCCTGTTATCGCTTTAAAATCCACCCCTAGCAATAATCCACCCATTTCACACCTCACAGCGATTGCAACAATGTTGCAATTCTGCGTGATTCTGGCTCTTTAGTTCTGAGCTTTAGAAAGTGAAGCTGCTTGTGTTACTGCTGTGTGTGCAGGCGGCAATCCCCGCCCCTTTTGCCACAGAGCGTCTCCAAGGTAAATGTAGTGAGGAAAACCCGCAACTTCCAGAAAGAGCGCTGGAAATGTTGTTTAAAGTGCATGTATTTTGTCGCGTGTTTTCCACGTTTTGTAGCGCTGGAACCTCATTAAAAACCCTGGCTTGGGGGCGCTCAGAGGCAAAAGGAGAGTCTTGGCAGACTTTTTATGCCTTGGGGACAGGCCCTCTCTCATTCTGATGAGGGGTTTAAGGTGGATTAATACGTAGGTGTAGCTGGAATCTAATTGGCACCATATTGATTACGTATGCTGTAGCCATTATACCACTATAGCTCCATCATAACTAAAATCACTACATTCTGTTCAAAAATGAAAGCAACCCATGCCCACATGGTTACTATAATCTAGACTTTAAGTTAAGAGAAACTAAAGAGAAGGGAAAAAGAGAGATTAAAAAAAAAGTTTCCTTTGGTAAAGCCCAGCTCACAAAGAGATGCATTTTCAGCATTTTTTAGAAAAGTTAAAGGTGAAGAATGTCACGTATTACAAAACTGTTGAGAGTTTATTTGGATGCACCTAATGTGGAAGATAATTTTAATAGATGTCTGGAACTGCACCTGATCATAAAACCAAAGATGCTGAATCATTTAAAATTTTTCCATTGTAAGGACTTGCTCCATTCTTGGCAAGGTTTTACAGCAGTAGATATGCCCAATGGCATTTTCCCAACTGGGTAATGATTGCTTGTATTCACTCTTTATAGCAGCTTGCCAAAAGCAGAGATGTATTTTGCCACACCCTTCTCTTCTCGGCTAATATGGGATAAAGTGTTTCCTCATTATGTAAGAGAAATGCTGAGCATCGTCAGTCTGAAGCTTGGCTGACTGACTCTTATGGGCTCCTCCATGGTATTCAGTTAGGGAAGCAATAGCAGCAGCTTGCCATATTTTCATTCTAGAAGATGCTGACAATTGAATCCATGGCTGTGTTCAAAAGGGGTCCCGCAGAGAGACAGCATGTGGCCCTCACATTCCCATTGCTTCTCAAATCCACCTTTTCTAGCACAGAATGTTTAGGAGAGCAGGAGGAGCAGACTGGTATGTGAACAATATTGGGTGTGTCCAGGTACATTAATACTGCATAATGGAATGTGCAGTCGCGATCAGGGCATCACACACCACGATCAATGGATCATAGTGCCGATGCGTTATCCCATTGCTACTATGCACTTACCTTAATGATGGTAAGAAAAAACTAACCGCACAGTATGACGAAAATTTGAATCTTCTTACCAGTCCAGGCAGGATGGTGAGAAGAGGCGACGAGAGCAGGAAGGGCAGCTCAAATCCAATTGGCTGCCTCATCCCATGTATGAGGAAGCTACAGCTTTTACTGGGGATGGTGGGTTATAGCTTCGCAGCAGGTAAGCTGCAGTTTTTCCTTTAACTGAGGATTTATTCCACAAGTCTGGAGGGGCCCTTATTACTAAACGTTCACTAAGCCACATCAGAGGTGCTTTCTTTTGCTAGGTCTGATCAAAGCCTACGACTTTTTCTGAACTGGACCTTATTCTGGATTATAACTCAGAATGGGGGTCTGCTGTCCACAGGTTTGCGTAGCCGGCATGAGCATGTGGACAGCAAGCCCCTCTTCCGGAATACAATCTGGAATAAGGCCCAGGGCAGAAAGGTCCTATGACCCTCTACTTTCCAAGCAGCTCCCTTTACCACTGAGGTACTTCCTTCCCCCATTAGGTAGGAAATATATTACTGATAACTAATGTACCAGGTAGGAACATGGAAGGTTGCCATACACTGAGTCAGAAACTTTTTTCAGCCTGCAAGGTTTCAAGCAGGGCTGTCTGCCCTCAGAGAGTGCTTGGAGATTACAGGAATAAATCTGGGGATTTCCTGTTGAATTTAGTTCTTCCTGTGTGCTAAATGCCCTAAACCTAGGTCACTGTTTCGTTCTAATTTTCTGTAAATGCATACTTCTTGATTTTTTCCTTTTTTCATTGAGATATTGCTAGTTGAGCTTAAAATAAACATTTGATTTAGAAACAGTTTGGTCAATGTGTCACTTGTTTCCTGTATTTGTTTTCTCATTTTTCTAGTGCTTACTTCTGAAATCTTTTGGACATGACAGGACTTTTGTAGTCCTTATTTTTAACCATTCTTTTCTTTTCCTCTGCTTCTTATAAAAGATTACAGACTTCTGACTGCAGATGAGCTCACTTGAGAGGTCAACAATCTTAAAGAAAGAATGATGGATTGGTGTCCTTCCAAGTGAGCCAGTCTTAGGGAGCCGGACTCTTATCTGGGAATACCGGGTTCAATTCCGCCCTCCCCCTTGAGCTCTCACATGGTGTTCTGTTGTGGGGAGAAGAATAGAAAAGCTTTGTCAGCTGCTTTGAGTCACCTTAAAGGGGTGAGAAAAGCGGGGTAGAAAAGCCAGCTCTTCTTCTTCCTTGTTGTAGGTACAAGTCTGGAAAAGAGCATTTCAGATCTTTTGAAACACGTATGTTCAGGTGTGCTCCCATATCTGCTGATCTGGCAGACCAGCCCCCCCCCCCCCCCGGTGCCATTAGGTTTCCTGGAGGCCTCCTGGAGACCTGGGGCAGCAGGAAATAGCATGAAATTGCAAGAGATTTCCCAGGAATAATAGGAAATTGGGTGAGATTTTCCAGTGCTTCATATATCCGCGGTTTCCAGTAACCACAGTAGGAATTGGTACATACACCTGCAGAGAAGGGATATGTCTGTATTGTAAAATGGTTTGTTCTCAATCATCTCCCTGAAATCCATATAGTATTCACTTTTCTTTTCTTTTCTGTGTAAAGCAAAACAACAAAGTTTGGCTTGTGCTCTGCAGCAACATCATTCAACCATTGCTTTGTCATCCTTCCTCATTCCTGCCAGTGCTGCCTCCTTTCTGTCTTGTAGGGCATTTTTCTCTTTATTGGAAGCACTTGTCAAACTCCCTGCTGTAATTTCATCATCACCTGGCTCCCCTAAACTTCCTTTTTCTATGGGCTTAAGTCCTTCAAATTCACAAATTCAAATGCTCCAAATAACAAAGTGTGCATATACTTCAAGTGTTTGCTATCTCTGTAGGTCCCCAAGACAGGGAGGTGTGGAGGCTGGATGTGGGAGCAGATCAAAATATGGAGATTTGGAGTCTGAAGGGTAGGCAAAGGAGGAGGAGATGATGATGATGACAAGAACAGCAACATATGGTTGAGTAGCTGGGAGGGCTACTGAGAAAACAAATTGGGCTGAATGGGTAGAAATAATGGTCTACTCTTCATTTACTGACAGAACTGGCTTCTGTGCCAGAGCCTCAAGGCAGGTGCCATGATGGCTGCTCAAAAGATTCATAAATATGGCCATTTCAGAGCGCAAAGCCAACATTTCACATGATGATCTGAGCTGCCTGCTGCTGTTAAGGCAAAAAGTGACTGAGTGCGCGACCAGGTCAACAGAGTCACCGTGAGGTGTTCTTGTGTGTGAAGATATGGCAGCAGAGATGCTTTCTGAAGGCATCCCTACAGGTAAGTGGAGATGTAGTCCTGGTAGCTTCAAGTGAGTCAATGAGGGGACAAGGAATGGGGAAAAAGACCATAATTGCCCTGGGTGATTGGCAGGAGTGAGGGTAGAATTTTAGGGTCTGCAGTATGTATGATGAGAGGCAGACAAGGTGAGTTTCAAAGACCTTTGGGGTCCAAGAAAATGGTGGGGCAGAAGTTTGGAGAAGATGGTAGAGATGTTATGAAAGGCAACGGAAGTTTAGGATGCTTGGCTGAGTAAAGTGGGGAGAGATGGGGTGACATTGTTCTTGAGTTGTGGGGCCATGATGTCTTTCTATCTGCATGAATATATTATAATTTAACAAATAGGCTTAGCATCTTGCTTGCTTTTTTAAATTTCAATAAGAAAGAATAGTAGCTTTTAACTAACTATGGTTAATACTGTTTTAATGGGGTATGTATTTAATATCTTGTCTGCATATGGGTTTTTTATTGTAAGCCGCTCAGAGATCCTAGGATATGGGGCGGGATATAAACATTTTAATTAAATAAAATAGCTTACCTCATTTACCCTTTTTCATTATAATTTCTTAAAGGATGAAAAAAGCATAAAGCTAGAGGATATGCAAAGGCACTTATGCATGTAGTATCTTGCTTGCAGTTCCTCTAGACTGTCATTTGCAGAATGGCAAGTCAGGAGTTGGATTAGGTGATGGCATAAGGACACCTCTGACGAACTTGAACAAATAATTATATGTTAAGGCTTATCAAATTCCACTTGGGAACAATATAAGAGGCCTGTGGAAGAGCAGGAGAACATGTTTGGCCTCATTATGTCAAGAACTGGGGCTACCAGGCTTGCTCTCCAGCAATGAGTAGTAGCACTGTTGTCAGTTGCTATCTTTTCATCTTACTTGAGGAGTTTGCTGTAAGTGACATTTCCCCCCCGCATTTATTTCTACAAAAACTGTATTTTTAGCAGCAGAGCTTAGGTGTCTTCTTTATTAAAAAGCAGAGTCCTGTTATCCTTAAATATTTATATGTGTTACATCTAAAACATGCCATATCCATTTGAATTGTAATTTAGAACAAAATTAATCCAGTTTTATTTTATTACTGTGCTGTAGCTGATACCAAAGTAATAACCCACTTTCGGCTGCAGTGTTACAGCCCTTAAGGATAACTTATTCCCAGGGTCTGTTTCTAGAGTTTCTAAAATAACACCTGTGGGCTCATGTACCTGTGAGAAGAGTTGAGCCTATGAAGCAAAATGCTAGAGGCCTTATTTTCTGTGATCTGTTGTTCTGAGGGGTTCTTCATTACTCTACGGCTATTGGATAAAGGGCCTGTCCCCAAGGAATAAAAAGTCTGCCAAGACTCTCCTTTTGCCTCTGAGCGTCCCCAAGCCAGGGTTTTTAATGAGGTTCCAGCGCTACAAAACGTGGAAATCGCGCGACAAAATACATGCACTTTAAACAACTCTTCCAGCGCTCTTTCTGTAAGTCGCGGGTTTTCCTCGCTACATTTACCTTGAGGACGCTCCGTGGCAAAAGAGGAGGGGATTGCCGCCTGCACACACAGCAGAAACACAAAAGCAGCTTCACTTTCTAAAGCTCAGAACTAAAGAGCCAGAATCACGCAGAATTGCAACATTGTTGCAATCGCTGTGAGGTGTGAAATGGGTGGATTATTGCTAGGGGTGGATTTTAAAGCGATAACAGGGAAAGTGGTGAGTGAATGAGCGATCGTGCGCTGGGCAGGGTGGATTTTTGAAACCAAAAACAGGGAAAGTGGTGAGAGTGAATGTTTTCCAGCACGAGAAGCCATTTTGGGGGGGGGGAGATCTGGGAGACGAACAGAGAGCCGGTCGCTGTTTCTCCTTTGCACTTGTCAGGGATTGTCAGTGAATGTTTTTCAGCACGAGAAGCCATTTCGGGGGGGGGGGGGAGATCTGGGAGACGAACAGAGAGCCAATCGCTGTTTCTCCTTTGCACTTGTCAGGGATTGTCTTCCTAGTTGTGGCCACACCGAGCGCAGTCCCTCCCCATTCCCGCTGGCACCCTATGAACAAGAGCAGGGGCGGGGAGAAAAAGATGCGCACAAAGAAAACAGGGATCCTATGGGGACGGAAGGTGCGTTAAAAACACGCATTTTCCTGAGCCTCATGCGGACGCTTATTCCTGATTTGCATGGCACTTTTAAAGTCCACTTCAGTAGAGTGACAGTAGAGTGACAGTGGAGAAGTAAATAAGTCTTTTGGGGACGCAGCCAAACTCTTTTCTCAGAGCTGAAAGCTAACATAAACAATTTTCTTCATTTTTATGTTCCTTAATCCACAGGCAGCAAAGTTGTGATCCCCCCCCCACTTTCCCAGAATGCTACATGAGTCCTCAGCCCTGCTCCTCTGATTTTGCTAGAGCATGAGGAACAGGTGCCAGATCCATGGTTTTTTGTGGGTGGGGACAAAGACTTGGACAAAATTCTGTCCTTGAGCACCCATTCTGAGTATGTTCACCACCTGCTACCTGTTGTGGTTGTCTGTCACGCACACACCACTCTCTTATACTTCCTTCTTCTTCTGAACTGACACTATCAGTGTTGGAGATTAATGTTCTTTGGCTGTGTTTGGAGAAGATAGATTAATGAATAGCAGCAGCAAAAATGATATGAGGAAGCTTGATGGATTGACAGTGACCTTGAACAGGACAGTGGTCTTTAGCATTATGCTCAGTAACAATGGCCTCTAGTGCCAGATGCTTAAATACAGTCATTTCTCTTTCTATCCCTCTATCTTTCTCTCCTTCTCTCTCCATCCATCCATGTTATAGCCAGGCAAATGATTACTGGGGAGAGGCACTGTAATTTGCATCAGTAAGGTTGCCCTAGCAAATAACAGCATCTGTTCATCCTTTGCTGACTTCAGAAAGCTAAACAAGATGAGACCTGGATAGCGGTTGGATGGAAGATCCATAGGAAATCCCAAGGCTGCACGCTAGACTGGGAAATGGAAAAATACCTCAGAAGAAACCACAGCAAAGCCACTTATGTACGTGAAGCCCATGAAGCTTTATGGGCATGCCCTTATACATGACAGGTATGAGCTTAACGCACAGATATCTTTACTATATAAAAAGAGGCTTAGATAGAAAACATAAATAATAAAAAGTGTGCAGACGCACCCCTCTTATTCCCCCGAATGAACAAGTATACAAATGGGAGGCATGATATTAGAGGAAAGTATCTTCTAAAATATTGCACTGGGATATCTTAACCCACACAAGAATGGTTTGTGGCCTAGATAATCTTATCTAGATTTTCTTCCCTCAGCTAAAAATAAGCAATTTATTAGGACTTAAAGACTGCACACTTGGGCATCAGATACTCAGGGGGTAATGGCGAAAGAAATCAGCAGGTTAGGAAGAAAATTAAAAGACACCCCTAACAGCTAATAATAGCTTCTAATGAGAAAACATGAATCCTATCTGGAAGCAGAAAAGAATATGAGCTGAGCAGTGTCGACAAGATTCAGTGGAGTTCATTTACCGATATCAACCACTGGTCACTACTCCAAAAAAACTGTTAGACATGGCAAGTTTTAGCCCAAAAGCTCTTTTCTATGTACAATTAATGAATAGACTCAGGATGTAATGCTGGTTAGAGGCAGGTGGACGCTGGGCTTGAGCACTTGCATGCCTCGTTCCAGGATCTCTGTGGGCAGCAACCCAGGGAACTTTTTTGTTTCTCTATTGTCTCTCTATTGTGCCTCTATTGCAGCAGACTTTAAAAAGGCCGTTCAATTCTGAATTAAGCGTCCGCAGGAGGCTCAGCAAAACGTGTGTTTAAAACGCATCTACCATCCCCACGGAAGCGTGTTTTCTTTGCCCGCATCTTTTTCTTCCCGCCTCCTCTCTGGTTGATAGGGTGCCGGTGGGAACGGGGAGGGACTGCGCTCTGTGTAGCCACAACCAGGAAGACAACCCCCGACAAGTCCAAAAGAAAAATAGCCATCGGTATTTACAAGTTCTCTGTTTGTCTCCCCTGCCTGCAAAGGTAGAGCCAGGCTGCAGCTAGTGCTCGGGCGGAAGCAATTCATTATGCTATTCACAAGACCTCTGGCTGCCAAAATGCCTCCCCAGCCAGCGATCGAGCGATTGTGCCCTCATTCACTCTCAACACTTTCACTTGTGGGCGGAAGCAGTTCATTACAATGTATCTTATGTGATTGGAATGTGTGCCTACTGTTTTCATAGATTTTGAACGCTGGCTGTGGATGAGAGGCAAAAAAAAGAGAGAGAGAGATGATCTCTCTGGCCGGCAATCCCCGCCCCCAAATACCTCTTTTGCCACGGAGCATCTCCATGCACAATGTATGAAGCCACAATGTACCCGTGGCTTCCAAAAAGTGCGTTGGTAGTCTTGATTAAAGGGGGGGGGTCTTTCTTCCGCACATTTTCCTTCTTTGTGGCACTGGAAGCTCGGAGAAAAGCTCTGCATGGAGATGCTCCGTGGCAAAAGAAGCTTTTAAATGGGCTTTTTATTGCATGAGGATGGGGTCTTATATCTGAAAATGGTTAGAGTTCCCTGTCCACCCCTGGGAAGGAAGGACTATTTGGTTAGGGTGTGATTGTGATCTTACACTTCACTGATACTGATTAGGATTAAAAACAAGTGGGACAACAAACTCTAATGTCCATAGACTGCTTTTTTTCCACCTGCACTGATCAGTAAAGATGAAGGGCATGTATATAGACATGAAAGAAGATCTGCTTCAAAAACTCTTGATAACATGGTTTAGATTTTCTGTCCTTCAACAGTATCATGAAGTGCTTGGCTAATTATTTATATTACTCATTCTGTGGGAATAGTTTTGAAGTGTAAACAGGTCTGATTTTGGGTGGACCTTGGATGCAAAAACATGAGGATCCATATCTTAGTTCTAGGCAGTACATGACTGTAATTTTAAAAAAAATAACATGAGAGGTCTATCTATTATTAAATAGAGCATTCAGGGTGTCTGTGGAACAATCACAAGCTTCTAAATAGATGTGCCTTTTATCTTTTTTTCTGACTGCTCTTGTGTTCATTTAGTCTAGGGAAACATAAAGGGGAAGTCAGATTCTCTCTAGTCTAGCAGTTCCAGTTTCCCACAGCCAGGATGATTTCTGTTGCTGACAGAAGGAAACCAAAGAAATCATTGTTTTTTAAAAAATTACCCCCTACTAGTGGCCAGAGAAATGGCAAAGTTTATTTGCTGTGGACAATTACTTGGGTTTTTTTTAAACTTATTTTTTTATTATCATTCAGAAAAGTGGGGTAATTTCAGGCTCACAAATGCCTGGGTTCTGAATCCTTTCATCTGTATCCATTCATCTACTTTCTGGCATAAGCGGGTGGCCTGTGGTTAATTGGCAAAGGGAAAGCACACTTGTCAGGGCACATCTTTTGCTCCTGTGCATGCCTGCTTCTGTTTCACAGGGAAAACTTGGCATTCAGTACAGCTCCAGAGACTGAATTCTTCTTATCCCAGAATTAAGCAAGGTTCAAGTTTGCTCACAGTCAGCAGCTATGTGGCTTTGAGATCCCAGATGGCTAATTCTTACCTGAATTCCAGGAACTGCAGCTTAAAAGCAAGCTAGGGAAGGAACTGTATCAACTACGGTGGCTGGGAAGATAGATTCTTTCTTATAGCCGCTTGTGTGTTCTCAGTCATCTCTGGACACCAGGAAGCTGCAGCTTTAACTTTTAATTCCTTTTGATTTACTGGAACAGATGACCAGCAGATTTTTTAAAAAGTTCACATCCTTACCAAAACTCCAGATGGGAAGCACAGTCTTAAAGAGGCATCCTGCTTTCTCATTCCTGCTACAACAGCTGATTCTTTGGAGGGGTGACTCAACAGATATGGCTAATGGTAATCAAATGTATGATGGGATAGGTTGATGCTCTGGTTTGATGTTCTCATACTGAGGTGACATCTGGAGGTGGAAAAAAGGGTGGGGTCATCAGAGGGTGAGGTCATCAGAGGGTATGTCACTACACCTAGTGGCACATACTGTGAATAAAATCCAACCCAATGATACAAGAAAACACCCTTTAGAAAGAGCCGGATGAAAAGCTCTGAAGGTACCTTTATGCAGTGGAGTCCAACAGGGACAGCTTTATGGCCTTGATATGTGCTGACCCAGATCAGTGCTGTCAGTGCAGATGGAACTGTTTCTGCCCATGTCTCCCTGTGGACGGGATCAGTTGCTTTTCTGGACCCACTGACCCAGACTGAAAGCAAGTCAATACAGAAAGGGCCTATGATTCTACTGAAATAATCAAGAATAGTTGTTGGAGAATTAAAGCTTTAGCAGAAGCAAACTAGCACACTTTGCATTGTATTAATTTGTCATCCAAAGTAAGAGGAATTATATGTCTTAATTGTGGAATAAGTTCTGTGTTTCTGTCAGGTCTAGATCCAGCATCAGTATCTTGATCTATATCAAGACCTCTTGTTTTTTCTACACTCACCTCCCTCGGAATGATCCAACTATTCTGGTCTACACTATACTGTCTGCTTGTGGAGAGGGTAGAGGTCACGCTTGTCAATAATGTGGGAGCACCATAGCTGTTCCATTCTAGGCAACTTACTCCCTACCCAATACACTACCAACCCCAGCCAGCAATTAGCCCAGGTCCCATGGCTTGTAAGTTGTATTCAGAAGGCAAGTGTGGAGGAGCACAAGTCTCTACAATCTGTGCTGTGGTTCTGAAAGTGATCTTTGGAGGTGGTATGTTAGCTGTGAAGATGGAATAGTGGTGGTGATATCCAGATGCTATTATGTTTTGGTGCCTATGGAGTACCTATGTTCTCCTTGATTCAGACCAGCTGTGTAAGCGCTGGCATGTGGACCAGAACAGACAGCATTAGTACAGTTGTAGGTCTCTTCAAGGTAGTCTACAAATATTCTGGGATATGAAAGTCTTAGGATGGAATAACACATTTCCATGGAGGGAGCAGTTTGTTTTGGGATAGCAGGCAAGAGCAGAAGGGCCCTTACTGCCTACGTGCAACAGTAATTGAAGTATCTGTCCTAACAGGGAAGGAATGGAGCCATGGAGCCGAGTGTTTCCAGTATCCTTATAGCACCTCACTCCAAAACCCCTGATGATCTCTTTTAGGAACTTCATATAATTAAATAATACAAGAGATAAGTTTAAAATTTCTAGGTTTTTAAAAAGAATACTTAAAAATTTAAATAAAGAATATGCATTCTCCCATTTTACCTTTGACCTATATATACTGTAGACTTCTGGAAGAATATACTTCCCAGAAGTATCTGACAGCCAACCCATAAATTTATTGCCTGTCTATCACATTGTTACAATTGGTCTTACAGTTCTATTTTAAATCTTACACCTGCTGCCTAACCTTTATTCCAAAAGCAGTTCTCATCTAAGAAAAATTACTCTCTTCGATTTCTGAATAATGCTTTTTCCCTTTGACACAAAAGAGAAGTATGGTAGCTATATAATTATAAGCCATATTCAATGTTTAGCAAAATGGTCTTGCTCGTCAAACTCTGCAGTATCCCTTCTGGTTCATTTATTCATTGGTCACACCCAGAAAAATCAAAATAGAAACCATTTTGTTACCATGGAACAAATGAGACAAAATGAGGATATAATCTGAAATGATTTCTGTTTTGGCTTTCACCTTTTATGGGTGAGCTTAGCAGACTTACCTAACAGGAATGTGCAAGCACCCAAATAAACTCCCCAAAAACTAACATGGAAAATGTTCTCTTATTTGAATAGAAGTACAATAGATAATATTATTCACTCAAGAGGGGAAGAGTGTGACTGCAGGTGACCTGTCCTGCTTCATTAGTTGTTCATGTACATTTAATGGTCACCTCCAAGATCTCTACTCTCTATTTAATAGTTCTGAAGTTTAGACAGTAAGAGTGCATCCCCATGCATGTTTTGGTCTGAACTGAAATTGGGTTCAGCAAGGGGTGCCAGAGCTAAATGGCTTGCATGGGGACATGGCCTAATTGGACTGGGAGACATTGTAGAGGATGCCTGCAGTTAGAGGACTGTGCTCTGTACAGACGAGTACCTGACCACTTAATGAATAGGTGTTGCCATTGTAACTTATCATAGCATCTCAGAAAGTGTCTTCAGGTACCATGTATTGGAGCCATACAAGCAAAGATAGATCCAGCAGCCACATGTTTTGGTGTAACTTTTGGGTGAAGGATGATACATGCATACATGCATACATGGATACATGCATACATACGATGCTTTTGTAAGGACTAGGGGCAACCAGCAGCAATGAGCTCTACCAGGGCATGAAGACCTTCCCAATTGCTTAAAGATGGATGGTCCTGGTCCTGGTTCTGGAAACTCAAGACTCTAGTAGATGAAAAGCATGATATTCAGGTCATGAAAGGAAGCCTCCATTTACAGCTGAAACTGTGCTGCTTTTAAAAGTCAGAAAAAGGCCTTATTTGTACAAATGGCTGTTGTGGGACAGGGTATGCTGGGATTAACAATCTGTCCAAATATGGGACAGGTTGCTTCTGTCTTTGGACAAGATCATCCTCATTGTCACAGTTTGTAACATCCCAGCCACCATGCAAGCTTCAAAACCAGTACTTCTCAGGAATCCCTTTGGTGGTGCTTTCTGCTGCACCACCAAAGAGTGTCCTCAGTGGTTTACCCAGACCAAGGAGATCTCGTGTACTATCCCTCCCTAGCAAACTGGACTAGGCTACATGGAAAGAGCTAGTGTCTAAGCTGTTCCCTCTCCCTAATCATTTGACAACTTTTTACGTAAGACTTTAAAAAAAATGAACAATTTCAATTTGTATTTATGGATTTCTTACCTTTTCCAACCTGCTTCTAATCGGATCACTAGGGCAAGGTGTGTGTGTGATGGTGGTGGAAGGGTTCAGTAAAAATGCACTATATTAACAGAATTTTCATTTTTGTGTGTGTGTATCTGTATTCTTTAAAGACTGCATGTGTAGAATAATGATTTCAACAATATTTTTTCTGTTAACATATTCTGTCATTGTTTCTCTGCCAGAACAATGCTGTTGGCTCTTGGTCCTGTCCCTAACCATTCAACTGATGACACAGAATGATCTTTGATTTATTATGTGAATAAACACAACTTGCAGAAGTGCTGTAGTTTTAATATACTGTATGTGTGGTTGTACAGACTGACCAAGAACATGAGAGAACACAGATTATTTACTGTCCATTTTTAGGCTCTTGACCAAGAGGCACCTTGCCTTGAACTGTTCTTTTCAGTGTGATTATTCTTTAAGTGTTAAAACTTTCAGTGTGTGTAAAACTAATTCATCTTAATTATACTTGCTACATGCAGTTCTGGAATGACAGCAAAATGCATAGCTAATGCATATGAAAGCAAAAATAAAAGGTGTTAATGACTGGATTAACAGGAATAAACAGAAGAAACAGTAGTCATTTGAATGCAAAGTCCACCAGAATGGACAATCTGGTGAAACAGCCTACTAAGTAACCAAAAAATGCAAAGGCCCCCAATTTATCCTCTTTCTTTTCAGGGGAGACAAACCTGAAAGGATTCAAACTAAAAAAAAATTCAACACACACACACACACACACACACACACACACGTACTGTACATACATTTACTTCCTTGAAAAACTAGGAATGAAGGTGAGAAGAAAAAGAAAACTCAGAATCTGTTTACTTTTAGTTACACAATTTGTATATAAATGGCGAGAATATTTGTCAGAATATTTGACACATAGACAAACTGGAGGAAGTATTTATGTTCAGCTTAGAGACAAAAGTGAAAATTGGAAGTGCAGCTGGGACCATTCAGAAAAGCTTCAAAATAATGTTCTCATTAATCTGCACAGTACTGTAAAACTTTTAGATATTTTCAAGCTAGCCTGTCGGTATTAACATTATTTTTCAATATGAAAATTAGGATAACATTAATATTTACCAGAGGTAACATTATGGAATGAATGCCAGAGGTGAGGTCTATTTTCATCTATATTTTATTTAAGTTTTTGTATCCCACCCTTCATCAAAAGGCCCCAGGGGAGTCACAATAGTAAAATAATAAAATGCATAAAGCATTATAATATATTTAAAATATGTCCCTCCCTCCCTCATTCCTAGCTGGACAGCACCCTAGCGGCATGAAGACAAATATTTTCACCAGGTGCCCCAAATGGAGGCACCTGGTGAGCTTCAAGAGGAAGGCTGATCCAGAGTCTGGAGACCACTACAGAAAAGGGTCTCCTGTGTGTCCCTATCCCCCACATCTCGTAGCTAGGAGGAACCACAAGAAGACCTTCTTTTGGGGATTGGTGTGCAATAGTTATAATTAAGGTTTGCAGTCATACTGCAGTTCCTCATGCACAATCTAAACCTAAGATAATGTAAACCAAAGGAAACAGAGGAAACTGCTTAATAGACTAAAGCTAAGAACATACTTCTAAATATAATAAATTTGGAACAGGGAAGAAATTACCCAGGGAAACCAAAATAGTCATCTGCGAAGACTATTAAGGACAGAGATTGGCTGGCTGCCTAGTTAACATTTAAGGCAGAGATCCCATGGAGTGAATGTGATGATCTGTCTGATTTGTTCGGCACACTGACTTTTATAACACAGCAAATGAGAGAGGGAGAAGGGGGAAAAAGTGTTCCGCAAGAATGATTCATTTTATACTGACGTACCTGGCAGGATTTCTCAACAAGGCTCATATTCCATCTGCTGTTAAATAGCTGTTTTATGTTTTTTGCAGCAGATGGACTGAATGTGCCTCATGGTAAAGTCCAAGGGAATTTAACGGAAGTTGTTTTATTCAGTACAGTTTTAGTTTTCTGCATGATTATTCCTGGCTTCGGTGTACTGGCAAGTGTCTGTTGAGGGGCAGGGAGAGGACTTAAGGATGCTCAGCTTGAGGTCTTCCAGTATGCTTAGCGTTAGACTCTTATCTGATAGTCTCCCGGTTTGATTCTTCACTCTTACACTAAGCCAGCTGGGTGACCTTGGGCTAGTCATAGCTCTCTTTGTGAGCTCTCACAGCCCACCTATCTCACAGGATGTCTGTTGTGGGGAGAACAGAAGGTTTGTCAGCTGCTTTGAGTCCCCTTAAGTGTGAGAAAAGAAGGTTATAAAAACCAGCTCCTCCTCTTCTTCCTCCCCCTCCTCCTTCCTCTTCCTGAACAATAACTTTTGGCATTTCACTCCCAGCATTCTTTGCATGGAATGCTAAGAATGTAATGCAAAAACATGCAGTTCAGAAACACTTAGAAGACCCAAGCTAATCACTTTGCTTTAAAAAAAATCTTCTTCTTGCCCCCTGTCTGTCAAAACAAGGAGACCTCAGTCTAACTGAGGAATAACACAGGTAGCTGAGACATCCCGCTCCTGTGAAGTTGGAAGGGAAGTGTTTCCTTCCTGCTTTCCTTCACATAAAATATACGAACACTAGAGGTTAAAGCAGTATTATCTCTGGACTTCAGATAACCAATGAGTCAAGAGAAGAACTTAGGAAAGGGATGCACTTCCTGGATTCCACTACTGAGTTCTGAAAATAAGTAAGGAGGCACACGAGTACCAGTCAGCACCAGCAAAATAGCAACTGTGGGTGGGAATGAAGAGTTTGAGAGCAATTGCTGACCCAATCAATTGCAGAGAAAACCGACAACTGAATAAAAGCACAGAGTAGGCTTATTTATTTATTCATGATATTTCTATTCTGCTTACCGTCCAAAGACCACACACTGTTTTCCTTCCATCCTTTATATTCTTACAACAATCAGTCTGTGGGGGATGATTGGCCCAGGATCACCCAGTGAGCTTTTGTGGCTGGCTTGGGTTTCAAACCCAGGAAATTTGTAGGTTCTGGCACAAGGCTTTAGTCAGTACCACATCTAGAATGTGTTTTGGAAAAAGACAAATGCATAAGGTTTATTCATGAACAAAAGTAAAGCAAAACATTTTGCTTCAAAAGAATAAAGCAAAAAATTAGTTGGCAGAAAAAATACAGTAGGGCTGTATGTTCTTTAGTAAAGACTAGTCTTAGGCCAGAGACCTATTCACAGGGCCTATTTGCACTTGGCTTTATTCTGGAATATATCCCGGAATAGGGACTTGCTGTCCATATTCTAGTACAGGCTTCAGCAGGTCCAAAGTGAGGTCTGCCAGAGTCTGCATTAGCATGAGGACCACAGACCCCTATCCTGAGATATACTCCAGAAAAAGGCCAAGTGCGAACAGGCCCACACTTAGGCATTGGGTATGCCATTAGGATTTGTACCAGAGCTGTCCTAATGGCATACCAGAGGCCTAAATGCAAATAGGCCTCAGGTCTTCATGGTAAGGCCCAGTATGGATAGGTGATGTATGCTTAATCTTCTCAAATCTCTTGGTTTGTACTTTGCTTTGAACGAATACAAATCCAAGCCATCACTGTTGTCCAGTCTTCACTGGCCACCACTAAGAGTGCTATCAAATAGGGCTTTGGGGGGATGCCTATTTATAAAGGATCACGCCATCTGAGGGCATGGGGATGTGAGGGAATCAGTGTATGGACAGCACTAATCTGGATCAACCATCCTGAGACTGTGAAGCTTGTTCACTGCAAGCTTCACAGCCATCCCCATGCCACAATGGCTAGGAGTGAAAAATCGTAGCTACAGTGTGTGCCCTGCTGAATAATGGTGTTTGGTTCTTCTGGATCATGGAGGCGTGTCTCTGTGGCCCAAATTAGAGCTCTTAGGGTCAGGCAGAATATAAATGAGACTTATTGTTTACACTAGATCTGAATCAAGGGTTTCTTGATCCAGAAATAGCTCCATCGTTGATCTGGCCCAGCCGGGGGAAGGGGGGGACTTTTCAATCTGGATTAACATGTGGATGAGGAGGTGTAGTTTTCTTTTACACGTAGAAAACTAATGGCACAGAGCATGCTGAAGAACAGACTTGAAGCATACAACTTCTTGTTTTGTTCAACATAACTTTACTTAGCTAAACTTGTGAGTTTTATAACTTATTTACATCAGACATATATGTCTAGAGCTGCTGGAGTCCATCTTTCTACTACTAGCTTGTAGAGAGAGAAAACATGTGATATACAAACTGTTACAGCAGAGTTATCCAATCATTGGCTTCCATACTGCAACTCTAATATAGAAAATTAACCCCTTTGAAGTGATATACCCTTGCAAGAATATACCAACAGGAGGCTCTGGATCTGGATCAGAGGCCTTCTGCTCTGGATCTAAACCTTAGTATAGAAAGAGCCTCTCTCGCCTCATGAACTAGGCCTATGCCAAGGAGCAATTGCTCACTGCTGTATTTATATTTAGTAGGGGCTGATGGAGACCCTATAATTTTGTGCCAGCCAAAGTATAGTACTTGTAATTTGAGGCAGTAATCTTTTGTTCTCCTTGGTTACTTTGCACATCTATTACTGAAGGTTTTTCATGTGCTGCAAGGAAACAACGAAGCTTACTCTTTAGTTTTCTTGACTCCTTTGTAGGAAATGGAAGACCTTAATGAGTCTCTAATTTCTGTGCTGTCTGATCAGAGGAGCACTTGTGTTCCAAGGAGCTCCCGATATATGAAGTTAAAACAATAACAAGAACATAAAATCCAGTGCTGTCAATATACTCAAAGCTATTCCTATAACCCTCTCTTAAAACTGAGTAACAAGATGTTTTCTATCAGGCCATGACAGAACATCGACTTACCTGTTGGCATTGAATGTCGGTTTGACTTCTGTAGTGAAACTGAACAAAACTTTGCTACAAGAAAATTTATCTTATCAACAAAGCATGTTTGTGCTGTCCTGCTTCATAAGGCTTCTGGTATGCTGCTAAGGCTACCCCTTAAGTACTGCTGTTGTATTTTTATGAGAGAAAAAAAGTTTGCATTTTCTATTTCTGCACTGATGGCAGATCCCACTATTCCAGAATATTTCAGAATATAATCCGGAATAAGGCCTGGTGCAGAAAAGGGAAGCACTGGCATTACCCTACATTGGAGAATAAAACAGCTGTCAGACCTACAAAACCCCGAATCGCCCCAAAACTCACTGTCCCTGCCCAATTTCTTTTGTTATTTTCACACGTGGTGAGTTCCCAGCTGAGATTTCTGGGGTTGAGGCCCAGCTAATGGCTGATCTGGCACTGAGCCAACAACGCAGGATCTTCTGGGAGTTGCTGGTGAAGGGAATCTTGCACTGTCTTTATTCTGGCCTTTGAGGGTGATACGCTGGCAGCAGGCTACCATGGTGTTGGCCTTGTCTGTTGGCCCCAAAGATATGTTGACAGGATATTGCCCTTATTCATGTATCTGATAAGTCCCTAAGGATCTCTGGAGGTATGAGTGTTAGGTGGGTGATTTCATAAGCATTGTGGGGATCAAATGAGGTTCTTGGTAGCCTATTTTACAGCTCAGTCCCAGATAAAACAGCTTTGACTTCTCCTCAGACTATTGTTGGTCGCTCTTGACTATATGAACAATGCTGTTCAGGTTGACCTGCCTTTCTGTTCAGATTGACTTGGAATCAAGTCATGACTATACACATCTTTATAGTCTTCTTGGCAGATGCAAAAGTACTTCTTTTGGGGAGATGTTGGGGATTTTATCTGTGCCTCTCTGTTTCCTGGAAATTTGCCTATTACATTTAGAAAACAAAACTGAAATTGGCCATGTGTTTACAGTTAATATCCATATTCCTCTAAAATTTCCAAAATTTACTAGTAAATCTTGTGAGCCAATTTGGTCTAGTGGTTAGGGAGGCAAACTCTTATCTGGAAATACCCAATTTGATTCTGCACTCCTCCACAAAGCCAGCTTGGTGACCTTCAGCTAGTCACAGCCGCACCCACCTCACAGGTTGTTCTATTGTGGGTAGAAGAATAGAAAGCTTTATCAGCCTCTAATTGGGTGAGAAAAGTGGAGTAGAAAAGCCAACTCTCTCTCTCTCAAAGAGACAGGACAACTATGCAAATCTATAGTCATAAATATGTTGTTTTATATTGTTTCAAAAGCTTCAGAAGAATCCATTATGGTGTGAAACCTCTTGCCATTATCCTTGGTATCCTCAAGTATAAGGTGCATACCAGATCAAAATCCATTCAGATTGGGAATACAATTTTTATTTTGCTTTTAAATTGCAGGTTTGTAAAGAACCCTATGGGTATCTTTGGCACAAACAAGATATTGGCATGATCCACACGGGCTTTTATGGCACTGTGGGATTAGCCTGATGGTGCAGGAGCCATACATTTGTTTACCCCTGTTGCACTCCAAGAATGCTTCCAGAGTGCAGGATACACATATTTCAGCACTCTGGGGGTGCTTATGGCAATGTAAGGCTGTGATCAGACATGGCAAAAAAGCATCCCTGACTGAAACAAGGCTTTGAGGTGAGATTGTGCCTAGGTCTCTGCATACCTGCAGTTAGAAAAACATTGTTTTTCTCTCTCTCTTTTAAGCCCATTACCTCTGAACGTTTTGATTTAATCCTTGGAGTCAGATAAAATATTCTCAGAATGAACCAGACTTTTTTAACTTGATCAAACTGGAACAAGTTTCACATTTTGTTTGGTCTGATTATCATAATGCCGTAATACAGATTTTGTGATTCTTTCTTAGGTGCTCATGCAGTTTTCTTCAGGCATTAAAGAGTTGAACAGACATTTTCTCACAGCTTGAACACTTCTAATATTCATAAACATATGCAAAGCTAAATCTATGTCATTGTGGATAGGACAGCCAGGTGTTTGCCTTTGCCACGAGGTTCGTTTCCTGTGCATGTTTAGTTTTTAGTTGTTCACTTTGAACCAGAGTTAGACCATCTGAAATTTGAAAACAAGTTCGCAGTGGGTGAGCTCACATGCAAAGGAAGTCACACTGTGTTTCAAATACCTCTTTTGACTTTCAAATTTCCTCTACAAAGAGCTATTTATTACACTGCGGTTTCTTTTGTAGTTGCTACTTAACCTTTACTTGACTTATGATGAGCTTAAGCTCAGCCTAAAAGCTGGCCCATTCTTTCTCTGACCACAAGTTGATGTTTACCAGCATACATGTGAGCCTGTGATTGATTATTATAACTATTATTTCAGTGCCACAGAATGACAACAGACACTGACATCAGGAAGAATAACGCTTGAGAACTGGAAACAACATCTAAGAGCTTTTCTTCACTAAAAGGCTCATGATCAGAATAACTGGGTCTGGAACAGCAAGACCTCCTGATTCTGACCATGACCAGATCAGCATCATCTGCACAATGGTGCTGGTCAAGACCAGCACACATGGCCTTGAAGTTCATGTGGCCATTGCCTACTTGCAAGGAGAGGCTTGGGATTGAACCAGCAACCTCTGCTTTCCGGGCAATTGGCTCTACTACTGAGCTAAAGCCACTCCCAATATACAGGTATAGAGCCAATCAGAATCAGTAGCTGCATGCTATCTCCCACATAAGGAACAGAACATGTCTGAAGGGGGACCTTTAGAGGATTCCTGCTGGATTGGGCTACAGCTGGCATCATGTCTCACACGGTGGCCCACCAATTGCTCCTGGACATCTCAAGCAGAAGACAAAAGCAAAACTTTCACCTGCTCTCAACTCCCTAAAAATGGCCTTTAGAGGCATCCTGCTTCTTTCTCCAATGCGTCAGTACCTAGGCATCTCTTCTAGTAGCCAGTGATACATCTGCCCTTCAAGAATTTATCTAATCCTTTTTTAAAGCTATCCAGGCTAATTGCTGTCACTACTTCTGATAGTAAACTCCATGGACCAATGACTCTCCGGGTGAAAAAATACTTCCCCTTCCAGACCTAACTCTCCTGCTCATCATTTAGAAACCATACCAAGATTCATTCATTCAGTTTATTTGTATACCACCTTTCTAATAAATTACTCAAGGCAGTTTACAGCAACCATGAAGAATACAATACAGAGTAATACATCATACATTAAATAGAAAATATATCATAAAATTATATATAAACAAGATAATACACTATGAAATTACACAAAACATTGGGGGAGGGGGCAAAGAGGCAACAATGCCAGGTTCTCCTCCTTCCCCCTCTCCAAGCTGAGTGCTGCTGGAGTTGTTAATGTGCTGACCCATCAACCCCTCTCTGTGCCAGTTCTTCAACCATAGAACACATGTAAACCACATGAAGAATTAAATCAGGGTGGAGCAGCAGCAGACACACGCCATCGTGGGCTGGCAGTGGTGTTAATGCTCTTCTTCTCGGATTTATACCTTGCAGGCAGGGCAGCAGTAGATGATCCAAATGCTGTATAAAACTATGTGATTACTACATCCCATTGGAAGAAATGGAGAAATAGCACAAGAGTCCTTTGACCACAGTGTTTCATCTGCACCTGGAAGAATGAAGTTCTCACTGGGAACATGCAATCAGACCCTAGTTCTCCCCTTCCTCATATTGGGGAATGATATTTACTTAGGCTGTGGTTACACCTAAACCAGCTTCAGTCCATTTGCAGAGTGAGAGAATACATTAGCAAAGGGACATGCTGTTTTCTAATAACTCAGAAAATTCACCTTTGGAATAGATAATGTGGAAAGAAAGCTACTGGTCACTTTGCTGATCTGTTCTTTCAGTCTGAAAGTGGACTGGAGCTGAATTAAACCTTAGGTGTGACCACAGCCTTAGATTAAGTCAACTATAGCACTCTGATTTTTTCAGCAATGGACAGCAGCATGAAATATGTTTCATTTCAATGCAGCAAAATGAAACCATTAAACTGGGAATTGTGGAAGAAATGGGGGGGGGGAATGACAGAATCTTTAAAAAAAATAGTTCTAGTCCAGGTTTAGTCAATTAGTTTTGTCTCTGTGAAAATGGAGAAAATTCAATCCTACAATGGTGGAAAGGGAGAAGGATACTGTTCTGAGATGAAGCTGGACTGTTTCTCATGGCTTTGTAGCACATATATAAAATGAGAAAAGGCCAAAACCAAAAAGTGATCTCCCAGGTAGATTTTTATAATCTTTGCACTTTCCTAGTGTAAAAAGAAAAAGACGTGTGTGAGTCAAGCTGAACTTCTAGTGCATTGGTTCTCAACCTGGGGGTCGGGACCCCTTTGGGGGTCGAACTACCCTTTCAGAGGGGTCGCGACGAGTCTCCCGCTGCCCTTCCCTCCCACCTCCCAGCTGCTCTGCCCCTGTGGTTGGGGGTCTCCACAACATGAGGAACTCCATTAAGGGGTTGCGGCGCTAGGAAGGTTGAGAAATGCTGTCCTAGTGCATATGTGGACACAACTCCACGGTTTTCTCACAACAGTGTGGAAATATTTTGTTTGGACCTTGGCTTCTGTGTTAGAAGCAGATGTTCTACTATTGTATTAGGCCACTCCCTCTAGAAAACTTTTTAAAGCCACAAGTGTCAAATGAATCTCAACTAAGTCAGGCTTCTAAAAATAACTGAGACTGAAATTCTATATTCTCTTGCTCAGAAATAACCCCCATTTAGCTCCACGAGACTTCTGTCTCAGGAAAAAATGAACAGAATTGCACTCTAAAATAAGCCAGTTGTTTCAGATTTCCCTAGTTGTTTTTATTATTATGGAAGCTTCCATCAATCTTCCCCAGCGTAAATAAAGTGCATCTCTTCTAATTAAATCAAACTTTTGTGCATCTTTTCCAGCCACCTCCGTGGCAAGGTAGTGAAGCTGCAGTAACTAAACAGTGCTGCATTTGGAATCAGTATCAGCTGCATTCGTGCCAGCATATCATTAATAAAAGCTGCTGATGTCTTTAATAGTTCACCTTCTTAAAAATGCAGACATGCTCATCGGTTCAGCTTATTATGGTGGCTCTCCTTGGCACATTTGGCAAAAAGTCATAAAGCAAGGTGAGAACGCCTTTGATTTCATCGTGGATTGCATAGTAATTTACAACTGCTCAGCAGAAACCAAAAATAACCTATAGTTAGGCTAACTTTGCCCCTTCTGCATTTACCTGCTCCTAATTACCATTTGCGGGTCTGGAATAGCCAGGCTCACTGATCCTAACCACAGCAAAGTGTGGGCTAGATCAGCACCATCTGCACCCATGTCTCTGAGGGCTCCCCGAGGGTACATTTCAGCAGCATGGTATGGTGCAAGGCTGAAATACACCCCCTGGCAGTCCCAAACACAGATCAGGGCTGCCAATCCATTGATAGCCCCATTTAATTGGATATATCAGTAATCCAGATTAAAGCCCTCCCTCATCTGGATCAGACTGTGCCTTATGCATAGTAGGCCAGTGGGAAACGTGACATCATAGATCTGGATTAGTGTGTATGAGACAAATCCTTAATCCACATTAAGGTTCCATGCAAAAATGGCCTTCAGCTCTAGAAGACCCTTGATACAACAGACTGCTAGACTTGGTGGTTCATTGTTCTGACACAGCAAGGCTGCTCTGCTTTTAGCTTGGGACTGTTTAATGAAGCTGAATGGTGAGAAACATAGAACAGGAAAAAGGTTGCCCTTTGCAAAGTTCAACTTTAGAATTTGCTCTCACAAAATGTGATGACTGCTGCCAGCACAGAGTACAGCCCATGGCTTTAAAGAAAAATTAGGTTAAAGGTACTTGCACAATCTATCCAATAAACATTTAGGGGATGGATTTTCACTATCACAACCAGGTTTTCCAATGTAAAAATTGCATCTCTAACAATTGCATCTCTAACCCATTTTCAGATTGTCCAGACTGAGGCAGAGTGAAAACATTTTTTTCTTTTAAAGATCCACACTAGGCACAATATGTAGTCTGCAATCCATGCTCTGATCAAGCCTCCTGGGGTGGTAGTGGTGGTGGCATTTTTCTTTTTTTAGTTCTGTCCTGGAAAATCTGGATATTCAAATACTTGCATAATGGGGCAAGCCCGAAAGGTCACCTTGCAGCACTTTTCAACTGCTGAAGTTTGTTTCCGTGTTTGCCAATTAGCATGTCATGATTTGCACTTTCCAAAAAAGACAACCT
Source organism: Aspidoscelis tigris stejnegeri (assembly GCA_023333525.1). Taxonomy (NCBI): domain Eukaryota; kingdom Metazoa; phylum Chordata; class Lepidosauria; order Squamata; family Teiidae; genus Aspidoscelis; species Aspidoscelis tigris. The sequence continues at coordinate 32,887,424 of JALMGA010000004.1, read as the reverse complement.
CCTTCCTGTCTGTCTGCCCTCACTTTGTTGTTTTATTTTTCCGGTAAGGAGATCTTTATCTCCTCTGTTTCATCTCTGTTTTTTTACTGCAGTAAAATCCGCATAGCTAGATATCTGAGTCTTCACAAACATAGAGCTATTATGTGAAATTATTTCATATTTGGTTTCACGAAGAATATGGACTGATAAAATGCATAGGGAGGAAGGGATTGCTTTTAAAAGAAACTGGATCTAAATCACCCATATTTAAATGTGTCCATTTCATGGGGAACAAATGTATCCATGGCCCTTTCCACACATGCTGCCGAAAAACGGATCTATAAAGATCCGTTTTTCGGCGAGCCGATTTTCCTAAGGATCTGTCCCAAATAGGGACAGATCCTTGAGGCCCTGCGATTCCGCAAGGCCAGATTGGGGAAATGGATTGGGGTGGGTGCTGTGTGGACGCGCTAGCACCCACTCCAATCTGGCCTCCGAAGGCCCTCCCCCCGGCCTCACCCATTGGTGAGCTGTCAAAGAGGGAGAGGGCACGCTCTTCCTCTTTGACAGCTGGGCCCTACCCCTGGCCTCCCCAATTGGCTCCATAGGAGCCAGCACGGGGAGGCTGTCAGCCAGCTTCCCCAGGTTCCCCCACAATTGCACCTTCTTGGATGAGGGGAACCCACAGCCTACCCCACCCTGCCCGGGGTCATGCGTGCGCATGATCTGCTGCTTACCTAATTGCTGCTGGCCGGTGGCTGGCCAGTGGGAAGCCATGGTGCACTCATGTGCACACATGCCAGGCCTCCCACTGCCAGAAGTGGCCCAGCAGTGATAAGGTAAGCAGAGGATTGTGCGTGCACAACCCTGGGTGGGGCAGGGTGGGGTGGGGTGGGCTGCGGGTTCCTCTCACCTGAGAAGGTGCAATTGTAGGGGAACCCGGGGAAGCCAATGGGTGAGGCTGGGGGGAGGGCCTTCGGAGACTGGCTCTGAAATCTGGCCTTGCCGTCAGCGCCCCGTGTGTGGGTGGACACGAAGGGCTTCGAGGACCGATCCCTATTAGGGACAGATCCTCAGAAAAAACAGTTCACTGGAAAACGGATCCATTTAGATCAGTTTTTCGGCAGCGAATGTGGAAAGGCCCATCAGGGCCGGATTTTGGCGGCAAAACCGGTTTAAGAAACTGGTCTTGCATGCTGAAATGCGGACGCGGCTTCCTCAAAGGGTCCCTAATTGGGTTCCCTTTGTGGAAGCCACGTCTTAATCCCTCCCCAATCTGGCTCTAAATCCGTTTTTAGAGCCAGTGCGGAAAGGACCAATATGTGCTAGTCAAAAAAGCTTTCACCCTTCAAATTCAGAGGTAACATGCACTTTAATGTTGATCAAGGAAGCAAAAGGGATGTATATAGGCAGACGCAATCTCTATTGGGATGGTTCAGTATCACACCATTCTAAGCTGCAAACCCAGAAGGAAGGAAGAAAACGAAGAGGGAGGAAGTGAAGCTTTGTCACTTCCTTCCTTATGCTCCCCTTTATTTTGTCTTACATTTAGACATGCTGCACACAATGTGGAAAATCTGCTCCAAACAAACAAGCAAAAGCTCATCTGTATTCCAGGCATGCTTGCCTTATTTAGGATTTTCTTCCTCCTTTACTTCCCTGGGACACTGTTCCAGGAGGGAAGTGAAGATCAGGGACAAAGTGGGTATTTGCATTTTGAACACCTGCCCCATCCCAAAGTTACCCGGCACTTCACTAAATGCCAGGCAAGTGTGAATGCTGCTGTACTAATGGTGATCACTTTGCCATGGCAATGGTCATCCACTCCGGACATTGTCGTGATGATTGGGTGGCATGTTGTGCTTTCCTGTCCCCATGGACCTTTCACATGAAAGCAGTGTGAAGGTTGTGCGCCAGAGTGTGATGGCAGCATCCTAGACACGGCTAGTATAGCTGTTGAGTACATTTTTGTACTTCACTGCTATCCAAGCCAGAGAACGGTCCTGCATGCTTGGCTCCAAACAGAGCATCCCCGAAACTCCCCTTTTGCCTAGTGTGCACTAAGTGCACCATTTCCTAGCATACAAGTTACCATTTCATCCTGATCATGGGGTGTTTTTGCACTTAACTGCCATAGGAAAATATCCCATGGCAGTTAAGAACAGCGATAGTGTTCAGTGTTCACACTGCAAGCACCAGCTCATCCCAAACTTCACCTAGCTTTACCAGGGTCTTGGTGAAGTGTGGACAGTCCTGTCTTGCTATGGCAGTCAGTGATGCCATGTGCAACTCTGCAGCCACAGCCACAGCCACCCTGCTCTGTCCCATGCAGTGTTTTCACAGGAAGTAATGTGAACATTGCATCTGGGAGTTAACTGAAAATGCTCTAGGCACTCTCAGTTGAGCTGTGAAGCAGTTTTTAGTACCTCACAGGAATCAACGATCAGGGTGGCTCTGGGCCGTTCTGGGACAGAGGCAGCAGTGTGGTATGTAGATGCTCCTTCTCAGAGCCTGCTGGGCCATACTGATCACTTTAGTGCAAACAGGCCTATGGTCAAGGAAGTCCAGCACATTCCCAAGCCATATTCCTAAGCCCCTTCTGTTGAACCCCATGATTGGCTCAGTGGATACACTGGGCCTCAGCTTCACTGCCTAACTGAATGGATAGTACTATCTGCCATGAATGAAGGCAAGGTTCTGTACAGAAGGAGGCGGGAAGTGGTTGGAGATGGAGGTGAGAGAGAGAGAGATTAATCCTGCCAAGAATGTTTTCCTGAGTTCCCCTGATTGAATGAGGGCACACCCCTGCCCCAGTGCCTTAATGGAGTTATGTTTTGTCAAGAGACAATGTGCCAATTTTTCCTCCTGCTGCAGTGGACACAATACAGCAGAGGCCTTTACTCCTGTGCAGTGAATGGCCAATTCAAACAAAGAAAGCAATTAAAGAACTTATTCTTCCATCTGCTGGGAAAGCCTAGACCACACCTCTCATAATACAGAAAATAAAGATACAAAAGTTTCAAGCCAAATTGCAGAGTAAAAATTGAACTGAGGCTGCCCAAAGTCCACTCTGAACAAAACTTGGCTTTTGAGAGAGATAACAGAGAACCTCATCAGATTGCTGTTTGGCGGAGGGAAAGCTGTGAGCCAGAGCCTCCCCTGGGGTAGTCAGGTGCTTAAGAGTGCAAATAGCAGACAGAGAAGTTGCAGAGAAATGCCACAGTGATGGCTCTGCTTTTCCCAGCATCTGGCAATTAAGGTACATGAAAGCTCCCTATGAGCAACATATCAGAAAGATAAGGAAGGAGCAAGTGTTACTGGTTTCTTTGGAAGATAAGGGCAGGCATCATAAGTCACAGGGTTAGGCTTGCTCCCATGTCTGCTGATCAGATCTACTCATCTGTGGCAGACCATATCAGCCTCCCTGCCTCCATTGGTGCCATTGTGCTCTCCTCAGTAGCCTCCCCTGTCAAGAATTGTGGGAAATCTCTCACAATTCCCTAGAAATCATGGGAAATCTCAAGCAATTTCCCATGAATCCTCCTGCACTTATCCAAGGAATATGTGCTGTCTGTTCTGGAATATCTATTAGTGAATATATGATTTTACTTTAGATGTCAAATGTTTGCTTCAAAATGGCCTCCCTGCCTGCATCTCCAAAAAGCTTTATTATTATCTTCGTTCGGATTCCAAAAGCTTTGTTCATATGGGAAGAGGCAACGAGAAATCCAAAAGAATATTTTGCCACTGCAGTAAAAATAAAGTATTCAGAGCATGATGGCAAGTTGTCTGCCTGCCCCCACCTTCCTTTAGAATCCTTTGCAGTTTGAAATCTAAAGCTCGATAGGAAGGCACATTTAGACAAAAGGCCCTGTAACTGCATCTCCCATTTATTACTCATTTTGCCTGGAGTACTTAACACTGCACCAACCTTCCTGCTGCAGTCCTATAGAAAACATCTGATTCTCGGTGAAATGGAACTGCCTCCAGGAACAAATAACTGCTCAGGCAAAAGCTGTTTGGGAAATCTCTGCTTTCACGCCTTGGAAACCAAATGTCGGCTTGACATGCAATCTTTTTTGTTCCCACTTGCAACAGTAGAAGGTAAGGACGCTGTATACTTCTAACAACCCAAGGAATGTAACAAAATCCAAAACACATGATATTTAAGCAGTGAAAATGCAGTAGCTGCTGTCGCCGACATGGATGAGTACAGCAGAAAACTCTGACCCCTGGTGAGAGCCAGATTGTGAGCTTTCTTTGAAATTCACAGGTCATTGGCATAGGTCAGGCAAAACCTCCTTTGATCTGACCCCTAATAGTCTGGGATAGACTTACAGTTGTCATGTAGGACACAAAATTCTAAGGTGAACCATTTAACACAAAAATATGGGTATTAACACACACCCCCATGATTACAGTGGAGGTGATCTTCAACACCGTGCCTAAGAGCCCTGCTGTCTGTGAGTGCCAAAGGTGACACTCCAGCATGGAGCATGTGTACCCCATGGAGCTGCTTCCATCTTGGAGTGGTCCCAGTGTGCATGGCTGTCCCTAATCTTTAGAAGCTGTGGAGCAGTAAAACCTGCTCCACAGCTTAAGTAGGACAATCCAGCACACAGCCCTCATTCTCCTTCTTTGTGGAGGTTACATGGAGGAGGGACAGTTTGGGCCAAGCCAGCATTCGCAGCGTGAACGCCATCCCGCCATCCCTATGCTTAACTTCAGTGGGACACTGTCCCATAGATGTTAAATGTGAAAAGGCCCTTTGTCAGCTCAGAAGGGGAAGTTCCCAACTAGGTTTTTTTCTATTCTTTCAAGCCCAGCTCTATAGACAACATCCACACCGCCATTCGCCTTTCTTAAGGTATCTAGGAGGAGGTGCCTTTGTTGTCTCAGCCTTGCCATGGCCTGACAAAGGATCTTCTCCCAATTACAAATAAGAAAAAAGCTAGCTTAATATATACAAGTTCAAAATAAAAGCCAGTCTTTCACAACCCGGACATTTTGTACTATAATTCCTAGCCAATGCATACTACAGGAACACTGCATCAGGCCTCTGACCAGCCAGGGACATTTCTGTCTGTTAGATGGGAAAGGTGCATTATAGACTAATGTTTACTAGCGTTTGCACTTGTGAGTGCTAGTACCCGATAGCCTAGTCCCTGCGTGACCAGAGACTTACTTGGGTATGGCCGTGTATCTGATCCTCTTTAGGGTGTTGCCATCCTTGTTCTGGCATCCTGTGTGACAGCTCAGTTGACTCCTCACACCAGAAAAGGTGCAGATGTTTGCCGCTGGAGACTCCCAGGTAAGTTCTTGGTTACAATAGGTAAATGTTTGTTAGCTTGTAGTGCACAATTTCATACACCACAGTTAGTATGTAGTCAACACCTGGGCAGGCAGGGGGCATTTGTATGCTGAAACACCTCCTGTGAGTGTAGATTCACCTGCCCAGATGTCGACTAATTGCATACTACAGGATCAAGTGCAGAAATGCCTCAGTATACTGAAGAACCTTTTTTTTATGTGATTGTTCTGGTCTCTGAGGAGGATGCTATGTCTTGAGGGATGAATATGGAGGTAGCCCAGGAAGAGAGAATGTAAACCAGTATTTGTAGCTTGCAGTTGCTATGAAGTTTGGCTTACATGGAAAGAGTAATAGAATTACAGAGCTGGAAGGGACCATTTAGGTCATCAAGTCCAAACTTCCCCTTAATGCAGGGATCCAGATCAGGTAAATACTTCATGCGCACATAGTCCAGCGTGCCTATACATCATGAAGCCTATGCAAGAGGCAGAAGGAATGGCATCATCTGTATTGCTAAGGAGGATGTGAATTCCCTTACACTTTTATCAGAACTCACTGGTTCCTTAATAGTCCCTTGGTGCTGAGGAGAGCCAGATCCAAATATGTTCAGACGCCTGCTGTTCACACAAGCCTAGTAGGCAATTTATTGTCTACAAACATTACTTCCTATTAAGTACTACTAAATATGGTAGATTGGACCTGGTTTTACGGTGGCTAATTGAGTATCCACACTTTTTTCAAAGCCGTGTTTGTTTAAGGCTATAATTAGCCATAATTGTCCAAATGAATGAAGGACCTCAAGGGTAGCAACCACTGGGTGCACTCAGAAACAAGCACACACCAGGCTTTTTGTTTGTTTTTTTAGCATTATATGAAGTCTTGCAGTGGCTTCAATCTGGAATGGACTGGATCAAAGACAGGCTGTGTCGCCTTCTCCAAAGGGCTAAGCTGCCACCCCTGTGAAGGACATGATTGCAATGGTAGATGCCTCTTGCCAGGCACAGTTTCCTGCCCTCAGGAAAAACACCTTGTTTATCACATTTTCTGGTCCCTCCGCACTATGAAATACAGCAACGAACAAGGTGTTTTTACCCAAGTGCTTCTGTTCTGGCCTCCTCCAAACTGAAGGGGAAGCGTAGCTTGGTTTTACCACCTTGCTTTTTTAAAAATGCCAGCAAACTGATATCTGGAAGTTTCTGGTGTTCCCAGTGTGTGCTTGCAGCTGTCAGATGCCACCTCCCTGGCTCACAAATGTTCCCAAGCGTTCTGTACAAATGTCATAACGTTTGATTTGTATATGAATGTCCTAATTTGTACGAATTCATATGAATATCAGATGTTATGAATATTCATACACATCCCTAATCCAGAGTTCTTGACTACAGTTCCTACAGGACTTCTCCATTACTGAGGAGAAGCACAGCAAAGATATGGTGTCCATCCTCTCTCAAGTCATTTTTCTGAAGCAAAATGCTTTCATCCTTGGTGGTTGTCAGAAGCTGTTGCCAATCTGTCAAATCCGGTAAGGGTTTGCCTGTTTCATGGAGGAAGGTTTATTTTGTTTGTTGCTTTGGAGTTAGCTTTTCCCCTCAGCTCCCTGCTTTAAATTTTGTCACACTGACTGCTTAAGTGGATGGGTTCACTACAAAGGCAAGACTGCACCTGTACAGAACCTTTGTAATGCAGTTTTCAAGATTCAACTCCCTAGAAGGATGGGTAGGTGACAACATTGTTCTTGTACACCAATGCATATTGGTTTCATAGAGGAAAAATTAATCCTGTCTGGATTTTTAAGAACTTGAAATAAATTGCTTCCAGTTAAATGTCTGTTCTTCTCAGTCCCTTTAGACTTGTAATACATGATAGGGATTGTTATTTATTTATTTATTTATTTATTTATTTATTTATTTATTTATTTATATTTCTATCCCACCCTATACCCGAAGGTCTCAGGGCGGGTTACAATATTATATTAAACTTAGACAGGTCCCTGCCCTCAGGCTTACAATTTAAAGAGACAAGAAACAAAAGGAAAATGGTGTGGGAGGGAACAGGGAACAGCAAAAAGTAAGCACTCGAGGTCTTCAGTTCCAATTTTTCCCTTCGTTTCTTATTTCTGGAATTTTCCTATTCTCTTTACTTTGAATTTTCTCTTCATTGATGACAAACCAGATGATGGTACAGTTGGTCAGCTGGCATCTACTCATCCCCGCCATGCTCAGCCTCAGGACCAGACGTTTTCTCAACTGGTGGATTGGCTGCCATAGTCTCTTTGCCATCTTGTGATGGGAGCAGTTGGAAGAGGGGGGGACATATTTATATCCCATCCTTCTTCTAATAAGCTCAGGGTAGTGTTCTTAATTTTCCTCCTCTTTTTAAAAACCTCATAGCCCTGTGAGGTATGTTAGCTGACACAAAGACATCCACTGCTCTTCCATGGCCAAGTGGGGATCCGAACCTAAGGATCTTTATAGCCTTAGATGGTGTAAGTGTTAGAACACCCCAGCTGGCCTGAGGCTCATGTGAATGGAGCCCGAGCTATTTCAAGAGGACAGGGAAAATTGCAGTCAACCTGCATCGGTAGATGGATTTGTTTGTTCTCAATGGGATTATTGGAATGTGGATTAAATTTCGGTGACAATTGCCACTGCATTTCTGAAGCTCTTGACTTTGAAAAAGGCCCAGTTTGCACAACTATTTTCCTGGGAGCCACTTCTTTCTTTGGTATGAACATAAGGAATAGTATAATTGTCTACGGCTTTCTCACTACTAGAAAGTGTAAAAAGCTTTGCACACATATTCTGACAGGATGTTTGCATATATATTCGTGTACCACATTCCCCAAAACACATTTCATGGTGGTTCACAAAAGAATAAAAATCCAATAAGCAAAAAAAAGTCCAATTCGGTACAAAAAAGTATTAAACATGACATTGTAAACGAATATACTGGAAGCTGATAATACCCTATACAGTATACAAATGATAGAATGCAGCATAAGGTAAAAAAGAACAAAACAAGATCAATTAATAAAATAAGTTTGTTTATTTAAAATATTTACATCCTGCTTCACAGTAAAATATACTCTTGAAATGGTTTATATAACATACAGACTTAAAAAATCCCCTAAAATCACAATAGTTACAGAAAAACATGATTAAAATCAAAGATAGCAAAAACAAAGATCATTCAAGGATAACCAAATAAAACCAAACCTGTAGTAATCTCAGGTCTTCTTCCTGCTACTTTAGCCCCCAAGCATCAAAGAGCCCTGATCAGACCTGTGGGAGAGAATGACTAGGGCTGCGTCCCCAAGCAATAAAAAGCCTTTTAAAAAGCTTCTTTTGCCATGGAGCGTCTCCATGCACAGCTTTTCTCCGAGCTTCCAGCGGCACAAAAGGAGGAAAATGCATGGAAAAAAGTGCCCCTTAAACAAAACTACCAGCACACTTTTTGGAAGCCATGGGTATTCCTAGCAACATTGTGCAAGGAGACGCTTCGTGGGGATTGGCGGCCAAAATCTCCAAAAAAAGCACCCTGGCTCTGCTGCCTCTGCCAGCCTTAAACATTCACACATCTCTCAGAACTGCTGCAGCTTTCCTTTCTTTTCCCTTTCTAAAGGTCAGAACTTTTAAGGAGTCAGAATTGCGCAGAATTGCAACATTGTTATCAGGTGTGAAGTGGGTGGATTGCTACAGGGTAACCGCTGCTGTACAGGGTGGATTTTTACAGTGAAATCACTATCTTTGGAAGCAAGCTCTGGATCCCAAAGTGATAGATGTTTCTGGTGGGTTTTGCAGGCAGGGGAGACAGAGAACTTGTAAATATGGATATTTTTCTTTTGGACTTGTTGGGGATTGTCTCCCTGGTTGTGGCCACACAGATCGCAGTCCGTCCCCGATCCCACTGGCACCCTATCAAGCAGAGAGGGGGCTGGGAGAAAAAGATGCGGCCAAACAATACACGCTTCCTTGGGGATGGTAGGTGCATTTAAAACGTGTGTTTTACCGAACCTCATGGGGACGCTTATTCTGGAATTGAATGGCACTTTTAAAGTCCATTGGAATAGAGGGGCAATAGAGGGACAATAGAGAGGCAAATAAGTTGCTTGGGGACATGGCCAAAGAGAAGAATTGTAGCATCCAGCTTAGGTCTTTTCCCTTTTCTTCACCCCAGCCAGGAGCAACCACACTTGGGTGGGAGAGTGGCAATGGTTATAAACACAAGGCTGTTGCATCCACCTCAGAGGTTGCAAGGTCACATACCAGCTCAATATCACTGGATTAGAGAGCCGGACTCTTATCTGGGAATACTGGGTTTGATTCCACACTCCTCCATGAAGCCAGCTGGGTAGCCTTGGGCTAGTCATAGCTCTCTTCTGAGCTCTCACAGCCCCACCTACCTCATGGCGTCTGTTGTGGGGAGGGCGAAACAGAAGATTTGTCAGCTGCTTTGACTCCTCTTAAAACAATGAGAAAAGGGGAGTAGAAAAGCCAACTCTTCTTCTTTTTCAGGTAAAGGTTTTCAATCTACATTGTATGGGACCATATCTTGGTTTCACTGCCAGAGACTATTCCACCATTGATATATCTCTAAATCCTATTTTCTCAATATTCTTTTTCCAGGAGAAACCAGGTAGCTCTCAATATATGCCTTCAGAGGAGATCCGAGATGCTCAATTGTGGACCAGTAGATCCTCCTGAATGATGACACCCATCATCCTATATTAGTTCCAGGTGACAATAATTCAGGGTCATCTGAAGCATCCCAGGAGGAGATTCTTTGAGAACATGGGCTTTTTATTTAGTTATGACAGCTAACAACCATTTATATACCCTTCCACTACTATATGAACCACAGTTTTTGCCTAACCACCACAACCCATCTGAGAAATCAAATTTTGGATAAGGAGACCTGGCCATATTATCTCAGCAAAATGAACTGCTATATCTGCATGATTATTCAAGCATGAAATTAAATATGTGAGGTTGTATTCACGTTTCTGTATCTTGGATTATAAAGTGATGAATGACAGATAGATGACTCAAGGGCAGATTTTAAAAAAGGGATCCCATATAAAATGAACACTGCAGAAAATGGAGTGTTGTAAATCAGCTCCTTCTCTCTATTCTTAGTCCTTGAAGAAGTCATCAGAATCCTGTTTTGCACTTTTTTATTCTTCAGAATAAATGTTTGTCCCATCCTTAAGAGCACAATCCTAAATGTTGTACATAATCACACGTTTGACAGTAACATTGGCTAGTGCAATTATTATTCTAACACAATAGATTAGGGACACCCAAGAAAATGAAAATGATTTCATTTAAAATATTGTGCACTCTGTCTTTCCAAAGGCAGCAAGGTTTATCTCTGGCCTTTTTTAATTATCACCTGTTGTGCTAGTGGAGATTAAGCAAAAACTAGTGACATGCCATGAAACAGGACTGAATATAGGAATTCTTACACAAAAGGAGAGCAACTTCCCATTCTAGCTCTATGAATGATTTTTCAGGGCCTTAGCATTAGAAGAATAAAGCATAATGTTCTCAATTAGATGACTAATGATACTACCACATTTTTGTTAACTTATTAAGCAAGTCATTTATAATAACCGTGAGGGTGAATGTGAAAGGCTTAGTAACTCTCCAAACTACTCCTGCCTAGATGTAAGTAGGTTTAGAACTGAATTCTAATCAAGGGGAAACCTTCATCCAATGAGGTGTGTGCATAGCCATTGCTGCAGGAGCAGCTTTTATTTTGTTCTCTAGACAATCAGCATTCCGGATTCTAGGGACAATCCATGGGAATTATGCTTATTTCATGCCTCTAGTACTGTCCTGGTGTTGATTTTTTTGCTTGACTTTCTCATTCATAGCTTCAGATCTTGGGGGAAAGCAAAGCAGAGGCAACAAACGGTTAGGTGCAGCAACCAGTCCTACGGCCTTTTTGCACTTAGCCAATTGGGACAGACTGGCATGCTCTAGGACTCTCCATAAGCACACCATGGCACCACTATGAATGTTGTAAACATTCATAAGTGCAAATTCAAATGAAAAATTCAAACAAATAGATTTGAATGTCCCTAATTTGAATTGAATTTGGTTTAATTGGAACTTTAAACATTCAAATTGAATCAAATTTTTGAGTATTCTATTCAAATTGAATTGAATCCCGAAAATTGCATTTGTGCACACCTCTACTCCAAACTACTCCTGCCTATGTGTGCATAGCCATTGCTGCAGTAAGGTGGATGCTCCCAGGTGGGAGTGTTTGCACTTGGACAGCCAAGTTCCGAGTAGATTTGGGACAGGGGCATATTTCACAATGCCAAAGCCAAGCATTGTCCCTGATCTTAACTTCTGTAGGATGCTGTTTCATGGTCAAAAAGCACAAAAAAGTCCCAACATCACTGCCTTATTTATATGCTGCACTTTTGCTACAAGTCAAAGCCTTATAGTTAGTGTTAGCATGTGTCAGTTTTTTTCTTTCTTTCCTAGGATTTATCGAGTTTGTGTAAAGGTAAAGAGAAAGAAAGACCACAATAAAATGGTTTGTCCTCTTTGTATATTGCTTTATGATACATCAGCTATTGGAGGGAAAGGAGGAAGAACAAGAACTATAATTCTAACAGTTTAGTTATGGGTTTGAAGGCTGTGAAGGTCAGAACAGGAGAACATGTGATGGTAGGATAGACAGATATATTACTTTATAGAGAGCAATCCATTATGGATAAGTTGACACACCGTTTAAGAGATAAATCAGTCTTAATTTTTTTAAACAACCGGCAACCCTTCATTGACTATCTACAAAGAAAGGAAAGGGACTTACTTATTACAGGATTTGGAGATTAAATGTTAAAGCTGAACTGAGAGGAAAAGAGGAACAAAATGGACTGGATAAGGAAAAACTTTAAATTATAAAGGAGCAACTTGGAAAAGACAGGAAGTCAAGATAATAATTATGTATTTTAATATTACCTAAAGTGCTTGTAGCTTTTAAAATATAGAATAAAAGAGGTTGTTCTTTAAAAAAACAACAACCCACAATCTATTATTGAAGAATGGCATCTGCTGTGACGTTCTCTGCCCCAAGGTAACATAGTTTTCAAAAACTATCAAAAGAGTACAGAGGGGGGCTCAGGTTGATCATCAGCCAGAAGAGCAAATGTCCAGATCACTTTTGATGCTACAGTAAATGGTGCAGATTAGCAGCTTGTTTTGTCCTCAATTTGGTGATGCATTCACTTTTCCCCTCACCTCCACCACCTATGTCTGAATATCCATCCCATGACACTCAGCTGTAGGAAGCCAGAAATGAGTCTCTTAAGAATCATGACTGCAAGGTGGATCGCCTGATATAGTGCAATCAACCACAAACGAAGGAGGCTTAAAACACATCCAGATATGGGATCGATACAGTGTTTCCCTTTGATCAGCTGTTTTTGTGCAGTAATGGAGGTTTGATAGGAGTAGCAGGGATAGAGAGAAAAGCAAAAGGTGACTGATATCTGTTTCACTGTATCACTGACAGTGCAGCAGTAGAAACAGCTAATTAAAGAAAGGGATAAGTTCATTGTCCAGCATTTACTGATTAAGGCCATCCTGCTATCAGTTTCAAAAAAACAAAACAAAAACAACAAAAAGCTACATCACCCAGTCACTACAAACCTATAGAGTAACTCTGCTTCTGCTGTGCATTATATCAGCAAAAGGCCTTTATGCATTTTCATTTCCTTGGGACTGTCTCCCAGGGAAGTGAAGCTGGCAGACAGATTCAGTGTCCACACTTTGGAATGCCAAATCTATCCCAAAACCTCACTGCCGAGGTGGGAATTGCCACATTAAGGGAGCACACAACTGCATCTGTGCAAATGGAGTTTCGCTGGGCTGGGACCTGCAGTTAGGATAGCTGTAGAGCAGTTAAAACTGCTTTACATCTCCATGTATGGGGCAAGATGTGCATGTGTGGAGCCACTTCTGATGGAGAAGCGTTCTGCATAATGTGACTGCCCCATGCTGGGGAATCCCAGAGTTCCCCAGTACACCTAGGCTGTGGTCACATCTAAGGTTTAATCCAGTTTCACTCCACCTTCAGAGTGATAGAATACATCACCAAGGTGACCAGCAATTTTCATTCCACATTATCTATCCCAAAGGTGAATTTTCTGAGAGAAAATTCAGAAACACTGAAAGAAAACAACTTGATACTTTGCTGATGTGTTATCTCACTCTGAAAGGGGATTGAAGCTGGAATAAGCCTTATGTGTGACCACAGCCCTACTGTAAAATGGCGCAAATTGCCTGACAGTGGACAGAAAAGTGTTATTTTGCCTTGACTGGGGAAGCTACCAGTCAGAGATAGTCAGTGCCAAATCTAAATGGAAAGCTGTTGTTGCCTCTCCATGTGGCCCAGCAGACATAGACAGGTCTCTTGTAGCACAGATTCACTACAGGGACATTTGGGAAGCACGATCAGACTTAATCAAAAGGAACTTCTGGAATTCACCAAGCAGATGCAAAAAGAAAAGAAAAGGGAAGTTCCTTTCAATTTAGTGCTAAATTTATCTTTACTATATGTTACTGGTAAGTGTCTCTATCCTGGGATCCATTAAAAACATGTAGCATCTCCTAACTGCTTTTCTAAATTGCAGCTGCCTGACAGTCTAGCCACTGTTTCCTTGCCTAGAGGCTGCCTTGGTTTTTACTCAACAGAATAATTGCAAGTGCTCTTATATATCCCCCTTTCCTCCTCTTCATCTAGGGATTTCAGAGCATTTCATTAAGCAAACTATTTATTCAATTTCAACTACCTGCTCTCCTCAGGGCAAGCAGAGGTCAGCACTGTCAAGCAAACAGGGCCTGACTCTCAGTTTAGAATAGTCAGGCCTGCAGGGATATACCTGAGAAAATCAGTGGGAGGATCTGCATAGCTAAGGATGTTGCAGAAAGGTAGAAGAGTGCAGGATCCAGCAAACAGCCTGAAATGGTAGCACAAGAAAGGCACTGCGACAGTTGCACACTGCATCTAACTGGGTGAGCTTCTCTTCAGCTGAATAGATTGGCTCTGTTTTCACATACACAAGAAATGGCATCAATCAATCAATCAATCAATCAATCCATTCATTTGTATACCATCTTTCCAAAATATATTGCTCAAGATGGCTTACAGCATGGTAAAAATTTGCATAGATCATAATAAAAAATAAGCATATTAAAAGCAGTAGGCAGTAGTTGAGCAGGAACAGCTTTTATTTTGTTCTCTAGACAATCAGCATTCCTGATTCTAGGAACAACCCATGGGAAGTATGCTTATTTCATGCCTCTAGTACTGTCCTGGTGCTGATTTTTTGCTTGACTTTCCCATGCATGGCTTCTGATCTTGGGGGAAGGCAAAGCAGAGGCAAGAAATGCTCAGGTGAAGCAACCAGTCCTATGGCCTTTTGCACTTAACCAATTGGGACAGGCTGGCATGCTCTGGGACTCTTCATAAGCACACCATGGCACCACTTCTGTCCCAGAGCAGCCTAGAGGGTGCAAGGCTGTCCTGATCCTCCATAGCTGTGGAGTAGGAAAAAAATGCTCCACAGCTTGACCAGGAGCACCTAATACATTTCCAGTAAGTTCCCACATGCAGCATTTGCACCATTTCCTGGTACAAACGCTGCATGGGGGCATGACAGCATGGCTGGGGCTGTGCAGTTACACACCATGTCAGGATAGCCATAGCACTAGCCCAGCACATGCTGGAGGTTGCTGTGGCTGTTGCTGTGGTGATGCTCTGCAAGAGCCTCTAGGGGTGCTTCCACACAGGGGCTTTAACACCCATTAAGCACACATTCCAACGTGCGCCTCCGCACATGGGTCGCTGTGTAGGACACTTCCGGTGAGGGGTGTCCGCACCGCGAGTCCGTCTTTAATGCGGATTCCGGTGGCAAAACCGGTTTGCCGCTGGCGCGTCCGCATTAGCGGGGTCAAAAAAGCACACTTCCGGTGGGTGCGTCCACACCTATCCGGAGTTAATGTGTGCTTAATGGGTGTTTTTAGCACACCACATTTCAAGTGGTTTTGCGCTGTGAATCCGCATCCGTTTTGGATGCGGCCGCACAGCGCAAGTGTGCTAAAACACAACCCTCCCCCGGCTCGCCATGTTTGGCTCCCTGGAGCCAAGCATGGCGAGCCGGGGGGCTCCTACCTTTCGGCTCGCCCTCGCCCCAGAAGCAGCGGATCGCCGCTTCTGGGGCCAGGGCGAGCTTGCCTAAAGCCCACCCCAGCCCACCCTGGGGGGAGCGCGGCCGATCCCCTCCTTACCTCTTCATCATCGGCATCGTTCTGAGGGTCTTCGCCCAGGATGCAGCGCGCCTGCATCCTATGTGGCTCCTGATTGGCTGGGGCTGCTACTTGCAGCCCTTGCCCACAGGAGCGTTTTGAGCAGGCACCTTTCCCTTTCCCTAATGCAATTCTGAACTGTTTTGGGTGGGGACAGCAGAGGGGTTGATAGAAATTTTAAGCAATTTAAAGCCACTGAAGTGGGGACTGCCAGAATCCATGTCTGAATTGCCTTTTTTCTCTTTTTAAACCGTTTTAAGAGGCATGAGTGGAAACAGGGCCCTTAAAGGGTAAGAAAAGCTTCTTCTTCTTCTTTCTCCTCCTCCTCCTTTTAAATGTAAACTGATTTGTTTTCTTAGTACCGTATTGACAAATATTTGAGCTGAATATTCTTTGTGGCACTGATTTTCATCTTAGAAAGAACTCCTGGCTTTAAGAACAGTGCATGGAGATTTTTTTTTAAAAAAAAAATCTGATAAATATGCAACTTTTGGCTCAATGCAGATAACAAGCTAATTTATGCATGTTTTTAAAATGTATTTCTTATGATGTTCATTCAGTTGCATTTTAAAATAAGGCATAATAAAAAGGAGGGAATTCAGAAAAAACAAGAGAGTCAAACTTGACTCAGTGCTTCATACTCTGCAGGGTTTGCTCCTGTTACAACTCCAGATGTTTTGGACCTCCAAAGATAGAGATGTGATCAAGTTTGTTTATATATATATATCCCATTCCACACTCTGTGTCCTCAGGAAATGTTAGAACAATTAGAAACCATAATTTGGGTTTGACTCATAACAGGTTTCTTGGCAACAATAGCGAAGTGGTTTCAGGCAGTGCTGGCATGTCCCTGCACCCACATGGTGTTATGGGCATTATGGAAGAGTGTGGGTCTAGATAACCCCACATTCATCCAGGGCTCCTAAAAGCACTGTAAAAGGATGGCAGAAGTAAGTGCTGTGTACTTATCTCCTCTATGTGCAGAATTACCTGACCACTTTTTTCAGCATGGCCTTGTTTTAATAGAGCATGGAAAACAGCTCACGTTCAGATCCATTTCCTGTGAACAAGTAAATTGTGTCGAATTGGAAACATAAAAGCCAGGAACAGCAGCTCTCCAGCTGTGATGCTAGCATAGCTGGGAATGATGGCAGGCGTTTGAATGGTGTGCTGCTGCCTTGAGAAGCGCTCAGTGACCAGACCACTCTTCTCATTGTGTTGTAAGGCAGCCTCCTCTGTTGTGTGGATCCTGCCAGTGTCCCACCATGGCTCCGAGGGTGAGCATCCTGTTTCTTTCTCTTATAAGAATGTTTATGTTCAGGACTGGCTAATATGAACATCATCCTTTATGTCTAGTAATATCTGTTTTCTTCATGTGGATTCAAATAGAATTGCAGCCTTATACAGGAAGCCCCTCAATGTCTGTGGATACTGAAACTTGCAAATAATAAGGAAGCTGGAAGTTGGGTGTTTCTAGTTTCCCATCAGCAGAAAAAAAACCCTTTCTCATGAATAATGAGGGTCTGCTTCCTGAATAATGAGCAACAGTCA
The DNA here is from genome assembly GCA_023333525.1 of Aspidoscelis tigris stejnegeri. Lineage (NCBI taxonomy): Eukaryota > Metazoa > Chordata > Lepidosauria > Squamata > Teiidae > Aspidoscelis > Aspidoscelis tigris. Next base: position 32,870,258 of record JALMGA010000004.1, on the reverse strand, counting down.
CATTTTGTTGAAACTCATAATTTCAAGGGCATATTGTATTGTCTTATCTTACCTGTTCTGGCCCATTACTCTTTTAGCTCTCAATTTTGGTGCCCTACCATGGGTAGCAGCTATTACTGAATGGTTAGTCTTTGACTATTAGACAATTTATTCAGCTTACAGCACCTGGTATTTCTAGGCAATGCCCCTTCCAAATAAAGAAAGAGTTCTGGGCTTTGCTTGCCTTCTGAGTTCAGAAAACATCAGCTAAGAGCAGCCTCCTAAAAACTGAGGTGCATTGCAGAGTGCAATTTTGATTGATGGAATTAGCAGTCTAAAATGACTTGAAGGCACCAGATTGGCAAAGTCGGTTGAATGCTACTGGTTAGGGAAAAACAACAAAAGTCAAAGATTACTGTGTCTCAAGAGCACTAGCTGTGACATCAACAAACATTGGCAGAGATTTTCTGCTGAAGTCAGTACCAGCTGAGGCCAGCTCTATGTAGTCAGATGTGGAATGGAACAAGCTTGAGGCAAAGAAATAATGTATTGTACACAGTTTAGTGGGGCAGGGGAACATGCTAGTTATATAAACTGAAGTGTGGCTAACATAGTTAAAAGAAACCTGTGGTTTTTGAGATGCTGTTGGACCACCAATTGCTTCTGGGCATTCTCAAGCAAAAGACAAGGGCAAAACCTTCACCAGTTCTCGAATCCCTGCAAATAGCTTTTAGAGGCACCCTGAATCATTCTCAATCAGGTTGAGGAAGAAAATTGTTAAAAGCCAGTTATAAATGGTCCCATTGGTGACAAAAAGAGAAATAGATCTAAAGGTTGTTAAACGCAGAATCAAGAAAGAAAAGTCCTTCTAATCCATGCTTATTTTCATGCCCACACGGTGATGGTTCCCTATTAAATGCATATTTGTGAGCTACCATAGTAATCCATTATAGTCCATTAAATAGTGGATTACAGTATAAATAAAATTTATATATCATATACTTGGACATAGGCTGTGTTCAAATAGCCACAGAGGACATCTTCAGGCTTAAGAGGTCCTCTGATCTGACACACACACACACCGTGCCCCCCTAAGGCAGTGGTTCTCAACCTGTGGGTCGGGGCCCCTTTGGGGGTCGAACTACCCTTTCAGAGGGGTCGCGACAAGTCTCCTACCGCCCTTCCCTCCCACTTCCCAGCTGCTCTACCCCCGTGGTTGGGGGTCTCCACAACATGAGGAACTCCATTAAGGGGTCGCGGCATTAGGAAGGTTGAGAACCACTGCCCTAAGGGAACAAACAGAGTGGGATTTCCTGCTGATTCATATTGCAGTGGCCAGTTTGACACTGTGAGCTGAACTGAAGGGGCTGTTGATACTTGTGTGGTGTGTCCAGCTGCCTCACCTGGTTAAGTGTGTACAAGACTAAGCAAAGAGCTGCATGAGATGGCGAAGAATATTACAGCCAGCTTGGTCTAGTTGTTAGGGAACTGGACTCTTCTCTGGGAATACAGATGCAGAAGTGGTATGCTATGGCCTCCTTCTTCAGTTGTTGGGGACTGAACCCGCAGCTCTCTGGTTTCTAAGTATTTGCAGGACTACTGAGCTATAGCCACTCCTATTGGAAAGGGGAGGGGTAGGAACACAGCACCATTATGGTGCCACTATTGTGGGGTTGCCTCTTGTATGTGAGGAAACTCTACCTCACTGTCCTGCATGCTAAAAAACACTGAATACTCTTGATGGAAAACCCTGTGCTGGTTGTGGGTTTTCCAGCAATAGAACTTTTTACTTACCTTATGATAGCTTTGCCATCATAGCTCTGTCCACTGGGCATGTGTAGAGGTGGAAACAGGCATCCACATATGCATGGTGGTGCTGACTTGCCCATCTGGGTATTCTGCACTGGCTGAATACCTGGATGTGGACATCAGTAAAACATGCAAAGACAGTGCCAGCTACTATGCTGTCAGGCCAACAAGGGGATCCATACTGCACACTATCACCTGTTAGCAGGATATTTAGTCATCATCTAAAGGCAGACCGAGTAACTGTAGGTACTATATATGTTTAATCCTATGCCAAACACAAAATATTTTAAGCACTGAATTCATTCTGTTGTCACTGCTGTTTCTGCAGTGAGTAACGGGGCACCTTTAAAGTGCTTTTTTCCAGACTGAAAAAAACAAACAAACAAGAAAGGGCAGCATTTTGTTAGCATTTTGTGTCTGCAGTCCTTGCTTTTATAATGCATAGTAAAATCATGTAAAGGCCCCAATTTAGCAAGCCAAAGCAAGGACAAATTAAGAGCCCATTCAAAAAGATAAGTTAAGAAAAAAAGAAGCCAGGGCAGAAAAGGAAACAAAGGCAAGTCTGTTTTTAAAAGGTTACATGCCAGGATCTACAGCTATCAGAGCCACAGTCATGTTTTGAAGAATGGAGAGACTATGCTTAGGGTGCATTAAGTAACTTCCAAGCAGCAAGGGCCTGTGTGAGGTGTGCAGTGTGACGCTGCGTCTCCTTAATCAGGCCTTCAGGGCAGCTGGCCTGCATTGACAGTAATAGAAACTGGACTCACTATACTGTATATGCCTTTGCAGTGAAAGGTGATACACAGCCTGAGTCAGCTAGATGAACTCTTTAAGGGTTTTGCATTACCGTGACCTCCATATTTGCTGTGTGTGCACACTGTAGAAACTGCATAGAATACCATAGAAGATTTGGAGAAGTGAAGTAAGGCTGCTTCTTATAACTACCCACATGGGAACGCATACAGTATGAATGCAGCATCTTTGTTTGTGCACACAATGTGTGCAGATATACGAAAGTATAAGAAGTTATCTCTTTACTGAAGCCTAGGAGATCTCAATTTCCCCGAGCCATAGATGGTATCAAAAGTCAGGCAACAGCTGCTGTGGGCCAGGGAAATCTTTAATCTATTATGTATTAAGTTGTTGCAAATGCATGACCATTTCATTGTTTCTGTAAGGCTAGTTCAAGGCTGTGGTTAGTAAACTTGTAATAAGACTGTAGCAGTCAAAGCTGCCTGTGTTATGAATCTGCATTTACTGCCATCATGAAAAATGAATGCAGATTATCTTGAAACAGACCTCAGTAGGAATAAAATCTACTAGATTCATAGAATAGGATTGAGATATAGGCTACATTTCCAGGAACCCAGGACGCAGCGCGCCTGCGTCCTGCGCACCTCCTGAGTGGCCAGGGCGCGCTGCATCCTGGGTTCCTTCTCGCAGATTTGGGGCGACGCCGAACAGGTAAGGAGGGGATTCTGCGGGCTCCCCCCCGGGAGGGCTAGGGTGGGCTTTAGGTTAAGCTCACCTTGGCTCCACAAGCAGCGATCCGCCGCTTCTGGGGCGAGGGCCAACCGAGAGGTAGGAGCCCCCCGGCTCACCATGCTTGGCTCCGAGGAGCCAAGCATGGCGGGCCGGGGGAGGGCCCTGGCTAGGCACACTTTCACTGTGCAGACACATCCTAAATGGATGCATTTTCACAGCGGAAGTCCCATCAAGCACACATCACACTTTAACTATGGATAGGTGCGGACGCACCTAGCCGGAAGTGTGCTAAACAGACCTGCAAATGCGGACGCGCTGCCACAAAAGTGTTGTTAATCTGTGTTGCTGTGTGGACACACCTCACTGGATGTGTCCGAAACAGCAATGCATGTGCAGAGGCGCATTTCCAGATGTGTGCTTAATGGGTGTTAAAGGGCCTGTGCAGAAGCACCCTAGATTTCTAGAAAACCCAAAATTCAGAATTACAGTGAACAGAGGAAAAAAGTGTTATCATTCTTCTTTCCATTTAGGTTTGTGTGTTGTTTTTTTAAACAGCTTGCAGTTTTGGCTTTTAAAAGCACAAAAGCTCTTAAAAGTATCTCAGGGCACATACATTAGTAAAATACTGAAGATAGGATGGTAAGAGGAGCCATAAAAAGCTGTATCCTCTAATTTGGTCACATCATCTAAGGACTGTTATGATATATATATATTTAAAATTAGACACATGTAACAAGCATACAGGGTAATCTGGATTGGAAGAAGCAAGTGACCATTAAAAGCACAGGACTCGCACTTAGATCAGAATCCATTTTGACAACTCAAGGGCACTGGCCACACTTTCGCTTTAAACCTTTTTCAGCCCATCTACATGTCTGACTCCTCACACCTTTTCATTTCTCTCAATTTTATTTGTGGACCTTCCATTAAGGAAAGTCCGAAGGGAGGGTGGAAAGTCCATAGAAATTAAAGGTTGTGAGCAGTCAGACCTGAAGATGAACTGAAGAAGATCTAAGTGTGACCACCAGCAAGGATGTGGGAGAAACAACCGCTGCCTTTTTCCCCCTGCCTTTATGCAAAGTTCTGTTTCGTATCAGAATACATTTTTACTTGTGCCGCAAGGGCAGACATCATTTACTTATTCTGCTATAGTTGGATATTTGGGAATAAAGCATGGATATTCTAAAATAAGAAACTAATGCCTAGATGGAGCCTAAATAGGAAAGTGAATGGCAACTCCCATCGTTTTTCCTTAGATCTAAGGGCCATTACTGCATACATGGATGAAGCACACCTAAACTAGTGACTGTTCCATTTTGTTTAGCTGTGAATTTGCTTCATGACCCATGGGGAGCTTTTTGTTGCTGTTCTGTCCTTATGTTGCTGTTTGCTTTTTTCAAAGAGCCAGGATGTCTAGTTTCAACAGGGACTTTTACATGGTAGCAGAGATCCACATCTGTTTTGTGCAAGGAAATCATGCAGCAACGGGAGCTGTCAGAGACATACAAGCTGAAACAGCATGTTCCCTAAGCCATAATCCCCATGGCGGAAGTGGATGTCATAGTATCACTGTATCAGAGGAGAAGATACATAGTATACCCACAAATATAGCTTTATATGGACCCCAACATTTGAATTCCCATCCTGCACCAAAACAGGCAAGATCTTAACTCATTTGCCATCACATGTTGTGCAAAGTTACTGTGAGATATTATCTACAATCCAGTATACAGTTTTACATGCATTTCCTTCTGGTTGGTCAGAGAAAAAATGCCCTAGGTCAGTCATAGACATGACCTGAATTCTAGGTATGCATTAGTTACCAAAGAAAGGGAGATGTAATTCAACTATAAATATTTTTCTCTTCACACAAAATTTCAGGCTACTGAATGCATCAGCCTATTTGGATTTAACATTTATTTCGTCAACGTGCCCTGAAGCTGCATTCGCTTAACACTCTTCAATTCCCTATTAAAAATGTATAGAAAGTGTGGCTGCTTCCTAAACCATTCAGTGCAGAGCTGTTCAAGTGATCTGGTTGCAGAATCACAAAATTGTCATAGAGTGCAAAGGAGTTTGGTATGAAAAATTGATTTTTTTTTGCTTTTACATTCTAGCTGTGGCTTTGATGCCTCGTAGAAGTAAGCCTGTTTTGCTGGTTTACGAAGCTAAAAGGCTAAGGGGGAAACAATATTTAGCCCCAATCTTGCACCATGTGTGCCAGCAACAACTTGCTCTAAATCCAAAACAACCAGAGGGCAATTAAAAATGCTCTGATGAATTGGACAAGTGGCCCATCTAGTCCAGCAGCCTATTTCCCTTACTAGCAACCAGTTTCATTGCATATAGAAACAAGCCATAATAACAAGCAAGGAATAAGTGCAAACCTTGCCCTGCCCATAAGTTCCTTAACAGCTGGCCTTAACAGTTCCTTCAGCCTCTTATATATGCCTCCCTAAAGTTATACAGGCATCAAAGCTATGGATTCTACCTGCTGGACAGAGAATCTGTGTCCTGTTTTCAGATTCAGTTAGTCAGTGTACAAATGACCAGAGATGGAAAGTGAAATCCAGACAAGCTAAGAAAGGACAGATAGCAATGATCCACTACTCCCTCTGTGTTTGTGTGTTCGTGTGTGTAAAGTTATGTGATCAGGAGGATGCTGGATACTTTGCATACTTTCCTTCCTGAGCTGTCAGAACCTAAGGGCCACAACTGGTGGTTATTCAAGGTACTTGTTGAGCAGCCATGGGAGGAAGCTGAGCAAGTCTGAGACCACCATGTATAAAAAGAAGTTAGGCCTGTTCCCCTCTGTGCTGCAAGTGTCTTGCAAACTGTTGCCCCAGAGCTAGTTTTAGTTCCACAAGGAAGTACGTATTTGCACCATGATTCGATTCCATAGTTCTGGAATAGACCGGCCCCCTGATTCTGACCACAGAGAGATGTAATCTGGCACTCACAAGCATCAAGGCTGGCTCTGACACCTCTGAGGACTAGGAACAAAAACTCCTATCCTCTGGAGTTCAAGGGGACACATTTCAGTAGCATGCAATGATGTGCATATCCTAGTATTCCAGAACATGGAAAGCATGTTGTCTGCATGTATCCCATGTCTGGATCAGGGTCACTGGTACGCTGGTTGACATGATTAATCATGTCTACTAGAGATATCAAACAAGGCCTCCCTGTTTAGCATCATGCTCTGTATAATGCAGAGAAACTGGACCAGTGGGATCTGTTGCCTGGTAGATCTACATTACTACACAAGAGCCTTAATCCAAATTAAGGATCTGTGCAGAAAGGCTCAGGACTTAGAATGAAGCGGGCAGAGAGGGGGTGACTGGTGACCAGAATCCAGATTGTCCTACGCAACATTGCAGTCAAACTATGGCCAACTTGCAATTTATCCTCATTTGGCTTTTCTACAAAGTCTCCTGGGGTCCATGAGGAAAATGAGAAAATCCACAGTGGCAAAGTAAATCAGCATGTAAAGCTCGATTCAAGCTCTGAAGACAAAAATGAGATTCATATAATTAATCCTCTCTCAAGGCAAATTGTTTTATAGATTTTAGATGCGCTCAAAGACAGTCATTCAAAAATGGTGTCCGACCGGACTCATTGAAGTATGGTTGAGGTTTATTGATATTCTCTCTCTCCCTTTTCTCAGTTTCCCAAAGTGTGTTTATGTGGTGGGTTACTATATGTTCATATTCAAATTAAAAATAAGCAGTACAGTGGCTGGGAACAGGGGAGGAGGAGGAAGGGAACTGCCTCTTCAGCTGAAGTCACAGATAAAGGCACCCTGACATGCCCAATTAAAGATGATTTTGTTTTTCACTCAAATTAATCCAAAGACTACAAGTGGCACGTTTTACTTTACACTTACCAGCTCAGTAGGTGGAGATACAAGTGTAAGTCCAAGAAGATGCCCATGGGTCCAAGAACTGCTCCATTTTTGGTAGCAGCAGGTCCCTTGTGGTGGTGATCACTCTGGGCCCTTTTCTGGTGTGACTGACAGCAGAGACAGCAGAAACCTTTGCAGACTGGTTCCTCTCACTCTGCATGGAGAAGATGAGGTGCCATTCCTCGCAGCTTCCGAAATGGAGACAAGCAATAGGATGCTTTTTTCCTGCAGCACCTCCCCCACCAGAACTACCCACACCCAGAAACGCTGCCTACATCTTTAAGATGACAACTAGAGGAAAAGTTACTGCTTTGAAAGCGTTCGGTGAATGCTGCAACTACAGTGACAGAAGAATTCCAGAACACATGAACTATCATCTGTCCCCAAAGGCTGATGGGCATATTACTACTAAGATGAGCATATTACTACTGGCCTATTCTCATACTCATCTTGTAATTTCTTGGCTCTGCTTGAAAGCTGCATTAGTGAAACACTGCTTTAAAATGTTAATGTCCTGAGCAACCCAATGTTGAGAGAAAAAGATTTATGAGCCCTTTGTGAAATATGATTTCCCTGACGCATGAATTTACTGTGCACAAAAAGAATCAAAACCATTCCTACAGCCTAGTACTTTTCATATATGCTTTGCAACCTTAGGTATAAGTATCAAGTCAACTCTGAAAAAAAGATGAGTTTGAAGTGGATTTGCAAGGAAGGATTCTGTTATTTTTCCCTCTGAACAGCACTGCTGTTCATTTCCTTACATAATGCCCTTCTACATTTATTTCTGGTGTGGTCCAGGATGGGCTCTAAGGGGCCTGGCTTCTACACCATCTTGGGACAGTGCAGGTCCCTGGAAAGCACTGAACATGAAAGATTGGATACGGAGCCCCAAATAATGTCCTATCCCACTCCAAAATAAACCGGGCCTCTCAGCTCACATAGAGACAAGACCCTGCCTGGGACCTGCTGTACGATGCACTAGCATGCAGATGACAGGTCCCTGTTCCAGTATATAATCCAGAATAAAGCCCAGGTCAGAAAGAGCCTATGTTGCCACTTTCTCACACAATGTATTAACATACTAGGAGTTGCTCTGTAGACCTAGACATACAAGCATTGAGCCTTTCCCCAATCTTTATTGGTGGGGAAGCCTGGATATGCCCTAGAACAGGGGATATGCACTTCCTGGAGCCTCTTCTGTCCTAGGAACAGCTCTGTGCGTGCCAGACTTTCCCCCGCTTGTATAGTATACAAAGTGCTCTACCGCTATACTAGCTGTTGGGTTGGGACAGCTTGGCATATACTCCATTAGCACCTCTTCTGTGCAAGTGTAGTGCATGTGCATGACCAGACAGCACAGGTGTGGTTGTGTGTTGCATTGTCTAGTCACCATGGCAATATTGTCATGCATGTTCTTGCTGCAGCGACATGATTACCTCTAGGACAGAGGTGATTCACACCTCACCAGAGCTTAGGGAAGCACTGGCTAGGTTTGGGATGGATCCCGCATCCCAAAGTGTGGACACTGGTTCCATCACCCATCTTTACTTCCCTGGGATGCTTTCGCAGGGAGGTGAAGGTGTGAAAAAACCCATTCTTTTGCATGAAGGCCACAAACCATGACTTTAGTGGCTTAACATTTCTTTTTTTACAACCCACATATATAACAGAGGAACAACGTCCTTTTTCCTTTTCCAGTGATGCTCCTATACAGATGGCATCTTCTAGATGATTGCTTAAATGAGTGAGCATTAGGGATCTGAGTTAACAGAGCAAGCCAGAGTTATGACCATATGTCAGAGAATCTACCCAATTTTTCATCAGCATAAAATATATGCCTAGTAGTTGAGGGTTATATTGACAATAAAATTTGCTACCAAAATATGTAACAGAAGGTAAAGTATTTAGCAAGAGGTGAATAATCCAGAATAATTGCAGCATAGCCCTGGACACCTTTAACAAAGTATGAGATAAATTCATGAAGGACAGGTGTATCAACGGCTATTAGAACAGATGCCTAGGTGCTGCCTCCAGGTTGGAGAGACAGGCATGATGCCTCTAAAGGCCATTGGCTTGAAGAGCAGATGAAGGTTTTGCCTTTGCCTTCTGCTTGAGAATTTCCAGAAGCAATTGGTGGGCCACCCTGATATACAGGATGCTGGATTAGATGGGCTGTGGCCTGATCCAGGAGGCTCCTCTTATGCTCTTATGTTCTTATTTGGAGTGGCAATCCACGGCCCTTACAACAAGGGTGGGAGGTTACACCTTTAGAAAAGGCACCCTGGAGAGTAATCATGGCCAAAATGGACCAGTGTTCTCACTGCTAGTAGCTTCTTGCCACCACATGTGGAGGCACAGAAACTAAGACCCTTTCCTCAAATTCCTTGTACAGTAAATGGATGGAGGCTGGGTTTTTTCTATATGAAGTCTATAGCTTGATCTGAGAAACCCTCTCTAAATATAAAGCTGTTCCCTTTTTAAAGAAGCAAATTTTAGTAGCCCCAGTTAAAACACCAGCTACAAACATTTATCCTACATTACATTAGTTTCCATTGCAGGAGGTTACACCAGAATGTGAAATCTTTTACTGAAGAGTGCTTTTTTTTCTACATAGAATCCCTGCTTTTTAAGAGGGGATTTTTTGCCCTCTTAAGTGGGCGCCTACTGCAGATTTCTGGAGGCTGAACACTGGATGCTTTAGGGGTTGTTGAGGCAAAAAGTTAAGCACCATGGGATTCCAGCTGCTGACAGTTGTGGGAAGATAATACATTCCCACCATTAGGAATATGTTAAGCCTATCTGACCCAGCTTGAATTTGAACCAAACCTATGTGGTTTGGTTTGATCTGAACTGAATCCCCCCCCTATCTCACCCCATATACGAAGATCCCAAGGTGGTTAAAGCAATTACAATAACAGGGCCAATGCATAACTAATTTATGAACAATGAAATACTGCTATAGCCTTCTCTATGTGACTTAAGAGAGAGTTCCAAGTAATTTACATATCACTGAGAGAAGAAAATACTTCAGAGCACTTCTATCTATAGAAACAGTAATGCGCTCTTTCCTTGACCTTTCCCTGTCATTTCCTGCACTAAAACCCTGCAGGGATTCACGGTACTAACCCTTTCTCATCTGACCTTGTTCAAGCGTAGTATTTAAAAGATGCAGGTGGATTCACGATCAGACAGACAGATACAAACAAAATTTCCAGAGAAGAAAAACATGAAAGCATTTTGCATTTTTAATGCCTCATTGAGACTCAAACACTAATATACTCTATTAGGCCATAATATGAAACATGCTATTCTTTAAAGAATCACAAAAACTTTTGTGGCATGTTCAGAGAGAGATTACATAATTATTTCTCTTTTTGCTCTCATGTGATTTATTCCTGTCAGGTCTTGTGCTTGGGGAAAGTCAGGAGAGGACCCTAATACTTTATGTAGATTAAGGCTTTGTCAAAACAAGGTGGGAGGACCAAAGTTCTGATGTGGTCCTCTGCAGCCTTTGGAAATTTTCTGCAGCTAGAGAAGTCCTAATTAGGCACAGAGAACTAATTCTCCAAGCAAAACATTGGCTGGAGACCAGATGTTGTTGAGAAAGTTCGACCACATACAGTGTATGCCATCAACAAGTAAGGCCTGCAAATTGGCACAGGAGCAATGAGTTACACAAATGTCCACATGCTGACTCTGCTATCAAGTGGGGATCTCAGAGTGGTGCCCCCGCCACTCTACATTTAGATTGTCTCTTTTGGCAATGGAGCAGGAGATAGCTGCTTCTAGAATGGTGATCTGTGGCTGTCCTGCTCCCAGGTGAACCAATATTATCCATATTTTGGCATGTGAATGGAGTCTAAGATAAGTATGTTGGTTATTCATGTCTTTAACTCTCAGAAGGCTGATTTTTTAAAATAGAAATTACATAAGTGAATATTAAAGCTAGGCAGGAAGAGAAAAAAACCATTAATGTTCTTTGCTCCTGTTTTTCTCCACAAGGATGGCTGACCAAAATGAAAGTGAAGATGTCATGCACTCCTGCAAAAACAATTGGATATCAGTCAAATTTTACTTCAAAATTAGTGTTACGATAGTATCCTTCATTGCACATGAGGGCTGGAGATGATAAAAGACTACACATCTGGTGCCTGAAGTGATTGCTTTTTTTTTGCTAACAATTGGGACTGTCCTAGGATCTAGGTTTACTGTTAGAAGAAAATGTCACAGTCAAAATATCAATCATAGAAGAATTGAAGATATGATTACAGACACATCTTACCAAAATAGGGCAGCGTCATTTTGGCTGCTGTCGCCCTGTGTCTTCATTTTCTGCAACAGCAGGTACTTTTGAAGTGATTCCTCAAAGAGGCACCTCCCAAGCAAGGCACTTTCTTCCCTCCCTGCATGGAGGCAGCATAGAAAATAGTGCCTCCTTGATTCAAAATTGAGACAAAGAAGATGCTGCGTGTGGGGCGTGCTGCCTCCACCGGAAATGGAGATGTGGGCCTAGTTTTGTTGTGGAACCCAAGTGAGATTGGTGACTGATGCATGCAGTGGTTGGTGGTAAGAAGACTAGGGCCCTGGTCACACGAGTGTTAAAGGCTGAGTCACATTAATTTTACTTAAGTCATTTTCAAAGCTGGCCTACAGCCATTAGACTGTCCTAAACTGTACTCCTGTTTTTACAAGACTGACAGGGACTCTGACTGACCTGGAAATCCAGGCTGTCTTTGATTCCTCCGTGTGTGAGCTGGGGGAGGGGGCTAAAGGAGGCAGAACTGTGCTGTGGTGGTGTCCAATATTTCCTTTGGCTAATCAGCACACAGAGAGTTCATGAAGCACCTCCCCTTCCTCTCCTAAGTTTATGTGTGGATTCCTCTATGTAGCCTTTTTACAGAAATTTAGTTTTGTTATTAAAAAACAATTAATTGCAAGGAGAAGAAAATCACATAAAAAAGGAAGAGGGCATGGAGGCGAGGGAGCAAGCTTAAACAAGACCTGCAAACACATTACCCTCATGTCCCTTGAGTGACATGAACAGCATCCAATAAGAAATGAGATAGATTTGATGTAGCAAATAGGGTGGAGGAAACCCAGGCTGATCTATGCAGAAATGTGTGACCAATGTGGTCCAAGGCAGAGACAGCCTGAGGACTACTTATATCGATCCAGGTATCACCAACACTGGTACAATCTCAATTCAAACTCATGCATAGGCCGTCTTGTGTTGGACTCATGTGACCAGGGCCAAAGTAATTAAAAGGAAGTAATAGTAGAAGTCAGAACAGGTAAGGGATCCTGCATGCATTAGCTAATCCTGGGCTGAAGCATGCATGAAGGAGGAAGGGAATGTGTGAGTGTATATGATAGTGCACTACCCACTTTTGTCTCTCTGGGGCAGCCGTTTCTGGCTACTGATCATGATGGGCTTCAACTGCTACATGCTATGACGATGGTAGAAAATAGCAAGGAAGAGGATTATAAGCCAGCAACACTTTTAGAGTGCTACATGTTTCCCATCATTATAAAAATGTGAGAAATATGAATAAGACATTGTAGTCATTTCACTTGCTTACACTTGCACACATGACACTTTTAATTAGGAGGATGCCATTTTCCTCTTCTTTGTTCCTTTAGCTTATCTTCCTGCTCTTTCACAGTAGGACAAAATGACAAAAGCAGAAACTTGCCTTCCAGGGCTGGCCCAAAACATTTTTGCTGCCTGATATGAAGGATGATGTCTCCTATAAGCACAGCTAATGTGCCCCAAGCAAACACTGGCTAGCCTGGCAGTTAAATCTTAATACTGACCATAGGGCAGCATCACTCAGTTCACTACCTGTGAAGGTGCAAGACAGACTATGTCAGAGAAACAAGTCTATCTTCTAGCAGAACAGATCTTTTGTGGTGCTTGAGGAAGTTGCCAGGGATGTTCCATGGATCTGGGCTTAGTAAGTAGGCTGAAATGAAGTTTTGAAGCCTCATTTTCACTTGCCCAAGGCACATTCTGGTCCGTTATACACTGGAATGTGTTTAGTGCACAGGTGAAAACAGGCTTCCAAGAATGACCTCATCCTGCTACTCCCATCCTGCAAGCTGTTCCTCAAAGGGTCCATCAACCAGCTCTCAACGATGGCAGGGTTCACATGGCACTGTTATGGCACCTTTAATGTGCCATGAGAGTGCTGTGTCTACACAACACTGTGCCCTCCTCCTCTCCTATGCCACCATGGTGTTGTTGTAGCAGCAGAACTGTCTGCTGTTGTTGCCACTTCTGCTCACGGGGATGCACTGCTCCCCTTGGCAGTATTCTGGCATTCAAGCCCAGGAAATTGCCTGTGTGGCCATTTCCTGGAATTTAAGACTCCCTCCATCAGACTGGAGATGATCTTCAATGTGGCAACGGAGGAAGGCAGCACACAAGCAATATGCCTCAGAATTAAATATAGTGCTAAGAACAGTTATAGGCTGAGTCCCCAAAAGACTTATTTGCCTCTCTAATCTCCCTCTACCGTCGCTCTATTCAAGCGGACTTTAAAAGTGCCATGCACTTCCGGAATAAGCATCCGCATGCGGCTCAGAAAACGCGTGTTTAAAACGCACCTTCTGTCCCCAAGGAAGCCTGTTTTCTTTCCCTGCATCTTTTTTTCCCCACCCCCCCTCTTGTTCAAAGGGAAAATAGCCATCGGTTCTGTTTGTTTCCCAGATCTCCGTCCCCCAAAAAGGTTTCCCGCACGGGCTGCAGCCATCCGCCAGGCAATGGTTTGCTCATTCCCTCTTAGGACTTTCAATCACTGTCTAAATCCACCCGGTAGAGCAGCGGTGACTTTAAGTACACCCACTTCATAACAATGTTGCAATCCATCCACTTCACGCCATTCTTCGCAATTCTGGCTCTTTGAAAGTTCTGTGCTTAGGGAAGGAGAGAAACTAATGCTTTCAGGCTTTCTGGCTGGCTATCTGGCAGGCAGCAATCCCTGCCCCTTTTGCCACGGAGCATCCCCAAGGTAAATGCTGCGAGGAAAACCCGCGACTTCCAAAAAGATCGATGAAACTCTCCTTTAAAGGGCAGGTATTTTGTCATGGGTTTTCCTGCTTTTGTAGCGCTGGAAGCTCGTTAAAAACTCTGGGATGGGGGCGCTCAGAGGCAAAAGAAGAGTTTTGGCACACTTTAAATTGCTTGGGGATGCACCCATAGTTCCATCCAAATCACCTCCTACTTCAGGGTTGGAGGTTTTTGAATCAGGGGTGACAGAATCTTGACACACATCTATGGCCTCTTGGTGGAGAAGGCAGAAAAATCTCTTGGATCATTGGTAATCTGCGCTAATGCTCTGTCCCCACAGGTGATTTGGGGGTCAATGTCAGTCTCAGAGTCATTTCCTCTTTCCCATGCATCCACATGAGGGGAAGAGATTCTTTTCATAGGAGTGCTGCCAGAGTACTTCACTCCAATTTATGATTTATCTTGCTTCCTGAGTGACCTGTGGAGGCTTGGGAACCATATTTGGGGCCAGAACAAAAGGGACATAAATGAGATGTACCATACAATATACAGGATCCATGAAGTGTAGGATCTTGTGGCTACAAACCTATAGCAATGTTCATAGTCCAGTTAAATTCAGTGAGAATTGCTTCTAACAGTTCTGTATAGAATTTTCTGAAGAGGTTGAAACCGAAGGGAGCGATAGAAAATGATCCTTAATTATTTGTTTGTTAGTTTGTTTTTCCCCTGTGTGGACTGCTGCTTTTAAGATTCTAGGAGACTCCAGTTAAGACTGTGGCAGCCTCTGTTTTAAATTAATTGAAGATTATCATGATCTTCAAAGGCACTACCAGGCAGAGCACATTACTATAATCTAATCTAGAAGTTGTTACATGGATTACAGGTGATTACAGAGAACAGAACAGATATCAGCCATTAAGGAGAGTAGTTGGAGCACTCTTTAAATCTAGATTTTAAAAGTAGCAATTATGTGCCATCTGGGAATCAAGGGACAATGCCAAGTTCAGGTCAGAAGAGCAGCTTAGATCTGAAACTCTTCTTTCTGGGGAAGTCCAATTTTCAGAATTACCCATTCTTATTTTATTTGGCACTTTCTGTACTGGATCTTATCTGGATTATATTCCAGAATAAGAGCCTGTCATCTGCATGCTGGCACAGACTATGGAAAGCCCTGAAGGGACCTAATGTAGTCGCACTAGCATACAGACTGCAGGCTCCTTTTCTTCAATACAATCTGAAATAGGGTCCTTTGACTGACAATCTTACCACCATTTATCTTGCCTCTTGTGGATCCATGTCTCTCTCACTCATTGCCTTTAGAGTCAAGAACATCCAGGCAGCACAAACTCACTGCTTTTGTTTTTGAGTTGCCCAATAATTATATGTAACAACATTGCACCGCTCTCAGAACCAGGCTGCCTTTCAGTCTGCATACCTGAGGTGGTTATTTATGTAAAGTTCAGAAGGCAGAAGGAGTCTCCATTCCAGCCTTCTTACTCTGTTGCCCTACTAACTTATGCTTTGATAGTTCATTGGCTTGGGGGCGGAGGTGCTTGTTCTGCCAGATCTGCATCTTACTCACAGGGAGCTCTTGTTTGTTTATCAGTATTTTATCTTTAAAAATCATCTTCTTCTCCAGTAAGGCTCACTTTGATTGAGACAGGGCTGCATTAAGCATGGAACAGCACCACTTTGAGGTGAGAAGAGATATCTGTCTAACATGGCAGTGTATTCATGTATGTGTAAGAGGTGATGCTTGAAGAAGCACTGATAAAATGCCATATTGAACACAAGTAGAAAAAAGCAGAAACATGAATGACCCATTTACCCCAAGCTATATGAGGGATAGCAATTCCAGTCCAGGCCTGATAAACTTATACATGGTTCTTCTGCTTCTAGTAGCAAACACTAGAAATTAGTCCTGCAGGCAGAAATTGATTTTAGTACTGGCTCCCTCAGAAGCGGGATGCAGAACTGAAAAAATAAACACCATCTTCCAAGCCATGCGCTTTACACACATTCTAGTTGAAATAAAGCTGCCCTTCCTTGGATGAAAGTGATACATTTTATCTGGCTGGCAAGTTAAAAGTATTTCATTACTCCATCATATGCCAAAAACATTTTTTAAAAAAAGCAAAAACAGGCCTGAAATGCTTTTGTGAATATATGATTCTCTCAGTCACACCAAAAAGCAAACAAGGACTCTGTCCATGATTCTCATAAATAAGCACCATGATTGGTGTTATCAGTATCATAACTTAATGTGAGTAACTGTGGCTTTCTAAGGGTGTTTCCGCACAGGCCCTTTAACACCCATTAAGCACGGATTCGAAGATGTGCCTCCGCACATGGGTCGCTAATTAGGACACTTCCGGCGAGGGGTGTCCGCATTGCGCGTCCCTTTTTAATGCGGATTTCGGCGGCAAAACCACTTTGGTGCCGCCGCGTCCGCATTAGCGGGGTCAAAAAAGCACACTTCCGGTAGGTGTGTCCGCACCTATCCGTACTTAATCCGTGCTTAATGGGTGTTTCTTGCACACCACAGTTTTAGTGGTCTTGCACATTGAATCCGCATCCGTTTCGGATGCGGCCGCACAGCGCAAGTGTGCTAAGAAACAGCCCACCCCCGGCTCACCATGATTGGCTTCCCGGAGCCAAGCATGGCGAGCCGGGGGCTCCTACCTATCGGCTCGCCCTGGCCCCAGAAGCAGCGGATCGCCGCTTCTGGAGCCAGGGTGAGCTTGCCTAAAGCCCACCCTAGCCCACCCCGCTGGGAGCGCGGCCGATCCCCTCCTTACCTCTTGAGGGTCAGCGTCGTTCTGAGGGTCTTCGGCCTGTGTCCTGCGCGGCTCCTGAGTGGCTGGGGCTGGTCCTGGCAGCCCTTGCCCTCAGGAGCGTTCTGAGCAGGCGCGTTGCCCTTAGTAGGCAGCGTGCCTACTCAGAACGCCTCCTGAGGGCAGGGGCTGGCAGTAGCAGCCCCAGCCACTCAGGAACCGTGCAGTCGTGCGGCATCCTGGGTGAAGACCCTCAGAACGACACCGACCCTCAAGAGGTAAGGAGGGGTTTTAATAAATCCGGGTGCCAGAGATCTGGGGTTTTTTGCCCCTGTGGGGAAACAGCCTATGTATTGATGAACTTCAGATTCTATCCTTCCTGGTTTTTAATCATGTTGACTGAGACAGATGGGAACTGGGATTCAACAGCATCTGGAGGATCACATGTTCCTTATCCATGTATAATATGATGGATAAATACATGAAAGTACTGTACATTATTCTAGGCTGTTGTGCCATCTGCATTCTGAAGGTGGGGATGCTGCTCATCCCAGACCAACACTGGCAACACTGCAGAGGCACCATATCTGTTCCAGCCCACATAACTGATTCCCTGCCCAAGAAACCACTTACCCCTGCAATCAGTTGGCCCAGACCACATCACACATGTGCAATGCCCAAGGACAGAGCTGAACACATAATAGACTTCAGTGGAAGCATGCCTAAAATGTCAAGAGGCATTTTCGCAGATATGAGGTACATAGCATATATAGCATTTGGAACGGGTGTAGGACGGGAAGCCTAAGACACTTCAGGACGCTTTGACCATTCACACATAGGAGCGCAGGAACGCGTGTAAACGCATTCTGGCGTGCCTGTGTGCAAATGCTCAAAGCATTCTGAAGTGCCTTAGCTGGCAAACGCCTGCAAGGGGTGGGGAGACGGCTGCCGAGGCTCCCGCAGCCAGCAAGGCAGGCAATCAGCTGATTGTCAGCCAGCGCCAGCGGGGGAGGCGAGCCCGCGGCTGTCAGGGAGAGAGAAACATGAGCGAATGCTTCTCTCCCCAAACGGCTGCGGGCGCTTCGTCCGCGCGGGAACGGATGTAGAGCACTTTAAAGTGCTCTACATCTCGAATGTGCGCAAGACAGCTTCGAACGCGTCGGAGTGCAAGCCCCACTGCGGCAATGCGTATGCCGCGTTCGAGGCTGTCTTGCACCCGTTCGAAAACCCCGTGTGTGAAAACGCCTAAGGTTTCAAATATGATTTTTGAAGCTTGCATATGCTTTGAAGATTGTGCTGTAGAGTTTTCCTTGTTATGGACTAGGTGTGGAAAAACTGGACTGGAACAGACCATATTAGTACAGTTCTAATGTGTCTTTAGCTAATCCAGAATAGGGACCTCTTGGGATGGTTCTGGGCCAGAACAGCACATGTCTAGTATGCTTTCTCTGCATGGGAAAACTGCTTGATCTGGACTGACTGAGTGCAGAAACAACCCTAGGATACATTTGGTCTATAAAATTTGCAGGGAGAAGGTTGCCAATGTTTCTAGTGGTTATGACAGTTGTATATTACTTTCAACATAAGAAGTTATATGTTTCTAAAGACCAGCTGCTAACAAACATGAGTGAAGAGAACATTACTGAATTACTTTCTTCTTGATCCTTTTTAATACTAGATCAGTAGACTGGACCAAGCAGCTCCTTAGGGTTTTTCTGCACTTACCTTGCTGTGATCTAGATCAGTAGTTGTGGATCACGCAATGCCCTCTGGTTCAGATCCCAGCAAAGCTTGAACTGGAATGCCACTGTCGGCATGGCAATGTTTGTTCTAGCCCAGCCTCTGGCATTGGTCCCAAAGCTTGCAGAAGCATCAGAGCTAGTCCAATGTGGACTAAGTATACTAAAGGCCTTTCTGCTAGGGGTGTGAATGAATGCAGTTTTTGGGATTTGATTCAATTCAAATTGAATACTTGAGAATTTGATTTGATTCGAATCTGTTAAATTCAAATTTAACCAAATTCTATTAGAATTAAGCAGATTCAAATCTATTCATTCAAATTTTTCATTCAAATTTGCTCTTATGAATGTTGACAACATTCATAGATATCCGTTTGTATCTTCTCCAGGTCTGTACACATCTGTATGCATCCATATGCATCACGTACTTATTCTGTATGCAACCCGTTTTCATCCCGTACGTATCCATATAAATGCGTCCGGATGCGGGAAAGATGTGGATCTTCAAGTACACATACTGTACGAACCCGCACACATGCAAATGTCTGAATAATTCAAACAAATAGTCCTGAAATTCAAAGTTCAGATGAAAACTTTGAATTTGAATTTAACGACACTCAATTCGAATTTGAATGTTGAAATTTGGTTGATTCGATCAAATTTTGAATGCATTCGAATATTCACGCACATCCCTACATTCTGCACTTTCTGCACTACATCTATCTGATCCCAGAACTGTCCTAAGAAGTCCCTATCCCAGTTCACTGGTAGATCTGACTGAAGAGGTTTATAACCATACCAGACTGCTTAAATCATTGATGTTTCCACCCTGGTCTAAAACAATGATCTTTAAAGCCTAAGCAACTCCTCCAAAGATTATTATCAGAAACCTAGCCTGGGGGCAGAACTCTGCCTTCGAAAACTGTTTTGTTCTGCCCTATCCTTGTACATTGGACAAGATATAGGAGCAACATGGGTCTAGGTCAATCACTGGCAGGGGAGGCAGTATCTGAATTAGAGGTACAGCTAGCAGTATTTGCACTGGTCTCAGAATTGGGTCAGGACATACGGCACCCCCACCTTCCCAATGCAGTCAGTGCCTCAAATTTTATTCTAGAAAAAAGTGAACTGTAATAGTTGGATTGCTCCAGGCAAAGTAAATGCAGAAGTGGCTTGGGAGATGAGGCTTTTGGAGAGCATGGACCTTATCAAGCAGGGATCTTTTTATGTTTGGATGAAATTTTGACCTAGAAACTTTGAGATAACAGCTGGTGATTTGACTTGGACTGAAACTACTGTGTCTCTAAGAACTGCCTGGTTGTATCTCTCAGTGGCATTTCGGGTCACGGGGGAGGGTAAAGAGATTGCTTATAATTCTTTCTGGGCTTTATTCCAGACATTCAGTTCCTTCAAAAAAATATCCAGTTAGGCTGTGCTTGTAGGGCCTGTACAGGTCACCTTTTAATCTTGCCGTTGCTTGGCCAAGCAGCACAAGTTAGTCTCCTTTCAAGTGAATGCTAATCTCATTTGTTTGCCATTAACAATATTAAAAATGTAATCACTTAAGTGGAAAACATGAAAGACAGCCCCAGAAATGGCTTCCATTTGGGATAATGGATGCAGTAACTACCTTTACATAGCTCTCATTACAAGTAACTCTGAGATGGGGGCATTAATACACTTCAAAGGAAATATTAACAAGTTAGTTCTGTTTTGCCTTGTGGGGTAGAACAGAACAAAGCCGTCCTCACCATGGCTTGGAGGTCACTTGGAACTAATTAAAGATCAATACTTTTTTTTTTTAGGTACTGGTACACCTAGGAGAGACTGTACCATGCTCCGTCATGGCTTGCTGGATTCTGTGGAAAATCAAGGTGCAGAGGATTGTTGTAAAGGGCTTGTCTTTCAGCCAGATAGTTCCAGGTGTTTTCTCACCCACTCTACATTTTGTATTGAAGATAATGGAGGCTTTGAACTCCATCAATCCAAATGTGGCCTTGTCCAAGACACTATTTTTCAGATTACATGTACGTCTAAGGGACTTGTAGAGGTTTCACACTATGAGCCCAGCGACACACAATACTTCTGAAGTGCTTTGAGGGATATCTATGTTCATGGTAGTTAGTCTCCTTCAAGATCTCCCATCTCTTAATGCCTTAATTTGTTTTAGGTAGCCCAGACCAATTTTTCTCCTATAGCTATGCAATTGGCCATTACTTTTTATCAGTCTCCAGGTTTGTTTTTTGTCTTTCATTTTCACCCACAGTCCAGCCTCCCAAATTACATTTGTGTAAGACGCCAAAAATCTCAACCCACATAAGAAAATAAGAACGTAAGAGAAGCCTTGCTGGATCAGGCCACAGCCCATCTAGTCCAGCATCCTGTCGCACACAGTGGCCCACCAAATGCTTATGGGCATCTCAAGCAGAGACAAGGACAAACCTTCTCCTGCTCTCGAGTCCCAGCATATGGCCTTAGAAGCGCCCCAGTTCCTCCCCCACCTCAGCCTGAAGGATGCACCTAGGCATTCGTTCTAGTAGCCATTGATACATCTGTCATCCATAAATTTGTCTTTCTATCCCACTTTAGGGATAGAAAGGCCTTTTGCATCTACCTGGGCTATTCTGGAAGATGATGAGCCACCTGTACCAGAATAAGCAATCTTTCCCAAGCTGGCCTGTGACAAGGTTGTTCACATTGAGATGGCCTGTCCCTATTCTGGCTGCAAAGCTGACACCAGATTTGGGGTTAGTGTAGGGTGCTTCCAAACACTCTGAAGGCCATG
Source organism: Aspidoscelis tigris stejnegeri (assembly GCA_023333525.1). Lineage (NCBI taxonomy): Eukaryota > Metazoa > Chordata > Lepidosauria > Squamata > Teiidae > Aspidoscelis > Aspidoscelis tigris. Next base: position 32,848,771 of record JALMGA010000004.1, on the reverse strand, counting down.
AATAAAAGTTCCAAGTTTTAGATATATTTTATATATTTTATATTTTTATTGCTGTGGCTGACCTTAGGACTTTTGAGGGAAGGGCAGGATGTAAATTCTTAAACACATCTCTGATTAGGATTTTCTTAGACAAAAAGGATGTAAAACAAAACAGTAGTAACTTAATTTTACTTTTATTGTTGTTGCTGCTGCTGCTGCTGCTGAAGAAGAAGAAGAAGAAGAGTTGGCTTTTCTACCCCACTTTTCTCACCCATTTAAGGGGGCTCAAAGTGGCTGACAAACCTTCTGTTCTTCTCCCCACAACAGAACACCCTGTGAAGTGGGTGGGGCTGTGAGAGCTCAGAAGGGAGCTGTGACTAGCCCAAGGTCACCCAGCTGACTTTGTGGAAGATTGCGGAATCAAATCCAGTGTTCTCAGATAAGACTCCAGCTCCTTAACCACTCATCCAAGCTGGCTCACTCTATCTCATCTTTGAAGCTCTGTTGAAACAGAACAGAGAGCATCTAGAAATGGCTGAAATGTTGTCTGCCAATTAAGTCCACCCATACAAAACTCCTCTTTTCTGCTCTTTCAAAGGAAGACTGCTCCACAAAGGACTTCTTATGAAGTCTTACAAAGTGGCATGCACAGATAAGCAGGGGACCAGTAAATGTTACCCTGCCAAATAAAACCGTTGACATTGTGCTGGCCAATGTCCTGTGAAATTAACTGATTTAATTACTACAGAGTTGCAAAAGAGTGCTTAAGGGCTGAAATGAGCTTGTTGTCAAAACACATGGTTTCATTCTGAAGGACGAAGCCCCAAAGTTCAGCACATGAAGGTTAATCACAGCCGTTTCTCTTCCTGGGCCATGCAGTAGCTCTTTGCCAAATAACAAGACTGCAAATCTTTTGATACTGCAGTGTGATTAGAGGCAGTAAACCTGAAACAGTTTCCTAGCATGGAGTTCCCTTGGGAAGCTGCTGGAATCATTTGCTAGTAGATAGTAAGTCAATATAAGTTATGGAGTATAATCGATCATTTCTTAAATCAGCATGTCAGAAGGTATTTGGCTGTAAAAATAAATACACAAACCTTGGTTACAGTTATACAAAGTACAAATATAATTTGTCTGTTATCTTGAAAGGAAAATAGGGCTCATTTATCTTTTATTGGGGATAATCCCTATAAGCAGGGCTGGAAGGGGAACCAAAGCCAGCGGAGTGATGGAGGAAGGGGCCTTCTGCAGTTGAAGTACTGCATTTCATCAAACCAAACATGGCTTTGATCTGTAATGGATAAAAAAACTGATCTGGAATGATAAACAGAGCTTGAGAGTAATGCTCTTTCACCAACGTGGATTAGAGGTTCCCATAGGATGGATCCATCAGAAGCCATGGCAGCAGGCTCTAAGGCCAGCTGGGAAGTTTGGAAATCATTTAATAGGTTACGAACGAATATAGCCCAGTCCAAAGAACCTCTAAATTAGGGATGTGCACAAATGGTGGTTTTTGCATTCAGTTCGTGTTGAATTGAAGGTAAGAAAATTCATATTCATTTGAATAGCTTCCCTTTGCATGTGATAGGATTCTATTTGATACAAATGTATTTGTGCAAATTCATACGAATATCTGATATCCAATACATATCATATGTATCCATACGTATCCTATATGTATCCCAGAACATATCCACGCTGAATCCAATACATATCCATATGTATCATACGCATCCCATAATATATCCACTCTGAAAATGTCAAATCCCCCCTGAATCCATTCTGAATTGTCTCTCAGTTCATGTCAAATGCACTCTGGATCCGTTGCAGATGTAGCTGGCCCATCTGCTTTTCCACCTTCTCATTTCACGAATGTTCCAAAGCGATTACGAATGTCATAACATTTGATTCATATACTAATGTCCAAATTCGTCCAAATATTGAATGTTATGAATATTCATGCACATCTCTACTCTAAATAAATGGGTCTACCCAGTCACTGGTACATTTTGTGACTGTGGTGAACTACAAATAACCACACATTTGTACAATTACCTGAACTGCTTGGCACAGAGCAGCTACGAGGATCAGATGCTTTTGCAACCCAATGCTATTGATGTTTCTTAGTTTTGTATTTCTTTAATACAGTTACTTATTTATTTTTTAACTGTAAATTTGTTTTTTTTTCATAATTCTTAAATTCACACATATTTTTAATAACTAATCCTGGTGATTCTTCTGACACAGGTAAATAAATAAACCGGCATGGTTTGACTGGCTGTCCCTGTGCATATGACTTACGCATGTTTTATCATTTGCTTCTTTCCAAGAGCATTCATGAGAATGAAGAAGCAAGACACAGGCTATTCCCTACACAGAGATGTCACTTGTGTAGTGGGCATTCTCTTTAATTCAGAAGGTGAGAATATAAGCAATGTCCTGCTGGATCAGACCAAGTGTCCCAGGGAAGTTACGATCTGAGGCCACTTCACACTTGGCCCTGTAGTTTGAAATAGGTTAACATCTGGGCAGGTCCTCCTGCATTTGCAGGAGAAATTTACAGCCTAGAAATGTCCCCTGCCTGCCCAGACGTTAACCTATCATAAACTAACAGTGGTGCATGAAATCGTGCACCACATGAAACCCAACCTTACCTGAAAGCTGGAATGTCCACGGCCCACTCATTCACACCATTCTTGGTGCGAGGAGGTCATCTGAGGTACCGCGCAAATGTGCTGGCACCTCAGATTGACCACAGCTGCATGTGTGCAAAGCATAATCAAAGCCCCATTCTAGATGGCAGTGCCCTGTTGGCAATCAGACTCCAGGCATGTGGGAGTTAGTCCCAAGTGCGAATGCTAGTACACGTTGGTCTGTCGTGCACTTTCCCCATCCAGCAGCTAAGTGTGAAAGCAGTCCTGGTATGATTTATTTACGCTTTATTCTGGATTATAAAGCAGATTAAGTCAGTGCTGCCTAGATGAAGCTAAAGTGCTAAGGAAATGCTCCACAGCTAACAGTGTTCAGGAACAGCCCCATGTGCTCATAGCCACTCTGTGGTGGAAGCAGCTCTGTGCTGTGCGAGTGCTCTGTGTTGGAGCATCTCCAGACATCCCTGCCTGATCACTGAAGTGGGGAAAAAAAGCCTGAAAGGTCCAGCAGCTTGTTCTTATAGTAGCCATCCAGATGCTTAGGGAAGGCCCACAAGCCTATATATGGAAATAACAGCATTGTCCAAACATTTGCCCAACATGTAAGGAACCCACATCCATGTGCTCTGCACATAAGCCCCATCTTCACGGCATCGTTATCTTGAATTCAAAACGATTTGAGTCCTCACAGTTCAGACGGCAGTTCGGCTTAACGCGCTTCTTCCGTGTTAAACCACGTTATACCGATTTGAAATAAATCCTGATTTCAACAGCTCTCACTCCGGAACGTGCCCTTGATACGTGTTTCATTTTTTACTGTGTGGACAGTATCGTTTTCCAGGATGAGATTCCGTGTCCAGGCTGTCCCGCCCCCAATCGCACTGTAACCAATGGCTTGTCCGTATTCGAGGCACGTCATGTTTAGGATTCCCTCCCCCAATAGCTCGCTTCCAAAGAGTGATTCCATTGAAAGAATCCAATCTTGAAACAGCCACTACCTCCAAAGCTACACTGTAGCGATGTAGCTTATAACAATGTTGCAGTTTTGCGCAGTTCTGAACTTTAAAAAGGAAAGGAAAGGGGAGTCCCCACGGAACTTTCCCAGCCCACTCTCCCCGCTCTCCGAGTTCCCTCCCGGCCCCCGGGGGAAGAGCGAGCGAGGAGCCCCCTTCGCCCTCCCCGCGGTGGGCACGCTGAGCCTGCCCACCCCTCGGCTCTCCTCCTCTTCCAGCCTCGCGCCGAGGGAAGAGCAGCTAGCGGCGGCAGTGGAGGAGTGGGGCAAACGCTGCAGCGCCAGGATGGATGGATGGATGGATGGATGGATGGATGGATGGATGGATGGATGGATGGATGGATGGATGGATGGATGGATGGATGGATGCTGCTGCTGCTGGTGGTGATGGGAAGGGGGAGGGGAGAGAACGGGAATCCCCAGCAGAGCATGGATGACGCAAAGTGGCAGCGGCTCTGCCACTGGGCAACGAGGAGTCCCAGGGCGAAGCTGCCCGTGCCACACCAGGATGGATGGATGGATGCTGCCGCTGCTGCTGCTGCTGGGAAGGGAAAGGGAGGGGAGAGAAGGGGACGGATCGGGCAGGGGATCCCCGGCGGAGCATGGATGACGCAAAGGGAAGGGAGGGTGGGATCCTGGGAGGGAGGACCAATCACAGGGCACCATGACTGGCAATGGGCAGGAGCACAGGGCTATTGTGGGGATTACCAGGATTGATTCCGCGTTAAGGCTGCAATCGGAATGCCCTCGGAACCGGATCAATTTGCAAGTCGTGTAGACAGCTTTGTTCCGGGTCAGTTATCTCGAATTATTTAAATCGAAATAACGCATGCCATGAAGACGCAGCCATAGACTCATTTTCTACATTCCCTTCTTTACGATGGTATAAGCCATGGCTACCATGTGAAGTGGGTATAACACTAGACCAGACTATCTCGTAACCAACTACATAATCTTTCTCTTCAAATAAAACAACACAACAAAAATAATATACTGTACACTACAAGAAAACAGAATGACCTTTCTTCCAGAGGATATGCTTTCTTGCCATACAGTTAGCTGAAACTGGGCCAAAGAGTTAAAGAAAAACAAAACCCTTTCTTCTTTTGCTTTCCTTAACAAAAGAAGAACAAAAGGGACATCTCAGAGTTGCCTCAAACGTGCCACAGAGAGACAGTGTGCTGCCAGCATGTTCCCGAGCCTTCTCTTATCCACTTTTTCTAGCACAGAATTTTTAGGAGAAGGGGGAGAGGCAAAGGGCGAAGGAGTATGTGAGCAATCATATATCAAAGTGTGTGTGTTGCTGTGTCAGATCACAGCCTTAGAAAAAGGACCAGTGCAAATGATGACAGGAATTGTGTGCCATCCACATTCACAGGCTACAAGTAAGCCTACACATTATTTCAATTTGTGGGCAAGGTAATCTGAGGCTGTGTCTTCCCTTACTGTGGTGAGCCCTTGTGAGGAAAAGGGTCTTGGTGTTTCTATTTCTGGCAGCATAAAAATATCCACCAAAATCTTCCTTGTCTGTGTGAGGTTTCTGGGCTGAGGGCACAAAATAGAACTCTCCCAGGAAGTGCCTCCCTTCTACCCTATCAGATGCCCACATTACTCCCATGGATATGCAGAAGTACTTTCCAACGCAGTGGGGAGGGTAGTTCTGTGGAAACATCCACCTCAGGGGCTTCCACGGATTTGGGACCAAGGCCTGAAATGCCACACAAGCTGCGTGGCAAAGAAGAGGAATCAGTGCTATTTTCTCTACTACATGAATTCTGTTATCAACTTGAATATGCATGCTTCAGTAGTGAGGCTGGTGGGCACCCGTGAGTGAGCCTTTTTGGTGATGGCCCACATACTATGGAATAGTCTCCCCCTCGAGGTGTGTCATGCCCCTTCCTTATATACATTTAGGAAGGTGGTGAAGATGCACCTCTTTGCCCTGGCCTTGGGCTGAGGTAATTATATTTCCCCTCCCAGTACAAATACTATCATTTGTTGAAATTTTGAAGTGCTTTTCATGTATATTCTGTTTTTAATCTGTTGTTTTAACGGTTGTTACCCACCCAGACACCTTCCAGTGTGGGGCGGGATAGAAATGTAAATAATAAATAAATAAAATGCTTTAGGCTTGAATCTGAGATATCATCCACTCAGCACTTGGAAAAGCAAAGCAGCCCAAAAGCTTCTTTGTTCACTCTTCACTAATCAGATCTAAATCCCAAATCTCTTCTCTGTTGACCTCTGTGACCATGATCCTACAGTATTCTTTTACTTGCCTGCTCCGACATTTCTGCCTTTGTGGTTTAGCTTTTCTCTGTTTGTTTGTTTATTACTTAAAATATTTATATGTCATTCCCCAGTGTAAAATCTTGAAGCATTTCACAGTAGAATAGATAAAATGCAAACAATGTGGATACAAACAATTAAAAACACTGAGTGGAAGAGGGGAAAAAACATTCACATGGGGATAGCCTGGGTTGGGGAAAAAAAGTTTCTTTAACAGGAATTTAAAAGATGTAATTGTACACACCTACAAATTTCTGGGGCATGGTTGTAGCTCTCTGGTAGAGCAAGCTGCCAAGGAAGCAGTTCAGTTCCTCAGCCTCTCCCCAGAAATAGGCAATGGCAACCACTTTTGTATCTTTGCCAAAAAGACTACATGTAGGTGCCCTGCAGTCAACCAGGAACCAGCCACAACCTGGTGGTATCCAACAACAAAAACAACCAGTTTCAGAGGTGCCACTACAGCGTGTTGATAGGTGCTCGATGGTAGGCAATGTCCCTTCTTTCAGAACAAAGCCCAGAATAAGGGGCAGCTTTCCTCAGGTTAGTGAGGACTAGGCCAAGCCCCCACCCATTCCGATCATGCTCTGTCCATGCTGGATGAAGTGAAGACCAGACTAGGATTGTCCTGTTCCAAGCACACGTACTTGCAAGCAGCAGTGACAAGGCAAAGTCAGTTTACCATGAGATCAGGTTGCAAGAGTCAGTCAGCCCAAGGATCTTGAAGCATGAGCTGGAATTCAAAGAGTTGCCAGAAGAGATCTATTGTTTGCAACAATAGGTTAACAGGTTAGGGCTGATTGTATGGGCTATCACTGAGGCTTTACCTGTGCCGCAGGTACTTCTCCTAAGGCATCATGATTGGCACAGCTGTGCCTTCTCTATGCAGAGCTGACTCACCCCTGGCCTACGTTCAGTGAGGTTCACATGTTCTGGAGTAGGCCAGGGTCTGCCTTGCCTGTGCTAGATGGGGCAGGTTTCCAGGTGAGGGTTCAATGTCTAGAGGTGCATCCATCAGAAATTCCTCATCTGGGGACTCAGACAGAGCACCTGGCAGGACAAGGATACCCAAAATGGTCCCCTAGCCCAGTATAGCTGTTACCTCTTTAAAAAGGTCATTTAAAAGATTTTTAACTGGTAGTCTCCTGGTTCAATTCCTCACTCCTACACAAAGCCAGTTGGGTGGCCTCAGCTAGTCACAGCTCTCTTTCTGAACTCTCACAGCCCCACCTACCTCACAGGGTGTCTATGATTGCGAGAAGACTAGGAAGCTTTGTCAGCTGCTCTGAGTCCCCTTAAATAGGTGAGAAAAGCTTTCTCCTCCTTCTCCTCCAAGGCATCTAGCCTCGTCCAGTTTTCTAATACAACCCCAGAGAAGGGAACCTAACCCCCTACATTCTAAACAAGGTATCAGTCCCCATTGTATAACAATTTTAATGGAATACTAAATATTTTAGTAGCTTCTTCATCCCAGTTTATTTTATTTCTTTTACTGTTTATTATTTGGTATTTTATTAAATATGTTATACTCTGGTAATTGTAATCATGTAGGAGTTGGGTTCTCCTTTTGGATAATTTTTTGTTTGGGATTATGTTCTAATGCATTTTATCCCATCTTCTTCCTGCATAATGGAATCGATGAAAGCTGGTAGATTTACCCACAAATATATTTCGGTAAACAGAAACTTCTTGCCGTCTTGTCTTTGCTGACTGAACTCAGTTAGGCAAAACCTGATGTCCCCACACTGGCTTTGTTGTCAAAATAAGAAGATACCACATATACACTCAGTGTTTAGTTGACTTTTCATCTCCTATAAAGGCTTTCTTGCTTCATGTCAGTTTTAGACAAGTAAATAGGCAATCAGCACAAAGAGAAATAGTTTGTCATCAAGAAAGTGAGCAAGTTTGGTCTAGTGGTTAGGGAGCCAGATTCTTATCTCAGAATATCAGGTTTGATTCCGCACTCCTCCATAAAAGCCATCTGGGTGACCTTGGGTAAGTCACAGCTCTCTTCTGAGCTCTCACACTCCCACCTACCTCATAGGGTGTTCTGTTGTGGGAGAATATAAAGTTTTCTCAGCCCCTTTGAGTCCCCTTAAATGGGTGAGAAAAGCAGGATAGAAAAGCCAACTCTTCTTCCTCTTCTTCTTCTTCATAAGATTGTAAAATACAAAATACAGATCCTATGGAGAACAAGGTGCTTCTACAAAAGTTACAACTTCAGGACTGAACAGCACATGTTCCAGCCAGAGGAGTGACCAGTCACACCTCTGGCAGTACGCCTCTGCTGTCATCTCAGGTGCCACACAGTAGCACCAGTGCACATGCAGTTGCGCCAGGCTCCGCACAGAAGATGGCAGCACCCAGACACACGTGTGGACACAGGTAGGTCTGTGGCCGCATTGGGGGTAGTTTGGCATGGATTAGTGTTTGCAGGTGCAAATGCTAGTGTTCACGAGTGAGGATGCACTTTTCCATAATAGGCAAATCTTAGATACAGCATGATACAATACACTTTTAAAATTATGTGAGTGTTCTTTCCCATATTACAAACCAGAATTAAAGCAGGTAAGCATTAAGCCAGACCTCTTATGTTTGCTCAACGAAAAGCACTCCCTCTTCTTTTTCTTCTTTCAAAACATTCTCGCAGCTAATTAAAAATATGTTGGTGTCAAAACAAAGGTGCATACTTTTATATCTATGCGCCTGTATAGCATGCAGATTCTGTGCATACCAGTGTTGTGATAGCAACATTCAGAGGGTGCTGTGACAGCCACACTGCAGGATTCCTCTAGGGAATTACTGCAGGCTCAGATTATTATCAGCCTTTTCCACAGGCAGATGATTGCTGACAGTTTTATGGAGTAGGAAGTACAACTGCAATTGGGGATACAGGAGTTTGGATTCCAAGGGGAAAATCAGGAAGCTACACAGAATTCTACTGAGATTCTGCTGCACCGCTGAGTTTATTTTCAGACTGCTGTGATAAGAGTTTTGCAAAGAAAACAGGAAATCTAATTAAACTAATGGATTGCAGAGGTGATAAATGTTTGCGTATTTTAAAATGGAGTTTTAAGAATTAACCCCTTCCTTTGATGCTGTGAGATGCCCCAGTGGAGGAAGCTTCAGCATAAACTTGTCCCTAGAAATATTTATCCTTTTATTATTCCTCAAATTTTGGGCATTTCCACATTTACCTTTCTTGGTGAGGTCCAGCAGAACCGAGTCAGGCTGGAGTGGTTCTAGGAGCTGTCCTGCTCCTGCTGTCCTGGGGTGGCTGTTCTCGCCCTACCATGCTCACCCCAAAGATTCTGCAATGGTTAGGAATTAAAGTTCCTAGCCTCCTGATCTCAGAAGACCCATTTCAGCAGCCCAGTCTTGTATGGGCCATCTGTACTAGGCTACACTTTGTCCAATACATATAAGCATATTAGCAGAGAGTGTGGCCTCTCTGGTCTGCACCAAAGTGTGGAAGACAAAGACCCAGAAAGGCAATACAGTATACCAGGATACCTATAAGTGACAAAACCCCTTTTGTAGACTTAATATTTTGGCAAGGACAGATATCTTCCTAAAACCAGCAGGCCAAAGACTAAAGTTCTTTGTGTAAAATAGGCTCCTGTGGCACTAGAATCTATGGGCCTTACATGGAGCAAAATGTTCCAAGGGAACAAATTTCACATTTTAACACTAGTTTCTCTGACCATTTATTTTCCACATTTCATTACTGGAAGCATTACTGCCTGGCCATGGTATTGATTGTAATTGGATACGGATAACATTACTGTACTTCTATTCATTACCACTGTCACAGACCTCCAAAATAGAATACGTTTAGAAAGAAATGACATTAAATTTTGAAATGTAGAGGGGTTTCAGGAAAGTCTTTGCTAGTTTAGAAAAAGCTATTAGGCTCGATTACATAATTACACACATGTTTTTCCAGAGGTCTTCTGTGCCTAAAAACTGGGGAGGGGCAGGGTTTAAATGCAGACAAATGAAGATTGTGAAGATAGTTTTCTATTAAGGCCAACTAAACTGACATTACAGCTTTTTGGAATAAACAGTCTGTTCTACAAAACAAAAAATGAAATTATTTATAAACTTAGGGCCTTTATCCACTTCCTGGGGTGCTTTACCAAGAAGGGCACTAAGATCTTCTCTTCTGCAAGTTACTGTAGAATATGGGAGGCCCCATTCACCACTGGTACGTTCTCTTTGCCCAGGACAAAGAATAATTTAGATTAGGGAGGCATGAGCTGAATTACTGGTAGTGCTTGATATCAATAACTACAAGCATGCCAGTTTGGCGCACTACAAATCACAGAGGCATGCCTTCTGCAAATTCTATGTTCCAAACTCCTGGAGGACCCATTTTAGCTGCACACCAAAGTGTGCCGCTGAAATTGACTCCCCTGGGGGCTCCTAGTCTAGGAACTTTTGTGCAAACTGCCTTGATGTGGTTTGAACTAGTGGACCTTGATGGTCAATCCCACTAGCTCACTTAGGGTGCATCCCCATGCACATTTTGGACCAAACCAAAAGTGGTTCAGGAAGGGACGTCCCCATGCATTTTAGATTTGGTCCAATTTCTGTGAACCAAATCGAACAAATTTGATACAGGAAAAAACTGTTCTCTGTATGGTTTGGTGTCTCGGCACGCATTGCTTTGTGAGCTGAGCCTGCATATGGGGACGGTCTCGGGCTATTTGGGGAGGAGATTGGTGCTTGCATCATTGGGAGGTGGGGTTTCATGTCCTGTGCTTGCTGTTCCTTCCCTGTGCATTGGAGATTGCAACTGCTGAGATTTTCTGAGAGTAAATGGTATTAAAGAAAAAATGATGAGGGGGTCGAATGGCCTTCACTGCCCCACGAGACTCTTTTATACAAGTATTCCACTCCCCCTTCCCTGATCGCCAAGGCAAGCAGGATAAAGGCTTGATTTTTCTCCCTTTTCCACAGCAAATATTCCACCCCTGTTTCCTAATTGCCAAGACGGGCATGATAATGGCTTGATTTTTTCCCCTTCCACTTGCCGCATGTCCTCACGGTTCCTGGGTGGAGCAGAGGTGTGCAAAACTCCTCAACCGTTTAACTGCAGCCAAACCTTGTAGTGGCTTTGCTCAAACAGCTGGGTTTCTTTAATTATTTTTGCCATTTAGTGCTGACTTCTCTGTGCCACTAAGGGGGGGGGGCTGTGGCATTTGCAGCAGGTGGCACAGGGGTGGGGTAATATCAATCCAGCTTCCAATGAGGAGAGAGGGGGTGGAGAGGAGATAGCGCTGCTCCCCCATGCCGGGACTTGGCGCGGTTTGCATGGGGACAGCTGTATCTGCACCCAGCCTGCATCCAGCCTGCATTACTGGGAACGGCAAGGGGACAGGCAACATTTAGACAGGCAACATTTTATCTCAGTCCCACATGTGGTTAAACGCAAGCCCAATCAGAGCCAAATGGCTAGCATGGGGACACAGCCTAAGTTTATATCGCTCTGCCAATGCTCTCCATATCTCCTGAAGGTAAATCCTAAGTGGTGATTTTTGGCAGATCACAATGGTATCTGGATGGGTCAATAATAGAGCACGTTTGTACATAAACTTACATGGGTTTAACATTCACAATTTTCACAGTAAATTTAGTTTTTAGGGATTTTCTTGCCATTAAAGGACATTATTGGGAATATAATTAGCTGAATTGCACCATCTACTGGTGCCATGGAAAATATGCCTGATTCAGAAATTACTTTCCAGAAACCATTAACATTGTGGGAATCTTATTACTTAACAGCCTTGCTTTTCACAGACACCAGCTACCACAACAGAACTGAAACAAAACAAAAAGTAGAATCTTTGCTGGATTTTTGATCAAACACATGAAACAGATCAAGTAAGACACAGAATCAAAAACATCTCTGCCCACATTTCTCAGTTGAGTTTCAGAGGTTCCTTGCTGGTATTGATGTCATCTTTTAAGATAATACTTGTATGGTGCAATGACCCCCTTGGCAAGATAAGTAGGTTAAGGGTATTTTTAGGCATAGGTTAGTAAGTTGTAAGCTGAAGGGGGTGTGGCTTACTATATCCTGGTGGGAGGGTGTAAGCTAGCCCTGAAGCATAGCCAATGAGCATCCGATGTCATCAGAGGAGACTCTATAAATGGGCATGACAGGAGAGTATAAACATTCTTTGTCTGAGCATCTCATGGGGGGAGTGGGTAGGAAGAAAACTGGGTATTTATCAGCCTGTGAGGTTAGATAGGTTAGGCTCCTGAAAACTAGTAAATGTGTTTAAGCAAGTGACAGCATTGAAATCTGAAGTGATCTGTGTTCATAAACTGTTTAACCGAAGAAGAAGTTGTAACAAATAAAACAAGTTAACTTGTTCTGGTTCAATTGCATCTGACTGAAGTCTGTCAGTAGAAGCTATAAGAAAGATACAAGCAAAATAGGGTACTGTCGCTTTAAAAGGTGAAAGGCAAGCTGGCAGAGTGCTGTGGTTGGCGGCAGAGGAAAGTCTTTCCATTTAAAGCAATAATCTAAGTGGAGAGAGTGTATGTTGTGGAGGGGGTTGTTTGCTGACATGGAAATGGGGCTTTTTGAGCTGTTTTAAAGCCTCAACAAAAAGAGTGAAAGTCTGAACTATCTGGCAAGGCAGAGGACAAACCCCAGCCACGACATATGGCAATATGGTGGAACATTTGCTAAAGGTTAGGAAAAATCCAAAATGTCTACAAGGCTGCTGCTGTGAATTCTGGAAGTAATATTAGTATCACCTTTTGAGTTGTTCTTTTTGGAATTGGAATGAAGTTTGGGTAAAATTGAAACTTTATTCTGCTTCAATCCTGACAGTTTTAAAAGAAAATCCTAAAGGGCCTCTAGCAGGAGCCCAGCAACAGAACTGGAGTTACTTGCTTGCTCAAATATATCATTCTTTTAACAAGTCTTCAGCTTGAGTCAACCTGAAAAAGAAAACAGATCTTTTCCATCTTTACTGCTGCACATTTCCACAACTACATTTCTTACTGCACTCACCCACTTTTCACTCCTCTCCATTCTACTTGTGGAACTCCTTATACTGGTCTGGATCACTATTACTAATTTAGGCCCTTGCTGTGGTTTTCTGGGAGAGGGCACACTACCCCAACATGGGAGGAAGCAGCACATTCCAAGCTGAGATGGATTACCAATAGAGTAGCACAGGACTGTCCACATTTGAACAGCCCGTCACACTCTGGTCCTCCCTGCTGCCTCTGGAGAACCCTTGCCAGTCAATGGCAAGGTTCCAAAGTCCAGGAATGAAAGGACACAGCTTTTGGAGTTTCCAGCCAGTTTTGTGGCACACCAACTTCCAGTGGCCCATCCATATGCCTCCACTGTCCACTAAAAAGGTCTACAGTGGTTCTAGACCACAGCACCATTTTTTAGCCCTAGCCCAGTTCATGCTTCATCCAGTGCAGGAGAAGGGGGATAGAGCAATAGTTGCTATCCCATACTAGAGCAGAAAGGCCTTATTTAGAAAAAGGCAGGATCCCTACCGTGGCAACTTCTAAAATCAAATGGAAATGACTACCCATGGTGTGTAAACATCAAAGCTGAGAAAGTTTTGGTTTTTCTGCTTCAGACTATTTTGAAAGGTACAGGAAGTGACTGTGGAAGTCAGCCATTTTCTGTACCTCTCAGAAGAGTCTTGTGCTGTCCAGATTCCTGGGAGTACTCCCATGTAGGTTTGCCAAGTGGCAGCCAAGGGACAGCAAAGCAGAGAAAAGTAGTGTCTGAGTGCTTTCTTTTACTTTGCCAGGAAATCACTATTCACAGTGTTTCCTTCCCTCTGGAGTAGAATGTGTGCTTGATAGGTGATCCTTGAGTTCTCTGAACACTCCCATGATGCCAACTTGACTCCATGCAGATCACACCTAAAATGGGTTCCTGAAGGTTTTCCCAATTTCTGTTGGAAATCATAGCATAGTCAGCTATCATTGTAAGGGAGACAAGAGGCCAATTCTCCCTTGGCCTCTTAGTTGATAATTAGTTAGCATCTGGGCTACTGAGCCCATGTGCACTTGCAGGAGGCCTTTACAGCCTCTAGATGTCCCCTGCCTGCCCAAATGTTAACTACTTATCAACTAGCTGTGGTGCGTGAAATCATGCACCACAAGCTAACTAACCTTAGCTAATCACAATCAGCAACTTACCTGTGAGTGTCCAGCAGTGACCATCTGCACCTTTTCTGGTGTGAGGGTTCAACTGGCAGCTCAGATGATCCCTGAAATGACTGCACATGTGCAGAGTATCAGCATCACCATAGCAACAACAACAAAGCATGCTCAGTTGCGCAGCGCACCATGATCAAAATGGCCAAGCCCTGAGGTGGCTCAGATGCATGACTGGACTAAGGCAAGTGCGAGGACTAGTAAACATTAGTCTACAATCCACCTTTCTTGTCCAACAGATGAGAAAGCAAATGAAGAAATGCCCAAGAAGGAAGTTCTGTTTTTAACTACAAAATTACTCAAAAGAAGAAGTCACTGCTGTGGGAAATGAAGAAGTAATAAATACAGACCCTGAAGTTATCAAGTGAACGTACTACGTGTCGTAAAGGCAGTATAAGAGACAGTCAAATATCAGAAAAAGATAGATGATTGTTATAAAGTTCTTCTGCTGTCAACAGGAAAAGGAAATGAAAAACAAATAAATGGCATAAAAAACTAACCATAGAACATAAAATGGTGCCATAAAATAGCCTCAGTACTTCTTGCTTCTCAGTTACAATTGCCTGTTTTCAACTGGCATCCATTAGCTTGGGAACAGTTGCTCATTTTAGTGTTTGGTCAAATGACTTAAAATGTGATCAAAAACATCTGGTGTTTCATATGGGACCAATGACTGAGTCTATACTAAATCAGTTTTGACCTTTTGATGCCCTTCAGTTGCTCTTCAAAGATCATAGTGTTCCTCAGTTGTACCTCTTCAGGTGTTTTGTGCATTTGTTAACCTATTCTCTTAGGGAATGTTGATGGGAAATGAGCATTTTAAGCAGGATTGCAGCAGCTTTAGCTCAGTCCAGACTATAAATCACACAAGAAAAAATATTTTAAAATTAGAACATGAATCAAGCCATTCCCCCCAAGCAGAACACCACGTGTAATGAAAGAGTGACTAAGCCTTGTCACCAAAATCCCCTGTTCCCAGGTACTCTGAAGAAACAGGTCAAGTTTGAAATAAAATGATTTATTAAAATAAATCAGCAAAACTTGAGCAGTAACAATAAATTGCAATAAGGAAAAATAAAGCAGGAGCTTTGCAAGCAAAAGAATACATCAACAATAGCTGTGGGCTCCAAAATTTAGTTTCATACAGCAAACAGATTCAGAACAATGCAAAGAAAAAAGAAGAAGAATGCATTCATTTCACATATGATAAGTAGAAATTTGGCAAGAATGTCAGGTGACCCCTATATGACCAATAGGATAATAACAAATTGAGAAAATTCTCAAAGATGACCAAGTTGCACCGTTCTGTCTGGTGATGAAGAGGATACTGCCCCTCCCAACTGAAAATGCCAATTAGTGTTTTGTCCTTCTTGCTGGTTCCCAGCTGCTACTAGATCAGGATGGTACAGTTTCAGAGAGTTCCAAATCAGTTAGGCCGGCAGTGACAAGAGCCTACTCATGCAACCGCTTTCTCAAGACACAAAAATATTTTAGAGATGTTAACCATTAAAATGCAACATGGATCCAGTCAGTCCTCTTACACTATACCGTGTCGCACAGCAAACTATAGCTAGGTACGCATGGGGCCTCTTTGATGTACGTGAATGGGGCAGCTGACCCAGAAACAAGCGTGCAGTCCTGGGAGCCCATTCCAATAGCTACTGTCTGGGCTGGCTTGGAGTGGTGGTGCTGGTAGTGGCACATCAACAGTTGCTTTTACAGTCATTCACATGTGCCACCTGGACCAGCCAGGCACATAGAGTCCCGTCCAGTTTGAATGGTGTGCCCAGGTGGCTTCAGAAAATCAGACCAATGGGACAAAATACTCTGAGCATTTATGCAAGAAGATGTATAAATCCCACACCCTGGGTACAATCTTCCCCATCACCCTAAGACCGACTCTCATGGCCATGTGAACATGGCATGGGCTGTGAAGTTTTCAGTCTACAGGAACTAGAAGGTCTGTGGGACACGCAAGGGATGAGCCTTTAAAGCAACATAGGCCTTTTCTACACCTACTGTTTGTTGATTCAAATGAGTGAAAATGGAGGAGGAATTAATAGCTACATCAGAAGCTGGAGAACAGAGTAAGAAGATTCTCAGATTGAAGGGGTCTTATCACTAGGGAAGTGCACAAATATTTGTAGCATCATAGGCCAGACCCTCCAATCCCCTTAGGGATGTAAGGGCATGTCCAGACTTAGGAAAGTGCAGGCAAGGCACGGATGTCACACCTGATGCCCAATTCTGCGTAGTGGCAGTGCATTATGCCGCCGGTACCTCAAATGTACCTACTGCTGAATGATCAACACTCATGCCGCTGTATCAGGTAAATTTGAATGTTCTTGCCAGTCTGGACAGGATGGTGAAAACAGCAAACGAGAGCTGGGCCTGTAGCTCAGTTCTCATTGGCTGCCCCTTCCCATGTGATGCGCCCCTCACCACACGTACCATGGAAATTTTGCAGCCGCTGAGGAGGGAGCTGCAGATCTCTGTTTGGAGTGGGGACAAGGAGTCTTCGCTTCACTGTAGGTAAACTGCATATTTTTATATAATTGCAGATTTAATCCGCTAATTTAGAAGCTGTTTAATTGCCTTCAGATCATATAACAAAAAGTTGGCATCTGCTACATGCTATCCAGAGTGGAGAACCTTGCATCTGATAATAATTCTGTAAACATGTGCCAAAATTTACATCCAGACATAATAAATAATCATAAACTTTATAAAATGGCAACAGCCCATTTGAGAGCAGCCTCTATGAAATATAGATGGAGATATTCCTGCCACCTAGTGGTCATCCACAAAGATGTACAATATTACCTGTTTTCCATTTCCATTTTTATTTGTATACTGCCTTTCCAAAAGAAAAATTTGCCCAAGGCAGTTTACAGCAAACAGAAAACAGAAAACGCAAAGTAATAATCAAAACATTATAAAAATACATTATAAAAAGGACACATCATACAAAACATTCCAAAATAAGCCAAAACACATACACAAATTGAGGCAGCTGAGGCCGAATGGAGTCTAGAGCAGCTGACCAGAGGTCCCAGTCCATTTCCATTTCCATTTTTTTTATACTGTCCTTGGGGGAGCAAATGTCCAGATGCAGTAGTTAAAGTACTTGACATCGAGAATCAGTAATGGACTGAACAGGGGTCAATAAATTGAACTAAATCTAGCTGGTTCAACAGCTAAAACCCCTTCTGGACAGAGATGACTTGGCCACAGTTATCCACGTTCTGGTAACTTCCAGACTGGATTTTTGTAATGTGCTTTACATTTGGGCTATATCCTTGAAGATAGTTCAGAAGCTGCAGCTGGTACAGAATGCAGCTGCTAGTCTGCTGACTGGGACAGCTGGCTGGATACCCATCACACTGGTCTTAAAAGAGTTGCACTGGCTGCCAAATCACTAACGAGCCCAATTCAGGGCATTAACCTTAACCTATATGAGCCTAATGACTTGGGCTCCAGATACCTAAAGGAATCTGGCAGGAAATCTGGCTGGCAGGAAATCATTGCTAGGGGAGTGACTGATTATGCAGTCAAACAATTGCTGCCAAAAAAGCAGGTTCATGGATGCACTTCTGTTGACCAATATGGAAGGCACTTCTATTATGCAGCTGGGAAAGGATTGACTTTCCCTCTAGAAATGACTTTTCTTCTTGAGGTTGTCCCTTAAGATTAAAATCTAGGCTGCATCCAGGCATTGCTTACTTATTCCACTAGATTTGGATATTCCAGAATAAAGCAGGGATATTTTAGAATACTCGTGCTTTATTTTGGAATATGCAAATCTAGTTGAATAAATAAGCAATGTCTGGATGCAGCCTAAACAAAACAGCATGAATTATTCTGCTTTTCATCTGCTTATTATGGGACAAAACTGGAAGAAAAGAATTAGTCAAGGGACCTTTCTGCACTTGGCCTTATTCTGGAATATGTCCTGGAATGGAGGTCTGCTGTCTACATGCTAGTGTAGATTACAGCAGGCCCAGGGTGAGGCCTGCCATAGTCTCTATTAACATGCAGACAACAGATCCCTATTTCAAGATATGTTCTAGAATAAGGCCAACCACAGAAAGGACCCTGATTGCAACTTCTGATCTTTCCATCTCTGTACATATATTTGGTGCAAAAGTATGAGAATGCCAGAACTTTACACATGTTCAGCAATCTGGAAAAACACACACCTTATTTTTAAAATTGGATATCTTAGAAATTGAAAAAAGGGGGAATTTACAAAATATTGTATGAATACAATCGTGTGTTTATCTTCTTCAGAGAAGGCTCAACAGACTTGGAGTGCATCCCCACGACATTGTTATCTCGAATTCAAAATGTTTTGAGTTCGCGCAGTTTAGACGGCAGTTTGGCTTAATACGGTACTTCCCTGTTAAATGACGTTAAAACGTTTTAAAATAAATCCTGATTTCAAGAGGTCTCACTACGGATCGTGCGCTTGATACGTGTTTCATTTTTTACTGTGTGGACAGTATCGTTTTCCGGGATGAGATTCCGTATTAAGGCTGTCCCGCCCCCCCAATCGCACTGTAACCAATGGCTGTACGTATTAGAAGCACGTCATGTTTAGGGTTTCCTTCATTGAAAAAATCCACCCTCAAACACCCACTATAAACCTCCAGTCCTTAAAGCTACACTGTATCAATGTAGGCACTTCACACCTTAAAAACAATGTTGCAGTTTTGCACAATTTCAGCTCTTTGAAGGTTCTGAACTTTTAAAAAGGGAAAGGAAAGCCCTGGAGCCTGTATTTTAAAAGCTGTGGCCCTCCTCCCCCCTTCTTTGCCATTGCTGCTGCTCCTGTGCATGACTGATCGGCCTCCTCCAGCCGAAGGAAGATGCTCCACTGCCGCTGCCTGCGTTGCAGGAGCAGGAGCAGCGGGATTGATTCAGCGCAGGGCTTATCCAGCAGTACGAGGGGTGAACAGCAGGCGCCCCCTGCCCGCCATCCATCTGACACCTCTCTCCTCCTTCCCCACCAGACCGCCACCCCACCTCGGAAGGGGATGTGTGGCCAGTGCCTTGCCTCAGCTGCCGCTCTACCGGAGCCCAATGTCAGCACCAGCGAAATGGCTGCTCCTTTCTCCGCCACCGCCTCCGTCTCCTACCACTGCTGGGGAAATGAAGCGACACCCCCCATCCTGCTGCGGGCGGGGGGTGCCTGCCATTCACCCCTCGTAGTGCTGGATAAGCCCCGCGCTGAATCAATCCCGCCTGCTCCTGCTCCTGCGATGGCGGCAGCAGAGCATCTTCCTTCGGCTGGAGGAGGCCGATCAATCATGCACAGGAGCAGCAGCAAAGGCAAAGGGGGGGAGGAGGGCAGTGAGAGGGAGGAGTGGCGGGTGGCATCGGCAGTGGAGCCCCTTCTCTGAAGGGGTGTTCTGTTGTGAGGAGAAGAATGGGAGGTTTGTCAGCCGCTTTGAGCCCCCTTAAGGGTGAGAACCGGTTTGTCAGCCGCTTTGAGTCCCCTGAAGGGTGAGAACAGAAGGTTTGTCAGCCGCTTTGAGTCCCCTGAAGGGTGAGAACAGAAGGTTTGTCAGCCGCTTTGAGCCCCCTTCAGAGGCTACTTTGCCTCTGCCTGTGGTCACACCTAAGGTTTAATCCAGTTTCAGTCCACTTTCAGAGTGAGAGAATACACCAGGAAACTGACAAGCTGGTTTTCTTTCAGGGTTAATAACTCAGAAAATCCACTTTTAGACTAGATAATGTGGAAAGAAAACTACTGGTCACTTTGCTGATGTGTTCTCTCACTCTGAAGGTGGAGTGAAGCTAGATTAAACCTTAGGTATGACCGCAGGCAGAGGCAAAGTAGCCTCTGAAGGGGGCTCAAAGCGGCTGACAAACCTTCTGTTCTCACCCTTCAGGGGACTCAAAGCGGCTTAACCCCTGAACCACCACCACCACCCGGGGGCTTGAGCGTGCGGAGCAGCCAGCGGTGGCAGCGCCAGGAAGGAAGGAAGGAAGGAAGGAAGGAAGGAAGGAAGGAAGGAAGGAAGGAAGGAAGGAAGGAAGGATGGCCCTGGTCACACCTAAGGTTTAATCCAGCTTCAGTCCAACTTCAGAGCGGGGGTGGGGGCACTTCAGCAAAGTGAGCATAATTTTCTTACCATATTATCTATCCTAAAGGGGAATTTTCTTGTCACTTTGCTGATGTATTCTCTCGCTCTGAAAGTGGACTGAAGCTGGATTAAACCTTCAGTGTAACCACAAGCCAAGGTTTTAATCCAGCTTCGGTCCCTGTGAGGTGGGGGGCGGCTGTGAGAGCTCAGAAGGGAGCTGTGACTAGCCCAAGGTCACCCATCTGGTTTCATGGAGGAAGAAGAGTTGGCTTTTCCACCCTGCTTTCCTCACTTATTGAAGGGGACTCAAAGCAGCTGACAAACCTTCTGTTCTTCTCCCCACAACAGACACCCTGTGAGGTGGGTGGGGCTGTGAGAGCTCAGCAGAGATCTGTGACTGGCCCAAGGTCACCCAGCTGGCTTTGTGGAGGAGTGTGGAATCAAGGTTACCAGGTATTCCCAGATGAGAGTCCAGCTCCCTAACCACTAGTCCATCTGTTTCATTTGTGGACTTTCTTCCCTTCAAGCATACTTTCCTGAGTCCTGGTTTTTATTGGTCTCAATCCATTATAGGCTGTGGTCACACCTAAGGTTTAATCCACTTTCAGTCCACTTTCAGAGTGAGAGAATTTATAGGCTGTGGTCACACCTAAGGTTTAATCCACTTTCAGTCCACTTTCAGAGTGAGAGAATATATCAGCAAAGTGGCAAGCTGTTTTCTTTTAGGGTAAAATTCACCTCTGGGAGAGATAATGTGGAAAGAAAATTACTGGTCACTTTGCTCATGTTTTCTTGCTCTGAGGGTGGACTAAAGAAACAGCTTTTTCCTCCCCACTTTCAGGCAAAGTTATGGCTTTAATATGTTTAATATGAACACATTAAAACCAATGTGTTGTGACCCGCACTGAGACCCTTGTGTATAGAGTGGGATAAAAATATGAATGAATGACACCCCACCACAGCCACCCTATGCCTCTTTAATGTTTAAAGCCCCGGTCCTTTGATACAGAATCTCAGCTGTATTACTTCCTTTCACTTTCTAAAGGTCTGAGGTTTTGAAATTGCGGAAATTTGCAACATTGTTAAGAGTGAGCTGGAACGCTGCGGTGGAAGGATGAGAACGGAGGGGCGCGTCCGTCCGTCTGCTGTCGGCCGAGAAGCGGATGGCTTGGAGGCGAGATGGGCGCATGGTGCCGCGCCAGGTGGGCTGGCCTGTCCGCCGGGCAGAGGGGAAGGGAAGGGAAGGGCGGTGGAGGGGCCGCTTGCCGATGCGCGACTGCAGGAGGAGGAGGAGAGACAGCATCGGACAAGCCCTTCTCGGGGCGCCTCCAGGGCACCACTGTGCGCTGCTGAGAAGGGGAAGGGAGGGGAGAGAAGGTGCCGGATCGGGCAGGGGGTCCCCGGCAGAGCTGAGTGCGCCGGAGGGATTTGGGCAGGGGGCGTC
The DNA here is from genome assembly GCA_023333525.1 of Aspidoscelis tigris stejnegeri. NCBI lineage: Eukaryota > Metazoa > Chordata > Lepidosauria > Squamata > Teiidae > Aspidoscelis > Aspidoscelis tigris. The sequence goes on along the minus strand of JALMGA010000004.1, from coordinate 32,827,102 downwards.
CCAATGACAGCTGATCAGAACAAAGAGGCAAAAAAGGCTTGCATGACGCACAGGGAAGGGAGGGTGGGATCCTGGCAGGGAAAACCAATCACAGAGAGAGGGTGGGCAATGGGCGGGAGGACAATGCTGCCATGTGGACTCCGAGTATTGATCCCGCGTTAAGGCTGCAATCGGAACCGGATCAACTTGCAAGTCGTGTGGACAGCTTTGTTCCGTTTCTTTTATTTCGAATTCTTTAAACTGAAATAACACATGCCGTGAAGACGCAGCCTTGCAGTGTTAATAAACAGAATATACAGTATGTGGAAGGCTAACAAACTGTAGTCAACAAACTCTAATGTGAATTTAATTAATAATTCTGAAGAATTTTACTAGAGAGAAAAATTTATTTGTGTGATGTTGAGCCATGACTGAAAATGTGTCATAGAAGAAGGGGAGTTGGCTTTTATACACTACTTTTCTCAACCTTTTAAGCGAACTCAAAGCAGAGAACAAAGCAGCATTCTGTTCCTCGCCACACAAGAGATGCCCTGTGAAGTAGGTGGGGATGTGAGAGCTCAGAAAGGGAGCTGTGACTACCCCAAGGTCACCCAGCTGGCTTTGTGGAAGAGTGCAGAATCAATCAAGGAGACTACCAGATAAGAATCCAACACTCTAATCACAATACCAAACTAGCTCATAAATATGAAATTGGGCAAACTTCAAGACACAGTAGAGTATAGGGGGGGATGTGTTCCAGGATCCATGGGGTCACGAAGGGTCAGACATAATTTAACAACTGAATAACAAAGACTAAAAATAGGAGCTGAGGGAATTGCCAGTTTGCTCAGCTGTTTGCACATGCCTGAATCCATGCCACTGAATGAAGGTCAGTCATATAACATAGACTGCATAAATAAACTGCAGCATGGTCAGTTGTCATATGAAACATATGTTCTTGTTATGGCCTTAAAGATGTGTAAAGACTGCAAAATGATGCTGACATCCATATATATTGCTTTATTATATAGGTAATACAAGGATTCAATTTTAGAAGGACAAATACTTTTTTCTTTTATGGATCTTCTTAATGGAGTCCACACTGAACAGATGATATTCTCAGAGTGGTTCCAACCTGCATAAGCCAGGAGGATTGACTAAAAAAACCAAACCCTCTTGCCTAGTACTCTTTATAGCTCTGGTTTGATGTTGGGCAATGGCTGGTTTTAAAATGCATAGACTTTGATATACGTTAGCACTGATAAATGAATGCTGGTCAGGTTCTTTTTATTTGTGCAATTCAGTGATGTTTTCTTGTAACAGCAAGATTCACAGCTCCATTTGTCTTTGGAAGTTTAGTACTGATACCCTTGTTATACTATTCCTAGTTATTAATATTTTAACTGTATTTGGGCACAACTCTTGAAGATTTATGTACCAAACAATGTTAGGCGTTTTACTTGATTTTTAAAAGATAGTATTTTTTTTAAAATAATTGTTTTGGATTTTTATTTTGTCACTTCTTTTTGATAGCACTCTAAGACGTTTCTCTCCTTTTCTTTCTTTCTTTCTTTCTTTCTTTCTTTCTTTCTTTCTTTCTTTCTTTCTTTCTTTCTTTCTTTCTTTCTTTCTGCTTTTGAGTGCTACACTCTCTTTTGTTCTTTGCAATCCAGGAATCAAACCATAGCAAGGAATTATTATAAAGCAATTGCGACCTTTGAATAAGTACATTTTTCTAGAAAATGGTCTGCAGATTAGTCTCTGCATAGTCTTATTAGACTTCAGGTGCATCTGGACACGTTATATACTGCAGAGAGAATGCACAATCCCAATCATCCTGTCAGACAGGACGATTGACCTTTCCTCATTTTGCTGAAGTATATGATCAGTACTGCACATTTACCTTGGTGTGGGAGAAAGAACTCTTGCTGCGCAGTATATAGTTAGATCAGAGTATCATGCAAATGCAGGCAGCACCATGAGAAACACCAATGAGATGCCACTAAACAAGAAAGTGCACCTCAAAACCTGATTGGCTGCCTGAAACCACATGACAGCACACATCACCTGAACTCTTGTCGCTTCAATGCCTCCTCAGAGAGGAAACTATGGAGCTGACTTTTAAGTGGTGACCATCGGTTTTCCCTTTGCTGCGGATTTAGACAGCAAGTCTGAGGGCAACCTTCATTCTTCAGTATACTTAGCCCTCAGTTTTACCTTGAAATCAATTGTTCCTTGTACATGGTTTCAAAATATGCTGCATTTTGTTGGAACTAAATAAAAGCATATAGGAAAATGATTGAATATTTTCAAGAAAGGGGTGATTCCTCAGGCACTTGTCATTCAAGCAGCAACCACCTACATTTAAAAAAAGCAGTTCAAAAGTAACATGTGGCAAAACTGTACAGCAAGTGTTCCCATTCTGCCTCCAATCACATTAAAAACCAGAAAAAGCTCTTTGGAAGTACATTTTCTTGCCTTTAATTTGGATTAGAGGTAGGATGGGAACACTAGGGTGGGAAAAAACTGCCATACCCTATAAACTGTTTTTTGGATGCAGTCTATGTGACAGTGGACAACTAGACAATGACTAATAGAATGGATGCCTAGGTTGGAGAGACCAGCAGGCCATTTGCAAGAGTCAAGAGCTAGTAAAGGGTTTGCCTTTGTCTTCTGCTTGAAAATGCCCAGTAGCGATTGATGGGCCACTATATGAGACAGGATGCTAGACTAGATGGACTGTGGTCTGATCCAGTAAGGCTCCTCTTATGTTTTTTATGACTAGGACATGCATATTCTTGAAGAACCGTGACCCTTTTATTGAGTTGATTGGATCTGTAAAACAAACCCTTATACAAGGAAATTTAAGTAGCCCAAAGAACTTTAGGGCTGCATTTCCACTTAAGTTTTTTAAAATGAAAGAAAGCTAAACCCGATTCAAATGCACATTCTAGCCATTCCCATTTTTTTTCATTTTAAATCGCAGTCAAGCAAATCTTTTCCTCCCTGCCCTTTGCTAGGCACTGACTGGGTTCAGTCCCGCGATGATGTGGCCAAGGGTGGGGAATTCTAGCTCCATCCTTTGATCCTACACCCAGCCTCTTTTGTACAATTGTGTAATTTCAGACTAGCGATTCCCCTACAATCACAGGGATCCCTCCAAAATGCTCCAATGTTGCGCAAAATCACCTCCCTAAGCCTCCTCGCCCACACCTTCCCCTCACTTTCTCCTTTATCTCACCTTTCTCCTGCTCACCCACCGTGGTTAGTTCACGGAGGAAGGAGCCAGCCAAGCCATCTTTCCCCAGCCAAAAATGAGAAGTGTGGATGGGATATGAAACTTGTTATCAGTGTGAAGTGGAGTGGGCGAAAGTGAAACTTGTTACTTATCAGTGTGAAGTGGGTAAAAATGAAACTTTTTATCCACCGTGAAGTGGCCTATTGAGGGAAAGAGGGGTGGTGGAGAACTGAACACTTTAAAGTTCTCTGCAAAGGAGGGATGGCAAGCCAGGGCAAGCCATAAAGCTTTTTTGCAGCAAAACGAGGGTGAGAGCTGTTTATTCAGGTGTTTTTTTAATTGTGGTATTTAGTGATTTACTCTTTGGAAAATGTGGGAACCCAATCTGTAATGGGGCCAAAGAAAATTCAAATTGTTTTCAAACCGCAATAAACCGCAACAACCCCTAGGTATTAGGTGGCTATACAATCTAGTTAGTAAATAATATAACAAGTATTCTCCAATCATTCAAAGGACTGTATAAACCAGGATTGTGTACCTATAAGACAAGGTATTTTGATATCTGAGAGGGCACTATTCAGCAGTGATGACAGCACACATAAATTTATTCTTCACAAGCTCTGGCAAATCAGTGAGAGAACCCATTTGCCAGTTCAGAGCAAAGCATACTCTAAGATGTGACCCAGTTTGCTTCAGCAGCAAGTCATTATGATTTAGATTTTTTGGTATGACAGACATTGTTTTATTAAAGGCTTGATTAATAATCACACACAAAAAGCCTAAGCTTTTTAATAATACAAGATTGAAAGCCCACTGACCCATATGTATTTCCCAGGACAGTTAGGCTTCCAAATTCCTCATGACAATTTTTTTTTCATTACTACCTGTGGAAAAGCACGTAGAATTTCAATTACAGTTTGCACAGGATTGTCTTATGGCTTGATTAATGAGATGGCTGTATGAGGCTTCTTAAATGGATGCCAAGCAAATGGAAAGTGCCGTTCTTTTCTTTTTAAAATGTTTTCATTATGAGTGACAAGCATTGCCAATATATTTAACAATGTGAAACTTGTTTTCCAATCCAAATAGAATGAAATGTCTGAAACAGTAGTTCAGTAACCCCAAAATGGCACTGAAACAACAAATGGTGACTTGCGGAGTGTATTCGCTTATCCTTGTTTTTATCAACAGCCAACTGAAGACCGTTAATTTCCAATCTGCATTCAAAATGTGCTTACAGAAGAACTGCTGGTGGGTGCACATTCATCACAAACAAGGATTGTAGTATTGGGTCCTGTGTGGTGTATTCTAATGAAATAAGACTTTTTGATAGTTCGCAAATCTTAGCCTCATTTTCTGATCAGTTGCCGTTGCAATTGGTAAGTGTATATATAAGGACAGTGGGATCTATAAATATGAAGAGGTGAAGTCAGTAGTGGTTGGTATTCATGAGATTGATGCACAGAGAGCAAAAAAAGCTGAAATAAATGAAATGGTACCAGAAGTTGGGCTATGTAGACCTAGTGATAAGGGACAATAGACCAATGGTAGAACAACTATCTAGAAACCTCAGGATTGCAAGTTCAATCTTTGCATATTCCCAGAAGAATATAATGAGAAACCACATCTGTGTCTGACAAATAAATTGCATTGATGTGCCCAAGAAGTCACCAGGATCCAATTCCTATTTCATAATACCTAACAATAAGCATCAGTGAGAGGTTTAAGGCTGCAATGGATTATGCATGCATTAGCCAACTCTGAATTGAAAAGGAAACTGGGCTCAGATTTTGAGGTGTGGCATGTGGTGGTACACTGGTGACTCTGCCACTGTGGGCTAACCATCCCAGATGAAGCTGAACCTAGGATCATAAACATGCTCTATCCGGTAAGTCCTTCCAGTTCCTTCCACTTAGGCATGTGGAACAGAGTGGGATCTCTGATTCAGACCACTGCACATTTTTGGCATCTTGGTAGTTTGGGTGGTTCAGCTGTCCAAACTGCATCAAGCAGGCTCTCCTGCTCTTTGTGGACATGTCACTAAAGAGCAGGAAGAAAGATCTAGGCCCTATCTGCACTGAGCCTTGTTCCAGGTCATAGCCTGAAATAGGTACTTGCTACCTGCATGCTGATGCAGACTCAGAGATCTATGACGCGTAGGGCTTGTCATAGTCTATACTAGCCTGTGGATGGCAGGTCCTTATTCCAGAATATAATCTGGAATAAAATCCAGTGCAGAAAGAGACCTGGTCTCTTATTATGGATGGAAAAGCTATACCATCAAAGAAGAATTGAGTCACAATCATCCTGTCAGACAAATGCATTTCTCTTTTGTTACAATGCTGACTCAAAAGAAAAATTGCTTAAACTAGTGCTATCCTAAAGAGAAGAAACACTGAATTTTTGGTTTCACTGGATAGTGCTTTATGCTAGGGGACCACTACTATTTTAGCAGTCACATGTTCAGAGCCCTGCTGTGCATATTGATGTATTTCTGATCTCTGTGGATCTGTGTGCAAGGCCTGTGCATATGTAAAAATGAGGACTTCATGTACAGTGTGGAATTTATACTGGATGTGCCAGATATGTAAGTGTCAGAAACGTTTTGGCTTGCAACATGATTTCTGTCCTCTGTCAAACATATTGCTGCATTATTCTGATCTACCAGGATTTAGACCAGCCATACCCACTTAGAGGGTTCCTTGAAGCACTGAAGCAACACACGTTGCTCAATTTTCTCATTACTAGGCTCCTGACTCGCCATAAAAGTTGCTTTTAGGGTTGTGTATATTGTGTGTGCGCTTCCTGATTTGCTGTTATCCAGCTTTAGTGACTACCACCTCTTGGGCAAATCTTTGGTCCCTGAACCTGGCATCTACTGGGGCACAATAGATAGGCACAGCCAGCAGCAGTGGGGTTCATTGGAAGCTCCCAGAACTGCTCTGGGTACTTCGGCCACAGCCATGTGCACCAATCATTCCTGCTATGAGGTATCCTGCCATTCTACCACCATGTGTATAAGCAGCTATCATGCACAGTCCATGCCCTCCACTGAGGTCGTCACTTAGCTGCAAAGAAAAAGAATGAAATTCTCAAGAGGAAGAGCATTCCATCACTAGAATATATCAAGGACTACTGAGGATCAAGGGATTTAATATATACTGGTCCAGCTCCTGATCTTTCCATTTTCAAGCTCTTCTCAAACTTGACAGTGTCTGGTGCTACCAGTTCATGATCTGCTTAAGGTCTGTGATCCCTATTGTCAAACAGAAATGGCAAAGAATAAAAAAGCATGGTTGATGTCCTCCTTCAAGATTTCAAGTAGGCTAGGTTGACTTTTTGTCTCAATTGATTTTATGCCTATAAATGTAATCTGTTTAGACATCTATGGTCACCTTGAAGCTGTCAACCAGGAGGTAAAATCTTGATGAGCCCATCAGTGCAACCACCCAACATGAATGTTTCCATTTATTCCTAGCCTTTGTTTAGCAGTTGCACAGGCAGACAAAGGATAAATGATGGGAAAAAAAGAAAAGGGGGCTCTTGCCAAGTTCATTTTGCTTTATTACTGTCAAACTTTTCAAATATTAAGTGAACCTAAAACACAATATTCCATTTGAAGAAAATAACAAAAGCCTTGGATGGTTAGTTTTGCCTCTCAGCAGCAAATCCTGATAGCAACCTTCTTTTTCTATTACTTTCCTTACAATGTAATGCTATAAATGTCCAATTTCAGGAGCATAAACTGAAAATTTTGTCATTACACTCCACAGATCTAATAAAAAAGAAATAGTTTAATTTCACAGACTCTAACAACTGTTGAAATCTGGAAACTCTTCATACTGCTAGGAAAAGGTAAACAAATACAAAGTACCAGATTCTTTACTTGTTCCAAAAGTGTTCATATATATCTCCACGGTAGCCTAATTTTTAAAATGCATTTGCAATGTGATGTGTTTTGTCAACCAGAAAATTTTTTATTGTATCTTGCCAGACTTATACTATGAATGGCATCATAATAAAGTTGAGACTTTTTGGTAAGTAGATACCATGCTGTCCTGCCTCCATGCAGCTTTTGTATACAAGAAGTATGCAAAAGCTGCATCTGGGACTGGATGAGGAGCATCATAGGCACTTGTAGTAAAGATGTGCAACAGTTTTTACTGCTCCACAACTAGCGGCGATCATCATGGCTTTCGGCTACCCTAGAACAGTGGCTGCACTGTGGGGTGTGGATGCTCCATCCCAGAATGCACTGGGCCATCCTGGTCACCTTAGTACAAACAGGCCCTCATTTCTGGCCTTGGTAAGAGAAATAAATGTGGTCAATCAGTTACTTTATTATTGTCCGAAGACCCAAAAGACAGAATAGATCAACAGGTAAAACTAATAAAACAATCTTTTAAAGAACATACATCTGTTCCCAATTTTAATTGCAGCAGCAAAAATTGTGCTCAGAGCCTGCTGGAGTCTGCACTACTGTGTAGACAACGGGTCTCTATTCCAGGATAAAATCCAGAATGGAGCCTTGTCTGTTTCATTTTTTATCCAGTGATACACACTGGAACAAATAATCTGACCTGTACAGACCAATGGGATCTGAGCTAGCCATGACAAAGTGGTAGACAGTAGAGATGTGCATGGATGTTTTTTTGGGTTTTTTGCATTTGATTTGTATCAAATCAAATGTAAGAAAATTTGTATTTGTTTGAATAGATCTCCTTTGAATGTGATAGGATTCTATTTGATAAGAATGTATTTGTACAAATTTGTACGAATATCCAAAACAAATGCATAAGTATCCAATACATGTCCATACGTATCTAATACATATCTGATCCCATAGTATACCTGCTCTGAAGGAGTCAAATATGCCCTGAATCCACTCTCAATCCATGTCAAATGCACTCTGGATCTGTTGTAGATTTGACTGTTGCAGCTGCTTTCCCACCTCCCCATTTCATGAATGTTCTGAAACATTCGTATGAATATGAATGTCAATATATGAATGTTGTAACATTCAATTCATATTCAAATGTCTGAATTTGTATGCATTTGCACGGATATCAAATGTTATGAATATTCATGCATATCTCTAATAGCTTAAAAGAATTAACTTGCATTTACTGTATTGATACATTTTTATTACACTAAATTTAATGTTAAATGTTTATGTAGGGTTTTGTTGTTGTGGTTGCGATTTTTAAATGGACGGGAACATCGAAATGTTTCCATGAATAGAAATACCTTTAATCAGGCTGTAGATCTTGTAAAGATGCTTACATGATAGGCATACTATAAATTGTAGCCATCAAGGACAATCTCGCAGTGCTGGCAGCTACAATAAATGCTTCCTTCTTCGATAATTCCTATGATTAATCAAGTGAGAATATTCATATTTAGCTGATGATCCTCTCTTGGATCAGTGATAACAGTCATCAAGGAATTTGCTTTTGCCTGGCCTTCCTCTAACTGTGAAGTAGCATCATTAGCAATGCCTTGATTCACTCCAGCACTAGGAAAAACAATTAGCTAATTCCCCCTTCAATATTTTGAAAAGATAAAAAGCCAGCTGAGGCCGAAGGGCAGGACCCTCAACCTGCTAGACAGCCCAAAGGTGAAAACTAGCAGCACTATTTATGGGCATGCTAGTTTTTGCCGCCTAGCACATCTGTCATCTCAACGTGTGCTTCACGGTGAGAAATAATTTAATTTTTTCTGCTCGAGTTAACACATTACAATGTGCCAAGGTTACCTCACAGGAGAGCTTGGAAGGCAAGCAACAGCAAGCAGTGGTGTCAAGAGAGAAGAGAAAGATGGCTTATTTTAAATGATTTTGTGCAGGATAACACAGACAAAATCACTTCCCCAGATATCTGCAGCACACTGGAGCTGAGACAGCAATCCTAAATCAACCAGCATAACGGGAGCAGTGAGAATAAACCTAATTCTGCTCTAAACTTCTAGTTTGGAGTTCATACCACTTTCACTGACAGAACCCACTCAGATACATCTTTGTTCCCTATCTCTGTTGAACAATTCTGAATTCATAAGACACAGCTGATGAAGAAAGCTCTGTAAAGAGCTTGGGGGTGGCACATGAGGGTCACTACCCCACCAGTTCAAGGAGATTTTTGCAGAATATATCCCACCTGGGGCCTGTTGTAGTCTGCACTACCATGTGGACAGCAGACCCCTTTTCTGGGATATAATGTGGAATAAAACCCAATGCAGAAAAGGCCCTAAACTGATTCTGGTTGCTCCATGTTGTGGTTAGACAAAATCTGTAAGCAAGGCTCAATCTGAGGTTTAGTTTGCTGGATCAAAGGTGTCCTTCTGGGTTGGGGTTGTGCTTTTCAGTTTTAAGAAATAGGCATTTTGTACACTATTACAGATTAGTCTTACATCATAATTCATCAGATACATTTCATTTTACCATAGAAGAGCTACCAGTTCCTTTCATGATGGACACAGATGACCATGTTGACGCTAGGGGCAAGAACAAAACATCCCTTTAGAATAATGCAAGCTTCTGCTTAGATTGCTATCTATGACTGATCTAAATAAGTAAGATGTTAGGTTGACTCTGCATTCTTCCTAGGCCCTAAAGTCTTTCCTTCTGTTAGCTCAATTTTTGTTGCCCTGTCTTAGCCATTTTAATTCATTTTCTATATTCTTATAAATTTTATTTGCACTTCAGAGGCCAATTTGCACTCAGCCTCATAGTTTGCAATAGATTAACATTTGGGCAGGTGGTTTATATTTAATAACATCCTGATTGGATCTATTATTAGTCTTCCTTGCATAAATCCGGATTGATCTCTACTTATATAACTGTCAATAAAATTAGTTATTCTGCGAGTCAATATAGAAGTAAATATTTTTGTATCCAAATTGATTAAAGCAATAGGACGATATGATTTGGGTTCTAGCGGACTCTTGTTCGGTTTTAATATTGGAAGGAGTAGAGATTGTCTCCATGAAGGGGGGATATTACCTGTGCTTATAATATATGAAAATGTTTTTGCCATTTTATCCACTAGTTGATCACTAAAAGTTTTGTAAAATAAAGCAGAGTAGCCATCTGGCCCTGGGGCCTTGTTTATTTTCAGTTTTTGTATTACCTCTTTTACCTCCTGTTCTGTGATTGGAAGGAGTAATGATGCTTGGTGGGCATCTGTAATCTTAGGCAGATTGGCTTTGTTAAGAAAAGTATCCATAGTTGTACTATCAACTGGTGGATCGGAATATAAATTAGAGTAGAATTCCTTCATGATCTGTTTTATTTTTAAATTCGATCTATGCTTTGTACCACTAGAATCTGATAATTCCAATATGTGGTTTGGCACTTCATTCCTTTTTTTTAGTAAATTTACCAATAGTTTAGAATTCTTGTTTGCAAATTTATAGAGCTTATTGCTACCTATCATCGTCTGGTATGATATTTTCCTAGTATCCAATAGTAACAATTTATTCTTTTCTCTCTCTAAATTCTGTTTGTTATGGGGAGTCGGATTTTTCTTATGAATTTTCTCCAATGACAGGATCGAGGATTCAAGGTCCTCTCTTTCCTTATTCTGCTTTTTATTCAACCCAATTGCCGTTGTTATAGCGACAGAGCGCATGTAAGCCTTCATTGCATCCCAAACGTATAACCCCAACAAGACAAATATATTTATTAAGGACTTAATAAATACTTTCATTTATAATTCCAAAAGATGCAGATTACGCCACAAGATCATACAAAAACCCTCCAACCAGGGAGGATGGGCAGTACCCAACATTCAAGTATATTTTCAAGCATTCAGACTATCAAATAATCTACATGGTTTGAGAAAAGCTTGTCCATTATGGTGGGAGATAGAACAACACCAATGCGACATATTAAATAACATATGCTATAGGAATAACATCACTAGGAGAGTAGAAACAAGCCAGAACCCATTCATAAAAACCCAAATAGACTGCTGGTTAACTTGGCAGAAACATCTATTGCCCTCAATTTCACCCCTAATTCCAATGCGTTATCACCCTGATTTAATCCACAAAATCCCTGACATAATATGGGAGAGACTAGAAAATACAGGAATAAAAACATTAAAAGATTGCTATACTATACAAGGACAGATTAAAAGTGACCAAATAACAGCAGCCTGTATACCTCTTCAAAGCAACTGGCTCTCTCTTATGAGCATAGAGAGAGTATTAGCTAAACAGGAATCAAAGTGCGCCGCACAAAGACCCTTGAATGATTATGAGAACACAATCACATCAATTACTCAAACTATCAAGGGACTAGCTTCAAGGATTTATAAAATTCTAATGAATAACATAACGGACAGGGATTTAGAAACCACAAGAGGAATTTGGAATATGGATTTGGGGACAGATTTTCCAAAAGAAAAATGGATAAAATTAGTTAACCAAAAACATACATGGTGGTCAACAACTATGATGAAAGAAATTACCCTAAAAATACTGTATAGGTGGTATTACACCCCTTTGAGACTAGCAAGAATAACCAGAAGTGCCAGAACAAATTGCTGGAGGAACTGTGGACAAAATCCTACTTACTTCCATTTAATCTGGGAATGTCCCCCAGTTAGACAGTTCTGGCAAGAGGTCAGTAGGAAAATAAACACAATGTTTAACAGAGTAATACCCCTCCAACCAGAAATTTTTATATTGCATTCATTTGAGGATATTAATATACCACAACATCTACACTCTTTACTTCATTGGTTGATTTATGCTGCTCATCATAGAATTGTTATAAGTTGGAAATATGCAGATAGTTTAAATATAAGCAGATGGGTTCAGGAACTATGGTATATCATGTTAAACGAAATAATGAACGATCAAGGGCAACGCTATTGGAGGGAGCCGGATGCCAACAAGACCTTGCACATATGGACAATATGTATTGATGAAATGTTAAGGACAACTGACTCAACACTTCCAGAAAGAGAATTCCTAATGCAATGGATTGGTAATACTACTATATGACTGGACTTTGGAGCTCACGAGGGGATTAGGGGGTGGGTGGGTGGTCAAGGGGTCACGGGCGACATGAATAATGTATATAGAAGAACTGTCTATAGTGCATTATAGACAATTGTACTTGCACAAAAAATAATAAAGATATTAAAAAAAAAACATTTGGGCAGGTGGATCTGCAGTTGCAGGAGGCGTTAACAGCCTAGAAACGCCCTTGCTTGCCCAAATGTTCACCTATTGCAAACTAGCGGTGGTACACAAAATCATGTACTATACACAAACTAGCTTTAACCAATCCTGGCACATTACTTACCTGTCCCATCCAACCAGTAACCAATGGACAGGAAGCCAAGTGTAGAAATGCACCAAGATAGCCAGAGTAGAAGTAATTTAAAGACATGGTTGGTTGCAAATGTATGCAAATGCATAACTCATTTGTCAGCCCTTAACTTTAAAAAGGGAAATGTGTGAAAGAGAAATAAACATGCAGGAAATTGGGTGAAACTGGGGGACCCATGGGACATTTCCATCACATATGATTGCTTACATCATGCCCTGGATCCATTCTGGGAATCTGTGAAAGACCCTTTCAGGTAGGGTGGAATAAAGCGCTCTGGGTGTTCCTTTTCATTATTGAGCAGAATGGCAACACAACGTGCTTCCATAGGCACTGTTACTCGTAGTTTTCTGAGAATGAACTCTCTATAGAGGGTGAAGGAGCAGGAGGAAAATGTTGTGGATATAAAAATTATAACAAACACAGACAAGAAAATGAGGGTTTTCTTTAGCTATCTGTCATGTTTCAGAAGAAGATGGGGTTTGCAGAGAGTAAAAACTTATGCAATGAAGGAGGAGGGAAGAAAGGAATAGGACAATAAATACTACACAGAGTAATACTATATTATTCCTAAAAACTGTATTGTCTAACTACAAGTCACTTTCTTTTGTGGCTGCAGTTAGATGCCCAGGATTGTTAGGTGGTTTACCTGACAACCCCAGACTCTTCTCAGGACCTATTCATGGCTCACGAATAGGTGCGTCAGATCCAAATGGTGCAGAGAACTCACTCATTTTCTGAATGGCAGCTGGCGCTATTATATCCCTTTTTGGAGACAGATCCCTGGTGAGACACATGCACACAAAGTCACCATGCAGGCACAGAGGGTGTCAATGCACATCTGTAGTTGTGTGATGACGTGAACAACGTTCAATGTTTAGCTTCAATAATGTGATTTGTCAGTCATTAGTAAAACACTATAAACACCACTTCTTTCCAGCCTCTGCTTTCATCGTTTTTCTGATGAGATACCTATTTCAGATCATAGGTTTGCCTGTGGTTATGGAATCTTTCAGATATCCTCATAGAGCTATACCTGCAAAATTAATCACTGTTCCATTAATCAACTATATTTTCTCGCACAAAATAACATAATTGGAAGTCTGGATTACACAGCTGACAAATTAGCTGATTAAAAAGTGCTTAAGAGGCAGTCTTCAGGTACAGCTTAACAAGTCTATTTTAAAGTTTCTAAAAATGCACTCAATTATCTTCTTCTGGAAGTGTTTTTTGAAGCGACATTCCTCATGGGATGCAAGCAAATTATTTGCTCGAATGAGTGCAATGCCTTTTGTACTTATCTTCCTCAAAACTGTTTATTGCAGATTTGGCTGTACTATCTTTATTTAAGAAACTGTTCAGAAACAGGAAGTGGATAATATTACTGACCCTAAAATGCTACTATCTTAATAACTGTGGCAGGATTAGGTAAATTTTTCATATTGATTTTCATATTGATTTGGTCAGCTAGGTGTGTTTAAATGAATTCTTAGAGAATTTAGGCCTAGACCTGGGGCCTATTCGCACTTGGCTTTATTCTGGAATATATCCTGGAATAGGGATTTGCTGTCCATATGCTAGTGCAGGTTTCAGCAGGCCCAAAGTGAGGTCTGCTAGAGTCTGCATTAGCATGTGGGCCGCAGCCCCCTATCCTGAGATATACTCCAGGAAAAGGCCAAGTGCGAAAAGGCCCCTGGTATTTGCTCTTAATCTGACTCTGGAGCCATTTCTGCAACATACTGGCTCATGCTATTGGTAGATCAGCTCTCTGAGCCCACAGAATGGGTTGCTTGCATAGTGGACCACTTAATTGGAAGCCAGAGGACCAGGCTGTGGAGCAAGATACAGCACTAAAAGAGTACTGTATCATGCTCCACTGGTGGACTGAACTGTGCTATGATAGTATACACATGCATCTGTGGGTTGGTATACCATACCTGGTGCCATTTCAGACAGGCACCCAGAAGCATACCACTTCTGAGTGTAGGGCTGAAAAAGTCCTGGCCAATAAATTTCAAGCTGGGCCAGGATGGGCTATCTGCAGTATGGATAGCTGTTGCGACCTTATCTCGGAATCATGGAGCCCTGAGAGGCTGAAGGGAAGCAGCAGAGAGAACTGCTGCTGTAAGGGCTCTAGGATGAAGTGGGGAGCAACACCGTGACTGCTGCGGTCAGGAAACAGCTGTGGGTTGTTGCAGGCAGAGCTCTGGGAAGCTGAGAGGAAAGGCCATGATAGGAGGAGCAGATTGGGACTGGATATTACTGGATACCTGACCGGCTCGGATTCCAGGAGCCAGCCACGTGGTGATGGCTGACTCTGAACAGAAAAGAAAAGGAGTAAGGGATCAAATGAAGAGACGTGGAGACAAGATGTTGCATCAGGGGAAAAAGAGTGTTTAATTTTGCATGGGCTTTTTTATACAGCAGTAGAAAGGGGCATGGAGGAAATGACATAGGAGAAGAATCCAGGGAAGTGGTTGGCTGGAGGCAGGCAGGTCAGAGGTCCCTGGTGATGTCACATCCTGTGGTCAGAGGTGGGGAAAATTCTCAAAAAGGAAGAGAAGGGACCATGTGCTTCTTAACTCCATGTGCTTAGCGGACTCCATATTCCCTCAGAGCAGTTGCACAGAGTGAAAAGAATTCAGCATCCTGGTGGCTACGGGAGAAAATTTCTCCTGACACATTTTATTCTGAGGCTTGACTTTTAGCCTTTAATACCCTGAGGGTTGGAATGGGAGCTAGGCAAAAAGGGCAGGCAGCCTAGTGGTTACTGCAGACGGCCCTTGGAGTGGTCTAACTAGTGCAGACCAGCACAGTGCAGGATAAGCCACATTATGCAGAAGTGGCCTAGTCTCCACTTTCTTCCCATCCAACCTGCAAGCCACTGTTTTCTAGCAGGCTGGTTCCAGTTCATTCCCTACTAGCCAGCTAGTAAAATGTGACTTTCCTTGTTTAATGCAGTCCTGGAAATTTTCAGGCTATGATCAGACTCAGCAAAATAAACCATCTCTTAGGTGCCTCTGAAGAGGCTTAGAGAAGACTTTGAGGTGAGATTGTTCATACACCAATCTGCCCCCCACCCCCCGACATTCTGTGCTAGGCAAGATGGATTAGAGAAGGCTTGAGAACACGAGGGCCACACACTGTCTCTCCAAGGCATCTGTGAGGTAAACCTTTTGTTGTGTCTGAACACTCAATATTTGGTTTTGATAATGTAATTTATCAGTCAATACTGAGGTATTATTGATTGACATTAGTAGGCATGGCCTTCCCTCACAGCAGCATTAACAGATAACCCAGGTTTCCCATCTTGTGTTTCGCTAACTTGTTCTCCAGTGCTTTTGCATTACATTTGTAGAGTATGTCTTTGTAGCTCCACTAACCATTTTCTTTAAGTAGCAGTTACTAGCCATACAATTAAGGAAGGGGTGACTATTAGGGATATGCATGAATATTCAAAATAGTCGTTATTCATACAAATTTGGACAAATTAGGACATTTGTATACAAATTAAATGTCCAGACATTCGTACTTTACTATTTGTACAAATACAAATACTTCAAGTTATTCGTACAAATAATTCAGACATTCATATACGCATGTATCCGTACGCATCTTGTGTGTATCCGTACGCATCTTTACTCTCTTTTCCATAAAGTATTGCCAATATGACTTCATCGACAATAGAGAAAGCACACCAACCAGCAAGCAGAGAACAGGACCACAATAAACAGGCTTGTAGACTTGCAAAGCCTATCCCCAAAAGATCTTGCTGACGGATCAGACATTAATTTCTCACTTATCTCTCCTTGCCCTTCAGTAAGAGATGATTCATCGTATTTCATGATGGGGCTGATCTCACATAATAGTTCTTTATGCCACTACTAAGGGAATGAATGCAGTCTAATTAATTATCCTTAGAGTGACTTTCCTTCAACTAGTGTAGAAAAAAGAAATGTAAACACTCTCACACACATTTTGATTTCAGGTGGGGGCCTGAATGATACAATAGCAACATATAGAAGTACAAGATGGGGCTGATCTCACATAATAGTTCTTTATGCCACTACTAAGGGAATGAATGCAGTCTAATTAATTATCCTTAGAGTGACTTTCCTTCAACTAGTGTAGAAAAAAGAAATGTAAACACTCTCACACACATTTTGATTTCAGGTGGGGGCCTGAATGATACAATAGCAACATATAGAAGTACAAGTTGGTGATAGTAATGGTTATGTAGTGATGATTATGGGCCTTTTTGCGCTCTGTCTTAAAATAGCTCCTGGCAGAATGTGGAAATGCATTGCACACTCCATGACCTATCTGGAGCAGTACCCAAGGTCTCCTGTCCTTTCCCCATGCTTACCTGCTTTGGACAGCTTGGAGAATGGCCTAGGAGCAGTGCAAATGGCCACATTCCAGGCCTTCCATCCTAATGTGGCTCACTCCAACCTTGCACAACATACACAACATACCCTCACCCAGTGAGGGGTGGGTGTGGTATCCAAGATCAGGATGTGAGGCCTAGAGTGTGTCCATTTGCACATATACTGCTGGGGCAGGAATGGGGATGTTCCTGCACCCAAAATGCAAATGGCCCTGGTCATGCTGGACATTAACTGGCCTGGATTGGCCTTCCCAAATGATTCCATTCAGGTAAGTGCAAACTGGGCCTAAAATATCTTGCAAATATTTTTTTTCCATTTCTTTGACATCTAAAGAGCCAATAACTACTGAAACCAGTGTTGTCTTTTACTCCCTTAAATCCAATACATCCAGTAGGTATTGGTACACTGAGCACAGTACCAAAGAAACACTATAAATATTTGAAGTTCATCAGAATAGAAAAGAACAATTCACACTTGCAAGGCAGCATTGCTTGGTATTGGCCCCAGTCTTTGAAGACGTCTTGTCATTTCCTAAACCCTTGGCTAGGATACAAATTTCTGATGGACTCAAACTCTAGTCATCACACCTGGTGGACTGTGCAAACAACACTTACAAAAGCGATAATACTATTTGAAACCTTAAGGTATAGGGTGGGATGAAAATGCAAATATATTTTTGAATTAGTAAAAATGTATTTTATTAAATATTTTATGAATATAGAAGTCATTTGAACCCAAATAATTCGTATTGAGAAAATAAACATTTTCCATTATCCAGCCATGTGTTCTAAAACCACATGAATGTACATGGGAAACTACCAGTTACTCAGAAACTCCTGCTTGCTTTTTTATTTTTTTTAACTTTTGGCCATCTGTTCTTTAGCAATATTCAGCTTCCCCAAGCAAACTCATCACAGTTGAGTGCAAGAAGAGAAGATACTGAAAAAAAGAGAAAATAAAAAATGTATATTTTAAGGAACTAAACAAAAGCAAGGAAAAGCAAGACAAGTTTGATGCTAATAGAAAAAAGTATAACTTTTTAAAAAATCAGGTTCGCTCTTTTGTTATGTGTTGCACATTTCTCACTGTAGAAATTTGTCAGTAGACTCAGATTTTGTTGCAATATTTGGGAGACCCCTTGTGGCCACATATAAATATTTCCTGAAAAAAAATACAAATGTCTAGGATAATATGTTAGGAGAGACAGAGAGAGAGAAAAAAGAGAAACAGACTGGAGGCATCTATTCCAGGATATATCCAGACTAAAGTCCAAAGCAGAATGTACATGTGATGTTTATGTGACAGAGTAATAAGCAGGAGTGGGCATTCATGTCCAATCCACATCTTCTTAATAATTTACATGAGGAAAGCTAGCCAAATGTAGATCTCTACCCTAAAGTACTGCCGTCTGGGAAAATGGAAGTTAGGGATGTCAGACATTTTGCCTCTGCATGCCCCTTTCAGCCTCCTGAAGCCTGGGAATGTGCATCTCTTCCTCATAGGGAAGATAACAATCCTGAAAGTGATGTTCTTTCAGTCACATTGGGAAGGGACACAGAGGAGGGAAATGCAGCCAATCATAGCATGTAAACAAATGCTGCTGCCAACAACCAATCAGGGCCCCAAAATGTCAGGTGTGCTGGCCAATCTGCGGTGAGCACTTGTTAGGAAAGCATTACCAGATGTCAAGGTGAAGAAAGCACATCATATGGAAGTATGAGGTAGGATTATTCATTTAGATGTCTAAATGCCTGCCTTTGGACAACTACAGCAGGGGTGTGTTTTCTAAAAGGGGTGACTGGAAAATGTCATGTTTAGTACCAATGAGTCACAGTTGACTCCTGGCAAGGACATGGGCATATCCGTTAAATTTTCTATGGGTGGCATTGCCTTTTCCTTCTCTCAAGAAGATGCTGAAGATCTTCCAGGCAATTGCTCTTCCAGTGAGTTGCAGCTGCTCCCAATAGCAATGGTACAAAGTGGATGCATTCACACATATCAAACAAAACAAAATACCTGGTTCAAAACATCCTCAGAGACAACAGCATGTACTGGTCATGGTTTCATCCCATCGCTCACCCACCTTTTCTAGCCTAGAATGTTTATGAGAAGACGACGGGCAGATTCTGCTAAACCATTTCAGAAGTGCTTTTTCATTTTTGTTTTTAGTGTATGTGAGCACAGTCTAAATATTAAGTACTGGTCTTTTTGTACTTACCTGTTGTCTTGTTCCTTCTTGGTCACTGCTCCAACATTCCCAAAGTTATCTATGCCTTCCCTGGGCCGTTCCTGCTGTGTACAACTCAAAGGTTGTCCACAGGCATTCGAGCAGCATGAGGAATGATCTAGGAGCTGCTTTTTCAGTCGCTGTGAGGTCATGGGCTGCATGGTCCCCCTGCAAAGTCCAAACCTACTCTGGATACTAGGAGCCTTCTTGCTCTTGGCTTCCTGCCTGTGGGAAACCTTGGACAAAAATGACCCCCGGCACACTAAGCATCTGACTTACCTTATATGCGAATGGATGCCAGACAGAGGCCAGGTTTGCATTCTGGGGGCTGGTGCCATAACCAGGCAACCACATTACATGATATATCACATGATACACCATACAGGTGCACAGCATGTCATATGACATGTCAGCATACATCACATGATGCATTGTTTGTCAGCTCTTCAACCAGGAAGAGGTGTAGAAGGAGCTTACCAGGGCTTAACCAGCCCAGCACTAGTACAAGTGTGGAGCATGCTTTTGTGGCTCATGCTTATATTGCATGTGGCCAGCTCCTGGGAGGCTCTGGGACACATGGAGCTGTTTCTGGAGCAGAAACAGCTCTGTGACGTGTATGATGCAACTAGGAGCTGACCACCCCATGTACTATGAAGGTAAGTGCAAAAGATCCCTCAGTTTAGACTCTGCAACGGCAATCTGGGTGAGTCATTTGCAGATTTTGCAGAGGTGTTCCAGTGCCTGGGTTGGTCTTCATTGCAAATTTGGCCAAAGTTGTTCCTCTGAAGAAGTGATTCTGTAATTTTATTAATAGGAAAGAGATGAAACTGGAGGCAAGAAGTAGTGTTGGGCCTTTTGTGCACTTACCAGCCGGAGTACTCTGATCCACTTGCTGATTAGGCCCACCTACATGCAGATACTGCTGCAGTTCACTCAGAGGTGCCTAAGCCCTTTCCAGAGTGATCCAGCTGTGGGCAATTAGAAAGCACTCCACAGGCTGACCAGTAGCATCTGCACCACTCCTTGAAAGGTGGATCCACAGGTCTCCCAGGTACTGTGTGGTGAGGGGCATGGGCTGTGTGAGTGCAGCTGTGTAGTCATTCACAATGTTTGGATCATCATGGCAACATCTGACCTCACACCAGATGCTGGTTAGGATGTTGCCTTGGCAATCCAGCCTCACCATGCTGGCCAGGTATAGAGTTATTCTAGCACTCACAGTGCAAATGTCCTACACCACACTTCAACTTGAGGAGCCTCATATGGTATTGTTATACTGTATAATGCGGATCCTGCCTTGGAGTCTGACTTTTAGATTGATAACAACAAAACACCCCACATTAAAAGAAAGGGGAGAATTTGAAGACACTTCAAAAACAACAAGGAAGGCAGTGGGCGACAGACAGGCCTAGTGTGCTGAGGTCAATGGGGTACCAAAGAGTGTGACATAACTAAACATCTAAACAAAAAACACCATAAGAATATCACCTTCACAATGCAATTTAATCAAATCTTGTGTTGCAAACATCATTTGAAATTCTGAAGACATTCTATTAATGGCATCCCTCTAATAGCATCTTTGCCCCTGGTGTTGAAGGTTTGCAGCCAGTAGAGGCCTTTGGGCACTATATTGGTATCCTTTGGGCTCTGCTAGAATGGTTCTGACCTCTTTCACACTATCCTACATGTTTGTTTGTTTTATCTTTTGTTTTGTGGCCCATAAATTTATCTTAACTTTATACTATGTATTACTTTTAGCAAGCATCACATTGAACTCGGGGCACTGTTTCATTAGTCTATATTGTACTGGGTATAGTTCTACATATCTTACATCTAAGTAAAAAGCACAGTTTGATGCTATGCTTTCAAGGAGCATGCACTTATTATTTGGTATTTTAAGGTGATGTTATTCTATCAGATATATGCCATGCTTTATAAACTGATAGAATTCTCCCTTGTATTTTATTTCTTGTGCTGTCTATAGCCTTTATTTGCAAAACGAACGCATTATATTTATATCTATTGGCTGAGTGTATGTTGTGTAAGCATTATGGAAAGAGCAGTAATGCTGTATTGGAAACACTGAAACAGGAAGAAATCTCTGACTAAAAGCCCAAGCAAATCCAGTGACAGCTAGTCATTGTCTTCTGAAGACCAGCACAAGGTTCAAGACTTTCTAAGGAGGCACAAATCCTCTCTTTCACTATGCCAGGTTATTCAGAATTCTATTTCAATGTGAACCATGGCTACCTGGAAGGATTGGTGAGAGGCTTCAAAGGTGGCATCCTGAAGGCTTCAGACTATGTCAACTTAGCACAGTGTGAAACACTAGAAGGTGAGTTGGATAGGACTAATGCTCAGTCCTGTCATTTCTAAGTGTCATGATTCCTGGCAGGATAAAGTCCTTTGCTTGGGACCGGGGATGGAGGGGTAGATGTGAGAGTGGCATTAACCTCTGATTAAGATTGTGGGGGGATTAAAAATGCTACTGAGACTGTTAAAGAGGTTCTGTCCTGGGCCCAGTTATGTTTAATGTTTTTATAAATGATCTGGACGAGGGAGTTGAAGGGAAACTGATCAAATTTGCTGATGACACAAAGCTAGGGGGGATTGCAAACACCAGAGAAGAGAGAGAGAGGATTCAAAAAGATTTAGAGAAACTCGAACAATGGGCTGCAACTAATAAAATGGTATTTAACAAAGAAAAATGCAAGGTTCTGCACCTGGGCAAGAAAAATGAAAAAAGCACATATACAATGGGAGGAATTCGGCTGAGCAGCAGCACATGTGAAAAAGACTTGGGTGTCCTGGTAGATCATCAACTGAACATGAGTCAACAGTGCGAGGCAGCTGCAAAAAAGGCAAATGCAATCCTGGGGTGTATTAGGAGAAGCATAGAGTCCAGATCACGTGAAGTTATTATCCCCCTCTACTCTACCTTGGTCAGACCTCATCTGGAGTACTGTGTCCAGTTCTGGTCACCCCAGTTTAAAAGAGACACTGACAAGCTGGAGCAGCTACCAAGATGGTGAACGGTCTGCAAACCATGTCCTATGAGGAACGGCTTAAGGAACTAGGAATGTTTAGTCTATCAAAAAGAAGACTGAGAGGAGACATGATAGCTGTCTACAAATACCTCAAGGGTTGTCACAGGGCAGAGGGATCAGCCCTGTTCTCACTCTCTCAAGGAAGGACTAGAAACAATGGGGTGAAACTGCAGGGGAAAAGATTTAGTTTAGATGTTAGGAAAAAATTTCTAACAGTAAGAGTGATCAACCAGTGGAACAGGCTGCCACGGGAGGTGGTTGGTTCCCCTTCGATGGAGGTCTTCAAGCAGAGACTGGACGGCCATCTGTCTGAGATGGTTTAGGAGATCCTGCCTTGAGCAGGGGGTTGGACTCGATGACCCAGGAGGTCCCCTCCAACTCTACCATTCTATGATTCAATGATTCTATGAAATAGAAATGTTCTTTGAAGCAATAACTAGAATCCAATTGTTCACTGCTGATCACTGAAAAGGTTCCTTAAAGATTTTTAAACTGGCTGTGATTTATGGCAGACTTTTTCTGAGTTTTTTTAAACCAAAATTATCAATAGATTGAAAAGATAAATGATGAGAAAGGCAAGAGCATGCCAATAAATTGCTATTAAGCATTATCATTTCCCAGTCAATAGTCAAATGATTTCTCTTCCTGAAATCCGTTTTTGTTCCCATTATTTTGGGCAAGCGGAGTCTTCTCTTGTTACTCCCACCGCAGCACTAATTACTCAAAGGCTCCAAAATCAGGGTTCCTACTGTATGCAAACAGCACTTCCACTACCTGGGCCCCCAGTATGAACCTGCCATGCTGCCCAGAGCTAGTGGGACCAGAACCGGTCCCTTAGGTGATCCCAAGGTCTCCTCAGATGTGCAATTCTGCAATTTCAAATGTGTGTGCATGGAGGAGACTGAGCATTTATTGTGTGGTTCCATCGGTTCTTCTTCATTTAGTGAGAAAGTGTCATTCTGCCCTACTTCTGCCTTGTCCCATGTCTCCAGCTTCTCTCTATGTGTGTTTTGTAAAGCCTGAGATCTCCATAAGTGTGCAGTTTTGAACTTTTACAGTCTGGGCCAGGGGGCTACATTTCTAGCCATGCTTTGGGAGCCAGGGCCATTGCATTCATTTTGGGGTTCCATTGAAGACAGAAAAAGAAGTGAAAAAGGAAACAAGAAGAATCCTGTCTGTTTTGCTTTGCAGACATTTTTTTGGGGAGGAAGTTGGATGGAATGAAGCTTGGATAGAGCAGTTTTACCATGTACATCCACTCAACCTTGCATCCCCCACACAAAGAAAGCATGTGCAGTCTCTGGGTCCAAGTCTCTGGGTCCTTATGGAGTAAGAGGAAATGAAGGTGGAATGGGGCAGCTGAGAATATGTAGTCTACAGAAAATATAGACAGAACATGCTCATGTATATTTTGATTATGCACACGTGTGCAAATGCAGAAACTGCACATGACAGGACCTGAGTGAGTGAATCCAATTACAGAAGATTGAGGGAGAAGAAGAATATAAGGGCTGAAGAGGTGGGAAATTATTATTACTGACTACAAATCTGGTAGCCCCTTGCAGTTTGGGGAAGGCGGGGAAGAAGAGTTACACAAATTTAACTGGTAAGCTTGACAGTGGATGTTCTGGTGGCTTTTCCCATCGTAGTTAGTGCAGATGAAATCAAGACAGCTACAAGGAAGTGTTTCCAAGTAGTGCTAATAGCAATGAGTACCCTTTAAGACTGAGATTTTATGCAAACCCCCCCCCCCATGAAAATTGACTACACTGTAGATTAAGGACTGTGCACATATTACCTGAAAGAGAAAAGGTGAGCAGATTCAGGTTCTGAGCTGCTGGGTGTTGTACTCAGAACACTTTACCTTTGTGGAAGAGTCATCCCTATTTGCATGTCTCAAATGAACAGTTGGCCCACAAAGGTGAAGTGGGCTAACCCCACCATGCCCAGCAATTCGGACTTCCTGTCCTGTCCGGGGGATGGGAATAACACACTTCTACTAGCATGCACTAACATTCGTATTTGCAAATGCTATTGCAAGCCATCCCTCCTTCCATGCATCCACAAACCTATCTGAGTTGCAGATGCATGCCTGGACACTTCCATCTTCTTCCCAGGGGCCAAACGACTGTGGTGCACTGTCACCAGGATGATGGTGACACGCCACACACATGCACTCATGTTTGGGATCATCTGAGGTGCCAGCATGCTCAGATGGCCCGCCCAGGACCATAGAGATGTGAATGGGCTTTTCCAGGGATGGCAAAGGCTATCTCTAGTCAAGGTAAGTCTATGCATGGGGCACAAAGTCATGCTCCACACATAGTTTGCACGCAGTATGCTCTTGCACAGAAGAGGCCACTTCTGAGCTGGAAATGGCCCCTTCAAGTGCAGATGCTCTATCTGTGAGCGTTCTGCACGTAAACTACAGGGCCAAGTGCAGAAAGGCCCCTTAATGTAGGTCTTTTCACAGTTGAGACAATTATTCAGTTTCTGATTCAGATATTAATGTTTGGAGGTCATCAGAGGTCATTCTTTTGCCCATGGTACTTTCTGCCTTCTAGTATGAGTCAAGTTGTGATCATCTTATCTTATGTGGCTGGAATTCTGCATAGATCCTTTATTTTGAGAAAAAGAGGAAGCAGAATGTAGGATGTTTCTGGTTAGTCAACTCCATTCTTTTTCTGCTTGTAAGACTAGAACTCTAGCCAGTGTTTTACCCAACACAGCCTTGTTTTTCATTTCTTTAATGGTTTGTTTAACGTGCAATTCTTCTTCAGTTCATCTGGCAAGCGTTAGTTTTAAGCAGAAATAGCAGAAGACATACAGGTATGTACTGGTGTGAGCTTGTATAATTAGTGAGAGCACACAGAAGCTTCAAACATATTTAAATGATCCAGAGCTTAGAGGCTGCCCTTGTGTGTGACTTCTAAGTGGAGTTTGGTATGCAGAGATGGTGCAATATCAGATACTATCATCTATATTTATTCTCATTTGTGACATTTCTATTCCCAGCCTTAGCACATAAGATATAAAACACTGTGCCCTATAAATGTTATTGGACAGTACCTCACATCTTTTAAGAATATGTGGATCAGACCACAGATGGCAAGTTTTGCCATGTTTGCAATATATATGAATTAGGTTTAGAATGCCGCATTCCACCACTGCCTTTTTTCCTCAGAATTCAGGCTGCATTAACATATGCGTTTCAGGCTGTGCTCCAGTTTGGATCAGTCCAAATTTGCTATTCCCAGTCAGCCCTCAAGCCTCCACAACTAGCCCTGAAAGTATGTAAAGTGATGCTCCATGTAAAGTGACTCCTTGGCACCACCTTTGCCCAGACATGACCACAGTGGTCCCCACAATGCCTATAAATCAGCCATTTTCAGTCCAACGGAAGTCTCCTCAGCACAGAAACTCAGCTTGTCTCCAGACACAAGAAAAGTTGTGAATTCCCTTAGCAGCCACTTCCTGTCCGCCAGACAGGATAATAGGAAGCTGTGAAGGGAATTCACAGCTACTTCCTGTTGGGCAGGCAGGAAGCTTGAAAGTTACAAAGGGAATTTGCAGCAACTTCCTGTTGGTTAGGAAGCTTTGATTGCCTGCAGCATCCCTGGAATCTCAAAATTTAAAAGCTGTTGTTCAACCAGCAGCTTTTTACTTCAGGAGGAGGGGAGTTGTGGGGGATACTGTGGGTGATCAAAGGTGTGAAGTCCTTCACTGCTTCTGTGCATGTCTAGAGATACTCTCATAGCTGCAGTGGTATTCTAGGAACTGCTGCAAGATAATTTCTCACTTCCAGGATGACAGCTGTGCTTCTCACTCAAACAGTCCAAACAAGCCTCAGTTGAAGTAGTATAGGAACCTTATAACATCTCACATAACTTCCTTTTAGTCCCCTTGTCCTTGACTCAATTAATTCCAGTGGGCACCAGGCACCTCTCATGGTTTCTCTTGTTTCTATAGTTACCTCAGGCTAGAGGTCCATTGTCTTGAGAACAACCAGGGGTTCGCAAAGGTATATGATCTGCACAAACGCCGCTGGGAATTAGGAATGCATTCTTGGAAAATAATTCTAACGTCATTTGAAAAACTTTCCCCCTTTCTCTCAATTTGATTTTAGACCTGAAGTTACACTTGCAAACCACTGACTATGGAAACTTCTTGGCCAACGAAACCGGTCCGATCACAGTTTCTACCATTGATGACAAACTGAAAGCCAAACTTTTGGCCGAATTTCACTATTTTAGAAACCATTCCTTTGAGCCACTTTCCACATTCCTGAACTATATTACGTAAGTCAAATTAACAGCTCAAATTAAGTAGTGAAACGTGAATAAAAGAAAAAGTCAGAACTGAACTGGTGTTTTTTTGTGTGTGTGTGTATAATGTTTAAATACCAAAATCTTAGGAAGCCACTTGCATAGCACTTCAGTATTTATTCATACTCTGACCTATGCCTTTACATGGTGAGAAAACACATAGGAAGAATATAAATGAAGGAACTGCATTGAATTTTCTCCCTCTCCACTTCTGGGCAAGTCTCACCTGTGAAAATATATTACTGTGAAATCACTTTCAGTATTTATAAACTGATTAAACATTCTGTGTGATTTCATCTGAGCTACAAGTTCAGTATTTGAAAGCCCGTTTTCTTAAAAAAACAACAACTAGCATGTGATAGTTGTAATTTTCATCCAGTCTGAGGCTGTGTTCTAACCTAACAAAAGGGGTGCCTCAGAAGTACCTTAGTGAGACAGTGTGTGTCCTTTGTGTTCCCAAACCTTCTCTAATCCACCTTTTCTAGCCTAGAATGTTTATGAGAGGAGGAAGGGACAGATTGGTGTGTGAACAATTCCACCTCAAAGCCTTCTCTGAGGTGCCGCAGAGATGCCTTTTCTTTCTCTCTGGATGTCTTCAGAGAAATAACCAGCCAAATTCTCACTTACATGTTCAAGTCTCTGCACGCTGAGAACTATTTCTATCCAGAAACTGTAGCAGTGATTCAATGTAGTTCCTGTAGCTTTCTTGGCGTATGTCTTGATGTTGGACATCCCACCCACCCCTCACCATTACTGCTAAGGCTCAGGTTCTGAGCTGCTGGGTGTGGTAGGGCTCAGACCACTTTACCTTCACCTTTACCTTCACCTGAGCTAAGAGGGACAGTCCAAGTGCAGACAGCTTTGTCTCAGCCCAGTGGCAATCTGCTCCAACTGCCTATCCTGGAACAGAACTTCCCACTTTATTCTTGAAAATGTAGAAATTGACTACATTAAGTAAAGAAATGGACTAAATTAAAAAAAGAGATCCAAAACCTATTTATACTGTCATGTATTAGGAAATACAGTAAATGCTTTCTGTGTAAGCCAAGGCATTTATCTTTTAATTCACTTTGACACTATTGTAATATTAAACTTCCTAGTTGCTGTTGTATTGTTCTCTGTGTTTGACAATTAAATTGTCATTGATTTTTTTTTAACATGATGCAGTTTGAATCAATTTCATGCCAAAATTCATTATCTATTCCCAATGTTTTGAAAGTCCATAAAAGGAAAGACAGCATGACTTATGTGTATTTGATCAATAAGCAATTTTAGATTTCATTTATACTGAAATTAAAATTCCATATATTTTATTTGTGCATACACACCATTGCCAATCTTACTTTTACCCTGTCAAAAGGAAGACTAAGATATCATCCAGATGGAGTTTCAAGTCCTGCCTCATGTTTGGATGTTTGCAGTGGCCAGGAGTTAACAGCTTAGAATGTAACTGTAATCACGGCCAAGGAGTGAAAATTGTGGTGGATCTCTGACTGCCCTTCCAGTCAGTGATGGTGATTCCCAGAACATTTTGTGCTGCTGCAAGAAACTTTCTGCTGGAGCAATATTTCCTCTGGGCTCAAGGGTGGCGCACTGTCAGGACTGCATGTTCAGAGCCCAAGACAGTCACTTTGACAGGACACCCAAAGACAGTTTGGTCTAGTGGTTAGGGAGCCAGATTCTTATCTGGGAATACCAGGTCCTGTACTCTCGATGAAGTCAGATGGATGACTCTGTGCTAGTCACAGCTCTCTTCTCACAGCCTCACCTACCTCACAGGGTGTCTGGTGTGGGGAGAAGAACAGGAAGCTTTGTCAGCCACTTTGAGTCCCCTTAAATGGGTGAGAAAAGCAGGGTAGAAAAGCCAAATCTTCTTCATTTCTTTTATGGGCAATTTGGATGCAGCCTAAATTTCCTTTCCGAAGTCTATTCAGTATACTCCAAAAGCAAATACACAGTTTACCCAGGAGAAACATCTTTCTGTCTGTTTTAAAAGCTTCATAGGGATTTCCCAGAACTATTAAAAGTTAGAAAAACAATAATACTAATACACAAAGAACTAAAGATTATTAAAGTGACTTCTAATCTCACTTCTGAGAATTGTGTGTAACTCCACATTTATACTTCTTCAAACATTCTATAATAATTATAATTCTTTTTCTTGCAGAAAGTCAATAAGGGAATCCCTTTTTTTTTTAAAGGAACTACTGAAAATCATAATATATGAAAGGCAGCTAATGACTGGGAGAGCCTAGTCTGTGCCTTGTTCAGTAGCCTGCATGTGGTGGCCACGAGGATAATGAGGGATATGCAAAGCTCCAGTTGAAAGCCCTGATTTGATTTTGACAAGTTGTGTATTGATTTGTTCCTGCTCAAAATGGGACTGATCACACTTAAATCCAGACTTAAAACATAAGAACATAAGAGGAGCCCTGGTGAATCAGGCCATAGCCTATCTAGTCCAGCATCCTGTCCCACACAGTGGCCCATCAATTGCCAATGGGCATCTCAAGCAGAAGCCAAGGGCAAAACTTTCACCTGCTCCCAAATTCTAGGAAGTGGCTGCTAGAGGCATCCCACCTGTTTCCCCAGCCTGGAGGATATACCTAGGAATCCATTCTACTAACCATTGATACACCTGTCATCCATGAATTTGTCTAAGCCTTTCTTAAAGCTATCTAGGCTGGCTGTTACCACCTCTTCTGGCAGCAAATCCCATAGACCAGTGACCCTCTGGGTGAAAAAAATACTTCTGCTTCTGCTTCTCTGATCTGACTCTCCTACTCATCAGCTTCATCAACACATAGAACCCCTGGTTCTAGTGTTGTACGATAAAGGATTTTTTCTCTTTTCTATATCATGCCGTCTTTCAGGGCTGAGGCCTAGATGTTGCAATCTGATTTTGTAAAGGAGATGTTCCAGTCCCTTCATCATTTTGGTTGCCTTTTTCTGCACCTTTTCCAGTTCCACAATAGACTTTTTGAGGTGTCCTGACCAGAATCGTACACAGTATTCCAAATGTGGCCAATTCAAGTAGATGTGTACTTACCTCTTCCCCCTGCATCCTTGTGGAAGCACTCCATGAAGCACTTCTAAGTTTGGCATTTTCATGCAGGCAAATTGCATAGTTTTTCAAACAACTGGTTTGGTAGTATGACGGAAGAGAGGACCACAACATGCACGCCACCCAATTGTGCAACAGTGTTATTAATATTATTAAGCCATTTGTATAATGTGGTGCTATTTACAACAGCACATCATTATTTTGTTATTATTTCCTGGAAAATATTTTGAGTCTTTCATGCAAGGCACTAGTTGATTTATTTAGTTCTTTTAGCATTGTGGGTGTTTGGCCTTCTGGAAGCTTTCTTTTGAGGGAAGGAATGAGGTGGAATGATAGAAATACTTGATTAATGTTCCAATCTCATCTTAGCTACAGCTATATGATTGACAATGTAATTCTGCTCATCACTGGCACGCTACGTCAACGACCCATGGAGGAACTAATTCTGAAGTGCCATCCATTGGGCAACTTTGAGCAAATGGAAGCTGTCAGCATTGCTCCCAACCCTGCAGAGCTATTCAATGCAATTTTAGTGGATACACCACTAGGTATGCTTGTTAAAAGTTCTCCTGTTTGTGTTTCTGCATTTCTTGCCATGTGAGCACTTTCCCTTCTTTTCTGCATCAGGCTTGCAAAATCTGTCTCTCATCAAGCTTAATTCAGAGTTATGTATGTATTATGACATGTTTAACAATAACAAAAGCTGCCCTAGAGGGCAGCATTTTTGGCATTAGCTTCAACTTCTTTGGATTGTGCCAGGCTAAAGATCCTATCATTCTTGGCCCACCTTAATGTTTCTCGTTAATATTTCATTGACTCAGTGGATATATTTCCACTCAGTGGAAAGAAAGGAAACTTACATTGGTAAAATTTGGAAGCTAAGAAGGTCAGATACAAGCTACAGACAATTTGTGGCAGATGATGCAAGATGACCTTCAGCACATTAATAATTGACTGGTGCCCAATTCAGATAAGTGAAACTGTGATTCCTTGGGCACTTTTGTGGCATGCTACCAATGCACCTTTGCTGTTTTGCCAGCCACTGTCAGATAGAATCTGAACATTTACCTCTGTAAAGTTTATTCTACGTCCAGATTTTTATTACTAACAACCTCAGGCTTCCAACGCCTTCATTGATTGCCCACTAACTGGACCTGAGGGACTTCTTTTCCTAACAGTACACAAGCAAACTTTCTACTACAGTACAGTAGGTGTCAGAATGATATTTGCTGCATTTATTTCTCTAGGAATTAAAGAGAGATTTTCAAGTCAGGTATCTAGGCTCTAATGAGGGTCTTATCCACTTAGTTTCAGCTGTTGAGATATAGGTTCAGTTCAGGCATCATAAGAACATAAGAGCATAACAGAAGTCCTGCTGGATCAGGCCACAACCCAGCTGCCTCGGAGAGTCGAAGCCTCAGGCAGGGAGGACATCAAGCCGAGGAAGAGGGGCAGGCTCCCTTAGTTGGGACCCCTTCCTCAGTGGATGTGCCTGTATCCTCTTGCACCGAGGATACTCCTCCACGGGTAGTGGGAGGGGGGCTTCTTGTAGTGGGCGATTCGATTATCAGGAATATAGAGAGCCGGGTTTGTGATGGGCGTGTTGACCGCATGGTGACTTGCCTGCCTGGTGCAAAGGTTGCGGACATCACGCGACATCTAGATAGGTTAGTAGACAGTGCTGGGGAGGAGCCAGTCGTCATGGTACATGTCGGTACCAATGATGTTGGGAAGGCAAGACGGAGCGTCCTGGAAGCCAAATTTAGGTTGTTAGGTAGAAGACTAAAGTCCAGGACCTCTAGGGTCGCATTCTCAGAAATGCTACCTGTTCCACGTGCAGGGCCAGCTAGACAGGCAGAGCTCAGGAGCCTCAATGCGTGGATGAGGCAGTGGTGTCGCGAGGAGGGGTTTAGATTTGTAAGGAACTGGGGAACTTTTTGGGACAAGCCAAACCTGTACAAGAGGGACGGGTTACACTTGAACCAGGAGGGAACCAGATTGCTGGCGATTAACATTAAAAAGGTTGCAGAGCAGCTTTTAAACTGATCCCTGGGGGAAAGCCGACAGGAGCTGGGCAGCATCCGGTTCGGGAGAGCGCACCCTCAAGTGAGGAGGGCTGGAAACATGCAGAAAATGCTGAGCTAAGTGCGGGATTAGTTTCACATGTTCCTCGACGGCAGAATTTGGTCAAAAGGAGTGAATATAAATGTATATATGCAAACGCCAGGAGCCTTCGAGCCAAAATAGGGGAGCTAGAAAGCTTAGTTATGGAAAATAGGATTGATATTATTGGCATAACTGAAACCTGGTGGACCAGCGAAAACCAATGGGATACAGTCATCCCAGGATACAAACTGTACAGGAAAGACAGGGAAGGGCGACATGGAGGTGGTGTAGCCTTGTATATTAAAGAAGAGATAGAATCTTATGAACTGGAATGTCCAAGTGAGTCTGGCTCTTCCACAGAAGCAGTGTGGATAAAAATACCAAGCCAAAAAGGAAGTCTAACAATAGGGACATGCTACCGTCCTCCCAACCATACGTCCGAAGGAGATGAACAATTGGAGAAGGAGGTAAAGGAGGTAGCCCATAAAGATAGGGTAGTTATAATGGGGGACTTCAATTATCCTCACATAGACTGGGTGAACTCCTGTTCAACTCAGGAAAGAGAGAGAAAATTCCTAGACCTGCTAAATGACTGTTCCATGGAACAAATGGTCATGGAACCAACCAGGGGAAATGCAGTCCTGGACTTGATCCTAAGTAATGCTCAGGACCTGGTAAAGGATGTCACTGTAGCTGATCCAATTGGGAACAGTGACCACAATGCAATAACCTTCAACTTAAATACAGGGAGTAAGTTCTTAATAAAGTCTAACACAGAGACCTTAAACTTTCACAAGGGAAACTTCCCCAAAATGAGGAAATTAGTGAAAAGGAAATTGAAAGGGAAAGTCAAAAGAGTTAAATCACTTCAAAATGCATGGAGACTACTTAAAAACACAATAACGGAAGTGCAACTAGAATGCATTCCTAAAAGAAGAAAGGGGACTTCTAGGTCCAAGAAGAAACCAATGTGGTTCACAAATGCAGTAGATGAAGTCATTAAAAACAAGAAGAGTTCATTTAGGAAATGGAAGGCTTGTCCAAATGAGGAGAACAGGAGGGAACATAGACACTGGCAACACGAATGCAAGACGGCCATTAGGAAAGCTAAGAAAGATTTTGAGGAGCACATTGCTAAAAACATCAAAAGAAATAACAAGAACTTCTTTAAGTATATCAGAAGTAGGAATCCAACCAGGAGAGCAGTTGGACCACTAGATAGTAAAGGAGAGAAAGGGGTAATTAAAGAAGACACGGAGATTGCAGAGAGACTAAACGAATTTTTTGCTTCCGTATTCACGGAGGAAGACAGAAGACACATGCCAGTAGCTGAGCCTGTGTTTTCTGAAGAGTTAAACTGTACAGAAATAACCAAGGAAGAGGTCCTGGCATGTCTTAATAAACTAAATGTTAACAAGTCACCGGGACCAGATGGTATTCATCCAAGAGTCCTTAAGGAACTCAAATGCGAAATTGCCGACCTTCTAGCAAAAATATATAATCTTTCCCTAACATCAGGCTCCGTACCTGAGGACTGGAGGGTAGCAAATGTAACACCAATATTCAAAAAAGGATCCAGGGGTGATCCAGGCAACTACAGACCAGTTAGCTTAACGTCAGTTCCGTGTAAGGTGATGGAAACCATTATTAAAGACAAAATTAGTGTGCATATGGAGCAGCAGGCATTGCTGAACAAAAGCCAGCATGGCTTCTGCAAAGGTAAATCATGCCTCACAAATTTGTTGGAATTCTTTGAGAGTGTCAATAAACACGTGGATAAAGGTGAACCAGTAGACATTGTCTATCTGGACTTTCAGAAGGCTTTTGACAAAGTCCCACATCAAAGGCTACTGAGTAAACTCACCAGCCATGGAATAAAAGGACAGGTTCTGTCCTGGATTTGTGACTGGCTTAAGGGCAGAAAGCAGAGAGTAGTAGTAAACGGCAATTTCTCAGGGTGGAAAGAAGTAAAAAGTGGGGTCCCTCAAGGCTCAGTACTGGGACCAATGCTTTTTAATTTATTCATCAATGATCTAGAAAAAGGGGTACATAGTAAAATAGCAAAGTTTGCTGATGATACTAAATTATTTAGGGTAGTAAAATCTGAAAGAGATTGCCAAGAGCTCCAGAGGGATCTCTTAGCATTGGGTGAGTGGGCAACCAAGTGGCAAATGTGCTTTAATCTTAACAAGTGTAAAGTAATGCACATTGGGGCCAAGAATCCAAATTACGTCTATAAACTGATGGGGTCTGAGCTTTCTGCAACACGCCAGGAAAGGGATCTCGGGGTTTTGGTGGACAGTTCAATGAAGGTGTCAACCCAGTGTGCGGCAGCAGCAAAAAAAGCAAATTCAATGCTGGGAATAATTAGGAAGGGAATAGAAAATAAGTCAGCAAGTGTCATTTTGCCCCTTTATAAATCTATAGTGAGGCCACATTTGGAATACTGTGTACAATTCTGGTCACCACACCTCAAAAAGGATATTGTGGAACTAGAGAAGGTGCAGAGAAGGGCAACCAGAATGATTAAGGGTCTGGAACACCTCCCTTACGAAACCAGGCTGCAACGTCTAGGCCTCTTCAGTCTGGAGAGACGGCGTTTGAGAGGGGACCTGATTGAAGTATATAAAATTATGCACGGCATAGAAAAGGTGGATAGAGAAAATTTCTTTTCCCTATCGCACAACACTAGAACCAGGGGGCACTCTATGAAGCTGATGGGTAGGAGCGTAAGGTCTGACAGGGGGAAGTATTTCTTCACACAGAGGGTCATCGGCCTATGGAATGTGCTGCCAGAAGAGGTGGTGACAGCTACCAGTCTGGATGGCTTTAAGGTAGGGTTAGACAAATTTATGGATGACAGATGTATCAATGGCTACTAGAACGAATGCCTAGGTGCATCTTTCAGGCTGAGGGGGGGGGAGGAAATGGGGCGCTTCTAGGGCCATCTGCTGGGACTCGAGAGCAGGAGAAGGTTTGTCCTTGTCTCTGCTTGAGATGCCCATGAGCATTTGGTGGGCCACTGTGTGCGACAGGATGCTGGACTAGATGGGCTGTGGCCTGATCCAGCAAGGCTTCTCTTATGTTCTTATGTTCTTATGTAACCCATCTAATCCAGCATCCTGGGCCTGTTCACACTTGGCTTTATTCTGGAATATATCCTGGAACAAGGGCCTGCTGTCCACGTGCTAGTGCAGATTACAGCAGGCCCCAGGTGAGGCCTACCAGAGTCTGAATGAGCATGTGCACTACAGACCCCTATCCTGAGATATACTCCAGAAAAAGGCCAAGTATGAACAGGTCCCCTGTCACACACAGTGGCCCATGGGCATCTCAAGCAGAGACAAGGACAAACCTTTGCCTGCTCTCAAATCCCAGCAAATGGCCTTAGAAGCACCCCACATTCCTCCCCCCAGCCTAAAATATGCACCTAGGCATTCATTCTAGTAGCCATTGATACATCTGTCATCCATAAATTTGTCTAACCCTACCTTAAAACCATCTAGACTGGTAGCTGTCACCACCTCTTCTGGCAGCACATTCCATAATCCGATGACCCTTTGGGTGAAGAAATATTTCCCCTTGTTGGATCCGACTCTCCTACCCATCAGCTTCATAGAGTGCCCCCTGGTTCTAGGGTTGTGCAATAGAGAAAAGAAATGTTCTCTATCTATCTTTTCTATACAGGGCATAATTTATATACTTCAATCAGGTCCCCTCTTGAACGCCGTCTCTCCAGACTGAAGAGGCCTAGACGTTGCAGCCTGGTTTCGTAAGGGAGGTGTTCCAGACCCTTAATCATTCTGGTTGCCCTTCTCTGCACCTTCTCTAATTCCACAATATCCTTTTTGAGGTGTGGTGACCAGAACTGTACACAATATTCCAAATGTGGCCTCACCATAGATTTATAAAGAGACAAAATGACACTTGCTGACTTATTTTCTATTCCCTTCTTAATTATTCCCAGCATTGAGTTAGCTTTTTTTGATGCTGCTGCGCACTGGGTTGACACCTTTATTGAACTTTCCACCAAAACCCTGAGATCCCTTTCCTGGAGTGTTGCAGAAAGCTCAGACCCCATCAGTTTATAGACATAATTTGGATTCTTGGCCCTGATGTGCATTACTTTGCACTTCAGGACACCTTCAGGATAATAGGGAGAAGCTTCCAAGGCAAGGGGGAAAGAATTGGGTGATCCCAAGACTCTCAGCAAGGGACATGTGTGTAAGTGGGGTTTTCCCATGCTGAAGGCACCTCATCACCTTGATTCAGATCACAATAGCCATATCACTGCTGTGAGCTGAAGCAAGAACCCGTTGGTATGGACACAGTGTCCACCATATCAACCACCATACACCAGTGCCAGCAGCCTCATGGCCAGGCCATGTAAACGGCCCCTCCCATTGGCTAGATCTCATGAGGTGTGACTCCCACTTCAAAATGTGTTGATGAGGTGTCATGCACACATAAGCATAGTCTGTATTATCAGATTGTTCTCTAAACTAGTTTTCTCCCTGCAAAGAGCAGATCACTTGGGACAACCACCGCCCCAGTTTCTGTATTGACTTACAGGCATTCTTAGGAAATAGCTTTCTTCTCAGCAGCAATTTTTAAAAAGCAATTATTAATATTTCACATTCAACCACATTAAACAAAAAAAAATTTGAAGCATGTGATACATTTGTTGAGCAATTAGGAAAGGCTTTCCAAGGTTAATCTCTTATGTAATACTGCATACATAGTGAGTAGGCTGGAATGAATGCTTATGTGTCCAACCAAACACCTAACAAGGATTTGGATTAGCAAAAACACATTATCTTCCAAGTACTATATATATTGCACCATCTTCCTTTTTTCTTTCTGTATCAATCTCTATTGTGCATATTCTCTTAGTGTTAAAGATACCTAAGACTGATTAATCTAGTCAACTTTTCCTGTATCTCTGCATTTTGCTTTAATAATTCAAATGTATCACTTTTCAGCTGATTTCTTTCAAAACTGCATTTCTGAAAATGACCTGGATGAAATGAATATTGAAATAATGCGCAATAAATTGTACAAGGTAAACCTTATATGGAATTAGCTCTGAAACTGAAAGGGAGGGGGTTGGTGGAATGTATTTGATTGATAAAAAAAGAAATGGCACTGTGTGTTGTATAATAAATCAACAAGAGAATAATCTGTGAATGACGCCCCCACCCCACCCCCCAAAAAAATGTCCAATGCATTTCAGGGCAGAAGATCTTTTTCTCATGTGCAAACATATACACTCACACTCCTTGTGAATGTATATAGACAGACGTGCATGTATACTTATGTATAACTTTTCAAACTTGGAACACAAGGTTGCCCACAAATTTGTTAATATCATGAGAAAAAAATAATATTGGATTCAAAAGTGTGAGGTGACAGATGGACATACACAGAAAGATTTTTTTTTAGTAAATTTTGCTGTCACATAAGCAAGTTTAATGCATTTTGTTTCTTTTAGTAGTATGCAAAATTTAGTAAATGTACCACTTCACATTGCTCTATCTTTGTAAAGTGCCTAAGATATTGTTAAGCTCACTGCTAACAAAGAGTATGCCTTTTCCAAAACATAGGGCATTGTTAATTAAATTTCTGATATTCTAGGCCTGTTACATAGTCAAATGATGGCACATGAAACACAGATATGAATGGAATATCCTATAGATTTCATGCCCTAATTCCTAAGGGTACTTTGAACTGTATTTTTTTTAAAAAAACAAAGAGGATATATTCAAGTGGTTCTGTATCTATGTCTTGGCACTATGTGTAAAAGGCATGCCCAATCTGACTGAGGGTGGCTCCAGATGGTCAGAGGCAACTGCAGAATCAGAAAGAAGATCCCGTATTTGCCTTTTCCTGCTGCCACCAGACAGGGGAGGCCGTTGATGTACCAGCTATGAAGCTTCCTTGATCTTCCAAATACCATGACCTTAGATTTATCTTTGTTTATGTGTAGAGCGTTTTTTGCACAGTATTCACCAAATTTGCTTAGGGACCTTCTAAGACAGGGGAGGCAATTGAGGGCTTTTACTTCTTATCTGCCAACTCCTTTCATTTTCATTCCTTGGCAAATACCTGGAAGCCAGACAACACCTGCCCCCACTTCCTTATGTTTTTTTTTCTTTTCCCATGCTTGGCTGGCTTCCAGGTATTTGCAAAAACATGAGAACAAAAGGAGCTGTCAGGCAACAGGTAAGTATAGCTATGATGGGAAACCTGGCATTGCTATTGGCTTTCCTGTAGTAATGATATTATAGGATATTGCCCTGATATTTGGAGATTATATTGAGAATGCCACAATGACATGTACCATTCCCAATATGATCCCAAGTGGCATCTGGAGGCACTAAGAAGATACAGCATATAAGATTTTGGCAGGTCCAGATGAAGGCTCCATTAGGAATAAAATAGGAAGTCTAA
Organism: Aspidoscelis tigris stejnegeri; assembly: GCA_023333525.1. Taxonomy (NCBI): domain Eukaryota; kingdom Metazoa; phylum Chordata; class Lepidosauria; order Squamata; family Teiidae; genus Aspidoscelis; species Aspidoscelis tigris. The sequence continues at coordinate 32,788,944 of JALMGA010000004.1, read as the reverse complement.
GTCCAGGGTCATGAACAATTAAGCATACCCCTACTATACCCACCTAGCATCCTCCCAGCTATCACTTCAATTCTATTGGTCATAGCAGCTCTATAAATATCCACCCCATCATAAGCCAGTTCAGAAAGTGTCAATGCCACTTTTTCATCTTGATATTTAAAGTGATATTGGCTTTTCATCAACAACACACCCACCCATACCCAAGGGCCTTTTGCAAACTTCAGCGCTGAACACACTGATGCCATGCAAAACGCAAACCAACCCTCACTTCCAGACTAGGGTTTTTCCACAGACTTCAGTGCAATTCCACATTATAGTAGACCAGCTAACATACTAGGAGCCTCCTTTCCACACACTGGTGCAATCTAAGGGAGGCCGCATATAGAGTCATTCTTAAAGCACGCATAAGGGAGATTCCTAGTATGTTTGCTGGTCTGATATACCAGCCAGTGTGGAATTACCCTTATTGTCACAATTTGTTGAATGCATAATAGTGAACCCAGTTCAGAGATTCTGTGTTTTAGAAGGATCTTCTGTAATCATGAGACTCAATGGGGTGCTTTATGTTCCACGTTGTTCCCAATGACTAGAACATTTGAATGTTTCAGGTTGTATTTTGCCAGTGAAGCTGTCTAGATCAGTGAAGCATTTTGTGATTTTGCCTTTTGGTACACAGTTCTGCTAAACCTACTTAGCACTAAACATTGCCAACTGAATTTGGAAGCATCTGCACAACTGGGTAGCAACATACCTCAGAATACAACTATTCCACTTTGCACCTTCTGAGACCATTTCCAAACTTCCCTAACTGGACCTGTTTAACAAGACTGTGCCAGTGTTTCCCATTCCACAGGCAAAGGTTGCCATCCACATTACAAAGGGTGAAATGTCAGTGATCTGCTCCAGCACCTGCAGCAGTGTGGTCACACCTGCCCAGTCCTAGATAAAGTGAAATGTACTATTGGTGCAAGCATTCCTCACCATTCAGCACAATTTCCCCTTGCCTCCATTGTCCAAATGTTATGTGCAGTGTACAAGAGTGTTTGCAAAGAGGAATGAAACTCACAGTTCCATCTTTGAAGCTCGTGCAAGCTTTGAAGATGAGGCTACAGTGATGGAAGTGCTACTACCTGGACTGGAACAGGTAGCATTGGATCACTTGTGGAACAGGTCCACCACTGAGTCAGTCCAGGAAGACCATAGGACACTGTTGGGCCTTGACAGTGACTTCCATCTGTGGAAGAAGTAGTCCATCATTCATGTTTCAGCATACAGGGTAAGTGCAGAAAGGCCCAAGATGTTGTTTGAGTCAACTCCCACAATTCTTTGTCTTTCATCATGCTGGCTGAAGGTGATGAGAGATGGACACTAGACTAACATCACCTTTGTTTTCCTCCTGAATTGAATAAATACAATTTTCAGTTCTTCCAAACCTCTTAACAAATGCTTTATTTTTCTGTCTCACTTATTAGTCTTATCTTGAAGCGTTCTATGCCTTCTGCAAAAAACAAGGTGGAACTACTGCAGACATAATGTGCCCTCTCTTAGAGGTAAGACATCAGTCTCTGTTTATCTGGACTAGTGATGGATTAATCAATATTATTCCAGCATTTTGTCCTGCTAGCAGATGTGATTGTCCAAAAATGCTTTCTGAAGTTATTTTTAACTTGCTAGCATTGGTCCACAGATTGGGAGGGAAGCAGGTAGAGAGGCAAGCTGAGGTAAGGCAACAGCACATTGAAAAGCCTCCCTATAATTTGTCTGGACTATGATTTATAGTCTGTTTCATGCTGATTCCAGTTAGATCAGGCATCCATTTATCGTACAGACTTGAGTTGTTCACATGCTATTTTCAAAGCCAAACCTGGAATCAAATTCTGGACTTCCATTTGTTTTAAATGTGTCTATTATGTTTTGGATTAACTAACTGAATACACAATATGGTTCTTGCGTTTTTAATTGCTTTATACATTTTTACCAGCTGCATTGAAGAAAGCATATGGAATTCTTAACTCATTATGACACACGGAAATCCTCTATGTAAACATGCTTTGCAGATGGGAAGGATGAATCTGTATGAAAAGGAAATGGATTGAGCATGTATACTTAATAATTCTTCCTCTCTACCCAAAGTTCCTATTGGGGTGTTCCCAGTGTATGTTTAAGAGCATAACATGCCTATTTGTATTTCCATGTCTCAATACAGTACAACTACATGCTTAAGATACAATTGAAACTTTGAGAGTCCTGTTGTTGTCATTTATATCTTCTAAATACTCTCTTGATCTGAGATAAGTTTGGTAGTAACTATAGAAAGTGGATTTTCAAGAATTCTGCCCTAAATTGACTTGCTAACTATCTACTTTAGCAAACAAAACATTTGTTTGGGCAGCAGGCAAAAACATGTTTGACTTCCTTGGATTTTCAGACTGTATATGTCAAACAAACTTCAGTGCTACTTAATTAGAATTGCTGCGCTGATGTGAATTCCTAATTCAGAGAACCTATTGCATTCCAGATGTAGGGCTACGGTTCTCATAATCCCTAAGCATTGGCCATTCTGGATTGTAGGAGCAGGGATTCCACAATATCTGGAAGGCCACATTTACTACCTTTTCCAAACCTCACACAAAGTAGAATCTAATTTTCAAGTCACACAAACCTTGTGCTCCTATTGCAATTCTATTGATAAGAAATACTGTGCAGTGCAATTTAAATGTAAGGCTTCACAGGATTTAATAATGGCTCCAAGGCCTCACCTTCGCTTGTGTGAATTGTGAACAAACTACATGTCACAAGTGTGAGCTGCATGCCCAATTCACACAAATGTTCAGAAAGTGGAAGCTGGCATGGTATGGCCATTGCCAAATCAGTCCAGAATTCTATACAAGTTTGGGGAGGATGATTCATAATCAGCTAATACTGCATTTTTTTTTCCATTTAAGAATCTTATTTCTGGGAAACAATAGCCATACTATTTATTTATTATTGTTATTTGTATTTCTAGCCCACCCTATACCTGAAGCTCTTAGGGCAGGTAACAATGTTTAAAATCAGACGTATATTAAAACAACAATGGTAGATATTAAAACAGTAACAGTGTCTGTATAAGAGACAGTATATTCCCATTTAACCAAGGATAGGGCAAAGAGGTGCATAAACATACAGTGAAGGAACCTGATGCACCTCAAGGGGGAGACTATTCCCAAGCCTAGTAGTTCAGTTGTACTGATTCAATGATCCATAGTTAGTCTGGAATGCAGAATTAAAATGATGGATTCTATAAAAATGAATAAGCATAAGTTATCAACAAATCAATTAACAATATGCTATATCAATAGGTGGATGGGGACAGGAGCATCAATAGCTGATTGGTTCAGATGATGAGTTAATGCAGCGTCCTTCTGATGTATTAAATTTTTAATTGTTGAAAATTATAATCTGTTCTGTTCTATTGAGTTTGAAGCTGACAGGCGTGCGTTCATTATCACCATTAATTCCTTTGGAACTGAACTAAGCAAAGAAGACAGACAGGAGTTGTATCCAACATGTGGGAAACTGTATCCAGAAGGCTTAGATATGCTTGCCAACGCAGAGGATTATGAGCAAGTGAAAGGCGTGGCGGACTACTACGCTGTATGTAAATACAAAATAGTTCTCAACAAAAGCTTACTGTGTCTACAACATTCCATGCCTTGTCCTGCTAAAGAGAGAACATTAGGTACTTGTTCAGCCAGCTTCTAAACAAAGCAGGGCAATGAGAGTCCTGACTCTCAATGTCCCCGTCTAAGGACTGTGCATGGAACAGTTGCCAAGAGTTAAGTTGCTCCCATTGTGTGGATCTTGCCTGTTCAGATATGAGAAGCTTCACAGACTCATTTCTCACTACTGCATGTGCTTCGTAGTTTGTGGGCAGAACTAGACTGGAGAGCTGAAGAGGAATTTGGGGCTCCCACACCTTCCACAGACTGCAGGTGTAGTTTTTGTGACAGTGAAAAGTCCTAGTTATCCTTTGATAATCCCTTGTTTGGGTGTCATGTTAGATCAGAGGCATTGTGTATTTTGTTTGTCAAGATGGATTACCTATGCAGAATTATTGTAGCTTTTTAGAAATCACCTGCCTTCTCTGTTGTAGCCAGGTGTACCTGAGCTCCAGTTTAGGCAGGAAACAGAGAAGCAGTGACTATTGCTGTAGTAAACAGGGAACAGGAACATTACGGGTGGATTATCTTATTGCTATAGAGGAAACCATTTACTTCCAATGGCCACTTCTCTCTTGCCTCCGAAACCTGGACCTCAGGTAAATATGGTTACATTGCAGGAGGCAGGTCACTTTAAAATGGCTTTGAGTTTATAGGAGGACATAAAATAGGAATGTACTCCCCTTTGCTTGACTAACCACATGAAGTGCTGTGATTTGATCACTGTGTTGACAAACTCAGATTGTGAACATTTAGCCAGTACTGTCAAGGTGAGCTGTGAGTGCTAAGTGGACAAAACTGTAGTCTATTTGTGGCTTCTGTGACTGTCCACAAATCCATCCATCCATCCATCCATCCATCCATCCATCCATCCATCCATCCATCCATCCACCCATCCACCCATCCATCCATCCATCCATTCTGCCCTATACCCGGAGGTCTCCAGGCAGGTAACAACATCTAAAATCAAACATCATTTAACATCATTAAAACATTAAAACAAATTAGCTAGGTTTGCACTTACCTTTCTAGAATGGTCTTCAAAGCCCATTCTAGGCTGATGTACAATGGAAACAGTTGGGTTCTTTCACATATTGAGTGCTGGAATAGGTCTGTTATCTGTCAAGTGGCTATAGCAGTGCAAATGGCAAGCCTGAAATTGTCCTGGAGGTAGGTTTGAAAAGGCCCATAGCATTGCTAATCTGTTTTATTTGTGAGCTGATTCCCACCCCCTTTTCCTTTTTCTGTAACTGTGTTTTGAACACAGTACAAGAAAAATACAACTACAGGAAATCTGTTGTCAGTTTTGAATACATTCATTCCACTGTGTGCAAGTGCATTGAAAGGCTTGGAAAACCCTTGAAAAATAATAACCCATTATCACCACTTTGCTGATATGTTTTTGTACACACATGTATGAAACAGTCTTATAGTAAAATTATTGGTCAAGTTGGGGGATTAGTATAAAGACACATGGAGATGGCTGCCAACTCTGATCACTTTAAAAGGCAATTATACCAATCCATGGCTGCTAAGCACGATAGTTATTTAGTGCCTCAGGAGTAATCAAGATTGTTTTTCTTCCAGGAATACAGAGCTTGTTTTGAAGCTGTAGGAGGAAGTTCAGGAGATAAGACATTAGAAGATGCCTTTTTTGAATATGAGGTAAGAAATGTTCTTTCCACTGTGGAGAGCCATGTTGACAGCCTTCCTTTGCCTTTGCCTTACTTAGATTAGGTTGTAAAGAAAGTAGAAATGGGCTTTCAGGAAATGGCCTGGCCAAGAAGGACTCAATGTAGTTCAGTTCCTCAATTGCCATGAAGCTGAAAACAAAAGCAGCCAAGAAGTTGAACAAAGTCTGGTCTACCGGCAAGTGCAGAGAGGCCCCTCCCCTCCTAGTATGCTCTGCCTGCATAGGACGAAGCATACACCAGACTAGGATGCCTAAACTGGTGTCCTAGTCTGGTCTACTGATAGATTTCTTTTGGAGGGTCTACAGGCACATTAAAAGGGTGGTACACTAGATCACAGAGGAATGCAGATGACATACCTCCATGGTCCAGGATACCACAGGGAACTCATTTCAGTTGTCCAACAAGACGTGCCACCAAAATCCCCTCCCTAAGGGGCTGGTGCAAAACAGACCATACAAATGCAGAGGGACTTGTTCCAGGCCAGGAGCAATTTGTCCCAGCTAGAGATGGATTGCTGATTCCAGTCTAGGGCAAGAGTGAAAACAGGTTAAATCAAAGGTAGTCAGTGAAGTCCACCTCACAAAAACCAAACACAACACATTTTGTAGTTTGAGGTGCAGTGGCAAATGGTGTCTTACTGAAACAAAAATGCAACAAATTTTAAAAAGCAACAATTGTGAGGACAAAATGAAAGGCAAAATAATTATTTTGTTTCTATGTAAATTCTTAATTTGCATTTGGATAGGGTAGTATATGAAAATTTTATTGGTAAGGAACAAAAGTGCCCCACCTTGTTGTTGTTTTTTAAGGAAACAATTTTTTCTTGTTTAGCACTGCTTAAGTATAGCTCAGTGGTAAAACAAACTGCCTGGAAAGCAGACCGTTGCCGGTTAGTCCCCTGCCTTTCCCCAGATGTCAGTAATAGCAAACCACTTCTGTGTCTCTGCCAAGAAAACTGAATAGAGGTGGTCATGAAGCTGGCCATGCAGTCAACCAGGATTGGGTTAGGATTCAGTATTACCCAAGAACAACAAACAACAAAGTGACCATGAGGTTGGCTGCCTCACTAACGATAGATCTCACCTTATACCCAGAAATACGTTTTGTTGGCTTTATTTACTTAACATGTTTGTATACAAATATATGCCTCTGTTCTGTTTATAAATTAAGGCAGGATTAAAATACTAAAACAACTTCCATCATCATAAATAACATTCATGGATGATGGCAGCAGAACTCCAGCAGCTTTTTGACTACACCTCATTTGTTAGTACAGATATACACTATTATCTTTTAAGCTGTTCTGAGCAACTTTACTGAAACTTCCACTGCTGTGATCATTAGAAAAGCATTTTTTTTTATAGATTATTCTTTTACTCTTCTGTTGTGCAGTGCTTTTATTTGTCAGAAACCCCAAGGTATAACTGGTTTTTATGTCTTGTGCATTTTTTAGGTCAAGATGAATGTTCTCGCATTCAACAATCAGTTCCATTTTGGGGTCTTTTATTCCTATGTAAAGCTGAAGGAACAAGAATGCCGAAACATAGTGTGGATTGCGGAGTGCATCTCTCAAAGACACAGAACAAAAATTAACAGCTACATCCCAATTTTTTAAACTACATGCAAACAGTGCATAAAAATAGACGCATGTGTTAATTAACATTTAACTTTAATGGCCACAGAACTTATATGATGAAGCAGCTCATATGAAACGACTCATTTCACAAGTTTAATAGTGATCAGTAATTGTCCAGATGTAAAGGTCTGTGAATGCCTTGTGGAAATTGTGACTGTGATGCCCTGCTGTGGGTCACTAATGTGACAATAGTTCACCCATGTAATAATGCGTACTCAATGAAGCCAGCAATCTGTAACAATCCTGATATTTTGGTAAGGCTTAATATCTATCTTTAGCATGATACTATATATTAAAACTAAAATTTCGGATTTATAGAGCAGAAACATTTCATGCAGCATTTCAGCTTACAGTGCCATTTTTGCCATAAAGTCATCTAGAAGTTCTTCTCAATTTGTTTGGGAGTTTTTGCAAAAAAAAAAAAAAGTTGGGGGATTTCTTCCCAGTATAAGCAGGAGTTTCAGAGAAGGGTTTTTTTTTCCCCAAAAGAGAGAGAGATGAGGGGGTAGAGCGTTTGCCCCCTATACATTTAAGATCAAAGTTGCCTGTTTCTGTTTTTCCCAAAACATTTCTCTCCATTTCCTAATGCTAGCTGCTCCCACCAAAACAGCATTAGTAATAATGTTGGAGATTTTTGCAGATACAGTTGCAAAGGCTGGCAAAGTACTGCGATGCAGGTGTCTTCACCTTTACAATGCCTACTGCATCCAGAACTTTCTCAGTACTTACCCTACTGCTGGGTAAGTGCAGTCGCTGGGATTGCACACCTGCAGCTGCACCAGCCTGCCCCAGGCTCTGTCTGCCCAAAAGAGGTTCAAATGGAGCCATGCTGGGCAATCCCAGCTGGCAGCTAGTATAGCTGTAGAGTACATTTTTGGGCTCTACAGCTAGATGAATGGGGTATGTGCAGTGATGCTTCTAGAAGCAGCTCCACACAGTGTCTATGTTCCACGTGGGAGCAGCCTCCAGCTGTCTCACCAAAGCTGATGCGAATAATTAGGAAGTGAATAGAAAACAATAGAAAGGCCCCGTTCCCATTACAAGCTTAAAACGGTTTTCCTAAACCAAAATAAAAGAACCGGATGCAAACACGAATTTGCCTGATCCCATTACTTTCAACTTTAATCGTGTTTGATCCCGATTCTGAAAGCACTTGAAAACTTCATTTGGGAAAGCGTATCTTTTTCTCCCCGCCCATTGCCAGTCATGGTGCCCACCCCCTCTGATTGGGGTTCCTCCTGCCATAAAATTTTTGATCTGACAAGGGTGGGGAGTTCCTAGAGTGCTATTGGGGGAGGGAAACCCTAAACACGCATTCTCATCCCGCTAAAACAGTACCGTTCCCACAGTGAGAAATGTAAACCGTTTAAAATGCAAGAACAGGAGCGAGACCGGTTGAAATGAGTGTTTTATTTACAACCCTTTGGGGCTATTTAACATGCAGAAAGCTGTTAAGCCAACCTGACGTGGGGACTGTGAGGATTGAAACCATTTCCAAAACGTTTTAAGTTTGTAATGGGAACAGGCTGCAAGTGTCATTTTGCCTCTTTATAAATCTATGGTGAGGCCACATTTGGAATATTGTGTACAATTCTGGTCACCACACCTCAAAAAAGATATTGTGTTACTGGAAAAGGTGCAGGAAAAGGAACCAGAATGATTAAGGGTCTGGAACACCTCCCTTTGAAACCAGGCTGCAATGTCTAGGCCTCTTCAGTCTGGACAGACAGCGTTTAAGAGGGGACCTGACTGAAGTATATAAAATCATGCACTGTATAGAAAAGGTGGATAGAGAAAATTTATTTTCTCTATCACACAACACTAGAACCAGGGGGCACTCTATGAACCTGATGGGAAGGAGAGTCAGCTCCGAAAAGGGGAAGTATTTCTTCACCCAGAGGGTCATTGGTTTATGGAATTTGGTGCCGGAAGAGCTGGTAACAGCTACCAGTCTAGATGGCTTTAAGGTAGGGTTAAACAAATTTATGGATGACAGATGTATCAATGGCTACTCAACCTGCGGGTCACGACCCCATGGAGGTCGATCTACTCTTTCACAGGGGTCATGTAAGACCATCGGAAAACACATAGGAACCGAGACACCGATCCTCTATCCGTCTCCAGGCGGGTCCACCCACGTGCAGATACGAGTACCTGGTATGATGACATCATCACTCCAACCCCATCACATGCACCCCATAGAAATACAGTAGAGAGCAGCTACTATGTAGAAAGCAGCAGTATTGGAGGTAAAATGACACTTTTATATTCAGCTGTGGTTGATGTGAATACTATGCTTTAATTATGTTCAATTTGTAACAATGAAAATACATCCTGCATATCAGATATTTACATTATGATTCATAACAGAAGCAAAATTACAGTTATGAAGTAGCAACGAAAATAATTTTATGGTTGGGGGTTAGGGTTAGGATTAGGATTAGGTTGGGGGTCACCACAACATTAGGAACTGTATTAAAGGGTCATGGCATGAGGAAAGTTGAGAACCACTGTACTAGAATGAATGCCTAGGTACAACTTTCAGGCTGGGGGGGGGGGGGGAAGCAGGATGCTTCTAAGGCCATTTCCTGGGATTCAAGAGCAGGCAAAGGTTTGTCTTTGTCTCTGCCTGAGATGCCCATGAGCATTTGGTGAGCCACCGTGTGCGATGGGACACTGGACTAGATGGGCTGTGGCCTGATCTAGCAGGGCTTCTCTTATGTTATGTGTAACCCTGGGTCAGAAACCGCACGTTAAGAAGCTTCAGGTTGGCAGTTGTTACTATAAGCAGCAGGAGGAGGTTATAGAGGAAGGCTTTCCTTCCATCTCTGAAGTAAGAGCAGGATCCAGATGCAGCAGCAAAGGAAGAAGCCAGGGTGAAAAAGCAAGCTGTTGGCCTCTCTTTGGAATATGTGGCAGAATCCTTCCCTGTGTGCTGAAGATGTAAATAGAGATGTGTAAGGTTCAGTTTGCATTCAAATTAGATCAAACAGTTTATCAAACTGAACATCTGTTGTTTTGATAGCTAGAAATTCAATCGAACTAAACCAATCTTCTGCTTATGAACACAAGCAATTCAAACTGTTCATGCTTGCCTTATTTTTGCCTTTGAAAAGGGCTTTTTCCAAAGGAAAAAAAAATGGTTAGCTCATATTTCTGAATCAGTTAGAATTGAATATGAACAAACTTTTAGTCAATTAATCACTTTGCTATCAAAGCAAACTACAGGGTTTGGTTCTATGGCAAATTGGAAACATGATTTTAGTTTGTGCACATCTCTAGGTATGGACTGTATCTTCTCTACAATGATGCCACAAACTGTCACTGTACTAGTGCATATAATATATATAATCCAGTTTAACAACTCTGACAAACCAGAAAGGAGCTGGAACATTTATTTAAGCCAATTTCACCACTCTTTTTTCATCTAAACAGTTAGACAGTACTTGCCAGCATTTAATGAAGTTTATCTTCAGAGTGATGAAAATATGCCTGGAAGAGTCCTGTTTAACAGAGTAGTACTAGAATAGAGGGATTTTCGCACTGCAACGCGTTCCAAATGGAACACGTTCAGGCGGGAAGCTTAAGACAGCTCCGGGCGCTTTCACCGTTCACACACAGGCGCGCCGGAACACGTTCCGGCGCGCCTGTGTGTGAATGGTAAAAGCGCCCGGAACTGTCTTGGCCGGCAAAGGCCGGCCAGGGGCGCGGAGACAGCTGCGGAGGCAGATCGGCAATCAGCTGATTGTCAAACAGCTGATTGCCAAACCTGCGCTGGCGGGGGAGGCGGGCCCGCGGCTGTTCGGGAGCGAGAAGCATGCGCGAATCCTTCTCCTCCCGAACACCTGCGGGCAGTTCGTCCGCGCCCGAACGCATGTAGAGCACTTCAAAGTGCTCTACATTTGGAACGTGCGAGAGACAGCTCCGGACACGAGGCGGCGCAAGCCCCGCTCGGGCAATGCGAATGCCTCGTCCGGAGCTGTCTTCCACGCGTACCGGAAAGGCCTGTGCGAAAAGGCCTTAGATCTCTGCAGCTCTGCTGGCCACCATTTTCACAATCCAGACAGGGAGCTGATGTGGAAGGTCATCTTTGGAAGGATGTCAATTTCTCAGGGCAAAAGTAAAAAGCCCACCCAGAACTGGCAGTTACAGCCAAAATTCCACATATTGGGATGTCTTCAGGCCAATGCCGCATGCCAGATGTTGACCTAGGGATAGCTTCTTTGGAAGGAGGCTCAAAGAGCCAAAATGCCCCTCCCAGATCTTCAGGGAGGTAGAGTGCAACCCCTTTCTTGGAGCCATGAGCCAAATGCAGTCCACTTAGAGAGGCCCAGGACTGCCAGGTATCTTATATGAGAACCCTGGGCTCTCTATAGCATTTTGGAGCAGAAGAGCCCTATGTAAATGGTGGAAATCACCTTTTTTATTAATCAAAGTGGGGAGAAACATTTTAAACAACTAGGTCAGGATACAGGGGGCTGGTTTATAATTAACCTGGAAAGGGTTAATCCCCTCCTCTGCTGTCTGGTCTGTTCCTGCTCTTTCTCAGTGGCACCAGCCTAAGCAATATGCTTGTAAGTTCAAGATGCTTAGTAGGCTTCAAACTGTACCTTAAAAGGAGAATAAAAAACATTCATTTCATGTACCAGATACATTTTGTGAGTTAAATTCCAGGATTCTTATCATGCCTTTTTGAATGATAAAGGCCCAAGAGGAAATGAAAATAAACAGTTATCCGGCTTAAAAATTAAATTAGTGTTTAAAACCATATTATAGAAACTGGAGATTCAGCTTTATTGGGATGATCATACCAAAAAAAAGTGATTTTAAAATCAAATGAATAATAAAATACTTTCCAGAAAATAACTATAGCTCCATTTACTGCCATTTAAGTTGCAATTAAGCAATTATCAGAAAATGTAACAAGATAAGTGCTGTTTGTGTGTTTTTAAATGGATACAATTACCTGCCTTTTTGTGTAAGATGGGGCTGCAATAGAAATGGCAAAGGACTTCTATATTTTTGCCAGGAAAACTGCATAGATTTCTCCATGAAATCACTAGGAATAAGTTTGACCTGAGGGAATCTTTATCTCTACTTTTGTGTGATAGATGATGCATTTACACATTTAAACAAATGGGAAGATTTCCTGCTGGAATTTAAAGCTAAATATTTCATGTGAAATTACTATATTTCATATCCTTTGCATGAAATAACTCTCTAGTTCAGAGTAAACAAACACGATGGTTTCATTTAATGATTGTATTTTCATAGATCCTATCTATGGCCTCTTTGCACTTGACTACAGGGGCTTATGTTTGAACCACAAGTGTTGATGTTATCTCCAGATTAACTGCTGGCACTAGTCTGGTCTGTCCTGGACCATCAGTATCACTATGGCAATAGCCGTAGCAGCTTCTGCCACGTGTCCAGTTGTTGCCATGGTGATGTGATGCGGTGCACATTTGCACCAGAAAAAGGTGTGGACACTGTATAAACTGCTCCACAGCTTCGGAAGATTGGGCATGCTCTGAAACACTCCAAGACAGAGGCAGTGGTGTGGTGCATGAACCACGTGACCCAGACTCGCCCAGAGCATAGCCCAGAGGTAAGTGTGGACAGGCCTTACCTATCTAACTCAGGGTGATTTCGCACTGGCAGTTATAATGGACTAACAAGCATACTAGGAAATTCGCTTCCACACAGTGGTGCAGTCAAAGTGGGGACCCAAGCCCAAGGGGTGGTCTAAGAAAGCAGGGTTTAAGGGGATGGGGAATTCCTTAAACTACACTAGCATGCAGAAGGGAGGCTCCTAGTATCCTTGCTGGTCTGGTATACCCACCAGTTTGGAATTGTTCTTCATCTGTTTTATAAAAGTAAAACACACACAATCAGAGTACTACAGGGTGGGTCACAATAAAACCAATATAAAACCCAATTAAAAATGAACTGATTAAAACAAATAACCGTTCCTGAAGGGAGAAGGGAAGCTATTGTACAATGAAAACACTGTCCAGAATATAAGGCTATACCAGTTTTTCTCTTTGACCCATTAATGGATTTAAGGTGAAAGTCTGCATTTTATTACTGGGGAATATCAATGATGCTCTGCTTAATATAGATATGTCTATTAGATATCATGGCTTTTTCTGGACTTATGGTTTGGTAATTTGGATCACTGTGTCCCACTGGTTCAACTTATCTGGAGGCCTATTGATATGGATTTCTTGGAAATCGGATCAGCCCCTTCTGCACTGATGGTGCTGATCTGGTCTACAGCTCCCTACAGCTTTGCAGCTGATCCTTCATACCTTCAAAGGCTAGGAATGAAGTCCCTAGCCTTGGAGACTTGGTGTGGGGTATGTGCTTTATGGAAGCATGCAATGACATGCTGTGGAAAAGCATGCCCAGTAGTTTGGGATCACGGAAACATGCTACCTGCATACTTCCCATGATGTGGAAACAAGGCCCTTGTTATGGTTGTAAACCCAATTAAACGGGTCTACAACAGATCCAGATGAAGGATTTTCTTAATCTGAATTACTAGTGAGTGCAGAAAGGGCCCATATCTCACTCATGTGCTAGCAGGAGGTCAAGACTCCTGCAACTTTAATAATTGCACAGAAGAAGGAAATCCTGTATATGTTTCCTATAAGATAAGCTATATCTTCTTAAATTTTATCTCCTGTACAGAAGCACTGACCTTCTTTTCTTCCAGCTACCCTATATTTTATGCTAATATTTTAATGCTGCTATACAAATCAATGGTGCAACCACATCTGGAGTACTTGTGCCATTTTGGTCACCTCGTTTGAAAAAGGATATAGCAGATTTGGAAAAGATCCAAAAGAAGGCGACTATGATGATTAACAGGATCTTTATTGTGAGGAAATGTTGTAGCAGTTTAGCTTTTTATTCTAGAAAGGTAAAGAGTGAGAGGAGACACATACATAAATGTATGCATGTTTTTTTCTAATGGATAGTCAAACTTTGGAACTTGCTTCCACAAGATGTGGTGTTAGCTACTAGCTTAGTGGGTTTTAAAAAGGTTTTGGAAGTATTTCTGGAAGTCATAGTAATCAATGGCTATTAGCCCTGATGACAGGAGGAATATCTCTGCAATGGAATGTGGTTTACCTCTAAAAATTGTCTGCTGGAAGCCTGAGAGCAGAGCAAGATAGGAACTCATGTGCTGCTGATTGACCACTGCATGAACAGACTGCACTAGATGGGCCATGGGTCCATTTCTTACACTTAGTTTTCATTGCACATATGTAGGAAAATGTAACACTATAAGACACCTACAGGCAGTTACAGTATTCCAATGTGGACTTTCTGCTGTCTCTGACATTCACTCCATGCTCCTATCTTCGGTTCTTCGTGTCTCCTCTGATAAATATTCAGTATTTGGCACCGACTGCACTTAGTTTTCCTCTTCCATGGAGGATTTCTTCTGTTTTGTTTCTCAACCAAGTAGTATTAATCTCCAGTTCAATGATGCTAACACAGACGGCTTATGTACTGAAGAGACCGTTTTGACTAGAAGCAACAACATTCACAGCTTGAACACTGAAAATAGAGGGACTGATAGTCTTGCATTTCATTGGCTGATTGGCTTGTTTTTCTGAGACAGTTTAGGCATATGATTCATGGAATAGGCAGGTGTGCCAGGGAACTCACTCTACTTGGCATACCAGTTACGTTATGAAGCTCTGAGCAGCCGGCTAAGGGGCTTTCCTAGAGTATCATAGCCTGAGGTTACCCAATTCTTCTCATCTATCCCTCAGGCACAAATAACAGTGAAGGGAAAAGAGCAATCACTTCAGAGTTCTGAGGCCTTTTCACACTACAGCTAGTGAACGAAGGCTAGGACACGTGGGGACAGGTTCCCCTTTCACATCCAGGCAGGTCCCCATGCAGTCCTTCCTGCCTAGGTGCGAAAGAGGAATCCGTCCCCATGTGGCCTAGCCCAAAAACGCTGATGCGGGGGTGGGACACTCCTCCCAGGCCTGCCACCATTGGGTCAAATTTGACCCGGGGTGGGTAGGCCAGTCCCCTTGATTCCCCGGGTCCCTGTGGACTCTAGGGGCCTACCCAGGGACGTGCATGCGTGCACGCAACTTAACTCATCGCCACTGGGTTTGAAGTGGCGGGTCCAGCTGGTGCTGTTGTACGTCTGCGCGGACCACCGGCTCTTGATTGGCCAGTTACCTGCACCTGTGCAGAATGCCTGGCATCAAACCAGACGTTCTGCGTGGGCATGGGTAACTGGCCACCCAATAGGGTGCCTCCTTGTGTCCATTTTGGAGTAAGGAGGCATTCTTCAGAGTGAGACTCCTAACACACCTCTATTGTTGGCAGTGAAATAGACCTTCAGGTATACGGCGGGATAGAAATATAAATAATAAATAAATAAAATCCTGCCCACACAAAATGGCACTTCCATTTTCTATTGTATCCAGAAACGGAGTGGTACAATTGCCACGAGGTGGCAGAAGGCTTATTACAAGGTGCCACAGGGTGCCTCCAGACACAGGTGAAAGCTTGCAGCTTCTGCAGATCTGGCAGTCACATGATTGGTCACATAACCATCGATTGACAGTAGTGGTGCAGCAGCAGCAGCAGGGAAATGTACTGTAAAAACCTACTGTTTATTTAGGGAGGGAGAATACTGCAAAGTATTGCTTGGCCCATCTGGATGACAAGACACAGCTCTGCAGGGCTTCGCCCTCCTTGGGCAGTTTTCCATCCTTCTCTTAGGACAACAGGAAGTGTCTGCACAGAACTTTTAACTGTGTCTGGAGGCACCCATAGTTAAAGTCATCAGCAAAAAATACTACTGCTGACAAAAGCGTTTCTTTTAGTCATGTGTCTGGGACAGTACTTCATGTGGCCTTCAAACAGTTAAAAATATTTATTTCCAATGAGGAAACTTAATCAGAACCAATATTACCAAAAAGCAGAATAAAAATACATTAAAATATAATATGCACTTACTCATTATGTATCCTCTACTTGTGACACAATATGGGCTGCTCCATCGCAGTCTTTATCAGGTGCCATTCTGTTGCAGGAATATCCCTATTACCTGTAAAACAAATACAAATATTTTGTCAGCAAGAATACACCATTCATATACAAATATCCGATGTATGTAAGATGAGCAATAATGGAGTTGCATTATTATCAGGACTACTGTTACTGACATTTCTCTGTGCCCTCATCACTTTCTTTTCTCCTTTTAACACTTTGTTTACAAAGTAGTGGTTACACTTACATATTATTCAGTCACCTTGAAGACATTAAAAAAATACAGTAGGTTGTATCAACGTTGGTAGAATGGTCATACATTTTCCCCCACCAGAATATAGATAACTCCTGCAGGCTTCCACTTATAGCTGTACCCAGCATGCTGCTCCATAGCATACTGGGAGATCTCTTGGGCTTCTGTTAATGGCATCTCTGTGCTACTACTGGTTCACAGTTGCCAGTGAGGTTCCAAGATGGTGTGAAATGTTCTAAATGAGGTTTTGCTGAGTTTGGGTGATATGAATGAGTTTTCTGGCACTGCCGACTTCTAGGACACCATCATGTGTTCACATGCTGCTACTACCGAGTCTGTGAGGCCAGTAAGTCTGAAAGCTTGTTACACCAATGATGATGCTGTGGCTGGACTTCAGAGTCAAAATACAGGCACCACTTTATAACTCCTCCCAAATGGAACAGCAGATGACAGAAGCATTGAACAAAAGCCTTGTGTGAGCAACTGGACTGCCTTGGCTATGTCAGGATCCATTAGAGCTGAAAACTGATCACAGCAGCACCCTTTCTTTGCTACCATTATTATGATGCTGGTCATGCACATCTAGCAGGTTTCCTTGACTAGCCTCTGCATCCTTCATTATTGCTTCTTCCCAAGGATATGAAATAATTAGAGGCATGTCCACAGGGGGCGATGGCAATGCTGATGGTGTTCTTGATGATGATAATATGCTCTCTACCTCTGTAGGTGCCTGGCCTAAAACTGACAGCTGCTCTTTCTACGCGTACACAAATACCTGAGGTATCTCTCTTCTTGGGCATCTCATTCAAAAGCAAAACACGATCCCCAGCTCTCTCCTAATCATTAGCTCTCTCAGCTGTTTAGGGATATTAACTAGCAATTGGGCTTACAAAGGAACGGTGAACCAGAAGCACTGACAGTACAGTATGCAGGAAATTTCAAAATCATCTTCCAATGTCCCAAGTGTAGGTAAGATTTGATATTACATTTGACATTAGCAAGGCATTCGGTGTAGGGGACATCTAGCTTTTAAGCATTCCTTGTTTCTAATTTTAACTGTTGCACTCTGTACACTGTACAGAAAAGCTTAACCCTTCAGTGACACTAGGTAACACAGGAGGCAGTAATTCACTTTCTCCTAGAATACACACATTTAGCATAAAAGCATAATATTTCCATCCTTCTACAGATGATGATGATGAAGATGAAGATGATGAAGATGATGATGATGACAGACAGATAGAGAGAGAGAGTCCATTCCCATTACAAGCTTAAAACGGTTTCAAAATGGTTTCGATCCTCACAGTCCTCATGTCAGGTTGGGTTAACAAAGGGAGATCAAAGCGGACTGTTACCTTCAGTCATAGAAAGAGGTACATATTTAATGAGGCTGACTCATCCCTGCTCACAAGGAGCTAAATAATACACAGGCTCTCGCAAGGGGTTTGTCTTCGGAGCCTTTGCTAACCTTCGAAGGCATCTTCGGAGGGATTTCGGAGGGCCTTCGGAAGGACTTGGGAGATTGCACCCCCTGTTCCCAAAAATACCTGGGGTGACAGGCAGACCCCTTGTGGGTCAATCTGGATTCCCCACATGGATGCAAAGGTGTTTCCACGGCAGGGGGGTTAGCACCCATTGCTAATGGGTGCTACACCTCCTGTGGAAACACATTGGGTGCTTCCCTTAATCCGGATCTACTAGATCCGGATTAAATGAACCCATTCCTTAGATCTGGATCTTCTTAGATCCGGATCTAAGGGCTGCGCTGGAAAACACCCTTTGATTGGGTGGCCTCTAGACCCCATTAGTGATGGATCTCACGCGAGGCTATGCGGAAGTGGCGTCCTTGAAGGGGCCCTGTTCTGTCCTGCTGTGCGGAAGGTACCTTGTGGATGTATGCCATATGGGTCCTTATTGGGTGCTTAATGGGGTCTTGAGATTCTGTGCGGAAACACCCTAAGTCTACAATTCCAAGTATGTCCCAGGTGTTGATGGTTTTGATGGTGTTCCCCCCATTCAGGCCCGGTTCCCATTACAAGCTTAAAATCAAACCCAGTATTCCCAATTAAGAGACCATCTCCCTAACCACTAGACCAAACATAAAGAGGGTTTTTTTCCCCCCCAGCATTTTTCATTGTTAGATATGAGGTTTGGTTATTTTTTTCCAGGATCACTGATAGCGGGATTATTGCAATGATGAATAAAAGGGATGATAGTGAGTCACCCTGGAAAATGCGTTTTCATTTCCAGTTCTGCCTCCCAGTGTTTCATTGCTTTTTCTGTAAACTTCTTAATGTTTTTGCCAGTCCAGTTGTTTGTAAATATTTAATAATCCAACAATGCAGCAGTGAGTTCAAAGGCTTTTTTTTTGTAATCAATCCAGACTGTGTGTAAATTTCTTTTCCAATTTTTGAAATTCTCCTGTGTCAATTTATCAGTTAAAAGCTGATCTTTCTTGTCTCTGCTTTTCCTTTGACTTCCACTGGTAAGATGTTCTTTGCCTCCAAAGAGTCTTGGATATTGTTAGCTATTATTATACCAGTGAGCAGTATGAACAAACTAGGCAAGCATGTTATCAGCCTATACTTTTCTCGGGGTCTTTCTGAGTAAGGTGTGTTTTCCCAGTTGTTAACCAGTTATCAATGTCCCCTTTCTGCAAAATGTTATTGAACTGATTTGCTGTCGCTGGATGTAAGCTAAATATTTAAGCCAGAAGCCATGCCAGGAGAAGTTTTAACCTTTTCACTCAGGTTTTTTAAAAAAATCATTTTTGCTGTTATTAAAGTTCTTCAATTTTATTTTTGTTAAAGTCTGTTTCAAATTATTTTATCTACCCAGCATTATTGTTGCAATCCTTTTGATTTTACCAGAGAATGTTCCAAAAATGGATTGTTTCATTTCATTTTGGTTTTCCTTTTGAATATTTCTGTTTCTATTTAACATCTTTGGTCTAATCAAACAAGCTGATTTTGCTTGAATTGGATGATTCTTGTTTCATAGTGTTCACTTTTTCTAGCAGTGGCTATTATTTGTGGTTTTACAACTTCATTTATTTTTCCTTTTGTTGAATGAGTATTGTTTAATTAAGTACTTCTTGATCTTTGAATTATTTAATTTGTCCTTTCATATAATCTAAATTGCTCACATACTGATTGTAATTTTTTAATCTTTCCAGTCTGATTTTTCACCTTGGCTTTGATTTTGATTTTTTTGTCCAATTCTTCCATAACAATCACCGTGGTACTATAGGCAAGCCAATTTGTTTCTTCAATAAATGTTGCTTTAATCATTTTAAGCACCTTCTTCACATCCATCATTATAGGTGCCAGATCTTTTATTGGCACTATTTTCAATGCTGGCAGTCTTTACCTTTCTGTAGATGCCATGATTTTTTTTCCCTTTTAGTTCTTATTGGGTTCCTTAGTCTAAACCTTCAACAGATTATTCAAAACAGAAAGAGAATTTAAAGTTTAGATTTTGCATGCACTGGACAGTAGAGGCTAGCGGTAAAAAACAACAAGAAATTCCCTGGGCTGAAGGTTCTCTACAGAATACTCAATTATTTTTTATATCTTTTCCAACTATCAAGAGTGGTGCTCTGATGTATTAATCACATTGGATTTCATAAAACAAGCATTGGGAGGATGCACTATTATGCAAATGTTTTTCTTGCAGAATAGAACATGAATAGGAGAATAAGAGAAACAACAAGGAATACAATGTTCAGATATCCAGAGAGGATGTCTGCAATGCCAAGACCGAAGCAACTGTGTCTGGGGCATTTACAGCCCTCCTCCTGCACTGGGGCTCAAATTCTCCCCTGAGGAGGAAGACAGGATGTATTGACTTGAAAGTGAGGTTTCTCATTCTGAACTAGCCCATTGATTTAGATTGTTGAGGATAGCAGGCTGCTGAAAGGTGACTCTAAGGGCTGTTTGCATTTGCACATCATGCTCAGCTGTCACAAAGGCCTGGAAAATGTACACCTCTGTGCAGGTGCCAAGAACCCCCAAACTGATTCACAGGTGGCTGTGCAAATGGTTCCCCCCAATGGACAGGCGAGGCCAATGATGAATTCCCACCCAATTGGTTGGAATATTGAATTATTGAATTCAAAACAACCAGCAAGTTTGTCACAGTACTGTGACTTTTAGGACAGAATGCTAATACCATAAAGGTCTAATTGTCATTTAGTTGATTATGACCTATTCACACTTACCCGCCTGGGATGGCCTTACATGTTCTGGGATGTTATATATGCATGCAGCACTGCTTCCATCCCAGAGCAGCTCAGAGCTTGTGAGGCCATTCTGATTCTCTGCAGCTTCAGAGGGAGTGTCTAGTATATTCCTGGTAAGCTCCTAGATGCAGTATTCACACCATTGCCTGGTGCAAATGCTACATGGGGTCTGGGCAGGACAGCTGTGACTATGGCTGTACAATCATATGCCATGTTGTGTTTGCCATAGCAGTGGTTCAGCATGTGCTAGAAGTTGCTGTGGCCACTGCTATAGTCCAGGACTAACTGCCCACACTGCAAGGGCTGTTCACAATTGTGGTGTGAATGTTGGCCATTGTCTCTGAACCTGGGCAAATTTGCACTTTGACCCATAGTCTGCAATTTGGCCACATCTGGACATCTGCATTTTCAGGAGCCATTTACAGACTACAAACGCCCAGAGGACACCTAATTGCAGACTAGATGTGGTGCACAAAATCATGCCCACAAGCATACCAACCCTCCCCAATCCTGACCAATCCGTTATCTTTTAGCATCCAATGGCAACAATCGGCACTTTTTCCAGTCAAGTGGGTCATTAGAGGTGCCAGGATCTCAGATGACCCCCTGACGTGACTGCACTTGCTCTTGCACAGAGCATCAGCATCACTGTAGCAATGGTGCTAGCGCACATGCAGT
The DNA here is from genome assembly GCA_023333525.1 of Aspidoscelis tigris stejnegeri. Taxonomy (NCBI): domain Eukaryota; kingdom Metazoa; phylum Chordata; class Lepidosauria; order Squamata; family Teiidae; genus Aspidoscelis; species Aspidoscelis tigris. Next base: position 32,767,712 of record JALMGA010000004.1, on the reverse strand, counting down.
TGTACAGGATGCCAGGACCAAGACTGATCGCTCATGGGCTAGGCTACTGAGGAGCTCTAGTCAATATTAGTCTGTAATGTAGTCTGTAATGGTATTCCACTGAAGATAAGTTCAAACAGGCCCTATTATCATCACAAGGCTGAGAACCATCTTGCCTGAGAGGAGTGGAGAAGAGGCAGCAGGCTGGGCTCTGCCATCTTGCTCCCAGCAGTGCCCCTCCCTCCTCCAACTGCCATCACAAGGCTAGGAACCATCTTGCCTGAGAGGAGTGGAGAAGAGGCAGCAAGCTGGGCTCTGCCATCTTGCTCCCAGCAGTGCCCCTCCCTCCTCCAACTGCTCCCATCACAAGATGGCAAAGAGACTACGGCAGCTGATCCACCAGTTGAGGAAACGTCTGGTCCTGAGGCCGAGCAGGGCAGGGCTGAGTAGATGCCGGCTGACCATCTCTACCATCATCCCATTTGTCATCAATGAAGAGAAAATTCAAAGTAAAGCGAATAGGAAAATTCCAGCAATAAGAAACAAAGAGAAAAATTGGAGCTGAAGACCTCACGTGCTTGCTTTTTGCTGTTCCCTGTTCCGTCGCACACCATTTTCCTTTTGTTTCTTGTCTGTTTAGATTGTAAGCCTGAGGGCAGGGACCTGTCTAAGATTAATATAATATTGTAACCCGCCCTGAGACCTTTGGGTATAGGGCGGGATAGAAATATAATAAATAAATAAATAAATAAATAAATAAATAAATAAATAAATAATGCATTTGCTTTGCTGAATTTTTACACATTTGATTCTGCTTTGATCAGATGAGCCACTGTTGTAGAGACATTGTTTCTATATCTAAGTGATTCAGTGTCTGTTTATTAAAAACAGTGCTGTCTCTTGCATCAAACAGATTGGTAAATTGTTCCAGATACTTGAGTGCTGATTCTTTCTCTGAACTGTCCCTATTTTCTGTGAAGCAGTGATTGATTGTTGTCTTCCCTTAGTTCTGTCCAGGCTTGTTTTGGAATAGGAAATGAATTAGCTATTCCACAGAGAAGCCTCTCCAGTTATTCACCAACTTATAGAGGGGGGCAGTCCAGTTCTGCTCTCTCCACAGTGACTAACTTCATTGGTAAATCATTCCATTGTTTTATCAAATAGCAAGCAAGGGGTGGGACATGCATTCTGCTGATGAAAATGGAAAGCACCACCCTCTGTTTCTGTCAGACTGAATCAGAGAGACCTCACAGCAGCATAGAAGTGCATAGAGACCTTTCCCCCCACTTTTCCAGTTAACTATTGGAATCCTAGAACACAGGGAACTGAGGAAGAGAACGCAGGTGAAGATGCTTCAAAAGCACTTATTTTGGTACATTTGACCAGAGCCTGATCTTCCTCTTAGAAGCACCAGGCATATCAGGTATGTTTCTGTTCCCTGTCAAGTTTTTCCTCTCACGCAACTTTGGGGATATTAGTTGGACTGAGAGGCCAGCACACACGGACCTTTATCGTGAAGTGGAGATTTGAATCCTATGTTCCATGTTCTTACCCAGTGCCCAGACACTACAGACCACTGGTTCTTTCCCTGTGAATTAAGCAAGGGTCACATGTTAATTAGTTTGAGAGCTGCTGGCATCTGTACAGAGGGGACGATTTCTACCCAACTGTGACAGTTTGGTATGCTGAGCAAGCACCAGCAACTAGGGATGTGCACAAATATCTGGCAAAGTCAGAATTCACATGAACAGGTACAAATTCCAACATTCAGGGATGAATCAAATTCATCCGCAAATCGGATATTCAGGTATCCGTCGAAGCTTCAGCAGATACTGGGATCTCCCCAGACCTCCTGCACCCCCGTGTCCTCCTGCCCCCCGCAGGCGCCATGTCCCCCCCCCCCGGGGTCACTGTCCCACTTACCTGCTGCCGTCGTGCCTTCTTCCTAGGCCTTCTGGTTATGCGTACAGGTGCATGCAGAACTGAAAGGCCGGTTTTGGCCTCCAGAGAGAGCCGAAATAGGCCCGGGGATGCATTCAGAGGGCTCCTGCCCATCTCCCACATGCCCCCTACAGTGGCATCCCTGGGTCTATTTTGGCACCCTCCAGAGGCTGAAATAGGCCTTCTGGAGGCCTGAAAAGCATCTCTGATTCTGGGATCGCACAATCGAAGAACCGGAAGACCTATTTCAGCCTCTGGGAGGCCTATTTTGGGCTCTGGAGAGTTCCCAAATAGGTCTGGGGGACACCGTCGGAGGCCTCTCACCCTCCTCCCATATGTCCCCTTACCTTTTGCAGAGCCTCCAGTGGCGTCCATGGACCTATTTCGGCACACTCTGGAGGCCAAAATAGGTCTTCTGGAGGATGAATGCACAAGGGCTTTCTGGAAGCAGTTTATGGGCATCCTGGAAATAATTTGCTTGCTACTTTTCGGACAGGCTTATTAGCATACAGGTGACACTTAACTCTGTTTTACCATTTCATTTGAACTGAAAGAAGTTGATCACATGCATAGCCAATATCTGAGGGAAATCAAGGGCTGGATCCTGAAAATACATACGTTTTTTGATGAGTGATTTCTGGACTATATAGGTTTCAACACATAACTGTGCACAGATTCATTTGTCTACAGTACTGCTGAAACAGACTGTGCCTTCAGTCAAACCAGGTACAATACATACAGTAAGTCACCCCATATTTCAAGACTTCCAGATAAACTTTGTTATGGTCATCATAATATCAGAACTTGGGAAAATCCTGCCATTCAGCATACTCCTCAAGGAAATTTACCCCCTTTTCATACTATTTCAGTTCATCTGGCCTGCTTTTTGTCGACTGCTTAGTTATTTTTAGGCAAGGGAGCCAATTTAAAATATGCATGAATCTAAATGAATGTTCATGGGTAATTGAAAAGGTAGTTTTATTTATTAAAACTGTTCCTGGTAAAACAGTTTAATCCATTAGACACATCAGCAGATTATGCATCCCTTTGTGAATCTGAGCGTGGCACACAGAAAATAGTGACAGTGTGGCATAAAACAAGCTAAAAGAGACACCCATCACAGCAATTTAAAGATAATTCCATGCTACTAGCAATACTAAGCTTTGCGATAAGACCCAGTAAGATAGTCCGGCACTGATTAAGAGAAAAGATTAAAAAAATGTATCTGCTTAATTCTCTTGCACTGAAAATCAAGAAAACTGAAGTGCTCTTTATCTTTGCCTTGAGCATAATCAAAATTCTTTGCCAGTGGAATGCCATAAGCTGAGAAATATCTCCCTCCTACTGACACTACCTGTGATCTGAAAGCCTACCGTACTCCCCAATTATTTGCTAGGCTTAATTCTTAGAAAATCTTATTACTTTCAATGTACAGGCAGAAGTTGTAGCTGAAGACTCCAAAAATGAGGGGAGAGGGCCCGTCTCTTGCTCCTAACACCTCTTAAGATCGTAATTACTATTGTCAAATAGATCCAGCTGACTCCTAACTGCCCTAAACCTTTTCAGAAATGCCACAAGCACTATCAAAACTCCTAACTGCAAGAACTCAGAAGTACCACAGTCAGTATTGCCACAGATTAGGGTGAGTCTACATGGGAGTGTTGTGAAGGTACCACCTCAGAGGTGGCGCTCAAGTTGCTTCTCTCTACTGTGAGTATAGAAAGGAAAGGAGGCTGGAAATAGAAAAATGGAACTCTTGTTCCATACCTTATTCTTCCCCCTCACATTTTTCCTTTCAAGTTTAAAGAAAAGCCAGCAGCCAGGTGACGTGCCTGGAGCTTTGCTGCATTGCCACCTCTGTTGTTTTCTTTTACACTTAGAAAACTATACTTCAGCAGAGAGCATATTGAAGAAAGAAGTCTTATTCCTTTCAATGCACTTCTTGTTTTGTTCAACATAACTTTACTTAACTTGCGAGTCATAATTTATTTCCATCAGATATACATGTCTAGAGATGCTAGAGTCCATCTTTCTACTACTTTGGAGAGAGAGAGCATGTGACATTACAAACTGTTGCAGCAGAGTTAACCAATCATTAGCTCCCATACTGCAACTCTAATATACACAGAAAATTAACCCATTTAACACTGAAATGATGTACATTTGCAATATATGAACAATCTCACAAAAAAGGCAATAATGTGCCACAGAACATGCTGCTTCATTGGGTTCTATGTCCAAGCCCTGGGTGTGCATTTTCTACCCACAGAACTGCAAAATACTACACGCAATGCACTCCTCTTTTTACACACTTCTTTGAATGAACCATTATGGAAGGAAACTCCCCCCTTGAAAAAAAGCAGAAGCAGGATTTGGGTGATTCCAGACAAAAGCATCTGGGCAACCCAACTGGGAGATGCCCAAACGCTGGCTTAAGGGTCTATATAAAAGGAATCTCAAAACTGTGAAAAAGGCCCAAAATTCTGAATTGAACAAAGTTAGTGATTGCAATCCCTGCCCCTGAAACCAAACACATCCAAATCCTGTGGAAAAGTGCCACAGATACATTAACATTTCTGAAGTTGCAGCTATTAAACCTGGAAACAAAAAGAATGATCTTCTTTAAGGATGCACAACTGTGAACACAGAATCTGCTGAATGAAGTGAAAGAATGCCTTTGCCAACTGTCCTAACCTATTTTTGAAGTATTATTATGGCACTTTGCAATTTCGTGACCTTCCACATTTCTACTTCCATCCGTTACAAACCCTATACAGATAAAATTATATTGTTCACCTTACGAAACTTCCAGAGTTTGCATAAAACAGGAAACGACATGATGTTTAATATTCTGCACTTCAGCATTTTTCATTCTCCTGTTTTTGTTGATATGCCGACTCAGGGCACTTCCTTTTTCTGTGCTGTGCATTTTGTTGTAATAAAAGAAAGATCGTTACAAAAACAGAACATCAGAACTTCTTATTACAGCCTTCTGAAGGTCTCATGGTCATCCCTCTTAACGGTATTTGCAGTGAGCAAAGTTTGCAAAGACAAATTGATCACAATGAAAGCAGTTGACTTAGGCTGCAGTCACACCTAAGGTTTAATCCAACTTCAGTCCACCTTCAAAGTGAGAGAACACCTCAGCAAAGTGACCAGTAATTTTCTTTCCACGTTATCTATCCCAAAGGTGGTTTTTCTGACTTATTTGATATGGAAAGAAAACAGTACTAATGTATTTGTTCACTCTGAAAATGGACTGAAGCTAGATTAAACCTTGGCCGCATCCCCATTAGAAGCTTAATCCAGTTTCCCTAAACCGAAATAACAGAACTGGATGCAAATTTGCCTGATCCTATTACTTTCAGCCAGAATTGCGTTCAATCCAGATTCTAAGGAAGTACATGACTCAAGGGGGGACGCCAGTGGCTACTTTTTAAAAACCGCTTTTCAGGTCTTCCTCCTGGCATGAACCTGCCACCGATAAGGGACCCCTGCACAGAGCCTAGCTGGGTGGCTGGGTGGCTGCTGCTTGCCTGGATGGAGGAAAAATGGCAGCGGACAGCCAGCAATTCTTTCCCCTCCTCTCCTCATTGCTCAGGGTACGCAGCAGCAGCAGCAACTCAAGCCCCTTTCGCCCGTCACCGTCACAGCCTTTAAAACACACATCTCCCCAAACCTGCAGCAGCTGCTTTTCTTTCTTTCCCCTTTTTTAAAGGTCAGAACTTTCAAAATGGCAAGATCGTTATCAGGTGTGAAGGGCTTGGATTGCTACAGTGTAGCTGCTGCTGCTTTAAGGGGTGGATTTTACAGCTTGCTTTGGAAGCAAGCTATTGGGGGAGGAAAACTCTCATCCCTTAACACGGAACGGTTCCCACAGTAAAAAATGTAAAACGTTTCAAGCGCACAAACCGGAGTGAGACCTGTTGAAATGAGGATTAACATTTACAACGCTTTGGGGAGATTTAACATGCAGAAAGCGTGATAAGCCAAACTGACGTGGGGTCTGCCAGGACTGAAAACGGTTTGAAATCGAAATAAGGTTGTAATGGGGATGCGGCCCTTAAGTGTGACCAGAGACTTGGTGAGAATTTGCATGCGGTTTCTATGTGAAGTTCACACAGCAGAAGGCAGAACACAAGTAGCAGAACACTAGCTTTGCCCTGTTCTTTGAGTGATGGGTGCTGCCTCCAGCTGCAGTGTTGGCAATTGGGAGGAGGTTAATGGAGACAGGAAATAAGGGTGTGTCAGGGCCGTGAGCAGTGGACAGAAAGTTCTATCCGCTTGATTGGTGGTGGTGATGATGCAGCAGCAACCTGAGAACCATGGGGGAAAAAGAGAAGGAGAAATTATTAGAGCTCTTCCTAATGCTCTGCAGTTATAGAATCTAATGAGCACTCATAGTGGCATGGCAACTGGATGTGTCTTGTTCTGTTTGTCAATGGGGAGCAAGGTCATGTGAATCCTGCATTCTCACAGTACATTCATGTCACTATCAGAACATAAGAGAACATAACAGGACTCGCATTCTGCCACACACAGTGGCTCACTAATTGCTTCTTGGCATTCTTAGGTCAAGCAGAAGACAAAGGCAAAACCTTCATTGCTCTTAAGTCCTTGCAAATGGCCTTTAGAGTCATCCTGCTTGTCTCTCCAACCTAGAGACAGTACCTAGACATTAAGGATGTGCCTGAATATACATAATATTCATTATTCGTACAAATTTGTATAAATTCATACATGAATCAAATGTTACGACATTCGTACAAATAAACTGGGGAGGTGGGAAAGCGGGGTGCCAGTCACACCTGCAACAGATGCAGATTGTATTCGACATGGATCGAGAGCAGATTAAAAGTGAATTCAGGTCAGATTATTATTATTATTAGTTTATTTCTAAAGCGCTGTACATGTACTCAGCGCTGTACAGAATAAAATAACCAAAGACTAAAAGTAAAAGGGTAAAACCTGCCATTGGCGTACAATCTAAAAAACAATAATAGCATACAATAACAAAAACAGTGATTAAAATAGACAGCAGAGCATCAACAAGCAGGCTCTCCTGGGTAGGGAGAGTAAAGTCACCTAAGGCCTGGGAATGCTTCCCTGAACAAAGTTGTCTTCAGCTCAGATTTAAAAGAGGAGAGCGAGGTAATGGCGCGTAATCGAGGGGGAAGGCGGTTCCAGAGATAGGGGGAGGCAAGAGAAAAGGGACGAATCCGAAACGGGGCAGTGGAAATTCTAGGCTGAGCCAAAAGACCTTGTAGGGAGAAAGAAGGGCAGAGAGATAGGAAGGAGCGAGCTCGTGAAGTGCCTTAAAAGTTAACAGCAACAGTTTATATCTGATACGGAGAGGGAAAGGAAGCCAGTGAAGGGAGGATAGGAGGGGAGAGACATGATCAAAGTGACGAGCAGACATGATGATGCGAGCAGCTGAATATTGGATAGAAATTAATGGATGGAGATGAGGGGGAGTCCTGTTAGAAGGAGGTTACAGTAATCTAGTCGAGAGATAACCAAGGCATGAACCAGGGTCTTCGCAGTAGAGGTAGAGAGAAATGGGCGGATTTTGGCAATGTTATAAAGAGAGAATCTGCAAGTTTTAGCCAGAGACTGAATGTAGGGAATGAAAGATAGAGAAGAGTAAAAAACAAAGCCAAGACTACGGGCTTCCTGGACTGGCTGAATAGAAATATCACCAACAGAAATAGAAAAGGAACTTGGGAGAGAAGGCTTTGGGGGAAAGACAAAGAGCTCCGTTTTTGTCATGTTAAGCTTCAGTCGCCGATGAGACATCCACTGTGATACAGCAGTAAGACAGGACGATACTTGCTGCTCAAGCCCTGCGGAGAGATTTGACCCTTTCAGAGCACGGATATGTTACAGATACGTACTGGATATTCGTACGAATTTGTACGAATTTGCACATTCAAAGGGGATCTATTTGAACAAATATGGATTTTCTAATATTTGATTTGTTACAAATCAAATGTCAAAAACACATTTGTGAGCATCCCTACTAGGCATTCATTCTAGTAGACACTGATACACCAGCCATCCATGAATTTGTCTAATTCTTTCTGACAGTTGTCCCGGATAGGTGCTGTCATCACCTCTTTTGGAGGTAAATTCCACAGACAGATGGTCCTCTACTTCCTCTTTTCATTCCTAACTCTCCTGCCTATGAGCTTCATAAAGGGCTCACTGGTTCTAGAGTTATGTGATAAAGAAAATACTTTTTCTTTATCAATCTTTTTGACACCATGCATAATTGTATATATTTCAATCAAGTCACCTTTTAAACATTGCCTCTGAAAGCTTAAGAGCCCCAGATGCTGCATCCTGATGTCATACAGAAGGCGTTCTAGCCCCTTAATCATTCTGCCTGTTACAAGAAGATCCTGTTTTGCCTGGTCTCAGCAGTTTATTTGCCTATCACCTTTCCATAGTGTGCTCTGCAAGTGATTATTAACTAAATAATCAAAATACAAAGAAAAAATATCAATGTACAATATAAAGTGCATTTAATAAATCATCTATGTTCAGCATAAAGCACATTGAAATATAAAGTCCAGGGGGAAATAATTTTAAATGCAAACATATGCCAGAAGAACACAAGCAGAGATCGCAAGTGATAGCAAGATTAAGGCTTCTGTAGCTAATGCTGTAGGCTTCACTGGGAACATCATTTTATTGGGACCTGGGATTCTCCTATGGATGAAAAAATGTGTAAAGGTGTTTTGGCAGCTTGTTAGTTTCTAACTTAGCCACCTATCCCAGCAGATAATGTGAACATGGGAATTCAGTCACTGCTGCTTGATCCGTGTTATCCACGTTCATCCCTAGGTGGTATGGCATGGCTTCTTAGGTGAAAATTGAGTTAAAGGGAATTAAATTGTTCCATATCAAAAGAGGCATATAGGTAGTGAATCCTGATTGAGCTCATAGTACTATAATATTCTTTTTCTGTTTTATCAGTGTCTACAGGGAAGCAAAAATATAATGGTTAAGATATTCTACAGGCAAGCAAAAATATCATGGTTAAGAGTGTAACATGATTTTGCTAGAGCACTGAGAACGGAGCAAATAAAGCATTACGATGAAAAAGAAACAGGTAGAAAGAGAATAAAACAGTGGGAGTGGTGGCTGCAAAATGAAAAAGAAATTCAAGAACTGGGGGGTGGAAGGAAGAAAGGGAAAGGAAGACGAAGATGCATATTTCAGCTAGTCACCTATTCAGTGTTGTGCAGGAGCAGAATGTTAATATGTTGATGTACATTCAGTCGACTACCACTGGGCCAGCATTCCTTTCTGACTTTGCTGTGCCGCTCTGAAAGGTGCTCCTTACAGGTCTGGGAGATAGTGAGTCAGCAATTCCCTTATAAAAACTGGTGCAAATTCAGTCTCAGTCGTTACGGTGGCACCTGCTCCTGTGAATCTAGAACACTTTGCTATTGTTTCTCTGTTTAATATTTGATAATGATGCTGTATTCTGAGGCTTTTGATTTGTACTTTATTGCATTCTGTGTGTGGTTTAATATTTTCAACTGCTCACCTCTGAAAATGTTCTTAATCAGATTCTTCCTTCCTAAACAGAGGTCCTTTCTGCACTGGGCTTTATTCCAGATTACATCCCAGAAGAGAGAATTGACATTCATGTGCTGCTGATACTATGGAAAGCCTTGCCTTGGGCTTGCCACAGTGTGCACCAGCATGCCAATGGCAGTACCAGGCTCAGGGATATAATCTGAATAAAACCCAGGGCAGAAAGGGGCAGAGTAACTTTTGGATTATGTGAGAAATCTTTTTTTTTACATAAAAACAATGTGTGTGTATACAGTATGTGTCTGCAAATCTAGGTATTTGGTTGGGGAAGGAAGAAGCAAAAGAGGGACTGAAAGATCAGCAGATCAAATGCCTCCCTTCCTCAAGAGCCTGTGACTCTTCTTACTTTTAATAAAAGCAAAGCAATTTAAAAACAACGAACAGTGGGTGGGTGTGCATTTCAGTTCTTTCTAACTAATATTCATCTTTGTCTCCTCCTGTTTTTGCTGAAGCTTTCCTAGATCTCTGAGCCGCCTGATCAATTACATGACTGACAAAAGCATTTGGAAGCTCAAGGCAGAGCTCTCTAATGATAAAGACCAAAGATGCAATAGTGTTTAGGAGTTTAGGGGACGGAGAACTGGGCAAATCTTTCTCTAAGGCAAGTTGACCCAGAAAGTTCTCGCTTGTTCTAGATTAGATCTTTGCATGGAACAGGAGGTTGAATTCAGTGGCCTAAACGGTATTTTTGCATTAAATATAGCTGTGATCAAATGCACATTCTGGGCAAATTAGAGGAACAGACACTAATCATTTTACATCTGCATGCACCTTACTTCTCAAAGATGGAAAATTTTAATACCAAAGGTGTCATGCCCTGCCTTCCACAAGCTGTCTCTGATGAATATTTTGCCTGTTCATGAATCACACAGAGGCAGGAGAGTCAGAAGCCCAAGTCCAAGCAAAGACATTGGACACAAATCTCACAAAAGCATCCAACCCGGAAAGCCATAAATCATGAGGAAAATTGTCTGAGGTCCTCTCTTGCAAAACAAAAATGGGAGAAAACTGTGTTATCCAGATCAGAGCAGCTGTGGAACAAATGCTGCATAGTTAGCCCCACTCCACTACACACTAGAAACAGACCCAGAGAGATAAGCATCAGCAGCTCCATAGGAAAGCTGTTGCCGGCAACCATCCTTTCCTGGTGTCTCCAACCTCCTGTTCTGTTTATCTATTTACTGGTTCATGACCTACATTCCAGCTCTTGACTTTGACTTTTGGTTTATCCCTGAACCTGATAGTGAGTTTTGGCTTTGACATCGGACTACTGACCTTTGCTTTGTTTCCTTTGTTGCTGTGATAAAGGTTGGCTTTGAACCCAAGCTCCAGCCAGTCACCTGCCTAAGACAGGACAAAAGGCAACACACTCTTCAAATTACATTAGGAGTGGACAGAGGAGGGAAATGTAGGCTGCCTCCAGACTTGCAGAATAAATCTGCAGTTAATGGTAAAAGTGCAGCTTACCTGCTGCGCAGCAACAACTGGCCATCCCAACTCAAAAAGCAGCTACGTAGCTTACCATCGGAAGCTGCGGGAGCTGAGTCAGTGTGTGTCATCGTGCGGGTTGAGGCAGCCAATCACGTTTGAGCTGTCCTCCTGCTCTTGTCATACTTTCTCTCGCTGTTCTGCTTGGACTGGCGAGAAAATTCGAATTTTCGTTATACTGTGCAGCCAGAGTCCTTAGATCAGCATTAACGTAAGAGGGCAGCAAATATTAGATAATGCAATGCCACTACGATGCATAGATTGTTTTTTGTGATGCCCTGATTGTGACTGCACATTTCACTGCACAGTATAAACAAGTCTGGACACAGCTGTAGTCAACCAATCAATGGTAAGCAATTGTTGCTAAGGCTTTAAGGTGAAAAAATGAGGTAGAAGTCTGAATGCCTGTTTTCATTTCCATCTTCAAAAGAGGTGTATTTTCTAAAAGGGGTGTGCCACGATGCTCAGCGTTCCAGTAAGTGCCTGCCCTCACTAGGAGTGGTTTGGCCCTGTTAGGATGCTGGGTTCGTGCAACGGCCAAGTGAATACTACAGTGTGGACACAAAACACTGGTAGCAAGCGTTTCAACAGTAAACAAAAACAAGTTTATTATTATACACAAGCAATACTATAAATGAAAAATAAGGTTCAGGTATTTGTTGGATTAACTCAGGTTTAACTCAGTAAGTCTCTTAAGGCTAGGAGCTACCCCTTTCTCTAAAGGAAAATAGTTCCCCTTTTAAAAGACAAACCTCTCCACGTTCCTCTCCCTCTGGCTTGCTTCTGCCTCAGCTCAAGCCAAGCCAGTGTACCCAAACGTGGCCCTAGATGATCACAAGGCACGGCCCGTCCTTGCTTGACCGATCATCCAGTCTGGTCAGTTGCTAGTGAAGTCTTCCACCAAGATCTTCCAGCCAAAAGACCCCTGATCTACTTCCGGTCCAGCTCCCTCAGGATTTCAGCTCTTCTTCTGATTTCAGCTCTTGTCCCAGCATGAAGACATAGTCTGCTGTCTTCTGTGTTCATTTATACACACACCCCTGATCCTGATTGGCTATTACCGCAATAAAATGCTGCTGGAGCCTCCTAACAGAGGTTGCTGTCCCTCCAGCCTGATTGGTGGGAACTCCTTCTCTAGCCCCTCCAGCACTAAGATCCCCGGACAGCTTTTCCCTCCAAAACCTTACTCCAGCCAATCACTGCAACAGGGCCCGCACAGGATTTCCCGCTCTTTTTGCAGCCCAAATCCCAGGGTTCGCAACAAACTTTGCAACAAGGCTGGCTATTGCAACTTTGCAAGAAGCCTGCAAAGCCCAAAAGCAAAACAGCCTGCAGCCTGCACCCAGAAACCGTCACAACCCCTCCCTTCCCCAAAAAAGACAAATGTACCTGGGGCACAACTGTCCCATGGACATTTGTCTCCCAAGGAGGAGTGTAACTTAACATACTAACTATCTAATACACACACTCTATAAAAGTCCAAAGTCTCTGTAAAAGAATTTCCTTAACTAACTATCTTACAACTCAACACAGTGTCCCAAAGTCACTCAAATAGTTGTCTGAGTCCAAGATCAAAGTCTGGCTCTTTGCTGGTCTTCCTTCCGCAACACTGGTCCGCAAGGTCCTTGGCGCTAGGTCGCCTGCTTGCTCCACTCCAGTGCTGGTCACTTGTGGTGCTGGTCCCATCTGGTGGTGGTCCTGCTGTGGGATACAGCTCCTTGCTGACCCGGTTGCCTGGAGATGCCATCCTGTTGGTCTCCCCGGTCCTGGCACAGGATGCTGTGGTCCTCAGCCTTTCTGACCCGGCACCAGCTTCCTGGATCCCTTCCAGCGACGCCAGCAACTCAGCACTCGCATGGCTCATCCACAGAAGAATTTGGAGTCCCAGGCTCTTTAGGACTCCTTTTGCTGCAAACGCAAGCCCAGCTAACAGCATTCCCAGTCTTTTTCTCTGGCTACCTGGCTGAAGCTGTTTGGTCTCAGCTTTCCTCACCATCACTTTTACTGGAGAGACATCACTTGCATTGTTCAGTTCACGCGTACCCTTTGAAGGTTCCTGGCCCCCTGCTTTGGTCACTACCTCTGACCCAGCTGGTCCACTCTTAGGTTGAGTGAGCTGCTTGTCCAAGCTTTCTTGTTTTAAAAGTGCAATTCCTGTCTGCAAGGATGTTTGCCCCAGCCTCAACTCCTCTACTGCCTCCTGCAAAGCTTTTACACTCGTGCTAAGGGTTTGGGCTGGGCAACTGCTACCCACCCTTGGTCTTGCACGCCTGGCCAAATCGTTGCCAACTAGCAGTGGCACAGGGATGCGGCTGGTCACTGCAAAGTTATGTTCCAAGTACCTTGCCCCTATCTGTACTGGAACCCTTGCTACTCGAGCCCTGAAGGAACTGCCACCAATCCCCTTCAGTTTGATCTTTCTGCCTGGAATGTAATCTCTCTCTTGTACCAACTGTGGCTTAATCACGCTGACTGCGGAGCCTGAATCCCTCAAGGCATCCACTGACTGACCATGAACCTGGACCTTCCAGATGTATTCCACATCTGGGGGGTGCTCAGCGTTCATCATTACAAAGCTTTCAGGCTCAGGCAGGGAATGTCCCACTTGGCTTTGCCTAGCCCCATCATTCTCACTCTCGTGCTGCTGTTTTGGGGCTCGCACACAGTAAGAATGATGTGCTTCTGCTTTCTCCTGCCCAGATGCTCTTGCCTTAGGGCACTGGGCCTTCAGATGCGTCAAACTGCCGCATAGGAAGCAGGTTCTGGACTTGTCTGGCACTCTGGACTGTGCCCTTTCTCCATTACCTGAGTTGTAATGGCCTGAGGACCCGTTCCTAGCAGATGAAGACCTTCCTGCCCCATCTGCCTGCTTCAAGTTGCCACTCCCTCTGGTCACCACTAACCGGTCAGCACAATGGGCTGCATCTTGCACTGTGACACATTCCTTGTCCTCCACAATCCAACGGATGTGGTTGGGCAACAGCTGCATGAATTGCTCCTTTAATATCAATTCTGCAAACTGGTCAATGGTACTGACCTGCGATTCTCTCACCCAATCCCATAAGTGCCGCACCATGCGGGCTGCAACTTGCATATAGGTTTCCCCCTCCTTCTTCTCAACACTCCGGAAGGTTTGCCTATAGTGTTCTGCGGTTAGGTTAAAGCATTGCTTAACCCGCTCCTGGAACACCTTATAGTCCCGGGCTTCCTCATCTGAAAGGGCGGCATAAAGGTCCAAAAGATCACCGCTAATACGTGATCTCAAGTACATCATTTTGTGCCCTTGTGGAACCTCAAATTCCATGCATGCCCGATCAAAAGCCCGAAGAAAGGACTCAACATCATCCCCTTTTGTAAACAAAGGAAACCTTTTGATGTCTACCTTCATGGGGTTAGGGGCTCCACCCTCACCCTGTCCAGGAACTGCCCCATGGGCACCCTGCCCTTGGCTAGCTTTTAACTGTAGGACAGCCATCTCATGAGCTCTAGCTTCCCTGGCCATTTCCAATTCTCTAGCAGACTTTTCCCTGGCTAGTTGAAGTTCCAGTTCCATTTTTTTCATCTCCCGCTCATACTCGAGCCTCAGTTTGAGCTCAGCGAGCCCTCTGTCCTGTGCCGCTCCTGGCACAGCTTCAGGAGTCCCTGGGCCTGCACCCACACTTGGCTCTGGGGTTGAAACCTCCTGTTCCACCACAGACTCCATAATAGCTTTCCTTGGTTTGGCTCTGGGACCCTTGCTGCTAACACGCTTAGCTGGCAGTCCCCCAAGACCCTTTGGAACAGCTTTAGTCCCTCTCCTAGTTAGCATCAAGTGTGGGACTCCCCACCACTTGATCTACCGTGCTGGCTGCTGCTATTTGTAGCCAACACTCAGGGAACGTAATTCCCTCCCTGGTTCCGTACTTTACCCAGGCAGTTTACCTCCGGAACCAGGCTTATTTGGGTGTAGCCACGTGGTTCAGCATCCGGCTGGTGACCGTACTCTTTACCTTAAGCAATTACCTCTGGTCACCAAGCCTACTGACCCCACTTCACTGTGACTAGGCTCACCCAACTGCTAGGGCTCACAGCACAACAGGTCCTTACAAAGTACCCAAAGCCTTTACCTCAGGACCTGTGCCTGCTTGCCTGTACCTACTAGCCCTCCCTGATGTCTAGCACACACACACTTCAGGGATGGAGGAGTTCTGACCCACAGGCACTACCGTAGGGCTCTGTGTCCAGACACCAGACTCAATCACAAAGGCGCCAAACTCTGGTTGCCCTTCTCAATCACACACCGTATTGCTTGCTACTGCAGTATTCTGGCCAAAGCGGACTGAATCAAGATTCATCCCGAGCTGCCACCAAATTGCCACGATGCCCAGCGTTCCAGTAAGTGCCTGCCCTCACTAGGAGTGGTTTGGCCCTGTTAGGATGCTGGGTTCGTGCAACGGCCAAGTGAATACTACAGTGTGGACACAAAACACTGGTAGCAAGCGTTTCAACAGTAAACAAAAACAAGTTTATTATTATACACAAGCAATACTATAAATGAAAAATAAGGTTCAGGTATTTGTTGGATTAACTCAGGTTTAACTCAGTAAGTCTCTTAAGGCTAGGAGCTACCCCTTTCTCTAAAGGAAAATAGTTCCCCTTTTAAAAGACAAACCTCTCCACGTTCCTCTCCCTCTGGCTTGCTTCTGCCTCAGCTCAAGCCAAGCCAGTGTACCCAAACGTGGCCCTAGATGATCACAAGGCACGGCCCGTCCTTGCTTGACCGATCATCCAGTCTGGTCAGTTGCTAGTGAAGTCTTCCACCAAGATCTTCCAGCCAAAAGACCCCTGATCTACTTCCGGTCCAGCTCCCTCAGGATTTCAGCTCTTCTTCTGATTTCAGCTCTTGTCCCAGCATGAAGACATAGTCTGCTGTCTTCTGTGTTCATTTATACACACACCCCTGATCCTGATTGGCTATTACCGCAATAAAATGCTGCTGGAGCCTCCTAACAGAGGTTGCTGTCCCTCCAGCCTGATTGGTGGGAACTCCTTCTCTAGCCCCTCCAGCACTAAGATCCCCGGACAGCTTTTCCCTCCAAAACCTTACTCCAGCCAATCACTGCAACAGGGCCCGCACAGGATTTCCCGCTCTTTTTGCAGCCCAAATCCCAGGGTTCGCAACAAACTTTGCAACAAGGCTGGCTATTGCAACTTTGCAAGAAGCCTGCAAAGCCCAAAAGCAAAACAGCCTGCAGCCTGCACCCAGAAACCGTCACAGGGTGTTTGAAAAACTCCCTGTTTGGTCACAACCTTATGACCCAGTGTGATGCCCGCTAGGACCCCTCAACCCCAAAATTAAGTTATTTTGGTTTAAAATGCAAAGTGTGGCGAACACGGTAAGTCCAGACGTTTAAAAGTGTCGCCAAAGTGTATTTTAACAAGGGTAAGTAGCCTGAGGGAGGGGCTAGTTGAGCACTCCAAGGGGAGGGGTGAAATAGGATCCTGGAGGAGCTCAGCCAATCAGGGCAAAGCTAGCCAGCCAGGCCCATATTTAAGGGGGCCTGAGGGAACAATTTGGGGTTCTCTGCCTTTGGTCGTTAAACCTGGAGGGTGTTTAACTAGGGGAGAAACGGGCTCTAAGCTGTCCTGAGGGAAGCTGGGGAATAGAGTCCTGAGTTAATAGTGAATTACAGTGATTAGAAAGTAAAAGAGTTGAAATGGTTATAAGTTATTTATGCTGTTGGCATTAATCTGATAAGGATTGGAGTCTTTAGGCTTAGTGAGGAAGCTAAAGACCTAACTGTTTGATATTTAAAGTAACAAAGTGCAACTTTAAGAAGAAACTTGAATTGTAAACAATAAACTTGTTTTCTGGTTATTTTAAAGAAGCTTGGTGTTCTCTGTTTTCAAAGTGAGCCAAGTCAGGCTGGAATCCTAAACAGATACTGTAACCCACTGCTGGCTAGGCAGAGTGGGGGAAGGGCTGTCTGCTGCAGCACCAAGAGGGAGGCAGCATTATTATCAAACTTAATAGCAGAGAAAGGGAAATGAAAGGTGTGTCTCTTGGAAGGGAATTAACAGTCTTAATATAAAAAGTAAAATACACGCTACTACACTACCAAGTCAGGATATATACAAATCGCTACCTGACTGAGGGGCGGCCTTTACACCCAGTTCAGATTTTCTTTGGATGTTGAAACTGGAGGAGCTTGCCTATTCAAACCAATAGAAGGCACAGCTTAGTAACTTTTCTATCTACAGCCTATATTAGACAATTCAGTTTATCTAAACAGGAACATATATGGCTACTTGCTATTATCTCTATTCAGAGCAGTACAGCCTACTAATAACATATGCACATATATCCTTCCCTGTATCCTAGGTCTCATGGATCACTGTAGTAGTTAAAACATAATGTTTTTAAAAATATAAAAGCAAAATTTAAACCACTTAAGAATTTCAATATAAAATTATGACTATAAACAAATTAGTACTGCACTCAAGTTGGGGATACAATTTTTTTTCAAAGGTTTATCAAATCTCTGACTGACACTAGGGACCCTGGTGTTCTAGAAAAGAACATTACCAGTTAGCCTATGATTTATTGCTTATTGCAGTCAAGGTAATATGGTTTAATACCCAAGGAAGCCTTCAGCCATAATTTTTTATTTTTTCAAAGTGCTAGAAAATTGATAATTTTCAGTTTATGTGAGACCTTTGGAAAACATTGATCATTATCCAAAAACGGACAGTTTTTACATTCACTCTTTCAAATTATGGTGCTGGAGAAGGCTTTTCAGAGTCCCTTGGGCTGCATCCCCATGTATTCCGGTTAGTGCAGATTGGACTATTTTTGTCTAGATGCAGGGCTGAGTTCAAATTGAGCCGTCCCCATGCATTTGCTGATAACGCAGGCTCAATTCGAATACGGGTATCCCCATGCAAACTGAGCTAAACCCCTGCATGGGGAAACAGCATCTTTTTCTCTCTGCCCCCTCTCTCCTGATAGGAAGCCGGGTTGACGTCACCAACCCCTGTGCTGCCCGCTGTAGTGATAGCAGGGAAATGCCACCCAACATCTCCTTTCCCGATCGTGGCACATAGGGCTGAAAGGCGATAATAATACGATAATAAAAAAAAGAAAAAGAAAAAGCTGGATCACTTTGCAAAGCCGCTACAGGGTTTGGCGGCAGTTTAGCAGAGGTGCTGCCCGCTGCAGCGATGACAAGGAAATGCCACCCAATGCCACTTCACCCTTTCATGGCATATAAGGCTGAAACACAATAAAAATATAATAGTAAAAAAAAAATGAAAAAAGCCAGATCATTCTGCAAAGCCACTACAGGGTTTGGAGGCAGTTTCTGCTCCACCTGGTACGGCAGTTTAGCAATTTAAATTATCATGCCTGGCTTGGCAATTGGGGAGGTGGTGGTGGAATAATGGTCATGGAAAGAGACTTGTGGGACAGTGATTGCATCTTTCGCTGTAAAACTGGGGCGCTCAGTTATTGTATGCACATTTCAGAAGCTGCCATTTGTCTTGCACATTCACCTGGCTTGGCAATTGGGGAAGGGGGGTGGAATAATGGTCACAGAAAGAGACTCGTTTCGGTTCAGTCACCATTTATTGCCCCAAATGCCCAAATAGTTATGATCCCCAGTGCAAAGGACAGGAACAGCGAGCATAGGACGTGAAACCCCACCCGCTAATGACACGAACATCAATCTCTTCCCCAAATAGCCCAGGAGCATCCCCTTGCGTGGACTCAGCTTCCAAAATGATGTGGACTTGGCTCCCAAACCATGCCGAGAACAGTTTTCTAGAGGACTAAATATGGTATGGATTTGGGCAATATGATCCGCATATAGTCCGGTTAGGGGGCTTAGCAAGGCAATCAAATCAGTCAATACTAAAAGAAATTATTTTAAGAGCAAATACTGAAGCTGAAGCTCAGATACTTTGGCTACATAATGAGAAGGCAGAACACATTGGAAAAGATCCTGATACTGAGAAACACTAAAGGCAAAAAAGAGAAGGGGGTGGCAGAGGAGGAGATGAATATGTGGTGGAAACAATGAATGCAAGCTTGGGCAAACCTCCTGAGACAGTAGAGAACAGAAAGGCCTGGTGTGCTATCGTCCATGGGCCATAAAGAGTTATATATGACTGAACAACAATTTCAGTGGCAGGGTTAAAAATCTACAGACCTATTTTTTTGAGGGAGGGGGATAATATAATCTCCTTGATCATTTATTTCTAATAGAAAGAGGAACTATTAAATAAGTTCTCCTTTGCTGACATAGCATGCCTTGTACAATACCATGAACATTCCCTATTTCTAATAAAATATGAGTTATATAGGGATTGTTGATGGCTACTTTCTAAGATATAGCAGTGATTACATACTGGATAGTATTACTTATTTTTAAAGAAAATTAGAAATATCACTCCAGATTTATACTGTAAAGCATGGAACACTGGAGAACTTAGCTCAAGCAACTTGTTATGCATCTATAATCTGAAACTGATCTGTTTCTTACTTTGAATCTGTGTACTCTGGGAACTGTAGTTCTATGAAGATTGCAAGGTACTGTTTCTCTAAATAGAATTCTCATCTCCTTTTCAGTTTGCAGAATTCACGAGGAAAGGACACTGTACTGAATACAAAGCCACTTTGAAATATGATGGATATACCATAAATGATTCATTGCACATGAACGATGGAACTAAAAGGGAAGTTTTAAGGTTCTGTTATGTGCACTGATTTTTATTGGGAGGATTAGCTACAAGGTCACACAACTTTGGGAATTACAGTGAGAAGGTAGAATTGATTATTATCTGGCTGGAGGGAGAACAAAGACAGAGGGAGCCCAAGCGTGTCTGGAGTTTACAATACAATTTTTATTAAGAAAATGCCAAGAAAACATTTTATATTTCTGAAAACACAATGAAGTCTACACAGGAGTGGAAGTTTGGCAAGAGGAACAGCAGTTCTTACAGGCAGGGAAAGAGAGGGTTTATGGTTAACTTATACGTTACTCAGATGTTGCTTGATACTTTCCGCTTGAAGCCTACCACCCAACCTGGCTGTTAAGCTCCTTCCCCAGTTCTTCACTGTTACTCAACATGCAGATCTATTTCATCTTCCACCATCCAAATTCATGTTTGCTCTCTCTGACTTAGTTAGTATACTGAATGGGAAGGGTTTCCAACAAATAAGAGTCAGTATAGTTTTTTTCCGGCACCAATGTGGGTGCAGGACTAGGAGGGATCAGGGTGCTGTCTTGGGCTGTCCAAGATGGAAAACAGAATAGTAAGGTGCTTCTTTGCTATGGTGAAGTGGGAGTAGTCAAAAACTGGGAAAAAATAAGATCACGGAGGCTAATGTAGTTCTTGAGGCTTTGGGTTGTATTTGGACCAAGGTGCCCAATAAAATCAGCATAACTAAATAGATCTCCAATCGAGTGAGGTTTCCATGCTGGGTATCCTTTGAGATTAAAATAATTCTATACAAAAATGCAAAGGAAATGGAAAATATTTAGTTGGCTAAACCAGATCTGTCCAGTTTTGGTTTCTGTTGGACCAAACTGCTGATTGAAAAAGACAATTATTGCAGTATATACAGCTTCACTTTGAATTCTGATGCTCAGTTTTTTGTTTTTTGTTTTAAAGCCCAGGCTTAACCACATTTCCTTGTTACTGAAAGTGTCCCAGGTTTTATGAATCAACTTCCTCCTTCCTCCAGATACAGCATTTGAAAGAGGGGTCACTTTTTAGGTCACCTGGCATGTCTGAATATTCAAGTTAATAATCAGCCTCTTTCATATCAATTTAACAACAAACAACAAGCCCTCTTCCAACAAAACAAAATTCCCCAGCCAGGAGGTTACAGCAACAGAAAAGTTGATTAGACTCTTCCCTTGGGGAGGGGGTGATAAAGACAAAGAGAAAACAACAAACAAAAAACCCACAAGGCTTATTTGTCTTTTATAACTGTGTAGGCAAGAAAAATCTAGCAAGTGTCACACCACTTATTTCCTTCACAGGGCAAGCAATTAGGCAAAGAAATAAAGATAAAATATATATTTAAAAAAATCATGAAACACAACAGGCATCAAAATTTAACTGATAAAGAGGAAGGAAGGAAGGAAGGAAGGAAGGAAGGAAGGAAGGAAGGAAGGAAAGTTGGTTGACTTGGCTCTTGGCCAAATTCCACTTTGGTATACGGTAGACTGAAAAAAATACTTCAAGGTTAAGCTATATTTAAGTTTTAATCCATATCCAATCCATCTTCAGAGTGAGAGACTACATCAACGAAGTGACTAGAAAGTTTTCTTCCATATTATCTGCCCCAAAGATGTTCTCTCACTCTGAAAACTGATGAAAGTAGATGAAAACTCAAATGGAGCTGAGCCTTCAGTGCATGAAAGCAAGGGCATTTTTGCACTTACTGCTATCCTGGTATACAAAGGGATTCCAGAAGCCTTCGTCCACTACTTGGTACAGCCCAAGGAATACCCTTTCCACATTGGACAGAACATGGACTGCACAAAGTGGCTCCAAATGGCTAGCTAGTCCAATATGCTGGTAGACATGTTTAGAAAAGGTCTGCTGGTGGACTAGCGGCTGCTAAACCAGACCATAGAGGTGTGCAAATGCAGCATGCCTCTGTGGTCCACTTCACCATTGGGGGCTCCTTTTGGCAGCATACCTTGTTGCACCATTGATATGGGGTCCCCAGGGTCTCAGAGGCAAGCATGAGCTTTGGAGCTTATGTGGGGACTGTTCTCAAACAGCCAATACCACTGAAGATGGCCTTGTTTGGGGGCAGTTGTACTACTCCAGCTAGTGGACTACTCCAATACGAACAGATCAACGTGAGTGGTCCAATCAATGCCCCAAGGCTTCCAACCAGATCCTCATCTTGCCTCTGTTACCCTGTGGGCCACTACTGGTATGACAATAAAAAGAAAAACTAATAAATATTACTTAAGAGACATGCTTGTTTAAACCTGGTAAAGATCAATGATGTCTGTAATGCTTTGTATCTGCTTGCTTTAATCTCTACAAAAAGTGAATAGGCAAGGACAGGAAAGGCTGTTCTATGTGGGAGAATTCTGTTTTGTGCTGCATTAGAAATAATTATTATTTACATTTTCATTTCACCTTATGGTCAAGACAGCTCATTAGGCAAAATTCCACTTAGTGTGATATTCATTTCTTACAGAAGCAACAATTATAAGACATTTCACTGTAAGAAATGTATAAATTCCTAATTATTTAAATAATTTTGCTTTAAAGAGCATGGCAATCCAGCCAGCCTGAGTTGGGCCATTCACACTTCAAGTGCTGGTGGTCCAATTCAGGACTGCATTGGTACTTGAAGTGCAGATACTCCCTCCTTTGACAGAGCTGTGAATAGGCCCTTATTTTTTTTTTACAAATGAATCTAGTTTGTACAATGAAGTCTAATATAGAAAACTATTTTGTGCTGGACTTCCTAGAAACAGAGAGCCTAAACATTTGATTCTGCATAATTGAACCCTCATTTCACTTTGTTGTGCTTTGCTCTAGAATAAACAAGCAACTAATTCAAAAAGGAAAAGTGAAATCATCTTACTAAGTCAACAAAACTAAAAATGTTTTTGTTTTAAAAATTCCTTACAAAGGCAATTATTGCCTAGAAAATGCTACTGGAATAAATATAATTTTATTTTAAACAACTGCTACTAGGGATCGAGGAAAATTAGCAAATAAAGGGAAACTAACAACTAAAAGAACCAAAGGCCCTGTTTACTGTCAAATGCTGCTGCCCAGTTTTCCAGAATTCTGATTGGTCTTTGATTGGCAGCATTTGTTCCCATGTTGCATTTGGATACATTTCCCTCCTCTGTCATCTCCCAATGCAACTGAAAGTAAGAGTTACTATTAGGTTTCTGATTTTCTGGCTGAGTAGGGATCAACTTTTCTGAGGCTTCAACATGCAGTAAGATGCATGCAGGGGTAAACTGTCTGGCATTCCTGACTCCACTTCTCCCACAGGGTGGCCCATTATGTGTGTTTGAGTACAGTCTCAACCAAAATACAATTTTGATGTTGTGGTGAACTCATGCAATTAAAATGATGTAGGTATGAATCCCATGTATAAGCTATAGTAAGTGAGAATGGATTATCTGTAGTAGTATTGGACTGTGGTAGAAAAGCTTGCTATTTGGGATATGCATGAAACAAGTTTTGAATTATTTTGTCCAAGGGAAACAGGCCAGAAAAGCCGTGGTGTCTTGAATGACGAGAGAGCCAAAGGTGTCAACTGCACACATACAAGAACACACATACACATAAGAATAAAACAATAATTTATTTCATTTTAAAATTATATTAATAAAGTACTTTTACTACTAGGAACTCCTTGGGACATACACTTTTCTTCCACGTCATTTCACTCTTATAATATGGCTTTTGCATGAAACAGAACAGGAAGGATGGCAGGGCCAAGGCTGTGATTAGAGCCTTGCTTTTGATCACTTCAAGTTATGTTTTCAAACACAGTGGATGAAAACATGGCTGAAGAATACAAAAGACAAACGTATAGTATATGACTTGTACTGCCTGTTCTGCTGCTTAAAATAATCATGTGCCATTACATAAAATTGTTTAGGCTGAATGCCTGCAGATCAAACCATCTCAGGCCACACCTTAATTTGATAGTCTGCCTTATAATGGACTGAGAACTTAGCCCATTTTAGGTCTGTTTGCTACCTACCTTGAGATACAGGCAAGACAGTTTTGGAAGCGGTACAGCCACTTTGTTGCCAGGAATAAGTGGGCAAGGAAATGCTAGGAAGAACAGCTTGGCCACCCCCTCCAGCTCCAAGCCCCAGAGCTAACTGGCTACCTTCACACAGTGGCTGTGAGCAATCGGATGTCCTTCCCAGAGTGAGGTGAGGCAAGGTGGCTTCATGGGTATTACAGTCAGATTATGGCCAGTAGTGGCCAGCTCCAGTTGCCCCCTCCAGCTCTGGGGGCCAGAGCCTTCCAGCTGCCTTTGATGTTTCTGAAAAGCTGGGCAGACACTGGCAGTCCTTTGCCTGGATCCATTTCTAGCAGCTGAAATGGACTCAGTGCTGGGGTTATCCCAATGTAGGCTAGTCCTAATTAGGAAAAGAAACCCTACAGAAAAAAACCCGAAGGGTAGTTTGGCACAGAATCCCTGAAGACAAAGGATGGCCTCAATTCTGATTATAGGTAAGGGTGACAGCAGACTCAAAGTCACCATCCAAGCTTAATAGATGAGTAGGAATTTGAACTTTAGCTCTTCATTATTTATAGTTTAAACAGTTACCTAATATTTGTTTGTTTGTTTGAATTTTTATCCCGCCCTATACCCAAAAGTCTCAAGGCGGGTTACAACATTAAAAACTAGTGAACATATAAAATAAACATTAAAGCCATAACAATGCCTGAATATGGGGAAGAAAGCCATTTCCTTGTTTAGCCAAAGGCCAGGGCAAAGAGGTGTGTCTTCACCACTCTCCTGAATGCACAAGGTAAAGATGCCTGACATACCTCAGGAGGGAGACTATTCCACTATTCGTTTCAAACATGTATTAGTGACCGTAAATATTGTGTTGATAAAAAGAAAAGGTCTACTAGGGTGGATTTTGTTAATTTATCATAGTAAAATCCATCTTGGGCGATATATACATGGAATATACATCGAGATTTACATCGGGATTTGCATCGATATGTAAAGCATGTTAAAAGGAAGCAAATAGCATCTGGCAATCGGATTCAACCCCGATTTTCTGTCCCCGCTCAAAACACCTAAAACGCTTCCAAAAATGGATTGGGGAAAGCAATTCTTTCCCCTCCTCTCCCCATTGCCCAGAACACACGGCGGCGGCAGCAACTCAAGCCCCGTTTGCCCGCTCACCTCCACAGCCACCATCGCCAGCAGGGGTTTCCTCAAAAAAAAAAAAAAAAAAAAAAAGCACCCTGGCTCTGCTGCCACTGCAGCTACCGCCTGTACAAACAGCCTTAAACATTCACACATCTCCCAGAACCTGCAGCAGCTTTCCTTCCTTTCCCTTTCTAAAGGTCAGAACTTTTAAAGAGCCAGAATTGCAACATTGTTATCAGGTGTAAAGTGGGTGGATTGCTTCATTGAAACTGCTGCTGTACAGGGTGGATTTTTACCGTGAAACCAGGTGCTGTACCTTTTAAATGAAAAGGGCTGACCTGCAGGGTGAAACCCCAATCCATTCCATGATGTATTTGTCCAAATACTGTTCTAGTGTTCCCACAACAGTAAGGAAGAAGTGTTTTAAAAGCCAAACCCGGAAAAAACACCTGAAAAATCAGGTGTTTATTTATTCCGTTTTAAAGCCAAATAATCCTCAAAATACCCCTGAAACTGGTTGCCAATGGGGACAACAAGGGTCCAAACTGTTTTACTCGATTGGGGGTGGGAACGGCAAGGATCAAAACAGTTTTTAAACAGTTTTTAAACAGTTTTAAGTGATAATGGGAACACAGCCCTTGTGTTTACTCAAAAGAATCTCCTTCTGAGTTCAGTGGTAAGTTTGTAAAGAACGTGAGCTTCAAAGACTTTGGATGATAGTTAAATACATTGATTTCTCATGCTTTTTCCATATTATATTTTATTCTCTATACTTGTATAAATATTGTTCATTTTTAACAGCTTCTAAAGGTCTGACCCTAAAGATGCATTTAACAGGGGATATAGGTTTGACTTCAGTATCGTCCTCAGTTATCCTTTCCCCCCTCATTTTATTTTTCAGTGCAGCCTAGATGTAGTGAGATTAAATATGGGTTGATTTATGGTTTGGCATGTAACCTTTCTGGAATTGCAAGGTCAATTTTAAAAGTATATTGTATGTGCTGCATGAAGGAGGTTACATTTTTTACAGCATAATGAAAAGGTACGATAGCCCTGCTAAAGAGGGCAATAGCAACAGAATGGGTTCTTCTAACTTAACTAGGCTAACAGGTACCATAATATAGGCTGGAATATGTAGCTGCTTCAAATTGCAGAATCATTGTCTTTCTGACATGCGTAATACTTCTTTAACTTTTTAAAGGGGTTGAACATTTTCTGCCTGCTGAAAAATACCTGTGAAATCAATAAGATTCTGCTTCAGAAAGCCAATAACTGTCTTATATATTTTAATGACTTTGGGGAACTACATTTAATTGGCTTACAAAATAATAACATGAAAGATTGGAAATGTGAAGCAAAAAATACTGGACTTGATTTCCAAGACTTAGGGTGATTTTGCGCTGGCCTGTATACTGCCAGCAAGTGTATGAGGGATCTCCCTTCCACATGCTGGTCCCAGAATGGACTATGCCAAGTGAGGAATCAGCTTCAGTTGCTTACTTTTGAAAATCTTTTAAGACAACAATTTTATGTTTTGTAAAACAATCTCTTAAAAAAGCCACACATCAAAATAAAGATTCCCAGTCCTAGCATTCCGGTTTTATACCACTATGTTTACCATCCAGTGTTATTGTTAGCCATCTTCTAGCCACCTTTGGAAGATTTGTGGCAATCCCCAGCTACTATACTAAAAAACATAGCCTACGTGTAACAAAACAGGCTATAATCTAGACACCCAGCTCTTACTACTGCCAAAGCCTTAATGGAAGATGATTTTAATGCCATTAACCGCATGGAAACAACATTGGATAGACAGTTGCCCTCCACAATGCCCTGCATTTCAGAAAACCCACCTGTATTTGATCAGCCCCGGGCAATATGGACAACTATAAATTGCATACGCACAGGACATGGTAGATGTGCAGATGCTCTTTATAAGTGGGAAATAACTCCATCCCTGATATTGACGGTGGGGTAGAAATACAAATAATCCAGCATATCATGGAAGAATGTCAAAATCGAGCATATAGTGGAAAGTTTTGTGATCTAACAATGACAAAAAGCGCAATAGACTATGTCTATGATTTAGATATAAGTTTGTGATCTTACCATGTGATCTTTACAGAATTTTCCTGTTTTCTATCTTGTGTTTAGCTATTCTATTAATGTATAAAAATGCAAATTAACTGTAAAACAACACCCATTAAAGAAGGCTATAGGCCAAACCAAACTGTCATCTTCCACATGGTATATTTATTTATTTATTATTTCCATTTCTATCCCGCCCCATACCCGAAGGTCTCTGGGCGGGTAACAACGGATCAAACAACATATTTAAAAACATATTAAGAACAAAATACAGATTAAAACATATTAAAAACACAATAGTATAGAACTATCTGGACAATTACAAAGGATTTGAGGAACTGATATTCACCAACATCTGGATAACCAGTCTATTGTAAATCAATATGGCAAGCATGCTTGGAGGAAGGCCATTATCTAGACCATTTGAATCTTGCTTCAGGCATTGAAACATATCTTGGTTGCCCTGATTGATGACCTTTTCTAAGAGAAAGAGAAGGGGAGTGTCACTCTGTTGATTCTCCTGAATCTCTTCAGTGGCTTTTACAGTAGTATCATTGACCACGGTATGCTTCTGGAAAGGGTTTGGGGTTTATGAGTTGCAGACACCACATTGAAAAGATTCTGCTCCTATCTCCAATGCTGGTTCCCGAAAGTGGCTGGGGATAATGTTGCTCAGTGCCTTGGGAACTCCCTTGTGGGTTCTTCAAGGATCCATCTTATGCCCAATGTTCTTTAACAACCCACTGACAGGAGTTTTGGAGTGAAGTAATATGCAGGTGTCAGCTAGCCCCTCTCTCCATGCCATCTGAATCAGGAGCAACAGTCAAAGTGCTTGAGGCAGTTAATAGGCTGGGTGGGGCCAATAATTTGAAACTATGTGCTGTGTCTTGCAAAGTCCCATATCCACAAAGAAGGAAAGCATCTTGTTTTTATGAGATTTCTCTGTCCCGGGACAGGTGCATAATTTGGATTCTGTGCTAACATTTGAAGCTCCAGTGCAGGTGGTTGCTAGGAGCAACTATTTCCATTGGTGTGCCAGCTATAGCCTTTTTAGACAGAGAGACAGTTGGGCCATGGTGATCCATGTTCTGATAACTTCCTGAATGTACTATTGTAATGTGCTCTACATGGGGCTGCTCTTGAAAATGGTGTAGAATGCAGCAGCTAGACTGCTGCCTGGCACTGCAGTCAGACACACATCACAGCCAGTCTAGTGGCTGTGGAGCCAGACTCTTATCTGGGAATACCGGGTTCGATTCTGCCCTCTGCCACGAAGCCAGTTGGGTGACCTTGGGCTAGTCACAGCTGCCTTCTGAGCTCTCACAGCCCCACCTACCTCACAGGGTGTCAGTTGTGGGGAGAAGAACAGAAGGTTTGTCAGCTGTTTTGAGTCCCCTTAAATGGGTGAGAAAAGCGGGATAGAAAAGCCAACTCTTCTTTTTCTTTCCCAAAGACGTGCACTATGTGCTACAGAGCCCAGTCCAATGTACAGTATTTATGTTAATTTATAAGACTCTAAATGGCCTGGGCGTCTCAAATATATAAAGGAATGCCTCCTCCATATAGCTCTGGTTGTGCTCTAAGATCTGTCTATGACGTGCTCTTGGGCTGTGGTCACACCTAAGGTTTAATCCAGTTTCAGTCCACTTTCAGAGCGAGAAAACACATCAGCAAAGTGACCAGTAATTTTTCTTTCCACTATCTCTATCCCAGAGGTGAATTTTCTGAGTTCTTTAACACTGGAAGAAAACAGCTTGTCATTTTGCTGATGCATCCTCTCACTCTGAAAGTGGACTGAAACTGGAGTGAAACTTCAGTGTGACCACAGCCTTGGTGGTGCCACCCCGCCCCTTCAGTGGGAGGTGGGAGGGAAGTCTTGGCGGTTGTTCCATAGCTTAGGGGTATCTCCCCTTTGAGATGCACACAGACATTAAGCTACATTTAAATAACATTACTGCTAGTATTACACAACCTACACTTGGCTATTGTGATGCTATACTTGTAACAAGTATTCTTTTTTTATTTATATTCTTTCTTTTCAGGGTGCTATCTGTTTGTTGAATGAATCAACAGGTACTGAAAATGTCTGGGAGCAAACTGCAGGCTTAGCCCCAGGTAAGTGTAAGAATAAGCACCTTATCAGCTGGATCTGCTAACAAAACAAACTTGCTCAAGTTTCCCCCACAACGTGGAAACTTGGATTAACCCATCTTGACTTGTTTGCTAGTCCAAGCCGGTAGTTGAATCCACAGAGATATAAAAGAGCAGTACTTCTGCTAGGAGTAGGACAACAAAAACTATCTCCGTGTTCCAGGCTATAGTCCTAAACAAAGATTAATATAATTTTTATAGTGAAATCCTCAAACAAGACCTTATTTTCCCTTACATTTGCTTCCCGGGTGGTTCAATCTGGGCTGATTACGTGCCCCCCTTTCCCCCTTCCATTCTCCCCCCCTCACTTTCCGACAGAGTGGTTTAGTCCGGGACCTCCGCACCGGCGGAGAGCAGTAAATCAAAACGCTTGCTCTTTGCTCTGACAAGCTCCATCTCCTCAATTCCTCCTTCTCGGTTTGGGGTGGGCAACCAGCGTGCGCGCGTGCGCGTATCCGCTCCTTCTCTCCTCTTGTTGGGTTGTTCGGTGGCTCGCCTGGCGCCGGATCTTCCTCCCTGCTCCTCCAACGACGGTTGGGTCGCGCGAGGCGCGTCGCTATTGGCAGGCGGAGGAGGGAGTGAGGGAGGGAGGGAGGGAGAGAGAGAGAACGGGGGCGCGCCCGCCCGCCCGCGCGCGCGCACCCGCGCCGTTCAGCGAGTTAAGGTTAAAGCCGCCGCCGCGGCCGCCACCAGAGAGAGCGCCGCGCGCGATACACTCGGCTGCCGCTGCTGTGAGATGGCATCATTTTGCTGCGCTGTGGCGGCAGCGGCGGAGGCTGGGAGCGGTGCCGAAGGCTGAGGGAGGCAGCCCTCCGCCACAGCAGGGGGGCGGCGGCACCACCACCACGACCACCACCAAGCGACTGGGCTGTGAGCCACGGTAAGGCAGAAGACAGAAGGGAGGGGAATAAATGACAACAAACAAACCAGCCTGAGGGAGATAAACAGGCTGCGCGGCGGCGGCGGCCGCCAGCTCGCTTAGTCCGCTTTCCACGGTGGCCTGAGGAGAAACCTTGGGGGGAAGGAGGAGGAGTGAGTGAGTGAGTGAGTGGGAGTCCCACGCCTTGCTCCTTTTGGGGTGTCGTGGGGTGTGGGGAGGGACGGCCGGTCCTGCTGCTCCTCCTCGACCCTCGCTCCCCGTCCTGCGCCCCGTTTGGACCCCGCTCTGAAGGCGCCCCGAGTCCTCTCTCCGCGCTTCCATCGGTCGCCCCGCTTGCAGGGACGTGGAGGGCGACGGGTGCCCGCCTTCTTGCCCGCCTCTGTGCCTCTTCCCCTTCGAAACCTTTCGCCCTCTTAGCCTGGCGTTATCTTGTTTATTCGCTTCGTGGGGCTTTTAACAGGCGGGACGGGTTGGCTGCGGAGCCGAGGGCAGGCGGGCGGCGGGCAGGCAGGCAGGCCGTGGGAAACGGGCCAGGCTGGGGGTTGAGCCTTGAACCCTATGAGAGCAGCGCCAAGTGGCTTGGCAGAGGCAAGGTCGGCCTCTTGATCCGGCCAGAAGAGGATATTAGTTACATTTTGATTTCTGTTTACCTTCGTTCCGTGAAAGGCAGCCGGGGGGGGGGGGGAAGGCAGGACGAGGCACTCTCACTTTGGGATGACCTACTGTGACTCTGCACCTTGTCTCTTCTTGTCCTCCCTTCGGCTTTCCACTCTCTCTCTCTCTCCTGCTGCCCCAAATACTGTACTGCAAAAGACACCTCTTTCTTTGAGCAAAGGTGGGAGGAAAGGCCTGGGAGGGCTGACCATACCGTGAAAACAGAATACCCCCTTCCTTGTGTATGAAATACCTGCTTCGTGAATGGGTTCTGTTCATAGCTAGCAGTTGAGCCCCCACTGGGTTTCATGGGGTCTGCTTCCAAGTAAATGTGATTTAAATCTAGGGGGAAATCAAGGCAAAAATCAAGTACTTACAAAATTCTGTGATGGAATAAACAACAGGGCTCAGCTAAAATATCAAAATACACAGAGGTGGTTATAAATGGGGGTAAATTGTGACAAACCTATCTCAAATTATTGTGAGCTGAGGTTCTGTCTCAAAAGCTGATTTTGGAGTTGATGTTAAAAAATATCATGCATAGAACCCATTCACCTAGATATTTTGTAGAGGGGATTATTTTATGGTCTAGTTTTAGAGGAAATGGCAAGGCATATTTAAGGGAAATGAAAGACAAACGTTTTGGAAATCTTCCTAGCTGGAAGAAAGGGAGAGGCAGAAGACCCTTCTGAATCCAAGGAACTTCTCAGAAATGTTATGGTAAACTATAAATTAGCTATAGCTCAGCAATAGTTCTTGAATAGTTTTTCTGTTCTCTTGTGACAAAGGTTTTAAGGACTATACATACAGATGTGTGCATCTCTATAACAGAACTCTAGAATGCAGGGATAAAGAACCATTGACCAAGTGTAACATTTTGTCATCGAGTGTTTGGTTCACCACTGAAGTTGGGTATTTGTTAATGTCCTCTATATATGATTTTAGTCTCAGTCTACATAATATGAGAGGGCATTCTACTGTTCCTAGAATAGAGGCTGTTTTGTGTCAGCATTTGTTATGGCTACTTCAGATTAAAGTATGATTCTGCTACATCTTCTCAAAAATCTAAGAATAATAAAGTAGGTGTATAGGAAGAAAAAAAATCCCATCAACTGTTGTAGAAACTGGGGCATTTCTGCATTTGGCCTTATTCTGGAAAATATCTTGGAATAAGATTCTGCTGTCCACATGCTAGGGCAGACTATGGCAGGCCCCAAGTAAGGACTGCCATAGTCTGTATTAGCATGCAGACAGCAGATCCCTATCCTGAGATATATTCCAGAAAAAGGCCAAGTGCAGAAAGGGCCCAAGAGAAAGTAATTATTTTGAGTCTTTATTTCTTCCTTAAATGTTTACAGTAAACACCTGAGGATGTAGTCTCAGGCATCTGGAGCAAAACTATATTTTTTCTGAAGCCATATGACTACTACAGGGCAAGAGGAAGAACAGTAATTTCTGGAAGCTACATGGAAAAAATGCTTTAAAAACTAGGAAAAGTTATTGGGAAACAAACCAGAGGAAAGGAACTCAGGTGAAATAATAGAAGGGTCAAGGCCACACTATCCTTTCAAGTTTTGCATATGAATTAGTATTCATTTGTAAGAAACTAAGAATAACTATAGGATAAATTTGGTGTGAGTTCTCACAAAATCAGCGTCTTCTCTGATATGCCTTTAAAAAAAGTTTTTATGCTGGTCTAAAATGCAGCCCAGGTCCACTCAGAGCATGTAGCAAAGTAAGTTCACCCTACTACTGGTCTTTTGCCTCATGTCTCAGTTTCATAACAAAATGGACCCCTCTGAGTAGGTTTGTCCAACAGGCCCTCCCCTTCCCCCCACTTTGGCAAATGCAGTTGATTGATTGGATAAGCATAATTCTAAAGTTTTAATCAAAGCTTTGGATTGTATGGTTAATCAAATTCTTGGATTTGGTCACTGCATTTTTAAAAACATCTATGGCAGCATACCTTTTTCTCCCTTTACGTGCTGCTCCCAAAGTGCCTGAAAGCGCCCCCATCTGCACCAACCAAAAAACCTGTTATATGGATTGTGGTGAGCTTGGATGGGAATACTACAATTAACCTCTTATTTTTACTAAGTGCGGATGTACCCTGAGTATGTACAAGGAGAGGGCTTAGGTAAAAAACTCTTTGCATGTCAGGCAGAAACTGTCTTAGTCACTGACTTGTCCTGAGGAAAAAAATGGATGGGGTAGCTCTTACAGATCTCTTTTGATGGCATTGGCTACAGTAGGCTTTCAGTCCCATTAAAGAGAGACAGAAGTGGTTTGTTGTTCATTTGTGAATGGGTTAAGTAGGTTTGGAAAGCAATGCTGAGGGACTTGGTCAAGATTATATTTTTTTTCCCCTGTGGTTTTTAATATCTACTTGGATCTGTTGGTC
This sequence comes from Aspidoscelis tigris stejnegeri, assembly GCA_023333525.1. Lineage (NCBI taxonomy): Eukaryota > Metazoa > Chordata > Lepidosauria > Squamata > Teiidae > Aspidoscelis > Aspidoscelis tigris. The sequence continues at coordinate 32,734,646 of JALMGA010000004.1, read as the reverse complement.
AAGTCATCTGGAGGTTTGTACTGTAACATTTTAGGTGGTTTACTAACAACAGATATCCAAACTCAGTTACAGTAAGGAATTCTGTATGGAGTGTCCCCTAAAGGTCATCAGTTGCTGTACAACAAGCAAATCACTTTTCAGTAACGCTGGCTAATTCTTTGCTTTTGAACCATTTTAAGGAGCCATTTAGAGTTCCAGAACTGGGCTTCTTATTGCAGTGCACATACCATACCTGAGGCCTATTCGCATGAGGGGCTCTAGAACACGAGCAGAACACCCTGGGATGGAGCGTTCGCTCTGCTGAGCCAGCGGTTCCATTTGGAACTGCCCCAGCCCGTCCCAGGGTGCCCAACTTGCATTTTGGGTGTAGAGCACGAAATCACGCTCTACACCTGTTCCTGGCTGTCCTGGACCATCCCACAGCTATACGAGAGGGGGAGCATTCTCACTCTCCCTCCTGAACAACTGCGGGCCCTGCCCCCCGTTGCTGCTATTGGGGCGAAAACAGCTCAACAGCTGGCAGGCCCACACAGTTAACTAACCTTGTTGGGCCTGGGGTGCTCCTCGTGCAGCCTGGATCAGCTGCTCTCTGTGCAGGCGTGCACTCCAGTAGACTGACCCCATGCTGGCAAGTCAAGTGAGTGTGGGGCTGAGCTACTGGGAGCGTGCACACCTGTGCAGATTGTGGTACATTGCTCCCCAGGCCCAACGAGGTAAGTTGTCACATGGGGGTAGGGGTGGCTCAAAACCCTGGGTGCTGCTGGTCACTGCAGTCTGATCAGGATTGCAGCAGTTGGCAGGACACGGGCACCCTCCGTTTGGTCTCCCCCCGCCCCTTTGGAGGGTGGGGCTGGGGTGATGTGCTGCTCCATGCAGTAGTCCGGGCCCACGCTGTCCGTGGGCCCAGTCTGTCGCATGGAACGGCACATCTGCCAGCCCATCAGGTCAGATCTTTGGCCTCCGTGGGGGCTCAGCCTCCTAGATTTAGGAGGCTAAGCCCGCGCAGACACCCCCTTTGACCCCATCCCGGCCCGGGGCCTACCTGGGGATGTGCGCATGCGAAAGAGACTTACCTCAGTGGATAACTGGCCAATTAGAGCTGGCAGTGCTCACAGACACACAATGCTGCCGGCTAGGCCCGCCACTTCAAACCTTGCAGAGATGAGGTAAGTTGTGTGCACGTGCACCCTCCCTAGGCCCCAGCCCTTTCCCGGGTTCCTGCGGGTTCTAGGTGACCCGAGTGGGTCAACGAGAGCCTGCAGGAACCCAGGGAAGGGATGGGACCAGCCTGCCCACCCCTGGGTCGAATCTGACCCAGTGGCGGTAGGCCTGAGAGGAGCGTCCTGCCCCCACACTGGCTTTTTTGGGCTAGGCCATGCTGGGACAGATTCCCCTTTTGCACCTAGGCAGGAAGAAACAATTCCCCACGTGTTCCTTACCTGCCTAGATGCGAAAGGGGAATGTGTCCTCACGTGTCCTAACCTTCATGCAAAAAGTTCTCTTCTTACCAGTTGATGATTTAAGATTGTCCACTGAAGCATTTTTTACAGTTCACTGGTGAGACTGATCTAGTTTTCAGGACAAAGGGCATGTTTGTCATGGACATGTGTCTTGAGGGCCCTTTCCAAGCACTTTTGTAAGGCCTCCATAAAAACCAACCAAACAAACAATATTTTTCTCCTAAAACAATAAGAGACATATTGCTATGGCTAGATAGAATAGGTAGACCCAGTCGTAGAGGTATACTTTAGAGATATTCAGTGTTACCATTCCTAGTACAATTCTGGAACCTTTGACTGAGAGCAAGAAATAAATTCCTAAAGAAATAAACAATTGTGTCACCAGCTTTTGGGTTCTAACGTACCACATAAGTGAATATTAAACTTACACAGCTCCCATGACTGATTTATTGTTCTTGGAGCTGGTCTAGTCAATGTCAAGCACTTAGGTTTATTTAGGAACACAGTTAGCTAAACATAATTGGATTCCTAAATAAACATATATGTTCAGGCTGGAAAGAATATGAATTTAAATAAAAGAGTTACAATGTAATTCAAGCGTTTTTTGGAAGTAGTGACAGCATTTGTGCTACTGAAATTAATTATTTACACCTGCTGATAAACAGGAAGAAGTCCATCAGCAGCTCAGGCTTAAATTGGCCTAAAATGGTTTGTAGGTCTGGTCTATACTATAGTAGTCACTGGATGCACCCTGATATCCCAGTTCATATTAGAATTGTTTCTAAGTGCCAGTGCTGGGTGTGTTGTAAAGAGCTCAGTATAGTGACTAGAGCATTGGCTCTGAGGCCCTAAGTGACCAGAATTCAAAATCTCTACTCTGTATGGAAGTATATTGGATAATGTTGGGATGGTTACATGAGGGAGAGGAGCTACAGCAGTGATTTCTGTTCGGATAGGTGCATTCAGGCTGTGCAAGCTGAGCAACTCAATGGTTGAGCTTTTGAAATCTCACCACAAATTATGATTAAAAATTACTGTATTTTCTGGCGTATAAGACTACTTTTTAACCCAGGAAAATCTTCTCAAAAGTCAGGGGTCGTCTTATACACTGGGTGTAGTCTTCTTATACGGCGAGTATATCCCAAACTCTATATTTTAACTGGAAAGTTGGGGGTTGTCTTATATGCCCAGTCGTCTTATACGCTGGAAAATACAGGTAGTGCAAAAATTTGAGTTCAATTTTAAATGGAACATTCTTTTAAGTTTAAGAAACCCTGGTAGACCAAATATGCTCTTATAATTAAAAGTAAATTATTATTTGGTCAGGTTGTTATGGGATGCTATACTATGCTTTAGTGCTATGCAAGCCAGGCTTCACAGCTCTAAATGAAAGCTTTAGTGTTGTGTACAGTCCTTTCCTTCCCCAGTTAAAAATCAGGGAGAGGACTTCCATTCAGTTTGCTTTCAAAGAATCTCTGTTAGCATTGCGTACAAGGGAACCTGATTTTAAACAAATAGTATTTCATTAAACAAGTTAGTTTCATAATGTATAATTGGAAGTATGGGTTTGTATCTATTTTCAGTTATAAAAAATTCTGGAGACGAATCTTGGTTAAAAATTCGTATCTCAAGATAGTAATTTGTTGGTGGGGCATTTGGAATATACTTTAAAAGCTGCAGTCTTAAAACATGGCTTTGGAGAAAGGCCCATTGAAATAGATAACCTTTACTTGAAAGTAAATATAGCTAGGATTGTTGCACAACAACACATTTCAGTTGTTTTTAAAACCATATTGAAAATATTGTAGTTTACAACACAGCGACTGCATTCATACATTACTAAGATATAAACCTTGATTCTGAAAACCATTACCAACTGTAGAGATAATGAATGAGAAGGCTAAGCATTATATTATCTCTCATGTAGATTATGTTCTCTTGTCAAAGAAAATATTGAGGATAAGTATAACAAAGGATGAAATTTTCAATGAAATGAAAGTTGTTGGCTTCCAAGAATTGTTGCCCTCTTTTATTTGCTCTTGGGAGGCAAGGTGAAGTCAGAAAAATGTTGCAAAGTTTGTACGAAAATCCTTGGCTGTCCTGGACACCTCCTACAGTAGCAGCACAAAATCTTAGCAATAGGATTGACTGCATGAAAAACACCACTCTCTTTCCTCCATTATTGTAATTCACATGCTGATCCACTGGTGGCCTTAAAGAAGCAGCCAGCAAGAAGAACCTCCCCTCTCATCTGCAGTTTCATCAAATAATGATTCAATAGCAAACAAATGCACTTCCCCACAGCAAAGCCCTTTACCTCAAATCACATGGCTCATCTATTCCTGCTTCTCATTTTTTAACTCTGGTCATTTGGCCACAAAGACAAGCCAAGAGACAACTCTCCTCTCCCTTCACCAACCCCTTTTCCCTTGGGATACAGGAGGTGTAGCTTTTATGGTTATTTCAAAAGTTAAAAAAGCAAACCGAGAGTCCAGGAATCCCTTTTAAACTCCAGAAGAAGTGCACAGTGTGACCAGGGGCTACTTTTACTCCCCTTGTCTCTTTCTCAGCTCGTCCCCTCTTCCCTTTCCTCAAAAATTCCAGCAAACCTGAGTGGCACACCTGTCCATTAGTAACCCCTCCTGCCTCTCCAAACCAAGAAACTTCATGGCACTGCTGCATCTCTCAGGGCTTGGACATGCTGCTGCTACTATTGCTGTGACTTCCCAGGCTTCCTGAGAAACTTTTGAAGGTTTCCTCATGCTGCTGCCACTATGAAAAAAGTGTATATACTTTAAAAAAATGAGGATAATGAGTGCCTTGATAGTGAGGGGAGTGAAAGGCACACAAAAAAAATGGAGAACAGATATGTAAAAATGCATATAACAAGGGTTCTGATAGAGGAGATGGAGTATGTTTGATAAACACTGAATATGCTTTGATCAGTGAGGGAGAAATCTTTAGCTTTAGCTTAATATGTTATAGTATTGTGTCACCAGCTTTATCTATGACAGTTGGGTAGGGTTAAATAAAAATAACAAACATTAAAACAAAACAAATCATTCCTAATGAGCTATTCAAAAAGATGTTTTATCTCCCACCCTCCTGTGAAATTTCTCACAGATATTCTAGTGGTGATAATCACATGGGAAAAAATTATAACAGTACTTCCAAGTTTCCTTAGGACAGTATTTAAAGATGACATCCATCTGTTATAAACTAATTTATGAAATGGATTGTTTTTCATTAAAGAGCAATGGGAATTTTCTGTGGAACTCTTTCTGTGCTGTACTGCCAACTATCGTGAAAGGAAAATCAAATACTGAATACAGATCTGTTTGCTAATACTGTATTGTTGTAATCCATAATGATTTCACACATACTTACTGGATTCTGAAAAACAACAACAATGAAGGAACCCAGAGACCTAGTATGATCATGTCTTGGGTATTTGGGTTTGAGTTAGTACTCTACTGCTGAAGAGTGACTTACATGCATTGGAATGCTTCTGTTTGCTCGCTGGGCAGGCCTGGATACACTTCACCACCACCATACCTACTCAAAGTGGGATGACCCCTCCTTGGAGTGATCCAGCTGCTTTGGGATCACTCCTGAGGAGGTGGGTTGATGCTGCAGGTGGATTGACACTCCTGAAGAGGTGGGTATGGCACTGCAGGTAGATGTGGCTGAGTGACTGCAGTTGTGCTGGTTTGCTATGGCAACCTCTGACCACACACCGAATGCTGGTTCAGCTTCTGCTGCATGATTAGACTTTACCACAGTGATCTAAGCAGTCCCAGGCTGGCCATTTGCACTACAAGCACTGCTGGCCAGGCAAGGGCTAGTTCAACACTTGTAGTATAAATATCCGCTACTGTACTTCATCCTTATTGGTTTGTTATGGTATTGTTATCTCATCCCAGGCTGGTAAGTGTGAACCAACCCCATTTCCAGGTCTTTAAACATTTTATGTGATTACATAATGAATAATAGTATTCTTTATACACCCAGTAAGACACAGTATTGGATTGTGAGCATCTCAGTGTCATTCATTTTTAGAAGTCTTGAAGGCAAGACTTCTTGTCATGCACTTTTGCCAACTTCTGAGTCTTGTTAGGCATGTTGAATTCCCTAAGTGTGTGAAGGTCACCAGTCCTTTAGTTTCTCTCCTTATAGTTTTGCTTTTCATCCTTATGAGACCTGTGTTAAAGTTTAACCTAATAACATTCAAATGGTGTCTGTTGAATTTATATGGCATTATGCATGATTCTTATGAATAACACTTTGAAGTTACATGAAGCATTGGTAGACTACAGCAGAGATAAGCTGCTTTCCTGTGTCACAAGAGATGGTTCTGCGGGGGTCATTAAGATTTTACACAAAAGGATGATAGTGTCAATAACGTGCAGACCTGTGATTTTTATGGTGATTTTTGCTGGAATTATTTTAAAATAATCATGAGGTCCTGGCAATACTGGAAAACAGCGTTTACTTAGTGATGGGATGATGGGCTCCGTATTAAAAAAATCATATTTTAAAATGGACATTTTACAGGATTGATTATACTGAATTATGTATCTGTTTTAGGAACATACTGGCTTTTCACCACAGGATTCCTGCACTTCCCTATTTTGTTCTGCTTGTGTCTGCCTTTATGATTCTGATAGGTGTACTTTGTCTTAATAGTTTTAGAGTTGTGCTTAATTGCAAGTTTATGCTTCAGTGAATGACAGTAGAAGCCAGTGACTGTCCTGACTATCTTCAGCAGCATTACTTGACTTGTGTAGAGCCCCAGCAGTGTGGAGAACTTTTGCTACATAAGAATCCCAAAGTTATTTTACCTTGCTTTATTCTTTACTGTTGGCAAGAAGAGAACTGCAGGCTGCTCTTGCCTCCCTTTCAGGCGTTTATTTTTCCTGCCCTCTGAAAGGGAGAGCTTCTCTCTCTGCTGGTTACAAGGAAGAACCAGATATGTACATTCTCTTTAACTTTTTAACTGCCTACAGCTGGACTTTAAAGAATAGATGAGGTTTCTGTTTTGCATGCTTACAATGCCTCTTGCCTCTCAGCCTTCACTCACTAAACAGCACTGGTGAGCAATGTATTTTAAGGCATATGTTGGCTTCCCTTTACCCAAAATTATCTTTCAGTAAGCAGACAATGCAGAGAGGTTTGATTCTCCTTGTGCTATCTGAAAGCAATTTACAGTCTCAGTTAGCAAACTGCACTGATTCTGTTCATTTAATAATCTGACTTTAGTGCCTCATACCTACAGATAGCTGGTGAGGAAGCTTAATTTAGCTGCTTATAACTGCAAACTGTTGGTGAGGCGTATTGACAGCCATTTGTGAGTGGGGCCACAGTGTACATTGGCCACACATTATGCAGAAGTAGCAGCCAAGGATTTCTTTTTAAAAAGTAAAAGAGAAGAAGAAGAAGGGGGGGGAACACCCATGTTACAATCTGATTTCTGCATCTGTTCTCACTTGGAAGTGTGTATGTTATTTTTGAGTTAGCTCTTGAGTAGCAAGAGCCCTGGTAAAAAAGACTAAGCTAAGATGATAATTAAGAGGTCCCTTGCAGCTAGTGATTCACCCTGAAAATTATTTGTGGATCTATAACATGTAAACATATTCCTATGGCTTTTATTATTTTCAGTTGATCATGGAGAAATATATGTGCATCCTAACTTAGAGATAGTCTTCCCTATATAGAAGTCACAAAAGGGACAACCAAAAGGGGTTTCTGTTACATGCTGTCTGATACATTGTATCCTATGCCCTCAAGGATTTTAGAAAGTATCCATTTGGAAAAGTGAAATAAAGAGACCTGGGTGTCCTACTGTGGCATTGTGGAATGGTATGTGTCACTTGAGCACTTTGTTTTGTGGGCAGACATGTCTACTTTCATGGAGGAGCAGAAAGAATCATAAGTGTTATAACCAAAGGGAGTGCCTGATTAAAAAAAAAAGTTGATAAAAGTATGAGTTTGCTGTGAGTAGCTGGTTTTAAATTAACAACCTGGGTGGTTTAAAGTGACAAAAAACCTAAAATGCTGGTTTAGGAAATAAAGGAGGATAGCGTTAATACCTTGCCATCCCTCCAGGGCTGGTCGTCTAGTAGTGGCAGCCTAGACCACTCTGCCCTCTGGATGACTCTCCAGCCTGGATGGAGTCCTTGCAGGACTGGGTCCTTCTTGTCAGCTGCTCCGGACCCCACCTGGTCTCAGCTACACCAGAGACCATAAATGACAGCTGCTTATGCCATCCCTCCTGGGGGTGGTCCAGTAGTGGCAACTTAGACCACTCTGCCCTCTGGGTGACTCACCAGCATGGCTGGGCATGGACATCTTGGAGGTGATTTTTGTGGGACTGGGGCCTTTGGTCAGGTGCTCTGGACTCCAGTTGGCCTCAGCTGCCTCAGTTTTTTTTTTTTTGCTGTGTGTGTGAGAGAGAGAGATTTGGCTTATTTTGCAATATTTTCTATCATATGTAGTTTTATAATATATATTTTAATGTTTTGATTACTACTTTGCATTGTATATTTGCTGTTGTTATAAACTGCCTTGGGCAAATTTTCTTTTGGAAAGGTGGTATACAAATAAAATGAAAATGAAATTTGCAGGTTCAAACTGTATTAATTAAAAAGCAAAGCAAAAAAAAAGTCAGGAGGAACAATGCAATAAGCCAAAGTTGGGAACAAGATGGAAATTTGATTTCATGATACTTCTAGAGAGTGATGCAGACAAAGGGTTTGAATGTCCAAATGCACTCATTTCTGGGTATATGTTATGCTGGCACTCCCCCTCTGTAATTGTGGGCAAGGTTTTCAAGACCTCTTTCAGAAGAGGCCAGATTATTGTAAAAAAACAGCTTATGAAAGTATGTGTGATTGTGGCCTTAGTAGCTACCAATCCATAAATTGTTTTATCACCTATGGACATTGAACACCTTATTTTCATCTAGAATACTGCAGAGATAAGAACTGCCAGTAACATATTTTGGGTGTCTGATAGGGGTAGGTTCTCTGGAAGTGCTTCCAGATTCAATGTGAGATGAGGCTTATGTGGTTGTGGTGCCTGGAGTTCTTGCCTCCATCTCTAGCTGGTTTTCCAGGTTTTACTTTTTCTGGTTAGGGTAACTAAGTCATAGGTATCCATATTCTGATAATCTCTGGATTAGGCTACTGTAATGTATTCTATATGAGACTACCCTTGAAGATGAGGATGGGGCTAGTACAGAATGTAGCAGCTTGACTGCTAACAGAAATCTGTCCAGGTGTATATCATGCCATTCTTGAAATATCTGCACTGGCCACCTGTTACCAAAGTAGCTCAATTCAAGGTGCTGACATTTGCATATAAAGTATCTGGAAGTGTGCCAACTTGTCATACAGATATGTCTAATTATTAAGATCATGTGAAGAGACTCACTCAGTAGAGTTTGAGGAATGGTGGAATGAGAAAGGGTGTTTTCTCTAGTGGCCCCAAAGTTTTAGAATATACTTTCTCCAGGTGTACGTATGCTAGGCACCAATGTTATATAGTTTTCATTGGTTGAAATATACATTTATACTCAAATGTTTGATGTTCTGTTCCCTCCTAATGTCCTGGACTAGAGAAGGTATTGTGCTGGACCAATATTTTTTATTTCTTTCTATTTTATGGTTTTTAAATTGTTTTTATTTATGTATTTTAACTGTGGCTGACCACCCTGAGACATCAAGGTAGACAGCAGAGTACAGATGCAATAAAAACAAAATAAAAGTTTCTCAACTCCAGCTCCAAGGGCCTCCATCTAATTTGACCATTGGCAAGAAATGATGAAGTTGTACTTTAATGTTTGTACTCTATTATCAAGTAAAGCGAAGGCAACCATGGTAGGAGAAACAGTTCTGTTTGCGTCTTGATAAGCTATTGAGAGCTTACATTTTACGTTCTTAACTTTTTTTGCTTTGATGGTTTTTGTTAAGGAAATAATGTGAACCAATGAGTTCTGCAACATTTTTAATTTTCAGCATTTATAATAAGGTGGATACTAAGCTGATGTTTGGGAAAGGTAATTTCACAGGGTACTGCTTTTGTCTGGGACAGTGTCTGTTTGCTCTTTTCTACATGGGGTAAATGAGTATGCTTAAGCTCTCTAGACACCAAAGAAGCTTTTCAGAGTATCATTTCAGTTGTCCTCCTGGGCTCCATGTTGCTGTCTCCTGGTATACATGTTATTTGTGATTCTTATTCCTACTCCCCCCCCCCCCCCGGAAGTATTCTGTGCATAATAGACAGTTCTCACATAAACTTTCACAAATTCATATCTGTTGGACCATAAATGTATTCAGCTTAGTTAACATGGCTCTGCAAGCTGACACTAATGAATGTTTGAGTCCAAAATATACAGGTTTGTATATGTGGAGGGCCCATTGTTATAAACGTGTGAATGAGCCGAATATTTCATTCTACTGATCCAGTCATGGCTGTGCTCTGTTTTTAATTGCTCTTGAATATATATGCAAATTGCAATCTTTAAGCAAGTTAAAGCTCATAATTCTGGGGACTGTACAGTCTTAAAAACATTTCTTTGTGGCATGGATCTGGAGGACTATGTGGAGAACATTAGGCTGATTTCAACCCTCTGGTTCCCACTTGTTTCTCATATCTGATAAATAGTTATTTTGTGGTTGATTATTCTCATTATCTGGCTGCTTTTGTTAGCCAGGCTGGTTATGTGAAGTTTAGAAACAGGGTGCAATGAAGACTGGAAATAAATGTTGAGAACAATTGTTGTTAAAATTTATTGATTCTGCATATATGTTTCTTAGTACTTGATTTTAATGTGTAATAGCAGTTAATGGATGCAACTGGAATAACTTTAATATGTCAGCAATGCACTCAGTTTGGTCTAGTGGTTAGGGAGCCGGACTCTTATCTAGGAATACCGGATTCGATTCTGCCGTCCCCCGTGAAGCCAGCTGGGTGACCTTGGGCTAGTCACAGCTCTCTTCTGAGCTCTCACAGCCCCACCTACCTCACAGGGTGTCTGTTGTGGGGAAAAGAACAGAAAGCTTTTTCAGCCACTTTGAGTCCCCTTAAATGGGTGAGAAAAGCGGGGTAGAAAAGACTACTACTACTACTACTACTACTACTACTACTACTACTACTACTACTACTACTACTTTCTTCTTCTTCAGTGATACTTCAAAAAGTATGGCAGAAGTAAACATTTATTTGGAGAGTGGTTTGTGTTTCCTGAAGGGTTAAAAATGAAATCCACAGCTAAACAAACAGTAACTTTCAAGTGTTAAAATATTTATGTATTATGTGGAACCTTGTGCATCACTTTATGAAACAAAATGCCATAAAATATTTTTGCTTAATTTGCTCTCTAAAAATCAATAATCAGGTTATTGCAGAACTTCTGGATGTGTCTGGCCATTTTGTGCTAAAAGAAATAGAGCAATGATGTTTCACTTCTGAGAGTTCGTGTGACTTAACAGTCTGTATTTGTTGAGGCAAATGGCTTCATTATATCAATTCATGTGATGAAACATCTTTCATGTCTGTAATCTAGCATGTCCACATTTACATTTTATTTCAACATTTGCAGGTTTAATCTTGCAGCTTCAAATCTGCTTCTGTTTAAGTGGATTTGCCAATAAAATTGTTGGGGGGGGGGTAGGTAAAAGGAACTAATGACTTACACAGCAGCAGAAAAATGTTTTAGATTAAATAAATATTTTTAACTCTATCTTCATGCTATAAATCATCAGTAGCTGTGAATAATTATTTGAGAAAGTGGTGTTACAGAAAGATAAATAGGGTTTTCCTTCCAGCAGTTAAATTAAAGTGAGTTGATACATTGAAACAACAGAAAACATAACTCACACACAATTCCTGCTTTATGTGTGCAACAGGCAGTCTTTTTATATGTAAAAACACACTAGGTTAGGCAAATCAATGTCAGCCACAAAACAGAATTTCACTGAATTTGATCATTTGTTTTTTACTCCTCTGTGAGATTACTGCAGGTCATGGTTCAGACAGGAAATAAGACTAATGTTCCATAGCCCAACTTCCTCCATCTTTCAGTCCTGATTTGCAGATCTCTTTTGTTTGTAGATGCAGATTTCTTTCAAAGAGAAAATGCTCGTGACAAATATTTTTTCAAAAAATTCAAAGTGCTTTTTGTCTTAAATAGTAGCTGAAAGGAAGACATGAATTTAAGTGGAGAATAAAGCTGTTTGCAACATAATCCAGAGGTCACCTGCAGGGGAATAAACCCTATAGAGCTTAGTTTGGCTTATATCCTAGTAAGTATACTGTGGTCCTTTCTGCACTTTGAAGATGGGGATGGCCTCGGATGCTCTGGGACTGAGCATCCACACACCAGTTCAGTCACGGAGCTGCTCTCAACATAAAAACTGATCCACAGCTATACTAGGAGCCCATATGCAGCCTTTGCACCTACTTCCCTGGGAACCCTGTGTGGGGATGGTGTGGTTGCAGCTGCACAGTCACATGTCATGTTGTCTGATTATTGTAGCGATGGCTTAGCATACATGTCCATTGCTGCGGTGAGGTGGATGCTTGCAGATTGGAGTTTCTGCACTTCGATGTTACAAAGATAAGTGCTGGGTCGCTTTGGGACAGGCCTGGCATTCACAGTGCAAATGCTGGTCAAAGTCCCTATATTTCATTTCTGTGAGACACTATCGGACAGAAGCTAACCGCAAAAAGGCCCTTAGTTTTCCATTCCACGCTGGACCAGTTTAAATAACAAAAGATTAGTGGCTTGTGGAATTCATGTGCTTTCGTCTTGCCATTGAAATTAACTTTTGAACTTGGCTTCTGCATTCCCCAATTACAAACTTTGTCTATGGTCTCGTACCATAGATTCAGGATATAATTAGACTTATCAGAAATCACTGGCGATGTGAAAACCCACAGAACTTTAGAGGGATATTGGTATAGTGAGACTGATCTCTTAAATAAACTGTACAGAGGGTCCATACATCATACATCATAGTTCCAAATGCTTTACTGAATGTGCAGTGGGTATGTGCAACCAATCAGCAGTCATGCTGAGCTGTAGCAGTAATCAGTAATAAAATAAGCTGGCTCTCCAGTAAAATTAGCAGCTTTCACTGTCAAAGGGAGACTTGTCTTAGGAGTAGTGTTTTCCACCTTTAAATGAAGCAGCTGGGAAAGAGATGTGGAGCCCCATTTCTAAAGGGTGGGGTTGCCAGAGCAGATAACTCTTGCAAACTTTATTGCCCTTCGCACAATGGAGGAAACTTTAGGAAGCTTCTAACTTACATTTTGTTTTTTAGAATTCAAACATAGTGTGGTAGTTTTATACTTTGAAAATTAATAAAATTTAAGCAAACTTGGTTGGAATCAGACAAGTAGTCAAAATGTGTGACTCTGTTCTAGTATTTTTATTGACTTGATGTTGCTTGTAAGTTAGTTTCTGAAAGAAAAAAGAGGCATGAATGTGCCAGATGGAAAAGAGGAATGGGTGGGAGCCACATCATTACAGTGGTTTGCTTTTCTCTGTTAGAGAGTCTTCTTTTAGTGTAGAATATCTTGCTGTAATCTGTATTGAGAAATCAGGAACCACTTCTGTTTGAAATTTGTTAGAAATTAAGATTCATCTTCAGATGTTTTAACCAGGAAAACGGGGGTTTCATCCTAAGTCTTTTTGACTCTAATGCATGTAGTTTGTTTCTATTTGATGATCAAATTGAGAACACAGATTCTCCCCATAAATTAGATGTGTTATCAACATAGTTTTTCATGTGGCAGTAAATGTTGAAAAACGGCTTTGGATAATTATTTAATTTGATTGAGTAATGGGGTAGTTGTAAGAAAAATATATGCAGGTATAGATGCATGTTGAGCCTGGGGATGAAAGATGAAATTTTATAAATGTGGTCAGATAGTCTATCAAGTATAGATCTTGGGATTGAGCTTATTTTGACTATGTGCAATAATAATTTGTGAAATATGGATGGCTGTGGGTAGGGGCTTTGTACATTTTTTGAGGGAAAGTAAATATTTTGGATAGTTTCATAAGACTGAGAATGAAATATAGAAAAAATGTTCATTTTTTTAAAAAATATCTCTAACGTGTATTGAAGTAGTTAATGCTTCTCATTGAAACTAGTGGTGTGTAGGTGTGTGCAGTCAAATATTTCATTTTTCTTAAATAGGCTGAAGTTGCAGCCTCTGACATGGCCGCAGCCTCTCCAAGATGTGGGAGCGGTAATAACTATAATGGAAGACTACAAATGCAAGTGACTAGTAAGTAAAAATCTGCAAATTATGCACTTAATTTTTTGTCCTGCTACTGGTCAACATAAATTTATAGCTAGTCATTAATCACCTGTGTGGAGTAGGAATTACCCCAGAGTGACCAGTCAGTATTGATCCAGTCCTTCTAGTTTGCATCACATTCCTGTACAATTTTTTTACCTTTTAAAGTGGAAAATTGACATTTAGTACATGCACTAAAGTATATTATCAAGTTTGTTTAAATCCAGAGATGAAGCATGTTGAGTTATATGAATTATGCAGACATCTTAATCTGGGTGTCCCATATAGTTTTCCTTTGTGTCATTTTTGAGTGGGGCAGTGTAATGGCTTTTTCTCCTTCAGTTCTGTTTATCCAGTGTAATCTTGTGATCCTCTATCAAAAAAAGAAGCCATCATTTTGTTTTTGTTATTTCTTGTTTTGGGGCTGTTGTATTCAATATATGACAGTACACTAGTTTTAGGTCTTTAGTAACTGCCCCCCTGATTCTAATGAGTTGTATGAAAATAAATGTTGAGTGTTTTGTTTTCTAAGAAAGGCTAACTTATTACCTTCTTGTAGAAGAGAAGCACAATTTTTATCCAGTATTATTTGTATTTCTTGAAGTAGTAAAGTAGCAGTAAATGACCTGTCCCACTAAACTGAAAAGACAAGGTAACCCTCTGGATGTAGCCCTCTGGCTTGGGGAACTCAGAACAGTATAAATTGCTTTTATGTTTTGATGGCTAGTCATTCGATCTCTTAGTTCATACTGTTAAAAATAACAGCAATAAGTGAATTATTTGTTTGCAAGCTTCTTTTGAATGGCATATACTGTAGTATTCTTGCTGCAAGACTGAATAATTAAGCCATATATATACATTATTTCACTAAATGTGAATGCTTTGCTAAGTTTTTGATTGTCAAATCCAATGAATAGTCTTCAAAGCTCAGAGTTATTTGAAAGCCTGAACTAAGATGAAAATCAACAGTTAGTTGCCTGGAACAGTATCTTGCCTGATAATATTGGTCTACCTTTTGTAACTCTTTGGCCTTTTAACAGTTTAGAGAAATATACAGTTGACCTTTGCAGTAATGAACCTTTAATTACTTACCAGCTTCATGCCATTTATGTTCACAGATGAAGATACAATATAGTAACAATGCTTTTGGGACTTACCAGGGAAAGCATTTGGCTCCATTATTACATGTATTCCCTGAGCCAGCTTCTGCTTTCTGATACTGCTTTTGAAATTCTTCCAAGTTTGTGATGTTGCACAGTGATAGTAGTTGAGGCTGCATTTGCTTGCAACATATAGCAACTTATTTCTGTTGATTTAATTACCAGAAAATGGAATTAGCACTTTCCAGTGAGCTATATTATGCAAGGGAGAACAACAGATGAGTACTGTATTTTCTGGCGTATAAGACTACTTTTTAACCCAGGAAAATCTTCTCAAAAGTCGGGGGTCGTCTTATACGCTGGGTGTCGTCTTCTTATATGGCGAGTATATCCCAAACTCTGTATTTTAACTGGAAAGTTGGGGGTCGTCTTATACACCCAGTCGTCTTATACACCGGAAAATACAGTACCTATTTTTTCCTAGAATAGTTTGAAAGTAGTGGATTCCATAATAGTGCCATATATTGGTTTTCAGCTGGGTATTAATGGGCAGCACAAAGGTGAACTGGCAGGCAGTTCCATGGCTTTTATATCACCCCCATTCGGTACTGTTGATTGTTGTTGCCTGTGGAAAAGAACCTTTATTTTGAATATTTGTCCAGATGTTCTGTGGCTGCAGTGTTGTATCTCCTTTTGGCGTGGGTTTGTCTTTTGCTTTCTGATATTCTGCATGGAAGCACTCTCTCCAAAACTAACAACTGATAATTGATGTCCCCAACAACTCTTCTCAGTCTCTCCTCACACTTAATGACTTCTTGTGGAATCTCTTTGGCTGTGTGTGTCTGTGTGTGTGTGTGTGTGAGAGAGAGAGAGAGAGAGAGAGAGAGGAGAGAGCAAAAACAAAAAAAGACATATCTACTTTCAGATGATAGTTGTGAAGTACTTTACAATGCAGTATATTGTGTGTGCAGATCTGTATATGCGCACATCTCTGATAGCAGTTGCTCTTCTCTCTATCCAGGCTAAGGGTGCCTCCAGGCAGGATTAAAGCTGCACAGGGATTACACAGCTGCTTCCTATCTGATAGCGCAGCATTCCACTGAAAAATCAGCAGCTTTCTACTTGAGAATTTTGGTGGAATTCTGCACAGTTATTGTGGTCTATCAGTAGTCCCATCTGTCAAAGAAAAAGTGTCTGCAAGTCCCTATGCGTCTTTAATCCTGTTTGGTGGCACACTAAATTGAACAATAAGAAAAAAGATAGCTGATATGAATGCAACCAGGGATTTAAAAAATAAAACCACAAGTGTGCAGTGCTATCACCTTGCTTACGTAGATTGTAGCTTTAGTACATTTTAATTGTGTTGTAGCCACAGTGCTTTTTCTAATTTGAAATAGCAAAAGGAGTGCCTCTGTTCCTTTGTTATTCATTATTACTTCAGTCAAGGTGGAAGAAGAGAATGTAGTTTAACCAAACATTGGCATAAGTAGTGTTCTGTCATGAATCCTATTAGTTACAATGCTCTTTGAATTTTCCTATGTGGAAAATTTTATTATGTGCTTAATTTATTGCCATTTCATTTTTCTATCACTTGAAAAGTAATTGTAAAAAAAATACAAAATATCTTGTATTAGTTTAATGTGATCTTCCTTCCCGTTTATTTCAGTGATTCATTAGTTATTTTTTAGGATCAAGATCTCACAAATGCTACCCAATGTGAGAAAAAAAACTCGATCATCTAACGAGTATAGAGCACTGAGTGGATGCAGAAAAGGATAGTCAGGTGAGAGATACAAAATCAGATTACCAAAGTTTTTTTTCAGAAAGACAATAGCTGTTTATGGAACATGTGGAAAGTGGAAGGCTGAAATAAATGTTTGTTGAAAGTGTCAACATTGTAGAGTGCCAACAAGAAAAGCTCATGTTTTGAGCATGTGCTGATTAAACCTATTTAATACACAGACACAAGGAAGACCTCATGTGTAAATTTTGGATTATAGGTAGCATCATATAAGTCAGGTACCTCTTAAGATTTCAAGTTCTTTATGGCAAGAATTACCTGCCCTTTTTGAACCCAGGGGCATGGTATGGCCATTATTTCTTCTGGTTGCTCTCCCCTAACCCCCCCTCCCCCCCCCCGCCGCCAGCAACTGGTAGAATCAGAAAATCAGAGAAACATTGTGCCTTGGGTGCCATGCTGGTGACCCTGTGCTAGGGTGTGAAAGGATCATTGTGGAAATTATCTCAGAGCCAATCCCATGTTTGGAAGGGGAAAGTAGGAAATGTTGCATTTTTGTTTGTTTAGCACCAGAGAACATTTGTTTGTTTGGACTAACAAACTACTGTCTTCTGAGATTTAGCTTAGTTTGTAGGTATTATTAGGTCACTATTTGCCTTACCTTTCTACTAAGCTCCAGTGAGATAATAAAGGTGTGCTAGCACTCTTATATACACGCACTGGAACAATGGCAAGTATGCCACTAACACTTTAGCATGCTAGATTTTTCAAGTTTCTTTGATTTGGATATAAACTACTTTTCAACTATTCATTACGCAAACTAGTTTCAGTTACAATTAAGCAATCTAAGTAAAGGAATCCCATTTCCCCTTCTGCTGCATCTAAGACATCATGGAGTACTGTAACTGAAAAAATTGTTTGGATAATGTAATGTGAGTGGCATCTGGTCTGCTCCATATGAGTTTAAAACCTTAATTATTAATCTTGGATCTTAATTTAGCTTTAAACTTCAGTTCTGTTTTATATATAATATTGTCATTGGCTTTCATTCTGTTCTATCATGTTACACAACTTTTCACTCATGCCAATAGATATTTTGAGTTAACTTGGACAAAATAGAACTTTTCAATTTAAATTTACAGAATAACTGATGTCATTATTCATATTTACCATAAGATCTGTTTTTGAGAAACTATCAGGTTTAGATAAAGGGGAATTGGTATATCTTGATGGTATAAACAAACGTAACAGTATGTTAATGTTTTCACAGAGTGGGAATTTACTCAGTAAACAAGATTAATTTTATTATTCAAATTAGTATACTAGGCTGAGTTTCATGGTATATTGTTATTTTGCGTTATTGAAATTTCCTTTGTTTTAACAGAGTCCGTGATTTCAGTACTTTATTTTTCTAATTCATGAGGTCAGGCTAGTGTGGGGAGCTGATGGAAGATGTCCCCAGCTTGCTGTTTTTCCTCTGTTTCCCTCAGGCAAGGAGGCACTTTAGAGAACAGTTGAGGGAGAGGGAGAGGGCACTGCTGGGAGCTGATGAGGATATATTCCAGAATAAGGCAAAGCACAGAAAGGCACTATACATTCCTTGACAAAGTGGTGCAGTGGGCAACTGAACAGTTTCAACTTTTGGTTCTTCTAATGTTTGTAAAAACATTTATTACCCTTTGGAATTGCATGCCAGGATACATGTACGATATGCAAGGCCTTCTTTGTCAACCATTTGTGGTGGCAGCTTGCATCAGTTTTAAATTGTATTTTAAATATGGCATTACAAGGTAGTGATAATTTACTGCTCACTGATATTAGATTTGTGTTGACACATTTTAATTATTAAATATAAATTATTTTGGACCATTTGCTTATGATAAATATAGTAGTATTTATACTGAACGCTGTAACTATGCTTTTTATATCTTTCTGGTTTCCAACAGTGGATTTTTGTTGTCTCCTAAGTAACAACTATTCTTCTTTGCTCTTTTCATGTGAGTGGCAAATTTGAATAAGGAACCAAAAAAAACTACCGTATTTGAATGTACAGCGCTGCCTAGTCTGGTACCCAAATGTCTTCAGAAAGAAAATTTAGCTTAGAGAACTCAGATGTTGTATCATTTTAACTTGGAACATTGATATTTATGATGATAATAGAATGCATTCTCATTTGGTGCTGATTGGGTTGCCATAGTTCATTCATTTTTTGAAGAGCATTCATATGATATGGCCAGTGAATAAGTATTATCCTGTGTGTTCTGTGACATTCCTTTGGGGGTTTTTCCCCAGAAAAATACTTCTGTTAGAAGGATAAGTATTAATGATGCCAAGGCTACAGTTTCATTTTATATATTTTTTTAAGTGTTGGAAATAAACCAAGTGTAATAAGTGATTAGCTGTTTTTTGTTCTGTGACTATGCCTATTTGTTTCATGCCAGGAACATATCTGTGTTCTTTGGGTTTAGTCCCTTCCATTGTGATCTTTTTTTTTTAAAAAAAATTCTCATTGGCTAAAATCATAATTGCCTATAACTGCTTCCTAGATATATAATGATGTCATCAAACACGCTGGAAGGGACAGCTTCTGGGTGTATTTGTGGCAAGGATGTCAAACATTTTAATCCTATATGCACCTTACTTGACCTCAGAGTCTTACAGTTATCCCTTCTGATGGAAAATCTTAAGACCAAAAACAACTCATTCTTCAAGTTGTATTAGTAGGGAACAGAGGAGGGAAATCAAGCTAAATGGAACATAGGAACAAATGCTGCCAGCTATGTCCAATCAGAGCCCTGGAAAATTGGGCTGTTGGCAGCCAATCTGTGGTAAGCATTTGTTGCTAGCGAGTTGTTGCCGGGCTTTGAACAAAGCCCAGAATGAAGTAGGAGTATGAATGCCATTTTCTAAAAGGGGTGTTCTAAAATACTGATTTAAAGCAAAAAGTGTTAGGGCTTGTTAGGGCTTGTTTCCAAGCAGACAGACAAATTTGGAGCAGAGGAGAGAGGATTCTGTTCCAAAAGCTGCTCATTTTGCTATCCTATGGGGCTAACTGAGGCACTGTCAGTAAAGAGAAGCAAAAGAGAAAGGAGTGAAGGGAGATGTGTAGGAACATTTGTGGGTGTAGTTATAACTGTTGTGGCTTTTTACATTACTAAGAAAAGCTGAGCCAATCAGAGAAATTGTCTCCCTGGATATCTTCAGTTCTGAGTCATGTGAGGGTTGTGCTGGTCTGTCTCAACTCTAGCAATCAGTAGGTGATGTGACTCCATAAAAATGCTTGCCCATACTGCCTGCTGTGGGCATATGTTTTGACCAGGCATTGTTTGTGAGGTCTTCAGTACATGTGGCACATTCCCTTCCCCCATCTATTGGTGGGTATGCTTGAGCTTATCACGAGATGATGGAGTGAGCTCCACCAGCAATTTTTGCTCAGCTATGAATGTGGTTTACACTAACTGCCCTTCAGAAGCATTCTCCAG
Organism: Aspidoscelis tigris stejnegeri; assembly: GCA_023333525.1. Classification (NCBI taxonomy): domain Eukaryota; kingdom Metazoa; phylum Chordata; class Lepidosauria; order Squamata; family Teiidae; genus Aspidoscelis; species Aspidoscelis tigris. Next base: position 32,714,557 of record JALMGA010000004.1, on the reverse strand, counting down.
CCAGCTTGCTGATCTGGTCTATCCTTGCGTTTTTCCCCCTGCATTCACAATACAGCTGCCCTAGCTGCCTTGCATGCTTCCTGCCCCTTGCGGTCACAACCCATGCTCCCCCAGATTCTTTGGAGCTTGCATACCACCTTCCATTGAAGTACAAGGGGATCCTTGTTTTTTATGGTTTTGGATGGTGTGTATCACCCATTTTGGGAATTCTTTTATCATTTGAGGCAGCAGTGCAGTCTAGAGGAACTGTCGGTACCTCTCCCTTCCACAGGACAGCAGGTATAGAATACATGCTGATCATGAGACCTTATCAGATCTAGTTCTTACAGATCAGATAGAAAAGGGAAAACAGACAGTAGATGCTAAGCTCATGGCTCTGTTTTACACTGTTGTGTGTTCTGGGTCTTTCTGATAAAGTCCAAGGTACTACCAACATAGTGTAGACTGGTTGGACAAGGATTGAACTACAGCACTGTTAAGCCTAGGTTTCCATGATGCACAGGCTAGTCACAGTTAATTTTCCTTTGCAGCATCTGATAACAGCTTGTGATGGCCAAGGGGAAGAAAGTAGAGCCCTCCAAATGGGCTATGCCATTAGTCAAGTAGGCAAGGGCTGTAAAGCTTGTGGAAATTATTGTAGAAAGAAACTTGTAGGCCTTAGCAGGGTTTCATTAGCATAGGCAAGTAGTCATGGTGATTGGGTGACCAATGCTTATTATGAGATGTAATATACTTCACATATAAGCTCAAAGTTTTGGGGTTGTTACTGTAAGCCTGGGATGATTTGAACTGACCAGTTGTAAGCTAATGTGTTGATAGGTTTCTTGAAGATTCTTCTGCACTAATATAAAAGTGGTGCAGATAAGAAATTTTCCTTTTATAAAGTATCTAATTGGTTTTTTCCTTCTTCCCAGTGAATATCCTTTTGTGGCAGAGGGCACCAGTGAAGCAGACAGTAATCAGGTGGAAAACCCCAGGCCAGCAAGGCTGGAGGTAGAGGAGAAAAGCTGTGAGCCCACCCTATGTGGGGGGTGATAAGCTATTTCACTTTGCCCATGTTTGGCAGTTTTCCTTTAAGGACAGTTGGGTTTTTCAGTTGGTTGCAGAGGGTTATCATTACAGTTTCATTCTCCCCCCAAAAATTTTTTTTAGCAGTCCCCTCTTTCTGGAAAAATCAAGAGAGCTGCTGTTAAATAGGCTGTAACTTATTTTATCTAGATTGGAGCAAGTAATGAAAGGATTCTTTTAATCTCCACCTTGGTGTGTTTGAGTAGTCCTAGTGCACTAGGCAGTTGAGTCTTTTCAGGAACAACAATTGCTTTAACTTTCTTTGCCTCTGAATTTGCAGCATTGTGTTTCCTAACAGGAAAAAGTGCTTTAGTGAGTAAGCTGTCTGTCATGCCAGAAGTGAACTGTAAGTCTGTGGAGGTGGTTATGTCTCTGTCATATGCTCAGTGTGAGAATTGTGTACTTTCTTATATTCTTCCACATAGAAACATCAGCAGTGTTCAGAATAATCATTTTCTGTTTATGATTTAATAGCCTTTTGGGCTACAAAGATATCATCTCCCAAGTAACTAAATGGTACTATGGTGGAAGCATCATCTTCCTTGAGGAGCATCCTTGGGATGGGAGTATTTTTGTGCAATGTACACTTTTCAAAAGCCTCATTCAGTGCAAAGCATGAAGAATGGATTTTCCTGTAGTGGATATTCACAAAACTGTCACTTGGGTGTCTTCACAATGTGACTTTAAATGGAATCGTTTATCTATTAAGTGCAGTCTTTGCTGAGGTTATTTTGCAGATGACTGTTCTCTTATAATGCACTGATTTGAGGGTTCATTGTTTTAACTAATCTATTTTGTTTATTTCATTGTGATTTTATTGTGACCTCCCCTGAAGGCCTTAGATATAAAGCAAGATAAAAATATAAACCAGCACAAGTGAATAAACAAACTGTTTGCTACCCCAATTTTAAATAGTGCTCTTAAGATAACCACTGTGAAAAACAATAGGGTGCCATTTCTTGTACCAGTATTAGGAATCAGTAAAAGGGGGCTCTGTTCTCCTAAGGCTACAGTTTCTACTAGCAAATGCACGTGTGCAGGAGATGAGTAGTCTTGGCTGCTTGTTATGTGCAATATAATGTATTTGTTAATTCTTCTGGATATTCTATTCCACTCTATAATTCTATCCAATTTTATTTTAGAATTCCTAGAATTTGTGTTGGGGTTGAGCTTGGAGATCACAGTGCCCCACCCCAGGAATATTCTGAACCCTGTTTGTCAGCCCTATCATTTCTTCTGTGCTTTTTCTTTTGTTTCTCCACTCCCATTGCTTTGCCTTTTGACTGATTCAGTTTTCAGGTACCAGAGATGCTGGCATGGAAAGGGAGATATTGTGGCTATCTGTCTCTTGGTAAGGTAGCACACAGAGACAGTACTTAATAATACTATGTATTGTCTCGAGCTCCTATATATAAGAAGAGCCAATTGTTCTATTCTGTAAATGTTAGAACTGCTTCCATCCATCATTGGTAAAGCATTTCCAAGCCTTACGCAAGTTACTTTTGATGTTTTTCCTTAAATTAAATATGTATTATTCCTTTTCTCTTTGTTTTCAGATAAGGCTATCCTAGGGTTTTTCCCCCACTAGCACTAAGTACCCATTAAGTACCCATTAGGGGCCCATTAGACTCATAGCAGGAAGACCCTGTTTCCACTGCAGACCCCATTAGGGTCACTTTTGTTTCCACCAGTTCTAGGGAAATCCGCATCAAATGGGTCGTTCAGGACCTATAATCTGGATTCCTTATAGACCCCATTAAAGGGGTCTACAGTGGGGTCTTCAGACATCAAATCTGGATTATACAGTGTGCGTTTCCACTGTGATTGGGCGGTGGGTTCTGGAGGGGGGGTCTCTGGAGGGGGCTGCACCCATGGGGGGGGGGTGCCCTGAAAGCGAAAACTCCAAAGCCTGTGCACAGTCTTCGAAGCCGGCTCTGAAGCTGGCTCCGAAGCCGGCTCTGAAGAATAGCACAGTCTCTGATGTGGACCCCACGAGAGAGCAATGCTAATCATACGGACCTTTGTCAAAGGCTCCAGGGAATCTTTGAAGTCTGCGGCAGATCTCTCTGGAGAATCTCCAGAGCTTATGACAAAGCTCCAGAGTTTCTCTGGAGCTGCTCTGGAGAATCTTCAAAGAATCTCCAGGCATCTACAGAGATTGCACCCCCTGTCCCTCCAAAATGGGTCAGTCTGGATTCGCCACATGGGTGCTCTGGTGTTTCCACTGCAGGCAAGCTAGCACCCATTACTATTGGGTGTTGCACCTCCCGTGGGGACGCATCGGGTATGTCCCTTAATTCAGATCTTCTAAATCCGGATTAGTTGAAGGACCCATTCCTTAGATCCAGATCATCATAGATCTGGATTAAAGGAGGTCAGTGGAAAAAAACAAACCCCTAGAAGCTGGATAAACCCACACCGTCTCCTTCGTTTTTTTGTTGACTTGCTAACATATTTGAAGCGTTAACAATATACATTCACATATTGTGGCTTCTGAGTAATACCTCTATCTCTCTCCCCAATCAGTTGTTACCCTTTCGCATTTTTCTCTTCCATTTTTGTCTCAAATAAATGAAAAATTACTCTGCACATTTGCTAGAACAGTGAATATAGGCTTGACAGTTAGACAGTTTTGCTGTTCAAATACCATAATAGCAGCTGAAGTTAGTTGAGCAAGTTTTGACTTTTGATATTTGAAGTATTGTGGTGTGTTTTAAAATACGTCCTTTCTTTATGAAGATATGTACTGGGATTATTTTGTGAGTATGGTCTCTACAATGTATTCTAAAATATTTGTGTAGATCAAAGATCTCTCTGCAAAACAATCTTCCTGTATTGGGTAATTGAAAACTCTTTTTATGTTTTGCTTCAAAGTAACACAATACAATGTCCTAATTTTATTTTTCAGTATATAATGTTTTTGTATTCATTGTTGCTGCATCGATAAATTTGTAGCTAACACTGTTAATTTAGAATATGAAATTACATTCAAAAGTGCTAGTATTTTAATTAGAATTGTAGATTGTGTTCTGCTTTTGTATTTTTGAGACTGCCTAAATGAAGACACTGAAGAGCATCTCTGTTTAAATATTTTCTGTCATTCCCAGCCATAATATATGTTCTGTTTGGGGTGAATACAAAGCTTTTTTGGGGACAAGTGAGCAAAAAGCTCTGTAACTTTCCCCTGTGTATTTTTTCTCTTTTTCCGCAGTTACTAACAGAAATGGTAGGCGCAGAGATCTAAGGATAGTGACAGTATTAAAATTCTCTTTCCTATCTCATCTAGATAGTGGGGATGAAGGCCACCTTCCTGGCAACTTTTGTGGAGGAAAAGTATGTGAATATCCCTGCTTTCCTATAGACAAAAGGGCCATCCTATGGACATGATGGCCCCTTATGCTTTCTCCATGGGTAGTTTCAGTAAATATGTTTTAGATGCTTGGTAATTTGAATCATTTCATGGAAAGAAGCTTCATCAAACTACTTTCAAGATTATACAAAAGAACCAGTTCTGCCGCTCATTGGAGTGTTTTAGGTGTCTCTTAAATGATAATGAATTTTCTACTTGTGTAGATGGAACCTGTGCTTTGTGCATTTTGTATGCTGCATTGAGCATTGTCTATGATGAAAAAAGTAAGGTAACCGTTTAACAAATAAGGGAATGTTTTTGTTAGTTTCTAGTGCCAAACTGAAAAGAAAAAAGAACTGGTTTGGTGGAACTGCTATCTACACAGAAGTGGTAGCAGAAAATGAAGCTAAGAAAACATCTAAATCCAACAGTTCCTCAAATCCAAAATGGGATGAACAATTGACTGTGTAAGTAGTCTGTGCCCAATTGATCCATGTACTGTACAATATATTTATGTTTGCTAAGATATGGGGTGAAATATTTACTTAACTGTAACTGCTATTCCCTAAAATATGTGTACATTAAAGATCTGAGAGTCTTTTTCATGCTGAACATGTTAAGTTGTAATATTTGAAGTAAAACGTTATTGGCAAAAGGGAAGGCATTCGTAGAAAAGCAGAGGATCCGATAGTCTTCCTACCCTTCTATTTGAATAATTAATTAAATAATGTTTTACTCTGAGACATTGGGCAGGCATATTCTTCTCATACATGAGTGGTTTACATCCTAAGTGCCTGTATTATAACCACTGAGTAATGAAAAGTAGTATGTAGGAAAGGATTCTACAACTACTTGTATGTATAAATCTTGATTTATTACATCTGTACTAGCCCAGTTTTTCCTTGAATATTATAACATTTCCTTTCCCAAGCAAGGGTAACATTATCTCATGTTTGCTTTGTTTATTGTTTTACTGTATTGTTTATTGTTTTGTCTGAATTGTAAATGCCTTTGTAAATTAACACTCTTGGATTTTTTTACGAAGTCAAGACAGAAATATTTTGATCCTTTGTTTTGAAGTATAATTCAATAATAATGAAAAAGCAAACTAAATTCATTTATTGTCTATAGGAATGTGACTCCACAGACCACTTTGGAATTTAGAGTTTGGAGCCATCACACTTTAAAAGCTGATGCTTTGTTAGGAAAAGCCACTGTAGATCTAAAACAAGCTTTGGAAGTACACAATAGAAAATGTAAGTTGCAAATTTACTTATTTTAATTGAACTGTTTGCTCTGGCTCTGTGGAAAGGGCTGAGTTCACATATTTTCTCTGGCATGGAAGAAATGTGTTATAAAGTGTCCCATGGTGGTACAGAGGCAGGAGTGTTAATATAATTCTTTACATTTTTTTCTTATAGTAGAAAGAGTAAAAGAACAATTGAAACTGTCACTGGAAAACAAGAATGGCTTGGTACAAACAGGAGAACTAGTCATTGTTCTTGATGGTTTGGTGCTTGAACCAGAATCCCTTTCAAATTCACTAGTAACCAGTAAGTTTAACTGAGTAACATTATGTTATACTTAATGTACCTTCAATAAGAACAAAAAGAAGAATCTATTTTTTTTCTTGTTTAGTAGAAGTTCAGCAAAATGGAGATGCTTTACACGAAAATAGAGAGACACCTGCAAGAACCACTTCCAGGTCAGAATCCTTTTAAAGAAAATTGTTTATTGGAGTAGAATAATAGTAATTGCTGGCATGGATGTAGTCAAAGAGATATTTTTTCCATATGATCTGGGAATGCCCTTATAGTATCTGAATTTTGGAAGAAGATAAAGAAATTAGTGGCATGTTGAATATACAATTTATAATAACAGGGAGAATGGGAGTATTACATATGGAGTTAAATAATCTTCACATTATCCAACTGAAGGAGATAGTAGAAGAATTGCTAAGATGTGCTCAAATAGTCCAATTAGTGGATGGAAGGATGGATCAAAATGGTCTATTAGTAAATGGTATAATTATATAATTGAAAGTGGTAGAAATATTGAATAGTGGTATGAATTATATTAGTAATTTGGATAGGGTTAGAATATGTAAACAAAAATGGATGATAGATAAAACCTATTTAGACAATAAGCTGAGGAGTGAAAGTGAAAAACTGAACTTACGTTTAATTTCCTCAATGTAATATAATGAATTATTCTATGATCGGTATAAGAACGTTGAATTATGTATTACTCAGGGAGGAGGGGGGACTCAAAGCAATTGTAAAAAAACTGATTAAAAATTTAGAAAAAAATAATACCACACTGGCATATAGATTTAGTTTGATAATATTGGTTTGCTTTTTCAGCTGAATTTTTTTTTTTGGGAGTAAGAATTTCTGAGCTGTAGTTTGAACCTGAAACCCAAATCTACAGTTGTTTTAGAAAGAATAATTTTGCCTGGGGATGCTTACGTACCCACAGAGTAAAATATTACCTAAATAATTTAAACTTGTATGAAGAACTTTTACAGTAGTTTATCATATTCTGTGAAACATTTGAATAATGACTGTACATCCTAAATAATTCAGTTTGACCAAAGTGCTAATGTAGATACATGCCACATATTCTTTAAATAATCTCGGCTATCTACATGGATAATACTATTCCCAGTTCAACATTCTATGCAATAACTAACACAGGAGTATTAAAATGATGTCTTCCAGTGGCTGTGGAAGACATTTGTATTTCAGTGTTCCATTTTACATATCTGATTCTGATGTTTACGGAATTTGTTTGCAACATTTTGTTGGCTGAATGTTTTGTGTATCATTATGCAAGTGTCCTGGGTTATGGAGAAAGAGCACACAGTATTCATACTGTGTACTCACTTCTTCCTCAGTGCATCTAACTGAGTGCCATCTGCATAAATCTTATTTGGTTTGTATGCAAGACACTTGTCCCACTTCTGCATTTAGAATTTGTGACACCTTCCCTATCACAATACATAGGGCAGACTTGCAAGATTATAGTTCAGAAACAGAGTATAGCCAGGATAATGTCACTGCTCAAATAAACCTGCTGAAATGCAATATTACTTTAATTTACCTCAATATTCTATATAGCAGTTCTATCTATGTACTTGCAAAAAGTTTGACAAGTCAGTACCTTAAGAGTCTTACAGGCACAGGGTGACAAAATAGGAGGCAATATGGATGGAAGCAGAGGAAATAGAGGATAATATTACTTACAAAAGCATATTGGGATCAGGTAAAGTTTTGTGGAGACAAGGGATACACGCTGCTTCCAGACTTGTGGATTAAATCTGCAGTTTAACGTTCAACTAGTCAACATTCAAACTATTCAACATAGGAGGAACCGTGCTGGATCAGGCCACAGCCCATCTAGTCCAGCATTCTGTCGCACACAGTGGCCCACCAATTGCCCATGGGCATCTCAAGCAGAGACAAGGGCAAACCTTCTCCTGCTCTTGAATCCCAGCAAATTGCTTTGGAAACATCCTGCTTCTCCCCCCCAGCTTGAAAGATGTACTTAAATGTAAAAACGCAGAATACTTACTGCGCAGCGACAACCATCCATCCTGACTTGAAAGGCAGCTCCATAGCTTCCCCTAACAGAACTGTGAGAGTTAAGGAGGAGCACGAGTTGAGGCAGCCAATCAGATTTGAGTTGCCCTTCCTGCTCTTGTCTTGATCTTTTCGCTGTTCTGCCTTCACTGAGGGAAATTTTGGATTTTGTTTATACTGCTCAGTTAGTGTCCTCTTATCAGCATTAAGGTAAGTGCGCAGTCCCAAGTGGATAATGTGACGCCACGACAGTCCATTATGTGTGTGAAGCCTTGATGTGCATTCTGCAGCACAGTATAAACATGTCTGGACTCAGCCACAGTCACAGCCCTTCTCGTTGTCCCACCACCCTCTGTAGCAAGACGGGTGGGCACTCGAGAGAGGGCCTTCTCAGTAATAGCTCCCAGGCTGTGGAATAGCCTCCCCCTCGAGGTGCGTCAGGCCCCCTCACTGTATACGTTTAGGAGGGGGGTAAAGACGCACCTCTTTGCTCTGGCCTTTGGTTGAACGCGGCACAGTTTTTCCCTACTGCACATACTAATGTTTTATACTGTTTTTATATATGGTTTTATTCTAAATATTCTTGTCTTTTAAATATGCTGTTACCCGCCCTGAGACCCTAGGGTATAGGGCGGGATATAAATGTAAATAAATAAATAAATAAATATGGCATTTTGGAAGGCTTCTGTGCTGATTTCTACAATAATTGAAATGGGAGCTGTTGCCATGCTGACTGTAAATTGATGGCAGTTTTCATCAGGTTTATTAGGAATTGCAATACTTGTTCAAATATGTTTAACATATCTAAAGATACTTAATTGACAATATCTCTGTTCTCTTTCCAACAGAATAGACAATCAAATGCCATCAGGTTCCATAGTACAGAATTCATTTCCTATACATACAGTTAATGGTAATAGTGGAGACAGCACACCATCTCCTCCTCGTATTGCAAACAGAGCTAAAAATACAGCAACACCAAAACCACTTACAAGTCAGTCTGACAACAATGCTGGTAAAAAAAAAATTCCTCGTTGCTTTATAGGAAGAAGATTTTTTAAAGTGCTGTTTTTGTTTTGTTTTTTAAATATTCTCTGAAACTATTCAATGAAAAGTGAATTACACACTGAAATTGCAATATGAGCAGACTATATAAATCGCTGTTTATATAACAGTGGTGCTACCCTCTAACATTTTGTTGGTGGGAAAAAAGGGGTAGCTATTGTAAGAAAAGACTGGACAGCTTTAGCCAAATAACTTTTGGACAAGAATCAGTGTTTATGGTGAAAGGAAATTCATGGAGTACAGAAGAGGTAAACTTCAGCTCAGAACTGTAGCTTGTAAACAGCTTTACTGTAGGTTTTCTGGAAGAGCAAAACTACTTCTTGGTCTGGAACTGTGGATTCTACAATAAAGTACAGTCGGATCTCTGTATCTGCTGATCTGGTAACTGAGGTTTCACTTTTCTGTGTTGACCGGACCAGCCTCCTCTCCCCGCGTCGGTGCCATTAGGCCTCCCCAGAGCTTCTCGGAGGCCTGGGACATTCAGGAAATTGTGGGAAATGATGCAGGATTTCTCATGATTCGTGTGAAATTTCATGAGATTTCACAGTGATTATGGGAAATTGTGCATTTCCCTGTGTTTGAAATATCCATGGTTAATGAAAAATGGATATGGATGTGAGACTGCGAGAACAGATAAATGTTTGCTACGGTGATTAGGCTTTGGTTCAGTTATTCCATGTTGGATCACATTGTGAAGAAAGTATAAACGTAGATTTTACTGATAGCCTTGGCCTAGAATACCCTGAGACATGCTTTGGATTACATCAGTTCACGATGATGCAGACCACACTGTTTTAAGGATATTGAAATGCCATGGCAAGATCGTTTTTCTTCTTGATGCTGTTCACCATTACAAAAGATTTGTTAGAAGCAGAAAAACGAGCGTAGCCAGCAGTCTTGGTTTGCTGGGAATGAATAGATCTGATTCTTCTTTGGACGTCTTGGCTTTTTCATGTAACCGGCATGCCCTCTTTTTAAAGTTTTGGTGCAGAGGCATAGCAAGGTTGGAGTTACTCCAGAAACAGACTATCAGAATGGGCTTCCATTACTTTCTTTTTTTATTCACCAAATCAATCCTCTGGGAGTTGTAGAAGGAGCCAAGGTGATTGTCAGTTTGACAGTAGTTTTGTCTAGCCCTCCGACAGTGATAGCAATGGCTCTAAAGATAAAATTTACATGTTTACTCAATTGTTAGATTCTTATATCTCGACCAGGCTCTTAAATAATATTATTTTCTTAACTATTTGTTTTGAGAGCTTTTTTTCTGTTGGCAATTAATACGTCTGCCATGGTCTATGTATTTAGCTAGTCCTTTCTGTGGTCATTTTATAAACTGGCAAGTTATTCCATTGAAATTAATTTGTGACTTGTACAAGTGTTTTAGAGGGAAGTGGTTCATTTTGAATTTATGTTGTCTTCTGTGATATGTTTTTCTGCATCTCAGGTAACAGTGAGTCATCAGTAATGGAAGCTGACAATCATTTATCCTCTGAAACACCTATGGATTCTCAAGAGCCCTCTTCTACATCTGCAGAATGTACCACCACTACTGTAGAACCTTCTTTAGTAACAGAAATCCCTAGTAATTCTGAAAGTAGCGTACCTACAACTGACCCCAGTGTATCTACTGGGCTAGATACTGTTGTTCCTACAGATTCAGCATCTTCTAATACAAGAAACAATGCAACTACAGAGGCAGCAAAACCAAGGGAGTCTTCAAATACATCTGGGGAAGCTGTAAGGCAACAGTCTGGAAATACCAGCGTAGAACCTTTACCCCATGGGTATGTGGGTTTTATTTTCTTTAACAATATAATAATGTTTAAAAAGTACATGTCTAGTTATACATTTTCCTGATTTTTGCTGAGTTTTGGTAGGTGGTCTCTTGTTAGGACCAGTTGATGAAGTGTCTTGTGGGAAACAGAAAACATTGACTGTGCTCATACATAGCAAAAAAAAGTTGTTCAAAAACGTCTAATTGATCATCTGTGTGCCACTCATGTTCTCATCTAATCTTTAATCTACCTTTTCCAGCCTTTAAAGGTCATGAGAGGGGGGAGGCACAGACTTGCCTGTGAATGATCCCACAGGATCATTTATATGAAATGTGCTTATGCAAACTGACCAGTCTTATCATATGACATATAATGTATTGGAAAAAGAGCAGGAGAATGGGTTATAAGTAGTGTTAGGTCCAGTCATAGTGTTGCCAGATTACATTTTTCATTTTCATAATTATCTGAACCAAGACTAAATTAGTTGGATTCAGTTCCTTTGGAACATGCTATAGACTGTGTCTAACCTTTTCCATTGGTGCCACTGTTCAGCTAATGGTTTCAAGAGCCATCTTGACCAATAGATGAGCAGTACTAGCAGATGAACAGAGGCAATAGAAGAAGAGTGACAAGGATTTGATTTTGACTGGGCTTAAGGCTTCTTACCTCTGTTTCCTCTTTTTAAAGCAGCTTTGCCTTTAAATATATTATGTGCTTTTGAAAACTTGGGGGCAATCCACGTGGACAGAATTTTAATAAACTAGTTTGGTTTTGGTGTTTTTTAAAAAACCCATTTAAGCTCAGTTGCTTATTCACTAGAGTTTGATTCCTAGAAAACATCAGAAATCTCACATTTGCAACTGTGAAGTTATTATGTTTATGGGAAAATGTATGCCAAGGGGAGTAGTACTGTAAAGATATATAGAAATAAGTGGGAGGAATATGCATCTTGTTCATAATGCCTCCCAGATAAATATTGTCTAATACATGCAATTTAATTTCCAGATATTTCATCAGTAGGCCAAAACTCAAAACTGACTAAAATGAGCAGTGTTAACAATTCAGAAATGTCAGATTTCAAAATATGATGAAGATTAGTAAACTGAAAAAAATATAAAATTGAAAGAACTGAACATGAGAATGGTAGTAAGGAACTTCTTTTAGTTAATCTGTATATTTCTGGAAGTGACAATATTATTTATTGCCTAATGGTATTTTGTTCCTCTCTCTTTTTTAAAAAGATGGGAACAGAGAAAAGATCCTCATGGTAGAACCTATTATGTTGATCACAACACAAGAACTACAACTTGGGAAAGGCCCCAGCCTTTGCCGCCAGGGTAATGGAGAAGTTGCAATTTTTTTTTTCAAAAGCAGTGTCTGTACTCCTTAAAATGTTTGTCTTTAGTGTATCTTCATAGGTCCTAAGAATACTAACAAATATGCAGGAAGAGAGTTTAACATATCTCACTGCTCCATAATCTGCCATGTTCAGGGATTTGGAGAGACCTTGTTACTGGTTGAATGGTGTTCAGAGGCTCTGAAAAAAAAAGTGATCTGTTGCGCCATTCTGGAGGACTGAACAATTATCCCCAAAAGGCTTTGTGAGATGGAGGGAGAGTCCACAGGAGTGTGCTGAAGGAGGGGATGGCAGTTTTCTGTGAATGTCATTAATTCAGTACTTTAGGAAACGAACTGTATTTAATACTCAGTTTTCTCATCATTTTATCATTTCATCATTGCTTAATAGTATTCTAATCTTACTTTTCTCTGAAATCCTCAGAATGGAAGTAATTTATTTCTGGTATCTGCTGCTAGTGGTATCAGAAATAAATATTAAGGCTGAATTTGGAAAATTATCCTGTTATTGCAAGATATGGCATAAGAAAAGTTACGGATGCTCTTGGTTGGCTCATATTGACATTTTTTTAAATTGTTCAGAATGAATTTGTTTAACTTCAGTAAATCTCCTTAGGGACTTGCCTTGATGTTAAAGTCATCAAGAGTCTTTTTCATTAAAACTCTAATAATGTTTATTTTGGCAAAAAAAAAGTAGAATTTGTACTGATATTTTGTAAGAAAGCTCAGTTAATATGTATGGTACTTTTTAAAGAAAAGAGAAGAAGTACTTATGCTGAAGACCTTGGTCCTTGAGTTAGGGATAAAAGAACAAGAATTTTTACTTTTTTGAGTATTCTTAAGCTTGGTTATAGTTGGGACTATAATTTTCCAAGGATGACTGATTCTTGTCATACAGAATAAGTTCACTTTAAGGAGCTCAGCAATTCATATTCCAGAGATTATTTTTGAATCTCTTCTTGATAGTATGTTTTTTTAATTCTTTTTTCAGTATATACATTGTGTTCTAATCTACCAGTATTTAGATCAGTTTTAAGATGTAGCAAAACTGATTGGTGGTGTCATAAAGAACCATTGGCAGAAAGATAAGACAACTTTCTTCTTTAGTCTTTTTTCTTTATGACGTAAGAAGCACATGGCAACTTAAATTTATATGAGAAGATAACACGAAAAATGTTGTTGCCAAAAAGAAATCATTTCAGATTTTGTTAATAAACATACAGCTTATAATGCTGGCTCATTTCCTAGGTGGGAAAGAAGGGTAGATGATCGTGGAAGAGTTTATTATGTTGACCATAATACCAGAACAACAACATGGCAGAGACCTACGATGGAATCAGTGAGGAATTTTGAACAATGGCAGTCCCAGCGAAATCAGCTGCAGGGAGCTATGCAACAATTTAACCAACGATACCTCTACTCGGTAATTCTATAGAATTATAAAAAATGAGTTTTTAAATTTTTCTGCCTTTCAGGGGATTGTTTGTGTGTGCGCGCCTGTGAGTTTGTCATTTGGGAAACCAGGAATTGAAACCATGATTTGCAACTAATTTGCATCAAAGGTTGATTGTTATTATACATGAATGCAGAGGAATCATACATACTGTGGACTGAGTGGAGGAATGCTGTCTCTGGCTGCACAGCATGGCCAGTTGCCATCTAGGTGGAAAATGTGACTTCCACATACATTTACCAGCACCCTTTCAAGTGACAGGTGTGTTAGATGTTTAAATGGTATCCTGGGATGGCTTGGTTGTGCCTAAATTAACCATCTCCTCCATGGGCCTGTGGCCTTTGTCTTCCTGGATAAATTTTTTTGTGAAGATAGCATGAAAAGGGCTGAGGATACCCATTACATCATGTGACAGTTTCAGGGGTCAGGCTGCAATGGGCAGTAATATGTCTTTGCTCCTTGCAAGCCTCTTGGCAGAGTGCATGGCTTTCTGCCCATGCAAAGCCCTTGCAAACTGTGTTTGCAAGCCATTTTGCAAGCCCTGGCCAGAGGCTGCAAAAAGGGCGGGAAATCCTGTCCAGGTGCAATGATTGGCTGCAGGTGTGTTTTGGAGGGAAAAGCTGTCCAGGGATCTGTGAGCTTAGTGGCCAGGAGGAGGAGTTTCCCTCAGGAGCTTCAGGTTCAGCCAGTCAGGGCCACAGGGGAAAAAGGAATAAATAGCAGAAACAAACAGCAGAGAATGTCTTTTGTCTGGGCAATTTCAGAAGGGGACTGAGAGCGAAAATCTGTTCTTGAGGGAGTCATTGCCAGCAATTGATCATTGGTCTTTTCTCTGGAGGGGGACTAACCAGACTGGTTTTGTTCTGGGTTTGGGGAGCAGAAGGAGATAGTTGGACTGGCTGATTCTCTGACGGAGCTCAGGATAGAACTGACCAGGGGTTTGGACCTAGTTGCTGAACTTTGGGGAGGCTTGGGTAATACCTAGCGAACCAAAGGGAGGGGGAAGCGGTGAAGCTTACCTGCCTGGAAGCAACTAAGTGTTAGTAAGTCAGGGAAGCTGTTAATGCTTGAAGCTTACTGGTTCAAGAGACTTTTGAAACCTTTATCTGCTAAATTCTAGACTTTCTTACTTTCTCCTTTTACTTCCCTAAATCTTATTCTTAATAAACTAATTCTGGTTTTACAGTTTACAAACGCTTGCTACAGGTGTTTTGTGTTGAAACTGTAGTACTCACTTGCCTAATGCACACTTCTGGAAACCCATCAGCGCCCAGCTACTTTTCGGAGGGCAGGCACTGAATGGTCAGCTAGGAGTCGTGACACATCACCTCTCCTGCCAATCTTTTATTCTGGGGAATGGTCAAGCCCATCTAGAAAGTCAAAGGGAGGAGGGATAAAATATTCAAAAAGTTAATGCCACTGTAACACCTAACTTGCAAAGTATAAAAATTGTGGTTCTTGTATCTTATGGTGATTATGTTTAGTTTTAAAGACATCATAGTATCTTAGTATAGTTTTTTTTTCTTCTTTTCCCTAGGCTTCAATGCTGTCTGCTGAAAATGACCCACTTGGTCCTTTACCACCTGGCTGGGGTAAGAAATACAAATAACTATATGAAATATATACATTTGGAATGTTGGGATTTTATGTAAATTAATTTTTTTCCAGAAAGAAGAGTTGACTCAAATGACAGAGTGTACTTTGTAAATCACAACACAAAGACAACACAGTGGGAGGATCCACGAACTCAAGGGTATGTTTTGGTGTGTTTTGTATTAATTAAATAGAGTTTGAACTAGGTGGAAGATTAATTAAATGTTAAAGAAATGTGTTGAATTTAACTTTCAGTTTGCAAAATGAAGAACCCCTCCCTGAAGGTTGGGAAATCAGATACACTAGAGAAGGCGTAAGATACTTTGTTGATCATAATACACGAACAACTACGTTCAATGATCCTCGTACTGGTAAATCATCTGTGTAAGTGAGATATTGATGGAGATTCTGAAATGTTTGCATTTATACTGTGTCATAACTGTTCAGTTAGTATGAATACAAATTTGCTGAATGAGATTCTCAATGGGACAGATTGTTGTCAACATCAGGGGTTTATAAGATTTGTTGTTGGACCAACTTCAAGTCAGGTTTAGGATTCAGATGTGAGCTAAATTTGCAATGAACCAGTTCTGCCAGTTTGGGTTGCCCCCCCCCCCCCCCCAAGCTTCTCACCTCATGCTTGCAGTCAGTTCCTAAAGTCATGCCCTGTGTTTACTTGCTGGGTCAGGCCACTGACCATAGCATTGTGCTTGCTTGGGTCTTATGACAGTGAAGAACTACAAATCCTCCCAGTATTCCAAGTGCACTGATGTATATAACTTCTCCTTCAAGAAGAAGACCTTGAATGTGGCCAATGGAGTTTGAAGCCTTCCTGGCCTCCAGAGAGGATCATAGTCACCATTGCCAAAATGTTGAAGAGAGCATGAAGTACTTGCCTAAAGGCTGAGAGAGCTTTGGAACACCACACAGCCAGTAGCAGTGCTTCAGTCCAGCAGTTAGGTGCCAGCACAAGGAGAGGCGAAGGAAACTTGCATATAAGAGATGAAGGGGTTCAGAGAACCCAAATCTGAACCAGTTGGCTGACTTGACAACTAGCCAACCATTTCACTTTTTAGGCTGAAGTAGTTCTCATGGCACTGATGAAAAGTACAGGTTTGTACACATGCCTAGTGGGAGGTGAAGAGCTGATACGTTTGTGTACATCTACTTGAATCATAGCTTACAATGCATTTTTTTTAAAAAAAGCTCTTCAAATTATACTTTTAAACTATCTCAGAATGTAATTGAAGCAGACATCCTGTTGTTTAGAGTACCTGAAACTAAATGAAACACAGAATGTGTAAATCTGAAAAGTAGATATTTTATAGCATATTTTATATTTATTCAAGCATTTATATCCTGCTTTAACTCAGATGTCTCTTAGCTAGTTTACACTTATAGCTAAAAGTATTATGAAATCTTAATAATTTTTCTGCTTAATAAATTTTGATGTTTTTGCTTACAGAAATAAAGGACCACAAATAGCTTATGAACGCAGCTTTAGATGGAAGCTAGCTCATTTCCGCTACTTGTGCCAGGTAAATACTACTCAAGTACCTGTACAGACTTCAATATGAACTTACATTTTTTGAATTGATTTGTAATAGATTTGATAATTTTCTTCTTGCAGTCAAATGCTTTACCAAGCCATGTGAAGATCAATGTATCTAGACAAACATTGTTTGAAGATTCCTTTCAACAGGTAACATGTGACTTTTGTTTATAAAATACATGTGTGAGTTTATTTCCGCTTAACATGGTTAGAGTATAGGAGTGTGCAGGGGTTATGTAGCTATGAAAGCTGAGCATTGTTGGTAAAAATTATTACTGCTAAGGTGTGCAGCTTTTGAAGGTAGTCAGGTTTGCTTATAAGCTGCTCTTAAATATTTGGCAGTGCTTCCATTTTACAGGGCTCAGTTCACCTTGAGCAAATGAAGAGGGACTCAAGCCTTTGCCCTGAACAGTATTATTACAAAGCTAAGAAGCTTGCTTCTAAATCTTGTTAGATTACATATTTCTGATAATTTAGTATCTACAATCTTCCTTAAGAAATCTAGTTGAAAAAAATTTGATAGTTATTTTAGGCTTAAGTTCATGCAATGTATTTTAAAATCAGAAGATAGACTCCTTTTTGTGAAACTTCTGAAGCTATACAAAGTTGGGGGTGGGGAATCTCATTACTCAGTGACCACAGGAAGGCTTTATTAAATGCCAGAATATGTGTTCTTGGCCTTTGGATCAATGTGCGAGTTGGTGCCGTGAAAGGCTAGGTATCAGTTCCATCATCCTCTCTACCTCATGAACTTTGATGGCATAAAGGCACTTTTAAGTGTGTTTAAGATAGTAGAGTGCTTATTGATATGTTTTATTTCTAGTAGGGCTTGATTGTCCTTACATTGCAGGAAGATTCAGTGCATTGTTCAGTTGCAGCTCCAATGTATTCTTCCATCCATGAATATAATACTACCTCATGTTTCTTCAATGATAATGTTATGCAGCCAAATACAAATATAGAACTACTGATTTGTCCTGTCATTCATATTGGAAGAAAACAATGACACTTAGATTAGTGTGAGAAAGGAAGTCAAAGCAGCAGCTAATTTTTTTTAAGCCTGGGAGAGTATATATTGAGAGATTCAAGCTCACTTAATGCAATTATAATGTAAATTCTGTAATAAGTAGTTTTATATAATTTTAAACCAATTTACTTTAACTTCAGTGTTGTGTAATTTCTATTTGTTGTAATGCACAAACTATGAAGTACAGTAATTTCTCAGTTTACATAGGGGTTTTGTTCTAGTAAAATAGCATATAAATAAAAATATGTAAATAGAACAGTTGACTTCAGTGCAAATGTGTGAAGTTAGCATCTCAGTGTCAGTCCCTGCATTGAAAAAGGTACAGTGTGGCCAATCCAGAGAGGAACTACTGTGAGAACAGTCCTGAAACAAATAACATGCCATGCCTGAAATCTGCAACACACAGTTGCCAGCCAAGATGCCTGCCCCCATATAAGGATTTTTCACAGCCTGCAGTGCTGAAGCATACAGATTCCATACAACTCTAAATGTATACATAAAAAATTGCCGTAGCAACAAAAGATTTATGCAAAAAAGTGCAAAAACTAGCATATGCATGCATACACACTCGCTCGCCCACCAAATTCACTATGTATTCAGTCAGGAACCCAGTCACTCAGTCTGTGGCACATGACCACATAGAAATACCACAAGCAAATTGTTTAAATGTATATAAATGTGCACCCTTGACTCATTCTGTTCCACTCCATATCTGCTTACGCCACTCAAAACTCACCAAATCCATATAAAAGCACACTTAGAACTTGTTTTCACTCAGTGATTAGCAGAATACTTTGATCACTGTAAGAAGATGTGAGGAAAGTGGCTCCTGGAGCAGGAAGAAGGTCTTAGCAGGAAACACTTATTATCTATTCTATATTGATTTCAGTGCAAATTCTCACCTAGGTGAGCTAATCCAAAGCAAGTCCATGTAATTTTCAGGTGGGTCAGTGAAGCCAGTGCATATCAATGGTCATTTGGGCAGAAAGCTGCAGTAGGGAATCACAGGGGTGTATGTAAATTGAGGCAGACCACAGTTTGTCAGTTGCACTGTTAGAAACCATGTAAACCGAAGTTCAGCTGTACTTTGCCTTGTATTATTTCACTAATACTTTGTGTTTACATTCACTATTTTGTATGTAGATTATGGCTTTAAAACCATATGATCTAAGGAGACGATTATATGTCATATTCAGGGGAGAAGAAGGATTGGATTATGGTGGTTTAGCAAGGTAAATAATTTACTTTTTTTAAAAAGTCAGTGAATATGTATTTTTTGACTAGAAATCTGCTTTTTAATATACCTATTTAAAAAACTAAGAGTAGATCGTTAAGAATATTGATTTTATGATATGCAGATTAAAATAGAAACATTAATGAAATAAATCTCTAACTTGCGTACTCATAAAGACTAGGTTTTATCAGGTGAATATGAATTGGCACAGTGAAAAGATGGTGTTAGTAATAAAATATAGGAGGACTGAGTTTGCCCAGGTTCTCCTCTGTACTAAAGCCTTTTTTATTGGACATTCCCATGTGCCTAGTATTCTTTCCTCTTTCAATTCTCTCTTTTGAAAATACTTTCTACGTTGTGGATAGGAAGCTTAAGAAAAACCCATTTTAACATCACTATCTTTTCCCCATTTCAGTGGCAAGTACTTCTTTGAAGTACAGTTCTCAGCAGAAAAAAAATACTTAGCAGTTTTGTGAATAAGCAGATCATTCCTTTCCTACTTTTCTGCAAAAATGGAATTCTGTAACATGATTAAACATCCTCTAAAGCACCAATTCTCAACCTTCCTAATGCCGCGACCCCTTAATGGAGTTTCTCATGTTGTGGGGACCCCCAACCACGGGGGCGGAGCAACTGGGAGGTGGGAGGGAAGAGCGGCGAGAGGCTCGTTGCGACCCCTCTGGAAGGGTAATTTGACCCCCAAAGGGGTCCCGACCCCCAGGTTGAGAACCACTGCTCTAAAGTGAGAGATTAAGGAGGCACAGAGAGTTGAACATCCCTGTGGGGACATCGGGACTTGTCAATAGATGCGTTCCATATCAAGAAAACATTGAATGGATGTTGCTTTTGGTCTGTGAACTGCTATGACCATTCATATTTTGAAGTGTGCTTGTGTTTTGCTTGTTTTGCAGAGAAGGAAATGTATTTGCAGTGCAAAATTAGAGGTGACCTCAGTATATATGTATGATAAGATGCAGCAGTAAAAAGTAGTAGGAAAGTTATTTTCTTTGGCATGAAGAAGCTTTACTAGCCACATGATAGGGAACATGTCTTCTCCCAACATTTCACTTTTATCTATGTGGAGAAATAGGTGGGTAAGGAACTGCCAGCAAACTGAGGAAAGGATTTTTTTTAAAGGCTGCTTCTCTGCAGTTTTTTTAAAGTGTGTATTTTCATTGCCCATCTTAGTAGTATTTTAGTATTACTTTAGTGATTGTGCAGCAGTTCAAAATAGTCCTTTTTGAAGAGGCATTTTCAACTGCTTTAAGAAGGCTTGAAAATAAACACATTCAACTGTCTTTTAAAGTTTATTAGAAGGTTGCTAGGGTATGCACCAAGTGAATTGTTCACTCTATAGTCTTACCGAAGATGATCCATCTTAGTTGCAGAGAAGTCTGAGCTTTGTCTCCTAGCTTCACTGGATGAAGAGAGCAGGGAAAAAGGTTAATTGAGACTTATGATGTATGTAGTAAAAGATTTGTCCTGTGGTCCCGGGTGTGTATCATTCCTATTGGTTGGAAATGGCTTCTGCTCCTAATAGAAACTTGCCTGAAGTAATTAATTTTGGCTTGCTTTTCTCATTAGCTTTCTGTTTGACTAATTCCTTATCCTTTGTATCTCTCTTGCTCTTGAATGTTTCCTCCAGCATTCATTTAGAATTTATGCAGATGTTGTTAGCTATTGTGTGCTTCAGAGTTTTGAGGAGAGCTGGGGAAGATTATTCTAATGCTGCTGCAGACAGTTCAGTTTAATGTAAGCGTCCCAGTAAAAAGCTGAGTTCTAGCCAATAGCTGTAAACATTTTTTTCTAGGTTCATAGGTAATCACAGAGAAGGTGGCTGTCTAGTTTTTTTTGCTTAAGAGATGAAAGTTTCATGAAATGCAGAACATGCCAAGTGGCAGAAGTGCTGTCTAATCCTGTGAAGTATTATGACCAAAAATGAGAAATAAAGGAGAAAGGGAAGTATTCAGAGGTACCTCACACAACTAGACTCTTTGATCTAGGTCCAGCACAGGGCTATCCAACCTTTTGGCATCTCTGGGCCACACATTAAATACACAAACACTAATGAAAACAGATGAGGGGGGGGAAGGTACATGCATAATTTCATAATGTTTAAGTAAATTTACGATTTTGTGTTGGGCCACATTCATAGCCATCCTCAATGCATGTAACCCATGGGCCACGGGTTGGACACCCCTGGTCTAGCAGGTCTTCAATTTTTTTTTCCGTATTCCTATTTTATACAAATGCTACTACAGTTCAAGTAGCTTTATTAGATACTGCACTAATAGTATGCATTAGCATCACAGAGTTTTGGTGATTGTGTTCGAGTTTCTTCAAGCCAAGTTTTATAAGGAGTGAATTGCAACCTTAAAAATCAAGTGGCAACTCGGACCTCTGTTTTTGGATCTATAGGAAACTTGTATGTGTTAATTTGCTCTTTATTTGGGTGTTTGCGTAAAGGAATACCTCAGCAAAGTTCCCTGGACATTTACAGATTTTCAGCATGTCACCTCCTTTTGAACAATGGACTTTATGTCCTCTAAAACAATTAATTGAGAATACAGTTTTTGTTCTGATTATTTGCTTCATTACTGATTCCTTTGGAGCTGAGAGCCCTGTTGTCAGGTCTGAACTTGCGTATCTTCAAAATATACTTCTACAGAACACAAGAAGAAATATTATTGACCTGTCTCATTTAACCCACAGCCTTCAGACAGCATCTTCATGAGTTGTTGTTGTTTTTCATTTTGAAAAGGCTGTTTATCTAAACAGCTTTACAGTTGTTAATTGAACACAGTAAGATAAGGTACATATATATATCCTCTGCTGATGCTGTTCTTGGTAAATAGTGTGCTGATCAAGAGTTCCTGAATAAATTTGGTCTTCTAATGGGTTCGTTGGGTAAAATGGAAAACCATACATTTCTTGTCCCTATAGTCCCAACAATAATGGGATCAATGCAAGGAAATTGTAAAGCCCATGTTTGCCACTTTCACATTTCTGCAAAAGTAGTTCTTCCTTTTTTGTGTGTGCTTTACAGAGGATTTTTTTCACTTAAATCAATTTCTATCAGAACTTTTTTTTTCCATTTGTTAAATTTTTATATGGTAGCTAGAAAACTATGTGGCTTTAAAGTTGCACTTAACTCTTTGAATCGTTCTGCGACATAGAAGTGGCTTTTCTCCAGGAGAGTGACATTTCTAAATCTCCCACATGAGTTCAGAGATAAAAAGATTGTTTCCTGTGTATAGAGGCATTCTTATAGCATCTATTCTGTGTTCGGTGTATTATGGGGAGCGTAATTATCTCGTAAGTAGTTCCTTATATGTTTTTTGTTTTAAATTTTAGTGTTGTACTGCCTACTGTGTTCTGGCTTAAGCTTTTTGGACAGTTGAGTGCATGACTAAGTAAATAAAATAAATTCTTGAGTCAGAGTTAATACCAAAACCTATTTTCCTGTATTCTTTAGGTTTCTTGACTCAGTTGACGTATTATGTATTTTGTCATTTTCCATATGCCAAAAAGTCTAGGCTTTTGTTTTTACTTCATTTGTTCAATAGAGGTATTTTAGCTTAGTTTTGCTACAGTGGTTCATCCAGCAGAGGGCAATCATTTTTTCAGTTTTAAACCCCTGCTGTACCTGGGTAAAAGTACATAAATTTTTTCAGTAGTTCTTTAAGGACTATTTTATGTTACATTCATATGTATGATAATTTATAGATATTTGTGTTTTATCTCCTGTAACTTTTTTATAGAGAATGGTTCTTCTTGCTTTCCCATGAAGTGTTGAACCCAATGTACTGCCTGTTTGAATATGCAGGAAAAAGCAACTACTGTCTCCAGATAAATCCAGCATCAACAATAAATCCAGATCACCTTTCATATTTCTGCTTTATTGGACGATTTATTGCTATGGTGAGTTAACCTTTCCTTGGCTGGGCGTTGTCACTTTTGCCTTTTGTACAAGCACACATTCTGTTATTTTAGCACTTAAGCTATATCCACAGTCAGACAAACTGATGTGAGCCGTATGACCATCAAGATAGCTGCAAAGTGAGTTAGTTCATTCTTGTTTGATAATCTAAGCATATTTGTATTACCTGGTATTTTATTTTTCCTTTTATTTGCGAAGTCTTTCTTTATTCAAATACTATATTTCATAAAATGTTCGCAAAGCAAAAATGAAAACAAAAAAGGTTACATGTCCAACACTCGGATCTAATTTCAAGAAAGTACCATTCAGTCAACCTACTAAGAGTTAAAAGAATAAAAGAATAAAAAGAATGGAAACTATGAATAAATAAAACAATATGTTAATAATAATTTATAACAAAAAATAAATCAATGCATTTTCCAAATAATAATAGTAATAGTAAATGAAAAGCATCCATTTGTTCATGTTCTCCCTTAGCTGAAAACAGGTAAGGGGGGAGAGGATCACTCCAAGGGATTCCTACGGTCTGAACACAATAACCAGGGGCCCCAACACGAACATCAGAGACCAGGTGCCAAAGCCAATGGCGCTCAGCAGAGCCAATCTAACAAACAGTAGGCCTACCAGTTCTCTGCAAACTAAATTGGTCAGGAACCAGTTCGGCATATCTCTGTAAACTGTTCCTAGTATACCCTCTGCATATAAGTAATAGCAAATCATAATAATTATATTATAATAGCAAGAAGTCTTAATGCTCCAGTTTCTAGTAAAGAAAATATGTTTTATGCAGTTAATTTTATTTATAGTTAAATATACACTTAAGTAAAAAAAAATACTTTAGAACAGTTCTCAATGCATTTTCTGGATTTTAATGTTAAGCTTTGTAAGCATTGCTTGTACTTCTTAAAACATTTGACTAGAGAAGATTTTTCGATAGTTTTAGTTGAATGAAAACCTCCGGGATCTGAATTGTAATATAATGCTGAATTTCCATCATGCACTTATTCCCTATGTTTGGTTTTTGGTAAATATTTGCAGTTTTGTGGGTGTTCTAACAACAGAGCTTTTTAAGTTTTTGTGTTCTTACACAGACCTTTAATAGCACAATGATGTTAACACTTGAAAACAATACAAATTTTACAAAGGAACAAACAAGTAAGACTTTTTGGTGGCAGACACCATTCTCAGTTACTGGGTGTAAGATTCACAGCTGTGCTTGGATTATGTCACATCTAATATGTGCCAGCTGAGAGAGACAACAGTTGGCTAACCTTTTACATTTCATTTTTCTATCTCACATTCCTATCTGTTTTCCACAACTCAACAAGTATTACTTCCTTTCTCTTATGTCTCTGTATTATCCTCTACTTGTCTATATTGACACTATTGACTTCCCTGGTGTTTTTCTTTTAAAAATTTTTGTTCTTATTCTGTTATGCTGCCTGTTTGCCAGATGTTCCTTGTATCTTTTCAGTAACAGCTTCCTTGTTTCTCCAGTATAACTCACATGATGTTCAAAATGTTTTATGTAAACAGATTTTTTTTCTTTTTCACCATGAACTCTTTTTATCATGAGCAGAGCCATTCTACATCTCTGCTGTCAAAAAGCTGGGATTTGATAAGATACTGCTGTTACATTAGGGTTGTCTTTCCACTGTGCTCCTTTATTCCGGATCTAAGAAGATCCAGATCTAAGGAATGGGTAGTTCCCTTAATCCGGATCTAGTAGATCCGGATTAAGGGAAGTACCCAATGTGTTTCCTGGGTGGTCTAGCACCCAATAGCAATGGGTGCTAGCCTCCGTGCTGTGGAAACACCGGAGCACCCATTTCCAAATGTAGATTGACCCACAAGGGGTCTGCCTGTCAACCCCAGGTGTTTTGGGGGACAGGGGATGCAATCTTCAAAGTCCCTCTGAAGTCCCTCCGAAGTTGCCTTTGGAGGTTAGCAAAGGCTCCGAAGTCCTTCCAAAGGCAACTTCAGAGATTAGCAAAGGCTCCAAAGACAAACCCCTTGCGAGAGCTTGCATATTAATTAGCTCCTTGTGAGCAGGGATGAGTCCGCCTCATTAATATGTACCTCTTTCCATGCCTGAAGGTCACAGGATGAGTCCGCCTCATTAATATGTACCTCTTTCCATGCCTGAAGGTAACAGTCCACTTTGTTCTCCCTTTGTTCTCTAGGTATGTCTTTGCTAATCTCCGAGCCAAGGTTTTGGGGCTCCTCCCCCCATGGATGCCCCCTCCCCCTAGCCCCCTGTAGACCCCATTGCCAAACTAACGTGGAAACAGGCTCCCTTTAATCTGGGTTTTCTGGCTGCAGACCCCATTGTATACCCCAGAAATGGGGTCTACAGAAAATCCAGATTAAAGGCTGAGATGTACCCATACTGTTAACTTTTTGCCAGTGGAAAAACACCCTATATAAGCTAGACATGTTAAAATGGCCCTAAGCCTCTGGTAGTCTCAGATTTTTCGGATTTGCCCTGTGTACCTGTTCATCACAGTCAGCCTGGGTAATTGTATTTCAAAGTTCAACTTTAGTCCTGCATGTATGTAACCCTAGGTTTCAATCAGTATTTCAGTGGTCATCCTAGACTTCTGTTTATACTGTGTTGTTGCAATTCCTTTTGCCCTTTAAACAAGATTCTTCACAGCCTGATCTGTTACCAAATGGGGATGTGCTGAGCCAATATTAGGATGTCGTTCTGACACCACCACACTTTTTTTTTGTCTGTAAGATTCTCATATTTATTTTTTTATAGTTTTAACACCACTGGTCTGGTCTTTTAAATGTCTGTGAAGGAATTCAAAGGATTTGCTATTACGCAAACCACACTGCTGCCATTATGGTAGCTCTTAAGTTTCAAATTTGTCATTCAGCAATCTTATGTCTAATACGTTCTGTATAAAACGCAGAGCAACTGATAACTTTCATTTACTTAGACTTCAGTTCCAGCTTATCTGAAGAATCCATGTAATGAAGAAGCGAAATGTGTTCTGCCAGTCCAATCTGTATTTTGAGAGTAATGTATTGTTAACTGACTAATTGATTTATATCGTTATGGTACCTTTCTCAGGGTCACTGTTTTGTGTAAAGTTACTGTTCTGAATCCTTTTGTGTTAGTTAATTTTACCTGAAACAATGTGTTTGAAGCTGTGCTTTTTTAAATTTTTTTTTAAAAAATATATATTTTTGCAGGCTTTGTTTCATGGCAAGTTCATTGATACTGGATTTTCCCTGCCATTTTACAAGCGTATGTTAAATAAGAAACTCACAATAAAGGATTTGGAATCTATTGATACTGAATTTTATAATTCCCTGATATGGATAAGGTTTGTAAATATTTTCATATGCTAGCAGTTTTTAGTTTTACTCTTATCAGTAAAATACTCTCCTTTATTGATATTTTATTCTTTTCATCTCAGGGACAACAATATTGAAGAATGCAACTTAGAAATGTACTTCTGTGTTGACATGGAGCTGCTAGGAAAAGTTACCTCACATGAGCTAAAATCAGGAGGCTCAAACATACTTGTAACTGAAGAGAATAAAGAAGAATATATTGGGTATGAAGGACCTGAGATTTAAAAACAAAAACACACATACCCGAAACCGTCCAAAAAACCTCTCAACATTTTATTTTATTTAACTATTACTGCTTTTTATTCAGCCCTGATTATACATAACAGAATATTTTTTTCTTGTTTTTCTTTAGTATCAGACTTTACTAGTTATTTTTTAAAAAAATATAGGTTGGAAAGAGTGAGAAAAAATAGTGTCAATAATATTAATTAAAGAAATGAAGAATGAAATATAACTCATAAAGCCATAAATCATCAGTAATACATAATTGAACCACCGAGTCCAGATACCTGTTCTTTATAAAGCTATGCAAAATGCTTCCAAGATATTGTGAATGGATCTGTTCACTAATATTTGTGTTCAGCAAACCACTGATATATTCCTGAAGTTTTAGAATCCAATTCTTCAGGCTGCACATAACAAATCTTTGGTACAAAATTCCTATATAACTTAAAATTATTTAGATGTATGTGATATGAGAATTGAGGTCCTGGGGTGTTTTTCCAGTGTCAGAAAGTACCCAGTTTTGCACCCATTAAAGACCCATTTGGGTGTGAGCCAGATGACCCCATTTCCACCACGGCACCCATTTGGGACCCAATTGTTTCCACTGCCGCTGGGGAAATCTGGATCATATGGTTACTTTTTGGGCTTTAATCCGGATTTTCTGTAGACCCCATTTAATTAATTATTTATTTATTTAATTAAGGTCTCACGGCGGGTTACAATATTATGTTAATCTTAGACATGTCCCTGCCCTCAGGCTTACAATCTAAAGAGACAAGAAACAAAAGGAAAATGGTGTGGGAGGGAACAGGGAACAGCAAAAAGCCAGCACTTGAGCTCTTCAGTTCCAATTTTTCTCTCCGTTTCTTATTGCTGAAAATTTTCCTATTTACTTTGAATTTTCTCTTCATTGATGACAAACTGGATGACGGTAAAGATGGTCAGCCAGTATCAGTCCCACCCTGCTTGGCCTCAGGACCAGACGTTTTCTCAACTGGTGGATTGGCTGCTGTAGTCTCTTTGCCATCTTCTGATGGGAGCAGTTGGAGGAGGGAGGGGCACTGCTTGGAGCAAGATGGCAGAGCCCAGCCTGCTGCCTCTTCTCCACTCCTCTCAGGCAAGATGGTTCTCAGCCTTGTGGGGTCTACAATGGGGTCTTCAGCCAGAAAATCCGGATTAAGGGGAGCCTGTTTCCACTAATGACAGGCAATGAGGTCTAGAGGAGGCTAGTGGGAGGGGATGCACCCATGGGGGGGGGGACCCCCGAAATCCCAGCTTCGAAGTGATTTTGGAGTCATTTCGAAATGACTCTGAAATCACTTCGAAGAGACTGGCAGAGACTTTAGAGAGGCTCCAGAGCTGTCAGCGTGGTCCGCACGGACTTCTCTCCGAAATCCCTCTGAAGCGAACGGCAAAAGGCTCCGGAGTCTCGCCACCGGTCTCTCCGAAGATCAGCACAGACTTCGGAGAGATCTCGGAGCTCTTTCCCGCTGACATCGAGGGCGCTCAGGGGCTCTTGTGGACTTCAGAGGCATTCCGAAAAGATTCTGGAGCGGCTTCGAAGTCTGTGCCAGTCTGTTCAGAGGGACTTTGGAGATCGCATCCCCCTGTCCCCCGAAACACCTGGGGTGACGGGTGGACCCTTGGGGGACGACCCGGATTCCCCACATGGGTGCAAAGGTGTTTCCATGGCAGGGGGCTTAGCACCCATTGCTAATGGGTGCTACACCTCCTGTGGAAACACATTGGGTGCTTTCCGTAATCTGGATCAAAGGAGCGCGGTGGAAAAACACCCCTAGAATGCATATAGAGAGGTGTAGTCTGTATAACAGAGCATAATGTATACTGTATGTTTCTTAAATTGGGCCTTTAAAAAAGTTCCAATTTAAGAATTCTAAACTTTCAAATTTGTTTCAGTCTAATGGCAGAGTGGCGGTTTTCACGAGGAGTACAAGAACAAACCAAAGCTTTTCTTGATGGATTTAATGAAGTAGTTCCTCTACAGTGGCTACAATATTTTGATGAAAAAGAGTTGGAGGTGAGATTTTGGGGGTATAATGGCATGATGGGGCAGGAAGAGGAGCATCACAGGTTAACATTTCACAAGGAAGAATAATATGAACACACTGCTATGCTTATGTGTGATTAAAAGCAGGCAGAATATAAAATTTTGCAAAAGTATGGGGAAAAATTGTGTGTCTTGTTACTGTTCTTCTGCTTGTCTTGATCTTCATAGGTCATGCTCTGTGGCATGCAAGAAGTAGATTTGGCAGATTGGCAAAGAAACACTGTCTATCGTCACTACACAAGGAATAGCAAGCAAATTATATGGTTCTGGCAGGTATGATGTTGTTGTTGGAAAATATCTCAATGTGAGGTACTTGCACATTAATGAACTTGTTACATAAAAAGAAAGTAAAAGTTTTTTTGTAGTCTGACAATGCAACTTTATTTACTTAAGAATTTATATTCCACCTTTCACCTGAAGGTTCTGGGGCAGGTCACAACAATAGAAGGATAAAATATGTACGTTAACCTAAAACATACTTAAATATAACCAACCCTGGCAGGACAATATTTGTTGGAAGCCAAACATCAAAGTGGTATGTTTTAAATGGCGGCCACCACATATAAAAGCCCTTCTTGCATGTCAACGTCTGTTGCACTTCCGAGAGGTGAAACTACAGGAAGACCCCACCACCATTGCAATCTCAGTACTCGGGCAGGTCTATAGGGTAGAAGGTGTTTCTTTTAAACATGTTGAATCCTTTAAAAGTGTTTTTATGTATTTTATTGTTTTTAATATATACTGACTTGTAATTTGTTGTTTTAAAGGTTGTTACCCACCCTGAGGCCTTCAGGTATAGGGCAGAATATACATATAAATTATAAATAAAATAAATATGGGCACATTGACCACATCCTACAATTCAGACACTTTGGTAAAATTCACCTTTGTGCAAGCAAAAAACAAACAAAAACCAAAATTACTCTGAATGGGGTACTGAAAGCTGCACAGACCTTTAAAATTGAAAATTTGGAACATAATTTTTGGAATTTTGATTTGTTTTGAGTTAGACAAGCAAACTATTGGGCAATGAACATTTCAAAGTAACAACACACAAACCAAAAGCCTTTTTTAAATTCTGCTTTTAGTTCATCAAAGAAGCTGACAATGAAGTTCGTATGCGACTGATGCAGTTTGTTACTGGGACATGCCGATTACCGCTGGGAGGATTTGCTGAGCTAATGGGTAAGATATCGAGCATATCAGAGAATAAATATCTCTGGTTCTTGATCTTTTTTTTTAATAACAAAGTTATCACACACAAAAAAACACCCACTGCTTTATATTTTGTTATTACTCAGGAAGTAATGGCCCTCAGAAATTCTGTATTGAAAAAGTTGGCAAAGAAACTTGGCTACCGAGAAGTCATACATGGTGAGTAGTTATAATAGAATGCTAGGCTTTTATATGCATCTGTATTTGATTCCGTTGATCTGTGTGCTTTTTAAAAAATTAACAAGTTATTCATGAACAGATCCATGTAGTAGTTTATTGCAACCTGCTAGAAAAGGCAGGGATGTAGAAAATCTACATCTCAAAAACCTGTCCAACTGAGATGATGAGAGGCAGATGAGCATGATTGAGATTAAAGGTAGAACTCACCTGCATCTGTTGTGCTCCTTCCCCCCTTATACATCTTTCAGTCTCAAAGGACATGTTGAAAACTGTTGCTTTTTAATTATTACAGCATGTCAGGCCTGCAGTGACACTGTAGTTATCTTTCTTTTTAGAGTACTAGGAATGGAATTGTCCAATAAATTCAAATATAACTATTATTCCTGGATTTTTTTAAAGGAAAAAATCTATTTTTATATAGATTTCCATTTGATAGACTTATCTATGAATACAGCCAGTGCTAACAAACTTATTTTAAAGGGTGTGCAAAAATTCCAGGTGGTTTCTAGAAGGAACCGTTCTCTTTTCTGGAAGTGCAGAGTAGTGAAACTACTGACATCCATGTGGAGAACAAAGCCCTGCAAATGATCTTCTCTGGCACTAGATGGTGCTGTGGACAGGCATTGCGGCATTGCTGAGGCAAGAACTTGAACCAGTTCTTTCAAAACAGGATGTTAACAATTCAGGTTCCTTGCATTTCCTGAAGATAGAGAACTCTTTGTAAATGCATTTATTTAGGGAGGGGAGAGAATCTTTGTACAAATGTATACGTTAAGGAGCAATATATTAGCTCCTTTATAGATAGTTTTAAAGATTCCTGACACAATGTATTGCTATGTATTTTCAGTTTGAACTTAATTGGTACAGTAAAAAGTATGTAATTTATGGGCAGTGGAGTTGCGTTATATACCACTTCTATTTACAGTCAAATCCTATATGATGCTGGCCATATTTCTACAGAGATTTTTTTATTGAGAGTGCCCTAAAGGTTGTACTGTATAATCGTATTTTTTAAATACAATGATGTATCTGGGAGACAAAGTAACTTCCTGCATAATTATGATGGTCAAAAATAGGAATACGCAGTGCACCATTTTCAGTGCATTCCAAACCATTTAAAAAGCTCCCATTCAAGGCAAGTTCTAGTTATGACCTCTAGTAAGGCAGTGTCACTTCAGTGCATGTTTCGCCTAACTGCCAAACTTGATCTTTCCAGAGACTACAACAGGTAGAAGTCATAATCATTACCTCACACAATTTTGTCATAATGCAGTTTCAGGCCTGTTGGGTCTCTAGGGTCCAAATAATTGCCAGCCTCTCCCATCTCCAAAAAAGTCTAGAGCAGTGATCCTCAGCCTTTTTTTACTTGTGTATCCCTTAGCAGTCCATTTCCATAAATTATCACCTTCATAATAGTTGCTGTTATTTCAGATTTATATACTGTAACTAAGTGCTTTCCCCTCATCATTATTCAAATTTGTGCGTAACCCTAAATACCTTGACTTGTAAATGACTCCAGGTTGAGAATCTGTGGCCTAGAAGGACACTGGGGGCAAGGTCAATGCTCACCTTCTTCTAGGGCTAACTGTGCTAGATGGTCCACCTGGCTAACTTGCCTCCAAATAAGAGTGCAGGTTTTTCAAATGCTTTGGGAAGCACAAGTAGTTTATTGAGGAAATTATTTTGGTTATAGTCAAATTTTGTAATCCTGTGAGAGATGCATGAAATGAGAAGCAATCTATATTTTTTCTTTTTTTCTTTCTAGTTTTAATCGTTTGGATTTACCGCCTTATAAAAGCTATGAACAGTTAAAAGAGAAGCTGCTTTTTGCAATTGAGGAGACAGAAGGATTTGGACAAGAGTAAAAGTAAATTCAAGTCAAAATGATGATTCATTTCTTAACAGTCTGGAGCAAATAAATTCTCCGTTCTTCCACAGAGATATGCAAAATAATTTTACCTTCTCTATTCTATTTATTCCCCACCCCCAAGAGACTGGCCAGAATAAAATTGAAGCTGAAAAAGACTATTTAAAAAAAGAAAGTGTATATAAATATACACAGATCAGCTCTAGTTTTATAGAGCTTTAAACTCAAACACCGCAGCCATTCAGAAGAGTCAGGAAATTCTTCCTGGCTTTGCTAAGGACATGTGCAGACTGCTCTGTATTCCTTTCACTTATGCAACATTTCCAAGATTATTTCTGTTGCATGGCTGTTATAACAGGTGTTAAAGGCTCAGGCCCACATCCTGGCTATGTTGAAAAATGCTGCTGGCTTTCTGAAATGATAGAATGTGATATTCTGTCAGCTGAATTTTAAAATAATTGTAATAGTTGATAACCCTTTATTGCTACATCTGTGTAGCCAAGGTCATGAGTAACGCCTTTATTACTTGCACAAGAGTAATGTACCATAAGATGAATGTGATTGTTAAGACATTGGTGCCACTGTTCTGACTTACTGTAGAAGCTGAACAGACTATTCAAACTCATTGAGCAGCATTGAAAATGTTTACATATTACCTTGGGTTATTTCCAAGACAACAGTAGGTAATCTTCAAGGAAAAAAAAATAAAATATTTACATATTACGTCCTGGTCTGGTATCTTATAGGTTATTAAAGAAATTTTGGTGTTATGTTTCAATTGCATAGGATAAACTGATTTGAATTTTAGGAGACCATAAGAGATAATGTGAATTGTTCTCTTCTGTTTTTTTTATTAGAGGCCTAAAAATCCAAATGAAAGAGTTACACAGCTTTGCACAACTGAACTTACCTTTTTTTAATTCAGTGGGTGGGAAATCTGGATTTCCTAATTACAAACCTCTAAATCTAGTTTGTTTATATAGGTCAATATATCATAGGTGCACGCTATATAAAATACTGAATTTTTTTTGCAGTATTTGAGGGACATTTGCTTAAATGCAAAATGTTAAATTCTACAACTCAATGTGAATTATTAAATGCTACTTTAGCAAACTGTGCTTCCTTAATAGAGTAACATTCTAAATTACCATTTGTATCATGCTTTAAATATTCACTGTAAATTTCATTACATTTTACGTATACAACTTTGTACATATGAAACAGATTTCTTAGAATTAACATTTCTGTAATGTATAAAACTGTAAATGAGATGTAACTGCTATTTTGATCTCACTTTCTCAATATAGCAGTTGAATCCTGCCAAAATCTTATTTTTCTACATATTGTTACACTTATTACTCACAAATAACCTGTGAATGCTTTGATAAAAGCACTGAATTGATTCACCAGACTTCTAGTCTATCTCGTATTAGTTACATTATCCGTATGAGAGTGGTATACAATACAGTGTAAAGAACTGAGTTCAGTGGGGCTCACTTCCAGGTAAGTGGAGTATAGGGTTAAAGCCTTAATTTTATAACTTGCCTCACAAAACTTTCAGTGAGTAACTTTGAAGGTAGAAAAGTATGACATTTACTAGAGTTCTTCACTGTAGTTTATTTGGAAGGAAACTTTTAAAAATGTGAGGGGAAAAAAACCCTAATATGATTAGCATGAATACTTCTTCAGAACAAAAGAACTAAGCACTGATACACTTTATTAATCTGCACCAATTAGTGACTATGAAGACCAGCTCATCTTGTAAATTAGTAATTAACAAAATAAAGGACCAAGACGGCGTATGCCTTTTCTCCAAACTGCTTTTTCTGAGCAGAGAAGTAAATTAATTTGTCCAAATTAATTAAATCAGGAAGGGGAGGAAGAACCAGAAAATTATTAGTGTCCTTTGAAATAATATTTAATGTTGCTTTGAGAAAGCACAAAAATATAAAATAGGTAAATAGAAATTACATTGACAGAATGGGTGCCATATGTGCCCTGCATAATTTTATTATTGACAATAACAGTTTACATTATGAAAAAATACATTTTTTTAAAAAAAAAGTTAGCCCGGTACTGAAATAATGAATCAACATTTGAATTGCAGTTCTAGGAGACATGCCACAAGAAATAGCTGTCTCAACTGGCGAGGAAAGACATTGTCTAATACTTTTTTGTATTGTAAGAACTTACTTGGGCAAGTTAGAAACATTTAATATTGATCTTTTCATTGTAAGTAAAAAAACAGAGTTGGAAAGATCCTAATAGTATCCCCAAATGCAAATCAGAGTTCAAAGAAATCATATCTTTTTACATATATATGAAAATATAATCTCTTATTTCATTCTAAATAAATTCCCAGTACTTAGTGAAATGTGCTAACAACTGCAACTCAGTGACTGTTCAAATTAGCAATTGTACATAGGTTGCCTATAATTTCTTGTTGGCACCCTTCTGTCTCAATAAACAATGGACTACTGAACCATACCTTGTATGGATGTTTTGAGAGATTAAGCTTTATGGTGCGGGCTGACTGTACAGTCTGGTTTTGGAGAGGCTGGCATTATTGCAGTTTGTACATATGAGGCACTGCCTGAGCTGATGTCTATCTCTTCACATCAGCACACTTTCCTCTCTTCCCACATCAGAGTTCCCTACTTTTCTTGTTTACTTGCTTATGTCCAAACAGTCTGCCTGTATATGCTACAAGCAGCTACCTCTGACTCCCAGATCTTTTGGTTGAAGCCAGATGCTTTCATGTCCTGCTTGTATACATCCATGAAGAGTGGGTCATACAGTACACATGAAACTTGTGCCCAGTTCTCCATAAAATACAACTTTAGGAATCTGGCCATTTTTTTATTAGTGTGGCAGGCCCAGTGTAAGCTTCATTGAGTCAGGAGATCAAGCATACTTAGAATATTTGCTTTTGTTAGAACATCTTTATTCAATATTTGGTCCACCCAGCACATCTTCAGGATTCTTTGGAGATTGTGAAGATATAAAGATTTTAGACAGTGCTCCTTGAGAGGCATATGAAGTCCCTCACTCACTGTCATATATGAGGATGCTATGTACACAAGCCTGGTAGACCACCATCTTGTTTGTAGTCAGCATGAGGTTCTCCTAGATCCTGTTAGGAAAGTATGCCATTGTACTTGCTACCTTGCCAACACATTTGCTGAGTTTAGGAACAAGTTACTAGTGACTGCGAAGCCAAGGTAAGTAAGCTCCATTCTTTCAAGGCTGTAATTGACAATACAGATTTTAGGGATGTTGCAGTTGCCCTGCCCCATGATATAGGCCTTTTTCAAATTTCTGGTTGAACATGTACTTATGGGTGTTTTTCCTCTGTCACTAAAAGTACCCATTAAGTACCCATTTCTAGTGACAGTGGAAAAACACCCTATGTGTAAATCAGCTGATGAGTTTTTAGTTATTGGTGGTCAGTCGGGGCAGGGTTGTCTGCAAAGAAAGCTCATAGATCAGTACAAGCTAGACTTTGGTCTTGGTTCTCAAGAATGCAAGTTTGAAGAGATCACATTGCTTCTTTTGTGCATATATATATATGTATTTCTCTGGTTTTGAAGATATACTACAATGGGGAGAAAAAAACACCCCAAAGAGCATAGGTGCAAATAAGCAACGCTTCTTTGCTTTTAACTGGGAATGGAGCACAGGGTGCTCCCGTAAAGTAGATGGTGCCTTGTTATGATTGAGGAGCATGGGTGAACAGCAGATCTTTGCAGTAGCAGGAACAGTCATTTTCTGTTAATTATTTCAAAGACCTTTGCAAGATCAATAAAAGCAATGTGCATAGCCTTCCTTATGTAGGTGTGTAAGAGGTTATACCAGCAGTTGACATTCTAGCTCTAAAGCTACACACTGTGCCTTTGGGTACACCTGATCAGCAGATCTGATACTAGTATTCCTTGGGTACGCAACTTTCTGAAGATGGCTTCTGTCTGTTAAAAAGCATAACAAAGCTCAGAGAACTGACAAGGCTTCAGAGCCTTATATCTTGTGGGCTCTTGGGTTTGGTCACCTTACAGAAAAGAAGTAACATGCTTATACAGTGTTTAATGGCCAAGTGTTCTCTAAATGATATACGCTACACATTAACAATAGCTTTTAAGACAATTGGAACTAAGATGAGAATGTCTGGGGATTCCTGGGAGCACACATTCAGTCTAATAATAATTTTCAAAATAATAACTGTACCTCCAGTGTGGGGAGACTTGAGAGCCTTGGACTTGGCTTACATGTAACTTCAGCCCATGAAAGTCAAACAGGAATTGAGAGCCAAAAGCTTATGGAACAAACTTTTATACTTTGTCAAGAGTAATACAAATGTAAAAACAGAAAAAATGATAAATCCAAAGCTTAAGTCATTTTCACAGGGGGAATTCTGTTAGTCTCAAGCAGCAAACAGAAGACGTAATTCATAGATTTTTCACTCTTCTTTTCTCAAGGAATGTAGCAATTCCACAGCTTCTTTGTGTACCTGAAATAAAAAAAGACACATCCTTTACAGTAGCGGTAAAACTTATGTATACATATATTCATCTTGGTGGTCCAGGTTCTCACGTCCTTGTTCAGTAAATTGCAACAAAGGAGGGTTTGATGCAAAGAGTTCACAACTGTGGGGATCCTATTTATTTCAATATTCCACCATTCTACCTGGTTTACATTCCACTGTTGTCACAAAAGCAAATCTGCTTCAAACAGAGGTTAAAATGTCCAGAGATAAGTAGAGGTTTCAGAAGAATTAAAGCATTGTTTCATTAAAGGATCTTTACTGATTAGTTAATTTTGAGTTCTCTTTAATTCCTAATGCCAGATAAAATGTTTCTTGCTTCCAATTAGTTCACAAGGCAGAAGAGCAAGGAAGTGTGGCAGAGCCAGGATTTTTGGTAAATATACACAGTGCTGCATTTGAAAAAACAAATCACTGCATGCCAACATCAAAACCTATCCCAACTGCAAATTATGGTGGAATTGCTTACACAGGGCTTGGATGATTTGCAATCCAGGGACCGGAGAATTTCAAGTTTTATCAGAAAATTTTACACAAAAATATCAGGGTGCTTGTCCTTGTTCAAAAACTCAAATGGCATTGGATCATGCAACATGACAGTTATCTAAAACATATGTTCTATATATATATTAGATATTACGTATTTTTATTCTTGTGATTCACTCTGGGACCTTTGGATGAAGGGTGGGATATAAATTCTTAAACAAAATAAAAATATACAATAATGTGACCTAAATAGAACAAAATATTGTGTTCTAGAAGGGTCGTGTTGGAGTTCTGACTTCAGTCCTGTGAAAATACTATAATGTGATCTGAAGCGAGACATTCCAAAAGTACATATCTGAAATTGTGAAAAAAAGGAATGGGCCAAAATGCTTCCTTACTGCTGGTCAGAACTACAGAAAGTTTTTGGTTGAGGTTTGTGATAATAAAATGTTACTAGATTTTTCCAGCAAAAAACCTTGATTGTTCAGATTGTTTGTACAATAAAAATATGGCCCCTGTAAAATGTTGCGTTGTTTGTTAAATACTATATTTATTATTATGACTTACATTATGATTTATATGAAAATTAGATTGTCTTTTAGAAGCCATTCATGCAGAAATCCTGATAAATAACAAAAGGTTCACAATCTTTTTCTCACAACTACCTCCTATAAGGCTCCCTCTGTTTTAGCCTGTCAGTGTCTCAGTCTATCAAATGCTTTTTGTTGTAGGATTAAAAACTGCCAGGTCTCTTGTGATGACCGCTAGGACCCCTCAACCCCAAAATTAAGTTATTTTGGTTTAAAATGCAAAGTGTGGCGAACACGGTAAGTCTAGACGTTTAAAAGTGTTGCCAAAGCGTTTTTTTGTCAAGGGTAAGTAGCCTAAGGGAGGGGCTAGTTGAGCACTCCAAGGGGAGGGGTGAAATAGAATGCTGGAGGAGCTCAGCCAATCAGGGCGTAGCAAGCCAGCCAGGCCCATATAAAATGGAGCCTGAGGGGATAATCTGGGTTCTCTGCCTTGGGTCGTTAATCTGGGAGGTTAACGAAGGGGAGAAACGGGCCTTTAGCTGTCCTGAGGGAAGCTGGGAATTGGGGTCCTGAGTTTGTTAATACGTGTTTGATGTTGCTGGTGAAAATATAAGGACAAGCAAACACAT
Organism: Aspidoscelis tigris stejnegeri; assembly: GCA_023333525.1. Lineage (NCBI taxonomy): Eukaryota > Metazoa > Chordata > Lepidosauria > Squamata > Teiidae > Aspidoscelis > Aspidoscelis tigris. The sequence continues at coordinate 32,676,461 of JALMGA010000004.1, read as the reverse complement.
ATTGTACTGGTTGAGAGTTTACTCAAGAAGTTTAAGAGTCTTTGAACTGAGTGTGAAAGTTAGGGACTGAACTGTTTGACAACAGAAGCTGAAAGTGTAACTTGAAGAAGAAGCTGACTTGAGACTTAACTGTATTCAATAAACACATGTTCTTGTTGTTTCAAAGAAGCTTCGTCGAGTTCTGTTTATAAAGGGAGCCAAATAGGGCCAGAGTTCTGAACAGTAACTGTATCCAACCCACTGCTGGAGATTGGCAGAGTCGGGGCAGGGTGCTGTCTGCTGCAGCATCAGAAGGGAGGCAACATTATTATCAAGCCAAAGAGAAGAGAAAAGGAAATGGAAGGTGCGCCTCTTGGAAGGAAATAACAGAGATTGATTTACAAGTAAACAAAATGCTACCACACTACTAAATAAAGAAAAATATATATATTGAAATAGGTAAGGGCTGAGTGAGATGCGGCCTTTACATTTGGTGGCAAGCGCTGGGATCCGAGTAATCCAGTGTTTGGGCAGAAATTTCTGAAGTGAAAGTTGTTGAATTTTGACTTTTAAAGTCACTTAAAGTCAATATCCTGAGGTAAAACACCTAGGGTAAGGTAGGGATATTGATTTGAAAACAGCAGGTGGTCGTTGCGAGGTATAAGACTTTGGGTAATTGGTAGCAACACCACTGGACATTGCTGGTAGAAGCCATACTTGATTATATTGTTAAAAAAGCAGCCACGAGAGGTGTTTCGAGGTAACTGTTTAAAGGTATATGTAGAAACACCTAATCTAAGCTGCTAACTTGTGTACAACACAATACACAAAGGAAAAGGCAGATTTGTGAGGTAAACAAAGAGGGTAAAGTAGCAAATCTGCTGTAGAATTTAAAGTAAACAAGTGAATACATTAAAACAAAATGGAGACCAGGGCTAGAAGGGTAAACCCTGGCTTAGGAGATGGGGAAGAAGTTGAACACCCCGCGATAACTGCTCAAGAAAATCCAGAAATATTGAGGATTAGGCTTGCTCATGAAAAAGAAATGAAACAACTGGAGTTACAGTTGGCCAGAGAAAGAGAAAAGGAGGAAAGGGAAGAAAGAGAAAGAGAAAGACAAAGACAAAGAGAGTTGGAATTGGCAAGAGAAAAGGAGGAAAGAGAGGAAAGACAAAGACAAAGAGAGTTGGAATTGTCTAGAGAAAAGGAGGAAAGGGAGGAAAGACAAAGACAAAGAGAGATGGAAATGCAGATGGCCCGTGAACAGAGAGAGCATGAATTGGCAATGGCTAGGTTACAAATGAAACAAAAACAGTCAGTGCCAGTGGTCTCAAAGCAGATTGATGATGATATTGATTTAGATGGGTTTCCTAGGTATCGCGAAGGAGACGATGTTGCATGGTTTCTACGATCTTTTGAGTGGAAGTGCGTAGAATATAAAATACCTATGAACCAATGGATAAGGTGGATCATTCCTTTAATTAGTGGTGAACTTATGGTGCAGTATGCAAGATTACCTGAGGAAGATGTGAGATCTTATACAAAATTTAAGGAAAGGGTTAAAAGGAGGTTTAATCTGGGTGAAGTCACGCTGTACGCTGTTGAAGATGATGCGCAACCAGTTACCTCAGGAAAAGTTCCAACGGTCAAAAAGAATAACCGTTATGCTGAATCAGGCCATGATAAGGCATTGTCAAAGTGGGGCAGTTGGAGAACTGCTCAAGGTTCTAATTTGGGTGCTATGGAAACACTCTCTGCCATTAAATACCGAACAGACATGAGTGAGCAAGGAGGCAAAGAGCTGCTTGCTAGAGAGAAAAGCCAAAGCAGTACCTTTCGATTCCAGCCAAAGGAATCTAGTTACATTAAGTTCAGCAGTGAGGACAGGCCACTTGAAGTGTCCAAAGTTAAAAGAGATACCGGTAAAGTGACCCACAATGTAGGCAGTGTAATTGAGGCTGAAGCCGTAGGTGTTCACAATGCAGTTCCAAAGGGAGCTGAAGTAGAATTCATATTTAGAGACAATATTGAGGAAGTTGACTTAATGACATCTAAGGAGCTTGAACTTTGTGACAAGGTTTTAAAATCAGAAGGTGACCTTTGTAGTGACAGAAGTCCACCAGTCTCTATTGATGAGGTCAGTGTAGAGGTTGGACAGAGCAACACTCAAGGTGCTGAAAAACAGTTGCCAACCAATGATGAGAAAAGTGAAGCTGAAGATTCCAAGGAAAGCACAGTTATAGCAGTGGGAGAAGAAAGGATATTCCCAGAAAAAGTAAACAAAAGCCTTGCTGATGCAGAAAGAAAAGTAGTGGAAATGCAAACTGATGGCAACAAGTATCCAGAGCTTTTAATAAGTCCATTAGCTACTGGAAACATAAGCAAGGAATCTGAGACAGACTTGAAAAAGAGCATTGACCAGAACTCTTTGAAAGATTTGGAACGTTCTGAAATAATTGAGACTGATTCACGAGCAAAGGCTCCACAGACAACAGAAATAAGCATTGAAGTACTTGCCATTGAAAAGCAGACAGAACAAGCTAAGAAATTAGAGCTGGTTCTGGAACAGACAGAGGCCAAATCTAGTAAAGACCAGCTAAATGACACAGGACTTAGCCATGAACTGAAGCTGGCTGAGCTTGGCTGTGAGGATGCAACAATGGCTAAACCTAATGAGCTGTTTGCACATCCAGAAAGAATCAAGAAGCATGGAGAGACCTTCAACCGAAGAAGCAATGAGCAGCTTATGCACAGAATACTACTTGTGAGAAAGAAGCTTTGTGAGCTTGGAGCTGCAGGAAGGTGTGCCAAGCAAGGATCACCAGCAGATGACCAGAGTCAGCAAATGCGTGAGGAGTCAACCCACATGCAGCCAGGGGTGATCCAGGACTGTCCAGAAGCAGCACCAGGCTGAACTGGAGACAAACATGCAGCAGGACTGACCAGCAGACTGATGACAGCAGAAAATGCTGAACAGTGACTTTTTGATTAACTGAGGGGGGCAAAGGGGGATTTAGTGGAGAAAATATATTAAAGTTTTTGCAGTTGTTCAAAAATAAATAAATAAAAATAAATTTTTATTTATTTATTTTTCCCCCGCGATTATAGGGGTTGTGATGACCGCTAGGACCCCTCAACCCCAAAATTAAGTTATTTTGGTTTAAAATGCAAAGTGTGGCGAACACGGTAAGTCTAGACGTTTAAAAGTGTTGCCAAAGCGTTTTTTTGTCAAGGGTAAGTAGCCTAAGGGAGGGGCTAGTTGAGCACTCCAAGGGGAGGGGTGAAATAGAATGCTGGGGGAGCTCAGCCAATCAGGGCGTAGCAAGCCAGCCAGGCCCATATAAAATGGAGCCTGAGGGGATAATCTGGGTTCTCTGCCTTGGGTCGTTAATCTGGGAGGTTAACGAAGGGGAGAAACGGGCCTTTAGCTGTCCTGAGGGAAGCTGGGAATTGGGGTCCTGAGTTTGTTAATACGTGTTTGATGTTGCTGGTGAAAATATAAGGACAAGCAAACACATATTGTACTGGTTGAGAGTTTACTCAAGAAGTTTAAGAGTCTTTGAACTGAGTGTGAAAGTTAGGGACTGAACTGTTTGACAACAGAAGCTGAAAGTGTAACTTGAAGAAGAAGCTGACTTGAGACTTAACTGTATTCAATAAACACATGTTCTTGTTGTTTCAAAGAAGCTTCGTCGAGTTCTGTTTATAAAGGGAGCCAAATAGGGCCAGAGTTCTGAACAGTAACTGTATCCAACCCACTGCTGGAGATTGGCAGAGTCGGGGCAGGGTGCTGTCTGCTGCAGCATCAGAAGGGAGGCAACATTATTATCAAGCCAAAGAGAAGAGAAAAGGAAATGGAAGGTGCGCCTCTTGGAAGGAAATAACAGAGATTGATTTACAAGTAAACAAAATGCTACCACACTACTAAATAAAGAAAAATATATATATTGAAATAGGTAAGGGCTGAGTGAGATGCGGCCTTTACATCTCTCTTACATAGAGACTGAGTAGGCCAAAGATGTCTATCAAGTACTCCCTGGCTTTGATGCATAAACAGCCCTTCATTAAATAAATCTATACTCAATTGCAATTTACTTAAGATAAATGTAAGAAAACATGCAGCTTTTTCATTTGTAAGATAAATTTCCACTGTGTAGAAATATGTAGAATATTACACATTTGTATCTTTGATTTTGCACAATTTCTCAAGGAATAGTTGGTTTGGATGGGTAAACAGTCCTTCAATAAAAAATGGAACATCATATACCTGTATTGGGCAGAGCATTTCTCTCAACTCTAAGCATACAATATTTGAGATACAGTTGATACACAGTAGCATATTTATAGCCACTGGCCCATTGTATGACAAAATTATTTAATAATACCATTTTTGTATACCAGCTGAAGGGATATATTAAGGTAGGAAACTACTGATAAGAAGACTAAGAAATGATACGTAGGTATCTAAACTGACAGTTTCTCACTTCTTTCTGCCTAGAAACCGCTGACCGAAACGTGTCTGTTTCTAAGATAATAGTTTTCTTGTTTTCTTTCTATTAATTTTTTACACAACTTTAAGAAAGTGCTCAGATTATTCAACCCCTACTTTTGACTGTAAGGGTAACAGAGTACCATCTGTTTATTTAAAAAAAAGGTATGCTTGTACGTTTTTCAGGATGAAATCAATCCTATGACGTATTATTTAAAACCTGAATACACCTGGAGTGAGAATGTAGCCTTGCTTGCCTCTTTTATTAACTGCTAGGCACTTAGGTAGCCTGTATTGCTGCATTTGACTGAAAATTCACAGCAGACCATGGATGTTTTCCACTAGCACTAAGTATCCATTGAAGCACCCATTAAGGACTCATTTGGCTGAGAGCCGGATGACCCTATTTCTACTACAGACCCCATTAGAGACACATCTGTTTCCACCACAGCTAGGGAAATCCAGATCATATGGGTCCTTCAGCCTTTGCTAATCTCCAAAGGCAACTTCAGAGATTGCACCCCCTGCCCCTCAAAACACCTGGGGTGACAGGCAAACCCCTTGTGGATAGATCCGAATTTGCAAATGAGTGCTCCAGTGTTTCCACAGCAGGCAGGCTAGCACCCATTGCTACTGAGTGCTTGGCTACCCATGGAAACACATTGGGTACTTCCCTTAATCCGGGTTGTGACGGTTTCTGGGTGCAGGCTGCAGGCTGTTTTGCTTTCTGGCTTTGCAGGCTTCTAGCTAGCTGCAATAGCCAGCCTTGTTGCAAACCCTGGGATTTGGGCTGCAAAAAGAGCGGGAAATCCTGTGCGGGCCCTGTTGCAGTGATTGGCTGGAGTAAGGTTTTGGAGGGAAAAGCTGTCCGGGGATCTGAGTACTGGAGGGGCTAGAATAGGAGTTCCCACCAATCAGGCTGGAGGGACAGCAACCTTTGTTAGGAATCTCCAACAGCATTTTATTGCGGTTAGAGCCAATCAGGGTCAGGGGGATGAGTATAAAGGAACTCAGAGTACAGCAGACTATGTCTTCATGCTGGGACAAGAGCTGAAAGGAAAAGAGCTGAAATCCTGAAGGAGCTGGAACCAGTAGCTGACCATTGGGCTGTTGGCTGAGCGATTTCTGAAGGGGACAATCGAGGAAGATTGGGGCTCCGAGGGAGACTTCGCTAGCAACTGACCAGGCTGGATGATCGGACAAGCAAGGACGGACCGGGCCTTGTGATCATCTAGGGCCACGTTCTGGTACACTGGCTTGGTTTGAGCTGTGGCCGAGCAAGTCAGAGGGGGAGGAACGTGGAGAGGTTTGTCTTTTAAAAGGGGGAACTATTGTCCTTTAGAGAAAGGGGTAGCTCCTAGCCTTAAGAGACTTACTGAGTTAAACCTGAGTTAATCCAACAAATACCTGAACCTTATTTTTCATTTATAGTATTGCTTGTGTATAATAATAAACTTGTTTTTGTTTACTGTTGAAACGCTTGCTACCAGTGTTTTGTGTCCACACTGTAGTATTCACTTGGCCGTTGCACGAACCCAGCATCCAAACAAGGCCAAGCTACTCCCAGAGAGGGCAGGCACTAACTGGAACGCTGGGCATCGTGACACGGATCTACTAGATCTACCCATTCCTTAGATCCAGATCTTTGATCTGGATCAAAGGAGCTCAGTAGAGAAACACCCCATGTAGTCCAGATACAGATAATAAATGTAATATTGTAAAGTTGATGATAGACGGAATGTATTGCAAAATTCTTCAAAAAGCTATTTGAAGCATTTTAAAATCAGTGATGCCATTAAAGGTCAAACTGTCAGGGAAAACAGCTATATCTAAAAAAATGGCATACATCTTTATATGTTTGAATCTATACAGATATTAAAGGTGTGGGTCTAGCCTTGGCTAATAATAAAATGCGTTCCTGTCTATTTCTCATTAAGATAATATGGTCTGAAAAGTTCCTCTTCTCTGCCTTTAGATCCAACTAGTTTAGAATTGTGTATGTCTTGTTTTTTATTTTGATTTTTCTGATTGAGCAAGGAATATTAAGTACATGACTTGACATATTTCATTTGAACACTGCCTAAAGATCTTCCTTCCTTTCTCTCTATCCTGGTTCATCACCAGTTACATTTTACATAAAATACTGTAGAGGAGTGCGCAAACACCAGGTGGGCCCTTTAGCAATTGAGTAAGAATGTCCAGAAACAGAATCCTCTTAACTCTTGATCTCAGTCCTTTAGGAAAGACGGAGTTTTGTTTTGCTTTGGAGAGCAATTCATTTTGGTTCAGCCAGTATTCAAAATTAATTGGGTTTTTTTTTCTTATTGCTTCCAGATAATATAGTGCTATTATAAATATATCAGCTATCAAGAACAGTATTAATTAGAATAATTCTCCAAAAAATAGTACTTTTTGTTTTCATAAGATCTTACCCAGGTTGAATCCTGCCATTAATCTTAAATAAATACACAGTTCCAAAGCCATTTAACCTAGTCTTCTTTCTTACCAGATTTTAGAACACATTTTAATTTTATATGAACCCTTGGCAATCACTTTGATTATCAAAAAATTAACACAGTTATGTTTTTGCTGATACTAGTTATAAGACCTCTTGGTGATGATTTTTATCTAGTAGTTGCTCATGTAACACAAGTTTTGTACAGCACTGGGTTTTGGGGTTTTTTTTAAACCTAGGCTGCATCCAGACTTGTTTATACTGTGCAACAGAATGTGCAGTCACAACTGGGGCATCACACACAACGACTGATGCATTGTCATGGTGTCACATTATCTGATTGCTGCTGCACAATTACCTTAATGCTGATTTAAGGATACTAGCTGCTCAGTAGAAACAAAATTCAAATTTTCCTGTCAGTCCAGGCAGAACAGTGAGAAGAGCAGGAGGGCAGCTCAAATGTGATTGGCTGACTCAATCGGCGTGAGTGCATGCACCGACTCAGCTCTTGCAGCTTCTGATGGGAAGCTACGCAGCTGCTTATTGAGTCAGGATTACTGGTCATCGCTCGCAGCAAGTTAGCTGTGCTTTTACCTTTAACTGCTGAAGTTGTTAAAATGCAATATGCCTTAATGCCAAGAACTTGCAGTAATGCAGTCTGGCCTCTGCAGCCCCACTGAATTAATCTGGCATACAGACTCTACCATTTACAGTGTCACTGATATAAACAACTAGATAGGATTTTCTCCTCTATGGTGTCAATAACTAGATTGGGCCTTTGCAGTTCTCCTAACTGCTCTGTTCTGCATTTCACAATGGTTTATGCCTGTTAAATCACAGGCTGCATCCACATGTTTGTTATTTCACTATATTTGGATATTTCCCTCCCCCACAAAAAGCATGGATATTCCAAAATATCCATGTTTTATTCCACAGTATTCAAATACGCCAGAATAGGTAACATGCCTGAATGCAGCCACAAAGGATACCTATGTAACCTTTTTATTTTAAACATACATCTATTCAGGTGAACTCTTAATGCACTGCACTTTAATAACACAGATAAACTGAATGGAATATTGAATTACATGGACAGTTTACCTGTTTATCCTCCTCTGTGTGTGGTAATCGTTCCTTTGCTTTTGTTAACCACAGAAGGGCCATCTTTATGTTGTTTAACTTCATGTACGTCTTCCCCAAGAAGAGCAAGTTTTTACTATAGAAGTTTGGCTCAACTGCGTAAGAGACAACACAGGTTTTTACTTTTTTTCCTAATCCACAATTTGTTTTTTTTTAAATACTGCTTGATATCAGCATATGCCTCCTAACTGCACAGTATTCTACATATTCATATGGCCAACAAAGTTTTGATGTGCTGTATATTATAAGAAGCACTGATTAATAAAAGCATTTTTTAAACAAAAATGGAAGATACTACTTCATCAAACAAGCATTTTTTTCTTTTCATCAAGCTAAAAACGAACTTTTAAAAAAGTATCAGCTAGATCCTGCTTTGTGATACATCTTCATGCATTTGTTTTTTGGAAAGGACTGATCTTTCCAATCTCATATCATTTGTAAAAGCAGCTACGGCTGATAAAGCCTTGCATACTTAACTCTGACAAAAGACTAGTGCCTTCTTGTTTTCTACAAGTGCATCACATTTCTTTTAGCATTATATAACTTACCATCTTCAGCCTTCTGAAAGTAATGCAAGGCCTGCAAAATATTACTGAAGTTAGTACTATACTGCTTAAATATGAATAAATTAAAAGCCTTAAAACAGCAGTAATTTAATCTGGAGGATTGCCCATGCATTTCTGTACAAACAAACTGCTGTGTTTGTTAATACTGTTGATGGTGAAATGGGTGTGCTCTTATGTCTCCCCATTACACTTTTTTGTGTGTGTTTATGTAAAGCCTAATTTAAAACTGCATTAAAAGAGGTGACTTTTTGTTGGACTCCAAATCTTATTCTCACTCAGGTCACCATCAGCAGTTCCGGAAAGGCCATAGGCTTCATATTCTAATTTAAATTCTGAAACAGTGTTTCTTTAAACAGCAACCATTTTTTCAATATTATTATGCTTGGCTAACACATTAATATAGCTGTAGTCATTTTCGTATTTTCAAGTTCTGTCTAATTACTATAGCTTTACATTTTGGTACCATGGCAGGGCACACATTTGCTTACTAAAGCTGAATTCACTGGAGTTTTGAAATCAACTGCTTTGTGCACTTTGTCCAATGAACAGATGATGAACTATTACAAATCAGGATGGTCTGGTTAACGTGGTTCAAATGGTGTACCTCCTGCTTTTATGTACAATATCAGCTATAATCCATAAGAGGTCTTGTATCAGTCATGATCTACAATTCTGAGAGATAATACCTCAGAAAAGAGTCACTTTACTGTTTTTACTGTTTTTAAGTCCACAGGTTGCTACTAAGCCCTTTCTCATCCATTGTCTGATTTACCATGATGTGCAAATGATCCAGCTTGTTCAACTATAAGCCCTCTTGAAGATGATATGTTTAAGTCATCCCTAATAAATTGCAGTAACATAACTGATTTGTAAAGTAAAAGTAATTCATCTGTTGTAAGTGTATTACATCCAATGTATACATGGCTGCTGAGGAGGAGTGAAGAATTTTTGGATACCTGGCTTTTTGGAAACTAAAGAGAATGGTCTAAGGGACGGGAGCAATTATAAAGGATGGAAGCAGTAGTATGCCTTCAAAATTTCAAATGCTCACATGGGCCCCCAAATGCTGATGACTGCAGATTTAATCCACAAAATGCAGTTTGATGAAGATTACTTGTTCAAATCATATAAGTATTTAAGTGTTTTACAAATAGAATAACTTAATTGTCATAGCATTGGTCTGCAAAATTTTTTTAAGAGGACCCATAGTTTAGGACAGCTATAAACCTCTACACCCTCCAATTATCCCCTGTAAATGACAAGGTGATAATGATAAACCTGCCACTTCAATAATAAACACATTTAAAATACAGGTCTTTAAGACAAAATACCTCCTTGTAAGTTGCACTGGGTGGTGTTGAGAACAAAACTGAAGCTATTTTACTTTGATACCATGGCATTTCAGCAAATGTATAACACCTGAAACAATAAAAAAGTCATTTCCCTTACTTTTATACTGTTATGTATGCATTTGGAACAAGGATATTGATCTCCAATGGTTCACTGAAATCCCATGAAAGGGCTAAAACAACAATTAACCTATGCTTCCATAAGAAAACCAATAGAAGCCACATTATGGGGTAGTTAAAATCTAGGTATTCCTGACCAATGTGACTAGAAGGAAAGTTATTTTCCCAAATGCAAAAACGTTTGTAAAGATTTTTATTCTGTTCTTCACTAGATTTTTTTTTAAAAAAGCAAATATATCATATAGTTTGGACCTTTGCCCATGACAAAGACCATTTATGAAATACCTGTTCAGGTTGTAAAGGTTTGGGTTAAGCCATGTCCATGTCTTGGCACACAGCTTTCAAACTATTCCTACTCTAGATAGTCTTAGAATTATTTAATGAATCAAAGGTAATAAAGGATGATACATAGAGATTTCAAATTATTACTGTTTGGCAGTCAGTATAGTGCTGATGCCCCTGAGAATATATTATGAATGCCATGTGAATGCCAGGAGAAAGTTTAATGAATCAGCAAAAAACTGCCAAACTTTAAAATGATTTGTAGCTATTTTATTCATCCATCAAAGGTGCAAGTTTCAAGTTTATTTGAGATTTTTATCTTACCAAATGCCCATTAAATGAAGTGATGTAGCATCCTTTGGATTCAGCTCAATTGCCTTCTGTGAAGAAAAGCATTGTGTGAAAAATTAAACTGGTTGAGCAGCTTGATAATGAGTTTCATAATGCTCCCCCCAATTTCCAATGGGCTCTAATGAAACAAGTATTATATTTTGAGTATTTGAAGAAAACTTTAAATTTCCTGATTTGCTCTTGTGCGAAAAGGCCACAAACCACAATACGAGTAGGTCCGTTTTATTTATTAATATTTATTTCATTAAATAATGATCGAATAAAAATAATATATTGAAAATGATTCCGTTTCTGATATAAGGACTTCTGGAAGGAAGATTTACACAGAATTTCAAAGGTATGCTCTTAGATAGAAACAGATTTATGCTGCCCACAAAACAAAACAAACCCTCCAGAATATTTAAGTCTATTTGGAGTATCTTCTCAGAAGGTCCTGTCCTTCCCCAAAGTCACATTCATTACAAAACTGGCAACAGCCAAAGAGCTGGCAGCATTTGTATGCATGATTCCTCTATTTCTTTTGTAGAAAAAATTACAAAAGCAACATGCACATGTGTGTGTTTAATTGTGTGCTGAACTAGAGCTCTGCAAGAGTGAAAACAGACCACCAAGGGTCAAAACTTCCTATTACGGAGCATCTCTAGCTGCTGGTAAATCCAGATGGCGCATATGGAGACTTATTAGCCTGTATTTTGCACAAATGCCAAAAAGAAATGCTTGCCAATAGAAAGTTTATGTCAAAAAGTGGTCAGTGAAACTAATTCAATTAAAAAAACAACATCAAGCTGTTGCTTCTGTAACAGGAATCTTGCAAAGCACTTTGAGGACTATGCAGATTCAGACAGGTGAACCAGCCTGATGCAATTACATATCCTATATCAATCCTGAATAGTTGGGTCCATTAAAGGAAAGACCAAAACAAAAGCAGTATCACAGACACCAAAGTAAAGAAAGGAAGAAGCTGTGGGAAATCTTAGATAGTTTGGACAGCGATGGTAAAGGATAAGAAAGCATTATTTTTGTACTTATTGAACCTAATAAGCATATAATGGAAGGGTAAGAGTAGAAAAGAATGATAAAGGAAAGAAGAATGTTTGGATGTAACTATAATGGAGAGCATTATAGTAACCACTGAAATAAAGTTTGACTTAGCACAATGAATTGGCCCTCTTGATTCAGATGGTGGACTGCAAGTGGCAGTATAATGACTGTGTCTATCTGTCATTCCACCTGAACTCACTGCCAGCAATTACTTGTCCAGCAAGCACACAACAGGGAGCATTCTGTGAGATCATGAAATACCACACAATACCATTCAGAACCATACTGGGAGCAGCATACTGCTGTAGTTTAAACAAAAGAGAAAGGGAGAGTTGGCACTCCACATGTAAACAAGTTTTCAGCAGAAACATCAAGTCACACTGTGGTCATCCAAACTGGATAAAGCATCCCAGAACCTGGGGCCATCTCTTTCATAAACATATGGTGCCTTTTGTGAGCAGTAGCCATTGGCAACATGAAACTCTTGCCGCAGATGGGGGAGGGTTTGGAACATGAACCAGAAAGACAACTTGAAAAATCAAGGAAGAGACTGATAATTTCTAGCTTGCACAACTGAATCTAACCAGTGAAAATACTTCATAATTTGATAAACGGCTGGAAATTTATGTTATAAGAATATACTTCAAAAATACCAAATACTGAACAACTTATAGAACTTAAGGAGTTTAAGTACCTGGAAATGTTCCTTGATAATAAATGCATTACTGATTTTTGTCTTTATTCCTTCATAATCTCCTACATCACTGATGCATATTGCATACCACTAAATGAAGAGAAGAGTTTTAAGTTTAAATTCAGGAGTACTGAGAATTGATGGATTTTTATGAGCACAATACATTACATCAGTATAGATATAAAATCAGCAGTAAGAGGATTTTACATGCCAGTGATACCATATTGTTGGGTTCTGTGTCTTTTTAATCTCCATAGGTTCCTAATAATACAATGCGGCTACTTTTATATTACAGTCAGAACTCTGTATCCACAGGGGATACATTCAAAAAGTACAGATATTTCAAACACAGGGAAACTGCACTCAATTTCCCATAATTCCTGTGAAATCCCATGAGATTCGTCATGGGACATCTCGCGTGATTTTGCACAATTTCCTGACTATCCCAGGCATCCAAGAAGGTCCAAGTAGGCCTAATGGCACTGGTGGGGGTCGGGGGTGGGAGGCTGGTCTGGTCGCTGCAAAACGTGAAACCACGGTAACTGGAACAGAAGTCCAACTGTACTTTGCTTTTTAAAAAGTTAATTAAGCCTACAGCAGTAATACAACCATTTCATATTTCTAACAATCCTGGAATAGGCAATAGCAAAAAAATCAATGAAATTATTTTGCCTAGCTCACCTTGTGCACACTAAAACATGATGGATCTTTTTCAAGTGCTTTCTTTGCATAATCGAGGGCTTGGTAAGTCAACTGCTTCTTTCTTTCTGCTGAAGTATGACTCAGCTGAGCCAGATCACGTGATGCTCGTGCTAGTCTCCACAGTAACTGTGCATTCTCACTAGTAATAATTTAAAAAGAATAAAAAAGCTACTGACAACAAACCAACACAAAGATATAAATAAGAATTAAAAGGTGAGATCACTGACATGTATGCTTTTCCATTATAGACAAACATCTCACTTCATTTTTAGAGCTGACTTCAGAGTGATTGATTATTTCCACCAAAAATTAAGGCAAAGCACAATTAGTCCGAAACCATCCTGCAACCATTATTCACCTCAATTTGCAAATTATAATTTGAGCTAAGCATACTTAAAGAAAAGAGCGACGTAAATGTACTGCCTGTAACATTTTAGCATTTTAAATACGTTGGAGGTATTGCAAATACAGTGAGTAATCATTCACCACAGCTGCCCTATATCACTTACAGTTCAGGGTACCTAAAAATGCTTTTCTCGTTTTATAACCTGCTTGCTGCTACCACCCAGAACCTCTCCAGCCTGAGAATGCAGTGTTGAAGATGGTATAGTGTATTTGTTTTTCGCTTTTAAGGCAAGATCTTTGACTAACAAAGCCATGAAGAAGTCGTCGTTGCTGGGTATCATTGAGTCATAGTGGACTCCTGTTTGACTGCATGGACACGTGCCTGGGCACCTTCTATTCCGTTTTCCTGGCAGTGATACAGATGTGATTTGCTACTGCCATCTTCCAGAGAGAGGTTGAGGAATGAACCAATGGCCCTTTGCTTTCCAAGCAGTGTATTCTACCACTGAGCTACAACTCCTCCCAATGAACAAATACAAATCTGTATTAATGGAGCCTTGAAAACAAAATTAAGAACAATATCTTCAGGGAGCAATGCCACAATAAATACACATATTTTCATTAGGCATTGGAAGATGCTTGATGTTGATTGGCTGCTGTACCTCTGCGAGGAGATTGCTGGGGCCACTACTGAGAAGGCTTCCCTGTAGGTTCCATCGCATTAAATAAATGTCATTTATATGTGACTGATCCTTCTATAACATCATTTTGCTTTTATATGTTTAATAAAAAACAAAGTATTTGAGAGACCAGAGTTCAAATATAAAGTCAATGATATAGAAAATGTCAGGAGGATATAGAGATGGGGAAGAGAATGATGTTGTTGTCCTGAAAATATTAGATATAAATGCACACTAAAACTTCCTCTAAGATACCATACCTGTCTTTGTGTTGCTCCAACAGCTGATACAACTTTTCAGTTTCTCCACTTTCATAAAGATAGTCAGCTTGATCTAGGACTTCACCAACTCAGTGTTGGTTAAAAGAAACAAATACTATTAACAGATCCTTGCAATTTTTTTTGTTGTTCACAAGGCAAAAGTATTTTTTTCTATATATAGTCAAGAACTGCTACGCAACATATGAAATTATAACAAGTTATTCATATTATTTTTTGAAACTGATAGGTACAGTGCCATATGTCATTTAACTAAACAAATTATTCAACTTGAATTCTGTAGTTCTCCCCTTTCTTTTAAATGTTTCTAATCTGAAACACTTTGGGAGGGAAGATGAGAGGGCAAAGAAAAGAATGTGAGCTTTCTATCATCTCTAATAAAAGTCTTTAGGTGAAGCTTCAAATGCATGTTTTGGAGCATAATTTCAATAAATTACTGTGCTCAATTAATAGCTTACTACATTTATTCTATAAAGAAGCACCATAAAAAACACTATTTACCTCTATGTAAATGCAACATCACTCACATCTCCAGTTGCTCCGTGTAGTATCTTGACTTAAATACAATACCACAATATAGCATGATCAATTATTTTAAGTATTCATCACGTTACTAACAATTCAATAAATTTACTACAAAATTTTATTGACAAGTAGTTTTATTTAAAAGTTAGCACCTCCAAGATTACTCAGCACTTCTGCCTGGTACAACTATATGGCACATGGTTGATGATGGGAGGTGATACATCCAATAGTGCCCTCTTCTTTTGGTCTATTGCTCTGTTCAGCAGTCAGCTCTCAGTCTTTTTAGTCCACTTCTTCTTTGCTGACATCGAGTCAGCAAGAATGTTGATAAGGCAAAAGCAAATGACTATTTGTAGTAACTCTCTTACACTCTTTTTGCATGTACCTTCGTTAATCCAGATTTAGAAGATCGGAATATTTTAGATGTGGTATTTATTTATTTATTTATTTATTTATTTATTTATTTATTTATTTATTTATTTATTTATTTGTTTGTTTGTTTGTTTGTTTGTTTGTATTTCTATCCCGCCCTATACCCGAAGGTCTCAGGGCGGGTTACAATATTATATTAATCTTAGACAGATCCCTGCTGTAGCAATCAGTCCATGGCTCCGATTAGGCATGAGCAGGAAGTTCCACTGGTGGCACAATTGGCCAGTGTAGCCATCAGTCAGGGTCACTTCCTGTTACAGTGGGCATGGCAGAGAGACACAGCTTCATAGCTGCCTACGTAGGTGCTACAAAGCTTGTGCTCAGCTTTGTAGACTCCTAGGAAGGACATGCTGGCCTACACAGCTGTGAGTGGCAGGGCAGAGCCGGAGCTGCCCCGCTGCAAATGGCTGCCTTTAAGCACACCCCTGGCAGAAGACTGGATTGAAGATACCATTGAAGGGGTCTACCGTTAATCTGGATTTAAGGGCCCAAAGACTCCATTAAATCTGGATTTCTCTTGCGCTTGTGGGTACAGCACATTCAGAATGGGGTCCTAATGGGGTCTTCATTGCTTTAAGGAGTCTTGTGTGCAGATGGTACATAACAGACCTGTACCAATCAAGTACCTATCGGGTTCCTAATGGGGTCTTCATTGCTAGTGCAAAAACAGCCCTGGGGATGGATAGAAAACTTCACCCGTTTAATAATATCATTGACTTATAAGACTAGAAATGCAAACATAGCAAAATATTTTACAGCAGCATTATCAAGTAGTGACATCTCTTTTTAAAAAGGTTTCAAGTTTTTATGAGCTTACCTTGGGCATCAGCGTGAACTGTGGCAGACTGAGAGATTAGTGAATAGGCTTCATAGCCCAAGTAAGAAAGTGTTGAGATTACAAGTCCTCTTCTGAAAAATCTGGATTTCCCAGTTACCTGACAGAGAAAGACACAAAGAGTATATTCATCTGAAATAAGCTCCTGTTGAAAAAAACACATGCCAAGAATGTATTTCTTTGCAAATACAAAAGAGTGTTTGTTGTTATGCAAACACATATACTGCAAGTTTCAGTGGAGACCTGTTTTATCATATGCTCCTTTATTACGGCAAGATACACAGAAGATTAGTTCTGGCAGCACTTGGAGCACTAAAAAGTATGTCCCACTGTGGTTCATTTTTAAACAGACATAAAATGTCAGACCTAAGTTTATTTTGAAAATAAAAATGGTCTATTGGAAGTCATCTTTCTATGCCTTGCAGCAGCCTACTAACTATTCCCTAAACTGCAGGACATTTTTAGGCCCTTTCTGCACTGAGTCTTATTTCTTATTCCGGGAAATAATTCAGAGTAAGGCCCAGTGCAGAAAGGCCATTATTTTATCAGCTGAAAAATATATAAACAAAATATATTGTTTATCCAGGATTTTGATAAGATATTTTATCTTCCATACTATTTTGGTAACTAGTGCATTTATTGATTTAACTGCATTTTCAGTGTTTTTTTATATGGCTTTAATTCTATGCTTTTATCTAGGATATACTCTTACCTACACTGCCCCTGTTTCATGAAGGGCAACCTATAAAGGATTCAAGAGCAGGAAAAGGTTTGTCCTTGTCTCTGTTTGAGATGCCCATGAGCATTTGGTGGGCCACTGTGTGCGACAGGATGCTGGACTGGATGGGCTGTGGCCTGATCCAACAGGGCCTCTCATGTTCTTATGTTCAAAAGCATATGAACTTTACGAAGCTAACTGATTGTTGTTTGATAGGGACCACTGAACCAGGATTAAAACAGTGGGCTATATGCAAGGGAATTCCACACTGGACACTACACAGGACTAGTAAGTGTACCAGGAGCCTCCATTCCCTAACCTGGAATTATGATTTAATTCTAATGTGTTAGATTAAGAACATGAACTGTCTCATACAGTTCTGGGCATTTTCAAGAAAAAGACAAAGATAAAACCTTCACCTGCTCTTGATTCCCAGCATTGATGCACTCCAAATTCCTAGCTGGTCTGTAGCTGAAGAATGAGAAAGGAGGAAATAAGCTCCTTTTTTTGACAATCTCATTGGGTGTTTTTCCACTAAGCTCCTTTAATCTGGATCTAAGAAGATCCGGATTTAAGGAATGGGTACTTCCCTTAATCCGGATCTAGTAGATCTGGATTAAGGGAAGTATCCAATGTGTTTCTACGGGTGGTCTAGCACCCAATAGCAATGGGTGCTAGCCTGCCTGCTGTGGAAATGCCAGAGCACCCATGTGCAAATCTGGATCTACCCACAAGGGGTCCTCCTGTCACCTCAGGTGTTTTGGGGGACAGTGGGTGCAATCTCCATAGATGCTCCAGAGAATCTTCAAATATCTTCTGGAGCGGCCCTGTAGAATCTCTGAAGCGATCTGCCGCTAACTTCGAAGATCCTCCAGAGTCTTTGACAGAGGCATTGCTCTCGCAAGGGGTTCTCTTTGGAGCCTATGCTAATCTCTGAAGGCAACTTTGGAGAGACGTTGAAGTTTTGAGTTTGGGGCAGCCCCATGGGCCTTCTGAGCCTCCTCTAGACCCCATTGCCCAAGACATGAGATCACAAAAGACCTCCACAGTAAAGAATATGTTTTTGTTCTCCACTTCCTCAAATGGCCAGTGGTTACAAATTTGCCACAAACAGTTCTGTGACAACTTAATATTTAAAAAGTGACAGATTGAAATGAACCATAATTTATCTGAATATCCGTAGTTCAGATCCTAACTGGTTGTGGAGTTGCAATTAAAATACCTGTGGATTAGTAGTACACCCAAACTGACCTACAGACCAGTTCTTATCAAAGGGTTATCCTGCATTTAAATTCCAAACTCCTTTTGGACCTAAAATTTCAAAGATTCTGCTAAAGGTAACAGTAAATCAGCAGTACAAAGTCAAGTTCCTCTTACTTGCACAAGCACCATAACGTTGTAGTCCTAAACACTGGCCACAACAGAAGCTACACCAACCAGAAGGCTTCATATGAGAAAATCTCTTTCCCACTTCTTATTTTCTGGTGGTAACAGTTTTTTCCCCCTCTAGTTTATCAGAGTTTGGAGAAGGAGCAGCTTCTGCCCACTTTATTCTTTAAAAGTTCACTACAGAACTCTGTTTTCCTTAAACTACAACTTACCCCACTATGTTAACTGGACAAATGAACCAGGGATTTGTTAAACATATTTAAATAATCTGTTCAATTAATCTTGTGTGAAACAAAACTCTTCCACCAGAATTTTAATGACATCTCTTTTGGTAGGATAAAATATTATAAACTATACACCATCGCTACTTAATTTAGAGTTTGATACTATAGCATTTAATGTATTTCTATACATATTAAAGGGGAGGGAAGTAAAACGTATAATAAAAATACTGTGATGGTTTCAGACTATACCTTTTAACCATTGGGCAGGTAAAGGTTGCTGATTCACTGTGCTATAGAGATGGTGAATTGGGATAATAGAGGAGAAAGGAAAGAAAGAGAAAAAGAGAGGAGGAGGAGAGAAGCTGGTGTTGTGATGGGTGCAATAAGATCAGAAGGAGGTTCATGGAGGTGGCAGAGCACCAGAAAGAAACCAGTGGCCAAGGTGGAAGGGTCCTGGAGGTCTGGAAGGAAGCAGTGAGGAGAAGCACTGAGAGGTATGAAGGCTGCTATGGAGAAACCCGACATTCTGGAATTGATGTGGAAGAGCAAGCTGAAGACTTCCTTGAGAAGTGTAGCAATGACTTTGGAGGCTTTGAATGCTAATTATGTAAATAATGTATTGATAAGGGGTCTTACACAGTCTACTGTATAATATAAGCAGCCTTGCCACCATAAAATTCTTCTTGTGCATGCCTTCTGCCCACTTGGAGTCTTGCCCCCTTTGGGCTTCACAGCCATGGCAAAAACAGATTAAAATGACTATTAAAAAGGCAGCCAAGCACTCACATCAGCATGAGTTAAAATGTTTTAAGCAATCCCTCAAACCTCAGAATCAGCATGAGGTAAAGAGAAGCCTTCCTTAGTTTTAAGAGGGGTGTGGACAGCGCTGTAAGGGAAGATACTTTCCTAAAAAGATGCAACTGTTGCTTTACAAGTTACTGTGTAAGACTGAATAAACCTTATACACAATATGCATCCCACAATTGAAACATGTACCTGGCTATTTTCTTTCTTGCAATTTCCCCCCAGCTCTGCAGAAAGTGGTTAGTTTAGATTTTGAGACACCAATACATTACATTCAAAATATAAGTTCTCAAAACCGGCATTGCAGTTCTGTAGGCTGGCAGCTAATAAGCTGACCTTCAAGTCCTCTAAGAGCCCTACTTTGGATAACATTTGTTTTCAGCTTGACCATTAACCGAGTCTCTGGGATAACACACAGAGACAAGCACAGCAGACCGTCGATGTGAGAAGTGATAAATCTATTTAAGGTGGCATCACAAAAGCATCTGTCAACGCGAACAACGGGACCGCTTGGGCTGTCTCAGCACCGAGAGCAGCCACGACTTTGCACTGCTGGGTCGGGACACCGTAAAAAGCAGCCAAGTGGGCAAGGGCGCCCCCGGCAGACTGCAACCGCACCTCGCTTCTCCAACCACCGCGTCCCGAGGGAGGAACCTCCGAGAAGAAGCGACTCTTCGTGGTCACCAAAACTGCCCGGCGCAACCAACGCGCCCCGGTGACAACAGCACCGAGAGCCGCCACCGCCGCCACCATCTCGAAAACCTTTGCAGACCTTCGGCTTCTAGCCGCCGAACCTTCCCAAGCGCCCAGGTCCGCGCTCCACCCGCCCCTAGCGCTCTTCCCGCTAGGTCTGTTCTCTACTGCGTCCGCAACGAACCACTTCGTTCAAGAGGCGCCGGGCTGCTACACAACCCTGACACTTTGGTTCCGACCCTTCCTGCATCGTTCCTTGGATTTCCTGCTCGGGAAACTTTAACTTTCCTGACGTCAGCGAGCTGGGATCGCAATAGCTTCGCCTTCCTGAGGGGGAAAAGGCTAAAGGGGACCTGCCCGCCACAGAGACCGCGCCAAGGAAAAACTACCGAGACGAGGCCAAATTGACTTTAAAAAAAAAAAAATAGAAAGCACGCATGCGTGTAGGCCATACGCTTCATTCGCACGTGAGTTGTTCGTGTTACACAACACAACACACTCACACACACAGAAGCAGCAGCAGCAGCCAGCCCTAAGAGCGAGAGAGAGAGGGAGGGAGGGAAGAGGATGGGCAGGCGAGCGGATGTAGCAGCCGCCACCCCAGATTTAGTACCTGCTGCTGAGAGGCCTGACTACGCTTAGGTCGTCGTCCTCAGTTTCATGATCACCTCCTCCGCCTGAGGTGGAGCGACGGGCGGGACAGGAGAGAGGCCCCGAGGAAAAGCAAAACGGTTCTCAGGGAGTGGTGGTGGACTGGGGAAGTTGTACAGGGCCAGGCAGGAGGCGCTCAAACCGGAGTGCGGCTAAGGAAGAGTCGGAGGTCTGTATGTTTATAGAGATGTGGAGGGGAGGGGGAATCGGGGCAAATTCGAGAAAAAGCGCCGTTCCTTTCTTTTTGTGCGAAGGAAAAACTGGGAAGGCCATATCCCGCTGCGAGAAAGAGTAAGCTTTGGCCGTTGTTCACATCTAAGTTTAATCCAGCTTCAGTCCGCTTTCAGAGCAAGAGAAGACAGCAGCACAGTGACCAGTCATTTCCCCCCACAATGTTTAGCCTAAAGGTGGTTAATGCTGAAAGAAAACAATCTTGCCACTTTTGCTGATGTGTGTCCTCTCAGACTGAAAGTGAACTGGTGCCTGATTAAAATGCAAGGTGTGAACACAACCATATACAAGCATTTGCCGGTAAAGTAATCTGTTCCTGGCTCCATGTGCAAGGCGGTGCCTGGGGGGCTGAGGTCCAGAGGAATGGGTTTCGAAACTTTAAAGAGACCTTTTCCAGAAATACTGAGGATGAGAATGATTTGAGAATTTTGTAATTTTCCATTTCTTCTTTGAGTAACGTATTTGGTGTCAGAAAATTCTCCAGAGTAAACTTTTGGAGAATATTCCCTAACCCAAGAATTTAAATTCAATTTTCATATCGTACTGCAGGTATCATATTGTTTAAAGAGGAAATTCTCAAGCATGTCCAGATTACGTTTGTTTTAGTGGAAGACATTATGTGTTTACTTGTTTTGTTGGAAGCAAGAGCAGAGAACCAGTTTTTCAGTTGAACAGGCAGTGTTCAGGATTGAGAAGCTTCCAGACTGAATTTTACCCTGAAGGTGCCCATCATTAATGGTGTTCAAATTTATATTGAAAGTTGTTTTATAGTTTATAATAAATGGAATCCTAGTTTCTTTAAATATACTGAATGTTTTAATTTTTGTGAAATATCCTTGGGAATTTTATTGATTGCTGATGCACATGCACCATATATGCATTTTCATATATGGCTTTTTCAGGGAACGGGTAGAAGGTGTTGGTTATGTGAGAAAGTTTGGGAGATTTGAACTTTTGAGTTGCAGCAACACAAATCTTATATGTGCTGAAACTTTGTAGAGCTAATCAAGTTCAACAAGAACTGATAGCTCTAGATGAGGTTCTGGTGTGAGCCAAATTTTGACGAAAGAGGTAGACATAACTTATACCTGTGGGACTGTGAGGGGCTGCTGGAAGCTGTAGTATGCAGTATCTCCTTCAGGCATCGTAGGCAGGAAATAGCTGAATTACTTTGGCGGTTATATTGGTTGTTGCTCATTCTCCCTGAAGGAAATGTAAAAAGTATCTTTGGCAGATTATTATCAAGAAACCATTCGTGATTCCCTAGGCCTTTAAGGAAGTGCATTTGGCCAGTGTGCTTTATGTGCCAATTGCAAACAGTGCAGTACTTGGAGCTGCAATGTGCAGCTCTATGTGGATGCTTGCTTGCTTGCAGTTGTATCTCACCCTTCAAGTGGAAGTCCCAGGGCAGGTCACAACACATAACAAAAGCATAATAAGATATATTAAAAAAATATAACCCATCCTACCAAAACCCTGTACCCTGTGTGTGTAATTCTCTACATATGTGTGAGGAATAGGTCCATTAGACAGCCTGAGAATCAGTGCAACAGGGTGCTAATTCCTTACAGATGTGCTTGAGGTGGATCACTATATTTTCTTACAGGATAGCCTGCTTATAAGTATGTAATCGAAGAAGGTAAGGGAAGGAGACAGTAGTGGGGGAGGCAGAAGATGAAAAATCTTTGAGGTTGGGTGGCTTGCTGGAGTTCTTGTGGATAGAACAATAAGGTGGCTTAAAATAGAAAGAAGAGGGACAATGTTGACCTTGGAAGGACACCCAGCAATTCTACCACACAACAGCCCTTGGTGTTGCCAAGTCAGCAGAGGAAGCAGTTCCTAGAGTGGGAGACTCTGCATCTCTCAGAGCCTCTTCAACACCAGGTCTGTTGCTTAAAAATTGAACCACAGATGGGGTTACCTACAATGTTGTAGCTAATCTGCCTTTTGGTTTTGTATCCTTCATTATTCATGAGATGCAACAGGCCATTCACCTCACCTATGTGAAGCTTAATGCTGCTGGCTACCTTATTTCCCTACCATTTCTGTCCCCAGTATGGATTTCAGTCAGGGAGTGGATGGCTTCATTCAGTGTACCTGCAAGCCTACAGTAGACAAAGCAAAGAGGTTCCTTTTTATTGTCTTGGGAAGCATACACCTGCATTTCAAGGTATTCAAACACTGTTCAGCCACCTCAGTTTTCAGTTACCCGAGGTGGTAACTAATTTTTTAACCTTATAGGGTTATATCAAGATTCAGTTAGTTACGCATCTTGTTTCTGATAATTGCCAGCCACATGACCCTGGAAAGCATGCCGAAATAGCATCTAGGCCAGCGGTTCTCAACCTTCCTAATGCCTCAATCCCTTAATGGAGTTCCTCATGTTGTGGGGACCCCCAACCACAGGGGCAGAGCAGCTGGGAGGTGGGAGGGAAGGGCAACGTGAGACTCGTTGCAACCCCTCTGAAAGGGTAATTTGACCCCCAAAAGGGTCCCAACCCCCAGGTTGAGAACCACTGATCTAAGCTGTTATGCTTAGGTATTCAGAAGTGTGGTACTTTTCCTCTTAGTCTAAATCAGCAGGATATTTAGAAAAATGGTATACTTTGCAGGGGCTGTAGGTATACTTTGCAGGGGCTGTAGGTTCCTTTAGGGAAGGCTTCATGCCATTACTGTCACACAGTATTTCTGAACATGCCAGGTTTCAAAGCTCTTCTGGTTGAATCAATGTAGTAGACATAGACAGTGGGACATTTAAGTCAGGGTGCTGTTGGAAATGATCAGAATTCAAGAGCTGGTTGGAGAGTGCAGATTAGATCTTTTCAATTTGGAAATAAATTGGAGCAGGACTGTAAAAATACGAATACACATGTATGTTGTGGACTTTGCTTAAGTTAAAACACTGAGCTTACTAAACCACTTTGCTAGAATACAGTTTTCTAAAATAAAAAATAGCAGTGGTTCTTGCCCCTGTAAGTGAAGCAAAGTTACTGTGATTTGGCTTAACTTTTTTGTAAAGACTTTTAAGAATGTTAATTATGCTATTTTTTGTATGATGTGATTTTCAAGAATTTTGTGTTGGTTGTTGGTTGTCACCTGATTATCCTTAAGAAAGTGGGCATATTGACATTTGCTAATAGAAACAACAAAAGGATCTTGGGTGTGTTAAGGACAAATAGATTTACTTCGGCGTACGCTTTTGTGGACTTGCATCTACATCATCCTGCAGTTATATAAACATTTCTGTTTACCAAGGCATTTTAAGTCTTTTAGTTTGTGTGTGTGCCTGTTTTATAGTTTGTGTTGCCTGTTTTATAGTGTACTTTTTGAACTTATGAGATTCTTGGCCTCCATCAGAATGAGGAGTGTTTCAGATTTTGTTTGAATAAATCATCTTGGAAGTCAAAGCATTTTTGTTTTGCTTTATAGTTCAATTCTTTATGTTAAAAATGGTTTGAAAACATGGCAAGTTGCAGTCCTGTATAAAATCTGGTAGCCAATATTATGATTTATCATTTCACCCTTCTGTAGCATTACTGTAGAAGTTGTTCATACACTTCAGTGTGAGCTGTAAGGTTAAGATCCTTGGCATCTTTAAAATGTGATAGGCTTAGCCTGCAATTCTCTATGTTTTTCATCTAGAAATGTGTCTTATTAGAAATGCCTAGATTCATAGTATTATTGCAGCATAAGCTTTTACGAACAGAGGTTACTTTACCCACTGCATAATTTGTTCTTATCTGGCATGTGAAAAAAAGGGGATTCAACTAATAAAAGTAGTTGTGCAAGTTAAGCTTTTACATTTACTGAGCACTATGCCGAATATCTTTATAAGGAAATGAAGGCCAGGATTGGACTATTACTATTATTACTGTTACTATTGCTATAATTATTACTATTATCATTATCATCATCATCATCATTATTGGGTGTTATGTACCATCATCTCTTATATAGTGATGTAATTTAGTTCCTTTTACTTGCAATAAGGAACAAACCCAGGTTATGCAAGCAATTGCTCTCTATAGTTAATTGGTAATTTGGAGAACAGCAGATGCCCATTTTACCAGTGTGAGCCAATATCAGTGGACATAAGACCGGGTCTAGTTTCTAGTATCACATGAAATGATATAAGATAAATTTTACTAACCATGTAGGAACTGTTATATGACAGAAATCTGAAAGATGACTGCACAAAATAGGAAATAGCTTAGTTCCATTTATTTACAGTGGTTATATGCTGCTGTTCTTCGGAAGAGCTTGTGGATGGATAGGCATCTCTTCTTTTTTTTATCTCACCACAATTCTGTAAATTGTGGTCAGGCTGAGAGACAGGAAGTGTTCTGGGATCTTCTGTAGCCTAGTGAGGTTTTGAGAGTAGAGGCCTTTTCCTCCCTTTCCCTTTTTAAAGGTCAGGATTTTTAAACAGCCAGAATTGTTATCAGATGTGAAGTGGGTAGATTGCTACAATGAAACCAGCAGCTGTACAGGGTGGATTGTTACAATGAAATGGCTGCTGTACATTTTAACTAAAGGGGCTGACCTGCAGGGTGAAACCCATCCATTTCATGTATTTGCCCAAATACTGCTCTAGTGTTCCCACAACAATAAGGAAGAAGCGTTTTAAAAGTAAAAACAGGAAAAAAACACCTGAAAAATCAGGTGTTTATTTATTCCATTTTAAAGCCAAATAAACCTCAAAATACCCCTAAAACTGCGAATGGGGACGATGAGGATCCAAACCATTTTTAAACAGTTTTAATTGATTGGGGGTGGGAACGACGAGGATCCAAACTGTTTTTAAACAGTTTTCAAACAGTTTTAAGTGGTAATGGGAACACTGCTTCAGTGGCTTTCTGCCAATTTCGAATCGATGTGGGCAGCATCCCATTGTCCTGACAAGCCCCTTTCATCAATCACATACCACTTACTTGCCCCCATTGCCCTGGCAAATCCCACCTGGTTTATTATGGTAAATTTGCAAGCTCCTTTCTTCTCCTCCTTGGCAGCCTTGGTGGTGCATAGTATTTGAATATTGCAGCTTTGTCATGTAACTGGTCTCCTTTGATATTGATATCACTAGCATAGCCTAGGAGCTATAGAGAGTGAGAGAGAGATGAGGTTTAACAGGAACATGTGAAAACTATTTACAACAACAAGTGTTCTAGGGAAGAAAACAGAGTTATATACATTTAATTTAGGTAGAATATGGCTACATTGTTAGCCTCTGCCCAGCGTTACAGTTGAATTGCAACTTCATGTGAGAAATCCAGAGGTTTTTAAAAATAAAGCAAAGTTCTAGTACTATCTGTGGCCTCAATTACAAACTTTCTAAGTGTTAGTGACCTGAATATTAGTTCAGATCACTAAAAAAAGAAAAGGGAAAGAGATTAAAAATGCACTGAAATTATTGGAGTCCCCCATTTTGGCAGATGCAAACTTGCCAGTGACATTCTGGTCTCGAATGCAGAGCTGGTTCAGTTTCTCACCCACCCACCTACTCCACAGCTCTCTGCACTTGTTTCTCTTGTCTAGTTTTAAAAATCACTTTTGAGGACAGTTCCGAATGCAGAAGATGTTCTAATTAACAGTTATGTATTTCCAGTTGTGGCCTCTTCCGCTGACATTTTCAACTTCAGCAAATGCATCTTGCCACTCCCAATTTAATAGGCTCATTTATTTAGTCAATACTGCAGAAGATGGAGGAGGAGGAGGAGGAGAGTTGGCTTTTCAACCCTCTTTTCTCACCCATTTAAGGGAACTCAAAGTGGCTGACAAAGCTTTCTATTCTTCACCCCACAACAGAACACCCTGTTAGGTAGGTGGAGCTATGAGAGCTCAGAAGAGAGCTGTGACTAGCCCAAGGTCACCCAGCTGGCTTCATGGGGGAGGGTAGAATTGAACCCAGTATTCCCAGCTAAGAGTCCGGCTCCCTAACCACTAGACCAAACTGGTTCACATGTTGTTCCAATTAACACTGGTTCTAAGTGAGACGTTTCTTTTCCTTTCATATCCTTTTGCAACTGCTTTTTAGTTGATGTTCCCCGTCACTTGATAGTGGGGCAGCCTCTTCTCTCCATCTTGAATACCTTGGAGCCTGAGGCAGAGAAGATCCTCCATCGGCTCTGCCAAGATGTAGGACCTCCATATCTGTTTGAAAGTATCTGCATAAAGTTATAGCCACTGTGGTCTGAGAAGTGTAATGACTCTGAGATACCTTCTCCACAAATAATATCTAACAGTTACTGACCTAGGCTTTGTTCCACAAACATTGATCATCTCTTTCAAATTACTGTTAGAACTTCTCATATGTACCTTTCTGTATTTATGGCATACAGTTTTTTATGACTCAATGGATGATTATTAGACTCCCTTCTAATTTAACTTCACTGACTTGAGCATGCTTACCTCTACTGGATTGGGGCTTTGGACTGCTATGCTTGGAAAGTTTACTTTGTTTTCCCCATTTCACTGTTGTTTTACTATTATTTCATCCTTCTAGCATTGCTTTTAGCTTTCTCTTTTCATTGTAAACTGCTTGAATATTTTTTATGGGATGTGATATGCAAATATTTTAAATAAATAAAATTCACAGATTTCCTGACCCTTTACAGTTTATTATTTTTTCTCTTTCTAGTGCACAAATGGCAGCACAGTGTGTGACGAAGGTGGAGTTGACAATTTCTTGTAGCAATCTTCTGGATAAAGATGTAGGCTCCAAGTCAGATCCACTGTGTGTGTTACTTCAGCACACAAGTGGACAGCAGTGGTACGAGGTATGTAATCATGAGAACTAGGAGAAAATACTGTGCTTACAAATTTGAAAGAAACAAAAGAAGGAGAAGATGGCGTGTGGAGAGAATTAGGTGGGCTACTAGGCCTGTGGCCTCTGTCGGAACATTTGTTCATGCATTATCCAGCCTTGTCCAATGGAACGACATGTGAGGCCTTTTTCTGTGGTCCCCTCATATTCAGCCTCTTTTGGTGGTAGCTTTCTATGGAACGTTTGCTTCAGGACAGTCCCCTGATGCCAAGTTTAATATCTTCAAAGTGTCAGGTGAAGATCTGCTTCTTCTCCCAGACTTTATCTGTATGTGGGCTGGTTGTGTGTGGGTTCTGGATATTTGTGGGGAAATTATTTGCTGTTTTTTAATGCATTTTATTAATTTCAGCAATTTTAAAGATCAGTTATGTAGCTTTCATCATCATCATTAAGGCAATAGCCTAATACTGGTACACTCTCAATATTCTTACAACAACTTGAACATTAAAATGTTACTATTGGAAAGATATTTAAATTTCAATACCATCCCTCAGTCTATACTATGCAGACTTGAAAGGTATTAACTAAATTGGAGGTATTAACTGATCTTGGTGCAATTTATATTGGACTTAATTATACTGGGAACGTAGAGGAAGAGCCAGTTTTAAGAGAATTTGGTTTACTAACTGGTCCCATTTCACTTTAATGCCCTTTCCTGCCACAAAGGAGATAGGTCAGAGGAAAAGTTTCATTTTAATACGTTTTTGCTTTAGGCCAGGATTTATTAGAATGAAACACTTGTGTTAAACAGTATATTGGGGCTTAATTCAGAGTGGGCATGGATAGGGATGTGCACATTTTTTCTCCCCATTCACTTCTCATTGAGAATGGAGCCACTTCAAATGTACTAGGTTTCAAATTAGTTTCGAATGTTGGCTGACTGTTTGAAATAAAGGGAAAAGAGTTAGGGCCAGGAAGTGCTCAGACTTCAAAGTGAGATGTCTTCATACCAGATGGGGAGGCGTGGTGCTGGCATAAGTGATAGAAACAGTGTGAAGACAATGTGAATATTGATCTTTAAAATTGCTGAAATTATTAAAATGCATTATTGTCCTTGCCTTCAAAGCTGTTCCAGACATGCATTCCCAGGCAGCATTGCTACCTGCTTGCATCTGAATGTGCTGTGGAGGTAGCTGGACTCTTTGTCTGGTGGCACCTCCTCCTGATCCCTGCTGCTACCAGTTGTGCTTTCGAATCTGCTCTGGAGGCTCATGGGCAAGCACTTTGCCTAGTGGCACTGCCGCCCGAATGCGGGTGACTGGTAGACTCCTCCTCTGCACCTTCACAAATGTAATGAAGCTTCATACAAAGGTGCAAAGCTTTACATGTGAAGATATCTTTGAAGATAGCCACTATTCAGCTCAAATGCAACGTTTCAACCATTTTTCGCCCATCGCTAGGCATGGAGTTGCTGAACAATTTTAACCATGGTGGTCATTGTCTTATGATCAAGCTTTTGCTGAACTCAGGTATAGCTTGGACATACATCACTGTAAAACAAATGTCATTATGTTTAACACTTTGTGTACTCAAAGGCTTATTTAAAATGCAAGAGTAGATGTTATTTTTTAAAATGTCATGTGATGATTTACCATTACTGATTTTCAGGTTGATCGCACAGAAAGAATCAAGAATTGTTTAGATCCCAAGTTCACAAAGAAATTCCTAATTGATTACTACTTTGAACTAGTCCAGAAACTGAAATTTGGGATTTTTGATATTGACAATGCAACTGTTGAGTTGAGTGATGATGACTTCTTAGGAGAATTTGAATGCACATTGGGACAGGTAGGTGTAAATCGTCCTACCTTAAAGTTTATTTATAGTTCATTTGGTTCTGCCCGCAGAAGGGGTGCTGACCTGAAATCTTGTGTTTACTACACCTTTTTAAATTTTATGTGTTGACTTGAAGAAAACATAGGAAAAAAGAGCAGCCTGTTGTAGGCCTTCATTTTGTGAGTTCTGCTTTTCAGTGAGAAAGTATCAAGGGAAACAATTTAGTAAATTATCTAGCATTTGATATGTTAAAAATTATTATTTTTTTGTTCCTACATTTATTTCCATAGATGTCTTTAACCTTTTAGTTTCTTTTTTAAAAAGTCAAAAAATACTAATGAAAATTGCCAAAAAGAACCTTTTGATCTCAGATATTTAGTGTTTAATTAATATATAGGTGTTTGTGGTTAGTATACTCCCACCCTTCATATCATGTGAATAAATATTTTTCATTTGACAATTTAAAAAACTTTTTTATTATGTTTACAGATTGTTTCTAGCAAAACACTTACCAGACCACTACTATTGAAAAATGGCAAACCTGCAGGAAAAGGAAAAATTACGGTATGAAAATATGATTTGTTTCACCCTTATCTATATTTATAATGATCAGATCAGTCTGAATTCACTGAAAGCCAAAAACTGTAGTATTTTAAAATTCCATGGAAATCAGTGAAATAAAAGCAGTACATCCTAATTTATTTATTTATATTTAAATCCCACCCTATACCCGAGTGTCTCCAGGTGGGTAACAACTTTTAAAATCGAACATATCAAAAAACTATATCAAAACAATAATAACCAATACAACATTTAAAAACCAGCATGATAAAAACAATGCAGAATTGGTTAAACCAGTAGTGTTTGCAGTGGGGGGAAACGTAAGCAACATTTAACTAAAGGCCTGAGTGAAGAGGTGCATCTTCACTGCCTTTCTGAACACAAACAGAGAAGGGGCCTGACGCACCTCAAGGGGGAGACCATTCCATAGCCTGCGGGCCACTACTGAGAAGGCCCTCTCCCGTGTGCCCACCCGCCTAGCTGCTGAAGGTGGTGGGACAACCAGGGCGGCCTACCCTCCAGATATTAAGACATGGGTGTGATATGTATCCGGCTAGCTGTCCCTGTCAGCACTCTGGTGGCTGCATTTTGCACTAGCTGCAACTTCTGAATCATCTTCAAGGGAAGCCCCACGTAGAGTGCATTATAATAGTCCAGCCTGGAGGTTACCAGAGCATGGATAACTGTGGCCAAGTCATCTCTGCCCAAAAAAGGTTTCAGTTGATGCACCAACTGTAGTTGGGAGTAGGCACTCTGGCCACGGCCTCCGCCTGGGCTTCAAGTGTTAGCGAGGAGTCCAGAAGTACCTCCAAGTTGTGCACCTGTCCCTTCCAGGCTATTGCAACCCCATCAAGGACAGGATATCTCCCAGCTACATGAACCCAAGAGCCCCCATCCAGCCCATTACTGCCTCCAAGCACCTGTCAAGCAGTTCAATCTCTTCTCCTGATTCAGATGGCATGGAGAGATAGAGTTGGGTATCATCTGCGTATTGATGACACCTCACTTCAAATCTCCTGATGATCTCTCTGAGTGGCTTCATATAGATATTAAATAACATTGGAGATAAGATTGACTCCTGGGGAATCCCACAAATGAGTTCCCGGGGTGTCGAATCAATATCTGAACCACTATCTGAAATTGGCTCTGGAGATAGGAGTAGAACCAATGCCAAGCACTGCCTCCAGCTGCTAAACTCCATAGCCTCTCCAGAAGGATACCATGGTCAATGGTATCAAAAGTGTTAGGACATTTTTTTGTTGGGAGAAACCTGGAACTGAAAGCCCAGCAAATTTATATGTTTCGTAGCTGGGTGGGGCTTGGCCCTTAACCAATGAACAATAACTATTTTTCAAAACTAATTTAAATTTGGAGCTAAAACCTTGAAACACAAATGTATCACTTGACCTCAGCAGGGAGGGTGGAGTCAACTGTCAGTTCAAAAACAACAGGCTGCCATTATCTACAGAATCCCATAGGTGGCAGAGATCTTACATACAAATATTGTGGCAGGCAGCTAGCCCTGGCTGACAAAATGATTGTTTTTCTTAACATTTCATATGATGG
The DNA here is from genome assembly GCA_023333525.1 of Aspidoscelis tigris stejnegeri. Taxonomy (NCBI): domain Eukaryota; kingdom Metazoa; phylum Chordata; class Lepidosauria; order Squamata; family Teiidae; genus Aspidoscelis; species Aspidoscelis tigris. The sequence goes on along the minus strand of JALMGA010000004.1, from coordinate 32,644,762 downwards.
CCATTCTTAGAATTTTCATCAGTTGTCATTGAGTTGAGGACAATTCCTCATGGTATCTCCATGAGGTTTCCTCGGGAGATATGGAAATATTTTGCCATTGTCTTCTGAAGAGATGCTAGAGCTATAACCTCTGACCATCTATTTTCCAGACAGGCACCTGTTCTACTACTGAGTTAGAGCTTCTTCCCTTGATATAAAGCATTATTATTTTTATGACAAACACTTTTGTTTACACAGATTACTGCTGAAGAAGTCAAGGATAATCGAGTGGTCATTTTTGAAGTTGAAGCAAGGAAACTGGACAATAAGGTAGACTAGGATTGCAGTCTGGTATATATTTGTTGGGAAGGAAGCGGTGATCTTTGCGTACCTATATATACATTTTGCATGATAAATACATTAGTTCATAAATCACTAAAAGAATTTGACTGCTGTTGGAAAGTTTCCAAGTTTTCAGTTGGAAATTTAAAAAAATGTATGGAAGTTTCTTATTTGGAAAAGTAATTGAACGGGTTGATATTTCAATTAATGTTTGCAGATGATCATACTATACATATCATAGTATTTTATTTATTGATTTTAGAAATAATTGCTTACCTTGACATGTAAGCTGGAAGCCTGTAACTTGGCTATTCCTCCCAATCAGAACTTAAATTCAAACCAGAGTGGCATTGTACAATCTGATTTAGAGGTAATGGCAAGCCGGTTTCTCTGTAAATGGAATTAAAACAGAATCCATGAGGGAACATTCAGGCTCATTCATGTAAATTACATCAGTTCGTATCAGCAGATCTAAGAGATGAGTTAGAAATAGTTACTTGCTGTTGTTAGTGACTTGATCAGAAATAGGTTCCAATATATGTGGCCTGGACACATAAGTTGCACTTCAATTACCTTAAAGAAGCAGAAACAGTATTTTTAGTTGTGGCAGAGAAGGAACACTGATGTTTGTTATGATCCCATTGCTAGATAAGCAGCTTGGAAGTTTGTCTGGTTTTAACATCCTGTTCAATATTCTAATGGTTTGCAAGACAGAGCTTTCAGTTTTGTAATGATGTGTTTCATTTTCAGGAAATAGCGTATTGACTTTTGAGAAAAATGTAACTCCCAAGTATATTTAATAGATATGTGTACTATATCAAAACTGTGGGGAACACTATATTTCATCATCAGGAATAGCTGCTTGTTCTCACTTTGCCATCTTTTTATTGATGTTGCTGTTTTCGAGAGGGCGACTTTGAAAAGGTTCCATTATATCCCTTGTAGGGATGTGCATGAATATTCGTCACATTTGCAATTTGTATGAATTTGAACATTCATATTTGAATTGAATGTTGGCTGCATTTGAAGATTGACATTCAAATGCAAAGTGAATGCTTTTGTGCATTTGTTCAATGCTTTGTTATATTCATGAAGGTGAGGACTGCTACCTAGTCACCGTCTGCAGCAGATTTGTCTCCTCTGGAGAGACTCAAATGTACAAAGGTGACATTTGGATGTGTACTTTCAATCTTATATTGAAGCGCTGGTGCCCGATTGCATAATAAGAATCCTGGTAGCTGGTTGCTTTTGCTGGCGTACCGCTAGTAGCCCAGTCGCGGCTGCAGCAGATTCAAATCTGTCTGGGTGCTGCAAGCAATAGTAGCTAGCTACCAGAGAGCATTCAAATCGTGATTGGGCGGCAGCACTTCCAGGTAAGATTTGAATGTATAAAATCGACATTTAAATCTTTAATTTCAAATCTTATCTGGAAGCGCTGCCACCCAATCACATGATTTGAATCCTTTTGTCAGTGGCACCCAGCCAGATCTGCATCCACTGTGAATACTTCCACATTCGCTCTAAGTGGTCCCACCAACAGTGAACACTTGCTGAGCATTTGCAAGTGGATATGAACTGAATGCGAATGTTACCACCTTTGACTTGGTTGCATGAATGCAAATTTCCTTCACATTCACTTTAATATGGAGTGAACACGAAAAAAATCACGCATATCCCTAATCTTTTGATCTAATAGTTTACAAGTTTGATTTTCTTCATTTTTTCCAAGAAAAAGGTTGCATTCATCAACTGTTTCTGTGCTGCCAGAATTAAAATTGGTATCCATGTTACACATTAATCCTTATTTTTGAAAGGATTTTAAATCTACTCTTTTGCTGAAAAATATTCAGAGTTTCTTAAAACAACCTAATGTTAAGACAGATTCTGTGGTCAGCTTACAATTCAAGAGTTACAGTACACAAAGAAAAGGGGAAAGAAATCAGGCACTGGTTTTGAAAAACAACAGGGCAGTGTTCTAATTAGCTCCGTGTTTTGTGTTTAGTCTGCTTTACCAGATGCATGGAACGTTGGCTAAAATTGCAGTTAGACATGTTGTATGGAGAATGAGATTGTGAACCTTATGGCAAGAAAACCCTACAGCTTTTAAGCAACTAATTGAGAGATGAATACTGAATTTTGTACAGGCTGGTGAGATAATGATTACTATTAGGTGATGGCCTAATAGTAAGACAGATGGCCTCTTAGCAAAATTAACAACATTCAGTTACCTGTACTTTTCCTTCTGTCTACTTTGTAGCCTTTTGTTTCAGACCAAGTTAATTTAGAAATAATAGTCTTTATTTTACTGCAGGATTTTTTTGGAAAATCTGATCCTTATTTGGAGTTCCACAAACAAACATCTGAAGGAAACTGGGTGATGGTGCACAGAACAGAGGTAAGGCTTTTAAATTTGTTTTATAAGCCATGTTATTTTGATATCGAAAGTTTTCTTTTCAAGTTTCTTTTATGATAGCAAGCTAAAAAAGATCTTGATATTTAGTATTCTTGTTATAGTAGACTACATAAAAATCTAACATATTATTTTATACACTAGGTTATTAAAAATAACTTGAATCCTGTTTGGAAACCATTTAAAATCTCTCTCAACTCTCTGTGCTATGGTGATATGGACAAAACGATCAAGGTAATGTACAAAGAGTTAAGAAGTATTTAAGCCAATACTTTTAAAGTAGTCAATTCTTAAAATGCTGAGGTTGAAATGTAGGAAAGGTTTTGCTGATGAATAGAATAGATAATATATTTGTATCTGTTTTAGAAATGTAGATATATAACATGGCAGCAGGAGAGATAGCAAATGTTGATACCAAGATCTTAAATTACCACGTATGTTCTCAATATTTATATCATTTAAAAGAAATATCCTACTGGATGTAAAAGTTCTTTAACATGGGTATGATACTTTTTAGATCAGTTGTCTGACTGGCTTCAAGGAGAATTTTTGTTATTATATTTTTCTTTGGCATTCATTACTTTATGCTTAATAATAATCCAATATACTTAATACTGCAGTTTAATTTAATTATTTTTTCTTCTCTTTTACCTTAATATGATAGGCTGTTTTTATTTATCAACTGAATCTGATCTCATTTTCTTTTTTGGCATACAGAGTTTTCAAGTAATAATCTTGTGCTAGTTAGTAGATTGTTTTACCCAAGGTTTTCAAAAAAAGAAAACATTTTTCTAGGTAAATAAACTTTCATATAGAATTCAGAAACAAGTTTCCACACATCTCTATATATACCTTTTGATATCCTTAAATTCAAATATGCATTTCTTCAGTTTACTTATGCTCATTTAATTATGCCTTTCTACCTGTGCAGAGTAATCCATTAAGGATAGAGCAGAAACTAGCTTGGTCTTGTGGTTAGAATACCAGATTTGTTTGTAATAGTCACCAAGTTTTATTCTGCACTTCCCCATCAAGCCAGCTGGGTGACCTTGGGCTAGTCACAGCTCTCTTTCTGAGCTCTCACAGCCCCACCTGCCTCACAGAGTGACTGTTGTAGGGAGAAAAATAGAAAACTTTGTCAGCTGCTTTGAGTCTCCTTAGATATGTGAAAAAAGCAGTGAATAAAAATCAGTTCTTATTCTTCTTCAAACCACACTGGTCTTCTATAGGACAAGGCAGAAAGATGAGGTAAGGGAGGAGCTACAAAGAAAAGTCATATGCTACCTCCAGACATGTTTTCTTGCTGTTTTCCAAGGGCATATGAATAGAACACTGCTCTTCCTGTCCCCAAACTATTATTTTTAATTTCTCCTCCATCAAAGCATTTGTTTCCATGAGAATATCTGAAATGGACTTGTGCACTTGCAGCAAAATCCTGTGGTCCCTGGGACACTTTCCTGAGATTACAAGATGGAATTATTGATTTCTTTAGGTTGGGGGATATATAATCAAAATGTCAATGAAAGTGTTTCAATGTGTTACAGATATATTTTACATTAAAATGCTATAACAAGAAAATTTTCAAATCTTGAGAGCTGATTTTCATCCATGCATAAGCCAAGATGCAGTTTTCTGTAAGAAAAAGTTTGGCTTAGTTTATCAACCAAATGAATATCAACCAAATGAGTCTAGCCTAGCATATTATATCTCCCCTGGAAAATGTAAGAGGTGTAAATTAACTTTAACATCCTTCTAGAAAACCGTTTGAACTAAAACTGCTTTGATGTACTGAATAAAGGGGGGAAATGTATTGTGCCGTAGTTACTCATTAAACAGTGCTTTAATACTTTGTGTACACAGTGCCTTATATAACTGGCTAATTCATATAGTAAGTAAAACTGTTTTTCTAGCTTTTCCTGGTGCAGATGCCTTTCTGTATATTAGTACATTATGGTTGTCTGTGTATTCATTTACAAAACACAGATGACTCGTTTTGATCCTTCATTACATTTCTCTTTCAAGTGTGTGTTTTAGTTGATCCCACTGAAGGCTTCTTTTATAGGCCACAGGCATGTATTCATTCTTTAGTGGACAGTAATGTGATTATTCACCCATTTCTAAAAAAAAGAGGGAAATTATGGTTACTAGAACAGAAGTGCAAAATTTGAAATAGGCTTTAAATATTTAAAACAGTTGTCTCTCCATATACATGGTTTCTTAGATTGTGGGTTCAGTTATATATACTTGAAAAAATGTGAAATCCCTCCTTATATGAAGACATGCAGTCAGAAGGCAACTCCAGGATAATCTGGGAGCATCCCTTTGCCCCAGAAGGTATTTTTCCACTTCTCTCAGGGTAGTGAGGAAGATCTTCTTAGATATGGAGAGAGAGATTGAGAGTAAGTTTGGTGAGCTGAAGTGTTGGAATGTGTTAGTTTTCGATCTTGTGTGCTTTTTTGCTCTCCATGGTACACTGTTTGTGACTAAGAATGCAGATTGCTTTTTAGTACCTGTGTATTCTTTGATATGCTCTTTTACACACATCTTTTGTTTTTGTGCACATCTTATTTTCAGTGTACACAAAAGTTGCTTTTATCTGTTCTTGAAAAAAACACACAGAAGTGCCCAAATAAAGCAGAGGCTGTTACTGCTTTGTGCCAGAGATAAAGGAATACCTCATGCAAAAGAACTTTGTCTTAAAGGTGTTCCTGATTCTTGACAAAACTCTTTGATATCCTGATGTTTGACTGATATAGAGGAGATCTTTCTGCCTCCCAACACCATCTTCATTATTTACTCAGTCGACCAGACCTTCAAAATATGTTACTTCAGCACACCTTTGACCATATTGTGAATGCCATGAAGTATCCAGAGATGACAGTCAAAGAGACATCACCTATGCATGTCCATCATCAACTAGGTATTGAACCAGCATCCTCAATGCAAATTGTGGAAGGGGACTGTCACTGGTAATGCTTCTATGCCCACTGCAGAGAAGAAGATACAGAGGATAATGACAGCAGTCAAGTGGCTCATTGGGGAAGGTTTGGATGACTTCCAACTTACTGAGGTAGCAATATCTGGAGTCATATTCCCAGGAGCTAACTGAAGATAATCTTGAGAAGCTAATGGTGTTTGCAGTTAACACCGAGCAGGATGATTGAGAAGTCCTTGGCCCTTGCAACAATGAACAACATGCTGACAAAGGCTGTAGAACTTTCAGACTGTGTGCTGAGGATTGATCCTTTTATGGAATGGAATATTAAAGCCCAGCACGTCTTAAGAAAGGCATTTCATCCCCACCACCCTCCACAGAAGATTGCACATCTCATCCTTCATACATCCTTAAGAAAGCATGGCCATCTATTAGTAATCAGCCAAGGCCACATACAAATCTACCATCTTTATCTCCTTTAGAATTCATTAAAATAAAATGCTTTCTCATCTGTTTTCTACTTGGTTTGTCATTAAGAATTCCTATCCCATGCAAGTCCAATCCGTAGGGGTTCTGATGTTTGATGTTGCATTCCATGAGAGATTCTGGTTGTGTTGGTACTTTTTTTTTCATTGATGTATTTTAAGAAAGTCTGATTTCTCACTCAGGTCAAGCGAGACCTGGCTAAATAATTTTAAGTTAGTGAAATTTTTAGATGAAGTCCTCTCAATTCCCATGTTTACGTTTAAATTGATTGATCATTATATGCTGTTTCTTTGTAGACAGCATGTTCTAAGAAGCAATCTGCCATGTATAAGGAGAGACAGTGTTACTGAATCATAAGGATTTTTCCTGTCAGCTCACTCCTATATTCAGCTTTACTAGAGTTCTGTGTGCTTTCATTACATAGAAGTCGATGCTCATTCTTTATCTTTCATACTGGTGTTTGCATGTTGTTTGCATTAATGAAAAGTGCACGTGCATGTTCCTAATGTAACAGTGTGGACAGTGATATATCCAAGGAGTGTCATATGATATTAAAATCAGGTTTAATGATAAGAAACTTCTTTAAAAACAATCCCTTTAAATTAAATATAAAAGAGTACTAAACAAGCAAGTAGCATGTCAAGTTGTAACTTATAGAGTTTAGGTATACTTTAATCTCAGTCTCGATATTTAATGAAAACTGTTTAGCTATGAAGGCTTATAATGGTACACTTTGGTCTCAACATCTTAGTCATGCTTTAAGGCTTATATGCAGCATCTAATCTTTTTATGCAACTCCTTATGATGCAAGTATTATGTTAGTAACTCTGAATATTTCATTTTTAGGTTGAATGTTATGATTACGACAGTGATGGATCTCATGATCTCATAGGAACTTTTCAAACAACACTATCAAAATTAAAAGATGCTTCACGGCAATCACCGGTAAGTCCATGTAGCATTTGCCCATCACTGCTAGTACCTTTGGAAACAGTGAACATAATACTATAAAATTCAATATTTTGTAAACTGAAAGGGGGAGTTTGAGGAGGAGGACAGAGGGGAAGTTTATAAGCTGAATCCATTATGTTATCATATTGTCATGTTTGATCCTGCCCAAGTATGTCTGCTAATCTGGCTGTGACATCTTTTATCTCACACAAACTAGTATATTTCTCTCAGTTACACTGTGTTGCTGTCACCATAACTAAACTCGGTGTTGAATATGTGTGTGAACTTCAACTAGTCTCCCACTCATCTTTTTGACAGCTACCAGAGATAATGACCAATCTCAGATAAACTATGGTTTGAGAAAAAAAACAGAGTTCCATTTGGCTGGTTTTCTTTAATCCTGTCTGCATCACATAATGGCCAGTTTGGATTCCCATGAAATGTAAACAAATGTTTCTGTGGGATGACAGTTCATGTTTCAAAAGCATATTTTAGCATCATGACCATGCTTTGATGTAAATAGACCAAAACAAGAAATGGTAGAAAGTATTCTAACTTCAGTAAATTTCTAACCTTCGTGGTTTAAAACTGCAATCTAAACATAGTACTTTTTTAAAACCCTGCATTGTGTTTTTCTTACAGATGGAATTTGAATGCATCAATGAAAAGAAGAGGCAAAAGAAGAAAAGCTACAAAAATTCAGGCATTGTGAGCTTCAAGCATTGTGAGGTCAGCATTCTTGAATGTTTGGAGGGGGTAGTTTACTATTTTATTATGCCAGTTGATAAAAATTCTCAATATACAAAAGATAGATGTTGTGGTCTTGAGAAAATTGGGTCTAACTATATACTTGAATACATGTTTGTATTGCACTCTTAATCAGTATGAGGAGATTAAACATATATTAAATGTAAGCTGTGCTTTCTAGTGTTGTCCTGTAAGGTCAAGATGTAAGCCAAATAACATTTGTGCCAATAACCCATTGTCTTGTTTACTCAATCCATAGCTAGTTCTACCTAGTGATACTGTGACTCAGACACCTTGAGTTTCTAGGATGATGTAACACTGTTTCTACAAAGGAAAAATTAGCAGTTTTAGAGACCAGTATCTCTTCGTTTTTATGCTTCCGGCTGTTTAAGCACCACCATCTCCAGCTGGCTGTTCTAAGCAGAAGACCTATTTTGCCAGGAGCTTGAGATGATCTTTTGCAACATACTGGGATGCTTACGTATGATAGGGTTGGAGGAAACAAATTTTAGTACCTACCCTCTAAGTGCTTTGCAACTTCCTGTTTCTCTTCAGTGGAACTCAAACAAGTCATCTTGGTTTTTCTGTTTTGTTCTCTTTCTCTGGTCTGCAGAAGGAAAGATGATTTAATGGAGTATGCCAAAGGTTTTTATTAATAACCTTGTCTTTCCGGAGTGAGCAGGAAGAACAGCAACTTGTTCTTTTCCATTGCTCATAATTTTCTTCTGCTTCTTTTGGACAGTCTCCTATTAACTAATTACTGTTTCTTTATCATTTGATAGAGACATTTTATTTAATAGAAAGAAAACCAGCTACCCCCTCCCCCCCATGACAGAGTAGATGATAACCTTACCTTTTTTGTTCAGCCATTCCTTTTCTGCAGGGAAAGTGTACTGTGCATGGTAGCTCTAAACCATAGTGTAGCTTTGTGTGGATGAGTTCCACTGAATCTTGGAAAACCTCTTGATCCATATTCTCTGCTTTTCACTACTTTTTCTGCTATATGGGTAGAGGAACCTCTGAGATTTTTATTTTTTTAAAATGTGACTCAGCATTACAAGTGGATCAGACTTAAAACAATGAATTTTCAAAGTGGCCTCATTAGATCAATAAGAATTTGTTGCCCTGGTGCAAATGGTGTACGGTGCCTTAAAATACAACAGTTCAGCAGACCTTCTGGATTTTGTGGCTGAAGTTGTGTGGACCTTAATGGGTCCTTAATGGGTACGCTAGTGCTAAGTGGAAAAACACCCATACTGCACTCTGGTTGCTTTCATCAAACAAATATTTTCTTTGTGTTTTACGTTATATCTCTAATGTGTTGTGTTTTTTCTTAAGTCTGTAGTTCTGGCAACATTGCAAGCATTTCTCCCTTCATATGCTTTTTTGTGTTAAGAAGTTGTGAATGGTGTAAAGGACAAACATGGCTGTAAAGGACAAACAGACTTCTTGGAGAACCTGATTAATCTTATCTTAAGGGTATCACTTAGCACGTTACGATTTTTTCACAGATTATCATGGAATGTACTTTCCTTGACTATGTTATGGGAGGATGCCAGTTGAATTTTACTGTAAGTAAGCTGTAACTTGGTCTCTTAATTGGAAAAAATAGGAACCTGTTTACTTGTGAAGGATTCCTTTATAGAACAATAGAATCACACACAAGGATCCTGATCAAAGTTAGCTATGGGATGAACTGCTGGCCTGGATACCAATCTAAGCACAGAGAAAAATAAGCAAGGTTTTTTCTGGCTCTTGACTTGTAAAGGAAAAGAAAAAGATATATAAGATATGTAAACAGTATTTTAAATTCAAACTTTCTGGGGGAGGGAAAGGGATTATATTACTAATGCAAAGTGAAGATGTGGCTGGCATAAGAATAAGCAAATTTGCATCTTTGTTTAGTATGTTTTGATCCCACTTGCCCTTCAAGGAGTTGATCTTTGTGATTCTTTCCCTTCATTGTATCATTGCAACACTCCTTTGATATATTTAATGGAAGGATTATGCAGACATTTGTCCTTCTCTGCCATAGCCCAGCAAAAGCAGAATTAGCCGTGGGAGCTAAAAAAAAACACACACGCAAAGGCAAGTATTTTTTGCTAGCAAAAGATGGCACTAAAAGTGGATGTTGTTTTATTCCTTATCTAAAATGGCTTGGAGGCCCAAACTAGTTTGGGACACTTAATCTGAATTAGATGGGATTTCTGGATCAGTTCAGATAAAGAATACTGCTGCACTCATTTTTAACATGAATCTGTTCCAGCAAGAACTGCTTGCATGTGATTTTTTTTTTTCTAACCCTTATTGGGTTTTCTTGCCTTAATGACACGGGCCCAGGTGATCCTTGAGATTTGGGGAATAGGCCAGTAAATACTGAAAATAGCTTAACTGGCTATGGAAGAAACATCTGCAGGTCATGGTGCCACTTACCTATCTGTTTGTTTTAAGTATGTTTGTTCAAATTTTACACTGGTTTACTAGGCTGCAAAACTCAGGACTATTGATAAATAAAAGTGATTCAATTCCAAGCAAAATAGAAAATTTAAGACAGTCAACATGTTTGTACATATTAATAAGGGGTAAAGTAATGTTAACACAAGGAATGTTACTTTTTTGGCAGGTTGGTATTGACTTTACTGGCTCTAATGGAGATCCACGTTCTCCGGATTCCCTACATTACATCAGCCCTAATGGGGTGAATGAATATCTGACCGCCATTTGGTCTGTGGGAATGGTCATTCAGGACTATGACACGCAAGTCTCTTTACTGGTCTTCCCAAATTGTTAAGAGTCATTATGATGACTATTATTACGATGTGGTGTTCCAAAACATTTCTACTGTATTTCTCCATATGTGCAGTCCTTACTTGTCTAGTCTCCACAAAAAAAAAATCATGTGTGGAGTGCAGCATTTTTAACAGGTTATGTTGGTAAAAGAAAGGGCAAATTGATGTACGGTAGCAGTTTTGTCCAGCATTTATTTAATATTAATTTTATTTTTATTTGTAGCCCACAATATTGTGTATAGCATAACACTCAGAGCAGCATATATGACAAGGTTAAAAAAGATTTTTTAAAGTAAAACTTAATGAAATACATAAATGCATTAAAATCTCAAAAAGGGTCAGCCCAGAGGGTAATGCCAAGGGTAATCGTTTTCAGCTGTCTTATTTTAAAAAAAGATATTATAGCAACCATCCCTACAAAATTCTTGAAGATTGTTTAGTTGGACCCTCCCTGAATAAATTGTATATGAAGCCTGGGATTTTTTTTTCATTCTCATATAACTGATGATGTTGGAATTTGGGGGGCTCAAAAGTCTCCAATAGATAGCAGATCCTGTTAGTTTCCTCTTTCTTTGGCTTAAAAATGTTTTGCATTGAAGCAAAAGAAGTTCCGTCATACATAGGCAGATTAGGTGACTTTCTAAGTAGTCCTGGGTTACTTATTCTCTATTCCTTCTTGGGAAAATTGCATGGAAGAACAAAAATGGACCGCTGAAGAATTGTGATATTAGCCGTGTTCAAACATAATAAAAGGGGAGCCTCAGAGGCATCTCAGAGAGACTGTGTGTGGTCCTCATGTCCCCAAGCTTTCACTAATCGAGCTTTTCTAGTCTAGAATGTTCAGGAGAGGGGGAGGTGCAGACTGGTGTGTGAACAATCCCATCTCAAAGCCTTATCTGATGTGCCTCAGGAGTACCTCAGGGGGACTTTTTTTTTTTGCTGTGTCTGATCACAGCCTATGACAACTCAGAACTATTCAAATCAAAGTTGCAACTTTTAAGATGTGTTAATGCAGAATTAAAAATGGAGGAGACAGAAGAGCTTTCCAGCGATTCTGTTGGATATTTCTGCTAAGAAAAGTAAAGCAAGACTTTTTGAAATCTGTAAGAGCAATTAACAGTACTAGCAGTAGCTTGATGTTTTTGTTTTGACAAGAGTGTGAAACTGAGTTTGTAATCTTCTTCTCTAAACTATTTTTACAGAGATAAGATGTTCCCAGCTTTTGGATTTGGAGCTCAGATTCCTCCCTCATGGCAGGTAAGCTATTTAGGATGATGTAATTGAGAATAAAAAACCTAAAGTTGCTTGTATGGACTTGAAGTTACAACAAATATTAATGTCTATATATTCACAGGTGTCACATGAATTTCCATTAAACTTTAACATGTCAAACCCCTTCTGCAATGGTAAGTTTTGAAATTAAAAAATATTTTAAAGGATGTCTTGACATTTACTGGCTTATTTTTGTTATTAGTAAGATAATTGCATAATTACTTAATGGTAGTTTTAAAAATCCATAATTAACTTTTTTTTTAGCTAAAGTTGCACAATAACATTGGGTAATTCATATCTATAATATGATGAAATACAGAGCGCTAAAAATTTTACAGCACCAAGATACACATTTCATAATTACAAATAATTGCAAATATGTGCCAGGTGGAAGAAATGTTTCTAACAAAAACTTTCCAGGTTTTTAGCCAAAAAAAGTCAGTGAAGAGTTAATAAAGAACAGGGGGAAATATAAATAACCGTACAAATGAAGTGCTATAAATAATGAGTTTGAATGAAAAATGTTCAAGAGGGAAAACCTTTAGTCTTATTTCTATCTGCTGTATGTCCAAAAAGAACTTACAAAATCAGTCCAGACTTATGAAATATACTGAAACATCTAATAAACTGAGAAGATCAACATAAAAGTTTTTAAAAATAGCAATAAATCAACATACCTTTACCATTAATATGCCGGTGAAAAGTCTTCCAAATTGTGTAAAAATAAACAAGATGAGTCTTTCTTAATTCTAAAAGCAGAGTAATTCTGCTGCTTCAGAGGAAGTCTTGAAGCAATTCCTACTCCTTGTACATTTTTTTTTTAAGTGTAGAGGACTACTTGCCAGCATATATGATACATAGCTTAATTCTTTGCATTGTTGGCACAAGGCGTTTTCTCAAGTAACAGAGGTTTCTGAACATGTATCAAAATCGAATTGGGCCTACTACTGCAGTGGCAAAAGGTCTAACAAGTCGAATAATCTCATTCTGCTTGTTCACCCCAAGTTTGGAAGTGCATTTGCAGTCAAGGGCATGTGCAGAGACCCTCAGCACCTGTTTGCACGTACACAATGATGTCATATACATGCGTGCTGCAGGTCCAGGCACAAAGGGTCCTGTAATGGTATTGAGTACATAGCCGGAAAGCAGGTAAGTTCCCATGTTGTGTATACTTCTTGGGAATAACAGAGTTCTGCCAAAGAAAGCCAGGACTGTTAAGTGAAAGCAATGCTCCTTGATCTCTTAAGTACAGTTCAGAACAACCCTATTTGAATGCATGCTAATAGATTGAAACTCAACCCAGAGAAGACAGAAGTGTTGTTTGTCCCAGACATTTGAATCAGAAAAGTTCTAGATAGGGTTACAGTCCCTTGAAAGAAACAGGTGAGAGACTCAGGTGTTCTCCTGGATGCATCCGAGACATTTAAGGCTCAGGTATGACTAGGGCTATGATCAGACACAGCAACCCCCCCCCCAGTGTCTGTGAGGTGCCTCTAAGGCAGCTTAGATAAGGCTTTGAGATAGGATTTTTCATACACAAGTCTGCCCCTCCTCTCTCCTAAGCATGCTGTGCTAGAAAAGGTGGATTAGAGAAGGCTTGAAAACATGAGGGCCACAGACATTTTCTCTGAGGGACTTCCAAGCTGCCACTTGTTATGTCTAAACACAGCCTAGGTTAGGTTATTGCAGTATGCTATATGTACTGCTGCCCTTGAAGATGGTTCAAAAGGTAGAGCAGCTGCAAAATATGGCAGTTAGGGTTCTGCTAGGTGTTTCTAGCCATAGTCATATCACATAATCCTCAAAGAGCTGTGCTGACTTTTCGTTGGTTTCTGAGTCCAGTTCAAGGTTCATAAGAATATAGTAACTTAAGAGGAGCCCTGCTGGATCAGGCCACAACCCATTTAGTCTGGCATCCTGTTTCACACAGTGACTTGCCATTTTTTTTTTAATAGGCATCTCAAACAGAAGACAAAGGCAAAACCTTCACCTGCTTACAAATCCCTGCATATAGCCTTTAGAGGCATCCTGACTACCTCCCCAGCCTGGAGGATATACCGAGGCATCAATTCTATTAGCTATTGATACACCTGTCATCCGTGAATTTGTCTAACCCTTTCTTATGGCTATCAAGGCTGGTCATTGTTACTGCTACTTCTGGCAGCAAATCCATAGACTGATGGCCCTCTGGATGAAGAAGTACTTCCCTTTGTCTGATCTGACTCTCTTACCCATCAGCCTCATAGAGTGTCACTTGGTTCTAATACTGTGAGACAGAGAGAATAATTTTTCTTTATCCACATTTTCTACACCATACATGGTTTTATATACTTCAGTTAGGTCACCTCGTAAATACTGTCTTTAAAGGCTGGAAAGGCTAGACATTGCAGTCTGATTTCATAAGAGAGGCGTTTCAGCCCCCTTTTCCTTTCCAGTTCCACAATATACTTTTTGAGGTGTGGTGACCAGAATTGTACACCATATCACAAGTATGGCCTCACCATAGATTCATAAAGAGGCAAAATAGCACTTGTTGACTTGTTTTCTATTCTTAATTGTTCCTGGCCTCAAATTAGCTTTTTTTGTTGCTGTTGTGCACTGAGCTGACATCTTCATTGAGATGTCCACCAGAACCCCAAGTGTGTTGCAGAAAGCTTAGCCCCCAAATATATATTTTAGACATAAATAGGATATTTTGCCCCAGTGCATATTACTCTGCACTTATTAAGACTGAAGCACATTTGCCACTTGGTTGCCCTTTAACCCAATGCCAAGAGATCCCTCTAGAGCTCTTCGCAATCTCTTTCAATTTTTAGTATCCTGAATAATTTAGTATCATCAGCAAACTTTGCTATCTTACTACAAGCCCCTCTTCTAGCTCATTTATGATTAAAAATGATGGCAGCAGTACATAAATTAAAAAGCACTGGTTGCAAGACTGAACCTTGGGGGATCCCACTTTCTCTTTCCACTGAGAATTGGCCATTTATTACACCACTCTGCTTCCTCTCCTTAAGCCAGTCACTGGACGAGGACAGAACTTGTCCTCTTAATTCCATGGCTGATAAATTTATTCAGTAGCCTTTGATGAAGGATTTTGTTTATCTAGACTTTCAGAAGGCTTTTGACAATATGAATTGTTTCACCTATATCCACATGTTTATTGACACTCTCAAAGAATTCTAACAAGTAAGTAAGGCATGATTTACCTTTGCAGAACTTACCTTGCCAACTTTCCTTCAACAATGGTTGCTTTAATTTTATCTTAATGAAGTTCTCCATCATCTTGCATGGAACCAATGTTAAGCTAACGGGTCTGTAATTTCCTGCATCATCCCTGCATCCATTTTTGAAGACTGGTGTGTTACATTTGTTACCCTCCAGTCCTCAGACACAAAGGGAAAGATGTCAACTCGTTAAGGCCTACACAGCATGCTCCCCAAGAAGGACTGCCTCTTCCCATGCAGACATGCAGTCTGTTAAGATCTTCAGGGCGAGACTGCCTAGCTACCATTTCTTGAGGTGTTTTGTGGGACTACTGCAAGGAATAGGACATTCTCCATGGTGACTCCCATTATGGAACAGCCTCTCTAATGAGATTCCATGTCTGATTCATTCAGACCCCTGGTGAAGTTACATCTACTCCCTAGGCTTTGGGAAAGCAATAGGGACCTTATATTTTGATTGTTTCTATGATAACTTTGATGTTCCAAATTTTTTATTTTCCATTTCATCTTTTTTATTTTTATGGTAATTTATTACACTTTTCTGTTTTGCTCAACTAATTTTATTTCACGGCACTGTGAGACTATGTTAACAAGGTAATAATTAATAATAATTAATGAAATAAAGGCAGCTTATTTAAATACAAGATTTTGCTGAAGTTTTAATAGATTTTAAACATAAGTAAGCAATGATCAATCCATTGAGGAATGTTCATTGTTGTTTCCTAGGAATCCAAGGTATTGTGGATACCTACCGGGCTTGCCTACCTCAAATAAGGTTGTATGGGCCCACTAATTTTTCTCCAATAATTAACCATGTTGCTAGATTTGCTGCTGCAGCTGCACAGCAACAAACAGCCTCGGTAAGTATTTTGTCATGTCGGAACCCATTTTATTATTTTGCAAAATGGAAGCTAGGAAGTAACAGGAAAGATTTATCAACTCACAGAGACCCGTGATATCACTGAATGCAACAGATGCCAGACTTCTCTGATGAAATCTACATTTCCTCTGAAAGCAATTAGGAGTGAATGTAAAAAGATTGGCCTCTCTTATTCTGTAAATCTTAAATAATAGTACAGGGTTCTTCGTTGCATGTGAAGATAGTCTTGCAGTATCTCAAAATCTTTTTTAAATAAAGGCTTTGGGTCCCTAGGAGCCTTTTTTTCAAGGTGTATAGAAAACATTTGGTAGATATATTGTGGAAAGGAGACTGTAAAGAAATGGACTTCTGCCAGGGCACATTCTTACGATCTTTTATTGGAGTTATTTTGTTCCCTAAAATGAATGAATGACTTATCTAAAAAATCTTGACTTTAAAAAAGTCTCTCAATTAGAATTGGCCCCTGAGCTGTCACAGACCTTTTAGCCATGCAAGTCAAGAATATGATGATAGGAAGAAGGCAAGGGTTTGAATCCATGGTAGTGAAGGGAGTTCTCTGAAAACGGACACAATCGTACTTGTAAACTCTTCTTTGCTTGGGCTAAATTAGCCCCATGACCTCTAGATCCCAACATGCTGTCAGAAGGAGGACGCTTTCCTCATACTTTTGTATGATAGGTAGAGTTTATGCTAAGCATGAACTTTTGCTGGATATTTGTGGATACCTGTGGGCCTACTTCTGTTTTCGTTCTGTTAAGCTATATTATTACAGGACTTTCAGCTCTAGAAACTAATTAGTATAATGAATAGTTTTTTCAGAATCCATATGCCTGGGAAGTTTGTAACGCTGAAACCTGAATAAATCTTCTTTCATACTGTGTTATTTCTGCTTGTTCTAATGTATGTTAATCAGAATCATCTTTTAGTTAATTTTAGAATTATAATGTTCTTTTCAATTCTGATTTTTTTTTTTAACAGCAATACTTTGTACTTCTGATAATCACCGACGGGGTGATAACAGACCTTGATCAAACCAGATATGCCATTGTTAATGCAGCCAAACTTCCCATGTCCATTATCATTGTTGGAGTTGGAGGAGCTGATTTCAGTGCCATGGAGTTTCTTGATAGTGATAGTGGAGCTTTGAGATCTCCTTCCGGAGAAGCTGCTGTGAGAGACATTGTCCAGTTTGTTCCATTTAGGCAGTTCCAGAATGTAAGTATTGTGGCTACTGACACCCTAGCAGAGCAAGGCTTTCACACTTCTTTTTTGCTCTGTCAGTCTCCTTTCCATAAAAGAAATCTGAGCTAATCAAAATGGCACTACTGATGTGAAGTTGATGATTTGCCTCACTTAGCATTAGTGTTTATAAGAGAGGATATAATAAGGGACAGGAAAATATGCTAGGAAAAAGTGACAAGGATACTTTTTCTGAAGCACTGAAGTCAGTGCACTTTTTTATAATCCTAGCCTAATAAAAGGATGAGAGAGGTTCAGTATTTAGAACTGTTTTGGAAAAGTCTCTTGTGCCTTTCTAGCGAAATTACAGCAGCTTAATGCAGAACAAAACCTAAGAACACAAGAAGAACCTGCTGGATTTAGTCCAGCATCCTGTCTGACACAGTGACTCACCAATTGCTTCTGGGCATTTTCAAGCAGGAGATGAAGGCAAAACCTTCACTTGCTGTCAGTTCCCTGCATATGGCCTTTAGAGGCATCCTGCCTGCCTGCCTCTCCAACCTGGGGGCAGTACCTAGGTATCAATTGTAGTAACCATTGATACTCTCGTCTTCCATGAAATTGTATAATCCTTTGTTAAATTTGTCCAGGCTGGTTGTTGGCACCACCTCTTCTGGTAGTAAATTCTGTAGACTGATAACTCTCAGGGTGAAAAAAAATACTTTCTCTTGTTAGTCCTAACACTCTTGTCTATCTGTTTCTTCAACTTTTCCACATTGTGTATGATTTTAGATATTCCATTTGAGTCATCTTTTAAACTCTACCCTGAAGAGACCTAGATGTTGCAGCCTGAGTTCATAAGAGATATTACAGCCTCTTAATGATTCTTGGTTGCCTTTTTCTTCACTTTTTAAATGCCTCCTTTATCTCTTGTTCAGGAGTTTGATTTGGAGGTCAGTAGCAGGTCCCTAATAGTAGAGTTACCCTCTGGCCTGCTATTCTTACCCACAACTCTTCTGTGGATAGGTATGATTCACCTAGACACTTTACTTCATAAGTTTCTATCTCTTCGTTAATGTACAAGACCTCATCACATCCCATTTGCCTTTTGTCTTTCCTGTACTATTTGTCACAGGGATAACTGTATCCCATTGATTTTCATTGGTCTGCCAAATTTTAGTTATGCTAATAATATAAACATTTTTATCTATCACTAAGCAGCCCCCCTCTTTTTGGCTCAAAGGCTGTTGGTAATTGCATATAGGCATTTGTATACACTCCTCTGGTGCAAGCTCAGTTCTCTAAGATTATGTGAATTCTTAGAGTGTGCCTTGTAGTTTCCATTTTGAATATTATTGACAGATTCCTTGCTTAACTCACTACTATGTGCATGATTCCTACCCTGCTCACTCAAATGTATACTTTCTCAAATGGGATGCTGTCCAGCTCCTGTCAGCTTCCCCTTGGAATAGTAGTCTGGTTGCATCTTGGTTCAAGTACAACCTATCCCTTTTGGACAAGTTTGGCTTGTCCGAAAATGTTCCCCAGATTGTAATCTTTCTCCGGACCATACTCCTCATCCACACGTTGAGGATCCTGAGGTCTGGCTTTCTAGCTGGAACAGGTAGCATTTGATACAATTTAACCTTGGAGGTTCTGGACTTCAGTCTTCTACCTAACAATCTAAATTTGGCTTCCAGGCCTCCATATTTAGCCTTCCCAATGTCATTGGTTTTGACATGCTCATCACAAAATCCTTTCTCCCTGTTTCTAATAATCAAATCACCTACTACAAGAACCCCCCTCATGGAGGAGTATCCTTTGTGCAAGAGGACATCAGCGCCTTCTCTAATGATGGGGTCTCAACTAAGGAAGCCTGTTCCTATTCCTCACCCTGGTCTCCACTGTACAAAGCAACTGGAGAGCTGACTACCATGGAGTGGAAACTCCATAGGCAAAAACAGCATTCTTGAAGGTCTTATCCTCTTGTCTATTTTTCCTCTCTCTGCTTCTCCTTTTTATCTGCCTGATTTCAGAAGGGTGAGAAAAACGGAAAGAATTTTGCCTGTGGAGATACAAGAATACTGTAGTAGTGAATATCTATAGAGAAAGAATTTTTCAGCTCAGAGAACTCCTATGATGGAAACACCAGAAATCTGCTCTAGTAGATCTAACGTAGGACTTCTGTCAATGAACCTGTCATAATACCTTTTTACTTTGCACTCTTTATAAAATCACCAGTTAAATGCAATATATGTTTTAACACGTGTATTATCATCAGTATCATATGCTCTGCCCCTGATCAAGATACTGATGACAGCACATTGCATCTTATTGTTACATTTTTTGAAAAATAAAAATGCACATCCTTTCTATGTTGTGCAAGTAAAAGTTTAAACAAGAAACTGATTGTGGTCTCAGCTTGGTCAAAGAATGATCATCATACAGTAATGATACTTGGCTGTTACACTTCTGGGGATAAAAAGAAAATATCTGGATTTTGGAAGGGTGCTTTCCTTTTTCTTCTTCTAAAGAGTGAAATAACTGGCATATATTTTTTTTCCTGACATTCGAACTATTGTAAAATTATCTCATTTATTGCTGTTTTATTATGGGAAATTAAGTAAAAATGATTTTAATTTCTAGAGGATATTTTTAAAAGCTTTTTTTATATAAATGTCATAATAGGGTTTTTTTGTTTTTTGCATATTTTATGCTCTATTGCCACTCCTTGTTGAAAATTAAGGGAACTGACCATATGCTGCTGGATTATAGTTTAACTTACTAGTTAATAGTTTGCCTTTATCGGTCTGAATATCATTGGATTCACTTTCTTGCAAAAACGTAACTTCCTGATAGCATCTCCAGCTCATGTATTAGAGTGTATGATTATTGTTCTTGCTGGAAAGGCTCAGGTTAAATAAAACTTCAGGGAAGAGTTGGAAAGACATATAATTCACTAGCCTTTTCAATAGCTTAATTTTTATTTTGTTTTATAGCACAGGTTAGTACCTTGAAATCCAAGGGTGATTAAGTGTTGCAGTCTTGAGATTGCTGAACAACTGTTCCTACTATTCATTAGCTTTAGCCATGTTAATATGAGTTTTAGTTCAACCTGCAGGGAGGTATGAATTAATTTACAACAGAACTCACCATCTAAACCATAACCAGTTTTTAAAGGGTAGGTGCATGCCAGCTGGCACACAGAAGATGGTAGAACCAGAGGTGGAAGTTAAATGTATGCAGGGTTTTTGTTTGTTTGTTTGTTTGCAGTTGTAAAAACTTTCTACATAAGCAAGAACTTGGCTGTACTTTTGTTTCACTTCTCTGTTTCTCTTTTTTGAATAAGGCTCCCAAAGAAGCTCTTGCTCAAAGTGTCCTGGCAGAAGTGCCACAGCAAGTGGTCAACTATTTCAGCATGTACAAACTCCAGCCCCCAAATAACCCTGCAGCAAAGCATGTTGGGAGCTGAGGAGAAGACACAAGTATTGGATCTTGCAATGTGCCCTGTCTCAGCAGTGTTAGCGCATTGTTTAAAACAGCTGAATTGATACGTTAGCCTTGCTCAATTTTATTCTCTTAGTGCCAAAGATGCCTTCTTATGGGGGTGGTCCATTGCATGGAAGATTGCAAAATAGTTCAGGCATATAAAAATCAACACCTTCAGGAAAGGCAACACAGTTTTGCTTTATTCACAATATCATTATCTTAAGCAGGCCAGCTTTAAAAAAAAAAAAAGCACAGAAACTGTCTCATAGCTATTAAGTTATGCAGGATTAAAGGGTGCCTTTGGCTACATATTCCTTGCATAAGCCATTACACTAACATTTTGACAATTTTCAAAGAAAAATCAAGGTGAAAGCAAATGACGAAGGGCCAAGTTCATTTCGTCCAAGTGATTTTGGTTGTTTCTGAACATTTACTTCTCGATGAGGCAGCAACTAATTAAGGAACAAATGTGAGGTACACTGAGCTGAACTATCAAATATTTTCAGATACAAATCATGTTTTGTTTTTATCATAGCTGGCACCTTGTTTCTGTGGTGTTGCAGGTATTGCCAACACATTTTTCTTCTTTTTTTTAATATTGTATAAAAAAACCAGTTTATCTTTGGGTACCATGTGGTTTTTTTTGATGTAGAAAGACCCATTCTCTGCTGTTGATTATGATTCTCTGCTTGGAATTTTTTAAAAAATCAGTTTTATATCTTTATACAGAGAATGGCTTTTGTTAATCCGTTTTATTTTTACAATTAAAGGGCTTTATTTGCTTTGTTCAAACATTTGTGCTGTCCTTTTGTCCAGAATTTGTTGGATTGCAACTTGTTCCATATGCCTGGAGTTGCCTTCACCTTTTGGACAAAATCTGTTAGAATATTTTGTTTATCAGAGGTCACTGCCTTTTGAGGAACATACATTTCTTTGCTACCGCTTCTTTGCAAACTAGTGAACTGGTGCTCGACTCCCCTCGTCCCAGCTATATCCTAAGCAAGAGGATGTTTCCAGAAACAACTTGTTGTCCATGTCAGAAGTGTACATGATCCTGTTTAGTATGTGTGTATCCTCCCGCTAAAATATCACAATTACATTAAGAGTACGCTTATCTGTGACTTATTGTGAGTGCTGAGTTTCTAGACCTACAGCTGTATGCCTGTTTTAAACACTATGGTCTGCTGCTCAATCTTTAAACTGCTATATGAGAGCTAAATCTAAGATACTGTTGAATTTTTTTTCTCCTTCTATCCTGTATTTCCTCCTGCTGCACAAAATCAGCGATGTTGTAGCACCATCTTGTGGTAGTCTTTCCTTATTGTATCAAAACTATATTTCTGTATATTGTTGAAAGCACACTACAGCTTTCCTAAAGTTTGTAATGAAATTTTCTTTGGATGTTTGGGCTTTGTGTGCACCGTGCTGTTTTTTCTATGATACTGAACTTTTTATACAATGTATGTTGTGCCATCTTAGTGCCATTTAACAATACATTAAACTCTGCTTTTACCTCAGTTCTTCTGGATCTCGTGCTCTCCCCCTCCCCCATTCTGAATACGTATTTGCTGGCTGCCTCTGATGTTCATAGTGATTTGGAATATTATTTTTGCTGCGTGAGAGAATTATATCCATGAATGGGATTGTGGATGCCCCCACCCCACCCCCCAAGCAGCCCTTGGTCTGCTTCAGCCAGTTTGGTCTAATGGTTAGGGAGACGGACTCTTATCTGGGAATACTGGGTTTGATTCCGCCCTCCCCCATGAAGCCAGCTGGGTGACCTTGGGCTAGTCACAGCTTTCTTCTGAGCTCTCACAGCCCCACCCACCTCACAGGGTGTTCTCTTGTGGGGAGAAGAACAGAAATCTTTGTCAGCCACTTTGAGTAAATATTAAACCAAATAGGCATATTACAGAAAACCTCTTATAATGGACTGACTCTTCATTTTTACATTACCTCATATTGCACCATTAGGGAGGAAAGGTTTCCAGACTCATAACTGATTTTGAAAAGGATTATTGTGAGGAGCTAAAGGGGATATAATCCCAGGTAAACATTAACTAGAGACCCTAAACTAAAGGGGAATCACACAGATAGTCTCACCCTCCTGTGAAGCATTGCAGTGGAGTCCCGGGGCAAATTCTCACTTCCCTTTCTGTCCTGGAGATGGGAAAGGTGGACTTGCCCACATTCATACTTGCATTCCCACGAGCGAATGTTACTGCATGCGTTCACCACCACCACCACCCTTGTCCACAGACCTATTAACAAAATAATAAACATGGGAGAGTTTAATTAAAGATTTATGGAACTTGTGCGTTTCATTGGGCAAACCAAAACTTTTCTGCTATAGTATCATATATGGCCTACAGTCAGGGAAAAGGTAGAAGGGAACCCCTTCTTGGATAACCAGCCTTAGGACTGAAGATTTTTGTTTTGTATGAGGTAATAAGACACAAATGGAAATCTGAATAGCAGCAAGTTTTTTTAAAAAAAACACTATTAAACATTCTGATCTTTAAAATGTTTAAGGATATTACCTATTACCTCGCTGAGTGTGACTGCCTAGAGAAACCTACATTGCCTTGGAATTAATACAGGCTTGTATGCTATTCCTCTCTTCTTGAAGTAACCTACAGCACCTGGCATTGCTTGATAATCTCTCATCACACCTGAGCCTTCTTAGATTCCAGGAATTTTCATCTAGTTGGTCCTGATACAACTGGGAAATGTCAGGTCTAACTGATGTCTTCATGCTGGTCATCATTTCTAATCCAATGACATTAGAACAAAACAAGGTCCATAAAGCAGCAGATTGTGTTTTAAAGAGCTCAGTTAGATAGGAAGTGACCTTTCTGTTGGCAGTGGTACATTAGCCAAAAAGAGAAAGAAATGGAACTGTTCCTTTGGAGACTAAGGGTGTTTTTCCACTGTCACTAGAAGTACCCATTAAGTACCCATTAATGGGTACAAAAATGCCATTTCATACCCATTAATGGGTAAATTTAGTGACAATGGAAAAACACCCTAAATGAAATAGTGATATAATATGGAATAGAAGGGAGGTACTCTGCTGGTGGAAAGCCTATTATGAATTATATATACTCCAAAAAAGAGAGTTTCCTTTACTGTATGGGAGATTATTTTGGTAACTAGAGACGTTTTCGCACGGGGCTGAACGGTACGCGTGGGAGACAGCTGCGGACACGGCATACGCATTGCCCGAGCGGGGCTTGCGCTCCGACGTGTCCGGAGCTGTCTTCGGCGCGTTCGAAATGTAGAGCACTTTAAAGTGCTCTACATGCATTCGAACGCGGACGAGCCGCCCGCAGGCGTTCGGGAGGAGAAGCATTCGCGCCTGCTTCTCCCTCCCTAACAGCTGCGGGCTTGCCTCCGACGCCGGCGCAGGTTTGGCAATCAGCTGTTTGACAATCAGCTGATTGCCGATCTGCCTTCGCGGCTGTCTCCACGCCCCTGGCCGGCCTTTGCCGGCCAAGACAGCTCCCGGCGCTTTCACCTTTCGCACACAGACGCGCCGGTACGCGTTCCGGCGCGTCTGTGTGTGAACGCTGAAAGCGCCGGGAGCTGTCTTAAGCTTTCCGCCTGAACGCGTTCCGTTTGGAACGCGTTGCAGTGCGGAAAAGTCTCACGAATCTGTTGAGGAGCTCATCTTATCAAGAATCCTTGCAAAGAAGCATTTGCTGTAAGCATGCATCTGTTCAACCATAGGCTATGATCAGACATGGCAGAAAAAAAGCATCTGAGAAGGCTTTGGGGTGAGATTGTTCACACCCCAATCGGCCCCTCCCCCTCTCATTAACATTCTGTGATAGAAAAGGAAGATTAAGGAAGCCTTTGAAATAGGGATGTGCACAAATGTGGTTTTTTTTTACATTCAATTTCTATCAAATAGAATGTAAAAATTGTATTCATTCAAATAGATTTCCTTTGAATATGGTAGGATTCTATTAGATATGAATGTATTCAAGCAAATTTGTATGAATATCCAATAGTGGGTACGTATCTGATACGTATCCTGTGACATATCCACTATAAAAGTGTCAAATCCTCCCTGAACCCACTTTGAATGTACTCTAAAGCCATGCCAAATGCACTCTGGATCCATTGCAGATGTGACTGCTGCAGCCGCTTTCCCACTTCCCTGTTTCATGAATGTTCCAAAACATTCTTATGAATACAAATGTCGATGTACAAATGTTGTAACATTTGATTCATCTACAAGTGTCCAAATTCATACGAATATCAAATATTACAAATATTCATGCACACCTCTATTTGGGAACGTGATGGCCACACAAGCATGCCTCCAGACACACTTAAAGCTCAGAATTTTGTGTGCAGCCACTTCCCGTCATCATAGGGTAGAGACCCTGCAGAGCCGCGTCCCATTGTCCAGATGGGATGGACAGTACTCTGCACTTTCCTCCCTCCAGGCAAGGGAAAGTGTGAAGTTAAAAGCTGCTGTGATGCTGCCACCACTGATGGATGGTCATGTGGCGGATCATGTGACCCCTGAGTCCACAGTGGCTGCGAAGCTTCCCTCCTTGCCTGGAGGCACTCACTGTCATGCCTTGTGCCCCCAGCGCTTCTTCGGAGGAAGAGGGCATCACCCATGCCAGTCCAAAGGGAGTCTGCCTGCCAGACTAAGCGAGGGAGGCGTGCCTCAGGGGCCAAAGGTGCAAACTGATTCTGTCCCCCCAGTTGGGGATAGTTGGGACTCAGATGGTACACAACACCCAGAGCTAAGTTCTCTGCACAGAGAATGACAACAGCTTGGCTCACCTCCATGTGAAACACCTGTGTTGGTGAGGGTATGAATCTCTATATCCTACCTAAAGAACACCCAACTCTGCAACTAACACTGGAAACAACGGCTCATCCTAGCAACCTCTGCTTTTTGGACCCTGACTGACATTCTGCCTAATGAAGACTGGTAAATCTGACCCCGGCTTGTTTTGACAACATATAAACTCTTTATCCCAAAGAACTCTGCAACCTGAACTGGCTTCTGGCTGCCTCTAGCCAGATGTGTGTGCTTCACTCTACACTGCCTGCCTAGGACACAACACCCACTATCTCTCTGAGGTATCTCTGAGATGCACCTTTTGTTATGTCTGAGTACAGCCATAGTGACGCCATATTTGAAAAGAGATGGTCAAAGGTAAGGACTGCCAAGTTTTGGGGGCATGCAGGCGTGTGTAGAAATGTATTTATTATTTATTCATGGTATTTATATCCCTCTTTTCTTCTGAACTGCCCAGAGTAGTGCACACCATTCTCCCCCTCTCCATTTTATTCCCATTTTGTGGCAGAATGGGAGTTTGAACCCAGGAACTCCTAGGTTTTATCCTAGTGCTCTATCCTTTATGTTACACTTGATCTCAATTTAATGGCATGCTATAGGTTGCCTCAAGTGAGCGAGAGACAAAAGTGTGATCTTGTTTAGGTCCCACAGTGGCCTTTTGCCATCCCTACCAAACAGCAGGACAAAACTGTGGGGCAAGCATGAGCCCTTATCTGTCTGAACGCTTGCCCCCATAATGGCACACTGGGTACATCTGGGTATTTTAATGGATGTCTGCAAACATTGTCCCCTGTGCACACGTGGTGGCACTTTCAGCTCATTTCAGACCTGTGCATACATAGTGGCCACTTCTAAGAAGGTGGCTTGTGAGAAGAAGTGTCCAGACATGTATGTCCATATTGCTATTCCATCAAAATCTGTGATGAGAGTTGATTTTCCTGGAACAGTGACATGCAGAATATAACCCCTTAATCCTGGGTCTATGTTGGAATAGCTCTGTGATAATCCCACATATTACGCCATGTCTGGACACAACCTATATAATCTGTTCTCCCTCCCTGTGAATCTGTTTGTTCCCTCCCACACCATTTTCCTTTTGCATCTTGTCTCTTTTGCAGGGACCTCTCTAAGATTAATATAATATTGTACAGCGCTGAGTACATGTACAGTGCTTTAGAAATAAACTACTACTACTACTACTACTAATAATAATAATAATAAAATAATAATAATAATAATAATAATAATAATAATAATAATAATAAATAGTAGTTAGAGAGCCAGGCTCTCATTTGGGAATACCAGGTTTGATTCCACACTCCTCCATGAAGCCAGCTGGGTGACCTTGGGCTAGTCATAGTTTTTTTCTGAGCTCTTACAGCCCTACCTACCTCACAGGGTATTCTGTTGTGGGGACAAGAACAGAAATCTTTGTCAGCCACTTTGAGTTGGGTGAGAAATGGGGTATAAAAGCAGACTCTTCTTCTCTAGAAGCTCAGTTCTTAGAATATAATGCTTCAAAGCCTGATGGCAATTGTAATTAGTAACATCTGAAGGCCATTGTTGAGACACCCTTATTCTATTGACATGGAGACGTAAACCACACTGAACAAAGCAAGTCTTTCTTCTGTGTCAACCTATATACAGTTGAGCTGTTAGCTAGCTATAGAATATTCAGTACTGAAAAAGAGATGACTTCAGTATTGTAGATTAGATAAGACTTTAATTACTACACTGCCTTCCCATCAAAGAACGTGTGTTCAAGGCAGCTTTCAATATCCAAGGTAAATGAACATTAACAGAAATAAATTTTAAAAAGCTAGTCATTTAAATGACAGTAAAAGCCTACAAATTCCAGCAGTTGCTTCTCAGTTAAATGTGTTCTATGCATCTGTTCATTTTCTTCATTTCACATCCCTTAGATCCCTTATCTGTAACATCAAGACCTTCTAATTCCAAATAAAAAAGCTGAATTAATGTAACACTGTCCCACTGCATATGGCGTTGTTTCTAAACGCCTAGCCTTGTGGTCTGCAGAAGAAAGCAACAAAAACTATCATTCAAAATAAAATTTGCAAGCATGAAAAGCACTGGAAGTGCTTAGTGACTGCAGGTTTTGTCAGGGCAAAAGAACACATGGAAGTAGCTATTCTATTCAGTCTCGTGGATATATATCAAGAAACTCCACACCTTACAAATTGCTCAAGTAATGCTTCAGGAGATTCCCCTACACTTTTGTGTCTCTTAAGTTGCAAGATGCAGCTATCGGGTATCAAACATTATCCTGCTTGTGTCATCATAAGGTGTTTTGCTACATCCTACTGGTTGTACAGTGGTTACTTTTAAAAATGATATTCAAAATCGATAAAACTATATATTACTACTACAAGAAGCCAGGATTACTACTACAAGAGGTGCCAGGATTTGACAGGGTCTCAGATTGCACAGAATGTTAGGCCAAATACGCTCCCCACATTAGGCTCCGTTCAAAACTTAACAATGAATGCACGTAGCTTGGAATGAGGCTGCCATATCACTTCATGTGTGAGTAGGATAAGTTTGAAAAAAGGCAACAAATAATACTGAACCCAGAAAGCTTCAGAAAACATAATGGGCCATTAGGGTCTACACTGCTTTGGCTGTAATGGAGAGCATCAGGATCAGATGTTATGCGTTTTTCTTCTCTTTAACTTCCACAGTGAGAATATCACCTTCTCCAAGTGTATTGGAAGGAGTCATGGTGATAATAAGGGTCTGATTAGTGATTCCTTTGAGTAGGCTTCGTTTAGGAGCAGGAGGAGGAGAAGGAGGAGGTGGTGGTGGTGAAGGTGGTGGTGGTGGACTGGGGGTCTGGGTGTTATCAACGGTTGCTTCTTTAGCAACAGTTAGTTCAGCATGTTTTTCTGACACTTTAATTTTGGGAGCTTGTGTTAGTTTTTTCTCTGTTGGATTGGTCTGAAGGTTTGCTTTTGCTTTCTCCTTTTTTTCATTTTCTGCTTTTTCTTTTGCTTCTTTTTCCTTCCTTTCTTGCTCCTCCTTTGCTTGCTTTTCTTGTTCCTCCTTTTCTCTTGCCTCCTGAAATAAAAACAGTTAAATATTAACTTTTCTTTTCCTCTTTTGCTTTTTCTGCCTTTTCTCGTTCTTCTCGTTCTTTCCTTTCTTGTTCTTCCCTTTCTTTTTCCTCCTGAAACAAAAAACAAAAATAAATTAAGTATAATTAAACAAAGGTGCTTGATTGGCTGTGTAATGGATGAATGTAATCCAACAAGCACAGCTAATGAGGAAACCACAATTATTTCTAAGTGGCTGAATGTGTCGCTTAGAGCATTGTTTTAGTTATGTGGTGATGGGGATACTGAAATAAGGCCTTCTATGTAATGAGCTCAGGTGTTACCACAGGCACACAAACTATGTGGAAGTTCTGAAGCGTTTGGGGTGCCAGTAACAAAATGGTGCCCATAAAGGAGCCTCTTGCTCTTCACTTCTCAATAGCAGAAGGGTCAAGAAGATGCTTGATCAGAGGGCTAGGTGGCCATGTTGAAAATTTCTTATGAAATTGCTCTGAGAATGGAAAGGAAAAAAGAGATCTTCCAGCTGGCCTTGTTTTACTTAAATAGGTTTGGGTCTTCTTGTGATAACCAAAAAAGCTTGGAGGACAGAGATGAAAGACTATTGGGGGGGGGGGGAGGGAAGCCAGTATTAGTAATGATGAAAAACAAAGGGATTGCTTTGAGTAACTGTGCTATACAGAACAGTAATAAGTATATATGCATGGATGAATTATTAGTGTCTTAATTAGAATTGATTTTCAAGTCCCATCTTTTCTTGGACTGTCCTAAAGGTATCCTTTTATACATGAAAAAAGGCCTTCTCTGTGATGGTGCCATAAGTGTGAAATTTCCTGCCACAAGACATTCATTTAATAAGAACTGAAAACAATAAGTTTTACTTATGAGTCTGGTAGTAAGAGGGTATTTGCAAATAATTGATTATTTAAACTATTTCAGTGCTTGCTTTGCCCCTTCTCACTAATTTATCAGCATAGATTTTTTAAAAGTTTTTGTGATATAGTTATTTCTTCACCCCAATGGAATTTTAACCTGGATCTTGGAAGGGTAGGATATGATCAATTAATTCATAAACTTTCCCACTGTCTGTGGAACTTTGAAGGTGTCCATGGCTTCTGAAAGGCACTGGAATAACAAAAGCTAAAAGAAAACATAACAGTATAATCTCAGAGTGTCCAAAAAAGTGAAATGGAAGAGACTATCAGGATACCCAGGAAGCAACCTTTATAATTAAATAGACCAGACTTTCACATTAGATGTTCACTCTGACTTACAAGGCCCTAAATGACTTGGGCCCCAAATATCTAAAGGAACACCTTCTCCCATACTGACCTGCCCGTGCCTTAAGATCTGGAGGCATAGCCCTCCTGGTTGTCCCACCACCCACAGCAGTGAAACAGGTGGGCATCCGGGAAAGGGCCTTATCGGTAATGGACCCTTGTTTATGGAATAGTCTCCCCCTTGAGGTTCGTCAGGTGCCTTCTCTGTATATTTTCAGGAAGGTGGTAAAGACACACCTCTTTGCCCTGGCCTTTGGCTGATGTGGTTATACTTTGCCCCCATTGCAGATAATACTGTTTTAATATATAGGATGATGTTTTAATTATGCTGAATTTTTTGTAATTGTTGGTTTTTAAAGGTTGTTACCCACTCTGAGACCTTCAGGTATAGGGCGGGATAGAAATATAAACAATAAACAAACAAACAAACATTCTCAGTAATATTAAAAAAATTAATTTATATACTGCCTGTTGTCAACAACCTTTAGGCAATATACAAGATGGAGGATTCAGAGTATCCGAAGGAAGTCAGCTTTCTTTTAAACTTCTCAGTGGGATGTTGTGAAGATTTCTTTCTAAATACATTTCAGCTGTAATCAGACACAGCAAAAAAGCACCTCTGAGATGGCTTAGAGAAGGCCTCAAGGTGGGATTGTTCCCACACCAATCTGCCCTTCCTTGCTCTCATGTACATTCTGTGCTAGAAAAAGAGGACCAGAAAAGGCATGGGAACATGAGGGCTACACACACACTCTCTGAGGTGACTCTCAGGCACTCCTTTTCTTATATCTGAATAAAGGCTTCATCTTCTTTGAAGATTTCCAACAACAAAATTCCTTACCTGGATTTATTCTTTTAATTTGACTTCCCCTCCCCATTTCACTTGCCCGTATTTTACACATTTCACACAGTACAATTTAATCTCCATCCAGATAGCCAAAAAGAAACTGAATTCTGTTGTATAACAAGTTTCCGCCTGTTTTAAAAATGGTTGCAAAATTTTTAAAAATCAGCCTAATATTTTGTCCTCCTTCCCATTGCTAGAGGTGAGTCATTCAGCAAATTAACTTGTGCAGAACTCATTAACCCTTTGTTAACCTGAAAACAGTAATTAGGAGGAAAATATTGAAATTCTGTGTAGAAAACATACAACTGCCAAAAGGGGCCACTGCTGAGATAATTGCCCTGTAGAACCCCCAGGTTGGAAAAGACATAAGCACTGGGTTCAAATTTGATTTTTTTTAAAAGCTAATTAGGTGCATCACCCCTGGACAAACCTAGATCTGTGAAATAAAGAATAGGTAGCTTGCAAAGGGGTGCAGCATCTAGTCCAGCATCCTGTCTCACACAGTGGCCCACAATTATAAAGCTGATTCTTGCAGGATTTTCTCTGTGTATGTGTCCCTGACAGTGTCATAAATTTATAGAATTGTAGGATTAAAGACCACAGAATAATCAGCTTTCCAGACATCTCAGCTACAAATCTACCCCTCAAATATGAGTGAAGGTTAAATGAATTTGAGAGTACCTGGGCCTCTTGCTCTCTCTTCAGCTTGATAACTGCAGCCATGGTACCACCTTTTCCTCCAAGCAGTGCTTGGAACATCTTAGGTGGCTCTATTTTCTGAGTGAGGAGGGAAAAGCCCTTTGCAGTTTGTGGAGGTCCAACAGGCTTGCCTGTCTTCTTCATAAGTGCTCTGAGTCATGGGAAAATGCAAATAAAAAGAACATGAAAGTTAAAAACTCTTAAGAGGCTCCTTCTGTTTTTGTCAGTTTTGCTGATCTTGATTTGCTGACCTCACAACAAAATTTCAGCAAAATAATTCTACAGTGTTGTGTTCAACCTTTCTCGATTACAGCGGGATTTATTGCTACACCACCACCATCATTATTGGTATCAGTTTAAGGAGACACCACAATTCACATATGTTTAGGTATCTTGTGCTTCTGCCCACCTTGGAGGGCACAGCTGAAATTGGAGCTAGAGAAGGAGGAAATAGAAATAGCTGGTTGTACATGCCATTGAGAATCCGCTGTCAGTATCTTAATGGCCAACATAAGCACACAGCATGTGCTGAACAATATATAAACTGTGAAGTCCAATGTGAAAGCCATCTCTTAGTTCATTAATGAAGCAAAGCACCACAGGATATTTGTCTGTGCAGATGTCCAAGTCCAGATTTAAAGCAGAATTTAAAAGAAGAGGAATGACCACTAGTCATTCATATTTAATGATGCAGGTCAGTACACATGAGTACCCCCCCCAAAAGGGGGGAATTGGAGACAGAAAGTCATGTTCATTGGCAAGCTGCACTACATTACAAATGTGCCCCCACAGTACAGGTTAATTAAAATGCAGGTTATGTACCTTTCATCTTTCCATCTACTAAAGCCAATACGCAGGGGTCAATTTAATCAAACTATGACAAATGTGTGTTTTCTGCAGTAAATGAAGGGGACAAAATACCGAATTTTACCAAGATGCTGCTTTAATATGGTTGCATGTGGACTGGCCCTATATAATTTCCCTTATGTTTCTACAATACCGAATTATGTCCCAAAACATTTGCATTGGGATGGCTGAGAGTGTAATTCCATATACAATTGTATAACCATGTAGCAGTTTTTGGCATGTAGACCTTTGTAATGACTACCACTACAATTTTGCATCGCCAGCAACTTTTTTAGAGTGAGCAAGATTCTATGAAATTAAGGAAATGCCACTGTATTTCTGTAAATGACTTAGCACTTTGTGGGACAGAAGCAGCTAAGTCATTTCCTGAACCAAAGCTTGGAAGCATCTTTGTCATACAGCTTTAGATGGTCTGCTAACTAGTGGTCAACTGAAATCACTTTCTTCTCATCCTAGTATATGTGCTGACATACGTATGTGTTCCTAATCTCTCAGGTTGTGTGTTTGTGTGTGTGTATTTGATTGCTTCTTTGATATACTACCCAGGACAGAATTGCCCATATACACAAACTAAGGGACTAGTGGGACAGCCAAGGGACCCTTCTTACCATTCCTTGGGCAGATAGCTGTGAAGCACTAAAAAGTGGACCACAGCTATACTGATTCATTGGAATAATACAATTCATTGCAGTTTCAAAGTATTGTTGAGAAATGTTTGTCTGGTCTGTTAGCCACACATCATCTCACCTTCATTCCTAATACAACTAACCTAGCATGACGGAGTACATCAAGTATTAAACTAGTCCTTGGTTCAATCTGCACTAGGCCATGGAAGCCCATTGAGTATTAGGGCCATGCACAATTTTCCCCCATTCACTCTGCATTGAAACAAATGGGACAGAACTTAGCACTTAGGCAAGTGGAGCCACGAGGGCCCTGATCACACA
Organism: Aspidoscelis tigris stejnegeri; assembly: GCA_023333525.1. Lineage (NCBI taxonomy): Eukaryota > Metazoa > Chordata > Lepidosauria > Squamata > Teiidae > Aspidoscelis > Aspidoscelis tigris. The sequence goes on along the minus strand of JALMGA010000004.1, from coordinate 32,611,543 downwards.
AGTACTTCAGGTCATCTTCAGGTAGTGTTACTCATATTATTTTAATTCATTTTCCAAGCTGCCCTACCCCTGTTAGATCATCTTAACTGTAGTCCTCATTTTTACAGGACTGACAAGGACTCAGGCCATCTTTGCTTCCTCAAGGGTAAGCAGGGGGACAGGCTAAAGGAGGCTGAACTGTGCTGTGGTGGGTGAGGTCCAGTCTTTCCTTTAGCCAGCCAGCACATGTGGAGTTTGTGTGGCACCTCCCCTTCTCTCTTCAGTTTATGTGTATGATTTCTCTATCTAGCATTTTAACGCAAATTTATTATTATTATTATTTTAAAAATTAATCACATGGAGAAGAAAAGCACATAAAAAGTAAGGGGTGTGTGGAGATGAGGGAGTAGGTTTAAAAAGGAACTGCAAACACACACCCTTACCTCCCTTGAGTGACAGAACAGTATCCAATCAGAAAAGAGATAGATTTGACGCAGAAAAAGGGAGTGGAGAGTCAAGAGGGGGTTCAGATCAATCATGGAGAAAAGTGTGACCTATGGTGAGGACGGCCTGAGAATGACCCATAATGATCTAGGTGTGGCTCTTGTACAACTTCAGTTCAAATTAATGAATATGCCATCCTGTCTTAGACTTGTGTGACCAGGGTCTTTGAATGTGCTAGGCTTCTAATTCACTGCAAATTCACTTAGAATCCCTGCTGCAATCAGTTGTGCCTCTGAATCCACCCCAAAGCTTCAAACAAAGACACAAAAGCTTTCACTTTGCACACAAAGGTCATTCTCTGAATATAGCCAATATTCAGTTTGAATGTGAATTTTCAAGCCTTAATGATTTGTATGGTGGCAAACATATTTTCGCCCATCCCTACTGACTAGCCTTAGGCCAATCACAATCTCTCAGCCAAATCTTTCTAACAAAATTCTTGTGGGGATAAAATGGATAAGAAAGAATAAAGTCCATTTCCTTGAGTAGTATTAATTGGCAAAATGGAACCAGCAGGGCTGTGGGGAAGGAGTGGAGTCTTATATTGATTGTAGCCTTATGTTGGATCTCATATACCATGTTTGGCCTGCTGCAGTGGCTCACACCTCCTCTACCACCCCACTGGTTCCAGAGGTTTTCCAGAAGAACAAATTAATATATATGCAAAATTAATGTGTGAGCCCAAGTACTTTTCTTTAAAAGAATTGGGTTGGAAGGATGAGAAATAGCAATAATACATCAAAGGTGGTCTTTGGCAAATCTATCAGCTAGAACTGATAGGTCTTTCAATATAAAATATCTGAAGGTACTGGATAGTTAATGAAGCCTGGCACTCCACAATTACATGGAAGGACTCACTTTCCTTTCTTCTTCAAGATTTTTTCAGAGTCAGGATAGTGCAGTAAGATTTCATTCAGACTCTTCTTGTCAAGAATAAAAAGGTTCGCAAATCCATGGGCCACCACATTTGCAGTCCGTCGATTTCCTCCACCTGCTGCTAATAAGCTGAAAAACATATTTCTCCATTATTCAGTTACTCTTGCCGTTAAAATGTTGCTCTTAGTATTTAAGGCTCTGTGAAAAGATTGTTCTTTGCCCACTTGCATGCTCGATTGCGTAAACATCAGGCAAAATGGGATATTAATATAAGGAAGTTTGAATGAAGTTAATAGTACCGTTCATTCTGTCATGTGCGTGGTTTGTGTAACCTAGTGAGGATTTTGTTGATTATTCTGTGGTCTTTAATGTTAAAATTCTTAGGTGAATGAGTGTTAAAATGGTCCAGATATTGCTGATAGTGTGTAGAGAAAGAAAGAAAATAAATGAAGACAACAGAGGAAACTTTTTTAAGGAGAAAAGATTGTCCTCAGAATAAATTCTCATTGTGGGATTTACTACATCTTAAATGGCAGACTTAGTTATTCAGTGTGCTAATGGCACCGCTGGATGAGGAAACTGACTTCATTGAAGAATACTGTTTCAAGTGAGGAATGGAAACTTATTATCTGCACTTAATAATTTAAGATAGGTGATGTACACTTTTTCTCCTTTATCCATACCTAGTTCGTTCCTGAAAGATGACCCCATAGAAAAAAAATCTTTATAATGAAAACAGTTTGTCCATTAATTTAAACAGGAGAAATTCTAAGTTTTTCCAAACCTGTTCCAAAATCGCCTTAGGTGCCCAATACTGTATGTTATGTAACATGATAAAATGGAATGAATAACAATGTTATCAATATCATATCCAAAATAAAGCAAAAGCTCCAGGCACTGTGTGGGCCTTTTCACACTATGACGATTGGGATGACCCGGAGACTCTTCAGCTTGGAGCATCCACATTCTGTGGAGCTGCTTCCATTCCAGAGTGGCTCCAAACATGTGTTTTCTCCCATTGTTGTTAGCTGTGGAACAGCAAAAACTGCTCCACAGCTATACTAGGAGTGCTTATGGGAGAAGGGTGGCTGTGCAGTTGTGCTCCATGCTGCCCAAATGCCATGACAATCGCCATTCACACATGGTCATTACTGCATTTGTGCTTACCTTACTGTAGGGTAAGATAAAGGCTGCATCCCCACTACAAGCTTAATCTAGTTTCTCTAAACCGAAATAATAAAACTGGATGCAAACGCGTATTTGCCTGTTCCCATTACTTTCAGCTTAATCGTGTTCGATCCGGATTCTGAGGATCCTACATGGCGTACGTGACTCAAGGGGGGACTCAAGTGGCTACTTTCTAAAAGCTGCTTTTCAGAGCTGCCCTGCCCTCTTCCTCCTGGTGTGAATGCGCCACCCATAATGGTCCCCTTCACCGAGCCTGGCTGGGTGGCTGCCGCTTGCCTGTATGGAGGAAAACTGGCAGTGGGCAGCCAGCGATTCTCCCCATTGCCCAGGGCACACAGCAGCAGTGGCAACTCAAGCAAGGGGGCTTTAAACATTCACACATCTCCAAAATCCTGCCCTGCTTTTCTTTCCCCTTTAAAGGTCAGAACTCCAAAGAGCTAGAATTGTGCAAAATTGCAACATTGTTATCAGGTGTGAAGTGCCTGGATTGCTACAGTGTAGTGGCTGCTGTGAAGGTTGGATTTTTACACTGAAATCACTGTCTTTGGAAGCAAGCTATTGGGAGAGGGAAACCCTAAACATGGATTCTCATCCCTTAAAACGGTAGGATCCCCACAGTAAAAAATGTAACACGTATCAAGCGCATGATCCGGAGTGAGACCTGTTGAAATGAGGGTTAACATTTACAACGCTTTGGGGCGATTTAACACGTGGAAAGCGTGTTAAGCCAAACTGACGTGGGGTCTGCGAGGATTGAAAACGGTTTGAAACCGAAATAAGCTTGTAAGGGGGATGCGGCCAAAGGTAGACTGGGGATGGGGAGACAGTGTTTGCAATGTGGACAATGGCCTCCATCCCTGATCTTAACCTCCCTTGGACACTGCCCCAGGAAGTTTAGTGTGAAAAAGCCCTGAAAATCTCTATAGGGAAGTATGGACAAAGGGGGATCAGTGCATTTGGAAATCCATAGGTGTAGTACTCTTGGAGTAATTTACTAAGATGACACAGGTTTGGTCTGCTCAATAAAACAGTAGTTTGTGCAAAGTCAAGGCACATTACCTGATCTCTCCAAATACAGCTCCTGCTCTCAGGGTGACCAGAACCTTTGTACCATCAGGACCTCCGAGTACTTGAACCTCACCCTGTTTAATAATGTACATTTCTCTACCAATTTCACCCTAGATATAAAATACAGAACAACAACAAGAAGAAACAATTTCTTTGGAACCCAATAAGCAGAATGGTATGTGCTAACTGTTATTTAAAGACTATAAATCAGACATCATAAATGCTTCTATGAATTTAATTTCTCATCTAATTCAGCCCTGAGGTTGAAAAGTAGTTTTAATCCTTGCTTCTGTCTTAGGTTTTGTTTGCTTCCAGGCCTATTGTGTACTAAAAGAATGTTCTCAATCCTCTGGACTATACTGCACCCCAGGGTCCCGCTACCTCCTCTTTTATAGCACAGTAGATTACTTTGATTGTGGTACATATATCAGGAGCTGAGACATTTCAGGCCTGTTTGTCCAGGTATAATTGGCTTCATTTGGATGCTAATCAGAACACAAATGAGCTGGTAAATATGCAGGAAGCAGCAGATGCTTTGGTTGGTTGATTATTCTTGATTTTCCCTTTGAAGTTATGCAAATGATCATTAGGAAAAAATAATTAAAATGCTGATTTACTTTTGCATGTGCAATGTTTTATTTGTTTGGATTGCTGTTGCTGTGCCTGTCTCAGACTGGAAGGAGGAAAGTGAAATGAAGTGATACTTTACCTTGAGAAATGATATACATTGAAAAGGAGCTTTTTCTCTAAGAGTGATGGTGGCATAATTAATAGAGACCGAGACTCCTCATCTGCCATCTTCCCCACCCTGGTTTGAACTGTTATGGGCTGCTAGGTTTGGTTTTTTAATAACTTCAACACAATGTCGAACCATCTAGTGATGCTACATGTAGTTAGATGGTTAATAACTAAAATAATGCTGGCCTTGTGGTGCCACATACCCCAAGGCTGCATCCCCACTGGGCAATTTAATTTGGATTTAAATCAGGGTTTTTTCACCAGCAATGAAGTCGGGTTTTTTGTAATGCAGACTTATAATGAGGACTCACTCTTCATTCTTTAGTGTCCGGCAGGGGAGAAACCCCTGGCAGCACTTTTTGTTCCCTGTTTATTCCCACCCCCATCAATCTTGTATATACTTTTCCCCCCACTACCCTCCCTCCCACTGCTAGCAGCTGCCTCCTGCTGATCTCTAAGCCTTCTTCCCATTTGCTTCCCCTAAGGCAGAATCCATCCCACTCACCCCCATTATTTTAAAAACTGATTTAAAGGGAAAATGTGCGAAAGGAAGTGATTCCCCCCCCTTTCTCTCTCTCACACACAGTTATCTGAAGAGAAGGGAGGGGGATGGGAGGAGAATTCTCTCTTTCTCTTTAATCTTTTGCTGGCTGCAATCTTCTGAAGAAGCGGTACAGCGGCAATTTAAAGAGGAAGTAACAGTTTGTGGAGCTGATGACTGGATTCCGCTCTCACAAGGAAGATCAGGCTTTTACAGAGTTTCGTGCAGGATCGCTATAGCAGATCAGAGCAAAGAGGCAAAAAGGCATGGATCAGGAAGGGAGGGAGGGAGGAAAGGAGCAGGCAGACTTTCATGATAGCTGTAAAATCTGTAAATTCACAGCCGGATACATCTGAACTTCTGTTACAACTTCTGTTCGTTCTTCCCCTCCATTCCCTCCCCTTTCAGACAGTGGAGGATTCCTTTAGCTGATAATCATGCCTTCTCATTGGCTGAAGGAAACTGAGAAGAAGCCCCTAAAAAAACTTCATGTGTTCCCATTGACAAATAACAAGGATTATTTGTAAATCCCGCAGCAGGAGTTCTTTTGATTCGAATACAGATAATCTGTGTTTTGGGACATTGAATCCCTAGAAACTGCAGATTCATCTGAACCTGTGGGAATTGCCAGCCTTGAAAACAAATTTAAAGCTCTTTTAAAGTTCAAGGGGAATGGATCCCAAGAGGCACAAATATTTACAGTGATTAAACTGTTAGGAGAACGCAGAATATTTTTGTGTCTGTCAGATTTTTCAGCTGTAAAAAGATGTTCAATCTAGTTTTGTTCCACTACTTATTTGCAGTTTTGCACCTGTCATATGTCACTTAATTTATAAAGTCTGATAACATATACCATATGTAACTCCCAATTAAATACTGCACTAATTTGAGTTTGTCTGGACAAACCTGAAGTATCTGACATTATTAGAACTGCTTTTTTCTTTTTCTTTTTTGCTGTGTAATTAATTCTTTACTATTCTGGTCCTTTGATAAATTCCTTCTTCTAATGTCCTAATTATACTAATAAAATAAATAATTAAGATCACCTTCTTGCAGACGAAGTCTCCAGGTAAATATACAATGGATTTCAATCTCAGCAACATGTCACATATCATTTGATTGTCACAACCCTGTTGTTAAAAAGAAAATTAAACAGGTATAATAAGAAATTCACAGAAGATGAATTCTGCTAACAGTTCCTAGAGATGTGCATGAACGAAAACTGTGTATTTCATTCACCACTGAACCCATTTGTCAAACACCCATTTTTCTGGTTTGACAGCAAAGCAGTTAAATCAAAGAACAGCAGTTTGTGTTCAATTTCCAAAAAGAAGAAAACAGTCAAATAGTTTGCATTCGGAAATGGGGGAACTGGTTTGGTTTGGTCAAATTTTTGGATATTCAAACAACTGAATGTTTAGTGTGATGCAAACATTCACAATCTATGTGGTTTACCATGAACTGTGAACCAACCAAGTACATCTCTAATAGCTTCTTCACATTAAGTGGCCGAAGTGCAAAGTCATGTAACAAAGTTCAGTATAAAAAGTTATGCAATATCAGGAACATCATGAAAGCATCCAAATACAATTAATTTTGGAAACTGCACAAAACATGATGTAATTATTTATTTGGCTTGAGTCATCCCCTTCATCTGAATGCCTCAGTGTAGCTTAGAAATTTAGACTTAGAAAGGATAAATAAGGTAATGCAGGTATCTACACAATTTTTACAGAATAGCCCTTAGGACTGTAGATAGCCCAGGCAGTTTGCACAAACTACACCCAAACGGTACTGAGAAATGACAGAAATGAGAGAAGGGAATGACTATGTTTGGATATGGAAAGGGCACCACTTCTTTCTCGCTCCTGTCTGGGCAGAAAAGGCTGCATTCATGAAATCTATATATATGCAAATACAAATGTTCTGACAGATTCATCTCTAAAATATGCCTTTCTACACAGATATTTGTGTTAGGGGACTTCATTGCAAAATGTGAAGATGAGTAAATTCTGAAGGAGCCTTGCACTTTGGCTCACTTATTGGTTCGAAAATTGCAAATGTAAATCTGACAATGGCTTTTCAGGAAGCCTTCATAACCTTGGCTAGACACAAGCCCTTTGAGGGAAGATCTGTGAATTATTTTCAGGTTGGGGAAAGGATAGCAGGCAATATGATCTCACTCCTGTGACACTATGGTAGAGCAATGCAAACAAAATGACTTGTGAAGCTAACACCTAGATTTCTTGGGAGAAGCGACAATGGCTCCTGTTCTGCAAGGGAACTGGATCCAGTCGATCACCTATTGCCCTTACCTCAAAGAGACTACATTGGCATGAGTATTGGTATTTAAAGCTTTATTTTAATCTGTAAAAACAGGTTTACAAAGATTTACTGTAAGACTTGCCAGCATGCGAGCAGAATGGATAAACACAGACTGTGCTCAATGGGAGTGACCCATCCTTGAATCGATAGGTCCCTCCCGGGAAGTAGGGGAAGTATTTCTTCACCCAACAGATCCCTGGTCAATAGAACTTACTACCAGAAGGGGTAGTGGCAGATGGAGCGCAGATGGGAGACATAAGCAACCGTGTGATACTAGTGTTGTGGGAGCATTTGCCTCTAGCCTTATAAAGCTCCTCTGATCACAGTCTCACTTCCTGCAGGACTTCAAAAAAATTAATTCCAATGAAAACTTCTTGTGTAATTAATGAACTGAGGACTGCGACCCAGAACCTTGTTTCAAGAATGTTATTAATGACTTGATATACTGATATATACAAGAAGGCAAATACTGATTTTGCTGACACTTTAAAGTGCTGCCACTTTTTCAAGGATCTTGCCCTCCTTTTTGAATTTGAAAGTCCAAACACAAAAGAAGTGAATGGAGCCTTAAGGAGTATTGTTGTGGCAGGCAATTGATCACACAGAGAAGTAGGAGACCCCATAAACTTTCTTGAAATAATTATGGCTTGTCAATAATTGTGCCTTGCCTGTACATATGCTTGTCTGCAAGATGAAATATGTATGGATTCATTCATTGGCACACAAAATAATTTATACATACAGAATAGAGATATTTTGAGCTTGAAACAAGAGTGAATCTGAAAATTACGTTCTGTTTTATTCTGGAATTCATTTCAGCCATTTCCCCTCTCGCTTTGCCTTTTGCTACTGCTATGTAGGGGGAATAGGTTTTTTTAAAAAATATATATTTTAGGTCACTCAACTGACCATTGCCTGTGAGGATTGTAGCACCCATCATGTCCTGCAATCCAATCCACTTCCCTGTCCCTGGAAACTGAACCTGGAACAGTGGAATGTTTCAAGATTCCTCATTGTTTACTGTGGTTGGAAATTCAAAACACTGTGAGTTTTGATCCATTGAAACCCTGTGATGCAAAGGGACCTGGATTCAGCTTCAGCTTATTGACCCCCATCCACTCTTCTGGCCACCTGTCTACTTTCTCCAGCACATATCTAATCTATTTTGTCAGCCTAAGCCAAGATACAACTACAGCCTGGCTAGGAGAAAGACTGGAACTTGCAGGGAGCTGGAAATGGCATCTTGATATCTTCCCTTATTTTTTCTAGAACATGAATAAGCATTTGCAGGTCTCTCGTATGACAAAGGATATGACTTCATGTAACTCAAGGAGCTGGATTGCACTTGCTGTGTTTTCCTTATATGTGTACCAGTAGGGATAGGGAGGAAAATGATTTTAGTTCACTTTAAAATGTGAACACGTAAAATTCATAATTTTCAAACCAATATGTGAATTGCAAATTAGGTGTTCTTAGAAAACGTTTTTCTAATAGAAAGCCACACTTCTCTGAATGTTATGATAATGGCTGCATCCAGACTTGCTTCAAAGTTACACAGTTTCCTTTAGCGCACAACAGCGGCGTAGCATTAGGTCAAAGTAAAAAGATGCATTTTCCTTGACATGCTGCACCTCTATTGCGGGCAATGGCACATCTCAAGTGACAGATGGGAAGCCATGTTGAAGGAACAGCACAGCTTCTGGTTGGCCTGTCAGACAGACTAGAAGTGGCGGTGCCACCCCGGCATGGTTTCCAACTGTCGTGTCTGTCAAGCGGGAAGCGGCAATGGTGGGATGGCACAGTAACGGGCAAGTCTGGAAGCACCTGATGTTATCTGAAACAATGGCACATTTTAGAAGTTATTTACAAAAATTGTTCACTGGGAAAAACTCATAATAAAATTATTAGGGTATAGCACCCAGGAAAAGTGTTTGTTTTCAGAAAAGTGTAGACAAAAGGAGAATTGGTTTAAAAAGAAACTGATGTGTAAATGGGAAGGAGCAAGGTTTCATGTAATAATACAAAGAACTTGTGAGAAATTTGAGAGATCTGGTTATCCTAAGGTTTGCTCCTTATCTGATCAGTGATATTAAAATAAAAGTACAACATCTAGCCACTTCCAGGTACCAGATTATATAAAAAATTGCTTACTTTGAACAAGTCAACCTTACTGACAATCGCAAAATTCACATCGATCGCAATGGCTAATTGCATTTTTCCTGGCATCTGCTCCAGTAATTCAGATTCATCTGAAAGACAGGTTTATTTATTTCATTTCATTTGTATCCACCCTTCACCTGAAGAATCTGGAGTGGACGATAGCACTCAATAAAAAAATTAATCAAACAGAAAAAAATAGATTAAAATATAACCCTTCTCTTTTCGAGTTGATGTTAGACTGAAAGACATCTATGAACAATTAAAAATAAATTGATAAAAACAATCAAATTTAAGTAGTCTAGCTGATCCTTTTAAAATGAAATTATAGGTAGTAAAAACTGACAATTTACAGTCCATTTCTTTAGAAACAAAATCAAAGCCAAAGAAGAAAAGTATTACCCAGCATTCCTTGTGAATCCCATGTATACTCATACCAAGTTCGAACACGATTCTGGACAATTCTTGGAATTGTATAAGTGTTCATGTAGGATACTGTATTATCCATACAGGAACGATAGTAGTTTTGTCCTGCAGTTGCTGCTCCAATGACGTCTCGCATCTGCAGATATGAACGATTATATCATAGGATGCTTTTATTGGCTCAGTATTGATATTTTGAAGTCAGTATAGATTGAAGCTGTGTTTACATGCAGCTAAGAGAGCAACCTCTGGTTCCTAGAGTTCTGGAAGGGCAAGAAGCCATGATTCAGTGGCATCCAGCTCCCACTCCCCAAGCCACCATGTGCATTAGCATGTGGTATGCAAATACCAGCCCAAAGATATCCATATAACCAGAATTCTAGCCATCCCATTGATCTGTCATTAATGTTCTCGTTAAAAATTTGTTTCCATGGCTAGAGTTTAATTAAAGAAGCTGATAAAAGATGCTAAAGAGACACAGCTATCTAGGCAAACATTGTGTGCCTTCCTTCCCAGCTGTAAAAATTGCCACATGGCTGCCAACAAACTGCCCCATTGGTGGCTTATTCAGGGGCAAACTAAACAGAGCACAGAAAGCCGTCTTACAGGAAGTTGAATTATTTATTCATCTAGGTATAATGATGATGATAAAAATAATAGTAATAACATCTGCTCTTCTTAAAAATACCAGGGACTAAACCTGGAACAAACGAGCTATAACTTCTCAAGGATATTTAGGCAGAATGAGTTAATTCCCATGAGATAACTCAATATGAAAATGAGCTTCACACCATGCAGTAATGCTAAGCCATAGTTTTAAGGTTCATCTTTTGGGCCAATACGTCATTTTCCCCATTGTATGTTCTGCTTAATGATTTCTTTTGTGGCTTGTGACGTTACATTCAAACCAAGGTAAGCCAGGTGTTATATTGCTGTAGAATTATGTTTTTCTAGATAAGTACAAATAATTACGTAAAAGCTTGGATGTAATATCAACATCAGTAGCCTGTGAATTGTGACTGTAGGGTGGTGGTGGAGGGAAAAACCTCTAAGGGACATCCTTGCCTTGACCTCCTGAACTGAGCTATTGGATTCTAAATGAGTTAAAGGGATGATAAAAGTTGACCAGTTTGAAATACTTCTCTGCAGATTATCTACCACTGAGCTGTGGTGCTTTTTGTATTAGATGCCCCAAGCTAACATTCCTAAATCCCATATAAACTGAATTCAGATTTGCTGTTCATACCTCCAAAATGATGGCATAACTTATATCAATATTGTTGATAATTCTATACTGTGTTTCTCCAGATAGGCATAAGCTTTGAAAAAAGCTGTGTTTGGATCTAATCTTTTGTGCTTTGACTTGGTTCTCCAGTCACTGAGAACAAAATTATTTTATTAAGGCAGGATTTATTTTTTGGGGGGTTCATCCAGACATCAGTTTAAACAACTGTATTATAGTACAGGCAGTAATTTAAACTTAAGGAGTGATTTAGCAAATAATGTATTTGCTTACCTGTCCGATCAAGCTGGAGAATACAAATACTCCTGAGAAAAAATTCAGAAGCTGAAAGATTATTTCAAACATGGTTACTGGTTCTGGAAGTCCACCAATTGTAATTAAAGTACGAACTGCCCAATAGTAACATCTTAAATACCTGTAGAGAAAAAAACAGTTATCAATATCATCTTTTTTAGTGCTTTTTTCAACAGAAACACTGTTTGGATGGGTATGTGCACCGTGGAGAACAATCTTGCAAAAAAAGGATACTCTCCCTTCCCTCATTTTATTCCCACAACAAGTCTATGAAGTAGGTTAGGCTGGCCCTAGGTTTAACTAATCTTGGGCCTTTTCGCACTTCTGCCCGTAGTTGACAAGGGGTGTTTCCTCACTAGTTGTGGAAACCAGTTTAACTCCTTGTAAGACAGATTAAAAACACTTACCTTGAGTAGCTTCTGCACTGCAGACTGGACTGGAGACACTTTGCGGAGGTCACTTCTGCATTTTGGTGTGCAAGATCCTTCTTAAAACGGGTCTTGCTGCTGAAATCTGGATTAAAATGAAGACCTGAAAAATCAGGTCTTCAATCTGTCACTTTGCCTGGATGTGTGCAGAACCAGGACGCTTCCGCACATGGCCAGGTGAAGGGATGGATGTCCCGGTGGCTGCCATGTTGGGAGGGGCAGAAACAGGATGGCCTGCTTTGGAAGTCCCTCCCTCATGCACCATGCACTGCTGGAAACACATGGTGACTGGCAGCTCACTGCTCCAGTCCCCACGTCTCTGGAGGTGGCATCGGTCGTGCAGGAGGCTGGTTGCCCCTTCACACAGCACCCACGCAGCACCTAGGTGATCCGGCCACCCAATCTAGCCTCCCCGCTTATGTGCAGACACGAGAGGGCCCTTCGGATCTGTCCGAAATAGAGAAGGATCCTCAGGAGGCCAGATCACCAGGAAACGGATTTTGTTAAATCTGTTTTCCGGTGGCAAATGTGGAAGCACCCAAGTAGGCAATATCTAGGCAAAAGCATCTGCACTTAGAGGAGGCTGTTACAGCCTCCGAGCTCCCCCTGCCTTCCCAGAAGTTGCCTAATTATCAACTAGTTGTGGAGCATGAAATTATGCTACACAAACTACCTAACCTTCCCCAGTCACTTACCTGTCACACCTCTCGCTGGACAGGGAGGTCAATGGAGCTGCTGTGCAAGCGTGCTGGCAGTTCTGCTGACCTCCTGACATGACTGCACAGAGCGTCATCGTCATCATGGTGAAGGCATTAAAGCATGAGCAGTTGTGAAGGGCGCTGCACTCAAGATGGCAGCGCCCTAAAGAGGACCAACTGGTGATCAAACAGGAGGTAAATGTTTGACTGTGGGGCAGGGTAGGCTAACGTTGACTAGCACTCCCAAGTGCAAGTGCTAGTCAGAGTTAGTTGATTGCATTCCTTTCCAGTCCAGTGGATGAGAAGGGAAGTGTAACATTGCCCCTTGTTTCAGGTCTGATTCCAACATTCTAGTCACTTATGCTGAAAAGAAGGGAGTGCAAACTATAATCCTCCTCTTGTCCCTCTACTCACTAATAGTCTCCTAGTTTTGTTTCTTTGTTTTAATAATTGATTTTGTGTTGCTGGCAGGACAGGATATAAATTGAAATAACAGGTTACTAAATATAGTAACTAATTTTGCTCTTCTAAGAATATAAGAACATAAAAAATGACCTACAGGATTATACCAGTGGCCCATCCATTTTAGCAATCAGCTTTGAGAGGCCAACCAAGCTGCAAGAGAAACCCACCAGCAACACATAAACACAGAGCTTGCCCTGACTGCAGTCTCCCAGAAGTTAGCTGTTGAATGCATACCACCTCCAGGCTTCATCTGGGCTTATAGCCTTGACTTCCATGAATTGGTCCAAACCCTTTTTGAAACTATCCAAGCTTGTTGTGACTCACATGGTTGTGAATTCCAAAGTTTAACTATGTGTTGTGTTAACAAGTAATTCCTTTGTTTGTCCTGATTTGTCCAAGATTCAGCTTCATCAGGTGACCTCTGGTTCTAGTCTTTTGGGGGGATTACTCCTTATCAACCTTGTCCATACAATGCATGGAATGGTGTAATGATCCATTACCAAGCCCAATTCAAGGTGTTAACTTTGACTTATAAGGCCCTAAATGACTTGAGTCCCAAATATCTGAAGGAATGCCTACTCCCCTATTGATCTGTCCATGCCTTAAGATTTGGAGGGGAGACCTTCCTGGTTGGACCACCACCCTCAGCAGCAAAAGGGGTGGGCACCTGGGAGAGGGCCTTCACAGTGATGGCCCCTAGGCTATGGAATAGCCTCCCCCTTGAGGTGCATCTATCACCTTCACTGTACATGTTTAGAATGGCAGTGAAGACACTTTGCTCTGGCCTTTGGTTAAATGGGGATACATTTTCCCTTTCCACTTTCAGACACTGTTATTTTAATATATACTGTTTTTGTTTTAATATGTTTGATTTTAAATGTTGTTACCTGCCCTGAGACCTCCAGATATAAGGTGGGATAAAATTCAAATAAATAAAATAAAATAATAAAATAAAATAAAATAAAATAAAATAAATGTCTGCATGAGAAGGGCTACAAAACATTCAATAGCAAGAGTTCTTGAAGAAACCTGGAGGACCAGTCAAAAGGATGTAGATTTTCATCCTGTGCATTTGGACTTCTGGGAACACTATGAATTTTTAAGTTAGTGTTATATTGGCTTTTGAATTCATTTCTGCAGCATGGATCCTCTTTACTCTGGAAGAGGGACTACCAGGTAACACACTAAAGGTTGCTAAACCAGAACTCCCATTATCCCCAAGCTTGGAGTAAAAGGTACTGTGGTTCAGTCTGATCCGCAGGGTGTAAATTAGCCATTACACATGCTGTGCTAATTACCTATAAAGGGTTTATCATTACAATGCTGCTTTCTTCCCTGCATTTATTTTTCACAAATGAAGTTTGAAAAAAGCTTTTGGGCTTTGCAGAACACTATCTTATTCTTCCTCTATAAATATTTGAATTTATATGCATCATTTTCCCAGTATTATGTCTCTAGAAATCAGGAGCAGTAAGCCATGAAGTAAAGCTGTAAAGTTATTTCTGTACAAACAGAGCAAATGCGTGACTTGTCAATTTCTATTCTGTATTATAATGGAAAGTGTGTTTGGGCCTCTGGCAGTCATTGCTTCAGATTTTGTCCCTTAAAATATGTCAAACATATAAAACTCTTCAAGAACACATGAAGAGGGATTATTGATCACTCTATTGAATTCCAAAGGAAATATTCTCTTTCTGAAAAGTTCATTCTCAAGACAGCAGCAGATTTGCTACGTGTCTCTCATCTTAATAGTCAGGAAATGTCAAGTGTTCAGTCTGACTTTCTAGTAAAGGCAATGTCAAAAGTGTCAGTACGTAACATCCACAAAGTTCTTATTTACTAGAAAATTGGACAGGCTGTTTCAGGGCAGGCAAGTTCAGCATACAGACAGAAATGTTTCAGCCTATACTGGAAAAAAATTAGCAAGTCACCATCAGAGATAGAGGAGTCTTTAAAATTCTATTTTGTTTTCAGTTCAGCAGACATCATTTCTCCCACTAATTTATCTCTTCACCAGGTTTATCTACCTCTTTCTTACTCACTTTATTAGCATCTTCAAATTCATCCCTCAGCTGCCATCTAAGTCATTAATTTTCTGCAAGAGAAGGAGAGAAGATGGGGGAAAGAACCCTTTCTGCACAGGTAGCTTGCTAGTTGGTGGTGTTTTGGCCAAGTGCCCACAAGCAGCATGATTCAGGCACTACTTCTAGGTGCCAAGTGAAATGGTGCCATGTTTGGTATACTGGACCATCGCCCTCATGCTGTCTACATGGAGGTAATGGCCTGGGATACCAGGGTAGAATGCTTTGTGAACTGCTTGAAAGCAATCCACATTTGGAGAAGAATACAGGACCCTTTTCATGTCCTATCCCACTCTTATACCTCATGATGTGTATTGGGAGGTATGACTTCCCAGTAGACCATTCTGTAGTGTGGATGATGAATTCTATGGGTCATAGTGGCCTAGTCTATGGGCCCAGTTCACATCTATGCTGCCACAAGGCTCCTTTACTATAAATCCTTTTTTCCCTTTTGTGACATGGTTTTCACATTGTAAACCGAAGGACAAGGACTCACTTAGCATTACCTTTAATAAGCTGCCTAGAGAGCCTTTTATAGGCTTGAGGGCAGAACAGAAATGCAATGAATGTTAAAACTAAAACAGCAATTTTGTAGCCCCACAGGATGATTAGTATAGATATTTATTTTATTTATTTCCAAATATTTATACCCCACCTTCACCCAAAGGTTTCAGGGCTGTTCACAATATTAAATGAAATAATAAATATCAATAAAACATAATTAAAATGCAAACTCCTACTCTTGCTGGACAAATTAGGGAGCTAAACCTCAAAGTTTGGGTAAAAAGGTGCATATTAACCAGACACCAAAAGCTATATAATGTTGACATCTGACGTACTTCACCTGGAAACTGTTCCAAAGACTGAGGTAGGGATGTGTCCAAATGGGTTTTTTTGTATTTGATTTGTATTGAATCAAATGCAAGAAAATTCTTATTAATTCAAATAGATCCCCTTCGAATGTGATAGGATTTGTATTCAATATGAATGTTCAATCCCATCTGAATCCCATATGAATGTGTACAAATAGTATACAAATCCCATATGAACCTTCATACGAATATATCAAAACATTCTATTTGAATTTGAATGTCAGTCTTCAAATGTGCAAACATTCTGTTTGAATTCAAATGTCCAAATTTGGCCAAATTCGTATACTTTTCTAATGTTACAATATTCATGCACATCCCTAGTCTGGGGTCCACCATAGAAGAAGCCTTCACATAAGTTCCCATCATTCTAACTTTTCAAAGATAACAGAACAAGAAGGGACTTTTCCTGAGATTTGAGAGATATATTTTGGGACAATAATTATTTAGAGCTTTATACGTAAAGTGTCAACACTCTGAATGGAGCTTGGTAGCAGATAGCTAACAATCCAGATCTTTCAAAAATGGCATGATGTACAACTGTCCAGAGATTCCTGTCAGTAATCAAGTGACTGTATTCTTCACTGAACTAGCTTTGTGGTGTGAATACCCTTGAGAGATACAAACAGAAATCTTCAAAACATCAGTCCTTAACTTCTTGGTCACTCTTCTTCTTGGTCACTGTGGCACTTCTATGCTACAATAGGATGGCTAATATGTGGCTTATCAGATGTTTCTAAACTACAGCTTCCATTCTTCCTTGCCACTGATTATATTGTGGATGGAAACTAGTTCAGAAACTTATAGAGAGCACATTTTAGCCATTCCTGTCCTACCTTGATGAATATACAGAATAGTAACCTCACTGTTTAGATAGAAGTAATGTGCCTTAGCAGTGGATACCATTCAGGTAACATTCATCTGAACATAAGTATAATCATCCACATGGGCAAACTACAGTACTTCCTAGGAAAGTACATAGGTGTGCAGAATGAATGACTAACAAAGCTGTTGAAGGATACCTACAGTCTCACTGATAACTGAGAGAAAGGTGGACAGGGAAGGTGGACTGTGACCTATTTTTAATCATCTGAAAAAGATTCTATTGAACAATGGAGCAGAACCTGGTTAAAACAGTTGAACTCAAGGCCCCCAAACAACTATTGTTTGGCTTCCCTCACCCTACAGTGCTGCATTACAAGACATGGATGTCATTAGTTCCTCCAGATTGCATCTAGTTTCTGGAGGGAACTCCCCCAAATTGTATCACTGATATTGAAAGGGTTTGGTTAGGAATTTTATTATAGAATCATAGAGCTGTAAGGGACCTCAGAAGCCTTCAAGTCCAACCCTGTGCTCAATACAGGAATCACTAGACCATAACTGACAGATGGCTATCTGTCTTGGGGACTTCCAGTAAAACAGAACTAAATGTTCCTTAGAAGATGTGATATCCATACCTTTTACCATCTTTGAACTTGCTTCAATTTGTCATTGTTCTTTTTTAATCTAAGGTGATTAGAACTAGACATATTACTCCAAATGAGTCCCAACCAAGGGAAACTAGAGTGCTATTACTCACTGATCTGGACTCTGTGCTCCTCTTAATATATTCCAGATGGCATTTGTCTTCTCTGCAGCCACATCACACTGTTCTTGGATGTTTAGTTTGCGACCTACTGGTACATCCGTGTCCTTTCCTCTCATCCAGATAATTTACAAAAATGTTCAACAGAACAGGCCAGAGGACAGGGGCATCCCCGTTGAAACTACCTTGCAGGCAAATTGAAGCTATTTATGACTATCTTTTGGGTATGGTCATTAAGCCAGCTATGGATCCATTTAATTACTGTGTCATCAAACCCATATTTAACTATTTTATTAACAAGGCTATTACGAGAAACCGCTGAGGCCAAGATACACTATAGCCATGGCTTTTCCCTGATCAGCAAAACTAGTATCTTCAAAGGAGATAAGGGGCCTGTTTGCACTTAATTCAGTGGGATAGTGTAATAATGTCATCCCACTTCATGTGCTGGTGCAGTTCCTAACCAGAATATAAGCACATGCAATGCCAATGGCCCAGCCCAGCCCAGAGTGAGGATGCTGAGTTTTGGAGCTCAGTTTTTGTGGGAGTTGTCCACACCTGGTGCACAGCCTTGCTGGTGCCATGTAGATGCAGGTCTCAATTCTATATCTGTTTCTGAGCCCCGCTGAAACCAGTCAGATTTGCCTCTATGCAAAGCTAATCAGCACAGTTATATTCCTAAAGACTACTAGAAAGCAAGTCCCACTGAACTGAGTCTTGTGTTTTTTTAAACCAAAGGTTGCCAAACTACAGCCCACAAATGTTGCAAGTTCACAGGGAGCTTTTGGTCAAATCAAGACCTAATTTACCATCCTTCATGTATATCTGTGTGGTGTACCTATCATAGAAGCAGTAGCCCTGCAATATCTGACAGGTCACAATTTGAGTGCCTGTTTCTGAAGAAGAAGTTTTGAACTGACAGGTGCACAAAAGATGGGATAACAAAAAGATATATAGACCTACACATTGCTCTGGATTGAGGCTCCTGGTTAGTTCTAGCTGTCTGGGGTTGTGAAGGCAGGGACACAAAATAATTTTCATATTATTATATCCCAGTGTATTCTGCCTAATCTTGCGCTCCTTATTTCCTTTGTTCCATTCTTTTCTTCTGCTGAATTTATAGCTATTGACTTGGGGCCAGGACTTCTCAAAATGCCATTTCAAAAACCATCTGAAGCATTTTGAATGACCATGTTCCTCCTAATAGCTAAATGAAACAAATTTGGCCCTAGAGCAAGGTGAGCACTTATGCAGCCCATTCAGGCATCTACAGCTCCTCCTCCTCCAAAATCATATAGAGGCTTGGCAGGGGTGAAGGTAAAGCCCTAGCAGGCCCCAAAACATGATGGGACATCAGTCTGGTGGCAGGTGGCCTCACTTCCTCTAGGCTCCAAGAAGGGCAGATGGGGCAGCCATGAGCAAGAGACACAATTAAATGCTTACTTTGCTCTAGGCCAAAGCTGTGCTTAGATGGACCACTGAAAGCAATGGGCCTCTCTCAGGGTTAGTTATACCAAACCATCACATTTAACAGCTGTGCAACTTAATCTACAGCCACAAGCATGGTCAAATATCACTGTGCCATGTGTATTTTGGGCTGATTGCTTGCCAGCCCTGCCAATGATGGGTGTCAGATGGTTGCCCAATGTGGTCCAACCATGACAGAGAACTGTGATGCCCTACATTCTCTTCTTCCATGCCTTTCCACATCACTGTGACAGAATGCATAAAACTGACATACACTTGCATGGGACCCATGGGCCATGAGCACATATGTTTGACCATGACCCAAATGTGTTAAGTGTTTCCTCATGTGAAAAGGGTGTGACTGTATCAAATGCTGTGAATAGCATTTAAAATGCCATTTTGCACACCCCTACTTAGAATCTCTTCTCCAGCTGCTTCAGTCATTGGAAATGTTTTCTTTTTACTGTCTTTTCACCTATAGCCAATACTACATACAATGAAGCATGGAACTTGACCCTCTGAAGGTTCTTATATAAGCATTCATTCATTCATTCACTCACAATCTGAAGGTTATATAGCATAGTGTCTTACTCTTCTGAAACCTTCTGTGTAGCTGTTCTGCTATTCATGTAATGCTTCTTTTGTGAATGCCTAATCACAAAGTTTAATTTATGATCCTTGTATTTTCTAAATTTTTAATTAAGTTAGTGATTAGAGATTACTTGTAAACCCATAACTCCCCCCCAGCAATAAACTAATCACTCGCTACACCTGCCTTCCATCTTGTTCATTAGTGCTACTAATCAGCTCAGTGGAATGAAAGTTTAGCCATGCAAACACTTGTGAAAGTTTAACTTGTACTCACGATGGGGGGGGGGGGGGAGTACTTGCTGTGCTTGTGAAGCCGAAAGGTCTCTGGCTACTTTGACTGATGTTGTTGTTGTGTATCATTGAGATGGTTCCAACTCCTGGTTGACAATATGGGCACCTCCATGAGCACCTCTATGCAGTTGACTTGGCAAAGATAAAGATGTTGTTTGCCACTGCCTGCTACTAGGGAGAAGTTACAGCTGTTTTGGCTAAGGATTAACCACACCAAATAGCTATGTCCCCATGGCTATTTGGTGTGGTTCCGAGCACGGGATCAGCAAGGGTCGTCCCCATGTGTTTTGGATTTGGCACACGAAAAGTGTGCCAAATCCCCCCAAACCATGCCAGAAGGGTGCCAAATTTGATACCTGAAAAAAGAGGTCTCGGCATGGTTTGGGGGACTGGCACGCATTGCTCAGTGAGCCAGGAACACACATGGGGCTAACAGGGAGGAGATTTGCACTCACATCATTGGGAGGTGGTGGTGTGCTTGCTGTCCCTGCCCTCTGCCTTGAAGATCACAGCCGCTGACTTTTTA
The DNA here is from genome assembly GCA_023333525.1 of Aspidoscelis tigris stejnegeri. Classification (NCBI taxonomy): domain Eukaryota; kingdom Metazoa; phylum Chordata; class Lepidosauria; order Squamata; family Teiidae; genus Aspidoscelis; species Aspidoscelis tigris. The sequence continues at coordinate 32,591,203 of JALMGA010000004.1, read as the reverse complement.
AAATGCTGATTGCAAAGGCAGGCTGGAGAACGGCTTGGTTTTTAAATTTTCTACCGTTTCCACAGAAGTAATTCCAGCCCCATTTCAAGAATGCCAAGGCAGGCTGAATAATGGCTTGATTTTTGTTCCATGTGCAACCCCCATTTCCCTGATCGGCAAGGCAATCATAAATAAAGGCTTGATTTTAAAGTTGATGGGCGTTCTCATGGTCCCTGGAGTGGAGGTGCGCAAAACTGATCAAGTACCTACTGCTGCTAAACCTCGTAGGGGCTTTCGGTGTTTATTTTTTTTAAAAAGTTATTATGAATTAAGCTTTATTTTTTCTACTTGTTTCTGTGCCTCCCACCAGAGTCCTGGCTTTCAGTGCCGCTAAGGGAGAGGGGATATGCCACAGGGGTGGGCTGATGTCAATCTGGCTTCCATTGAGGAGTGAGGGGGGGTGGGAATAACAAGGAGATGCCTGAGATGCATTCCCGATCCTGCGCCTGACCCATGCGTGCCCAAACAGCACCCAAAGAAAAAAAAGGAATTTTGTATTGGTAGCAGAACAAAACCCAACACAAAAACAACTTACATGTTTCCTTTGCCATCATATACCCATTTAGTGCTGCCAAGTCCTTCATAGGTTGAAGCCCAATAATATATACATGCATTTACATGTAAGATAAACAATAGATATCCAGTAGTTCGGATAACTCTGTGGAAACGTTAAAAAAAAGTAAAAAATGAGATACAAACTTGCATGTTTGCTTTCTCTTGGGAAACCTTGATTTTTATCAGTAATGTCATTCTCATACAATCTGATTTCTTTTACAAAATAACAACAACTACAACTACAACAACATAAAAACAGCTCCCCATCTCCTAGTTTTCTCTTTTCTAAAGATCAAATAACCAAATAAAATACTCCGACATAAAAGATTGTGATTTAATGTGCAAGATGGCCTGAAGCTGTCCTTAATTTCAGGAATCACATCCCAAAATGCCCTTCCAATAAATGCTTTGTCCAACAATCTAAACTATCCTGTATTTCAATCTTCTAACCACTGAGACATTTTCTGTTCCTTAGTCCAGTTATATTGTCAGGGTGTTATCATGCTAGTTGACTGTTGGGGGTGGTACCCATACTTTCTATATCTGGTTTTCTGTTCCTAAGACTATTGCCTGTTACTGAGGGTAAGTGAGCAGGGTCAACACTTCTCATCTTCTCAAGTGAGCAGGGCATCTCTCTGGGGTGTTAGTGGAATGAATTACCTACCACGGCAGTCAAGTGGGGCTGGAAGGCAGTTCCTCTGCTTGGCATCACCTTCCCTCTGCCCAAGGTCAAGATGGATAGGATGTCCAGCAGCCATGCCAGTAGAACATCCACCCCAGATCCCATAGAGGCACACTCCTTGCCTTTTGCCCTATGGCTGTGGCTCTTGTCCTCTTCCTGCTTGGCTCTGCCTGGGTAAGACTGTGGTTAGGCAGGAGCCAATGCTGTCAGAGGGGTCATGGGAATGAGTGGGAGGGATACAAGCCCTTTACAGCCCTTTATATTTTATGCACCTGATTGTACTCTGAAAAATCAGAGGTGGATTTGCTGTTTGTGCAATTGCACAATTCTGCAAGATTGCAGGTGGAGGAGCCCTGAATATATTTTACTGTATAATTGTGCAAAACTGCAATGTGCAAAATAATGCTCTTCCAAAATGTGCTTCACATGCTACACTGTTAGGTGCCTTTGTGCACCAAACTGGATATCTGGAAGCAGTCAGATAGGGTAGACACTTCTGGCAAGGCACCTGCCCCCTCCCATGACATGTTTGGAGACATGGCCTGTGTCAGCTCTGAAATACTTCCACTTTATGGGCAGCAACTGAGGTTGCAAAAGAATCTTTCCTATCAAAAGACACCTAAAATAAGGAGGAAGTCAGTAGAAATATTTTGCTTTTAGGTATCTTGATTTAGGAAAGGTTCTTTTGCAACCGGAGGTAGTCGCCAATTTTTTTGGGCTTTTGGACACATTCTAAGTGATTGTTACAGAGAATGCACTCTGCTTCTACATGGTATAAGATGGGTGGGGATTTAGAAGCCTCGTGGACATAAGGAAAAACTATGAAGAGTATCATTGTGCATTCAGGCACCATGCTGGCAATCCCTACCATTGCAACATGTTATTACAGAGGACCCATAGTATTGTAGGTCTTTAAAGACTACTTTCCCCACTAGCCAGACATGCATCCCTCTCAGCCTTAGCTCACACACAGGGAGGCAAGAAGCAGTAATTAGAAGCAAGTGCCTTTCCCTGCTGCAGACAGTTGATTCAGAGCACACCTGCTCACAGATTGTTCTGGGCGACTGCACCCTTGTCCATTCAGGACTGCTCCCTGTGAGAGATGAATTCAGAAGTCGTTGCATCTCTTCTCTACTTTCTTCCCCCTGCATGAGTTTCAGCTCAAATGTAGCTGCCTACACTAAAGAAGGTGGATAACCTTTAAAAAGCTTATGTTTTTTTCCATCTGGATAATCCAGGTGAGCATTGAAGCTTAAGTAATGCAAGCGCAGGTGTAGCACATACCTGTAGATATATGCCTTGTCCATTATTGCCTCTAACCGGTCATTGAATTCGAAAAATGTGTTATGCTGAATGTAAATGAAGAAAGAAGATTTTTTTAAAAACAAACAAAAACTATTGATTTTTCAAAGCATGGTGATGTTAAAAGGTTGGTTTAAAAATTATCACGTTATAAAGCTGTCAACAAAATTCTGACATTTTTTATATAACTTCTGAGGACTAGGCTATGAATGATATTTTTCCATTTAGCAGATCAGTGATCTGGATGGATTATGATGGAGGTGGTATTTTACTCAGTCAACCAAAATTTCTTTTCCATAGACAAAAACCTTTTTAGGTTTGCTGCATTGATTCATCCAGTTCTAAGTTGATGGAAGAAGGAAAACAGCATACATTAATGACTTTTCTAAATTTTACACATGAAGGAGGGTTTGTTTAGCTCATTAATTGGAAATTAATTAACTTAAACTAACAAGGGTCCCAGAAGAAAACAGAATATGGAAAGTATGTTTCCAGAAACTGAACTGATTGCAAGAATTGCCTTACTTCAAAGTTTTTATCTATTTAACTAGGTTTTTTTTTTAAAGTAAACGTTATTGACTTCACATTGTACAGATGAGTAGCATGGTAGAATACATGTCTACTTGTTAGTTTGTGCTTCTGCATCATTATTAAAGCAGTAATATATAAAGCACATCAACTGCATACAAACATAAGTTGCTTATTCTGCTACATATTACACTATATTTGGAAATTCCACTATATTTGGAAATTCTGGAATAAAGCATATATAGCAGAATAAGTAACTGACATCTGGATGCAGCCTTCCTGTGTTTGGTAAGAATTAGACTAGGCCTGAGTTCAAACCCATAATGATGGAAGAGCCTGGCTGCAAAGCCCTATGTTCAACTACATAAACCATTTGATAGTGTAAAGAACATAAGTGACTATAGGAGGAGCCCTGCTGGATCAGGCCACAACTCATGTAGTCCATCATCCTGTCTCATACAGTGGCCCAAAAACAGGTTTTGTGCATTCTCAAGCAGAAGACAAAGGCAAACCTTCACCTGCCCTCAACTCCCTGCAAATGGACTTTAGAGGCATCCTGCCTGTCTCTCCAACCTAGAGGCAGTACCATGCATATTTCCTTGGAGAAAAGATTGGAACATAATAGCTTTAGCTATTAGTAATTAATAGCTTTAGCTAGATGGGGTATTCCACCATTCCAACAGTACAAAGGAGTATATATACAAAGAAATATTGTGAGTGCACAGTGTGATGTGTAGTTCTGGGTACTGATTAAAATAGAAGATAATAATCTCTTACCTTGAACATCTTGTTTGCTCGAAATATTGCTTGAAAGCCGAAGAGAACGTACAAGACATCAAATGGTATTACTGAAAATACATCAAGCTGTTGAAGAAACCGCTTCAGTTACAATCTTTAAATTAGTAATTGTATACTTGAATTTTCTTTATGAGTTTTAAGATTCAATATTTTCTAAACATAAAAAAAATTACATTGTAAGGAATCTGACTTCTCTGGTGATGTAGCTGTAAGTCACTGAGCTAACCATCCTGTTGATATTACCGTATATTATATTATATTTATTACATTACATTATATTATAATATTAAGTTATAATTTCTATTTTGTTCTATACTGGAAAGTCTCAGGGTGGGTCACAATGGGTGTTTTTCCACTGTCACTAGAAGTACCCATTAAGTACCCATTGATGGGTACAAAAATGCCATTTAGTACCCATTAATGGGTACTTAATGGGTACTTCTAATGACAGTGGAAAAACACCCAATAAAACCGTTATAATAAACTTAGTTGAAACAGTTACAGGGCCTACACTGGGAGGCCATGCTGTTTCCTCAGCCAAAGGCCAAGGTAAAAAGGTGCATCTACGCCGGTCATCTAAATACATATGAAGGGGCTGTCTGACGCATCGCAGAGGAGAGACTTTTCCATAGCATGGCAACTATGAACAAGGATTCCCTCTCACATGTCTGCACTCCCTTAAATATTGAAGGGGGTGGCATCACTAAGTGGGCCTCATTAAACCTCTAAACTAAAGTTCAATCGTTATTTATTTGAAATACAAATAAATTTCCAAAAAATACAATTTCAAGGCAGTTCATTAGAACCACTACTTATCCTCGCCTGGTTTTCCTCTTAAAGAAGATACAGGAACCATGGAAAATATATGATTGAATACATACATAAAATATATGTCCAAATGAGAAAACATGCACTAAGGGTTTAGCAATCATGGACAACAATATACACCTTACTTACCCGAAACTTTAATGAACTCCTGTAAAATTTCTTCATTTCTATTTTGTCTGACTACAAACAGGAGCAAGAAAACACACAGTTAAAAACAAAAACACACTTAAAACAAAATCAAAACTGTAAATAATCTGCTGACAACCATCTTACTCCTCTGCCACCTAACTCAAATCTTGCTGATTCAGCTAGTCCAGGAGCACCACAAAGTTTGGAAGAAAATATGAATATGTTTTATCAATTTACAAAGAATTGGTATAGCAAACTGTGCCAATATCAATACATAGTTTTAACCTAAGTAAATAATGTATTTAATATTCATATATGCACGATACTGTCATTGCCTGCTTTCACACCAACGTGCCTTTTCTCATCTCAAAGAGCAGGACTAGAGTGTCTTGGGACAGCGGTGTGTGGGCCAATACGCACTCCCGGGTTCTTTAAAGCTCATATTGTTTTTATTTTATTTTAAGTATTGATATACTTTGATTTTAAAATCTGAAGTTGTTTGCAATATAACTTAAGATAACCAATATTCTGTTTTTATCTGTTGTTTTAACGGTTGTTACCCACCCAGAGACCTTCAGGTATGGGACGGGATAGAAATGTAAATAATAAATAAATATAAAATTAAGACACAACGTTAAACTGTGATAAAAGCTAGCTGGGGTAAGGAGACATACATTTGGGGTACACAGTTAGAGCCCAAGTAAAGTAAATTGTAACTAAAACCCACGGAAAGCAGTGGACCTTAATTCAATATCAAATGATGCAATCCATTGGACTGTAATTTATAAGCCCGCTTTAAAACTTCTTTTATTTCTTTACTTTCTTCCACAGAACTCAAAGAGTACATAGGAGTGTCTCAGACAGTCTCTGATTAATGCTCCAAGGTGCTGTTCATACTGAAAACTGGAATTATTGTGATTCAGTCTCACAATTTGCAGTGACAATGAGGTAATATACAAGTTCATGATTTTTTCCCCTTAAAATTAAAAATATTGGTATAGCACGAGGGGAGAAAAATGATAATAATTTCAAAATGGATCTTTATTTGGGGTAGAGTTCTGGTATGTATTTGTTAAAGTACTGGTAACAGAATGTCCAGAACAACCAAATTGTTCATGGATAATTTTCAACACATTATTATTTATTCAAAAGTTATCAGAGTGGTTTATAAGATAAAAAATTGAGATTTTTTTAAAAAAACATTAAAAACACATTAAAACTGAGTGGACCAGGGAAGAAACAAACTTTCTCACAAAATAAAAAGGTACATCTTTAATTGGTGCATATAGGCTGTTAGTGTAGGTATCTGTTGGCCATTAGGAGGCAGGAATTCCAAATGGAAGGTGCTACCTTCAAGAAGGTCTGACCATGAACCACCATAAAGTGGCATTTTGTATTATGTATTTATAAACAGCTCTTTGAAAGTGGAATGAAGGTGTCCTCGTTAGCCTGAGAACTGTCAATGTTGCATCTATTAAGGATAATAGGATATTTATTTTTAAATTGCTCTGTGTGGGACCTAATGCTATTTTTGCCAGGGAAGTTCAGCAGACAACTCAAAAGACATATATCCTTCTATTTATATCATTTTGTATCACCTAGTGCATAATTCTTGAGTTTCCCAACTCATTTGGAAATAATCATGTTCATGGCTACAGCTGTCATCTTTCCTGAAAATGGAAAGGAACATTCTCTGTGTATGCCTTTTTGCTTGTAAATCCAAATTTCTCACAGCTATACCCACGAGCTTCCTTTATTACTGAGAATCCAATCTGTAAGGGGAACAGCATCTTTCAAAACGCCAAAACAGGGGAGGAGCTGACAGTATTGGAATAATGTTTCTCTGAGGATTCTGTTGTTGCTGCTGCTTTATAAATGGAAGATTGCTTTGGGCATTGCTGACATTCTTGGCATCAGACAAACAGTGCACTATTTTCCCCCATGAAGCCCAATCCTGGAGAAGAAAGGTATGTCCTGATTACACACACTGAGGCCATTTGCAAATTGGGCCACTGGTGCAAAGGTGCTCTATAATCTGAAACTCTCAGCTGTGCCAACAGATCTTAATTTTGCTCTCTCAGTTCATCACAGGTGTCTTTTTGGAACCATAGACGGCCTCCAGACAATGAGTGGCAACATCAAATCTTAACTGAATGTTGTCATTGCCTCCCTACATGACCCACCAGATATGCAGCATGTTTTAAACTTATTGGACATCTAGCAAGGCTTCTCTGATATAGGATTGGTAGCAAGCTCCCAGAGTTTGCTGCACGTCCACGCTTTAGCTTTCTTTTTCTTTTTTTATGCACTTGGCAAGTTTCCAAGTGCTATTGATTCAATGTCAGAGGAACCTTGTCAGAGGAAGAAGAAAATATGCTGGATCTCTTGTATGATTTTTATTATGAACTAAGCACCTGGTAGATTGTCAGAGCCCCACACCTGGTAGCAAGCAGACAAAAGAACAATTATCTGCCTAAAGAGCACATTGGAGACTGATTGAACTTCGTGGCTGGATACAGATTTGACCTAGAAACTCTCAGGCCCAAAACTGACTTACTATATGTTACTCTGGAGAGAGTCCCCACTAATCATGCCATCATATAATACTTCTTATCAAGTAATTGCCATGTGCCTTACTCCCCATTTGCCTTTACTTACTATTATATCTCCACCTCTCACAAATTGTACTCGAGGCTGAAATACCAGCAGATCACAGACGTAAATGATATCACATATGATGTCTATAATGATCCAATATATCATGTTGCTTGGTGTTTGAACTGGGAATACTAATCGCAGTGGGATGAACCAGCAATTCCAGTTATAAGCAACTGTAACCAAGAACAACCATCCTACATAGCGGCGATCTAGAAAAAAGAAAATATGTGCATTTTCCCTTAAATCTATTCTCTTTTTTTGAAGCTTTGCTTGCAAAAGATAAGCAGAGTATCCAAGGAATGCATTTTCCCCAAGCATAAAATCAATTATTCAAGGAAGACATCATGTTTAATTACAAACCAAGGATCTCTCCACCCACCGTTATGATCCATATATATTTATTGCTTGTTATCTCAAAGCAGTCTTCAAAAAAGGAACCAGTTCCAAGATTAATTTATAATCCTCTCACATGCATAAGAAAAGAGGTTATGATTGGCATAAAAAGGATGCTTATGACAAACAAATCTCTATAGGAGATTGTTTCATAAATTCAAATCTATGACACACTTCCCTTTGCCAAGAGGCTGACAATAATATGGATGGAGTAATCTGTGCTGCTTGCTGGATTGCTCCATCTGTGCTGGGGATCTGTGACAACTTGCCAGAAGTTGCCATAGGCTTCCCTGGAGTGATCCAGCTGTGGACTACTACAAGCCCAAGTGTGGTGTGCTGAGTGGGCTTGGCTCTACAACTATAGCTGTACATAGTATCCAGATCAACATGGCAACATCCAAGCATTACACAGATCTTGCCTTGGACGTTGCCTTGATGATCTGGACAGCCGAGTTGGTCATTTGGACCTCAAGTGCTATTGGCCAGTTATAGGGTTCATTTAGTGCTTGTGGTGCAAATGGTCATGACCATGCTGGATCCTTGTCAGCTTGATATGGTATTGTTATACCATACCAGGCCAGAAAGTGTGAACAGGCCTATAGATGCCACTGATATGATCAGTTTGGTTTATATAGAAGCAGACATTCCTAGATAACTGGGTAGGACTTAAGGTAATTTGAATGGAGACTGGAAATGGATTCAAGGTCAGTGCTGCCAGGTGAGGATGGTGTGTTCTCATCAGTAATCATGATGCAAAATTTAGTTTTAGCTCTGGGTTCCAAACTAACTTCCAAGGAAAATCTAAGTAGAGCAAGCTATAGCAATTTAACCGAGAAGTTATCAGATGACAAGTCAATGAAGACTGCCTGCGTTTATCCAGATGGGATAACAACTGGGCTACTGACTTAAGGAGCACTCCATACCACAAGTGGAGGTTTGTCACTATACCACTGCCCTTTCAAACACAATTCACAGATGATGGTGCAATGGATCCAGTGATACCCTCCAGTGGGCATATGCAATGGATTGGAGCCCATGTTTTGCTCCCTATTTATTCAGTATGGTAGGGAGTGGAAGTAAGACTTGCACTAAGTCAAGTTGAAAAGGGGTGAATTGGTTCAGTGTGGACAAGCTAGCTAAAACTTTGCACCAGGGAGATAGGGTTAGGGATGTGCACAAATATTTGAAACCTTCAAAATTTGATCAAATTTGTTCAAATTTGGACATCTGAATTCACATCGAATATCTATAAACTCAAATTTAAATATTCAAATGAATTTTGAATATTCAAATCCATTCATTTGAATTATTCAGACATTCATATGTGTATGGATATATACATGATGCACACTTGCCCATACACATCTTTCTGCATCCATACGCATTTGTATGGATCTGTACAGGACAAAAATGGGATGCATATGAGATAAATACGGGATGAATGTGGATGCGTATGGGCACATACAAATGCTGTCCACATTTGTATTTGCAAGTTCAAATTGAACATTTGAATGAATAGGTTTGAATGTATTCAATTCAAATAGAATGTGAATATGTTCAAATTGTAAAGATTCAGATCAGTTTGAATTTTCAGATATTTGATTTGAATCAAATTGAATCCTGAGAACGGCCTTCGTGCATACCCCGAGTGAGGGTAGATTGCACTAAACTTTTTCTCCACTCTCTGCTCCATTGCACAGCTGGACTACAAAAATTCAAAGGTGGATCAGGGGAGCTGAACCGAACCACTCTGTGTGCCGAATTCCCTCCAGTGGTGAACTCTGTTCTTCAGTAATAACTTGACTCCAATGCATGATTGGGTTCCATCCATGGATGAGAGAATCTGCAGTCATTTCTGCTGCTTTCTAGTTGAGATACCTCACATTTTTGTGTGATTTTCACTGCACTGGAACCAGTACAATGTGAAGTGAAACTTGGCTGTAGTAACCCCCTGTTTGGCAGGAGCATTTTTGCCAGAATAATTATTTAAGTCATCAGGGTACTTTATAATTTCAATATAAGCCATAAGTAGTTTCTATAAAACCCTTTTCTGTGAAAATGTTTAAACCTACCTGTATACGAATCTATACTTTCTGGCAGTTTCATTTTCTTGATGTATTCCTTCATGGGAGGCTTCTTGAATTTACAGCACAGCATATCACAGTAATGTTCTTCTTCAGGTTTGGCTTCTTCTGGCTTCTTCTCTTCCTCTTTTTTTTCCTCTTTTTTTTCTTCTTTTGGTGGAGGGGGCGGGGCTTTCTTTTTAGGGGCTACACAAAGATGGGCAACATTTTATATAAGCTTATCAAGTAAGGAAAAATATTGATCATCTCACGATTAGCAAATATACTCTTCAGATGTACAGAAGAACTAGTGAGAGGGCAGGAGGAGGCTGTGACTAGAGCCTCCTCTTTGGTTTGCCTAAACTGCATTTTTGGTGCCACCCTGATATGTTGCTATTTCCACTGCAGAGATCACTGCTATTTCATCACCATTTCTATTAACAACCATCAACCAAATAATCAGAAATGTTATCTCCCTCCACAGTGATATAACCCCATCCCTGGCATGGTTCCAGGGATGCTAAACAGAATTAAAATAAAAAATAGCAACACTAATAACACCAATGGCACACATTATAAAACATGAAATGCACAAAAACTGCAAGTCCTGGAGATTTTAATTTGAAATACTGTTATGAAAGATGAAATATATTTGCCACTTCCTTCACAACATTGTGCAATGAAAGGTATTCATTAGATATAGATTTGATCATCTCAGCTTATGTTGTTTCTGATAGCAATAATATCAGGAGATTTGGAGTGAGGTGTCATCAATATGCAGATGATACTCCACTTTATCTCTCTGTGCCATCTGAATCAGAAGAGGCAGTTGAAGTGCTTGACAGGTGCCTGGAGGCAGTAATGGGCTGGATGCGGGCCAATAAACTGAAGCTGAATCCAGACAAGATGGAGGTGCTGTGTGTCATAGGGTCTCAGGTCTGTGTAGTTGGGAGATACCCTGTCCTTGATGGGGTTGCAATGCCCTGGAAAGGCCAGGTGTGTAATCTGGGGGTACTCCTGGACTCTACACTAATGCTAGAAGCTCAGGTGGATGCCGTGGCCAGGAGTGCCTACTCCCAACTATGGCTAGTATGTCAGCTAAAGCCTTTTCTGGACAGAGATGACCTGGCCACAGTTATCCATGCTCTGGTAAACTCTAGATTGGACTATTGTAATGTGCTCTGCATGGGGCTGCCCTTGAAGACGGTTAGGAAGTTGCAGCTAGGTTTCTGAAGCTGCCAGGTTGCTGACTGGGATAGCTAGCTGGATGCACATCATGCCAGTCGTAAAGGAGTTGCACTGCCTGCCAGTTCACTACTGAGCCCAATTCAAGGTGTTAACTTTGACTTATAAGGCCCTAAATGACTTGGGCCCTAAATATCTAAAGGAATGCCTTCTCCCATATCGACCTGCCCATGCCTTAATATCTGGAGGGGAGGCCCTCCAGGTTGTTTCACTGCCTTCAGTAGTGAAGGGGGTGGCGCCTGGGAGAGAGCCTTCTCAGTAATGGCCCCGAGGCTATGGAATAGTCTCCCCCTTGAGGTGCGTCAGGCTCCTTCTATGATTAGGTTGAGGAAGGTGGTGAAGACGCTCCTCTTTGCTCAGGCCTTTGGCTAAATGTTGGTTATGTTTGCCCCCCACTGCAAGCACTACTGTTTTAACTGATATTGTGCTGTTTTTTAACATGTTGGATTTAAATGCTGATGATGGTCATTATTGTTTTAATATAGATTTCTTTTGATATGCTGGATTTTAAAACTTGTTACCTGCCCTGAGACCTTCGAGTATAGGGTGAGATAGAAATCTAAACAAACAGCTGTCCCTTCCATATAATAGCGATTCCAATCTAGGAAACCATCAAGCACAACTGAACTGTGAAAATATGTTATATAGGAGGAACAAATGTTGTTATCATTGATAACCACATTCTTAAAGTCACTCAAGGTAATTTACAAAGGTCTAAAATTTAAAAGGAAAAAGACTAGAAAATCTTATTTCTTCTGAAATTTGTAGTTGAAAGTAGCTGCTTATTTATTTATTTATTTACCTGTATTATTCATTTATTTAAAACATTTGTATACTACTTTGTCATTTCAAAATCACTTTTGCAATAAGATGGAATCTGACCATAGAACTTTTTGTACAAGACTGATAACTGACCATCATGTGCTGATGTTTATTCTGTGAATTATAAGAATAGTTGGTTTTTATACCCATTTAAGGGGACTCAAAGCAGCCGACAAAGCTTTCTGACCTTCTCCCCACCTTCTCTTCAGCCCTATCTATCCTGTGAAGTAGGTGGGGCAGTGAGGGCTCAGAAAGAGAGCTGTGACTAGCCCAAGGTCACCCATCTGGCTTTATGGAGGAGTGTGTAATCAAACCCGGTGATTGTGAGATATGAGTCCAGCACTCTAAACACAAGACCAGACTGCATGCATTTGTTTCTCTTTTGTAGCCCTGCCAAATATGCAGATGTTCAGTGTCAACATAGTTTGGAAATGATATCTGGTCTCCCTCATGGAGCCTGAGGTCTGTATATGCACATGTACACACTATGGGAACATCTTATCCAGGGGTGAAAAAAAGCATACTGAAGAATTATATTATAAAGCAGACTCTCTCTCTTTCTTACTTTAAATGTCAGACTTTTTTTGCAAGCTCATGAAGCAGACAAGTCTTTTATTACCCTAAGTGTTCCACCTGTACAGTTTATTAAATTCATTTTTAAAGTGGATGGAAGTCTCAGTGAACTGTGCAATGTGCCAGCTTTAGACTTGTAGCCATCTATTCTGCATAGCAAAAAATATAGATTTCTTTTGACAATTGTTAAAAATAATGGTATTGATTTTAGGAAAGCAGCACACCCTCTTGTAGGCTCCTGAATTTTAGTTAAAATAGGTGACTTGATGATGATGATTAGATAGATAGGTAGATAGATAGATAGATAGATACTTCTGTGCTAGCTTTTATTCTAATATGTCTTTAATTAATGTAGAATAACATACATTTTTCTTGGAAACTTAGGCATGAATAGCAAGGAAAATTACTGTATATTGTTCATTAAAGAAGTGCTTCATCTTGCTTTTAGAACTAGAAGGCAAAATTAAAACTAACGCCAAGAAGAGATTAAAATTAGTCACTAGAAAATAGCATTCCTTCTGGAATTTATTGTGAAAGCAAGTGCTTCATATTAATTTATGACATGATTGAATTTGTCTATAATCTTTTTTGTTTCAAGCAGTGATGTGAGGTGAGAATATTCTCCGGAGAATATTTTCCAAGGCTGAAAGTGTTTTAAGGATATTGTCCAAAAGGATTTTCTAATTTTTAATCTCGTATTTAATATTTATACACTCTCACACACTGTTTTATTCTGAATTTAATTGTAAATGGTTTTGAAGTGCTTATAAAAATGCCATAAATAAATAAGTAAGTTAATATAGATGGTATACAATTTTCAAGAATAAACTTTTGGCAAACGTTCTTACCCAAGAATGTTAACTACACACATTTTCTGAGGGAATAACTCAGAGAAGATTCTTTGACAAGATTCTCATCTCATACCACTAAGGCCATAATTACAACTTACTGAAATAGTCCATGTTATTAAGAAACAGGACTCAATGTGCAATAACTCTGATAATCCTTCCTCACTTCATTCTCAGTTTTGGTCACTATGCTCACACTTTTCTGTTCTCATCCTGAGTAGGAATGTGCACAAATATTCAAAACATTGGAAATTTCATCGAATTCATTCTAATTTGGATATTTGACTTCAAATCGAATGTGTATAAATTCAAATTTAAAAATTCAAACAAATTTTGAATTTTCAAATCATTTGTACTAATTATTTGGACATTCGTATGTGTGCGGATATATACATGATGTATACTTGCCCGTATGCATCTTTCCCACATCAGTATGCATTTGTACGGCTCTGTACAGGATGAAAATGGGATGCATATGGGATGTGTACGGTTATATACAGGATACATATGGATGTGTACGGGCACGTACGAATGTTGCCATCATTCGTATTTGCAAATATGGATCAAAAATTCACATGAAACATTCAAATAGATTTGAAGCAAATCAAATGTGAATACATTCAAATTTTAAACATTTGAATCGATTCAAATTTTTGGATATTCAATTCAAATTGTGCAGATGGTCACCAAGTGGATGCAACAGGTAAGGTTGTGGTCACGTTTAGTAAGGGTTAGTATGCTTCTGGTGCACGATTTCATGCACCACAGCTAGTATGCAGTTAGTTAACATCTGGGCAGGCAGGGGGCATTTGTAGGCTGTAAATCCTTCCTGCAAGTGCAGATGCACCTGCTCAGATGTTAACTAATTGCTTACTAAGAGGCCAGGTGCAAATTGGCTTATGGACTAGTGCAATTCTGTTTAGCTTTCTAGATCAATGACTGCACAGGTTCTGGTCTGAGTTCCTAATTAGCAAACTGCTTTGGGCAGCAATCTTTGTTCCACTCATTCAAGCAGTTAAGCATGACTAGACAGAATATAAGTGAGGTCTAATGGAACTCACTGGCTGTTGGACTCGGTTCAGGTGAGGAAATGACAGGATCAGTCAGCTTTTCCTTATTTGTAGCTGTCCTTTCTCGCAGTTTTTTGACAACCTCTTGTAGCTGGGCTTGAACGTACTCGTTGATGACCATTTCTGGTTGCTTTTCTTCATTGCTACTTAAGACAAGGCAAAGACAAAAGGGAAGAAGAACAGTTATGCGCTTAAAGAACAGAATTGCACTCTCTCTTAACATGTGTGCAAACAATGTTGAGAAGATATTGCAACAATATTGAAAAAGACTGCACCCTTCTTACATAGGGGCTGAATTTCTAAGTGGAAACTTGGCCCTTATGTGTATGACAGCTCTGAGTGCTCTGTAAAGCCTTTAAAACTGCACTTTGCACAACTCTAAACAGAAACGTGTTATTGTAATAACAAAGAGTTAGAGCAAGCATGCACAGTCATCCAAGAACCCTCTAGTGTGACTTTCTAGGTGGAAACCCTTGAACTTACTAGAAACTCCTCAAAGGAAAAACAAATGTGATATGAGCCAGTTTGGTCTAATGGTTAGGGAGCTGGAATCTTATCTGGGAATACCAGGTTCGATTTAACACTCTTCCACAAAGCCAGCTGGGTGACCTTGGGCTAGTCACAGCTCTCTTCTGAGCTCTCACAGCCCCACCTATCTCACAGGGTGTTCTGTTGTGGGGAGGAGAATAGAAAGTTTTGTCAGCCACTCTTGAGTCCCCTTCGATGGGTGAGAAAAGCAGGGTAGAAAAGCCAACTCTTCATCTTCTATACGTTCATCCTGGTCATAGAATAGGGGTTTTAAGTGTTTTTAACTGGGAATGTGCTGCATTTCCAGTTAGCTTGACCCAAATGGACTGTGCGGAAGCTGCCAATCTCTTTTAACCTTCTGTGATCCTTATTTTTTGGGAATAACCATCACTTGCCTTTGCCCTCTGTTCCTGTTTTTATTTTTCTGTTTTTAATTGTATTGTATTGAAATGGCTACATGGTTGATCAAATAAAATCTATACTGATACTGATACACTTGCCTTGCAAAACAAGGATAGAGAACGTAGGGAGGAAAAATGCTTGTGTGCATGCACTGACATGTATATATGCACACATACCTAGACTTTCCCAACAGGTGAAGATAAAAGTTTGATGATCTAATGGTGAAGCCTGTAGTTCAGCTGAAGTGAAACACAGTTCTTCTGTACAAATTAGTACCTTTGCCATGAAACTGACTTTGAATTACAGCAAATGTTTCAACTGACTCATTGCATGCATTTTGCTGAGTGTGCAACAAAGCGGCGCCTCCACTTGACCCTCATTCACTCATAATATGAAAGGAAATCTATTGGGGCATAAACAAAACAAGACTAAAAGCAGCTGCAAAAGAAAACCTGTGCTTAATTCATTAATTTTTTTTAAATAACTAACATTACTGTATTTTTAAGAGAACATACAGAAAACACAGAAGACTAAAATGGGTGGATCACAAACTTATAGTAGATTGGCTTTAGTTTGGATGACTAACCAAATATTTAGAACTGAAAATCCCTAGTGTATGCAAAGCTAAACATATGATAAAAACAAGGGCAAGAGATGCAGTGAACAGCTGAAAAACGAGTAGCTTTTTCTTTGGGGATTAAAAGAGGAATATGTAGCTCTGTTAGAAATGTGCATGTGTGTGTGTGTTTTGGGTTCAATTCAGATTGAACAGAATAGGGCAGTTTCAGTATGGGTTTGAACTTTTCCTTTCAAACTGCAAGGTGATCAGTTCAATATGAACATCTCTGAACCTTGCCTGAACATGCTGAGACCACTTGGTTCATTAGAACACACCTGTGGTTTGAAGTCAGGACGTGGTTTCTAAACAGGATGTTCAATTCAAACTTGAACCCTACTACCACTGTTAAAATAAAGAACACTTTGTTTTTCAGTTTAGAAATTGTGCTCATTTCCATTTCACGTGTGCATTCTCAAATCACATACGGCTCACCTATAGAGGGAACATTTCAGAACCAGAAATTAAGTAACATGGCCCCTTCATAACTTTGCTCAACATTTGGACTAACAGAGGCTTGTATTCAAACTGCGCATTAATATTCCTTTTCTCATGGTAAAATTTGCCATGGGAAATCTTATACAAGAAAGACATAGACTAGAGTTGCATTCATCCACCATAAAAATGTTACTTAAAATCAACTTAAAGTTGGCAACTTCCACATACTAGTGTTCTAATTCATATTTAATGCCAAAAATGCACTTTAATGTGGATTAGAAGATGCATAGGAACACTAGATGTCATATACTATTATCTCTAAGCTGTTTTTGATGTTTTTAATGTGTGTGGATGCAGAATAGCTCTCTTATACTTAGGTTGCATAAGCATTACCCAAACCATGCCCAACTAAATGTGAATGTCAAGCACTTTTTACATACATGTTTGACAAATAGCTTTCAATAATCTTGTCCTTCTGCCTGCTAAGTGTCACTGAGCACAAAGTTTGGTTACTAACCAATCCCTTCCAGATATACTCTGAGCTCAAGAGGTACAAGTTCCATGTTTCAAAAAATAAATATGTTGTTGCATTACAACAAGGGTATTGGAGAAAAGGAAGCTATTTGCTCAATATCCTGTTTCAGTTTTTGTATTGGATTTTTATGTTTCTGCCACATAATGAACAGATCTCTCATGGCACAATAGCGAGCTTTTCTGCACTTACAATGCCTGATTTGAACCAGTGGATCTGGCCTGATGACATCTGGTGGTTCAGACCATGGCAAGGTGTGGTTTGGAACAGCACCATCTGCATGGCTGCACTGGTCCAGACCAGGCCCCAGCTGGCTCTGAAGCTTGTGTAGACTTTGGGGGCAACCTCTATGGGCTCTGAAAGGTTAGGAACAAATGTTCTGAGACACCAAGCTCCCTAGGAACCAATTTTATCAGTATATTTTGATGTACCCTCAAAATGGGTAAAACTGGTACACCCTGTAGTCCTCAATATTGAGGACTTCTGGTAATACAGATCAGCCCCCACCCCACCCCCCAGTCTGGATTATGCTCCATCCTGTGCAGATGGAGTATATCTGTGGTGGACAAGGCCTTCCATATTCCACACTAACTTGCAGAAGGGAGTCATTTAGTGCATTTATCTGAGGCTAAACAAAGTTAAGGAATACTAACAAGTGAAGAAAGACCCAGTCTCTACAAAGGAGTCCTTGAATTACATAAGAAGAACAAGAACTGTGAGGTTGGAATAACTTTTCCAATTTTGAGGAAACATCTAAAATGGTGACCACCTCCCTTATGTTAAGTTCATGTTATTAAAACAGTGTGTCATGATGGATTTTCTGGATCTTTTTCAAATGTAAACAAACATAATAATTTATGTTTCAATACTGTGATTATTCATTTGTAATGAATTGAGTCGATCCAATAATGTATGCCAAAAGGTCATAGATCAGAATGAATGCATCCCAATAAAATATATTTGTGTAATGTTTTTCTCTAACGCATAAATGTTCCAACACAGAAATGAGAAATTTTTGAGCTTAACTAATTTTGGATCAGACTGTAGCCCATAACATAAACTCCGTCACCATTTGGCATACAGGGCTTTTCTCCACTGGGTGGGAAAAATATGATGCTAATGTTATTTTACACCTGTGTTTAGTTACATCATGTCATACTATCATATTACTGACCCACTGTTTCCTTTCTGTGTCTTTTTCTAACCCTCCTCTCTTTTGTCATCTCCTAATAAAATGCATATGTTAAGATTTTTCTGGAGCTTAACAAAATTATGTGTATACTATCTGTGGAGCTGTATTTTAACTGAACTTAGAAATGAAAATCAGGGAGACAGAACTCCAAAGGTGATTTTAAAGTTAGCATGAAATAGGGTAGTTATAATGGGGGACCTCAATTATCCTCACATAGACTGGGTGAACTCAAACTCAGGAAAGAGATAATTCCTAAAGGACTATTCCATGGAATAAATGGTCATGGAACCAACCAGGAGAAAGACAGTCCTGGACTTGATCCTAAGTAATGCTCAGGACCTGGTAAAGGACGTCACTGTAGCTGATCCAATTGGGAACAGTGACCACAATGCAATAACCTTCAATTTAAATACAGGGAGTAAGTTCTTAATAAAGTCTAACACAGAGACCTTAAACTTTCATAAGGAAAACTTCCCCAAAATGAGGAAACTAGTGAAAAGGAAATTGAAAGGGAAAATTAGAAGTGTTCAATCACTTCAAAAGACATGGAGACTACCTAAAAACACAATAATGGAAGTGCAACTCGAATGCATACCTAAAAGAAGAAAGGGGACTTCTAGGTCCAAGAAGAAACCAATGTGGCTCACAAGTGCAGTAGATGAAGTCATTAAAAACAAGAAGAGTTCATTTAGAAAATGAAAACTGTCCTAATAAGGAGAACAGGAGGGAACATATTTATTTATTTTATTTATTTATTTACATTTCTATCCCGCCCATACCTGAAGGTCTCTGGGCGGGTTACAACAGGTAAAAATAAATTAAAACAAGATACAAATTGAGAGCATACTGGCAACACAAATGCAAGATGACCATTAGGAAAGTTAGGAAAGTTTTTGAGGAGCACATTGCTAAAAACATCAAAAGATGTGGAAGAAATAACAAGAACTTCTATAAGTTTATCAGAAGTAGCAATCCAACCAGGAAAGCAGTTGGACCATTAGATGGTAAAGGACAGAAAGGGATAATTAAAGAATACACGGATATTGCAGAGAGACTAAACAAATTCTTTGCCTCCGTATTCATGGAGGAAGACAGAGGATACATGCCAGTAGCTGAGCCTGTATTTTCTGAAGAATTAAACTGGACATAGATAAACAAGGAAGAGGTCCTTGCATGTCTTAACAAACTAAATGTTAACAAATCACCAGGTCCAGATGGTATATAATCTTTCCCTAACATCAGGCGCTGTACCTGAGGACTGGAGGGTAGCAAATGTAACATCAATCTTCAAAAAGGGATCCAGGGGTGATCCAGGCAATTACAGACCAGTTAGCTTAATGTCGGTTTCATGTAAGGTGATGGAAACCATCATTAAAGACAAAATTAGTGTGCACAAGGAGGAGCAAGCATTGCTGAACAAAAGCCAGAATGGTTCCTGCAAAGTTTAGTCATGCCTCACAAACTTGTTGGAATTCTTTGAGAGTGTCAATAAACATGTAGATAAAGGTGAACCAGTAGACATTGTCTATCAAGACTTTCAGAAGGCTTTTGACAAAGTCCCACATCAAAGGTTTCTGAGTAAACTCATCAGCCATGGAATAAAAGGACAGGTTCTATCCTGGATTTGTGAGCAGCTTAAGGGTAGGAAGCAGAGAGTAGTAATAAATGGCCAATTCTCAGAGTGGAAAGAGGTAAAAAGTGGGGTCCCCCAAGGTTCAGTGTTGGGATCAATGCTTTTTAAATTATTCATCAATGACCTAGCAAAGTTTGCTGATGATACTAAATTATTTAGGATAGTAAAAACCGAAAGACATTGCCAAGAGCTCCAGAGGGATCTCTTAGCGTTGGGTGAGTGGGCAACCAAGTGGCAAATTGAAGTATATAAAATTATGCAAAGTATAGAAAAGGTGGATAGAGAAAATTTCTGTATCACACAACACTAGAACCAGGGGGCATTCTATGAAGCTGATGGGTAGGAGAGTTGGACCTGACAAAGGGAAATATTTTATCACCCAGAGGATCATCAGTTTATGGAATTTGCTGCCAGCTACCAGCCTAGATGGCTTTAAGATAGGGTTAGACAAATTTATGGATGACAGATGTATCCATGGCTACTAAAATGAATGCTGGCTGGAATGAAGGCTGAAGAGGAAAGCAGGATGCTTCTAAGGCCATTTGCTGGGATTTGAGAGCAGGAAAAGGTCTGTCCTTGTCTCTGCTTGAGATGCCCATGAGCACTGATGGGCTACTACAATGGGATGCTGGACTAGATGGGCTGTGGCCTGATCCAGCAGGGCTTCTCTTATGTTCTTATGTTCTAAGAAAATCTTAGTGTGGTCAGCTGTGCATAAAGATCCTAAGGCCCTTCCTGTACTTGCTTTTATTATGGCCTACAAAGGGGTCCAGGGGTCTGCCATGTCCACACTAGTGTGGAACACAGCAAAGCCCATACTTCATAGTCTGCTTCACTCACATTGGATGAAGCAATGGAGTGGGAATTTGGCATTAAAATGATGCTGCCTTGTGGACCTGATGGGGATTGTTCTGGTGCTGTTGAAAGTGGCACTATGAACAGCACACTACTGAAAAGGACCCTCTTGGAAATACCAAAGGCCTCGTGGTGGCTTTGAATGCAGGAGCCAGGGCTGGGGTGCAACAGGCTGTTTGAATGCAGACAGACTTTGGGGCAGGCTAGTTCTGATCTACTCCAGTGTGGCCTTCTCTCACTCAACCATAGCAAGTTCCACACTGGGCCTGGTAGTGTCTTTGCAGCACACTCCAAGAGAGAGCACTTTCATTTCAAGGAACCATTACCAAAACAGAAATGGCTCCTTCCAGGAACACACCGCTAGGCAACTATGGGTAGTGCATGTTTAAGGCTCCAGGAAGGCCCATTTGCACATTCATGGATGGTCACCTGATACACTGTGCAAGTGCACTGATGTGACATGCCTAGGGACAGTGCATAAATGCTAGTGCTGAGACTGGGGCAGGAAGATGGTGGTGTCTGGACACCATCTAAACTTCACGATGGGAAGCAAAGTGTGAATTTGCCCCAGGCTAAGTGGGCTGAAACAGGGCAAAAAGGGTCTAAATATTCTACCCTGAGTTTCTTTGTGGAAGAAATGGGATGTAGTAAATAAAACCTGTTCCTGTAGCCCTAGAAAAGAGACTGAAACATAATATTTACATTAGTAGAGATCCACTTGGTAGTGAGACATTATTTGTTTGCAGACAAGTCTAAAGAATGGTAGTAGTCTGCTTTCTCTCCCTTCCTCCCAACATCAAGAAATTAATGTGGTGTCTTAAAACTTGTTTCATGCTTCAGCAGCCAGACTGAATTTAGATGGATGTGACTTTCATTTTACTAGATGATTCCTCTGTCCTATAATTAATGTAAGCACAGTGATTAATAGCCTAATTAATTGCTGGTTTAGTAGCTCTGATTATGAGCCTAAACAACATCATAGCTACTCTTGGGTATGAGTAAGTTGTGGGTAGGCTAAAACAAACCATCCATCACCATTTAGGCCTTTGTGTTGCTTATTTGCAAATTATTATCTAATGAACAAGGAGTCTTCCTAATGTAAAGTTGTCCAACTTGTGAAGCACTCTGATATTGCAGGTTGGCCTCTGTATTTCAAGGCATCTAGAACCTGCTGCTAAGTTAGGACAATTTGCCTCCACCACTATGCCTAGGACACCTTAGACTAAGGGAAATTAGTTCTTCAGCAGCAGGAAGAGTTTTTGTTTGTTTGTTTGTTTTGGCAGCAGGAAGTTAGATAATTTGTCTGCCTCGCCAGCAGCTCCTAAAAGGCTTCCAGTTGGCATTGACAAATCAGGCCAGAAAAAGGGAAAAGTTGTGTGAAATGCTTGGAGGATAAATGAATGCAGACTAGCTCCCAGGTATACACATGCCAGGAAAAGCCTATATGTTTGTGGAGGCAGGAGATTTGAATATAAGCCTGAGGACTTAGGAACAGGATGAAAAGACCGAGACTACAAGGTAGACTGGGAAGCAGAAAGCTGAACTAAAGGCTGAAGCAAGGAACTGGATCCTGGGCTATAGTTATAAGTGAGGCTGGAGACTCAGGGCCTTTCTGCATTTGACTCATAAGCCAAGGCAGGGGGAGCTTCCAGAAGGTGCATCTGCACCTCATGGAGCTGTTTATCAACCAAGCAAGTGTTCCATGCTTACACTAGTGGTAGGGCTGGTTAAGTCCTGGATGCTCCATCTACACATCTTCCTGTTGGAAGATGTGCAGGAAGAGCATGTGACTTGTGGCACATGTGTGATGACATTCTGCATTGCCAGGTTGCCCCAGTGATGGAGCCTTGCTGGCACTCCACAGTGGCTGCTGTCTGGGTGGCCATTCACACCTAAGGTATGGTTCGAATGCTCTAAGCATCTGCAAGGGCATAGAGCAATCTACTGCTTTGTCTCCCAATGACAGGAGGCAAAGTGCAAATTTCCCCACAGTTGGAAGATGGAGTCTGGTCTGGACCTAGAAGCAAGGCTGAAACTAAAAGCAGAAGCTGGAGGAAGCTGAAGGTCTAACCAAGAACGTGGGCTTTGAGCCAAAAATTCAAGCCAATCATGAAATACAGAAACAAAAATCAAGCAAGGGTCATGATCACACCTTCACTTTAAACCTTCTTTAGTTCATCTTTGGGTCTGGCTGCTCATACCTTTTCATTTATATCCATTTTATTTGTGGACTTTCCATTGAGGAAAGTCCAAATGGAAGGTGGAAATTCAGCTATAATTCTAGGGTGGGTGACTAAGCCAAACTTCTTATACCTTAGGTTGTTGAATGGTCCTGTGCAGAATCAGGCTGCTTCTGACAAATACATTGATAAATGCATCACACTAAACACATACTGTGGTTAGCCTGACAGATATTTCCATGCAACTTATTTTCAGTTTTGGGCAGATATCAAGTAGATATAAAATAAATTGAATTACTAGTATACTTCATTCTGTTCCATACTACTTAACCAGGAAATCTACTCTGCTTTAGGTATGCACCTGAAATTTAGTGGTCATTCAAACCTAGTTTAATTTTTTTAAAATTCAAAACTAAGGATCTTTTTTTTTTTAAATGCAATGAGATTGAACTCCACTGTGTTTGATCACCATGCTCAGTCTGCCTCAGCAAACAAAGATTGCATTAGTGCTCAGCTTGCTTGTCTTGTGTACTAGCTAATACCTCTATACAAATACATAGTAGTATTTTGAGGTCTGGCCCAGTAGACTCCACAATAGTATATTCATTGAACAAAACAGTTAAGGAACAGAGTTGGTTGCAGAATGGATAATCCATAAGTCATATAGTTTTCACCAGTAAATTTATGGGCTCAGTGGCCTGGTTCCTCATGTGAAATATAAGACTGTGCTATGGAAGTAACTGCCACATACCTGGGCATATTCTGTTACCCTATGGCAAATATAAAAGCATCCAGTTTGGCAACTGAAACTCCCTTTGACACTGGCAATGGACCAGAAGTCTTCCTTGGAAGCTGAAGACATGCAAGACAGGGCATACAGACTCCCCAACTTTATTCAGCTTTCACCACTCAGCATCTGTGTCATTCTGCTGAATAATAAGGCTGGGATCATTCATTTATTTTAATGGATCTGTTCTAGGTTGTCAGTCAACTTTTCATTGATCTGGGGGCCATAACAAAACAGCAAGAGAGAGAGAGAATGACACACAAAGATAAAATAAAATGATAGAATAAAAATTAATCAAAGCCCTTACAGCTTTTCTGCATGGACCTTTAATATATATTAAGGGTCAGTACACTTCTAGGTTTCATAGTTCTAAGCCCTTGTAGGTGTGGGGGTGCTCCTGTGGAGTTCATGTTGGTGAAGATGGGGCTTACCTAGCCCATGACTTCCTGTGGCTGGAATCAGTGGGCTGGGCTATTCCAGACCCACTGATCCTAAGTGCAGATAAGTGAAGAAAGGGGCTTAGATTTTGACTTCACCTGCAGAATGGCCGTGATTCTTGACAGGATACTATCAGGTTAAGGGTTTGTTCACACTTACCTGCTAGTAAGCTCCAGTCTGCTGGATA
This sequence comes from Aspidoscelis tigris stejnegeri, assembly GCA_023333525.1. NCBI lineage: Eukaryota > Metazoa > Chordata > Lepidosauria > Squamata > Teiidae > Aspidoscelis > Aspidoscelis tigris. Next base: position 32,566,882 of record JALMGA010000004.1, on the reverse strand, counting down.
GCGAGGTGTGTCTACATCTGGATGCCACTGCAGCTCACCAGAACTAGTTGCAACCTTTCCCAGAATGATGCAGAGAGTGGGTGTGGCTGCATGACCAGATTGCCATGGTTATGTTCACTTGCGCATCAGATATTGTCTTGACAATCTAGGCTTGGCCACACTGCATGAGTTACATGGCTGCCACTGTGCTACTTTATCTGACTGGTATGGTATTATTATAACATGTCAGACAGGTATGTGTGAAAAGGCCCTAGAAGCCTTCACTACATAAAGGGTTATAGTTATTTGTTACATGATAACTTTTACCTGAAGAACTGAATTTTAAATTTAATGCCCCATTATGATTTTTTCTCTTAAATCAGAATATAATTCCGATTGTAAAAGGACTCAGGTCATATCCTCTGTCCTAGGTTGCCCACAGATACATAGTGTTTCACAAATATATTATAACCATATGTGCCTATCCTGAGCATGAACTATGCCTGATCTAAATGCAAATGAATAAAGAACTTCCTTAAATCCCTTTTATTACTAAGCTGTAGATAATTTTCTACATGAAAATTCTTTGTTGTATCTCAATAATGCCACTGTTCAATTAGGTGCAGTGGTACAATAATTCATCTTCCCATAAATCGCCCTGGAAGCACATAGAACAAACATATCTGGTTTCTACTATGGCGTGAGTCTTAATTTTGCAGCAGCTGGTCCTTATAAACAAAAGCTAGAAGGGAATAGAATTCTTGACCCACATAAGGTATCAATTAGGCATAATTTCAGAGAGATGTATTTGTCAGCAACAAATGGCATTGCTGGAAAAAGTATACAGGTCATGGATTTGCTTTATTCTACTCTGGAATCTTGGATTTAGGAATAGCTGCTGGGTATGGAGAAAAAGGAGGGCAAGCCCATTTTTACTGCTGTGCCTATTAACACCTAATGAGCTGTACCCATGCTAATCTGTGCTTTCATTATTTTCATTGGATCTTCTTGTACATATTTGAGTCTTGGAGTCTTGTACATATTTGAACCATGCATTGTAAGGTAATATACTGCTTTCACTTGCACTGTTTTATTCTTTGTCTCTGGGCAGTGTGATGCCAACAGATCCACTAGTCTTTTATCTATTTCATGGTATAAACACCTGTCTTTTTAGGTGATCAGCTGCCTCATGTACCTGACAAAGCAGACTGTAAGCTATCAAAGTGTGCCACAATAAATTACTTGTGCTACCTTTTAAGGTGCCTCAAAATTCCCCATGGAATGGACTACACTAGTTTTTAGCCATAGTTCAAATTTCAGTGCAAGTAAATACACCTTGCAAGAAATTTCTTCTGCTATATGGAAAGGTTTGTCATGGAAATTGCCTTCCCAGTTGTCTTAATCAAGCTGTCACTGCAGGTGGTAAATCTTTTAATCTTCATTATAGAACTTCCTGAGGAAAGCAGCCCTACTGTTGTACATGATTTCAACTCCGGTGTCCAACTAAGTTCCGAAGCCGATTGTATTTTAATTATTGATTCTGTGGTATGAATGTAGGAAGAGGAAGTGTTATAAAGTGCACATGAAAAGGCCAATTAGTGGTGCACATTTTCTGCATCTTAATATAACCAGGGATATGAAAATAGGTGCATAGTTAAGCAGACTGTTACTGAGTGTTAGTTACCAAGAGGTCTTGAAGAATGCTTGGAAAGGACAGGTATGAAATGTGGGGGCGCTCTTGGACTCTGTGCTAACGCTCGAAGCTCAAGTGGAGGCCATGGTCAAGAGTGCCTCTTCCCAACTATGCTCATTTTATATGTTTACTGGTTTTTAATGTTGCAACCTGCCCTGTGACCTTTGTTTATAGGGCAGGATAAAAATTCAAGCAAACAAATAAAAAGACACCTCCTGGACGGAGATGGTTTGCCCATGGTTATTCACGCTGTGGTAATTTCCAGGCTGGACTGTTGTAGTGCACTCTACATGGAGTTACCTTTGAAGATGCTTCGGAAGCTGCAGCTAGTGCAGAGTGCAGCTGATAAACTGCAGATTAGAACAGCTGGCCAGATGCTGCACTGGATGCAGTCTAAGTTGAGCCAACAGTTTTGCAGTCAATATACATAGTACAACTGTATTAAAGTGACAACTGTCACCAAATATTTAATCAGTCATTGCTCTGTTGTCACTGTCTCCTTTTCCTTTTGCTACTTCCCTTTGGAGTCATTTACTCCTGCTTTTTGCTTTCATGAGCACAGGGTGTCTCATAAAATATCAGGCTGCCATTTTTAGAGTGGCAAATGCTGTTTAAAATTTATTAATGTGGAACTTTAATGAGGGGTTCTTAAAAATCACTTCAGACACAACACTTTTCTACTATCATACAGGAGCCTAATGAACCCTAATAGGTTATAAAGAATTAGGGTCCCCATTTCAAAGAAATGATTTTTAGTTGGGTCAGATAAGCCACATGGTTTTCCAGATAGATCCTGTCCAAATCCTGTCAATACTTGGAACTTAAAGGTGTGATTTGGCTTTAGATAGGCTTTTTAATTTTGGGGGGCTCAGCTATAGAAAAAAGTCTCCAAGGGGCCTATAATCTGAAAGTCCTATATCTTCAAAGGATATAATTCCCTGGAGATAATTTATTTTCTTGAAAAAATTGGCATTACCATAAGAAAACAAAAACATTCACTGATTGTAGAATTTGAAAGCTCCAGGGCTGAAGCCTGTGCTGGTAACAGACAGTACAAACCTGAAAAAGAGAAGTAATGAGGCATGTAAAGTTTTTATGCCTGTTCCATTAATGCTGTGTAATTCCTCTGTGATTGAATAAGTCAGGACATATGGTCAGCCTTTGTAAGCCCTCCAACCCCCCTCCTTGCTGAGGTAATAACTGGCTGTGGCATCAGTCTAGCTAATACTACAGGTGGATTTCTAAATTACCTCACTAATGTGGAAGGTTTCTCTCTCCCCTATGTTTTGTATACTTTGAAACAACTTCAAAATGTATCCCCACCTTCTATTCTGATTCCAGTGTAGAGAATTTTGATGGTGGGCACAAATTAGCAGCACCAAGTGCTCTAGTGAGGCTCTATTTTCATTCAGCATGGCTGCTTATAGGTGTTAATGAATTACCTCATCCATTTATTGTATAATGGGCAACATTCACAGGTAGCCAGAAGAAGGGCGTCTTCGGGGGGGGGGGGGGTAGCATGTAGTTCTCATGTTCTCATCTCACCTCTAATCTAGGGTGCCTCCAGGCATTGCTTTAAAAGTGTGCAGTTTACTATAGTACAAAGTAAAGTGATTCTGGAGGGGAAATGGTTTGCCCTCACCTATAAGTGATATTTCTCATTTTAACTGTGGCAGCTGCGAGGATTCATCCTTTTATGTGCTCAACCTCTCCATCAATGCTTAGCTTCAATAGGTCCATGTGTTCTCGGGTGAAGGTGAGTTCTCGTGAATTCTTATGCAGTTTGTGCAAACAAACAGAAAAATGCGGAATAACAGAACACTGCACAGCAAAAGTCCTTAAAATGCTTATTTTTTAAACCTGGAGCTTGCCACCCCTTTTGCTGTGTCAAATCTATCTCCTTCTTTATTGGATGCCATTGTGTCACTCAAGGGAGGCAAGGGTGTGTGTTTGTGGTTCTTTTTAAAGCCTGCTCCCCCACTTCCATGCCTCCCATTTTAATGTGCTTTTCTTTGTGCAATTAATTTTAAAAAATAATTTAAAAAATGGTGAGGAAATCATAGGGTGCTTCTGCATTGACCCTTTAACACCCATTAGAGACCCATCAGGAAAGCCGCTTCCGCAATGATGTGCCTCTAATGGGTGCTAAGCAGCCCTTAAACTGGTTTCCCAGAAGACCACATACAATGTGGTCTTAATGGGTGTTTTCGCTGTTAGGATACATCCGAAACAGACATGTCTGCACAGCGAAAAGGGTCCCTAACTGGGCCCTCCCCCGGACCACCATGATTGGCTCCTCTGGAGCCGAGCATGGTGAGCCAGGGGACTTGGATTTTGGGAGCTTCTGGAGCCAGGGGGAGCTTTACCTAACCCCCCCCTAGCCCACCCTGGGGCAACTGACCACGAACCCCTCCTTACCTTAATGCCCGATTCTGGCTGCGGGGTCCCAGTTGCCTTCATGCCTGCATCCTACATGCCTCCTGACTGTCCAGGGCAGCGCCTGGCTTCTGGAGGCTCTCTGCGCAGGCGCGCAGCCCTGGCCAAAGTGCACCTCCCGATTGGCCAGGGTCAGTAAGTCTAATGCTGTTCTCAGTATAGTTGAAGGTTTAATATGGATATATACTTGTTTAAATTTATTATTTCTATGGTATGTATTATTTTCATAACATTTTGGTACAGTATTAGATATACCATGTTACTAGTGGATTGCGTTTATTTTTATACATTTATTTTTAGTTCCTTACGTGAATTATCTATGGTTGCTGGGAGACATGGGGCTTGCAGAGATGGAAATATACAGCCTTTTAGAGGATACTCTTAGCAATGGAAAATAAAAGAAAAATATATATAGTTAACCATCATCCTGGTTTTGGGGTGGGGGCAGAATATAAGGACTTATTTAAGTATTCTAGGTGAAGCAGAAACACTGTATGACAAAAGTTGCAAATGTGAACTGCCAGTGAATTTTGTCTGATGCTTTTTGAGTGTTCAGTGAAACAATACTAATTTTGTATGTCACAGTTAGTTTGACACACTAATGAAATTGATTTTTGTCCTGTTCCTGAGTGAAGGATACATTTTGCCCAAAATGTAGCTAGATGACAAAGTTGCACAAACTTACCCTTTGCTGTTGGGTGCAACATTTGTTGAACAGTAATTCAGGTGTGAAAAGATCCACTTTTGGAAAAATATTGTGCCTGAATGAGATAATGATGGAGTGTTTTGCATGTAAAATTGTTGATTAATCACCTTCCTTAGAACAAACCATGTATTGGAGAAAAAAAAGGAACAACAAAGCTCTGGAAGAGTGATCCAATAAAACACCGCTAAATCATCATTAAAATGATCAGTACAATGTGAATGTTCATTCACATGTAACTCTTTTGGTGAAAACATTGCACAAATAGTATGAAACTGTTTTCTTATGTCTACATTCCATCATTAGTAACACGTGTATAAATTGTACATGACAGCTGCAGCAAATCTCCGTCAGGGTGCCCCCAGACAGTGAGAGAAAATCATGGAATCTTGTTTAGATCCTGCAATCACCTCTTACTGTCCCCAGCGCGCTCTCGCGTTGGCTGTTGTTTCTTTGTGGAATTGCAGCTCTTGCAAAACTACCCATATGATGAGAGGTGCTTTCTTTTGTTTTTTCATGCAGTTCTTGCACATGAGTACTTTTGAAGCACTACAATGTTCATTTTGAGTACTACAATGAAGCAGGAGACAAGATGAATAATCCAGCATGCTGGAAAACCTGATGTCATAGCTGGATTTTAGCCCATTTTCAAAGAACTATCCTTGGAACATATTGGGATTGCCAAAGGTACATGTGACAATCCCGGTATAATTACAGGAAAACTGTTTTGGAGCACTTCAGTATGCACAAGTGTCCCATAGTCTGCACTGCATTTGCGGAAGCTACTTTGGAGGCAGTTTGGTGATTTTTATTATCAGACTTCTAGAATGGAGCTGCATGGTGTGAAATTTCCACTGTACCAGGCACGTGCTCACAAACTGCCATTTTTCTGAAATATCATGAGGGTGGGTTTATTTCCCTGCAGTTAACACATAAACCTGCCATATGTCAATGTTACTCTTGACCTGTGGTGATTTTCCCACTCAGTAAACTCACACAGTAAATTGAGATGAGAGCATCTTACCTCCTATTACTAACAGATGCAATTCCTCAAAACACTGTTCTGAAAATTTGAGGTTAAAAAAAAAAAACCCCTTCTTGGGTACTTAACAAAATTTGTTTTAGAAGCAAGACAGACAGAAGCAGAGATTTCTGGTTTTATAATCGAGCTTACGCCAATGTGATTGTTGGTTCAGTTTCCCAGTTTGCCTCTGAGCGCCCCCAGGTCCAGCTTTTCTCAGAGCTTCCAGTGGCACAAAAGGAGGAAAATGCACCATAAAAAGACTGCCCTTTAAAGAAGACTACCAGAGCACTTTTTGGAAGCCATGGGTTTTCCTGGCAGCATTTACCATGTGGATACTCCATGGCAAAAGGGGTGGGGATTGGTGTCCAAGATCTCCGAAAAAAATGCCCTGGCTCTGCTTCTGCTGCCTGCCTGCACACACAGTCTTAAACATTCACACATCTCCCAGAAGAGCAGCACCTTCCCTTCCTTTCCCTTTCTAAAGGTCAGAACTTCTAAAGAGCCAGAATCGCAGAGAATTGCAACATTGTTATCAGGTGTGAAGTGGGTGGATTGCTACAGTGTAACGGCTGCTGGGGTGGATTTTTAGAGTGGTTAAAATCACTATCTTTGGACGCAAGCTCTGGATCCCAAAGTGATAAATGGCTCTGGAGGGTTTTGCAGGAAGGGGAGGCGAACAGAGAACTTGTAAATATGGCTATTTTTCTTTTGGACTTGTCAGGGGTTGTCTCCCTGGCACCCAATCAAGCAGAGAGGGGGCGGGGAGAAAAAGATGTGGGCAAACAAAACACGCTTCCTTGGGGATGGTTGGTGCATTTAAAATGCATGTTTTACTGAATCTCATGGGGACGCTTATTCCGGGATTGAATGGCACTTTTAAAGTCCGCTGGAATAGAGGAACAGTAGAGGAAAACTAGAGAGGCAAATAAGTTGCTTGGGGACACAGCCTAAGTTTATCTTTCTATGTTGTTTTAAAATAATCTTCCAGCACTGTGTTATGTTCTCCTTCAAGAGTGTTGCCTAGAACATTCATTTTATAGTGTTGGGAATCAGAAGTGGCCAACCACAAGGACACAGAAAAAACTTTGGGTGCCTTGAGACATAAGTGAACAATGTGAAGCTGTAAATAACTGTTCAGGGAAAACTGATTGTCCCCATGTTCTCCCAGTGCTCCGAAGCAGCAGGCAGAGCAATTCTGACCACATGGACTGCCCCTACCTCTCTGAGAGGTCTGCTGCTTCCTGGTGAGGGTGAGATCTCACCTAAGCACCCAAGAACAGGGAAAATCTGAAGCGAGTGCTGAGGTAAGTGAGAGCTTTTTTGCTGCAAAGCATTCTAAAAATTATCTGGTGCTATGACAGATGCTCCACAGTGCCTGTGAAGAATATGTCCTGTCTGGATGCTTCACTTTACTCTTGTTATCTGTGGTTCCATGCATACAAAACCCCTAAGGGGGGGATAGATGGAGCCTTGGAGGTAGGAGGGTAGCAGGTAGATATGCAGAGCCCTGCATGTCTGGCTCCACTACTGAGGTGAGGAAGAGTTGAAGTACAGGTCGGTGCATATCAGAATAAAAGTTAACACTCAGTTTTCTCTATGTCCTTCCCCAGACTCCCTCTTTCCCCTCCCAGCAGACTTTGTGGTCCAGCAGGGGAGGGGTTTTTCACATTGTGGCGGTGTAATGACAGTGTTTTCATTGCAATCCAGCATTTATGAGAGTTTTGTGTGCAGGCCTTTGCTGAGCCCGAATGGAATGTTCTGCATTGAAGTAGCCCTGTTGAATTGCATCAGCTACATAAATACCATACATCAACTCCTTCCTGCCATGCCATGAACAACAGAGTTCAGACTTGTGCTTTGTGGCATGACAGTTTTGAAAGGTCACTAAATGTCATAATCTGCCAGCAGCAGCAATCCTTCACTTGACCTGGGCAGCAGGTGCATAAATGGTTTACCAGGATGGCTAGGGTGCACCTGAGCTGGCTCCCCACTCTCTCCCATTCCATGTGGATATTGCAGTTGTTTCAGAAGTATGCCCCCAAAAACCTTTCTGCTGACCTGGGCCACAGTTTGACATTAGTGCCTCCTGAAGGAGGTACACATTCTTACTTCACTTTTTTTTAAAAAGTACAATAGAGACTTGTTTTCTCATTTTTCTTATTGTTTGAAGTTACAAAGTTCATTTTTTGTTTGCTGGCACCTGTGCTTGACAGGGAAAACATATAAGACTTAATAGACAGCATGATCATTAGTGGTGCTCTTGTGTAGTGTAACTTAAGTGCCTGCCTTGCTTACCCAAACCTCATCCCAGATGCCCATTTACCCTCAGTGCCACATCCAGCAAGCTTTTCTTTCACTCACAGTTCTGTGCAGTGTTTAAACTAGGGATGTGCATGAATATTCATAACATTTGTTATTTGTACAAATTCCGACATTCATATATGAATCAAACGTTATGATATTTGTACATTGACATTTGTATGAATACAAATGTTTCGGAATTTTTATATGAAGTTTTAGAACATTCGTGAAATGGGGAGGTGGGAAAGCAGTTTTGCCAGTCACATCTGCAACGGATCCAGAGTGAATTCAACATGGTTCGAGACCAAATTCAAAGTGGATTCATGGTGGATTTGATGCTTCCAGATTGGATATGTTATGGGATACATATTGGATACATATCAGATAAGTATGCCTTTGTATTGGATATTCATACACATTCATGCAAATAGATTCATATAGAATAAAATCTTACCACATTCGAAGAGGATCTATTCAAATAAATAAGAATTTTTTTTAACATTCTATTCAATATGAATCAAATGCAAAAAAAAAAAAACCCATTTGTGAACATCCTAAGTTTAAAAACATTTCACCTATGTGTTGCTTCATTCATCAATATTTTTGACCAGTAAGAGATTGCAATTCATTCGATTCTGCACTGCCAAGTAATCTCCAAGTAATCATTAAAGCTGTTATGGTAGAGATAGGCTTCGTTGCCTTGATTCTTTGTTATTCAATATTCATATTCTTGTCTGTAGACAAAGAAAAATTGGTACACTAATCTCAGTATTCCAGCTGTGAAGGAATCCCTTATATGGCATTCTGTTCCCATTGCCTGCAGGCTGCCAAGGATAAATTATTATTGACCTGTAAGCTATTAATGAGAATAGCCACTACCACTATTAACGGAAGCAGCCAGAGAGAAAAACACAACCTATTGATAGACAAGCAAGTCTCAAACAGAATCCTAATTCAAGTCTTTGGGAAACTGGGCTAGAATTAAACATGTTCAGGTGCTCAATCATTATTCAGTTATTCAGCACGTCAAGCATTCATGTATGCCCAGTGCTTTTAGACATGACAGTTCGATGTGGCCAGTCGCACTATGGTCTATGTCTGCCTACTATTTGCTAATATTCATCACAATCTATTTTTGTATATTTAAAAATGAGAAAGTACTGAGATGGAAAGCCAAAGAAATCAGGTCATTTTTCTTGCTAATGGACTGTGGGGAATATTGTGGGGTGAGCACCCTGCCTGTCAGAAGCTAAGTGAGTCATTTGACAGGATAACAAATTGGTTTCTGCATCCGGAGGTGACGCACCATAAAAAAGGACTTTCTTCATAATGGGCCTTATAGAAAGCGATGTCTTGTAAATGGAAAAGGGGGAAATAAATAAACCTGAGAAGAAGCTGGAATAACAAGAGCAGCAGCAGTTAACACCTATGACCCAGGAAATGGACTATTCAAACAACTGTCCCTAAGAATCATCAACATTCTCCATTTTCTTAAGATCTTGTCCCATTCCAGATAATCCACTATATGCCACAGCTCCTGGAGCTTGCAGTGGCTCAACTTCCTTCTATTGAGGCCTAAGATCAAGGGTGTGTCCAGACTTGTTAATACTGTGGAGCAGAATGCACAGTCGTGGTGGGGTTGTCACGCACCATGGGTGTTTTCCCACTGTCACTAGAAATACCCATTAAGTACTTAATGGCATTTTTGTACCCATTAATGGGTACTTAATGGGTACTTCTAGTGACAGTGGAAAAACACCCCACAATTGATAGGTCGTAGTGGCGACACATTATCCCATTGCTACTGCAAAACTACTGTAGTGTGGGATGAAGAACACTTGCTGCTCAGTATTACCTAAATTTGAATCTTCCCGCCAGTCTGGGCAGGATGGTGAGAAGAGATGAAGAGAGCAAGGAGGGCAGCTCAAATCCAATTGGCTGCCTCATACCATGTGATGGTGTGCACCGACCGAGCTCTTGCAGCTTCCTATGGCAAGCTATGGAACTGCGTTTCAGGTCAAGATGGTGTGTCGTTGCTTCACAGCAGGTAAGCGCAATTTCCCCCTTAACTGAGGATTTGTTCCGCAAGTCTGGAAGGGGCCGCAGTTTAGGTGTCTCAGATATTGTAGGCTGCATACACACTGACTTTTGGGGGGCTCTTGAGATAGCCAAGAGCCCCAAGTATCTCCAGTCAGTGATGGGAGTGGCTAATGGAAAATGGTCCAAAGCTTTCATTTTCACTGCCAGGTGCTTTGTGGAGTATGCTCCCATGCGGATAGGAGCTTTGATTTGGAGGATTTTGTCCCTCATGTAGCCCGAATTAGGGCTTTGCATGGGGACTCTTGCGAGGCGGAGTCACGTTCGCCTTGCAGTATCCTCACCATGGGGATGCCCACTCTGTGGGATTACACCAACAGACTGCAGACTTCCCTGAACAGAAGACTCCCTTGTGAGGAAAAAGGGATTCTGTCCCATTGAGATTGTTTATTGAATGTTTGTTTCTTCACCCGAAGTCTCAAAACAAAGCATATTGGGAAGCAACTAAAATAACAACAGTATTACAACAGAACAAAATCAAGCTGGTGCATTTAAAACTGTGACCCAAATCTCATGAGATATGTGCTATTTATACCTGGCACTCAAGAGATTATGAATTTTCAGCTCCCATGGTTTATTGTAAACAATAAACACCACTTTACTACTTACTTTTCTGCCTTTTCTTTTTCACTGACCACCTTTACTTCATCCTTTTGCACTGCCCCAGCAGGTTCTGTAGATCTTTCCACCTGAGCGGACTCTTCCCCTTTCTCTGGAGCTCCTGTTGCATCTGGAATTAGATTATTGACAATCTATGAGATACGTATTTAAGAAGGCACCTACTTTGATGGGAGGGGAGGGATGATCTGATGACAGCTCAAGAAAAAGTACACAAAAAGTGTAGGGCTTACATTACTTTTTATGTGGAAGATCTGCTCTTAAGAATTTACACAAAAAAGCAATCCAAAGGAGACAATGAATATAGAACAGAAGAAACAACTTTCATTGCAAACAATAAGTCTTGGACTGAACACACTGGTTTTGTTTTACATTGGGTGTGTGTGTAAAATCATTTACAACACGGGGAAAGATTCAGGGCTGGACTAGTGGACCTGGGAGGCAAACATTCAAATCCCTGGTGGCAAGGGGAATTCACGGGGCATTGCAGATTTTATTTCCTCCTCAGCACTTAGTCCATAAAGCCTTGTCAGTAAAATTCTCTGTTGGCTGTTGTTCCACAATGTAAAGGCATGTCGAAAGCTGAATAACAAGCCAGATATTTAACACAAACCAGATATACACCCACCCTGGGACCTTGGGACCTTCTGGTGAAGGGCAGGACATAATTTTAAAAATAAGTAAATAAATACTCTTTGTAGGGAATGAGAAGGAGGAGGAGGAGGAGGAAGAGTTGGCTTTTCTACCCCACTTTTCTCACCCATTTAAAGGGACTCAAAGCAGCTGACAAAGCTTTCTGTTCTTCTCCCCACCACAGACACCCTGTGAGTAAGGTGGGGTTGTGAGAGGTCAGAAGACAGCTGTGATTAGCCCAAGGTCACCCAGTTGGCTTCATGGAGGAGGGCAGAATTAGACCAGGTATTCCCAGATAAGAGACAGGCTTCCTAACCACTAGACCAAACTGGCTCATTGGCAAACTAGAAAAGACATGCACATGATACAGTAGGAAACACTAAAGCATTATCAGTTAGAAAGGTTTGGATGCTAGTAAACCTATTCCAGGTTGATTCCTCAACGCTAAACAGAGGCATGAGTCAGATCTGGCCAGCAGATTAAGAAGAATCATAGGCCCTTACGGCACTGGGGATTACTCAGGATCCTGCCTGGGGCCTGCCTTAATCTGTATTAGCATATTGATGGAAGATCCTTATTGTTGGAGATAATCCTGAATAAGGCCCAGTGCAATAAGGGTCTTTATTTCAACCTCATGTATCTGTTAATTACTAGAGCACACACAAACATGCACCCATGTACACACACATGTGTGTCAATGAATAAAATAGCTTCTCAAGAAAATTTATCCCAGGTTACTTTTTGGACCTATGGACATTTTCTAAAAGGTTTTAGTCTAAAAGATTGAAAAGATGAGGGCTGAATCATGGGCTTAAAGGGCCTGAGGAGATTTCCATATCTGCTTTCCAAATAACTATTCATAGGAAATTGTGAAATTGAAAATTACACCTACAGGTGTATTATGACTCACTCACAATGTTTATAACACACAGTGATTGTCACATTAATAATTGCAATTGAATTGCCTTGCTTCTCCTGATTTTTTATTTCTACAAACAGCTTCTAGTGCAGCCTTAAACAAAATGCTTGATCTTGAAGGATGAAATGCAGGTTTAGGAAAGGGTGTGTGTAATTGACTCATAGAGAAAGTGTCCTTTGAGGTGACATTTAACTATCTGGAGATGATTAATTTTTGCACTTAAGCTTAGTTAATATTTTCACATAATCCCAAAAGCATAGGTACTGTTGCTATGTGGATTGCGTACACTGATGAGACACAATGCAGCAATAATGTGAAATGATTATAGCCAAATTGCTTGGCAGTGATTTGAAAGGTATAAATTTAAAATCTTTATTATATGTTGTTGTCTTTAAAGGTTTGCAGGAGTTGTGAGAAACAACCAAACCATAAATAAGTCTCCTTGACTAATAGAACTTGATTAATTTTATGACCCTTACTCTAATTCACACTGAAAGGGATATTGCTCGCCAAGTCAAATAATTGTTTCGAACAAAATATACTGTACAAGAAAAAACAAGCCAGTCGAGACTGTGCTGCGTGTCGATAAAATTACAAGTTAATATAGGTTTATAACTCTTAATTCCTCTGATCATTTAAAGATATCTGACGCCTTTTCTGCACTTACTGAATTTAATCTGTATTAGGTGGTGTGACAACCCGGTCAGCTCTGGTACCACCTGCCTCCTTTTAGCGTAGCCTGGCAGGCTAACAGACAGCCCAGGTGCCCATTCACTCTGCCAGATCCTCTTAGATCCTCAGCACAAATTGGATCTTCACTGGCCCTGTTTGCTAGTTCTTTCTAGATGTTACCACAAACAGAATACTCTTTAGTTAACCAAACATCAAAGGTTTATTGTTACAGAGGAAATAGAATAAAAGGAATAAAATGAAGATTGAATCAGCTATGAATCCTATAGTAATTGTGAAAGGAACTAAAATGGTAAAGGAACAGAGTAAAGTCCTTTGCTTGTTCATCCAACAAAAGTTCTCTTTTCATACAGTGGTTTCCTGACTGAAAAGGGCCTTCCCACTCTTAGTTCTGAGGTAAACCTCATACCCTCATTCATAGGCTCTTAATAGCTTCTGCCCCTTTTAAGCCCTTTCCCTCTGTTTTGTTACAGCTTTGTTTTTCTCTTCTTATTTCTCTTAGTGTTCTGTCTCAAAACCTTGTCAGTTCTTTCTCTCCCTCTTTCTAACTTAGAGGTGAGGCCTACAAACACGCAGAGGCACACTGAGCAGCCCTCTTCACTTTTCAGACCCCAGCAGAGACTCTCTCCTTTTTCTTGGTGGGCAAAATGGAGCTTGCTGAGTCTCCTCCTCCTCAGCATGTCAATCAAACACACAGCAGCAGCAGGTTAACTGTTTCCTGCCCTGGTGGCTGCTTAGGGGGCTTTACAGGTGGCATTCAGACGGAGGTTTTAATTCAGTTTCAGACCACTTTCAGAGTGAGAAGACACATCAGCAATGTGACTAGTCATTTTCTTTCCACTTTATCTACCTCAAAGGGGGATTTTTGGAGTTAGATAATGCTGAAAGGAAACAGCTTGAGACCTTGCTGATAGGTTCTCTCACTCTGAAAGGGGACTGAAGCCGGATTAAAACATAGATGTGAACACAATTTTAGTGAATCTGGATTAACAGCAGGAGGCATTTGCATTAAGCAGGCTGAACTGCGGCAAATATGTTCTACGGTGAGATTCATCTGCTAAATTATCCTTAGAGATTACACTTTGGTCAATTATGTGATTGATTGATATCTGATGGATACTACACGTGTCCTTCAGGAGGACAACTAAATTGCCGTTGTTGCTGTAGATTTATGGCAACTGCCTCTCTTTTCCTGCTTCCTGCAAATCAGGGAGGACAGCAATGCTAGCTACTGAGAGCCTTTTTGAACTCATCTGCTGATGGCCACCCCATCACAGAACAAACTACTTGTCCCAACCTGGACTGGGTTGCCCCAGTGGAGTGGAACAGAGCCACCTGCATTTAGACAGTCCATTCATTCAGTCCTTGGCACTGCCTCTGGAGAGCCCTTGGAGGAAGCAGCAAGACGGTAAAGGCCTGGTTTTGCAGCAGACCCATTTTCAGTGGTACTCTCTAGAGTGCTGCTAAAAAGAATCCTCAGTGATATATTGGACCATTGGGACATTGAGTTCCACAACTATACCATACTAGTCCAGTTCATGTGGATAAACCATGACAGGGCACTGCTGTTGACTGGTGTGTGGACTGTGGCTCCTTATTCCAGAATTTGCTTTGAAAGAAGGGCAGTGTAGAAAGGTTCTAAGGCCTTAGCTATACACTCCTGCTTTAAAAAGAAACCCACTTGAAATCTGCATTAGGAGAGAAGAGATCACAAAAAGGTAATATGTTTTCTGCTCTGTTTTCCTGACACATCAAGGCAAATACCATTTACAACATGCAAAGTATTATAGAGATGTGAACAAATATTTGTAACACTCGTTATCCATACAAATGTGTCTGAATTTGGACATTTGTACACGAATCAAATGTTACGACATTTGTAGCTTAACATTCGTATGACTAAAAATGTTTTGGACATTTGTACAAATACTTTGGACATATGTATGAATACTTTGGACATTCGTTAAAGTGGGGAAGTGGGAAAGCAACTGCAATGGATACAGAATGCATTCAACATGGATCGAGAGCAGATTAAAAATGAATTCAGGTTGGATTTGATACTTTCAGAGCAGATATGTTACAGGATATGTATTGGATATGTATGGGATATGGTTGCGTTCATATCAGATATTCATATGAATTCGTACAAATACATTTGTATCAGATGGAATCCTACTGCATTCGAAGGTGATCTTTTTGAATGAATACAAATTTTCTTACATTTGATTCAATACATATCAAATGCAAAAAACCTCATTCGTGCACATCCCTACTCAATACTTTTTTTTCAGTCATCCTTTTCTTCCTTTAATCATACCTTTCCTCACGTTCACAAATCTTGACAGGGTGCTTGCTAAAGTCTGAATTCCTGTTTTGAAGTGAGTAGACTGATCCTGCCTTGGGGCTCATTCACGTCTGACAAGTATTTTGTGCAATTGGTACAAACCACAGCTAAGTGCATCCTAATAATCAATACAGACAAATAAGTGCAAGACTTCTATCCTTCTAGCTAGTTCACAAAATTTCTAAGCCACCTTCTGTCTGACAGCTGTCCTCAGCCGAAACAAAAAAACTGAAATCAAAAAGAGTTTTTACTGACTGCACTAACATGATTTCATGCTCCATTGAATATTTATTTCAGTGTTTCATGGACTTTGCAAACTTCTTAGCTCTTCCTCAATTTGTGAACTAGAAACTGTGCTTGCTGACTTCTATGAATCTCCATCCAAACAATCCATATCTAAAACACAGCGTACCCTTCCAAAAAGTTAACTTACTCTGAAATAGATACTGCTTGCCAAGTCGGGTGCAATACCAAATCCAGGCAGGAGTGGGCAGCAACACTTAACTACTAAAATGCCACCTATTCTAAATCCCATTTGAGTTGTGGAAAGGGTCTGCTGCAGCTGAAATTGTGGTGGGAAAAGAAAAGATAAAGAAAGGAAAGGATAGGAAAGCCTGTCTTTTAAATCTGTGTAAGTCAGTGCTGCTAAAACAAGTGCCCTGGTGGCAGTGGCTTCTTTCCATTGTAAGGGCTTATGATAGGGTGTAATAATTATCTTTCCTTTTCTGAAGAGTAACTTTCTGAGGCCAACAGATATACATATTGAGCATTTATTTTGTCTTTTCAGGAGATGGTATAAAAGGTACAAGCTTCAATGTCCCCAGATTGTTCTAAACTAAGCTTGGAATGAACTACAATTCATTAAAAACAAACCGTTTCGAGAGTCCTAGTGCTATCAGGTGCCTCACCTGGTCTCTCTACAGCCCTGCAGCCTACTTTGGAGCAGATGATCCCCTGATACAAGGTGTGAGGATCTCACCTCTCTACCATTATTTGCCTCACCATGGGTAGGGCCACACAGGTACAGGGAGTCCTAAATTCACCTGCACAATGAGGTCTTCATCTGTATGATGCTGCTGCATGGAGATGCAAACATGCCCATGGAGAGAAAAATAAAGTCAACAGCCACGTTTTGTGCAGAGTTAAATTCCTTGCACCTTGTACACGGGGCTCACCTGCTGGGGAGGTGGACAGACAGAGGTTGTTGGATGGAGCACCTGAAATTCCTAGCCCTCTACAAATAGTTCATTTTTTAAAAATTGAACTGTAGTTTGACACAAGCCCACTCTAAACAAAAATGCAGTTAGAACTAATTACCTTGGTTTCTTTTGTTTTTATTTCAATAAACTAGGGATGTGGACGAACATTCAGAACATTCGTTATTCATACGAATTCATACGAATTTGGACATTCACACATCAATCGAATGTCACAACATTGGTACATTAATATTCATATAAATGGTTTGGAGCATCTGTACTAATAGTTCAGACATCCGTTAAACTGGGGGGGAAACTGAGGGCGAAGCAGTTTTGGAGAAAGAGAGATGCAGCTGATGTTTGTATATTTAAGATGGCAGGGAAACAGGACTGGAGAGACAGAGAGGTGAGGGGGTTGCCTTTGAGACAGGAGGGGAAAGAGCTGTAGCGGGAACCCCCAAAACCCTGTCATTTTGTGTAAATAGAAAGAACCAAACTGTTTCTATTTGAGAATTTTCTGGTAGCATCTAGTCTGTGAGAAGAATCAAGAAATGGAATGTTCTACCCTTAACTGTAATTCTGCCTAGAGCCAAAATGCACCTGGCACCCCAAGGACGAGATATCGCTAATTGGGAGCCTGTATATCCAATCTAGGATGAAAGGGAAAGTTCTCAAAACAATTAACCACCAAAAGTGACCTCAGCTTGTACATTGCTTATTGGCTTATGTGTGTCATGTGATTTGGCCTGAAGAGTGAATATAGTGTGAATGTATTCTAGTTGATGAATCTATCTATCTACAGTATCTACCTTATGCTTTACTTACCTGATATGATTCTGTCTTAGAACCTTAATATTGAACTCTGTATATGCTTGTGCTCCTAGAACTTTGTTTTGCTATGCTACCAAGAGGCAAGTAAATGCTTGGATTGCTTTTGTAACCAAGGCTGTAATTCATGCAGACGCATGAAGAAACCTTTTATTTTGCTGAAGATGTTTATTTTGTACTTCTGCTCAACCTTCTGAAGCTTTCTTATTTTTAAATAAACCACAAAAAACTCCACAAAGGTTTCGTGTGATATTGCTCGGTCCATACCAGCAGGGCAAGGGGCTCCTGGAAGAGTGTGGGGGCACGCTCGGGGGTCCTGCGCTCCTGCTACAGGAGCTTTGGAGAAAGAGAGAAGCAGCTGATGTGTGTATGTTTAAGACAGCAGGCAAACAGGATTGGAGAGACAGAGAGGGGAGAGGGGTATCGTATCCATTATAGATGCATTTGTATAGGATACATATGCAGGATACGTATCAGATACATATGCATTTGAACATTTGCATTGAATAGAATCCTACCATGTTCAAAGGGGATCTATTTGAATGAATACAAATTTTCTAACATTCGAATCCTTATGAATTGAATGCCAAAAACCCATTCGTGCACATCCTAACAATAGACTAGGAGAGGACAAGATAATCCAGTTCATGTGAACTGCAACAGTCCTCATTCCATTGGGCCAGTGACTCATGGAGCTTCAGTTCCATTTCTTCCGAATCATGCTCGGCAATCAGTCAAAGTGCAGTTCAGAGAGATCAAAAGGGAAGCTCCTCCCGAGGGCCTCGTTACTTCCACCGGCAGCATGATATCTGGACACATCAGTTAGGTATGTGGCATGAACCTGCAAAGCTTATTTTAAAAATACAAGAAGATGTTGACTTTTCTTTTTAATCCTCATTAAAGTCAAGAAAATGCACTTCCAAAATGCATTATTTGGCTTTTGAAATGTGGATTACAGTTGGCATAGGAATACTACTGTCTGAATACTACCACCTCTAAGCTGCTTGTTTAAAATGTTCTTAACAAGGATATGGGACACTGGTCTTACAATTCTTTCCACTGTTTTCTTAGATATATACCAAGAGAAACTGTGGAAACAATATTATTAATTATTCAGCAGATATTTATGGTGAATAACAGATTTTAGGGAAAATAGAAGAAAGGAGAAGGGGAAGAGAGGGAAGGAGGGAGAATCAGGCCTACCTAAGACAGAGGATAATTAGAATGGATGTTCTTTAAATATTTCTTCTTATTCTGCCCTCCATCATCTGTTTTGTAGACATCTGTTTTAAGAAGTGATTTTGAATTACTTAATTATGGCTATTATACTGTCATTTTGATACCAGACTGAATACAATTTTTGTATTTGCAAGACCACGATTGTGAAATTGTGAATTTCTATTCATTTCAAATATCCAAGTAATGCATTTATTTTTCAAATTGACAATAAGTGGAGATTACTTATTAATTCCTGTTGGCTGCAAAACCGTGCTCTGCATTTTAAATCACTTAGGCATAAAAAGTAAAGGTGTACTATGTTGAACTCAGCTTCTGCTTTTCTAAAAAAAAAGGGGGGATAGAGAAATAGGGAAAAGTAGAACGATTTGTATCTGCCTTCTTCTGAGTCAGTCTTCAGTTTCCCAGGAAGTGCACCATAAGAGCAACTGTTAGTCAGTCCTCCCTCTGCTACCCCACCAAGGACAGACAAGATTAACAAGGGACAGCCTAAGCGTTGGAGCAATCTGCAGAACTAATGATAATAAAGTAAAAATTTAAAATATATGTAGTTTCCGACAGAATACTCCATAGAATATAGTGCAGGAATTGCACTTAACATGAGGGATATTACTTTATCATTTTCTTTAAAAAAAGAACAATGTTCAAGCACCTTCACATAAGGTCTTTTATGAAACGGATTTATAATGCTCCAAAGCATCAGAAAGACAGTGTGTTCTCTGTTTCTAAATAAGGATCTATGGCTGCATGTGAAGAAAAAACAGCTCAATAGCACCTTAGAGGTGATAGCATGTGGGTGCTAATGTTACCATACCACCTCTAATCCATATTAAAGTGGATTTTGGAAGCACAGTTTCTGGCCTTAGATGCAGATTAAGGCACTAGCATGTGGACACGACTACTTCTCAGCTCCTTTTGAGCTATCTTTTTTTCAACTGGGTGAAACCTGTGATACTGTTAAAAAGGGGTATATTCCAATTTTCACTAGAACAATGATTATAAACTGCCACAATTACTTGTTTTCAGGCTGCATCCAGACAGAATTTACTTATTCCAATATATATACACTTGTCCTTGTCATCTTGAGAATGCCCAGAAGCAATTAGTGGATGGCCTGTGGCTCAATCCAGCCAGGCTCCACCATCATATGCTGCACCATCATAGGAGCAAGTGTCTAGATTGATAAGTGCCCAGGTGTGCCCCATGATGTTGCCTGGCTGTTTGGGAGGTACAGCAAGAGGCAACTGTGGAATCCAAAGCAGATCCTACATTTTCTTCTCATCATCTGAAGGCAGCCTTAATTTTCAGCCAATACTACTTACAGGCTATTATGCAGACACCACTGAGTCCAAAGTTAATGGCAAATTCTATTAAAAGCTGCCTTTTTGTTTCACAAGTTTTGTGACAGGTTAAATTATACAGTGGTAGACATCAATAGTTTGCTGGAAAGTATGAGCCACAAAAGTGCGCACTTTTGCATAGTGGGTGTAGTACTTTTTCTAGAAATGTAAAATGTGATTGTGCCTTTTGTTGCAACTTGTGTTCCAAATAATGTCAGAAGATGTTTGCTCTGACAGCATTGAGCTGATGGAGTTTGATAATTCTGGAAAAAGATTTGGAGTCTCTCTTGACCAATACTTATGCATTTTTCTTGGTTGTTAGCTTATCTATTATCCTGAGCTCTCTGCTCTTTGTCTAACTGGATAGAAGAAAAATTACACAGGTTGGTTCTGGAGGAACTAATAGCAACCTGGATTCCAGTGTTTAGCAGGTACAGGCTGGCATTGGGCCTGTTTGCACACATGTTTGTGGCATGGATTGGGGTGCTCTGAAATGCCCCATCTGCATGCCACATTGCTGCCTCCTTCCCAAAACATGCAGGAGTGTCCTGGAGCACTCTGATCATCTCTGGACTCCTGCACACAGTGTTTGCACTCATATCGAGGTGCAAATGCTGCATACGGTGGAGCACTGTGGCTATGCACACATGCCAAGTCATAATCACTATGGTAATGGCCAGGACACAGTGAAAACTGCTGCAGCCATTGCTGTGGCAATTTGGGTGATCCAGGACAGACCGTCCACAGTGCAAGCTACCTTAGGTAACTTGGACATGGCACCAGCACTCACAGAGGAAATATCAGCCACTGTCCCTGAAACTTAACTTCAATGGGATGATACTGTGAACAGGCTCATTATCTTTGCATATATAAAGTTGCAATTGAATGAGCTTATCTGGAACCAGATCTCATTCCTCAACCCTCCCTCCATATAACGTTTCTCTGCTTTCTTCTGATGCTTACCAGTTTTATGACAGAAGAACTTACAAGGTTCATTCTTAGCTGTACAAGGATATGGAATCATGTTCATGGCCAGAGTAGAATAAACATGGTGGAGGGTGAGCATGCTTGAATTTCTGCCTAAAAACAAGGAACACCCTCTCCCCATTTCCTGGCAGCTGACACTATGCTAGAAAGCTCAGATGCTTTGGGAATGGAGGAAATGCTACACTACCAACTGTGAGAACGAGGCCATTAACAGTAACCAATCTGCACCCAAAAGTAGTCCAGCCAGATTTTGAAGGGCACATTGTAAATGCAAGTGAATTAAGCCTTTCATTGTTCAATGTATAGTTTTATTTGGTGCTTGTAATACTGACCTTGTTGCTTAGGATCTGACTGGGCAGTGTTTTCTGTCTCTTTTTTCGGGGCATCATTCGTGTTCTTATTGTCTTCTTTTTCTTTCTTTTCTTCCTAATGCGGGAGCAACAGAATTACCAAAACTGTAATGTTGAATGCAGAAGGACAGGATATATATATATTTTAGGTCTTCCAGGGCAAAAAAGTAATATGTGGTGAATTTCTCATACTAGGAAATGTTAATGTATAGCATTTATGTTAGAAAATAAGGGCCTTTTTGCCTTTGGCCTCATTCTGGATTATATCCTGGAACAGGGATCTGCCACAAGATAGTGCAGACTATGGACTGAGTACTGTAGATCTGCACTAGAGAGTGAATGGCAGGTCTCTATAATCTGTAATAAGGCTAAGTACGGAAATGGTCTAAGTTAAGTCCAGGCTAGGGAGACAGGCAGGATGCCTCCAGAGGCCATTTTCTGGAATTCAAGAGCAGGTGAAGGTTTTGCTCTCATCTTTTGCTTGAGATGCCCATAAGCAGTTGGTGGGCCACTGTGTGGG
Organism: Aspidoscelis tigris stejnegeri; assembly: GCA_023333525.1. NCBI lineage: Eukaryota > Metazoa > Chordata > Lepidosauria > Squamata > Teiidae > Aspidoscelis > Aspidoscelis tigris. Next base: position 32,544,985 of record JALMGA010000004.1, on the reverse strand, counting down.
ATGGGATGCTGGACTAGATGGGCTGTGGCCTGATCCAGCAGGGTTCATTTTACGTTCTTAAGATGCTACATTCAATTATTTGTCCAAGACTGTGAGGATACTGGGGATGTTGGTGGTAATGTTTATAGAGTACTGCCATGGAATTTTGAGGCAATGTCCAGGACTCATGTTCACCTTCAGCATGGCATGAGAGTTCTTCATTCCAACATGACAGCACATGTGAAATAAAGGAGAAAAGAAAATCCCCAATACTAAATCAATTCACAGATAAAGCTTTACAGTTTTTTCTTGAGATAAAAAGGCATAATCAAATTCTCACTTAATGATCTTTGGCATGTCAACTTAGGCCCTTTCTGCACTTGCCTTAGATCTGGATTAAGAAACCTCTTTATCTGGATCTTGGGCCTCTGTATCTGAATGTTAATGTGGATCATGCCTTCCCCATTAATTTGGATCTCTGGTAGACCCATTTAATTGGGTCAACCAGAGAACTAAGGACACGAGAGACATGCAGATAGTACACCTCTATTTTCCATGACTATTGGGGTTTGCTTTTCAGTGGTGTGCCATAGTACATGACCAAAAAGCACCCCCCCCAAGCCCCGAAGCTAGGAACTTTTGTCAGAGGTGCAGGGTCGAGCTTCATAGATGCTGGGAAGTGTGGGTCAGATGGTGTTGATCTCACCCACATCTTCTTGTGACCTAAATCAGTGGGCTTGGTTATTCCCAACCTATGCTAAGTGCAAAACAGGCCTTAGAGAGCAAGGGCCTTTCTATACCAGGCCTTACTCCAGGATAGGAGCTTGCCATAGTGCATGTGGACAGTGGGCCTCTATTGCAGGATATAACTTGGAATAGGGCCCAGTGCAGAAAGGAGCTGATACTATTAAAAATGCTTGATGTTCTGCCACTGGATACAAAAAACAAAGGATGATGCAGAAAAAGAATCAACAACAGCCACAACAATATAGCTGACATTTTACCTGAATATAATCAATTCTTGTTTGCTTAGAATAAATGACAGGAGCAGCTGCAAATATTTTGAGGTAGAGGGAAGATAAAGGGAAGTCTAAAACTGGGACACAGAACGACATACGAATAAACTCTCTCTGGCTCCTTTTTTTGGGGGAATTGCTAGCTAAACTTTCCCACATAAACTAGGTCTAGCTTACCCTGAGGTCTTGATTATACTCCATCTCCTATTTCAGGTGAAAAACAGATGTACAGCTATTTATTACATTGTATTCCTATGGGGCTGAGGTTTTGATAACCAGCTACAACACATTCTTCAAGTCAGAAGTTCTTTCTTTGAGCTTTAGATATTATGACAGATTAGGTTGCAGAGAATTTACTATTGTGACCCATTTATTTGGTTTCCTGCAGGATTTGGAATCTGTGCTGTTTATCCCTGATTCTCCCATCACAAACTTTGGTTGCATCCACACAGGTGAAGTGGGCTCCCTGTTAGGTCCAAAATGTTTTCACACTGATAGGACACACAGGCATACAGTATGCTTCCAACTACTTCTGGAGCCATTTTTAGTATGTCCCCCACTTTTCTCACCCATTTATGGGGACTCAAAGTGGCCCACAACAGAACACCCTGTGAGGCAGGTGGGGCTGTGAGAGTTCAGAAGAGAGCTGTGACTAGCCCGAGGTCACCCAGATGGCTTCACGGGAGAGGTCAGACTCGAACCCGGTATTCCCAGAAAAGAGTCTGGCTCTCTAACCAGTAGACCAAACAGAAAATAGTGTAATGTTCTGACTTCAAAACTGATGGATTTTCATTCTCTGGATTTGAAGCTTGTAAGACAGTAGACACATGACTTAGAGACATCAAACAGCCTATCTCAGCCCTTTCTGCACATGTCTGTTGATCACAATAACAGAAGCAACAACAATCCTAAAGTGAGTGTGTAGGAATCGAAACATAAGCAGCTTCTACATGCTTCTTCAGTGCTAACGTGGGGACAATTAGGGGGCAGGCAGACATTTGGCTGTATGTCAGATATGGCCATAAGAACCCGAGAGAAGCCCTATTGGATCAGGCTGCACCCTTCTTGTCCAGCGTCACATCCCACACAATGTCTTACCAATAGCCTGGACTATTGAGCTCTGTACCATGTACCTGGCTGTTGAGGTTGGCCAGATATTCATCTCTGTGAGTGGTGTTCTGGTCACAGCTCTATCTAGTTGTATGGATGGAGGCATAGTTTACAACTACATTTGACTTTCTGCTGGGTTAATTAGCAGGGTAGAAATAAGGACAGAATAACATTCTTGCTTTCATTTTGTCCTTTTTTTAAGTTCTTGAAAATACCTTGGGCACAGTGTCCTTTACATTATTTTCTCTGGGATGGAAAGACGAAGAGAGTAATTCAATATGCTTCTGAACTGGACTTAGTTTTCCCCAGCTATGGTATAAGTCAGGGAGCATGCATATTTTTGCTCTTCACATCCAATTCATTTGGTGATCTTCCCACCTGCTTGTGGCCTGAAACTGCCCTGACACACTCCTTTTTTGGCTCAGCTAGCTTTGGAAGAGTTCCAATGACAGTTGACCCTGGATATCAAAGCTTTTGGCATAGCAAGGAAGATGTGAGAAAAATAATACTGGAGCTCTGTTTCCAGCCTGGAGAGGTATCAATCTATTTTATGGCCCTTAAGATAACCTCAGAACTCTAAATAAATAATCTTCTGTATTTGTTTTCTTCCCATAAAAATTATTTGGACACAGCTTATGTATGTGAGTAGACAAACTCCCTTCATAAATCAAGAGTTCTTGCTTGCATTAACATTTGATTGTAAACATATCTATTTGGAAGCTAGCACCAGGGCTTTCAGTGAAAATTACCCTTCTCATAGAGTGTGATGGGGATTGCAGCCTTAATGAACTAACTTCATTGAACAGAGCCAGAGCTTGCTTTGTTCAAAAAGAAGCAATTAAAACGAATGGCTCAGAGTTTGCTGCAGATAATTTGCACATGTGTTTGTGCATGCATTTTTTTAAAAAAATATTCTTTATATTCTAGTAACTAATATTGTCTTTGAACAGTTCTATTCAGCAAACAGAAATGTTTTTGATTATTGTAGAATATTGTAAAAATATTCTTACACAGTTATTCTACAATATTTTACAAGATTCTACAATAACCAAGAATGTTTCTGTTTGCTGCACAAAACCCACAACTTTGCTGTCCAAGATGGTAATAGTGAATATTATTGAAAAGGTATGAAACAGATTTTCTTAGTTAAGCTAATTATGTAGCTTTAGAAACATCGCCTGGTTGAATTATCCTTGTGATCAATCCAATACTGATTTAAAGTAACCGGGGTGGGTGGGTGGGTGGGGGAAGAAGTGCATGCAGCATCTTTAAAGATACAGAAATTGTTCCTAGTCTATCAGGGACTAGCCCAAGCAGACTGGAACAGTGAGGTGTTTCCAGTAGCAGACTCCATGTGCTCCATTTTCACATGGCTTCAGTAATAATCTGAATTCAGTATGCCATTTGAGGCAGGCATCATAAATAGCCAAGCTGACACTGGTAGCATGACATCATGCACTGGTGCTGGTGATTACCTAGCAATCTGCTCAACTTATTTAGAAACAGGATCAAAAAATAATTGTAGTCACTTGTTATCTAATTAGGCATAACACATTCAGAATAGCAAGCAGTTCTCGTTAGAGTACAACTTGAAAAGAATTTTGCAAAAGCTAGTGTATATGATGCCTACTTATATATGATTATTTAAAATGGGGGAAGTCTGACTATACTGTAGGTCCTCCCTCTTCGTCTTATTTTTTTGGGGAAAGTGTATCCTCTTAAGCATACAGATGGACCTGGTAAGGATGGGAGGGAAGATAAATCATAGTATCTAATACAAAAGCAGTGATGGCTCACAGATCAAGGTCCACAGGTGGGACAGGAATGGAGCAAAGTTTTTTTGATTTCACAGAATGCCACTTCGGAAGACCAAGATGCAGCTCAGCAAGATCAAATGAGGCTTCCAACTGGGTTCTTACTACACTCCACCTCTGATGAGGACTCTCCTAGTTAGTATGAACTAGAGATCTGCTTTACGGAGAACAGACGTTAGTTTTGAAAGGCTGTTGAGAAACCATCTTGCATTGGAAGGATAAAAAGGAGAACCTATCCATTCACAAGAGATATTCCAGGTGCATTTACACAGCTCCAAAGAACCACTAGTAATGTGATCAGGTTATCCATCTACAATGTTGGCTGCAAATGGCTGTCCTATGCTGCCTGACTAATACAGTGTGGAAACATGAAATTTCTTCCTAGAAACTTTCAGCCATGCAACAGTCACGAAGCATTTTCTTATCAAGAATGGTATACAGATACAGAATAATATCTGCACTGAAATTTCAACATCTGATCAATGGGCCTGAAATTATGTATCTTTTTACTTTTGCACTTTAGCATGCCATGACAGCCTGCTATCATGACCTGCATTACTACGATCTTATTTGTCACTGTTTTTTCCATAACAAACAGGATGCACCTAGGAAGCAATGCAGGAAGAGAGATCTAAGCTCCTTGGTGCCAAAAGAAAGGGGGTAGATATTTTAAAAGTCCCATTTAATAATATACAAGAGATTTCCACACAGAGATACATTGGGTCTTTGTATAAAATTGGACTTTTACAAACATCTGCTCACCTTTCTTTGTTCCCTCTCTCTCTTTAGCATTATTGTTTTTACATAGTCCGAAATGGGATGGCAGAGGCTGTAATGTTTCAGTATGTAACCTCATGTTTACTGAAGCTATGATTTCAGTTTCCTTCATTACCACAGGACATGGCATTACTGTATTTGGGCATACTTCCATATCGGCCTGCAGACTTAGGTGCCTATGCCTTTAAACCTGAGGTATTGCTTCCATGTCTGCCTGTAAAGACAAGGACCAATAATACAAGAATAAGATGTTCTTAATGACCTTTCAGTTCCAGGATTCAGTCAGGGATTATACATGCCCTATGCAAGTTGTAGAAATGGTGCTTGGTTTAGGTTTGAAAAGGTTTATATTTATTTTTAAGCTTTATTTTTGTGCACATTTTTAGCTGTGCTGACTAGATGCATTAAGTGGCTATAAATTCTTTTTATTCAATGTGAATTTATATTTTCCAACATTGCTTTGTAAAGAATGTGTCTGGGAAGTATGACATCAATCTGTCAAACTGTGCCTTTATTTCCAAACAAGCCTGTTAGTTACATGTGACATTTTCCTTTAAAAAGGTTGCTGTGAGGCTTGGTGTGCTGAGAAAAATTGCTTATAGGAGGGAGCACAAAACTGCAACTAGTCTATAAATTGGCTATTGTTGAGCATAAAATTTTGTCTTTCATTTTGTCACCAAGTTTGTTCACAACACTCAATTAAGGCATTATTTTTCAGGAACCAGTATAATCTTCTAAAATTTGGAAATCTGCAGTATATAAATATAATATATAAATGAGTAGTGTCAGTAACTGATTATTTATTCATTCATTCATTCCAATATTTAATTAATTATATTAATTATGGAGACCTACCTGTGGTGGAGGCGGCTGAGGTGGAGTTGCTGGCTCTGGAGGGGCTGGATCATCTTTCACCCTTTCTGCTGCTGCGCTTGGCAGGACTTTGGTGAATTTTGCTTTCAGTGAGTGGAACATTTTTGCCTACACAGTCATTCTGAAAGCTCTGGTTTCTTGCCACGGAGAGCTAAACACATTTGGCCTGCTTTTGCATTAGTCTTCAAGCCAATTAGACTTTTAATCAGGGTTCAGCTCTGCTTAGTACTTAATAACCTCCTGCAAAGACAGACAACTGTTTTCCTTGCAATTGTGTTCTTTTGTTTCATAGATTGTCATGTGAAACTACTTGCTGTTTTATGCTTAAAATGTGTTTTTGAGAGTTCAGAATTCAGCTTTTAACAGATGAGTGGAAAGCCCAATTTATTTGCATGCCAAAGAATCATGGAGTTGGAAGGAATCTTTTAGGTCATCCTATTGACTTCTGGTTGAAGCATAACACTTTTTATAATTTGTATTTAAACTACTGCTTTATAAATCCAGGCGTGCTCACAATAAGAAAGACCTTAAAAGCCTGAATGAAAATTGAAAAAAATAATAATAAAAATTCCCTTATTGTGATCCCGATGCAACCATTACAGAACAAACAATGCACTTCAGTATTAAAAGATGAACTGTACAGTTGTCCTTCATATAACATTGTGGGGACAAAATAGGTTCCAACTATGTTGGCAATAGCATCTGGCATAGGGTCAGCAATGGAGCAAGGCTCCATTCCAGATGTGGATGCGTCCTACCCCATCTACTGAAAGGGGTTGCCTTTTTTTAAGCCAGGAGAAATAATTCTGAGTTTAATCCCTCTGGAAGATTTGACAAGGGGAGTATATGGATCACCATCTTGCCATCATTCTGATTGAGCATTTAGATTCTGGATCATCAGGCTAAGTGAATCTGAGGATGCCTCTGCACTGGAGAAGACTGTCCTGTGCTAAGGCAGAATGCCTTGGTCTGGTAATAGACAACCAGGGCTTTCCACATCCAAGGAAGATTTCCCTGCCCCAGCCCTGACCATCACGATCAAATCTGGGGAAGCTTTAAAAGGTCAAAAATGAAAGTTCCTCATCTTCATTGTTCCTAGTGGGACACCCAGGAGGATCACATTTCCAGTATCACTCCCAGGTACCCAGCCAAACAATGACTTAGGCCTACCAGCCTATAGGGTGTGGTATCTTCATGAGCTGGTATACCAACAGCAGAAGCCTAGACCACTCCATGGATCGGTTTACTGGCCATGCAGAAAAGGCCTAAGAAAAGAACTTGCTGCTTGGTTTCTTTTTTTATTTCCCACCATTGGTTTATCACAATGTCATTACATTAATATTTGCTCCACTGTATTGCACAAGATGAAAAATGGTGGCCAGCCTGACAGTTACTTCTGTGACAACTGGGTGGGTGGGTAAGTAAACTGGAAAGGATCCTGAGGATATATTTGCCAAGAATGAAATCTTATGAAATGAAATTGTTTTGAAGACAATTTTGTTGGATGGTACGTTATTTTCCTGTTAATAAAATAAGGTAGATAATTTGGTCCATTTCAAATACAAGCATTCTTGTGCTTGTTGGATAGAGTGATTATCAGTGCCTTTAAAAGAATAACTTTAAAATTCACAGAAGATGACTGCAGGAAATGACTGTCTACCAGTTCCTGTATAAACTCTATGATCAATGCACTTCCTGTATAGCTGTATGATCAATGAACCACGGCAACCTCTTGCCTTAATTGGGGTTAGGATTTTTACTGCTTAAAATAAAATTCTGGCTGAATGTACAACTCTTTTGAGAGTTGCCTTTGGAACTGCATAGAGTTTTTGTTCGGTTGGGGATGCTTTTTTCCTTCTATTTTTCCTCTAATAATGGGTTACTATTCTTTTCATCTTGATAACAAATAATGCTGCATATATCAAACTGTCATGCTAAGTCTAACTATATGGTATATTCATGTTAGTTATCAGTATTTTCAACAGATTCTATATTGAGACTGGGCTGTAACTTTTTCTTTGAAAGGATCTACAAGGGGCACTACAGTGAAGGCTTTCTTGCTGCCCATATTTGTGGCTGAAGAGTCACCCCAGGGTACAGGACCCAGATGAACCTATGCCCCAGGAGCTCTTCTTATGCTGTCAATTGTTATTAGAGTGCTCTGAAGGAGAAGTCTGACAGTGCTTTCCTGGCATCTGCCCTGGTGTTCAGCTTCTTGGAATACAGGAAAATAGCTGACCTGCAGCCACTTCCTGGGCTCTCTGAAGCAACCCCTGGGAAGAAACACTGCACTGGCGGACAATAGTTTTCTGTTTCCATTGTTCCCCTTTCTCAGAGCAGTGGTAAGTAGGGATGTGCACCAATATTTAAAACATTTGAAATTTGACCAAATTTGACTGAATTCGGACATTCAAACCCAAATCGAATGTCTGTACATTTGAATTTAACATTTGAATGAATTTTTGAGTCTTCCAAATCATCTGTACAAATTATTTGGACATTCGTATGTGTACAGATACGTACGCATTACATACGTATCTGTATGCATCTTATTCGTATCCATACGCATTTGCACGGATACGTACAAGATGAAAATGGGATGCATACAGGATAAAAACAGGATGCCTATGAACGTGCATGGATGTGTACGGACACATTCAAATGTTGTCGACATTTGTATCTTCAAATACGAATTGAAAAAGTCATATGAATAGATTTGAATGTATTCAAATCGAATTGAACGTGAATACATTCGAATTTTAAACATTCAAATCAATTTGAATCTTTGGATATTTGATTCGAATTGAATCGAATCCCAAAAATTGCATTTGTGTACACTCCTAAGTGGTAAGCTTGTGCACAAGGTGTCACCATTACTGCAACCAATGATGGGATTAATGAAGATTTCCCTAGAAGTTTAATGCACGGTCTCCACCCTTGTGTGGGTCCATTGGATATTTCACTTCATCTATTCCCAAAACAACAGTGTAACAAAATACAAATGAACATACGGTGCTTTTAGCTTAAGCATCTATTCTCTTGCTTAATTTACATTTTAATACATAATCTCTATGTTGTAAAATTTCTGACATCTTGCTTTCTAACATGTGAGCATGCATGGGTGTCTATATGAAGAACTCACATAATCATATTTATTTGCAACATGTTGCCTTAATTTTTATGCCATCGCTTCCCAACCCAACTCCGCTGTGGGCCTAAAGTGGTGCCTTTTTCAACCAAGCTTAAATTAAATTGAGAAATGTCCCTGTGCCGCTGAAGTTTCATCTTTTGTTCTTTGTGTTGTTTTAAATGTAAAAATGCATAATGTAAAATTGAAATGCATGAGAAATAAACGTAATAGATATTAACAGGGAAATGCCCCTGGGGTTTTGTTAATAACTAATGACATCTGTGACTAATGAATGTTATATCGATTTAGGCTGTGACTAATGAAATAAATGTTTAGAAAAATCCTTTAAGTTACCATTTTATAAACAGTAATCAGGTCATGATGAACCCGATAGATTTTTCAGATGGAACTTCCTGCCATATCACCTTTTTTCTTTGTACTTTCCAAGCTGTGTCTTTACAGAGGTGATTAACCTGTCTGACTGTTTGGTTGTCTTTTATGCACAATAGCTATTTAGTTATATTTCTCATCTGGTGAACAAACTAAAAGCACTTCAGTTAATTGAACATCATGACCTGCTGTTAAGTAGAGAGATTAATGTTGCGGGAGGCAAGGCAGATCGTCTGTATCCAATTAGCTTTCTAGAGTGGCTGGCACTGGCCAATATTTTGTACTAGCTAAAAGCAATGAAATTTCTACTCCCTCTCCCAGAATCTTACCTAAAATCTTTTTGTGTGTGTCTCAAGAAAAAAGATACCTCGTTCACAGAAACAGAATGGGACCAGCAAGGAAACTGGGGGGCAGGTCTCAATGGACCACTCTTCTCTGTTTTACTGAGGCTGTTGGTATAGATGAAGCAAAAGTTGCTGTTTGGCAGAGTAGATCAACTACCTATAGCTGGAGATCGCAGGAGTAGCAGTGATATCTCCCTTTTTGTCCATCCAAACCTGTATCTCTCTGGCTCCATGCGTGGGGTGGAATTTGCTGGAAGGGAGGTGCTTCCATCATCATGATGTCATTGCAGCTATCCAAGGCTTCTCCTTAGCCCCATTGTACTGAGCCAATCATATCCAATATCATCTGTCCTGCTCAAGACAGGCAACTGTAGAAGAAGAGTTGGCTTTTATATCCCACTTTTCTCACCCTTAAGGGGACTCAAAGTGGCTGATGAACCTTGTGTTCTTCTCCCCACAACAGACTCCCTGTGAGGTAGTTGAGGCTGTGAGAGCTCAGAGAGCTGTGACTAACCCAAGGTCACCCAGCTGGCTTCATGAAGGAGTGCAGAATTGAACAAGGAGACTACCAGATAAGAGTCTGGTACTCTATCTGCAATACCAAACTGGCTCACCACTGAAGCAGACCATTTTCACAAGCTGTATTGAGGCAGTGGGTCCCTGTCACTGCATGAAGTACTGGTCTGAGAGTCATTCCTTATGCACTGATGGTAGGATATTTTCAATTAACATTTCCAAAAATTTCATATATCCTACAGGATATATGTTTCTTCATGATTGCACAACTGTTCCTGGACATAGTGCTATGCATTTCTAACTCTAGTGGATGCACCTTTATTTGAATGCAGCCTGGTTACACAAACAAACTTTGGGTAATGGCTGCATTTGTACCCAGTGGTGGTAAAAACAATGTTTTCCTGCTTCCACAGCCTGTCCCCTCAGTTCCCAGCAAAACTAGAGCTGCTTTGGATTGAGAAGAAGAAATATTACTCCTGATATCAATTGTGGTTGTGTCAGGGGTGGCTGTCTGAAACAGTCTCTAACATACCTTGAGTGGAAACAAGAGCAAGTTATTATGAGTGTCAATTTGGTTCAACTCAATTTTTCCTTTCTAAGTCATGAATCTGTCCCCCCCCTCCCAAATCTATTTCATCATTCATGAAATATCTGTCACTATTACCACTCCATTTCTTCTGCCAGCCATCAGTCCACCAGTGTTTCTTTCAGTCTTGGCACTGGAGTAAATTGAGGTAATAATTCTTTGCAATGAAAATCATATTGTGAGTTAAATCTGTTTGCCATCAGTTGTAATTTCCCTGTGGAATAGATAAATGGACCTCCAACCCTATCCTTCCATCTATGGATATTGCACAATTTATAGAAACTTCCCACTTCACATAATTGTGAAATGATGAGAAGAATTACTAAAAGAACGATATTTCAACCTTATTCTTCCTTCTTATCCTATGAGTACTGACAATAAGACATTGTGTGTGACCTGCTTGTGACTTTGCACTGCATTATGATGAGGTCTGGAATTGCAAGATGTTGGAATTCTGGGGCAGATACTAATATGGAACATTTTGTGGAAAGTAGTAGATATAAAACTAAATTTTGATAGATACTTGCTAATCAGCCATGACTATGGTTGCTACCTGTGCATTTACACCACTGCTTATCGGCTACCAAATTCAGTAAACTATAATCAGTGAATATTCAAGCATCCAGACAGTTCCTGGAATATTTTCAACAATGAAGAAGAATTTTCAAGAAGATATTCTTTGCAGTTGTGCCTTTTAACTTCTGCGCACTAGCTTTCCCATAACATATTCTGTTACACCAAATAAACAAACAAGATAAAATGAACTGCTGGTAGTGCTAGCCGTACTCATATTTTCATGCAGTTATATGTTTCTGATTAGCACTGTGTTTTCCTCAATAAATGGCACGTTTGCAGCATAAACTTGGATTGCTCTATGCAATTGTTCATTGCACATTTATATGAGGGACAAAGGTATTTCTTGTTTCAGATGCTTTGCTAGCTGAAACTGATTCTTGAAGGAAACAGAAAAACATTTAGACTTTAAAGAAGCTGGTACAGCACTGAATGTTTGGGAAATTGTAAGACACTTTTAGCTCTGCTGGCAGAGATCCTTTGGTTTGACCTCTGCACTGAGGTCATGGCCTTTCCGTCACTAAGAAAAGCAGATAATGTATTGTTTGTGGTATCTAGAAATAATGCAATAAAAAGAAACAGCACAAATGCATATTAACGCTTAGAGAACTGATATTTTAAAAGGTTTATCCAGTGCTGAATTGTTCTAGAAAGGAGTAGCAAAAAAGTGGCTAGTTCTCAAGTGATACCACATCAAATAACCTAGAATTCTGATGGCAACAACACAATTATAGCTTTTGCTTGCCATCTACAAATCTCTTATAAATGTGACCATATCATGACCTTCACTCAGATTTTTCCTACCTTGTTCAGATTTAGCATATTTGTCCAGCTGCTGTGCCCTTATAAAAGTTATGCTTAATAAACTTATCCTTATACTTTATCATTATACTTTAATGAAAGATGCTTTAAATTTAGATTTTAGAGTTAGGTTTTCTGGCTTTAATCAATCTTTATTTGCATTTTCTTTGATAGCTCCTTGGGATAATTTATTTATTTATGGCAGTGTCTGGCCAAGCAGTTATGGGAATCCATGGGTTTCTGTGTCCTAACCTGTCCTTGTCCTAGTTTAGCTACTGCATAATATTCCCCTTTTCAGGTCATAATCTAGGAATATGCTTGTGAGAATAAATTAACTCTTTTGAAGTTCACATCTATATGCAAAATGATGAGGATGTCAGCAAATGCTTCTGATTTATGAAATCTGTACTTGAAGAAAAACACATTTGGCTTTTTATATTAGAAGGGTGTTTCAGGATTTTGAAATCTGGACTGACATTGTCTGGGGATTGTCCAAATTTCAACTGAAAATTTTTGATATGGAAATTATTGAAGGGCCTCTCACTTTTTGCAAACTGTGTCACTCTCCTGTTTTTTGCTTTCCAGAGACTAACCTTTTATGTGGTATTTCTAGACATGCCAACACTGCGGGAACAGAGCCAGGAAAGGGAGGGGGATATGATAGCAGTCTATCACTGTATAATAATTGATAGGAAACATCACATTGGTTTATATGTATAGATAGGGAAAAGCTGAATAACGTCTAATCCTTGTAGATAAAAATGATTTCCTTCCAGAATACATTTTTTCTTAAGATTCCTTCAGGCTTCATGCTGTTCCTGGAACAAAGTGAGTTTTATCACTGGAGAGGAAAAGATTTATTTAGTGTATAAAATCTCAGCTAGGGCTGCAAAAACTGGAAAGACTTCTTTGCCTTCTGGTGTAGGCTACAATTGGCACTGGCTCTAAGTGCTACATAATTGCCTTTGCTGCATATGATTATAAAATCATGTTCTAACTCACCCCCCCCACATAAACCTGTCAATCAAGAACACTACTAAATTCCTGATTAAGCAGTTCATGAACAAAATCAAATTTTATTCCAGAAGAAGAAAGATGTTATATTTAAAAAAGTCATAAAAAGATGCAGATGAACCATGTTTTGATAGATTTTCTAGTGGCATATTTCATGACTTACAACCAAATGGGCCTAATCTGTTAGGCAATAAGGAGCTGGAATCTCCCTGTAATTGTTATAGAAGAATATTAGACTAAGTAAAACAAAATTTGCAGGAGTATGTTGCCTGTTTCGGATGCCATTTAGACACATCCATAAAATGTGTTTTTTACATAATAAAATATATTTATATAAACATACATGTTTTCTTATGTAAAATATGTCTTTTATGTGACAGTCTGCATATGCAGGGTTTCTATAGGGAAGGGTAGGAAGGAAAAAGAGAAGAGCTCTGATATTTAGGAAGAACACACAGTCTTCCAATTTTACGTGCAAAGTGCGCAAAAACATATTCCTCTAGGGCTTGTTCACACCTAATTTTTAATCCAGCTTCAGCCCACTTTCAGCATGAGAGAACACATCAGCAAAGTGACAAGCCAACAAGTTTCTGTATTATCTAACAGAAAATCTACCGTTGAATTAAATAATGTGGAAAGAAAATGACTGTTCACTTTGCTGATGTGTTCTTCCATGCTGAAGTTGGACTGAAGCTCAATTAAAACGTAGGTGTGAACACAGCCCAGGTAAGACAAGGAAGGTACAGATTTAGTCCGTTTAAGATGAAATGACAAAATCCAATGAACACACTGTTCTGATGAATGCTTTATTGTAGGTAATGATATAGACATGGATCTAGAAAATGTGGGCAGAACAGAGAAGAGAAGCCTCAGAAGCATAAACTCAAATTTGGAGGCACAGATTCAAGCTGCCTCCAAACAATGAGTTAGTGGGATAACTCATCATCTGAAGCAAACCAATTTCTCAAGCTCTGTCATGACTCTACCTCTGTTTTGAGCCTCCGGTCTCTGTTCTAGAGGTATGTATGAATGTTTCTTGTTGTTCAGCTTTCGTCAAGCCTTTCTGTACATTTTTTATCATGTTCTGAAAAAATACGGTACCAATTTTTTACATCTAAAGAAGCAAAAATAACACTGAACACGAACTGTTCAGATAGAACCATTCGTGTTAGTGAACAGGTCCCTAGTTTGGTTTGAATTGAATCAGATCTTTTCAAACGAACTGGTTCAGTTTAATTCAGACCACTTTGAACTGAGCTTGCATATCTCTATTTTGCTCCCATTTCCTAGCTCCCAGTTGTCTGTTTTCCATTCTTAGTGTGACATCGTGACTAGCACTGACAGGAGGCGGCCTTATATTAAGTCACACCATTATCTGTCTGCTTGTTATTGCCTAATAGCAATTCTCCAGGACTTTAGATTATTGGCTACCTGATACGTTAAGCAGGAGGCTCTAGGGAGTGAACTTTAATACTTTTACAAAGAAGCATTTAAAGCAAGTAATCTGTTAGGACACTACTGAAGCATCTTGGCCTGGTTCCCATTACAAGCTTAAAACGGTTTTCCTAAATCGAAATAATAGAACCGGATGCTAACACGAATTTGCCTGATCCCATTACTTTCAACTTAATTGCGTTCAATCTGGATTCTGAGGATCGTACATGGTGTATGTGACTCAAGGGGGGATTCAAGTGGCTACTTTCTAAAAGCCACTTTTCAGGGCTGCCCTGTCCTCTTCCTCCTGGCGTGAACACGCCACCCATAACGGACCACTTCACGGAGCCTGGCTGGGTGGCTGCCGCTTGCCTGGATAGATGAAAAATGGCACCGGGCCGCCAGTGATTCTTTCCCCTCCTCTCCCCATTGCCCAGGGCACACAGCAGCAGCACCAACTCAAGCCCCCTTCGCCCGCTGACCTCCACAGCCACAGCCTTAAACATTCACACATCTCCCAGAACCTGCAGTGCTTTCCTTTCTTTCCCCTTTCTAAAGGTCAGAACCTCCAGAACTATGCAAATTGCAACATTGTTATCAGGTGTGAAGTGGGTGGATTGCTACAGTGTAACCCTGCTGTAAGGGATGGATTTTTACAGTGAAATCACTGTCTTTGGAAGCAAGCTATTGGGGAAGGAAAACCCTAAACATTCATTCTCATCCCACTAAAATGGTACCGTTCCTACAGTAAGAAATGTAAAATGTTTCAAATGCACGAACCAGAGCGAGACCTGTTGAAATGAGTGTTAACATTTACAATGCTTTGGGGCAATTTAACATGCGGAAAGTGTGTTAAGCCAACCTGATGTGGGGACTGTGAGGATCGAAACCATTTCGAAACCGTTTTAAGCTTGTAATGGGAATGCGGCCCTTGAGTGGTTGCAGAAGTTTTATGAGATGCAAATTGGGCAAACCTACCTTGCATTGTTCTTAAAAATGTGGTAACACAAAATTGTTGTTGTTTGATCCTGAAAAACAAAACAGGGCTAGAGCCAGTTATTATTCAGATGGAAGACCACCAAGAAATCCCAAGTCTATAGACTAGCTGGAGATCAAAATTAATCCCCAAGAAGGCAAGGGTAAAGAACTTATTTATTATTGCCATGAAAACTTCATGCCAATGTCAGTGCTGTCACCAGGAGTCAGTTTCTTGACATGCGACAAAAAGATTTAGGCTGCCTCGACATTGTTCACTTATTCTGCTTTATCTGGAAATCTCATAATAAAGCCTTATCTGCATTATGGTGAGGACCTTATGCGTCTTCATGTGGTGTCTATCACCTGATTGCAATCCTGAGGCTCTGATTAGCTCCGAGCAGGAAGGCCGTAGCAGAGAGACATGGCTTTGTAGATGCCTACATAGCTGCTACGAAGCTTGTGCTCAGCTTTCTAGACCGCTATGAAGGATGTGCGAGCCTACATAGTGTATGTGTTGAGGGGCAGAGCCGGAGCTGTCCAAATGCAAATGGCAGCTTCTAGGCCTGCCCCTGGACCCCACTGGGTTCACATTAACCTAGTTTGTGAAGACAGATTTCTTACTATGTATCTACATACAGGCTGCATTTGTACACAGTTAAAAAAAAAAGACAGAGAGGTGGTGGTTACCACACATTAGTGTTTCCATCCTGTCTCTAATCCAGAAGTATTTTCTGTCTTTTAATATTGATTAGAGGTGAGATGGAAACATTACCTTGACGGTTACACACATGCACACACACATGTACACACACACACACACACACACACACACACACATTCTTAGCAGGTAGGACGACAGCCCTAAAGCTCTATAACTTTGACATATGGTTCCATGTCTTTTTATTGTTCCAGGATATTTATAAAACCTATATACATGTTACACATATTAATTTTGTCGTAACATGGCTATGCAGAATGCCCTTGGGAATATAATAAATTACAGCTTTTATTTCCAAATTAAATGACAGCTTCATCCCTAAAAGATGGAAATGAAACATATATCTTGTCCTTATGTTGGGTGTTGATCTTTTTGTTTTGGTTTTACAGGAAAGGTTCTTAAATATAAAACAGAACATGAAAATATTGTGAACTGTTATATGTAACAAGCATTTTCAGTGCCAAAGTCTGGTAATATCGGGAGATTAAATTTTAGTTGGATGGCAAGGTGTGAGTACAGATAAGGAACAGGTGTATTGGCTTTTAACAATTCATAACAGTTCATAAACAATTGAAGGACTTGCTGAAACAAAATGTGCCTCCAGCCCATAAAATCACTCCCAAGACCTCATATAATTGCAACCTTTTCCAGGCTGCCTCCAATATGAAATCTTACCTAGACACACACATGCACATTAATTACATGGGTGGTTAGATTATTTGGTCCTTTTTTCAAACATTTATACCACAGCAGTGGCCATTAACCTTCAGGCTAGGGTTAATGGACATCCTGAAATACCAAACTGCATTAAAAAAAAAATGAGTGCAGCCCACTTTGTAGGTTAAAAAAAATTACATGCATTCAAATAAACAATAGAAATAGTACCAAATTTTGGAACTTGGATAGTAGGGAACATTTTAAAAGTAACTCAGAATGTGGCATATAGTGTCTGAATCCCATCTTTAATCTATACTAAAGGCCAGAAGATGTGCTTGCGATTAATTTATATGGGTTGGAGGAAGTCAACCATTAATTCACAGGTGTCTTCAGATCCTGAAATGACTCTGAACACCCAAGATTAGACCAGACGACTGACAACAGGGGGCACCAGAGGAAGACAGGAAAAGATGCATCTGATGTGCTTTAACTTCCCATGATTCATAGCCATCAAGAAGAGTGTCCTTAGGTGATACATTCTAGTGGTGATATATTCTAGGTGATACATTCAGTTTTCCTGCTTGTGCCTCATGGAGGTGCGTCTTTTATGTTCATAATTAGAGAGAGACATATTGAACCAGGAGTGTTTAAAAGGTCTGAGTTTGAACCAGACAACCTATTTGAAGAAAAAGTTTGATAAACCAGACAAGGAGGTGATGAACAAACAGGCTTGAACAACCTTGTTTGAATGCTGTTTGAGTGCTGTTCCCATTGAACAGGAGATGTTTGAAAAGTTCAAGTTCTAGTCAAACAGTCTATCCATGTGAACTGATTGTTCAAAATTGAACTGAATAGTTAGATAAAAGCCCAGGTGGATGGGAGAGGCTGCATAACAAACCCAGCACAGAAAACAAATTTCTTTATGGGCTGCTCTTATTGTACAGAGAACATTTATAATTGCAGGCACAGGTAAATCTAAAGTTGTTTTCTTGTTACATTTGTAAATCATCCTCTCCTCTTTTTAAAGCACCTCCATTTCTCTTTAAATTGCTAAAGTTAGATGACATAATTTTACAGCAATTAAAATCAGCTTTTAAGACCTGCACTTTAAAAGTGTATGCTAATTAATTTTAAAATATGCTGCAGAAGAGCACTTGGAAAAGTTGAGGTACTGCAGGTTGTATACATTTATTTATTTCCTATAAATATCCTGCTCTTCCTTGAAGATTTTCTGAGCTGTTTTGCATGCTCACAGTGACCAGGGTGAAATGCATTTGACATGATTACAACATGACGTACTTCAAGACACTGGCTTGCTAATGTCATCCCATAGGAAATACAGATGAAAACATAAGGAAGTGCATGCTAGTTATCTTACTAACATTCCAGTTCTTCATTTGAAGCAATTGTGTCATGGTAATGAAGAGTTGCTCAAAGCATTGATACAGTTGCCAGATTTTGGTGTACTCCTTCCTTCCTTCCTTCCTTCCTTCCTTCCTTCCTTCCTTCCTTCCTTCCTTCCTTCCTTCCTTCCTTCCTTCCTTCCTTCCTTCCTTCCTATGAAAGGAAGAGAAGGCATTCTTCTTGCCGCATTCTTTTCTGGGTCCATCCATCCATCCATCCATCCATCCATCCATCCATCCATCCATCCATCCATCCATCCATCCATCCATCCATCCATCCATCCATCCATCCATCTCTTTCTCCATTTCCTGCTACAGTGCACAATGTACATGCAGTAGAATATTCCAACAAATGAGCTCAGAAGTTGAGTGATAGTACCTGAGAAAGGAACAAAGAGAGAGACTCAGTGATTTCCTTTTCCACTGCATCAGTAATATGAAAGAGAAATGCATAGTCTCCAGGTAGCTTTCACTGTGAATCAATCCTAGGCATTTCCTGCAGGAATCATTTAAGAGTAAATTTACATGAAGGCTCACAACTTTTTCTTCTCCTCTGCCTCCAATATCCCCTCACTCTCTTCCCTGCCCAAACACAAACAAATATCTCCTCTTACTGCCAGACTTTTGAAGCATGTCCTGCAGTTGCTAGGCAACCTCTGAAATGTTGGCACAGAGTGTTGGAGGATGGTTCAGGAATGCTTGTGACTTATTTATCCAGATTCCACAAGCTATGAGAGAGGTCGCATGTACCAGAAGAATGGGGAAGAAGGAAAAAAAAAATGAATTGAGTCCATCCCCAAACTTTGGGCAGCGAGGATAAGACAGTTATGCCAGATCTATCCCTTCTCTCTACTCCTTTCCTGCTCCCTCCCCCTCTTCCTTCCCTCTCTCTTTACCTCTATGTGTGTTGTAAATGTGTAAGTATAGAAAGTCATTAAAACTGCACATTTAATATTAACATAGTTATAACTTTTGTGTTGCAATGTATTAGGATATAGAAATGCAGACTAATTAAAATGACTGGAGTTTCTATGGTCCATGTGTGTGTGTGGATTTTTTTACTTCCTTGCCTGAACCAAACATATTCAAGTGTTGAAGATTTTCAAATGCATTTCCAGCAACAATGCTCAGATGGTGGCAGGGATCAGGAGAGGCTTCTGGGTGCAAGCCACCCTGTGATCCAACCAAACCACATTTTGATCTGTTTGGGTAAAAACATGATATGCCCTTTGAGTATATATTTTTTATTTGAAAGAGAATAAAATATGACATCATTTGCTGAGGTATGATTAGGGATGCTCTTTGCAATACAAATCAAAGGAAATTTCTATTCTTATTTATAGTATTTGGATGTTAGACAATAAGACTGTACTTACCATAATAAAGCATTAAAATACAATAACAGCAATTGATAAAGCACTAAAGAATAACATAAAAATTTCAGCAGGAGCTAATAAAACAGCATGTATAAGACATATGGCATCCATACTAGTAGCACACAGATCTAAAATTTGGTGAACTGAAACAACACAAAGACATTTCATAGCCCTAATAAACTTGGGAGCAGGTTCTAGGGCATAATAAAATGGCTTATCTCTAGGATCCCTTACAAAGATTAATCTGTTACCAGACTTCCACAGTGCTCAGTGCATGCAATGCTCTCCATCCTGATGTGTGACAAGTGTTAATTCTGATTAGAATATTTGGATATTTCCACAAAGGCAACAAGGGAGCAAATGCTAGAGTGGGAGATATAGAATCCACTGCTAGAGTGAATAATGTGGTGGGCATTCACTCCAGTGTGGGTCCTGCAAACTCTACTTCAGCAATGACATCTCCACTCCGGAAGACCAGAAATAGAGTTGAACATTGGCTGGTTTTGGTCTTCATTGGAATGAGTCTCAGTATAAACCACACTCAATGATTCATTCTTCCTTCCTTCATGCATCTACCCTCTCTAGCTTCTGGGGAGTGCCGAAATAGGTCCGGGAGATGTCACCTTTCTGGAGGCTGGGGTTATGCCTCTGGACCTATTTTGTGCTCTCTGGAGGCCAAAAAGGCACTTCTGGGTCAGTGTCACACGATCCCTACATGGGATCACTTCATTTCATGCATAAATATTCATCTGAACTTACCTGGGAGCATCTGCACCTTTTTCAGTGTGAGGGGTCAGTTGACTGCACAGTGTCCTGTGGAGGATCAGATGTGCAGCCATACACAGGTAAGTCTCTGGTAGCACGGGGGCTAAGCTATCATGTACTAGCCGTGTATTAGTAAATGTTAGTCTACAATGCACCTTTCCCATCCAACAGATGGGAAAGCGAGTGCAGAAATGCTCCTTATGAGATAGGTGGGACTGTCAGAGCTCAGAAAGAGAGCTGTGACTAGCCCAATGTCACCCAGCTGGCTTTGTGAAGGAGTGCAGAATTCAGCTAGGAGATTATGAGGTAAGAGTTTGACGCTAAGCACAAGAGCAAACTTACTGAAAAGGCCCTAATGCTGGGAAGGGGTGAAGGCAAAAGAGAAGGGGGTGGCAGAGGATGAGAGTGTTATGGAAGCAATGAATATGAGCCTGGGGAAAATTTAAGATATAGTGGAGGCCAGACAAGCCTGGCATGCTACAATACTGCAGCAGCAGCAGCAGCAGCAGCAATGACCTCAGTCTCAAATTCTGTTTGTTTGTTTATATTCCACCCTTTGCCAGAAGGTTCAAGGGCAGGTCACAACATTAATAAAACTATAAAGCTAATATACTAAAAATATACTAAAAAGGTATGTTTTAATTAGGTGCCGAAAACCATCTGAGGTTGATTCCTTGTGTACCTCCACGGACAGGCCATTCCAAAGAGCTAAATTTCAAGGACTCTTGTGATGCTAGTGAATAGCTGAACAGAAAGGACCGTAATTGAAATAAGCCAAGGGATTGGCTAGCAATATTCCAAATCTGCCTAGCAGGAAGAGGTTATCCCTGACAAATGAGGTGCTTCCAAACAACTTAAAGCTGTCTTAAGGCTTTTGATGGGATGAGGAAAACTGCACAGGGAGGGCAGAGCTCCTCTTTAGCCATGGCCCATCAGATGGGATGATTAAAACTCTGCAGTATTCTCCCTTCGGGCAGAGGGAAACTGTAAAGCTAAAAGCTTTTAACAGTGCCCTTTCCCTGCTGCTGTGTAACTGCTGCCGATTGATGATCATGTGGCCAATTGCGTGACTGCCGGATCAACAGCGGCTGCAAAGTTTTTGCCCCTGTCTGGAGGCACCCTTGGTTAGCACACCAGCAAACACTGCCACCTCTCCCTTTTGCTTTCCCTTAACAAACACAAACACAAATAGAAAAGGTATATGTGCTGATTGCATAAAGTAAAACTCCACGTGTAGCTGAAATAGCTGGTTGGGCTGAGGTATGATTTGTACTCTGGGAATTCCCCTATCTGTAAGATCTTTTCTGGCTCTTCCTTTTAAGTTCTTCTGGTACTAACTGCATTCACAAACAGGTCACCAACATTACAAATGAAGAAGGGATGGAAGCTGACAAGTCAGAAACATTTACGTGAAAAGAATACATTGTGTATATTATCTTCCTCAGAAGCCTTTCCATTCCCCCTTAAAATAAAACTTAGCTTATACTTCACAGTCCCCTCCATACATCACTGTTTGCCACATCTGAAGCACAAACATAGTGTGTGTGGCATTCTAAGTAACAGGCTTATTTGTTTTTCATTCATATTTTAATTAAAAAAAACCCTCATTCTCCATGAACTTTTACTTTTTCATCACATTTATTTATTCATTGACAATGTCACAAACAGGAAAGGCAAACAAAGAAAATAACCCTCCCCAAGGGCAGTTTACATCCCACACCTAGCTGTATACAATCTCTAAAGAACAGAGGAATGAGGACTGGTTCACATTTCTCACCAAAGGCTTCTGTTCCCACTCAGTCACATCAGTTTCATTGTCAAAATGGTTGTAAGAGGCATCATTTAACTGGCGGGTGAACACATAACATACATAACCTTTGAAATATAGGCCAGAGTGATGCCCACCATTGTGTAACTGTATTTAAGGTGTGTTGAAAGCATTGTATTTTACATGTGTGTACTGTATTTGTTCTGTTCTGGCTGTATTCCATGTATTGTAATGTAAGTATCAGAGCAGCAGGTAAGAAGTGGGTAAGGCACCCCTAGTTAACATAAGGTAAAAGGGGGGGGGACAGCAGCCCAGAAACAGCCAATCAGGCTTGAGCACTCTCAGGGCCAGGGATATAAAAGGGACCATCCAGCCAGGTTTGGGGTGTTCTATGCCTGGGGTTCCAGGGAGGGAGGATGTGTGTGTAACTGTCCGTTGCCTGAGGGAAACACCAAGATAGTTCCAGGGTTTTATGCTTGGGTTTCTAGAGAGGGAGGACTGGTGTGTGAGACAGTCCTGTGCCTGGGGGAAACACCAAGATAGAAACAGGGTTCCAGAACTTAGTGTGACAGCTTAAAGGAGTCCTGACAGCAGCCTATGGGGGGTATAGGTTGTTGGGTAGATTGAGAAGATATTGATAGTTACTTAGTGTTTGTCTGTTTTCTTCACAAGTTGTAAGCAATAAACCATTTTTCTTATTTATTTCAAAGAATCATCTGCCCGCAGTATTCATTTGAGTCTTATTGGCCTTGGGCCTAGGGAAAGGAAAAGCTGTGGTGGACTCTTTAGCCTGTGGGGGCTAGGGAAGCAACAACCAATGCTTTTAATAATTATAAAACTAATTTATTTTTGAACACTCACTAGTCAGAGGAAGGGTGAAGTAAAGTCCTACCCAGGCTGAAGAGAATGCCACAGACAGGTCTTCACTTACTGGTTGAGGTGGCTCCATAATGGGCACATGATCTGCTAGTGAAAAAAGATGCCTCCATATCTCTGTTTGCAAGCATTTACGTCTCACTGTGATCCAGTTTGGTCTAGTGGTTAGGGAACCAGATTCTTATCTGGGAATACCAGGTTTAATTCTGCTCTCGTCCATGAAGCCAGGTGGATGACCTTGGGTTAGTCCCAGCTCTCTTCTGAGCAATAACAGCCCCACCCACCTCACAGGGTGCTTTGCTGTGAGGAGAAGAATACAAAGCTTTGTCAGCCACTTTGAGTCCCCTTAAATTGGTGAGAAAAGTGGGGTAGAAAAGCCTTTTTCTTTTTCTTCTTCATTTCCAGGGCAAAAATGGAACCTTCTTTGCACAGAAACACAAAGCACTTTCTGGC
This sequence comes from Aspidoscelis tigris stejnegeri, assembly GCA_023333525.1. Lineage (NCBI taxonomy): Eukaryota > Metazoa > Chordata > Lepidosauria > Squamata > Teiidae > Aspidoscelis > Aspidoscelis tigris. The sequence continues at coordinate 32,521,634 of JALMGA010000004.1, read as the reverse complement.
CTGAGGAGAAATGTTGTGAATTTGCTGACACTTTTGGATTCCTCTCCTAGTAAGTGGACATGTGCTCTTACATACATGTGGACAAGATCCACACAATAGCTTTTTACATACATCATCTATTCTGACCCACACTTTTGTCACAGGGTTCAACACACCTGCCTTTGCATGAAAAGTGCTCCTGGTGGTGCTTTTCTGGGGATGGGCACCTAGGAGAGGGCCTTCTCAGTGATGGCCTCTAGGCTATGGAATAGTCTCTCCCTTGAGGTCAGTGAGGCTCCTTCACTGTATATGTTTACGATGGCGGTGAAAATGTACCCCTTTGTTCTGGCCTTTGGTTAGATGGGAATATACTGTCTCTTTCCACTTTACAGACACTGTTACTGTTTTAACATATACTGTTGTTTTAATATACCGGTATGTCTGATTTTAAATATTGTTACCTGCCCTGAGACCTTTGAGTATAGGGTGGGATAGAAATACAAATAATGGTCTGATGGGCACAGGACCATGTAATTCCTATACTTTTGGGGCTTTTCCTGGCTCTATAAATGCACCATATGGCTTCTGTTACATATAGCCTGTCCCCATACTGAATATACTCCGAAGCGAACCTGAGTTCGCCTTGAAACATCCCCATGCACAGCCTCTAATCTGGGCTACATGCGGGAAAAATCACACAAATCCATGGCAACCCCCCTTTCCAGCTGTTTTCACTGCAAATTAGGAGGCAAGCATTATTATCTTGGAGGCATAGGGATGCTCATGGGTTATTGGCAGAGGAGACTGGCGATCGCAGCATTAGTGGGCAGGGTTTTGCCTGTGCTCACTTTTCCTGCTGGGTGTGCTATGATCGCAACTGCTTGGGGATTTCTTCAAAGAAATTATGCTGAAAGAGAAGTGATGAGGGAGTCTCATTTGCCCTGCAAGTGTCTCTCCAGCTACAAGTATGACACCTCCCTTCCCTGATTGCCCGATTGGCAAGGCACGCACAGGTAAAGGGCTTGATTTAGTGCACAAGCGCTGCATCAACTTAATGGGTGAAGTGCCTGTGGTTTCCCTGCACCAGGGTGAGAAGGATGAGAAGATGAAGCTTGCTGTCATGTGGAGGTGTGCACCTCTGCTAAACTCAGATTCAAACAATGAGCCGCGGCTTCAAGCAATGAGCAGCTTTCCCATCCTATTATGCACCCTTTTATCATTTTTAAATCTTATCTATGCTGTGTGTTGTGTTTTTGGAGGTGCAACCTGGAGGGGCTTCCCCTGTCATTGCTGCAGCAGGTGGGACAGGACATCGTGATGTCAACTAGGCTTCCTATCAGGGGAGAGTGGGTGGAGAAAAAAGGATGCGGTTTGGGGCAGTTATTTGCCCTAATAACTGAAATGATTGTTCTTAATTATTGGCTCAAGGGTCCTGTCAGTTATTAGGGCAAATAATTCCAGCTCTTTCTGCACTGCTAGCTGATTGTGTTTCTGTTATGTGAAGGCAAGAACTGGGAACAAGCTTTGTCATGGTAGAAGTAATGGGCAATGTGGGGAATAACCCTATCCTTCCAACTAGTGTATGGACTGTGACTTGGGATTGGGGTAGGACAGAGATAATTTGAATGCCACCCAGTAGCCAGGGGACAGTAGGACATTTCCACTCAGTATTCACACTGTTATTACAGGGCACTAGGAATGCAATGCCCTATAGCAATATGATCATAGCAGGATGATCACAGAAAGGAGGAATGTTATCTCTCCTCTCCTTAACGTAGTTGGATTATGAAGCTTATTTCTTTCTTGCAAATAATGAGCCATGAAATAATCAATAATGTGTGGCCTAGATTGTCTTAGAATCAATAATGTGTGGCCTAGAAGTCTTACACCCTCTCTCTCTCTACACCTGTTCTGTGTTACTATATATCTTCATGTAATCTTGGGAGTGGGTGTGGTTGCGTTGGAATAGACCGACTATGCGTGTGGGTATTCGGAAGCTCCAGCCATCCAGAAGATACTGACTTTCTAATAAACATTTTCTCTGTATCTTTGGCACCATCTACACAAGCATTTATCAAGCACCCTTGATCATGTTGCAGCCTAGAAGCCAGAGTGTCAAAAGGTTACTGCTCTATATCCACATATCTAATTCCTATCTGAGCAACCCATATGTCACTTTGGATGGAGTAAGCTTACCTCTTTCTTAAATTTGGATGCATGAGGGAGCAAAGAAGGCAACTTGAGGACTAAAGATCCTTCCAGCAGTGGAGCAAATTGGCCAGTTTCTGGCACCATCTTCTGTCAGTCACTGCAGCAACTCCACAATCCTCCCTGCATCTCAGGAACATGTTAGCCACTTGTCTCTGGTCACATGGACATTTCACTTAAGAGTGTTTTCTGGCACAAAAATTGAGCCAGGGTGTTCTCCAACAGAAGATGACTTTGAAGTGGTCTCCTGAGTGCTCCTAGGCTCTGGGCAGCTCCAGCTGTCCACCATGTAAACAGCTAGAGTGACCCCAGTGGCACAGGAGTGCAGCACTATTTCACTGGGTCCTGGAAATGGCTCTGAAAGTAAGCCATTTGTGGTGTGAAGAAAGCCAGACCAGACTGGGCCTTATAGAAACATGGGAAACTCAAGCACTTGCCACTTTTTTGCACTCTGCATTGCATGTCAAGACAGAAATGTGAAATATCACTGGGAGTTCCAGTAGTATTCTGGGAATTGTGAGTCTTGATTCTGACACTGAGCAGCACCCATGTAGATGAAATCCAGATATTATATGACTTCTTAGTAATTATTCCTCACTTTTATTTTTCCTTTCCTTATTTTCCAGCAGTGATGCACTTGGACTTGTGAATTTTTTTTAATGTTTTAATACTTTTTAAAAGAGGAATGTGTGTATATATATATATAGGATAGAACTGGATTAGATGAGCAGAAATTTAAGGCAGTTAAATTTTTTACAGTATGAAAGAATTTGAATTTTTCACCGAGTGAATGTACAGCTCAAAAAGAAAAATAAATGTGGACTCTGAGGCAGTGAATCTGCTTGTTCCTTCAGTGGCATTACTAATTAACTCAAACCCCTTGGCATGAGGAAGTACAGCAGATGTTAGGTGCTATACAAGAAAGTGTATTCCGGCTACAATTTTAGAGAAATCAAGTAGTTACATTTTAATGTTCCTCACTGAATTCCTCTGAGTGTTGTCGAAAGCCTTGAAAAAAGTTTTCTCAGGAAATATAAGTGAACAAGAGAATTGGTGATATTTTTTATTACCACAATGAATAATTGGTTTGTGGAGAAGGAGGGGATTAATATTATAACTAATACCTTCCCTTTGCTATCAAAGAAAAGTGGAAGGGGTTTAGTGAAGTTGTGAAGGAATGGAGCCCAGTTCTCCAAATTATATTCCTGATCAATTTCCTAGTTAGGACCTATCTGTACTGAAAGGCTGTGATCTGAACCAGTAGGTCTGGACCAATGAGGCTCTGGTCTGTTCCAGCCTTCAGACTGGTTTCAAAGTCTGCACAAGCTTTGAGGGAAGAAGGACAAGAAACTAAAGTCCTTAGCCTTCAGCCTCATAACCCCCAGGGGACCAATTCTAAATAGTTGCCCAGGTAGTCGGGAAAACAGAGGTGTGCCTTCTCCAGACCTCTGTGTTTTGGACTAATCTGCCAATAGTTCTTGATGTTGAGGGCTATAGGTGTCCCAGATCAAGGGCTCCTTGGTCTGGATTATGTTCCTTCCTATGTGGATGGAGCATACCATTAGTGGATGGGGCCTCCTGTGTTCTACAATGGTATGCAGAAGGGATGCCCATAACCTCCTGCTTTTGATCCAGATTATAGGCCATTTCAGAGAGGTACTTAGACTTCATCAATATAATTGCCCATTCCCTATTTTCTGTTGGGAAAACTAATCAGGAGTTAAATGTTTGCTACTTTTCTTTGAGTTGGTCTAGCATAGGTCATTCCTCCATGGTGAGAGGGAGAAGAAGAAGAAGAAGAGTTGGTGTGATGTTTTTGGGTGCAGGCTGCAGCCATGGGCTTGTTCACTAGGCTTGTGCAGCAACATGATTGACAGATGGGGCAGAGCAGCGTAGAAAACTGCCAAAACACACCAATGGGAGCAGCCGGATCTTGGGAATATTTAAGCCAGCAGCCTGGCACTCTCAGGGTCTCTTTTTGAGCAGTTTCAGCAAGAGAGGGATCACAGAGGGTTTGGCTTAGCTCTCCGGACTTCTAAGCCTCGTGCTCTCGGACCAGAGGGTCGGGGAATAGAAGGGAGGTCTCTCCTCTCTAGCAGAAGATCTTGGTGTGTACCTGGGATTAGGCAGGCATGCAGCAGGGACTGTTGAACTCGAGGTAAAGTGAGACAAGGTCCTGGAAGGCAGTCAGCATTGCTGTTAGGCAAGCTTTATTATTAGGGAGATACTTCACACTGAATGGTGGTTGGAATCATTCAGGGGCAGGAGGAGTGAGAGGAGCTGGAAACAGGGTTTATTTACGTTAGTTGCTTTTGTGGAACTTCTTGCTGAGAAATGAACTTTGTTTTATTAACTGCAACTATTCTTTCAAGCAACTCAAGGACTATTGAGTTTATCTTATTTTGCTTCTGCTATTTATATTAATAAACATTTAGTGTTTTGATTACACTGGTGTTTATGTGCTGCTTTAGGAGAGGCTTGGCATACAAGTAATTAAAGCAGGATGGCTGTGGGGTGTATAGTTCCATGCATATACTGGCCCCAACCCGTTGCAGGCAGCTGGGTCGTGGTGCTTGGCAGCCGCTTTCTTACTACACAGCTCTGTGGAGGGCAGGTTGGGAGGTGTTGGGCCGAGTTGCCACAGTTGACTTTTCTACCCTGCTTTTCTCACCCATTAAAGGGAACTCAAAGCGGCTGACAAAGCTTTGTATTCTTCTTCCCACAACAGAACACCCTGTGAGATAGGTGGGGCTGTGAGAGCTCAGAAGAGAGCTGAGACTAGCCCAAGGTCATCCTGCTGGCTTCGTGGGGGAGGAAGGAATGAAACCCGGTATTCCTAGATAAGAGTCCAGCTCCATAACCACCTGGTTAAAACCATTTCAGTCACCATGTTGAAAGTGTCTCAACGTATCCATTTTGGAACAGGAGGTGTTGTGATACAGCGATTAAGGTGTTTCACTGATAGAAAATGGTGCCTGATGTTTGAGGGTTCCTTTGATGGCAATCACACCATCTTTATGAAGTGACTCTTGCTGTTCTGAATGTAAAAGTGTTCCAGAGGATAGATTTCTAGGTGACAGGAAGAAGGGTTATTGCGGCTGGAAGAAAAAAAAAGAAACACTGAGGAAGAGCAACAGAGCAGAAAAAGAGTTTAAGAAGAACAAAGCAAAAATCATTAACAAAGGAATGAAAATATTTCAGGGGCAAAGACTGCCCTGTGATAACAAGGATACAACCTCGTTGACATCATGCACAGTTGGGAAAAAAATGTTGTTTTTTTAAATATAACTTCCTGTATTTAAAGTTTTGCTCAAAGAACTGGTAGCATTTCAACATTTCTTGTTCTTATCCTGGCTAGAGGACAGGTTGCTACTGTTTCAGGATAGGGCTATCTGCATTGGAATGGACCAGCTCTCCAGCCCCTGGCACTAGCTCCTAAAGTTGTGCTAGCTTTGGAGTCAGCACTGATTACAAATTCCCAAGAGTCCTGTTTCAGTGGCACACTCTGTTGCACTGCCAAAATGGGCTCCTGGAGTCCCAAAAATGGTGGGCATGTGCCTTCTGCACTTGGCATGTTGTTCTGGCACAAGGTGAGTAGAACACCAGTAGACCTCAGTGTCAAGTTCTACTGCTAGAATGGAACTGGGTGCCATTTTGTGGGTCCTATTTTGCTCCATCCTGTGCAGATGAAGTGCTCCAATAGAGTGGGGTCAGGCCTTTTAGAACCCTTCCTGCACCACAGCAGGAATCAATGTAGAAACAACCTATATGGAAAAAAAATAACTGATTTTCATATGTTCACTTGCTTCAACTAGAAATCAGTGATATATATATATATATATTGGGTATACCTGACACACTACTTATGCTCAGAATCCATCACATATATGCAGGTTATGAGTTTATGCATTTGAGTTAATTTAGAGAATTCTGCTTTACTCAGGGTAAGGGCCAAGCTACATCTAAGTTTTAATTCACATTCCACCCATCTTCCTAGTGAGAGAACACATTAGCAAAGTGATTGTTCATTTTCCTTCCAAATTATTTAACTCAGGAAATTTCCCTTTGGGGATTTAGAAAAGTATGTGTGGGGGGTGGGGTGGGGAGGCTAGTCACTTTGTTGATATATTCCCTCAACCTGAAGGTGGATTAAATATGGATTAAGACTTAGGTATTTTTGAGCCCAAAGTCAATAGATTAGTGTACATCAATGGAGATTTTAGACATTTACTGCATTCTTAGGATTACATTAATGTCAATTTCTTCTTATACATGGTTTCACAATATAGGACATAATGTAGAAACTAAACTATAGCAGATAAGATGGGAGGATTCTAATACTATATGTTTTAAAAGACATGACTACTTGAAATGGTAACTGCATGGAGGTATTTTGAAAAGGCTTCTTTGGAAATCAAGTGGAAAATTCACTCTGTAGTGGTGATTCTTCTATCAAGAACACAATCGCAAATAGTTTGCTTCAAAAGGAGAAGGAATCATTGACATAAAATTCTCTCCTCTCTGCCCAGCTCTTTTGTCATACCCTGTAATTGTACAATATGTGTGTCATTAAAACTTCAAGACTCTTGCTGTGACACAGTGTTGAAACGACCAGCCTCCTTGATTCAACCCCAAAAGAAATACACTAAAATGAACTGTAACAATATGATAATTAAAGCTCAGCATCTTCTGGGGAAAAAATAAAGGAGTGTGGCTAGTGGTGCTGGAAACAATGAAGGCAAATCATGTATACTTTTCTCAGAAGTTAAGTGAATTATTCAAAGAAACTGAAGATGGTCATTATATATACAACTTCTATAGGAAACAGAACAGATATGATGTGTTCATGAAGAACATGACTTTTTAATAAAGTACTGCACATTGGGATTGCTTTGGCTGCCTCTGCACTACCCTCCACTGTCCCAGATCAGTGTGGAATGCTCTGGTCTGGAAGAGAGAATCTGTCCCAAGCAGGCATGCTCCTGGTGCATTGGGATGGTCTATTCTTCAACAATCCAAGCTTATGTTGGCTTTGGAGCCGATGCATGGTGTCTTTGAATATTCTGAAAGCTAGGAACAAAAGCTTCTGCCTTTTGACCTCCCCCTTGGGGGAAATTTGGTTGTATGACTCATTGCATGGCCAAGATGGGTCCCTCACACTATACCAGACCACAGATGTGTGCAATCTTCATGCTGCCATGGTCCAGTATGCTACCACCTAACATGCCAGTAGAATCGACCAGGAAGCCATTTTGGGTGCCCTAGCTGATCTATGCTCTGTCCTGTGCAGACAGAGCACTAGACTTCCCTTAAAGGACACCAGCATGCTGGAGGGAGGCCCATAAACTCATTCTGCACTACTGGCAAGTGTAGAAACCCTTTCTTTTCTACTAGCATAAACATACCTGATTATTTAGAAAAGGAAGCAAAGACAAGGGGAAAGATTGAATATTTTAGATGAGGAATACTGCAACAAATGTATCATTAGCATTGTTACAAAAATAAAAAAACACCAAGAAAAAATAATTTATTTAGGTTTTAGATGTCTTTATCTTCACGGTGTTGCCTATTTGCATGGAGACAACTGCTGAGATTTCAGCAGTGTTTCTGCTAGATATGATATTTTGCATTATAATGAAAGGATTTATGTCTGTGTTCCCTGTAGTCATCTGTTGCTTTTTAAAAGCAATTATTGTGTTTTCCTATGCACAGATACCTTAGGGATGATGTTGGTAACCCAAGTATCTTTCCTGGAGTTAATACGATTACTTCTTAAGAAGCCCCCAAATATTACAGCAGTTTTAAAGATTATCATCTTCTTATAATGTAATACAAAATAAGTAGAATGAACCAGAAAATGTTTAACTCCTTGCTCACAGACCAAAAATGACTTGCAACTCTTGTCCATGAAAGAAATACACCATTTATTGAGAAGAAATTTTGTATGTGTGTGTACACAGACTTGGCGCTATCTGATTATCTAGACCCATTTCAATCTGGCTTCAGGCCTTGTCATGGCATGGAAACCACCTTGGTCACCCTGGTTGATGATCTCCTCTGGGAAAAGGGGGGAATGCTACCCTGCTGGTTCTCCTGGACCTCCCAGTGGCTTTTGATACCATTGACCACAGTATCCTTCTGGAGAGGCTACAGAGTTTAAGAGTTGGAGGCAGTGCTTGGCATTGGTTCCGTTCCTATCTCCACAGTCGATCTCAGATAGTGGTGGTGGGAGAGACTGAGTCGACACCCTGGGAACTCACTTGTGGGGTTCCCCAGGGGTCAATCTTATCTCCCATGTTATTTAATATCTACATGAAGCCACTGGGAGAGATCGCTAGGAGATTTGGAGTGAGGTGTCATCAGTACGCAGATGATACCTAGCTCTATCTCTCTGTGCCATCTGAATCAGGAGAGGTGGCTGAAGTGCTTGACAGGTGCCTGGAGGTGGTAATGGGCTGGGTGCGGGCCAATAAATTGAAACTGAATCCAGACAAGACAGAGGTGCTGTGTGTTACAGGGTCTCGGGTCCGGGTAGTTGGGAGATACCCTGTCCTTGATGGGGTTGCAATACCCGGGAAGGGACAGGTGCGAAATTTCAATGTACTCCTGGACTCTGCGCTAACACTTGAAGCTCAGGTGGAGGCCATTGCCAGGAGTGCCTACTCCCAACTATAGTTGATGCGTCAACTGAAACCTTTTGTGGATGACCTGGCCACAGTTATCCACACTCTGGTAACCTCCAGGTTGGACTATTGTAATGCACTCTACATGGGGCTTCCCTTGAAGATGGTTCGGAAGTTGCAGCTGGTGCAAAATGCAGCCACCAGAGTGCTGACCGGAACAGCTAGCCGGACACATATCATGCTGGTTCTAAAAGAATTGCACTGGCTGCCAATCCACTACTGAGCCGAATTCAAGGTGCTAACTCTGACTTATAAGGCCCTAAATGACTTGGGCCTCAGATATCTAAAGGAGTGCCTTCTCCCATATCAACCTGCCCGTGTTTTAAGATCTGGAGGGGATGCCCTCCTGGTTATCCCACTGCCTTCAGCAGCTAGGCAGGTGGGCACCCGGGAGAGGGCCTTCTCAGTAGTGGCCCTCAGGCTGTGGAATGGTCTCCCCCTGGAGGTGCGTCAGGCCCCTTCTCGGTTTATGTTCAGGAAGGCGGTGAAGACGTACCTCTTCACTCAGGCCTTTGGTTAAATGTTCCTTACGCTTCCCCTATTGCAAACACTGCTGTTTTTAAAACTGTTTTTGTATCATTTTTTCTTTTTTCTTTTTAAAAAAATTATTATTATTATTATGCTGGATTTTAAAACTTTGTACTGGTTTTAGGATTGTTTGATACAGTTTTGATATGTTTGTTTTTAAATGTTGTGAGCCGCCCAGAGACCCTTGTGTATGGGACGATAATAAATAAATATGCAACTTATACAACTTCTACCTATTCATAATTCTACTGTCTTGCTTCTAAAATTTTCCCCCCTTTCTGTAATATTTGCTCTTTGATACTTTTTGAGATTCTGTAAACTAGTGAGTTATCAGTCAGACGGGTGATTAGGCAGATGGGCAGGTAGCAATTCTCCATGCTATGTGCAGAAGATCTCATTAAGTACTGACTCGGCAGGTGTTTATAGAGGGAACCTTGGTTGAGAGCAAGGGTGTTTCTCCATTATGCACACGAATTAAAATTGTGTATTCAGTTTGCCTTTGAAATGAACATTCTTTTGTTCAGTCTGACAGTGATCTGATTAATTGAACTATGGTCCTGTCCCCAAGCAATTTAAAGCCCTCTAAAAATCTTCTTTTGCCTCTGAGCGCCCCTATGCCCAGCTTTTCAACGAGCTTCCAGCACTACAAAAGGAGGAAAATCCACAACAAAAAAAGTGCACTTTAAAGAAGAGTTCCAGCACTCTTTTTGGAAGTCGCGGGTTTTCCTGGCAGCATTTACCATGGGGACCCTCCGTGGCAAAAGGGACGGGGATTGCTGCCTGCACACACAGCCATAAAACATTCACACATCTCCCAGAAGTGCAGCAGCTTCCCTTCCTTTCCCTTTCTAAAGCTCAGAACTTTCAAAGAGCCAGAATAGTGCAGAATTGCAACATTGTTGCAATTGTTATCAGGTGTGAAGTGGATTGCTACAGTCACCGCTGCTCTACCGGGTGGATTTTGACAGTGATCTGTGAAAGTGTTGAGAGTGAATGAGCAAATGATCGTGCAGCCGATGGCTGCAGCCGCTGCCTTTCCCGGCATGGGAAGCCATTTTGGGGGGGGGCAGAGATCTGGGAGACAAACAGAGAACCGATGGCTATTTTGCCTTTGAACTTGTCGGGGGTTTCTTCCTGGTTGTGGCCATGCAGAGCGCAGTCCCTCCCCGTTCCTGCCGGCACCCTATCAACAAGAGAGGGGGCGGGGAGAAAAAGATGTGGGCAAGCAAAACACGCTTCCGTGGGGATGGGAGGTGCGTTTTAAACACGCATTTTGCTGAGCCTCGTGGACGCTTATTACGGAATTGCACGGTACTTTTAAAGTCCTCTTGAATAGAGTGACGGTAGAGGGAAACTAGAGAGGCAAATAAGTATTTTGGGGACACGGCCTAATAGTTGTTTGTGTTCAATTTCAATCTGGTTTGAAAATAAGAAATACATTTTTTTTTCTATTTAAAAAAGCCCCTTTCAGTTGTATGCAATTGGCACCAAGAGAGCTCTGGTGGTAAATTGTTGAAAAATAGTCTGGGTGCAGGCCAGACTGGGTACAGACTGGGTGTCTGGCCCTCATCGTTTAGAAGATGATCCACTTTCAGGGCCATTTCTGGGGGCATGGGAAAATGTCAGAACCTGCAACTTTGAAAGTAGGCTGGACAGCCTGGTCTGTCCTGTTTCAGTGCATTTTTGGCCTAGAATGCTTTTTCCTGGGCCAGATGCAACAGTGTATTCCAAAAGGACACATGCAAAATTAGCTTATGAGACTGCAGTTCTATACAAATTCATAGGGAAATCGCTCTGTGTATGAAGAAAAAAAAAGAGTAATATCAAGCTTTGAACTCCTCCATGTATTGGGCACTGCCTACTTTGATTTCATGCGATAGCTGACCTTGTTTATTGGCTAACGAGTTAAATGTCTGCAAAATACAGAATGTAGATACTCAAGGAGGCAGCAGATAGTCCAGGTCTTCTCTGCTGTACCCATTACAGTACTGTATCACAGCTGCTACCTGACCAGAATGCTGACTTTCTGCTCTCTCTGTCTTCTTTTTTTTTTTTCTAGGCCTCAGGTACATTTTCTAGGAGAGGAAATGCCTTCTGCTGGCTCCTGCAACATTATGGGGACTGCAATTTCCTGTGTGTGATAGAGAATGGGATAGGATTGTGTGCAAGACAGCTTGATAAGACGGAATGTATCTGGATCCTTACAGTTAAATAAGCAACACTTAGGGAATAGCAAAATGTGAATTTGCACGTCAAATCTGCAGATTTTTCAAACAAATCTGTTTTTCTATCATTCTAAGCACACTGCTACATCTAATGCTCTTTTAAAAAAAAGATATATTGTGGGTGTTCCAGGGAAAATCAGGAGACTGTCTTATTTTTTCCTCTTGTTGAGGGAACCAACAATTTATGATGCTGCAAGGTCTGTAAGAAGTGACTGGCCAAATCTCTGTGCATGGGACCTCTATCTCAAAGAGCTGTTGAACAACAGCTACAGACTGAACAAGCCCTTTGTTATGGTTCTTTTTTCTTTGTTTTCTTTTGTGGTTGTTCTGCTTGAAGGATTTTGCAGGGATGTACTTCTGCATTCATTTTAGGTTTGCCACTTTTGTGGAGGAACATATTTGAGCATTGCACCAGTGGAGGGAGGGACTGCCAATGACTGACAGTTTGTGCTCACCAATCAGTTACACTGAGAGGAGACCTTCAAACAGGATTTGACAGAGGGTGGAGCTCTTCTCTAGATAACAAGTATACTTATATGCTTTAACTATTTAGGTCTGCCCTCTCCACTATCAAAAGTCATGCAATTGTTCACCCACAGAGATTTATGGAATCTGAAGAATTCCTGAATGGTCTGGGTGATTTTTCCAGTCCGCAACATGTTGCCTTATCCTTTGCCCATCTTGACTTATTAGAACACACTCAAAGAAATATGGGAAACAGATATACAAACACAGATAGTAAATGAAGAATAGTAAAAAATCAAGATAATTATCCTTGCTATAAAATGTCTGTCAATCATAATCTTCTTCTTAAAAATGCTTCATGTATGGTTATATTGTAGAATTATTTGCTAAAATGTACTCACAATTATCTTCAAAATGTTGGCATGGATGTCAAATTCTAGGATGTTACAAACATATATGATGCTCAAGCCCATTTGTCCAAGATTCTTTTTGGGAAAAAAGATAAATATTGACGTTAATAAAACACTTGTGACACCGTGTAAGTTTACTATAGAGTTATCTTTACTTCATATTTATAGAGATAATAACAAAAATATAAAATATTGCTGAATTACACCCAAACAAGTAATAACAAAAAGTTGGAAGACTAATGAAGATCTTAATCTACAGCTCTAGTATCACAAATTAATGAAATTAGCAGTGTTTGAACTAATAAATCATCAAATGTTTATCGAAGGAACCAAACGCCTTCTTGGAAATATGGGAACTTATCACTGATAGTTTACTGAGAGAGACTGGGGAGAAACTGATCATGGAATTTGCATCAGTTGTCTTGCTTTGCTTAAATAAGTGTGACTCCCAGAGAAAAGAATGAGAACTGACTTATCAGTATATTAAAGATTTGGAATGTTTATATAATCTATGCTGTTTAAGTTATTGAAATAATTTTCATTGTAAAATCTGACAGAATGACTTATGCAACTTTATATATTATATATATTTTTAAAGAACAAGCTTATATGGACTTAAATGGCTGGGCTCCAAATATCTACCTTCTCCCATACAGACCTGGTTGTCAGTCAAGATCTGTAGGAATGGAACTTTTGACCCAAATCCACTCATTAAATTTGTTGGGAAATTGTACTACAATATGTCAGAGGCTGCATCCAGAAAGCAAAAAGGAAAAAAGAAAGGAAAAAAGGCTGCCTGGTTACAGTGACTGCATGTCACCACTGCGTTAGACCTTCAGCTAGCTCCAGAGGCAGAAAAAGTGCCCAGAGGCACCCTGAAGGTAAAGCCAGCTAATGAATCCAGTCCAGAGGAGTTTCTCACCTTCTTGCACCTTCACTTGGGCCATCTAGAGAGATGGTGCACTTTACCTTTGATGCTTTCTGCCCAGTGTTAATGGATGTTAGATGAAAAACATTTAGCCACCTGAGGCCATTTCCTATTTGAAGCTAAATTGTACCATGTTGAAGCTTTGAAACTATGAGAGGCACTGGTCATGTGCATGGTCACCTCCTAACCCAGGGGCAATATTGGTGAACTGTAGATAGGAATTCGAATTATCAGGAGTCCCTCAGATATGTGGTAAGCTTTGACAACTATCTCTGATCTTGTTCCCTGTTCCTCTTTTGTGACTTCATCAGATAATGACCCAACATTCTTAGAAGCTTGTGTGAGATTCTGTTAAAACTTCTTTGATTTTACAGACACCCCCCTCCCCCAAGTACTTGAAGGGATCATAACTGGTAAGCAATTTAACTTTGTGCCACATTTGTTAATTAAACTTTAGAAAATGGAAACAAGGAGGAGCATCTGTTTTTTAACTGATAAGTTTCACAAGTACCTGAGAGTCTATACTTTTAAGTGGGGATAATCAGAAACATTAAGAACTGAAACCCAAGTGCTACAGTGGAATCTTCCATGCTCAGTAAGGTCTAACTGTGCATGGAGACTTGTGATCAAAGGACAGGAAAGAATGTCGTGGGATCAAATGGCAGTCATGTTGCTGAAATTCTAGATATATTCAGGAAGTATTAAATCAAATAACAGTAAACAAAAAATAATGAGATCTGGCAACTCCTGTACTACTTGACACTTATGTCCTGTGAATCTAACCTTCAAGCCATGTGTTGTGACCAGACACTTAAATATATGTTACTCTGAGGATCTAGCTACAAGCACATGCTTTATCTCCTGCTATGAAAGGAAATCTGCATTAATTTTGCCTTTGTCTTCAAGATACACCAAGGGAAGTACCATGTCTAATGTGTAATGGGTTGCTCTGCCTCAGTCACACCACATCTGGAACCCCCTCTTTGCCACTGTAAATGATTGGTCCTGTCAGTCTCTTGTCCTATCCTGTTCTGCTCCTGTGCAAAAGAGGCTTTGTGTATCCCCAAGGATGATTAAGAAGCTAGAATTGTGCCAAATGCATTGGTTGAATTGCTGATAGGTGTTTCCAGCACGAGCCAACTCAGGAATCTCTTGCTAACTTTTAAAGCCCAGAAAGGCTTGGCCCATGCATCTGAAAGAGCACTTCCTCCTATATGAACTGGTCGAAGAACTAAGGTCTGCTAGGGAGGCTCTCTTTGCACATCCATAATTTGACAAAATGTGCAAGGCTGAGTCAAGGAGAGGGGTTCTCTCTGTCATAACCTCCTAACTATGGGACAGCCTCTCCAAGCAATATGTATACACAAAACCTGTATCAGCCACCTTCCAGCACTTGCTAAAAGTTTATATATTGATATAGGCATTCAGTGAGTGAGGTGACTGTGATTTAGGGTTATTAATTGTATTTGGTTTATGTTCTGCATTTTTTAATTGCTTGTTCTTTTTATTACTATTTTTGTTCATTCCTGGGGCTATGCATAAAAGTCAAATGTCAAGAGAAGAAAAAGAAAGAAATCTGAAGCCATAACTGCTTGCAAATGTTGGGTTGCAATCTAATGCCACTATAAATGATTGGCTGCCTCAACAAAGTGGGGTGGGTGGGGGGAAGAGGGATACCTTTTCACCCTCTCCTAGACCACTCAAGACCAAGTTTTCTAAGTCTGCATATAGACATATTAAAAACTGTTTTGGAAGAAGGGATTAACTTTACATTTAGAAAAAAAAAACCATACTGCAGAAAATGCAGGTTGGAAGGAGCATAGCTGCATACTGGACATACTGTTTCTCATTTTGCTGTGATCCCTTGCAGTGGAAATTGATACTAAGTGAGGTGAAACTTAAGTGTAGTTAGGCCCTGAACCAAAGCAAACTGGAATGATTTTAAACCAATTCAGTGAGAATTGTAAAGATCACATAACACCCTAAGATTTCCTTAGTAGAATAAAATCAATATAATGAATCATGAGGCCAAGGATTTTGATATCTTCAATGTGGTACTGCTTGGAAGGTATTATAATAAAACAAGCAAAGTACCTGAAGTAATGCATCATATATTACTGTCAATTGACTTGAAAATGCAAAATTGTTGTCATTTGTTAAACTTTGTCCAACTCTTTGTGACACCATGGACCATAACATGTCAAGACCTTTGGTCCTCTGCTGCCTCCCAAATGTTTGCCCAAGCTCATTTTCATTGCTTCAGTGGCACTATCCATCTGAACTTCTGCTGTCCCTTTCTCTTTTTGTCTTCAGGTCTTTCCCAGCATCAGGGTCTTTTCCAATGAATTCTATCTTCCCATTATGTGGTCAAAATGTTTGAGCTTTGGTTTCAGTATTTGTCCTTCCAGTGAACAGCACCAGAATTCAGAAGTGTTCATTCTTTGGCATTCAGTCTTCCTTATAGTTCAGCACTCACAGCCATATATTACTACTAGGAAAAGCATGGCTGTGATTTGTGGACTTTTGCCTCTGCTTTTTAATATGCTGTCCAGGTTTATCATATCTTTCCTCCCAAGGTGCAAGCATCTTCTAATTTTGTGGCTGCAGACACCATTTAAGTGGTCTTTGAGCCCAAGAAAATAACATCTGACACTGCTTTTATTTATTTATTTGCATTTTTTATGTACCGAAGGTCTCAGGATGGGGAACAGCAAAGAAATAAGATGAACATACTACAATAACTAAATGTGGGAGGGGGGAGAAAATATTTCTTTATTTCAGTCAAATATCAAGGTTCAGACGTTCATTTTTACCAATATTTTGAACGTATTAACCGAAGGTGCTTGACACACCTCGGGGGGAAATTATTCTACAGTCTGGGGGCCACAATTTCCAAACTGGTGGTCATTGCTGACTTTTCCAAATTCGCTGTGAACATTCGCTGTGAGTGCAACATCATCTTTCAGAATTTTAAATAGTTCAGCTGCAATCCCAGTGCCTCTACTATCCTTATTGTTGGCATTATTCCTAAGGTACATTTGACCTCACTCTCCAGGATGTCTGGTTCTAGATCAGTAGCCACCACTTTCATGGTTATCAATGATGTTAAGAACTTGCCACCTCCTCGTAATCTCATCTACTTGTGTTAGATCCCTACCATTTTATCACCCCCATTTTCACATGCAATGTTCCCTTGATGTCTCCAATTTTCTTTAAGATATCACTTGTTTTTCTTGTTCTTATCTTTCTATAGTATTCTCTGGAGATGTGCATTCAGATGGGTATATCTTTCCTTTCTCCTTTGTCTTTTGCTTTCCTTCTTCCTCCAGCTATTTGTAAAACCCCATTTTGTCTTCTTGCTTTTCTTCTTTGCCTTTGTCATAAACCTCTGTCAATATTGCTTTAGGCATTCTGTCTACCTGATCTAATACCTTAAATCTATTAATTATCTTCACTGTGTATACATAAGGGATATTGTTTAGGTCATACCTGCACGGTCTAGTGGTTTTCCTTTTTTTCAATTTAAGTCTGAATTTTGCAACAAGAAGCTCATGATCTGAGCCACAGTCAGTTCCAGGTCTCATTTTTACTAACCATATAGATTTTCTCCATCTTTGACTGTGAAGTAGATAATCAATCTGATTTTGCAATTGACATATGGCAATGTCCATATGTAGAGTTACCTTTGGGTTGGAAAAGACTGGTAAATGAATTATTTTGACAAAACTGCCCTGCATAAATTCATGTTCAAAGAAGAAATTTGCCTGTTATTCCAGATATTGTTTGATTTTCTGTTTTAGCATTTTAATTTCCTATGATGAAAGTGAAATTTTGGGGGGATGTTAGTTCTAGAAAGTGTTGTATGTCTCCATAAAATTTGGCAACTTCAGCCTCTATGTTTCAATGCTTGGGGCATAGACTTAAATCTTTGTGATGCTGGAATAACAATAATAATTCTGTTATTTTGGAGATTGTATCCCAGTACTGCTTTTTTTTTAACCTTTAATTGAGTGTGAGGGCTACTTTATTTCCTCTAAGGGGTTCTTACCCAGAGTAGTAGTGATAATGCTCACCTGAGTGAAATTCATCCATTCCAGTCTGTTCTACTTCACTAAATCCCATGATGTCAATGCTTAATCTTACAGTCTCTTGTTTCACTACATCCAGTTCACCTTGGCTCATAGATCTTACATCCCAGGTTCCTATGCAACTTTATATATATAACATTGGACTTTTTTTTTAACCACCAGAAGCATCCACAGTTGAATGTTCTTTCAGCTTTGGCTCAGTCACTTCTCTCTTTCTGGAGCCCTCTGCTCTTGTACAGTAATGTATTGGACACTTTCTGACTTGAGAAAGATATAAGCCTCCTAAGTCCTGTTCATGCATCCAAGCGACTTTTTTTCCTGCAGTGATGTGCTTGGCCCAGATTTCCTTTTCTTCTCTGAGCTTTATTGTTGCACTTTAGCCTTCTGCTGCTGCTTGTGTTCAGGATCCAAAATGGAGAAACAAAATTGATATTATTTTTCCACCCCCCCTTTCATTCAGCAGTATCATCAGGAAGTGAAAGCCAGGAGCAGCAGATGTTTCTCCAGATGGAATGGTTTTATGACTAAGAGAGCCAAATGGAGTTGCTACCCTCCATTACCAGGAAAATCAGCTACACCTTAAAGGTACTAATATACCAGTTTACAGACTAAGCACACAAGCTGAACCCCAGTACTGGCTTATGTGTTGGGGAGGGGCAAAAGAGTAATCAATTGTTCTTCTTTAATCACACCAAACTGTACTTCGCCTGGCATCCTATTGTCTTGAAAGACAGTGGGAAGAAGCTAGGCATGAAGTTATGGAAAACGAGTTATTTAGACATCAAAGTTTCTATTTCACCCTTGCCAATATGATCCAAAGGAGTGCAAACATGTCATTTGGCAGTGGATTGGCCTCAGGAGCTGTTAGAAAGATGACATGTGGTCCATCCTACCACTAAAGGAGTTCCACTCTGGATTTTCTGTTAGGGTTTACATCCTTTTCTCAAGATATTCGCAAAGCAATGAGGGTATTTTGCCCATAGCATTCATAAGAACATAAGAGGAGCCCTGCTAGATCAGGCCACAGTCCATCTAGTTTAGCATCCTGTCTCAGACAATGGCCCATCCAATTGCTTACGGGCATCTCCAACAGAAGACAAGACCTTCACCTGCTCTCAACACACAGCAAATGGCCTTTAGAAGCATCCTGTCTGTCTTTCCATTCTGGTAGCCTTTGATACACCTATCATCCATGGATTTGTCTAAAAGCTATTCAGTCTGGTTGCTATTACCATCTCTTCTGGCAGCAAATCCCATAGACTGATGGTCCTATAGTCCTGGACCTCCACCATTAGAAAGCCAAATAGATTTTTTCCGCATTTATTTGTGCAGGTCAAGAGCTATGAATCTGGATCAGCAGGCCTGGTCTTACTCTCTTCTAGATCAGCCCTCATGCCAATCCTGAAAATGAGGAACAAAGGTTCGTGGCCTCAGAGTCTTCAGGAGAACTCATTTTGGCAGTGCAACAAGTTGCATTCCCCAAAATGGGTCCCCATGTCCCCATGGTCACTGGTATTCTGGATCTAAAGTAGATCAGGAGGCTATTTTGGGCCTTCTGATCTAGAATACACTCCATCGTGTGTGTGTAGAGCACCATAGTCATGGATAGCAGGGATGGGGCCTCTCAAGTCTGCATCAGTGTGTGGACAAAAGAGGCCCAAAGGATGACTAAGAACCAGGACAGAGGTAAGTGCAGAAAGGCCTTAGTTTGGCAGATTGTTGCCCTGGCTTCTTTATTGCCTTTCTTTTGCTATTTGGGCAACTATATTTGTCTTGGACTCCATGATCCAGCAAGCTGCCAATAAAAACTGGCTACCTGATGGTAATTTTTTTAAAAAAGGACTTGCTCTCTATGTTATTTTTATGTGTTATTAAGTTAAGATCTCTAACTCAATAGGTCGCCATGGGTGGTGATTAGCTCTCCTTCACTGGAGGTCTTCAAGCAGAGGTTTGAGCTAACATCTGTCTGGGATGGTTTAGGAAATCCTGCATTTAGCAGGAGTTGGACTTGATGACCCTAGAGATCCTTCCAACTCTATGATTCTATGATGAAACTCAAGACAAAAGCAAGGTTCCCAAGAAAACTTTGAAGGTCTGAGACCTTGGAGAAGTATAGACTTCAATGGTATTAGGTTGGCAAATATCAGAACTTTATTTTATGTTCTCAGGTACAACCTATAATATTCAAGCAGGATCATTTTTTTTCCTCAAGAATGTTTCAAACAATTATCAAAGACATCCTCGTACAGAAAGCCTTATGAAAACATTACACAACAGTAACAAAAGGCTCAGTTCAGATGCCTATCATTCTCCATCTGTTACATGAAGCTGCTCAGAAGGACTATAAAATAAAACTAATTTACTGGAATTAAAATGAATTTAATTCATACTTGGCAATGAAGTGTGGATGTAAACAGAAAATACTAATTCTAATACTAGTCAAAATGCCATGAAACTACATCATATATCAGACAAGAGTTCTTTAAAGTGTGTAGGCTGAGAAGGGTGATGGTTGTTGTTGTCTTTTCAGTAAATATTTCATTTTAATGAAATGTTTGTGCATTCAAAGTTTCATCATACACATCTCTAGCAATTATTCTTCATCATTTGTAGGGATCCAGTTATTTTCAGCAATAATTTTGCACAGCCAAATGCATTGCAAAAAATCCAAAAGCTATGCTAGCGTTGCTTCATTAGAAGCATGCTGCCTGCCCAGAGCACCTGAGGCAATTAAGCATCTGTGCCAGTTTATTGGCTTGTACTAAAGCTTTTCTTTGAACATTTTGCAGTTTCCTCTCCTTTCACTCCTCATCTCAGAAGCATTTGGTTGTCTGTCCTCAAGTCCCATAACACAAGATAATGTTACTGTGTTCACAGTGTGGAGGATTTGGTATGAATTTTTGCAAATTGAGCATAATACTGAAGGACAGGCTACAGTATATTGTTTCCAAATGACTTTTTGTGTTCATCCAGGTGCAAAACTTCTGTTAACAAATACTACAATTTTCAATAGTGAAAATGATCATGGGACAGAATTTCAGAACTTCAAAACTTCCTAAGTCATAGGATGATTATTTAAAATCCAATCCACGTTTCCCTTTTAATATATTGTTTTTAAATAGACTAAGGCATGTAATGAAGTTTTCACTAGTGAGTGTTTTATATTATATTTATGTCCCATCTTTCACCAGAGGGTATTAGGGTAAGTTACAAGAGTTTTAAAAAAACCCTATAAGAATTAAAACATAATTAAAATATATCATCATTCCAAGTAGGAAAGCTAAACATCAAATGACCAGAGTGCAGAGGCATGTTGTTAACCAGGCATTATGGTGTTTGCACCTAGTGACGCTGTTCCAAAGTCTGGGGACCATCATAGAAAAGGTCAGAAATCCTCGCACTTCTGAAGGTAGTGGAAATACAAGAAAGCCCTCACTTTGTGATCTTAAGCCATGGGCGGGGCTAAGTGGGATAGGTCCCAAAGTGTTCAAAAATTGACACTGCCTACCCCTCCTACGTTCTGAAGCCTAACTCAAGATTGAAATAGATCCACTGTAAAACAGTGTCTTCTAGACCCAATCCCTGGAGTTGCTCCAGCAAGATATCATGGATGATGGTATCAAAGGCCACCCAGCAATACAGGAGAATCAAAAGGGTTCCATTGCTCCTCTTACTCTCCCAGAAAGGTTATCCATCAAGGTGACCAGTGCCATAACCTCAGCACGGAAATTAAAGCCCCCCAGCACCAGTATGCATTTGAGATAGCCTCTACCAACTTGGTTCTCCCAATGTTGAAATTAAAAGCCTATCCACTCAATTTGCAAATCAGACAGTAGTTATGGGAGTTATCTGAGCTTCAAAATATAAGGACTTTTGCAATTAAAAAAATGGATGGCATGTTAAGAGAAATTTTCTCCCCTAAGGATGAGAATTGGTTAGAGTGGCACGTATATGAAACAATTAAAATATCAAGGCATCCAAGCTTTTATCAGTAGACCAACATCATCATTTCAGAAGATAATAAAAATATCTATAACATCATTAAAAGAAGTCATTGAAAAATAAACAATCTTATGCTAGAACATCAGGCTTTAGAGTGGTTTGGTTTGAAAGGGTGCTGGAGAAAGGATTTTGATGTTACAATATCACATGAAGGGTAGGACAAAATGATTTACAAGCAGAAATTGTGGGTATCACTATAAATGAAGGGGATAATCACAAAAATAATTCACAGGTGGTATTAAACCCTTTATCAACTAGCAAAGATTATGAGGCAACAACAGAGAAATGTTGGAAAGGATGTCAGGCTTAGCCAACATATTTACATAAGTGGTGGAGTTGTGACATGGTAAAGAAATTCTGGGAAATAGTAAAACAAGATTTGCAAGTAATTCTGGATTATCAAATATCACTGGACTCTACAATCTATTTTCTACAGGATTTATCCGTACCAAACTCTCAAAACTTGGGTAGAAATTGGCACACCTCCTGCTTTCTGTCACACCCCAATCTGGAAACTACTGGATAATCTATTAAGAAAATGATGGTATACTAAAATATGGGAAATTTTACTAAATGAATGCATAACCAATAAAAAGACAGAAGCACAAGAACTGAAAATCACAGGATTTTTTTCAAGCATTACTGTTGTTACAGACCGTGGAGATTCTAGAATGGGGAAAAGTGATCAGATGTGTGACTTCCAAAAGGAACTAATAAATAAGAGACTCCATCACGTAATATGGATATCTGTTGTTGCTGAAGTAAATTGGTCTTTGGGTAACCTGGAAAGGAGGTTGTTTATCAGCAGCAGCACCAAGCCAATGAGCAAGTTGGCAGGCATGCCCTGATTCTGAATAAAGGTGAATAGAAGGAGTGATGATCTCAATGAACCTAACATTCCTTTTTTGAATCATTCTCTGCCGTCCATTGCCTTACCTTCCTCTGCCTGTAAAACTAAAATAGCTCCCCCCCATGACCCCTCTTTTCTCTCTCCCAGGAACACTGTTCTGTCAGCCAGGCATACAACACACTTCTTGCAAGAGTAATGTGACTCTACCTCAACTTGGACAACAGATGGCAGATGTAAAAGGTAGGCCACTAATACTGCCTCACAACACAGGTTGATGGCTCAATGGGAGAAGGACCAGCCTCTCTCAACAGATCCCTTTCCTTGCCTTCTTTCTAAAGGATTGAAAGAATTACCAGAACTGGTCATTTTTGGCCCAAAGAAGACTTGCTGGCACAAAAGAAACATAACTGTGGTAGAGGTTCCGCTTGCAGCTGCTTTAATAAGTGCCCGACTGAGCCAAGTGGTATTTGTACAGCATGCTGTTCACTCAAATACTGGGACTACCACCTTCTGCCCCAGATTTGAACACTTTTTGAGTCCCATGTCGACAAAGCCTTGGTTTCCTTTACCTGACTTTTCAAAATGTGCTGATAGTGTATTAGTGTTCAAGTATGAAATAGTGACCTCTCCCCTAATGCCAGCAATCCTAACTTTTGTTCAGATTATAATGAACCTTGGGAAATTGGTTGTAAAATGCTTCACTGTAGAGGAAAGTCTGGACATTTTAACAGGAGGTATCATGGCTTCAAGTTGGCAGAAGTAATAGCCAATTATGGCTGCTCTGTTGACCACTCTCTTTCTTCAGGGCACTAGAATTCACTTTCATTTTCAAAATGATCAAAATAAATTAAATTTCTAGCTCCTCTCTCTCTCTCTTGTCTTTGAAGGAGGCAAGCAATATGGGCAAGAGTTGAGCTGGGTATAGGTGACCTCGTTTAGCTTATGATTATATTCGCTTTCATGATTCCTTTAATTTGGTATATAATTTCATGCAAAGATGGGAAGTGTTGAGTTCCTTCAGTGCAGCACAAAATTGGGTTATTAATGAAATCCTACCATGTCCATCAGCGATTCAGTTTTGTTACGGAAGAAGGATATGGAAGAAAGAATGTAAAATAGATGTGGTACCTATAGCTTACCAGGATGTTCATGAAAGGTTGTAAGTGGAGTGGAGGAGCCCGTGTGCAATTTAATAAAGCTGGAACAAAAAGTTAGGAGAAATATAACAAGCAGTGAGAAAAAAAAGGAGATACGATTAATCCAGCTCAATATGCAGTCTAATCATGTAGATGTCCATGGGTGAATACTGTGAAGTTATTGACTGCACTTTCCTTTTCAATCTGCCGTTAAAAAGAATAGAATAATTTGTTCTGTTTTTAAAGTTAAATTTGATAATTAAATATCACTTGTAAAAGTAACACAAAAACAAAAATTTTGCCTCAGTAATATTACAAAGAGCATTACAGTCAGAGCTAAGGTTAAAACAGGCAATTGCTGAAGTAACAAAAATGTTTAACGTTACAAATAGTGAGAGCTGTGCAAGTAATATTAGTTTAGTTTATTAAATATCTATATACAACCCTATCAGCAAAGTCTTGGTTAAGACAAGTGATATAAAACATAAATGAAACCCTGTATCCAAGATGACATTAAAAAGCTAATCCCAAAATTGTGATTGGTATCTTGTTTACTCTGGATATTATGTTAAGAATTCCGTGTCACTTATTATGAACTTTAAACTTCTTCTGTGAAGGTATAATGCTCTTATAACCAGCAGTTATTTGACTGGTCTGGCTTTTTGCCCAGAGAATTTATAGTTTACCTTCTCTCTTTAAATTATTTTGCAGATTGTTCTATATGAATGTTATTTCCCCTGTTGTAAATTGCTTTGAACTATTTAGAAAGAAAAATTACTTACACAGTTTACACACATTTAAAAACATTTCTAGGTCTTAAGAAGGTGAACTATGACAAGTTGCCTGCTTTGGTTAACATCAGAGGTCTTCAGAGTAGGTGAGTCATTCAGACTAGTAACCAAGGAGAATTAACTGAAACCATTAATCAAGAAACATAGTTTTGTATGAATTGTTTGCATGAAAATGGAAGTGGAAATTTGGATGGGTATAATTTTAGAATTACATTCAGAAAGAAATTATGCTAGAATCAAAGAATACACATTTGCTTATTACACTACTGTGCTGCTATTGTCAAAAAAAGAAACGAAAAGAAGCATTGCTTTTTAAATAGTCAGCCATTAGGCTTCCTTATATTCAGGTAGTCACAGGATCTGCATAAGACCCTTGTGATGCTATGAATGCACCACAGAGGGACAGGGTCTGTGCCATGGTGCATTGGGTGCACTCAGCAAGGGTGGCATCCACATAGACCTGCATTCTTCCAGAGTGCTGGAATGGCAGTGTGGTAGGAAGAGCTCTGGCAGCTGTCCCTACCACATATTGGCTGTAGCCCTGTTGCTGCTGCACCATCTCTTCATTAAGGAGATCTGCCTGTTTCTTGGGCAGCTTGTTCTTGGTGGCTCATGCACACATGTATGTATTGGTATGTTTGTAAGTGTATATGCACAATTGACAAACCAATTAATCATCCAAGGATGATGGTAATTACATAATCTAACGCAGTGGTTCTCAACCTGGGGGTCGGGACCCCTTTGGGGGTCGAATTACCCTTTCAGAGGGGTCACGACGAGTCTCCTGCCACCCTTCCCTCCCACCTCCCAGCTGCTCTGCCCCTGTAGTTGGGGGTCTCCACAACATGAGGAACTCCATTAAGGGGTCGTGGCATTAGGAAGGTTGAGAACCGCTGATCTAACATCTTCATGTCTAGGAAAGAATTGCTTATAACACGTTCAGTGGTCTTTGTGATGTCAACTGCACATATTAATTTTTTTTCTGCTTGAAGGACAGATGGTCCAGACCCAATGATCCCCACATTCTCCAAATGTGAGCATTGCTGCTTAGTTTGAACATAACATGCATAATGTACATGAGTGTAAAGTTATGAACAGCTTCTTCCATTTGTGAAAGTACATTTAAATTAAACAAGTTCAGCAATATAAAGTGTACAGTTAAAAAGACCAGGAAGAGAAGTGATTGGTAGCTGAAAATACTCAAATAACAGGAATGTGGGTGAAATCTAGGAGAATATCATTGTGGTTTGAGACTTCATCTCTAGGGGTGTGCAGAAAGCAAATTTCCCACATTCGATTCAATACGAATCAAAAGTGGGAAAATTCAGCTTTGGTCAGATGTGGGGGCTTCATATTCATGCACAAATATTCAAACAAATACCCAAGCATGAAACAAAGCGACCCCCCCCAACCTGTTCCCATGCACCTTTGTTCTAGGCACTTCTGGGTCTGCACACACAGCTTTTCATCCAGGGATTGCAATCCCCAGATGGAGAGTTGCATGCGCAAACCCAGAAGTGTTTTTTGGGCCTCTGAAGAGTGCTGAAATAGGTCCAGAGATGCCACCACAGCCTCCTCTTCTCCTCTGGCAAGTCCCCTTACCTTCGTGGGAGCTGCAATTGCATCCCCAGGCCTGTTTCAGTGCTCTTTGGAAGTCAAAACAGGCCTTCTAGTTCTGTGTGTGCCGCTTCCCATCTGGGGATTGGACGATGTGGTGGGAGCTGTGCACAGCACCCGGAAGGCCTGTTTTGGCTCTGAAGAGCACCGGAATAGGCCTGGGGACACTGCTGCAGGAGCAGCGCAAGGTAAGTGGGGTTAGGGGAGACCAGGGGGAAGGATGGGAAGCCCAACGGAGATGGAAGGCCATGGGGGCACCCAGTATTCACCAAAGCTTTGACAGAAGCTTCAATAAATACCAGACAATCCAATTAGAAGACAGATATGTATTCAATTTGGCTGTGAATGTCAACATTTGTACCTTTTTATACAAATTCTGAATGTGCTGAATGTGCGAATTCTGAATGCACTGACACACATCCTTAGTTGTCTGTTGATGCAAATTGACACCAGTTTGTTCAGTGCTTCTTCACTCCCCACACCAGATTCTCCAGACTCCATAATTCTAGACCTATATCTCTTGGAAAAATATACCACTGGGAATGCACAGAATAATAAATTTCCTGCCCAATGGTGACTGAAAGTTTAATTCAATAGTCCTTGCTATGGGATAGATTTCACCACCTAGTCCTGGTGAAACTTTTGCCTCAACCCCCATAATCTAATGCCTAGTGTAATGCCATTTCCTATTTTATTTTGTTCTATAGTTTTCTAGAGGAATCAGCAACAATACTTTTTTTTTGCTTAAGTAGTTCTGAAAATCTGGTCAGCTTGTCACTCAGTCCTTTGATGGCTGATTTTTTCCTCTCCCAGCTTTGTTTTTAACTATGCATATAGGTTTTTTTTTCCAAAAATCACTATTGTAAACTACTTAATTTTAGAATGGGAAGCAGTACAAATATATTTTGAATATAAGTAATAAACAAATCAAAGTTATAATAAACAAACAATCAAATATGATTGTTATTATACATTTTTACAGATTTGCTCCCCAGCCAATTTATTCCAGCAACCAAAATATTTCTGGCTTGAACTGTTAAGTGTTTTGCCTCAACTGAGCTATAAGAAGTAACCAGTTGGGCATTGCTTTCCACATTCTTTGAGATTACAAACTGCTTGATAGCAAAGCAAAGGGAGTAAGATAGTAAGCTGAAGGATGAGAGTCTGAATAATTAATTGATGGCATAACCTTTAAATTCAGAATATTTCAAAAATGCATTTTTGCATAATTGAGGGCAATTTGCTTGAAGATAGCACATAATTAAAGAGGAAAATTCAGTTGGGGTATATTTAGATGACGGTAAAATTAGTTAAATGCATAGCAGACTGCACCTGCTGTTGTTAAAAAAAAAAGGAAGATAGAGATTAGCATTTCTTTCAGGCCCAAAGTAAAGAATTACGTTATTTGATAGTAGATATTGCCATGGTAGTTTAATCCAATGCATTTACCTCAGCTGTCTCAGTATGGGGAGCCACCTTGCACCAGCTTAAGCAATTTGTCCCAAGTGGGTTGGATTGCCTTGGTGTGGAACAAGGCCATCTGCATTGGGACAGTCTGTTCTGCACCAGCTCCCATTCTAGCTCTGAAGCTCGCATCAGCTTTGGAGCAAGTGCAAGGGGACTACAAGATCCATGAAGGCCAGAAATTAAATTTCCTTGCCTTTGGAGTCCCTGGGAGACCCACTTTAGTGATGCACCAGTAGACCGGACCAGCATGCCGCTTTGGGCATCTTAGTGCAGTCTATACTCTGTCCTGTGCAGATGCAGCATACTAGGAGGAGACTCTCTGGTCCACTCTATGTTGTGGATAAAAGAGTTTTAGAAGTGAACAACGGTTCAGAATAACGAGTGCAGAAATGGCCCAAGATTCTATATAGACTAAATATTGAAGGAGGGAGAAGTACTTGCTCCAATTCATAATAAACCAATATATTTTGTATATTAAGGAACACCTAGACCACTTCTGCATAAATGCAACATTTCCTTCACCAAGACAAGATGCTCTGGTCCAGGACAGGCAATGTGTTTCATGCTGGGGCAGGTTGGGTTGCCAGAGGATAATCTGCATTTGAATTATCCCAAATTGTTTTGGGATGAGGATGGAGTCTGGATCTCCTCTCTGTTGCACCAATGACTTACCTTGGTAGCCTGGTACTCAGGGCCTCTGTAGTTCCTCAGATCTTGCTTTCTTTTTCTCCCTCCCCCCCTTCTATAGATAGCAATTATTTGCACAGTATAGTTTTGTACTACTGGAGACCAAACAATAGGATTATATGAAGGGTCGCTGAATTGGAAAACAAAAACAAAAATAGCACAATTACTTTACTTTTAAGTGTTGTGTTATTACTATGAAAAGTGATTAATTGTCTAACCTTTGTTTTAGTTGTAGATGGCAAAAGAAAAAAGCATGAGCAATGAACGAGACTGTGGAAATTTTGCTTTGCCCCATTTAACACAGGATTTGTTAACATGGACATTTCCCCTTTACCTTTATACAAATATTTAGATTGATATAGATAGATAGGTAGGAAGGTAGGTAAAGATATGCCACGTGTTCTTTTTGTGGTGAAGACAGCTGCCTTCTTTGGAAAGGGACTTTTCCTTTCCTTGAATTCCCTGGGCATTGTGATTAGTCTGGGGAAGGAATATGGCAAGTGTTGAGAAGCAGTTGCTTAAATCAGCTGCATCTGATGAGGGAAAATATCCCTTCCAGTCTGTCAAATGAAAGATGAATGGGTAAAAATGAGATTTCAAAATGAACATATTTATATTCATTACATAGGGGTACATATTTCTTTAGCAATAAATGAAAATTGAACCAAATTGGACATCTCTAGTTCAATTTTTCATTCCTTGTAATATGAATTCTTACCCTACAGTGATTTCATATACTAATTCCTCACCTTGAAGGAAAAAAGAGAACTAACTAGAAAGACTGAGGGCGCATTGGCTCTTAGATCTAGGACTCTTTCTATTCCTGGGTTTGGAATCAGTGGCCATGTCTTCACAGCAACCTTATTTCAGATTCAAAATGTTTTCAATCCTCGGAGTCCGCACAGCAATTTGGCTTAACACGCTTTCCCTGTGTTAAACCACCCCAAAGCGTGGTGAATCTCAATCCTAATTTCTACAGGTCTCACTCCGGATCATGTGCTTGAAACATTTTACATTTTTTACTGTGTGGACAATACCATTTTAAGGGATGAGAATCCATGTTTAGGGTTTCCCTCTCCCAATAGCTTGCTTCCAAAGACAATGATTTCAGTGTAAAAATCCACTTAACAGCGATCGCTACACTGTAGCGATGGAACCACTTCACACCTTGATGGTTGGAATAACAATGTTGCAATTTTGCGCAATTCTAAAAGTTCTCCTTTAGAAAGGGAAAGGGAGGAAAGCATCTGAGGTTCTATGTGCATGTTTAAATCAAAGGGGCTTTAGTTGCTGCTGATGCTGTGTGCCCTGAGCAATGGGGAGAGGAGGGGAAAGAATTGCTGGCTGCCCACTGCCATTTTTCCTCCATCCAGGCAAGCGGCAGCCACCCAGCCACCCAGTTAGGCTCTGTGAAGAGGTCCCTTATGGGTGGCGCGTCCATGCCAGGAGGAAGAGGGCAGGGCAGCCCCGAAAAGTGGCTTTTAGAAAGTAGCCACTTGAGTCCCCCCTTGAGTCACGCGTACAATTCTCAGAATCCGGATCCAACGCGATTAAGTTAAAAGTAATGGGAACAAGCAAATTTGCATTTGCATCCAGTTCTATTATTTCGGTTTAAGGAAACTGGATTAAGCTTTTAATGGGGATACACCCAGTAAGTCTGGACCAGTTAGGCCTGTTGGTTCTGACTGCAGAAAGGCATTGTCTGGAACAGACCTGTCTGCATGGCAGCGCTGGGTGCAGACCAGCCCCCTTCTTGGTCTCAAAGAATATGTACATTTCCAGGCTAGGCACTGAGGACAAGGAACAAAAGTTCTTAGCCTTGAAGCCTCTGGGTGATGCATTCTGGGGAGCACTTTTCAGCTGACATAGCCAATAAGAAAGAAAAATGAAAGCTGTGGTCCAACAATATGTCAAGGCAGTGGATAAACTACCCTTACTGTATACACTGATGTGGTTACCAAGTATCATTGTATTAAGTGAACTGTTGCGTGAGTAAAAATTTCAGTGATGCACAGTTAGAATTTCCTGTTCTAACTGAAGCCACATCCTGGAGATTCTGCTGTTTCACAACTTATTGATTTATTATAAACTGACATGCACGGACACGGAGCCATTCATCCTCTCGTAAATAAAATATGAACAGAATCAAAACCCATTTCTACACTTACCTAGTGTATCCTGGTATAGGGTTTACTGCTCTACCCTGGGATGCACCATATGTTCCAAGATGGGATGGATTGCTCCTGGGGCAAAACAAGGCCATCCTGTATTGCTGCACTAGCCCCTGTACTGGTTTCAAAGCTCATGTCAGCTTTGGAACCAGCACAAGGGGAGGCTGCTAAAATCCATCTCCCAGAGGCTCCAAGGCTTTGTTCCTAGCTCTCAGAGACCTTGGAGCCCAGCCTTGCAGCTCACATGAGCTTCAAGACAGGGCCTACAACTGGTCTGGACCAGTGCCATCATGCAGACAGCACTGTTGCAGACCATGCTTTTCTGTGGTCTGAACTCACAGGCCTTGACCTGCTGATTCAGACCACGGACAAGTGAGCATAGAAAAGGTCTTAATTAGGCCCTCAGAGCAATTGGTCTTCATTGGAAGTATTGGAAGCTGGCTTCATTTAAGGTGCCCTTGCTGTGTGATGAAGATACAGCCTGTGGAATAATTTAATAAATTATTCCAGCAAGAGCAGTTGCAATCAATCCCCATCATCACATTAGAAAAGCAAAGTATAATATGGAAAGCATAATATGTGAATAATGTATCTATAACATTATGCTATTGCAAGGGCAATCTTGATTTCTAAATTGTAATAATTTAATCAAGTAGTAATAGTTTGCTTTCATAACCATCGGGCAGCCCTTCTAGCCTTTACTGACTCAAGACTTATTATTTTCCCCATCCCAGTTCTTTTCTTCTGAACTTAAGGAGGCAAGGGAAGAGGAGAACTTGATATCAAATGAAAGTGGAACCCCTTAAGGATTCAGTAGTGTGGGCAACATTTCAGCCAGTCCAAGTGTTTTGGAGCCTTTTTTTGGGGGGGGGGGCTCAGTCTCATCCCAAATTTATCCAAGCCTGGGCAGTCAGCTTGTCTTTTTAAAGTTTATTTACTGAATATATTTAAAAAGCATGAAACAGTCTTGAGTAGAAAAAGCAACAAAGGCAAGGTGCAAATTACACAAAAGTACCACCACATTTTTATATGTTTCTTTGGTCTAGTGGTTAGGGAGTGGGACTCTTATCTGGAATACCAGTTTGATTCCACACTCCTTCACGGTATCTACTGCCTTGCCCTGTCAATGCTTTTGACTGAACGTCCTGGCTCCCTTATCACTTTACAGATATCATCTCATCTCATCCCCCCCCCTTTTCAACCTTGGCACACTTACTTTTCTTTTAAATTTCCAGCATAAGTGAGTTTCAGAAGCAAAAGCCACTAAATATGAAGTGCTGAGATCTGATTTTCTTAGCAAAAGTAAAATGGTGATAGTTATGCTAGCACTCCTTGACACTTAGGAAAACGTTAGGCCCTTTTTGCACTGAGCCTTATTCTGGATAATATTTCAGAAAAGGGGCCTGCCATCGGCATGCTAGTGCAGATTATGGCGCCCCCCCCCCTCATACTGACTAGTCAAAAGCTAGTCATTACTCACACTTTTCCCATTATTTTGCCAAGCCATCCTACTCTTTTTTTATGGATTGGTTTTAGAAGTCCAAAAGCATCTATGTGCCCTTTGGAGAAAATGGGAGAGTTAGCAAGCTGTGTATAGCACAGTACAAAATTGTATCCATGGCCTTGGCCTAGATGGTGACAACAGCTATTCAGACACGGGAGCCCCCCCTCCTCCCCCAGAATGGCAGTTGGGAAGCGCTTGAAGACCAGTCACAGGCCTACACAGGCAGAACACTGAGTCATGGAGGATTTATATCAATTAAGGTACAGAGCTACATGAGCACTTCAGCAACACATTGTAGAAATACCATATAAGTTTATTTCTCTTTCCTTTTTATTCTACAGAGAGAATCCAAACACAACTGAAGAGGCTCATCGGAAGTTTATGAAAATGTATCCCAAAATATTCATTAAAGAAAAGGTTGCACTGCCAGGGATTCCTGAAAGAAGAACAAAAGGGTAATCTAGACTTCTAAAAATCCAATATTTAATTTGAGAAAAGACAAGGAAGGAAAGCAGATGATGATATAAATCCGGTTATTGCCATCACATGCCACAGAGCAGTTGTGGAATTCAAAGATTAGTAGTTGGTGCTAAATTCATTTTCTGCTTGAGAAGAAACATCTGTTTGTTGTTTTAAAACACATTTATCTACCTTTCAGACAATTAGGGTTGCACAAACTCAGTTCGTAGCCCAATTGTGCTGCAGTTTTTTTTAACAAAGCATAATAATGGTGAGTTTCTTGTATTTATTTGATTTATAACCTGTCCTATCACCAATAGGCCTTAGGGCAACTCACAGTAAAGTCAAGTACAAGGAAGAACATATTATTGCAATAAAAGTGTCTGTAAAAAATCAACATAATTAAAACAAAGATTAAAAATTCAGTATAAAAGCTCCAGTTAAAAATGACATTGCTCAATACTAATTATAATTTGGTTTCTGTCTATTGCCTGCCCTACAACATCCAAAATAATAGCCACTCAGTGCTACCTTTTACAGTCTCACTCACTCAGAGAGAGAGGTGTTAGATTAGTTCAAGGTGTATTTTAGAGCAGAAAGAGAGAAAAGCTAAATATAAGCTGTAGGAACAGATGTTTGAAACATTGGGTCTATTTGCACTTATCCGTTACTGAGCACCAGTTTATTTGCTAGACAGGCTCATCCATGTGCTGCCACCACCCTGGAGTTGACTAAATCCTCTCTAGAGCAATCTAACTGTGGACTGCTAAAAATCACCCACAGCTTGATCAGGAGAGGCTAGCTATCTCAGGGACAGCAGTTTCCATAGCCTCTTCTGAGTGCCACACAGTGAATGGGCATGTAATGTGACTGCAACAGCATCCAATCTCCATGTCAACATTTGAGGATGGGCTGGATGTTGTCTTAGTCATTGCCCCAGTAATCCATCCTGTCCTGCCCTGGCCATTTGTACGTCAAGTGCTTGCTGGGCTCCTACGGGGATTTAGCAGCACTTGAAGTGTGAATTGCCATTTCTGCAGAATTACTTTACCAGCCTAGAATGTTTCAGCTTGGTTCTCCTGTGGGCATACCCTATTTCTCTTCTGTGAAAACAGAGGCAAAAAATTCATATAGTCTCCGTAATCTTCATGTCTTCTTTCATTATCCTCTTCTGTTCATTCTCATCTAATGGTCCAATTGCTTTTCTGATTGGAATCCAACTTCTGACACAGTTAAAGTTCTTTTTTATGTTTTTAGCAGTGTGCTCTTCAACATTATTCTTTGCATGCCTGATTGCTGCCTTGCATTTGTTCTGCCAGAATTTATTTTCTTTCCTGTTCTTCTCATTAGGACAAGCCTTTCATTTTCTAAATGAGCTTTTCTAGCTTCTAACAACTTGTAAGCCACACTGGTGTGCTTTTGGACTTGGCAGTCCTCCCTTTAGGAATGCATTGTAAGTGAGCCTCTATTATTGTACTTGAGTTATTGTTTGCATGTCTTTTTGAATGTCTGGAATCTTCTAAATTTCCATTTCCATTTTGTTTTTACTAGTTTCTTCATTTTGAGGATTTTCCCTTTTTGAAAATTTAGATTGTATTAACAACTTCCTGTGTTTAAGTTGAAGGTTCTCATATTGTGGTCACTGTTCTCTGTTGGATTGACAACTGTGATATCTTGTAGCAGAGTTTGTGAGCATTATTTAGGATCAAGTCCAGGATCCCCTTTCCTCAGACACTGCCCAGCTCCTGTCAGCCTCCCCCCAGGTATTAGTTAAAAGCTGCTCTGTGATCTTTTAATATTAAGTGCCAGCCATTTGGTTCCATCTTGGTTCAAGACAGAACCAGTCATGAGGGTGACTGTTGCTCCTACATGTGCAAATACGGCAGCAAAAACACTTTTCCAGGACACGTCCCCCACCCTTCCTAGTAAGTGTAAGTATTTTCTTAATTGTAATACTCAGTGAAAACACTTGGGATCTACTCTAGGAAAACTAATGTGTGGAATTGGAATACATAAGCATCTCAGAACAACCAAAACTATGCTTTGGGACATGCAGCTCTGTTCCACCCACAATGACAATAAGTGCGCAATTTCTCATAGTGGGGGCTGATAAGGGCTAAAGTAATGACTTAATTTCAATTTCATTCTAGGATGTTGTAATGGTTTTTATAAGGTCTCTGTTTCCTACAGTTTTAAATTATTTTCCAAGTGCCTTTAAAAA
Source organism: Aspidoscelis tigris stejnegeri (assembly GCA_023333525.1). Classification (NCBI taxonomy): domain Eukaryota; kingdom Metazoa; phylum Chordata; class Lepidosauria; order Squamata; family Teiidae; genus Aspidoscelis; species Aspidoscelis tigris. Next base: position 32,487,215 of record JALMGA010000004.1, on the reverse strand, counting down.
AGTCAACATCAAAGAATAGAAAGTTCCTCCTCACTAGTAAAACCAACTGAGTTTAAAAAGCGTGAGAGAGAATGTTGGAGGAATGCCCATAACATTTTCTTAATATACTTCAATAATTTGTTTATTGAGGACAATGCGTAAAGTGGATATCAGATTTTCTCAAGTAAAATCTTAGCAGTTTCAGGATGTGACAAGTGTTATGAAAATATAATTTTTTCGTGCATCTTTTATTACTAGATGTTACAACTCAATGTGGACCACAGGCAGCAAAACTGCTCTGAAGCTTACATCCCATTTGAGAGTTAAATTTTTATCTTATTATAATTTATTGAATAGTTCTGTCACACTGAAGTGCCAGGAACTAATGACACAAATACATGCTACAGTCAAGTGTTTCCAGAAGTGCCTGAAGCTAGATTAGGAGTGATTATTTTGCACTTCCAAGACTTCTTTTCTCCTACTTTCCCCCCTCCTTTTCTAAGTTCTTTTCCTTTCCTCCTTCCCACTCAGTCACCTCATGACCAACTCTTTATAACACTCATGGGAAACCTGTGACCTTTAAAATGCTGTCAGTTGTACTGGCTAGAGCTGAAGCAAAGTTAGAGTCCAACAAACATCTGAAGGGTCACAGGTCTTCATCCCCACCCTATCCAATTGCTCTTCAGAGGAAATGTTTCTCAGTTGGCTTCTTGATTCAGTATCCATCCTCCTTCCAGCAATATCATATGTCCTTTCCTTAATTTTAACAAAATACTGACTTCATTGCTCCAGCAGGATAAAATAACACATTTCAAAATTCACCAAAATATATTATTTAGTTTTCACTCATTTTCAAGTACACGAACTTCCAATTACATGGTGAAGCTGTGGAAACAGCTGATGACATTTCTGTCTCCTGGTTTCCATGCTTAATAATAAAGGGTCAGGCACTCAGGAAATATGCTGGAAGTTTGTAACTGGGAAGAACAGCAGTGAAAGATCTAGAGAAGATTTATAGGTGTCATAATGTCTCACAGCACATAAAGATCAGATTAATGCCATGGTTTTCAGTGTTGTGTTCTATGTGAAAGCTGGATAATGATGTGAAAGCTGGATAACAGTAAAGCAAGGCAGAAACAGTAGATTCTTTAGAGCCTTGTTCCTGGGCAAGGCTTCCTAGGGTACCATGTGTAGTTAAAAAGACCAATCAGTAGATTTTGGTCCAAATAAAACCTTAATATTCATTAGAAGGCTCAAATGGTCACACTTCAGGGACACAAGGAGAGGACCAAATACTATGGAAAATTTGGGAATGTGGAAGGAAGAAAAAGAAGAGGTAGATTGGCTAGGATAGGTTCAAGTACAATAACAACCAAGTGGTCCTGGGCAGAACAAGAACTAAGACAATCTGGAGGAAGTTCTTGGCGCTGTGTAGTTGGGAGATACCCTATCCTTGACAGGGTCGCAATGCCCTGGAAGGGACTGGTGCATAACTTGGGGGTACTCCTGGACTTGGCATTGACGCTTGAAGCTCAGGTGGATGCTGGGGCCAGGAGTGCCTATTCCCAACTATGATTGGTGCATCAGCTTAAGCCTTGTTTGTACAGAGATGACTTGGCCACAGTCATCCATGCCCTGGTAACCTCTAGATTGGACTATTGCAATGCACTCTACATGGGGCTGCCCTTGAGGATAGTTTGGAAACTGCAGCTAGTGCAGAATGCAGCTGCGAGGGTGCTGGCTAGAAAAGCTGGCCGGATGCACATCACACTGGTCTTAGAAGAGCTGCACTGGTTGCCAATTCACCACCGAGCCCAATCCAAGGTGTTAACTTTAACGTATAAGGCCCTAAATGACTTGGGCCCCAAATATCTGAAGGAACGCCTTCTCCCACACCAACCTGCCCGTGCCCTAAGGTCTGGATGGGAGGCCCTCCTCGTTGTCTCACCACCTTCAGTAGTAGACAGGTGGGCACTCGAGAGAGGGCCTTCTCAGTAATGGCCCCCAGGTTATGGAATAGTCTCCCTCTCGAGGTGCGTCAGGCCCCTTCACTGTATACATTCAGGAATCGTTGAAGACGCACCTCTTTGCTTTGGCCTTTGGCTAAATGTGGCACAGTTTTCCCCCACCACAGACATTATTGTTTTATACTGTTTTATATATATGGTTCTATTTTAAATATGTCTGTTTTTAAATGCTGTTACCCACCCAGAGACCTTAGGGTATAGGGTGGGATATAAATGTAAATATAAATAAATAAATAAATCCATATAGGTGCCAAGAATTGACTCAATTGCACCAAGGAAGGCATGTCTGGTAATCAAAGTGACTGGAAAAACTTTGTGCACATTATTAATCCCCAGAAACACTTTGGGGTTTCTGTGCTAAACTTCTCCCAAAATGTATGAAATTGGACAGATGCTCCCATAGCCCACTTTGACAACAAGATAGTCTATTCATGTGAGAAAATGCCCTACAAGGGTTGGTAAGATTTCCATCTTTCTATTACGGTACATCAAGATCACAGAGTTTATGTGATGATATTTTTCCCTCCCAATCCCAAAGTCCAACCATTTTATAATAGCATAGTGTGATGAAGTGTGCATAGCATGAATGAGGTCCAAAGAGAGACTGAACGGGAAAGCAGGGGAGTATGATGCCATTTATATATCTACTGTATTTTTGCCCAGCCTTAAATTTTTCTTAAGCCTTTTTTTTTTTTTGTAATCAGCTTGCAATATCTAAATAAAATCAGGCAGGCCCCTCCCTTAGCCCTAGAATCAAACAGAGGAAAACAGGAAAGGCAAAAGGAAAAGAGAATATTTTGTAGAACAGATAACGTTACTGAAGTCTAATCCACTCTTTTCATGCAAGATAGTTCTCTGGCTTTGCAGAAGCAGCTGAGGAAACAGTGAACATACATTTCCTTCTCTCTCTCTGTGCATATGCATGCATGCTTCTGTAAGCAGTACTTTGAAGTTGGCTACAGACTGCTATTTTCCATTTAATCTTTGAATTTTGATTACATGAGGCATGCTGACTGCTTTGTTTTCCTGATTACTTGGCAACAGTTGGGCTCATCTGGCAGAAGAGCACTGTCACAAATGAAGTTGCTTACTTCAAAAAGTTGCCACTCTCTGCTATGCAGAATTAGAGCCCTTAGGAGTTTATATCTGTTCTATAGCGGTCACCTGACATACATGCACAGCCATTGCAAAAGGTGGCCCATCTACTCTAGCATCTCTTCAAGCAAGGGCCAGTCAGTTGCACAAAGAAGCCCACCAGCAGAACAAAGAGTTCTTGCTTTGCTTGCAAGTTCTCTAGAAAGAGATAGAAACAATCATACTAGAAACCTAGGCAAGATTCGCCTGAAGTCATTATGGCACATTGAATGTGCACCGTCTGCATGACATTGCCCCCTCATTTCTCATTCATTGTGAAAGAAGACCACAGCATCTACCTGGACACCATGCTCTTCACCAGCCATGCCACCATAAACATTGTAAGGGCCCTCAGCAGCAGCAGTGGAATTTGAGGAGCTTTTTTCTTGTCTCACAATAGATAGCCTGCTGCTGCCATTGATTGAAGGAAATTCTAGGTCCCCTGGGAAATCTTCCTGGAATCTGAATCCAGGAAATGACCCATGAAGGCATTTCCTGGGTTCAAAACCTTCTCTTCTCACTGTCAGATTGAAGACAATCTTCAGTCTCTCAGTTATGGGAAAGCAGCGTCCAAGCAACACACTTATGCTTAACTGAGAATAATGCTATTTAATGAGAAAGTGGGAACACATTACAGTTATAATGCTTCCCCTTTCCCTGTCCTAGAGTTTTAGCCGAAGTTTAGAAATGGTACCTTAGTTGCCATAAAAATAGATTTGATACATTTACCAACGCCCTTGTGGGTTCTTAGGAGAGAACAAGTAGAATGATACATTTGGCACTGCTCACATCAATCAGTATTATTTAGCAAATAGGATTGCATTGGAAAAATATAGTTAAATGATGATATGATTCCCCCCACCCCCGAGGAATTTATGATTTAAACTTTAATCTGGCCCTATGTTTACCAGGAAAGCACTCCTTAGGTAATGTTTACAGAAAGGCAATCCCTTGCTCTCAGGTAGGCACTCAGAAAATGATAGACCTCCTGACTTTTAGACAGAAAAGTAAGTTTTAGAAATCGGCAAGTTGCCCAGTCTTGAAATAGGAAAAATATTTTAGCAGCTCAGGCTTTCTTCCTTGCTGATGCACCAAAATCTTCATTTTAATAGATACTTTGAATTACTTTTAAGTACCACTATGTGCTTGCTGTAATTTTGCTTACAAGTGAACTGAGGATCGATGCAATCAGCTAATAAGATTATATACATTAACTGTAGAGCAAAATGCTGTAAAGGAGCAAGGCAGATGCTTACAAGATTCAATTTATTACCTGATTCATCATTGCTGCTATACTGGGGTGGGTTTTTTTGCTACCTTTCCCCGCCCTACCCTGCTGTAATCATTCTTCTCCTTTATTTTTGAGGGACATATGTGTGGCAATTGCAAAGGCAGGTGCCTATTTACCTAAAATGTGTCAGCTTAAGTTAATTGAAACTATCCACCATGAGCTTCAAAGAGCGTTATGCAGGCAAATATAGTAACAGATGTTGCTTTATTGTTATTTATTGTTGTTTAAGACTTGAATTTATAGCTCCCTATTTAATACTTAAAAAAAAACAACTTTAAACCTTTTGAAACATAAGATCATAAGAAATGCTTTGTTGGACTGGACCAGCAGTTCATCTGGTTCATTTTCATTAAGAACTCTTGGAAGAATGCCACCTGGTACCAGTGATTTGTGAGCAAAGCTATGCTCTTTTTCTGCTTCCAAGATCTTAGCACCTGCCGTCCAAAAGCATATTGCCTCCAGTATCAGAGGAAGGCATGCAGTCATTTGAGCTAGTAGCCATCAATAGATTAGGGGTGTGCATGAATGCAATTTTTGGGATTTGCTTTGCTTTGAATTGAATACCCAAAAATTCAATTAGATTCGAATAGTAAAAATTTGAATTAAACTAAATTTGATTCGAATTAAGCAAATTTGAATTTATTCATTTGTATTTTCAATTTGAATTTGCACTTCCGAATGTCAAAAACATTCATATGTGCCCATACATATCCTGCATCCATATGCATCTGTACACATCCATATGCATCTCGTAGTTATCCCATATGCAACCCATTTTCATCCTGTACAGATCCATAGAAATATGTATTGATGGGGGAAAGATGTGTTCAAACCTTTAAATTTGAATTTATGGACATTTGATTTGAATTTGAATGTTGAAATTCAACTAGATTTGATTGCATTTTAACTACTTTTGAATATCCGTGCACACCCCCACAATAGGTATCGAAAATTGACCTCACATCTTTTAAAACCTTCCATGCTGGCATTTAGCCTCACGTCCTGGGGGAGTGAATGTTCACAAAATTTCAGTTCACAAATTTTCCCGTCTTCACATTTGTGCGAATTGAACCCCTTTGAATGTGCTAGACTCTGAACTTGATTTGAATCCTTGCCACCTCCAAGTTCCCTTTGAATCTGCTCTAAATCCACTCCTCACTTTTGTAAATGTAACAAGCTTCAGATGAAAGTATAAAATCTTTCACTTTGTATATAGCCAATATTTGACTCAAATGCAAAAGGAACATATTTTGCCCATCCTTACTTGATTGCGTGGAGTCGAGGCTGTTTTCGCACTTGAGTCAGTAAACCAAGAGGTTGCCTAGTATGCTTTGATTACATAAGGGTAGTGCAATCTTGGTCTAGAACCTACTATAGGCAAAGAAGACATAGCTTGGCTTGTATGGTCTTGTGGTTAGAGTGCTGGACTCTTACCTGGTGATCACTGGGTTTGATTCTGCGCTTCTCCACAAAGCCAGCTGGGTGACTTTGGGCTAGTCACAGCTCTCTTTCTCTCACAGCCCCACTCATCTCACATGGTATCTGCTGTGAGAAGATTAATAGGAAGCTTTGTCAGCCTTAAATGGATGAGAAAAGCAGAGTATAAAAGCCAACTCTACTTCTTACGTCTTGCCTTGAATGTTTTTTTAAAAAATTGATGTTCTATAAAACACAAAAAGTTTAAACATTTTAAAACTATGCCAGAATAATGATTATTCATAGTGCAATGCAGCAAAATAGTTATTCATAATTTATCAAGTGGGATGGATACAAAAAAAGATCCTATCTGGAGAATTGGGTGCTACAATTTTACGAAGTTGTAAACAAATTGGAACTGTTTCAGAAAAGAGCAAGACAGATGGCTGCCCATATGAGAATGCTTCCCATGAGAAAAGGTTGAAGGAACGAAGGATATTTAATTTGGAAAAGAAAAGCCCAACTCTTTTCAAATCCTTGAAGCAATGGTGACTCTTGTAGTGGGACCAGCAGAATGTTAGGAGAAACATCTTGAGGCAAGAGAAGTTTGGTAATGCAATAAAGTACTTCAAAGTGTAGTTCTCCCTACTTGAAAAATCTTCAAACAAAGTTCTGACAGCCATCTTGTAGGAATAAATTCATTTGTTGTTCATTTTCTTCACCAAAAAGTGATTAGGGTGCAATTAGACAGGACGTTTTTTTGTCATTCCTTGATGTAAATGCAGAAAAAAAAGCCTTACAAACAGTTGCCCAAATATACAAATGAAAATCTACCTTATTTTGCTACACTGCAGCCTAAATTGCCTCCTGGTCAGGCAACACGTATCCTGACTATGGGCACTTGCCACTGATTGGCCACTTTTTTTTTTTTTTTTGCGTTGCATTGAGCTGAATGTCATTGTAATCTGCATTCATGCAAATTGCCTCCCCTTTACGAATGCTGGTGGTCTCGAGTATTTGAATTGAACAATTGATCATTTATTTTTCACCCAAGGGGATCTATAGTAGCAATAGGTCCAAGGAAGATGTACTGGTGGTATGTGTGATAACACTAGAAATCTACAAGAGGTGCAACCTGTTGTAGAAAGAACACTAGAAATCTACAACTGGTGCAACCTGTTGTAGAAAGAAAATACTCTTTCTACAAGAAGAACCTTAGTACACATTAGACTCTGACATAAGCAAGCAAGAGCAAGAATTCAAGGAAAGGAAGGAAAGGAAGGAAAGAAGGAATGATCTTTTTTTTCTTATGAAAGGCACAGCAGCAAGCATTGACTTGCCAAGACAGTTGACTAGGTGTGGGTGAGTTTAACAGCTCTGCATGATTCAATTCCTCTTGCATTCACAGTTCTCTCTTCTGCTAGCTTTCCCATTCATCTCCCAGCAGACTCTTACGAACAGACTCTGTATCCTCACCCTACAATAATTGGATCCAGCAAAGATAGCAGTCTCATTGAACGATTGCTTGGGGTGGTTTTCTAGATTCCATGGAGTTTTTTCTCAGTAGTTGGCAATTACTGCTATTTGTAATAATCCTGCTATCATTTTTATCCAACTTAAATAATTGCAGGAAATTTCATCTCTACTTCCTAATGTACATTTTAAAAGAGTTTCTTGAGGTGACAAGGGGAAATGGTGATTTATTTGTGTTTGGGGGGGGGGGATGCTAGCATGTCTCCATTGTGGCTTCCTGGGAAGCTATCAAATTTGCCCTGTGCTGCAGCAGGGCTTCGCTTAATTTCTACAGCTGTGTTGGCTCAAAGGGGAGTTAGCCAATTTGCTCTAGTGGTTAGGGAGCCAGACTCTTATCTGGGAATACTGGGCTTGGTTCCACTCTCCTCCGTGAAGCCAGCTGGGTGACTTTGGGCTAGTCACGGCTCTTTGCTTGAGCTCTCACAGCCCCACCCATCTCACAGAGTGTTCTGTTGTGGGAAGAAGAATAGAAAACTTTGTCAGCCATTTTGAGTCCCCTTAAATAGGGGAGAAAAGTGATTGCAGTTTGTTTCCAGTGACCAGGAATGGCTGATCCAAAGATGTGGCTGGTTGTATGAACATTTTGCTCCTGTCCAGAGCAGCTGCCCCACCAGCAGCAATGAGCTTCAGCAATTAACCATTTTATCAGTGGTTCATCTGGAGAAAATCTCACCATTAGAGCATTTGCCTGGAAGAAGTGGAGTGCACTTCAATCCTTGGCATCTCCTCAGTTTCAGAAGGAGATATAGCATACCACTTTCATATCCTTGCCAAGGAAACAAATTTTGTCCCTGTAGTCAGCAAACCCTCAGAAAAGTTTTCTCTGTTTATATGATGTTAGTAGCATTCTCTTTTTCTTCTTTGTCCCTAGGGTACATTCCTGTGGTTTTAGCAGTGACACTGAAAGTCACAATGTAAGAGTCTACGTAAAAAAAATTAAACGTTCCAAAAGGATGTCATTTGGCTCTGCACAGTTTGCAAGAAAAATTCAAGGCCTAATCAAGATCCTCAAAAAGCTGTAAGTTTTAGTTTCACCTTATATTTTAGTTCAAATTTTAGTACATTTTTTTCAAAGGTTTGAAAACACCATGAACCAGAATGTAAAGTTATTAGGGGAGTCTTTGGCACTTTCCACATCACCCATGAAGAGTCTAGGTCTATACATTCCACCAAAATGGCACCATACCTGGCTTCATGGGTAGACCCTGACAAACTAGTTCAGAAAGTAAACTACTGTTGGTGGTCTGGAATAGCAGGCCATGTGTGGAGAGCACATGGCTCAGTGATATCACTTCAATGGCTGGCACCATTTTTCCAGATACTTGGAATCAGTGCTGGAAGTGTGCCATTGCTATGACAAGAAATTTTGAAGGTCGGGAACCTTTATTCCTAGTCTTTGAAGCAAGGACAAGCCTGCCCTTAGTGTAGCTGACCACTAAGCCTATCTTAGACTATGAAGCCTGGTACAGAGTGGCATGGGATATCCCATGCTGTACAGAAATACCTTTGGTGGTATTTTAGTGTGGATACATGCTTAGCCCATTGCTTTGAACTCTTGCTTATGACATTCCACACTTCCAGGTCTGCCTTCAAAACAGAGAAGACTATGATATTGTTTCAGTGACATGAGAAAACTAGGACCCCATTTTGGCAACACACCTTGTTTCACCACTAAAATGGGTCCCCCATAGTATCTTGAATCTCCTGCTGAGTGAAGGAATTCAAAACTGTAGTTGGTGTGACAGAGAACAAGGCAACTAAAAGGAAGGTCAAGCATTTGGTACATGAGATAATTGCTCTATTCAAATGCAGAAAATAAATTATATGGTGGTGTACCCTGTTTCTGCACTTATTTGACCTATCATTGAGTGGGGCACTGTATGAGATATACAGACTGTCTAAAGCTAGGACAGATTGTTCCTGGCATGGAGCAAGATCATCCGTATCGGAATGGCCTGTGCTGTGCCAATCTCTCTGCTGGTTCTGAACTTTGTGCCAACCTTGGAGATGGTGCAGAGGGGCACCAAATGTTCCCAGTGGTCTATTTTGGTGGCATGGTTTGTATACCTCATAGTATACCAGACCATGGAGGTATGCCACCTGCATGTCTCCATGATCCAGTCTACTATTCCAGAGGAGTATACTGGAACATGGAGTCATGCAGTTGGCATACCTCCTTGGTCTGGTATACTATGAGGTAATTCTAAAAAAAAAAAAAAAGTCTACTGGTAGACTGGATCGGGACACCATTTAGGATGCAGTAGTCTTGTCTATACTCTATTTTGTGCAGGTGGAGCAAGCTAGGTGAGACACCTCTAAACCTTTTCCTGAACAGCACTAATAATATATGCAGGTAGTTCACTGATGGGATCATTCACATGTCAGCCTGCCCCTCCCCCTTTCATAATTACATGCTAGGCTAGACAAAAATAAATTAGAGATGGAATGAGAACATCTGACATATGCTGCCATCTGTAAAGTGCTTTTGAGCTACTTTTTCCCCTACAACTGAGCACATATGACAATTGACCTTGCTGAATGCTGTGGGTTATGCACACACTTTGGTTAACCCACTTACAATATGCATGGAGGAAAAAAGAAGAGCAGACTCAAGCTCTGGGCTACCCGGTGTGGTGGAATGCTGCCCACTCTGTTTGGTGGTCGATCATCCTTGTCAAAGCATTCTCAACAGACAGCCCTGAACCATATGATACCTGAAAGGTAACAGTACTGCTTCATATCCTTCTTTTGATGATCATCACTCTGGTACGCGATTATCCCAATTTTGTATTGCACTGTATGAGTTCTATTGTACCTGTAATTCTTCTGCTTTTCTCTCTCCTGTTTTTTCTTTCCTGCTGCAGTTGACTCAGTAATCCCTATTTTCATGCTTCCAAGTCATGCTGCACTGTTTCATTTCCAAATGTTAATTAACCTGCCCTCCAGTAATGTCATCTGTTGTTTCTGCCACTGTTGCTACAGCCAGCGTGTCTTTCTCCCTCCCTGGCAGTGGAGAGGGATGCAGCATCAGTCTGTCAGCACTTGGGCACATATGTTGCCTTCATGCTGTGAATCAGTTTCAGATGCCAGAATAAGGTGTTAACAGTGATTAGGTCTGAGTTTGTGAATGATGTTCAGAGACCTTGCTGAATGGTGGCTAAGGTTAGAGGCACAATGCATGCCGGCGTGGATACTCTGTTTTATTTCAGAATTGTATCGTAGCTGTCAAAGTGGGGCCAATTTGGGATTACTGTAATTCAGTCAACTGGAACAAAGTGCTTATGATAATTCACCTATCCAATCACATCCAGTGAAGGTAAAAATAGCGACATCTTTACTTGGTGTTCAGAGTCATGAAATCTGCTCAGGAGATTAGTTTTGAAAGGCCTAATAATTGCTTGATTATTTTCCTTCCTCTTTTATGTTTGTTTTTTTTAAAGAAACATTGGGCAAATTTGTACTTCCTGTCCTGTGTTTAGGAGCTGCAATCTTCTCTCTGGATGCCAGTGCCAGCTGTTGCCATCACAGGGACAATGGGGACACATTGTGCATATGCTCTGATGCCAGCACATCACGTCATGCACCAGCATGCTTGTGGTGTGTCCGGTGCTCCTTCTTGCACCGCAGAGGTGCAGATGGGCTCGCCAGAGGATGAGACAGGATGGCAAATTTTGCAGTAAGTGTAAGTGTGGAGCACTTTATGGTGTTCCACACATAGCTGGAGCCCTTTCTGAGTCAGAAATACAGATGCTCCATTTGGGAGTGTATTGTGGGCTGACTATGGGGCCAAGTGTAGAAAGGTCCATTAATTTGAACTAGAAGATGGTTCTAAGAGTGCAGCTATTGGTCTTCCCTATGGTGAGTAGAACGTCCTAGGGTTCTAGACCATAGAGGACTCTGCACTTTGGATTCTATTCTATTCTGCAGGACTTTGGGTTCTGGAGTGGCAATGTGTTGATGTCATCTATAGTTATTTCTATGCCTGATCTTAGGAATAAAAATGATTTTTAAAATATTTCTAATTACCCACTGAATTGATGTTTACCTTCAGTTCCTTAATTTAGTTTACATGTAACATAATGCACTACTTGAGGGTGCTCAACAACTTATCAAAATCATGCAGCCAGGGACCTTTCTGCATTTGCCCCTGTAGTTGCCTTCCTGTACACTCTCAGATGGAGCATCTGCACTTGAAGGAGCTGTTTTTTCCCTTGCAGAAGCACACTGGAAGGCAACTTCATGTGGAACATGATTTAGTGCTTCACTTGTGCACTTACCTTCAGCAGACATGGCCTTTCCTGTCTCTGGTGGGCCTATCCACACCTCTATGGTGCTGGGTAGATCAGGTGACATACCATGCATCAGGTGACCTGGAATGCGAGCACATATGGGTGGGTGCATACACACTGACACCAACGTTGGAAGTCAAGATGGCAGTGTATGGACATGCATCCACACTTCAGGTATTGTAAGTCTGCAAACTCATGGGACAAGGTAACAGAAAATGCAATTTTCCTCCAGTTTTAGCTCTTCCCCTTGGACCTGAGGATAAGTGGCTGGAGCAATGCATGAAGAGGAAGCTATATAAATTTAATAGTATACTAAGATCTGGATTGAACTGTCAGTGTCTTGTTGGACTGTGTGGTAGCATCAGAAGGCTGGATACAGGGCAGGGGTCACAGGACCCAACAATGGGATGAACAGTACATCATACAATCCTGTTCACGCCACTGTAGAAACTCTCCTTGTAAACCATGGTATTTCCATAGGGCTCCACTCCAGAACACTTAAACATGGCCAGAAGCCAGACTTTTTTCTTAGTCCTCCAATGGGATTCCAGTGAAAGATGGAAACTGGATGGTGCATCCACATGGCTAGGGGGAGGGAAGATGTACCTTGCTGCTCGATCCACCCCAAGTGTAGTTTTCCTAGTTTATAGGAAATCTGACTCCTGGGACAATTGAGCTGTACGTTTCCAGGGATGGGCATCTTTGCATGGCCTGCTCCCGGAGTTCCTGGAGTGCAGCCATTCTGCCCAGGTCGAAACTGCCTGTTTCAGATTACTGGGAAAGGTGTCTATACAATCCATACATATTAGGCATATAGTCCATGTCCTAATAAACACTGTATTACTTAGTCATTTGAAGGACATAAAAGGAGGAAGAAAAAAACAAAAGAGAATAAGTTTTTGTTTTAATTTTGACAAATTCTTAATAATTTGTCTTATTTATTACTGCCAGGTAATTGGATTTTAGTTTGTTGGAGTAATTGTGGTTGGCCATTTATTCCACAATGAATCCCCATTTTGCAAAACTAAATATTTTACATACTCCTGGGTTCACCATGTTTTCAGATTCACTGTGAAAACATTTCTGGAGAAAGACCTATAATAGTGCATCATATTTCATATGTCCTCTTCGAACAGTTATGCCAGAAGATCACACATCAGCAAAATTCAGCAATGGTTATGGATGAAAGGGAGATTTTCAATCAGATTTTCATTGTTCATTAGCAGCTTGCACTTGAAGTGCAGATGGAATCCTCTTTCCCCCACTTTTATTTAGGTGAGGCCGTTTGCAGGGAGTCGAGAGCAAGTGATGTTTTTTGCCTTCATCTTCTGATTGAGAGTTCCCAGAAGCAAATGGTGGGTCACTGTGTGAAATGGAATGTAATGGGAGGGCAGCATTTCAGAAGTAGCTGAGCAGGAACACTAAAGCATAAGTTGATTTTCCTGAAAATCACATGATGGGTGTCAAAGAATAACATGCTCATTTCTGATGCCACTGAAATTAGATTTGATTTCTGGTTACTGTATGTACAAATCTTGCCCTGTCTTTGGTAGGATCTTGTATCTCTTCTAAGGATTTTCTGTAGTCTAATTGACAAGTGCTGCACCAATTCCTTTGGGGGGGTTGGAGCTCCTGACCCAGATCACTGGAGGATCTGATTTATCAGGTCCACTGGCGTACTAGTGGGGTCTAATCTGGATCATGGATTTGTGCATAAGGTGCATGTCTTCATGTTTCAGTTTACAGGGGAAACCATTTTGGTTGATGTGTCTTGTTGCATCAGTGAAATAGGTCCCACAGGAACTCTGAGGCTAGGAAGTTCTTGGGCATCGAGCTCACAGAGGTTGACTCTGAAGCTTTCATGACATTTAGGGCCATGTTGCAGCCCAAAGTGATCCATCCCAGGCCTTGGAATAGATTGCTTTTTTTCAGACTACTGTTCTGGACTACAGCAGGCAAGAGCAGAAAACCCCTCAGGTTTTTGTTTTTACTTTTGGCTAACAGAGCATTGTCGATCTGCACATCTCAAATTGCCAATGTTGCAAAATTTCAGCTGTCATCTCTTCCAGTCTTACCATTCTGATGATATCCTTGCTATATAAGTTAAACAAACACAGGAATAATGACTTCAACTGTGTTTGTTTAAAATGAGGTAATTACTTTTGACCAGATGGTCTTACATATAACAAATTAAATAACAGAAAGAATATTTCTTTCTTTCTTTCTTTCTAAATATGAAGCTTTAGAGAAAATAAGATAATATTCAAATTAAATGTTATCTCTAAGATTCTTGGTTGGATCCAGAATTCCTCCTCTGAACAGAACTTCTTGCATTAATTTGGAGCTGAGACATGATGAAGGCCTCTATTGGGAAAGAGTTGAAGGGATTTGGGCTATTCCCTTTCCCCCTTGGATTCTCCAGTGCCAATTCTCATGCTGTTCTAAGGAGTCAAACTTCTGGAGCAATTTCTCATCGAGCCAGGAAATTGAGGAAACTGGCAAGAATTCCTCAATCTTTTCTATTATAGAGTGTCCATTTTCTGTAATGGAGTTAAATCCACCAGTTGTATACATTCAACTCAATTGCCTAATTGAAGAAAAAAAAACACAACCAACCTCCTCATAAGAATAATTTTGTATTAGAAAAAGCACGTTTGACTTTATATAAATTGCTTGAAGCAAATGTCTGCTTCAAACTGCTTCTATATAGGGATGAACTCACAGCTAGCTGTGAAAAAGAAATCAGCTTGAGCTTTTAGCACATCATGTGCTACAAATTTCCTTGCCTTACCCATCTGCCAGAGAATTTCAGGCCCTCAAGGAACATGTCCCCACCTCTGAAGTTCTGCTTTCACCAATTAACAGCTTTCTTCTGAGAGTACAGTGGGACTGAATATCATTATGTTTCTAGGATGTGTAGATGCAATGCTGTTTCATTAAGTCACCTTCAAGGAGTTTGCTTTCTAAACAGGTGAAGCTTTAACTTGGGCTGATTCAGATGAAGAATGCAGATAGCTGAAAGGAAAGACAATTTGATTTGGCCATACTGTATCCCTTGCATGTGTTGATATGTTTGTGCCCTCCTGTTCTGCCATAATTTAAAAGATCACCAGTCTGATGTTCCCAGGACAGGTGTGGGAGGCCTCTCAACACATATGTGTGTTGTCAACTGGAGGAAGGATGCAACTCAGAAGTGCCTCAGCGCCTTCAAACAACTGCTGTCTGAGTTGGCTTGGGGATTGATGACTGCATGGATTTACAGCCATTTTCCAGCCTTTTGCAAATGCTGAACAGCCTGATCAATTCAGGCTGATAATGTAGCTATACATCTGTGGTAATTGGAATCAATAACTTGCTTCAGAGTACCCTGTGACCTGTCTCAGGGCAACAGTGGGGGTTTAATCCAGTTTGGGGAGGATAGGGTATATAAATCCCATGTCCTGGGGTATAAAACAAGCCAGGAGATGATCTGAGCACAAGAGGTGTGCTACTCATTATAAAAAGAATGAAGGTCATGTGAGAGCACATACATAATCATGTCTACTACATAGCAGTGAAAGCTGTTCATAAAAGAACTTATTTCACAGTATCTGGTGGAAGGTTCAGGAAACTGGAAAGGTTTTATGGAATTGTGACCTAAGAATGTAAGACACTTGCAGCTATCCATCCTACCACATGTTTTCATGATCCTTGCCCATCATGGCTCATTAAACCAAGCTGTGGGGGTAGGGACTGGTTTGGTCTTTGGAGCATTTCGAGATTCCCTGCAGTGGCTCCAGAGATGGCACAGAGTTGCATGGGGGCTGATGCAGGCTAGGTTGTGCCAGTGCAGACAGCCTTGTCCCATTCCAGAAGCAACCTGTCCCAGCTTGGGATGGGCTACATATCCTTGGATGGGGCAGCCCATCCTGTGCCAGGATACTGAATGGCAGTGCAAATCCAGGAGTTGTTTCTAGGGATGTGAAATTGCATCCAAAATTCATACGAATATGTACAAATTCATAGGTTTGTGGCTGAATTGAATAGGTTCTACATTCGTCGGTCCTATTCATCCATGAGTCAGATTATGTGGTATTTGTTGAAGCTATGGTCTTAATACTTGTGTTAAACCTTACCTTTAAATTTATATTATAAAACATTTTGGGCTGAGCAGTGTATAAATGTTTCAAATGCATTTTTAAAAATTGTGCATAGTTTCTTAGAATACTAATATGCATGTACAATTGGTCATTACTGATTAATCATTTGACCATCAAGTTTACTAATATGATATGAGGGCATTTTGTTACTTTGTAATTTAGAGAAGGTAGACAATGCATCACTATTATTATTGTTGTTGTTGTTATTTATTTTATTTATATCCCACTCTTCTCCCAGGTTGGGACTCATAATACAAACATTAAAATAAAATTAAACAGCCGTTACAGTTATAATCAATGTAAACATCCAAAAAAAGCTTAAAAAATCATTATAATTAAATAAAAGTTAATTAAAAGCCTGCCTAAACAGCACCGTCTTAATCTGCTGATGAAAGGAGTGCAGAAAAGGGGCCAAGTGGATTACTATTGGAAGGGAGTTCCACAATTTGGGAGCCACTGCAGAGAAAGCCCTCTCCCAAGTTCTCACCAACCAAACCTGAGAAGCTGATGGGACTGATAGAAGGCCCTCCCCATCAGATCTCAAAGCCCGCACTGGGTTATAGATAGAGATACGATCCTTCAAATAACCTGGACCCAAGCCATTTAAGTCTTTATAGGTCAAAACCTGCACTTTGAATTCCACCTGGGAACAAATCGGTAGCCAATGCAGCTGTTCTAACAGGGGGGTCACATGCTCCCTGCATCCAGATTCAGTCAAGAGCCTGGCTGCAGCATTTTGGACCCATTGAAGTTTCTGAGTGGTTTCCAAAGGCAACTCCACATAGAGCGTATTACAGTAGCACAAACGAGATGTAATCAAGGCATGTGTCACCATAGCCAGATCTCAAGGAATGGGTGGAGCTGGCATGCAAGTTTTAACTGGGCAAATGCACTCCTGGCCACAGCTAAGACCTCTGTAAGCCCATTGAGCACAGGTTGAACTCCTAATCCCTGATCTGTCTTATGACCTACCGGGAGCACCTCTGTCTTGTCTGGTTTAAGCTTCAATCTGTTTACCCTCATCCAGTCCATTACAGCTGCCAGACATCAGTTTAGCACAGGAACAGCATCCTTGGAATTAGGTGGAAAGGAGTAATAGATCCGGGCATCATCAGGGTGCTGATGGCACCTCACCCCAAAACACCAAATGACTTCTCCCAGCAGTTTCACATAGATATTAAACAGCATGGGGCCTTGAATGAAGAATATAATTGATCCCTTTTATTTTGTGACATTCCAATGTCTTTTTCTTCAGTTGTAGTACGCACACTATTCACTTTTAAAAGAACCCATGGTTATTGTATGGTATGCCTTTAATCCATGGGATTTTCCTTTCCAAAAATATACTTGTTAACTAGGAGAATTAAAAAAAATATTCTTAGGCTTTATCCTGTAATGAAAATGAGGTTTTAAGAACAGCTTAAGAAAACTCTTCATGTTTTTATCCCCACAACACTAACATTTTTAAGTCCATTATTCTATAATGATAACAAGACCCTTTTGAATTGTTTTAAATTTAATGGGCTAAGTTATTAAGCTGTGAAAATCACTCTCTTCATACTGTGGGACAAGCGAGAGCTGTAACTCTGGGCTCAGCTATTTGAAACCAGCTGGAGAGGAATATTAGTGCCATTACAATAATCACTTTCTTGCATTTAAAAACTTCTGTGGGCCCTGTCTGTTTGCAGGCATGTGGGCTTTGTTAGCATTTGCCTGATCACCGGCCAGAAACAGCATTGGGCCCCAATGTGCTGTTAAAGGATAAGAACTAAAGAAGAGCTCCACTGAATTAGATCAGGGATGCATCTAGCTAGCATTCAGCCATCAGGACTTGAACCAAGCTTGCACATAAATGAAGATGAGTACTTAGCTGCTCTACTGCTGGCTGTTAAACTTCACTGTCTTGTGATAGGAAAGGGTCCAGAGGCCTCCCTTCTACATACTGGTGTGGCGCAAGGGAGGTCTCTCTCACTTCTAATATGCTCCATCCAGAAGAAAGCAAAGACTGCACTAGGGTGCTCAAAATGATGTCCTACTCCATGTTCACCAATAGACCTCAGCTTCAATTATGTCATTACCACTTCTCACACGTTACAGTCTCATGCCATGTTATATGCAAGAGTACCCCTGTCTGCAATCTCCACAAAGTTGGGGTGAAGAATATAAAGATGTGCTAGAAATAAGGAACACCTTTTTATTCAAGCAAGATTCAACATGAACAGGACATTCTTTGTAGGACTGGGGCCTTTTGTCAACTGCTCTGGACTCCACTTGGCCTCAGCTGCCTCAATTTTTGTGTATGTGTCTGTGTTTTGGCTTATTTTGCAATGTTTTGTATGATGTGCAATTTTTATAATGTATTTTTATTATAATGTTTTGATTATATGCAATGTTTTGCATTGTATATTTTCTGTTTGTTGTAAACTGCCTTGGGCAAATTTTATTTTGGAAAGGTGGTATACAAATAAAATGGAAATGGAATGAATGAAATTATTAAATATCTCCCCGAAATACAAGCAATGTTCATTCATGCTTTGGTTAGTAGTACAGGCAGGGGGAACTAGAAATAGCTCTGTGCATGCTGGAGTTCCCCCTCATCGTATAGGCATGGAGCACGATAGCCTTGCATGCTACATACACACTTCTTCCAGGTATGGGGGAACATGTGACTGGCAGCACAGGCATGATTGTGTACTGCATTGCCTGGTTGTTCCAGGAATGGCAATGACACAGTGCAGGCACACTGGCACCATTGCCAGGATTCCATGATGGCCACTCTAATGGCAGAAATAGTTAAGTGCCGGCTAAGTTTCAAATGTTTTGGGTGTCCATAAGTGCAGACACCTCAAGCATTCTAGCACTTCACTTTCCAGCAATGGGAGTGAAGTGCAATTTCCCCATAGATACAGTAAAGCAGAAACTATCAAATCATTATTTTATATCTGACTACTAGCTATGAGACGTGAATCCCTATTTTGCAATGAAATAGTTTTTTTAAAGGTATAATTCATGTTTTTCACATGTACACAAAATTCTACTCAATGTAATAGTTCAATATAATTATTCTCTTTAGGTAGAATGCAATAACATTTGCAAGTAATTATTTACATTTCTGTCATGTATATCAGCATAATAGCCAGGCATCTGAGGCTGGATTTCCACTCGACAATTGAGGCTGCTCTTTCTAGGGTACATGAGGGAGGGCCTGTGATTGCCACCTTATCTCCCCTTCAGAGCAAGAAGACATTCATCTACCTCAGGTAGAAATATGGTAGCAAAAGGAGGTGTACTTTTTGCTTTGCCCAATAATTGAAGATGCAGCCTAAGTTATGTTGAATATCTTAACATAATTGTACAAAGGAACAATTCACAGACAGACAGATTAGGGATGTGCACAGATTTTTTTTAAATTCAAATTCGAGTTGAATCGAATGTCAAAACATTTGATTCGATTCAAATGTTTAAAATCTGAATGCAACAAAACCCAATTCAAATCTGATACATTCAAATCTCTTAATTTGAATTCTAGATACGAATTTGAAGGTATGAACGTCAACAACATTCGTATTTAAAGATACGAATGTTGGCAACATTTGTATGTGTTATACGTATCTGCAAACATTTCATATGCATCCCGTATGCATTCATTTTCATTCCGTATTATAAACACAAATACATACAGATACATATGATATTCCTACAGATACATTGTACATTCAAGTGATTCAAATCATTCAAACAAATGTTTTGGAACATTCAAAATTTGTTCGAATGTTTACATTTGAATGTACAGACATTCTGTTCGAATTTGAATATCCACATTCAATTGATCAAAAGCCAAGATTAGATAGAATGTACCTCATGTCTCCTGTTCCACCATGACCAAATTCTCTTCCCCACCCCCCACCCCAGCTTTTTAGCAAGCATCATGATTCTACTATATGGTTAGTTAAATATCAGTTTTCCTCTAGTGTCTTTGTGGGAAATGAAGCTCAACTTATTAGTATTTTTTCCATTTAATTGAAATCTAATTTTTATGCTGCACTACATACGTTCATAGGGTTTTTTGATCCATGGAACTCTTCTCTGCTATGAATTATTCAGTATTCTCATGTTAGATGTGTACCCCTTTGCACTCCATATATGTTCTCCTGTCCAAACACCTTCACTATTTATGTTCTCACTATTTCAAATGTATGTGATCAATCTGTCCACTTGCGTATCTTGTAAATAAGCATTTTCCCCATCTGCCTTTTTTGACCTTGAAATGTTAATGTTGCATTGTTGTGGTGCATGGAATCCTTTTTCTTTTGACCATATATTGTGATTATGTTATTTCTGTATTCTCTTGGATTTCCTTTCAGCTTTCCTTTCAGCTTGTGATCCTTGTTCAGTATTTAGGTGATAATGTTTGGCTTATCCAAACAGATCCATGCTATTGTTTCCAAATTGTGTTTGAGCTCAATAGTTTTTTTTCCTTAAGTGTAAGAGAACCAGTTTTATGTACCTTTCTGTATATTTTATTTTTGTTGACAATCTCACACTGCTGATTTGTAAAATATAAAAGATATGAAACTTGCAGGTCAATGGCCCCACCTAGACAGAGGACTGCAGTGATGGGATGTCTGCACATATTCATGGCAACCCCACCATAGGCCCACTATTTTCCCTTTAAAAAGCAGAAAATACTATTGCTGGAAAGCAGGGATGCGCACAAAAGCATTTTTTGCATTTTAATTCAAGTTGATTTGAATATTTGCATATTCAATTCAATCTGAAAATGAGGGAGGGCCTGTGATTGCCACCTTATCTCCCCTATTCAGTTGAATTATGCAAAAATCCATATCGGATTTCCAAAAATTCAAAATTCGATCAAATTTGGATTTTTGAAAATCCGATTTGAATTCAAATGTCGATATTCATCGAATTCGAATTGGATTTTTGAATTTTTGAATATCCATGCATATCCCTACTGGAAAGCCCAGTGCTGATGGTAGGTTTTCCAGGAATAGCATTTTTTGGGCTAGTTGGTCAGAGCTGTCATCGTAGCTCCACCCAGTTCGCAGGGGCAGAGGTTGAAATAACCGTCCACACATATATGGTACTGGTGATGTAGCGGGGACTGAATTGCTTGGATTGCATCTCACAAAAATGTGCAAAGACAGCACTGGCCACAGTACTGATTAGGCAGGAAGCAATAATGGAGGGGAGCAATACCCCACAATATTGCATCCTACCACTATATCTGACTGTCATCAGAGCCAAAGGTACTCTGAAATAAAAATAAACCCTTTATGTTAGATATTGGACTATTACTGCAATTAATTAATGTATTAATATATTAATCACATTTCTTTAAATCCACAGTGATGTACAGAAAGAACAAAGAGAAATATAAAAGTACCATAAAATATAGCAGACATGATTAAAACAGAATATTAAATACATCTGAAACTTGGTTTAAAACATCATTAAAATGGTTGCTGCATTACAGTACTCTCCCTTGCAGCAATGCACACTAAGATAAAATAAAATGTCAAATGGCTAGAACAACCATGTTTTTATCTAGTGCCTAAAGGAAATGAGATCCACCACAATAGCCTTCTTGGAGAGGAAATTTTTATTAATGGGAATCCTCCACTGGAGAGGCTCTGTTCCTGGTTGCCACTACTCTGCAAATGGAGAGAGGTATATATTTATTGCTGCCATTATCCCACTGGTGCCGAGTCATGTGTTTAAATGTAGGCTATGTTCATAGATAATATGGTCTAGGTCAACAAGCACCCAGTGCAGGGCATTTACATAACCTCCTAATTGAACCCCCCAAATCCAACCTAAGAAGATACAGGGCTCATGGATTTCAGAGCAGCTTTACCAATATGAAATAGCCTCACGTACAGACAAGTTATCACAGTGATCCTAAAAAAAACAGCCTCCCCACTCACTATGAAAGATTGGTTTGTGAAGCTAATAGACTTTGCCAAATTTGACAAGTTGACAAGCTTAATCAGAGAAAGAACAGCAGTGCTATTTTGTAAAGATTGGGAACCACTTATTGACTTTCCCAGTAAGGGGAAAAAAAATCATATTTTGATATTGAGGTTTGATTATTAAACATTATGTATTGACCCAAAGAAAATAAATGAAAGAAAATAATAACTGGGTTGTTAGGGTTAGAGAATGGATAGACACTTAATAGCCAAAGGGGCAATTTTATTTCTTTCACTTTTACTCTTTCTTTCACTTTCTTTTCATTTCTTTTAAGCTCTAGTCTTTTTATATTTTAAATGTAATTTGTGATAGACTTTTAAAATATATATATGCAATAATAACAGTAGTAAAACCCCTAGCCTCCTTGTGCCAGCTGCTGCTGCTGTTGAGCTGACCAGCTTCCATCTATGGCCACAGTCAGGAACTCACATAATGGATGTTTTTCCACTGTCACTAGAAGTACCCATTAAGTATCCATTCATGGGTACAAAAATGCCATGGGTACTTAATGGGTACTTTTAGTGACAGTAGAAAAACACCCATGAAAGCAGCAGCCATGTTATCTAATATTTCATTCTATGGCTTGCCTCATCCAGTGATTTATAGAAATTTCCAATAATTCCCTTTCTTGTATCCTTTGATATAAATATATACAGCCTTCTGTTTATTTATTTTCTAATCATCTGGGGTTTTTGTATAAGCGTTTTGATTGTCATCTGTCAAAGTGCAATTTTGGTGCTTTGGCAACAATTCTGCATAACACGTCAGTAGGACTCTTTTTACCTACTTGCTCATGCAAATATACACCATGGAAGAAAATAAATTTTGTTAGTCAAATTGTAGTTCCAGAATTGAATTAACATTTTAACCACCTTTTCATGGGCTTATGAATAACAAACAGTTTTAATCATGCAGCAAGTTGAAATTCATAACTACTGTTCTAATTAGTGAACATGTTTTGTTAATGTGGCTAGGAGTCTTAGGCGTCTCAGAAAAATCAAAGTGTCTCTGTTTGATCGGAATCCTTTTTCTTCTTTGCGTGTCTCTGTAGACTGTAAGCTTTAGTCTGTTGTCAAGTCCAGAGCCACAGTGAGCAAAAGTTGTAACTAGATATTGAGTTCCTGGATATTGTTCCCATTTGGCTGGTATATGAGAAATACATTGTAAAACATCAAGAAATAAGACCCTGCAGCATTTGTGTATGTGTGTGTGTGTTTATGCATTTTACCCTCTGAACCTTCCCCTGTAGACTTTCCTTTAAAAACCTTGAAATGAAAAACCTGAAGCCTTTGAAGATGTGCAGCGTGGTGACCTTCAAAGCTTCTTTTTCTATACAGGTAAGCTGCCCATGGCAGGATAGGCTGCCTGCCAGAGAAAGGATGGTTGGAGGCTTTTGAAGGTGCTGATTGTGTTGTTTGTCACACAGCCTGAGGTATATTTTCCAAGCTTTGCTTTCTCAGCATAGGGAGTTACTGCAGGTCTAGTTTTCTCATTTGAGTATGGTTGTAGAGAAGCAGAGTGAGGTTTAAGATGCCATACTATTTAAGTTTCTTCTGCCTTCTCCCTTGGCGGCCTGATACAGTATAACAGTACCCCACCAGGCCAGCAAGGGTTCAGTGCAGTGGTGGCCTTTTGCACTATAAGCACTAGGGATGGGTGGAAAATATTCATCAGCTTTGAATTAACATTCAAAACTTTGACAATTCACATGTGACTTGAAAGGAGCTTACATCTGTAGCTCCCCATTACACTTGAAGTGAATGTATCCAGCCTTCGTAGAACCTTCATAGAAACTTCAACATGATGAGATCTGTCCATCCCCTACCTTGCACCCCCCACAGTCACACCCCATTCAGAAACCATGGAGAATAGTGCAAGATTTGCCATGATTTGTGAATGGGGGAGGCCTCTCCACCTTTGTACATGCACCTTGGGCCTCTGGTGATTCCTGGATGGAGGAGGTGTATGCACCTACTTGGGCCAACTTGGTCCTTGGAGCACTGTGCAAATGGCATCAGTGGACACAGAGAATGTGGCTGTAGTCACATTTGCAGGTAAGGGGGTACAGCCAGGCAGGCCAGGAGGCTGGGGGTCAGCAGATCTAGCCATTATTGAAACTTCTACAAAGTTTCAATGAAGGCCAGATTCATCTGATTTTGGGAAGAAATGGAAGCCTACAAATCTAGGCCCTTTTCAATTTGCCCCAAATGTTGAAAATCATACTAATTCATATGGATTTTGAATTGCATGAATATTTGTGCTTGTCCCTAGGCTCAACTTTACACTTAGATTTTATAAATAAAATGTTAAAGAAGTTATTTCCTTTGAAGTTTAAACTCTGAAACTCCTTGAGCCTGAAGGTTTATCTGATTCTTTTTCTTATGCTATTTGATGATCTTCCTGAAAAACCTTTTGGCTAGTAGGGTACATCAGCAGGCATAGTGGATATTCAATCTTTTTTTTTCCTAGCTGCTTTAGAACATTTTCTTTTTTGTGGTCTGTTTTATTTGCTTGTCCTTCCTTCCACCCTCCCCTTTCCTTATTCATATTCTTTTGACTGATGTTTTTATTCTTACACAAACAAGTCATCTTGGGTGTCGTCAGTCTGAAGCAGAGAAGTAAAATATAAAACTTCAGTAGCAACAACAACAATGCCTTTGGACATATCAATGACTGTATGACATCAAGTTTCCTGTGGCTTGTTAAAACTGTAGATTTTTATTTCCACAAAACATGTATGAATGCAATGCTGCTATACTTTGCTTGCATTTTAGACAGTAATACTATGGGACTCACTGGCATGCAACTGAGCTGAAGATGCATAAATCTTGCTTCAAGTCTCCTGGCTTCCCCTTTCCCTCTTGATTTTGCAATAGAAGTTCTTTAGAAATTGTATATTTGGAGACATAGGAAAACCTGTGACCCACATCATGTATCAAATGTGAAATAGGACCTTATCCCTTCACATTTAGAACACCTTACTTTCAGCAAACTTTGACTCAGGGATGTGTTTTTTGCTATGATTTCACTAGCAGCGTGTGAGATTTGCCTGTTAGCAGACATGGCGGGAGATAAATGAGTCATACATTTTCTTTTCATGCTTCCATAAACTATGCGAAGACAGACGAAGACCAGCTGCAGCCCCCCAGATGTTCCTGAATCCTATGCCTCCCCTGCCTACTCAGGAGCATCTGGAGGGTTGCAACTGAGCACCTTTGTCATTGATCACCTCTATGGCTAAAATTATATGTTCCCTTTTCTTTTAAGCGTCCAGGGTTGCATCCAATTGGGTGAAAAGAGGGTGCCTGGTAAAGTGCCAAGGAGCATGAAGGCTTCACATGGGCACACAATGTTCTCTGGGCATGCAGCACGCCTTTGAGGACTGACAAGGATAGCCAGTGGGTTCCTTATCAGGAAAAACAACTCTGAGTATAATGGACACCTTCGTTCACTCATGATGTTACCATCAATGTGGATGACAACCAAGTGAGTAAACCACTTGCACAACGGTCTGCATGAACATATTTTGATACAGGCCAAAAATGGCCAATGACTGAGGCCATTTCCTGCATGTCCCAAAACCAGGGCCATGCTGTCATTTTGAATCAGGGAAATTTTATTCCCTGCCTTCAGAATTTGTGAGAGGGTGAACATGTGGCATGAAGACACTGTGGCTGCATCCAGACTTACCTCAAAGCAGCATAGCTTTCTTCTGCCCTCAGTAGCAGCACAGCATCTGACTGAAGGATGCAAAGTAAAAAGATGTTGATCAATCAGCATCTTTTTACTTTGCTTCTTTGGGGACATGCTGTGCCCCCCGCTGTGGGCAATGGCTCATCCTGTCTGACGCTTTGCTGGGACAGTCTAGCTTCCAATTGTCCTGTGAGGATGACCAGAAGCAACTGCGCTTCCAGTCATTGGCTCTGACTTATGGGAAGCGGCTAAGCAGGGACAGCAAAGTATATCACAGCCTGTGCGCCCTTCCTCGAAGGCTGAAGCAAACAAATGTTCCTAAATTCTTTGGATTAATGACTGTGTTGTAACTCCAAAACACACGCACACCAAAGAAAATCAGAATTCATTGTTAGGAATCTTCGGGAGCAGAATCAAAATGAAGGTCTGGTATCATTAATATTGTTGTTTTTATTGTTGTGTTATAACCTACCCTGAGACTATCAGGTATAGAACAGAATATAAATAAATAAGTAAACAAAAAACCCAAAAATCTTCCATCATAGGGCTGCATCTCAGAAGTTTAGTCATAAACAGGTGTCTTGTTCTTTTTTCAAGCATTTTGAAAAGAGAAATGTGACATGATGTAGCCAAGCCTAACTTGCAGTGAAGGCATGGAGAAATCTACATTTAGTGTGTGTGTGTAGGGGGGGGGAGCAGTACAGAAGTGCCATAGTTTTCATCTGACAGGCTTGGCTCTGCAAAATTTTTGAGATCAGACAAGACCAGTAAGGGAAGCCTAAACATTTTGAAATGACCACCCTTTGGCAGGAATATGGCTACAATATGGTTGTCTTTGTAGCAGCACCCTACATATTGAATGTTTTCCTTCTCCTATCTGATATTGGCTCCTTGGATCAGTAAAGGCCTATTGGTTGGTTTCAACATTTGTGGAAAGTTATGCCCAAAAAAATTGTACTGCACTTTTATTGAGATTAATCAACATGCCCTTAATAAGATTAAACTGATAGGGGCAAAGTGTGAGCTCAATTCCCCCCTGCTGAAGGTACTAAAAAATGTAAAATGATACCTATCTTCATTCAATAACTTCAGATTTGTTGTGAATATCGCTTACCATCTGCACAACAATATAGTGGGTAGGAATTTTATTTCTCAGATGACAAATTTCTGGTGGATATCATGCTCTTGGCCCAACTTGCCGTGCTTTGTGTGATATGTTGGGCCAAGAAACAGATCCAAAATTTAGTATTCTTTTGAATTTGATGAAAATTGTAAAATCTAAAAATGCAAATTTTTGAGGATTTTTGTTTCTTTTCCATTTATCCCTGGCCCGATTTAGTCCAAAATCAAGACGTCTTCCTTTTCTTTAAAAATAAAGAGCAAGCAGGACTTTGAAGCTACCAAGACTGCCCGAGAAACTAGTATGGAATTTTCTCATTTTTCTGAGTTTCTACAGAATTGTAGGCCCACAAATCATAGTCAAAGAAAGATGCATTTATTTTTTAATTAATAGTCATTATGTCAAAGAGAGTGGGTGTAGCTCACTACTGTAGCTACTGCCTGGAAAGCATATAGTTTCAGGCCCTTTCTGCATTTACCTGTTTTTGTTCCAGATCAGTAGATTTTAATTCACCAGACCTACTGATCTGGACCATGGGGAGGCTTGAGTTGGATCAGTGCTATCTGCAGTGAGGGCACCGAGGTGGCCCAAGCCTCCCTGAGGCTGTGAAGCTCATGGGAGCATGTTTTTTTTGGTGGTGCATTATGGTGTTCCACTGAATAGCAGCCCCCCACAAAAGCTGGGAACTTTCCTAGCCATTGGGGTGTTGGGTCCTTTTCAGTGGTCTGTTATGTGCACTCAAAAGCAACCCATGTTAGTTCTGGATCTTGTAGGTGTGCCATCTGTCTGGGTCAAGACCCTGAGTCTACTTGTAGACCCAATTAAATGGACTTACAATAAATCAAGATTAAGGGCCTCTTAATTTGGATCTGCCCCATTCTTGTGGGGCTTTCTTGTGAGGAGGCCCTGGATCTGGAGCAGAGGCTGTTTGATTTGGATCATCAGGGAAGTGCAGAAAGGGCCACAGTTTTTATCCCAGGCAGTTCCCTGGAAGAAGGTAAGAGCAAACCACTTCTGTATCTGCAGTTGCCAGTTTACTCTGATTTGACAGCACCTAGAAACAAAATATCACATCTAAATTAATATATGCCCAGTTCATGCTGATCTGTGCCAATTTTAGTTTTTTGGAGGTGTATGGATGTGACTGTGGATGGTGATACCATGTATTGGTCCATACATTAGAGAGAGCTGCTCCTGGTTATTCACTGATAAGATCAGATTCCCTGAGCAATGAGCAACTGGGAAGTTTCAAATAATCATAGCTACATGATTTCAGTTCTATGTTTTTTATCACAGTGTCCATGTACTGAAAAAAATTAGCATAGACAAGGCTGCTATTTATTAATTCAGAAGCAATAAAATAAAACATACATAATGTTATATGAAAGCTGTGGGACTCCACATACATTAA
Organism: Aspidoscelis tigris stejnegeri; assembly: GCA_023333525.1. Lineage (NCBI taxonomy): Eukaryota > Metazoa > Chordata > Lepidosauria > Squamata > Teiidae > Aspidoscelis > Aspidoscelis tigris. Next base: position 32,459,192 of record JALMGA010000004.1, on the reverse strand, counting down.
CATCTGCTGATCAATCTTGCTGCTCCATTAAGCAGGCTTAGCTTTGCCCCTGGCTACTTAAAATGTAACTATGTTGCTTTGTCATTTGAGGGATGGAAGTGCTAGGCTTTTATGAATTTCACTTCTTGTATAAACATTTTTTTTTAAAAAAACCTTCTTCCATGTTAGAGCTTCTAAAATAATATCAAGGAGTGCTTATTATTCTGCACCAAGAAATGCAATTGTAGACAGTTTATCCATATTTACATAATTCCAAGTAATATTAAAATTAGAAACAGGACAGAGAAATATTATACAGCATATCTTTTGTGGCCTTTGTATATTTAAAAGAAATGAGAAATTGTTTTGAAATAAATGAGTAAGTTGGTCTATAATATGTAAGACTCTAGTGAGTAAATCTTCCTTGGCATTGTGGACTTTTTTGAACTTACTACCAAGACAGTTTAGAGTTACAGTGAGAAGCCACAGCATTGAACTGAATAGAACCAAATTGTTTGACAGAGTTCAAATTGAACTGAACTGCCCTCTGTTCAAGAGGGGCTGATTTGATTTCGACCAAACCAAGTGTTGTTCAATCAAACAGGTTCAAACTGATTCAATTCAAACCCATCTGGCCCTTTAATTAGGACCTTTTTTGATGTAGTTCATTGTATTATGAAGTGTTCAAGGTTTAATTCGAACTGGATTGAGCTTGATTCAATTCAGATCAAACGAATTTCAGTTTATGCACATCTGCTACCTTTTGGAACATTGACAAGTGAAGTTCTGATTCCTTTGTGTTTTTTAATCTTATTTATTGTTAATGTTTATAAACTGTCCTTCAGCCTAAGGTCTCATAGCAGATAATAGCAATAATAAATAATAATTCAAAGTAACTTTTAAAACAGTGACAGAAACCAGAAAGCAACAGTACAGAATAGAGGAGTAAAGTAATTACTTTAAGAATGAAAGCTAGGGTCATTTCCACACTTGCAGTTGCTGGAACACTCCAAAAGGTACTTTCCCAGCTGGACCAGTCTCACTGTTTTGGAAGAAGGCTCTTCTGACTTGGATGGCCTGTCCTGGGGACAGGCCTTGTGCCCCTCTACCCTGCTGCCCCTGTCCCACCACACTGTTCTCACTCGCGCCACATCATCCCTGCTGCTCTCTACCTCAATTCACTGCTCCAAATTTTGAGCCCTGTGCCACTCACATTAGAGCTTAGGCTTTGGCACCTGCTATGAGGTCTCCAATGGCCAGGAAGATTCAGTTTGGTGGCAGAATTGTGTACACTGCTGAAACTGATTCCCCTGCTAAACTGACACATGAAGGTGTGCACCCTTCTGCATGCTTCCCTGAGCTAGTCTTACCCTTGAAGAGATAGTGGAGTGGTTAAAACTGTTCCACAGTTTTTCCAGTCTGGGGGCCATTTTGGGCCTTCTGCACTGGCCCCCATGGCATCCAGTGTGGACATAACATGCTAACATTGTCCCAGAGTATGAAAGAGAGAGGCCCTGAAGAGGTCTTATTAACAAAGTTTACCATTTTATAGTAAATACAGATATGCCCTAGAGTGAAAAGGCATCTTAAGCACTGTACGATGTGCAGTGTTGGTATCTATGATATCTTAGACAAGTGGTCATTCCACAGCTGGAAGGCCATCGCCAAGGAAATACTCTTGTGTTTTGTTGCTCTATGAATGTCTGAATGTGATGGCAGTACCAAGAAGGCAACTCCCACTGAATTTAATTTTTGGTCAGGTTGAAATGAAAGAAGTGTTCCCAAGTCATTTATGGTATTGAAGTTAACTTGAGATTGGTTACAAATCAACAAATAGTGCAGATCTGCTTGACAGGTACCCAGCAAGACACACCTGTCAACAAATAAATGTGATTAAATGAAGCAAACCATCTTCATATCATAGTTAATTAAGCTGACCTGCTTCAGCTAAACAATTAATAGACATAGTGGCACTCTAAGAATGAACCAAGCTGAGGACCCTTCTGCACTCACCCTTAGTTAGCAATAACAACCCTGCAGATACACTCTGTCTGCATTAGGTGGAGCATAATCTCAATTAGGATTATCACTAGCTTTAATTAAACAAGTCTATCAGCAGACCAGAGTGGGCTTTGGACCAGAACACAGAGGCATGCACAAGGCACGCCTCACATGTTCTTGACTAGAGGGGAGCACATTTCAGCAGCGCACCAAAATGACCACTGCATGCATCTCCCAAAGAGTTTAGCCCTCAGAGCACTTGGGCTGCTTAAAGTGCACATGGGCTTTGAAAGGTTAGGGCAGGGACTGGTTTGGACCAACACTAACATGAAGACAGCACTGTTCTAGCCCACAGCTTTGCATAGGCCCAGAAAAGGCCCAACTCTCCATGAACCAGTTCAGTTTACTTTTTATTTCTCCTTCATTTTAATAACAACTAAAACAAACTATTTATTTCTGTTATGGAATATAGGACAGATAAAATGTTGCATATGCTTAATGGTTAAAATTAGCTACAGTTTTAGATGAGAAGGTTTTTTTTAGCCTCTTTATGGCTATATCCATCCACCGACATTTTGCCTGCAACTCCATTACTCAGCAAAGATGCCTTAATCAGGACCTGAGGGAAGATAGTCTCCAATACAATAATGGAGAATGGCTGTCCTGAGACCCTAATTAAGGTACCTTAGCTGCTTATTGCAGTCTCTTATGCTATTTTGCTAGTTCATTTCAGCTAATTCATTTGCTAGATGATTGTGCTCTTATCCAGTCTACATATCACTGCAGATGTGCATAAACTGAAATTCGTTTGATTTGAATTGAATCAAGCTCAACCCAGTTCGAATTAAACCTTCAACACTTCATAATACAATGAACTACATCAAAAAAGGTCCTAATTAAAGGGCCTGATGAGTTTGAATTGAATCAGTTTGAACCTGTTTGATTGAACAATCCTTGGTATGGTTGAAATCAAATCAGCCCCTCTTGAACAGAGGGCAGTTCAGTTCAATTTGAACTGTGTCAAACAATTTGGTTCTATTCAATTCAATTGAACTTGAACCAAATTTGCACAACTGTTCAACAGAGGCTTTGACTAATTTCTAGCATCTAAAGCCAATTCCTCGTTTACTGTTTCAATAAAGGCATTTCAACATATACAAGAGTAAAGAATTTATCCCAAGTAGGGACAGATTGATCCTGGTGCAGAACAAGACCAAACCTGAGTAATTTAGTATCATCAACAAACTTTCTGCATCCAGGACATATGGACTTGCAGGAAACACACTGTTAGGTAAAACCCATGGTCTAGTCATACATCTGACATGGTCCAGGATTATAATGTAGATGTTGCCATGACAGCATCCCAGTGGTATATATACATATTTTGTGTTCCATTTTGTGGGGGAAGGAAAGATGCTTATATTCCACCTGAGCATTTTGGACCCTTCTGCCTCTCCTTGCAACAGTTAACTGTGGGGGAAGGAAGGATGAATCAGATTATCCAGTATTTGTTGAAGCTTTGGTGACGTCTGGATGCTCCTGCTGCCTCCCGTGCCCTCCACCACAGCCTCCCCTTCTCCCTGCAGCTTCCCATCCCCCCGCTTACCTTTCATCACACCACCACTGCACGCTTTTGTCCTAGGCCTTCTGGTTCTGCGCACACAACTCCCACTGTGCCATGTAATCCCTGGATGGGAAGCTGCATGCACAAGCCTGGAAGTGCTTTTTTGGACTCTTAAGAGTGTCAAAACCACCACTGCCTCCTGTTCCATTCTGGCAATCTCCCTTATATTTATGGAGGGCGTGGTAGTGTCCCAGGGCCCATTTTAGCACACTTCAGAGTCTGACAAAGCACTTCCAGGTTTTTGTGCACAGCTCCCCATCCGAGGATCATGTGACATGGTGGGAGCTGCACATGCAGACCTGGAAGGCCTAGAAGAAGAGTGTGCAGCAGCAGTGATGGTGGCTACAGCAGGTGAGTGAGGGGGCAGGAAGTGAGGAGTGGGGAGTTGCTTCAATTCTTGCATGAATATGAAGTCCCCCTATATTCATTGGGGGGGGGGGGATTTGGCCAAAGCTGAATATTCCCACATTCACTTTGTATCAAATCGAATGTGGGAAATTGGCTTTGTGCACACCCCTAGTTGATATCCTTCAGCATGGTGGTGGTGGTGGTGGTGGTGGTGGGCGGGGGGGGGGGGGCAGAAAAATGTATTCCCCACTTTAAGTCATTTGCTTTCTCAGCAATGGACAACACCAGGCAGTGAAAATCTTCAGCGTTGCCTCTGGTAGAAGATAGATGGGGAAAAAGAGATCCTATTCATATGCTAGGAGCTAGTCCTTTGGGTGTTTTGGCATCCCTGCCCAAGATCTTTCCAAAGTAAGAAAATAAGCAGGCAGGAGATTGGGAAAGTGATTGCAAGAAAGCTATGGAAACAGTTTGCACCCAAAGGTTAGTTTCTAGATTGTGAGTGGAACCTCATATGTTCCACCTGTATTAGCTTAGAAGTTCTGGAGAGTTTCCCCTAGGAGGAGATAGAAGGACAACTGGGGAAAACATCAGTCACAGTAAATAAAGAAGATCTTAATCAAAAATGCTGCTTCATGTCTTTTCAACAAGACCTTGGGCCATAAAAAATATCATGGGGGTGGTAGGAAATAAGCCAAAATCTCAATATTAAGAACTGAGAGAGTTCTTAAAGGCTATGTAAACTTCAGTCAGGAGTCAATATTAAAGAGGAAAAGTCTGAAGCTTTGAAGTTTATAAGCATTTCAATGTAGACTGTCTTCCCTCCTCTCCTCCCTATCCCCTTTTTCTTCTTGTTATTTTTCTAGTTAGCACCTTGATTGGTTTCAGCTGTGTTGTTGGGTGTAGATATATGTACCTGCCTTTAGTCAAAGACTTGACAGCATTGACAATGACTTATACATTGAAATATTTGCTTCAAGTATACTGATGTTTCAGGTTTTAGCATTGCACAAAAAAGTCTTCTATTGAGAGCACAGAGGCGTGCATTTCATCACCATTATTTCAAATATTTTGGATCACTGATAGCTGTCAGGATCATTCTGCATAAAACGTAGGAAAATCACACAGCTCCATTTACTGTCCCTAACAAAATACAATGCATTTTTAGGAGTAAGAATAAAATGCTTCAAGAGCCACATTAGCTCACCCAACATTAGGTTAATTTTTATTTCATCCAGCACAGAATGATTTGATTTTTACAACAAGGCCAGCCTATTATTCCTTCTGCCAGGATTAGTGCATCATTCTCCCACTGAGGCTGGAGCATGAGGGGCAGAACTAGGGTGTCTGAACTCTGAGGATTCATGTGTCTATCACTGGACTCAATAGAAGAAAGGTGAGAGGTGAGGACAGCTGCAGAGCTGCCCATGTTGAGCCCTCTGAGATTGTAACGTCTAATTAGAACAAATGGTTCCAACTGATTCAAGGCTAATTGGAGCGGATTGCTCAAAATATCAAAATAAAAGATAATAACTTCTTTAACTACATCAGAAATAGGAATCCCAAAAGAAAAGTAGTTGGACTATTAGATGATAGTGGTCAGAAAGGGATAATTAAAGAGGGCATGAAGATTGTAGAGAACAAAGTGAATTCTTCCTTTCTGTTTTAACTGACAGTATATGCCTCAGTCAGTATTTTCAGGGAGGGAGTCAGAAGAATTAAATTGGGTAAAGGTAACCAGAGAAGAGGTCGTCCTGTATCTTAACAAATGGAAAGTTAACAAATCACTGGGACCAGGTGGCATTCATTCGAGAGTTCTTAAGGAACTCAAATGTGAAATTACTGATCTTCTAGCCAAAATACATAATCTTTCCCTAAGATCTGGCTCTGTGTCTCAAAACTGGAGGGTAGTAAATGTAACACCAATCTTTCTAAAAAGAATCCAGGGGTGATCCAGGAAATTACAGACCAGTCAGCTTAACATTAATTCCAGGTACAGTGATGGAAACCATCATTAAGAATAAAATTAGTACACATATAGAAGAGCAAGCATTGCTGAAGTAAAATTAGCATAGCTTCTTAAAAGGTAAGTCATGTCTGACTAATTTGTTTGAATTCTTTCAAAATGTCAACAAGCATGTGGGTAAAGGCATGTGGACATTTTCTGGCTGGACTTTCAGGAGGCTTCTGAAAAAAAATGATTCCTAAATGAACTCATCAGTGATGGAATAAGAGGAAAAGTAACTGGCTAAAGGAATGGAAACAGTAAAGGAAGTGAAAGGAAGTAAAAAATGTCAACCGCCTAGGTACAATATTGGGACCTGTGCTTTTAAATTTATTCATACTGATCTAAACATAGTAGTAAGTAGTTGGATAGCAATGTGTGATGATGACACTAAATTTTAAAGAAAATATTTATTTATATTTATATCCCACCCCATACCTGAAAGTCTCTGGGCGGGTAACAATAGATCAAACAACATATTAAAAACAAGATAAAATGAAAATAAGGTACACAGTTAAAAACTCCTTAAAATTCAACAAATTTAAGCCATGCACTCAATAGTGCATTAATAATAACTGTAACTGAGGGGAGAATGAATCACCTTAGGCAAAGGTCAAGGCAGAAAGGTATGTCTTTACAGCCTTCCTAAATGATAACAAGGAAGGGGCATGGCACACATCGATGGGAAGACCATTCCACAGTCTGGGAGCCACCCAGAAAATGTTCTCTCCAGGTGCCCACCAGCCTCAGTACTGAAGGTGGTGGGACAACCAAGAGGGCCTCTTCCTTGGATCTCAAGGCACAGGCAGCTCGGTATGGGAGATGTTGCTCCTTTAGATATTTTGGGCCCAAGTCATTTAGGGCCTTATAAGTCAGAGTTAACACCTTGAATTGGTCCCAGTAGTGAATTGGCAGCCAATGCAATTATTTTAGAACCAGTGTGATATGCTGTGACACACAGCACCTCTGTCTTGTCTGGATTCAGCTTCAATTTATTGGTCCTCATCCAGCCCATTACTGCCTCTCCTTATTTAGATGGTACAGAGAGATAGAGCTGGGTATCATCTGCATATTGATGGCACCTCACTCCAAATCTCCTGATGACCTCACCCAGCGGCTTCATATAGATAAATAAAAAACTGAAAGATATTGCATAGAGTTCCAGAGGGATCTCTTAACATTGAGTGAGTGGGAAATGAGCTTCAATCTTCATAAGTGCAGGGTGATGTACTTTGCAGCAAAGAACCCCAATAATGCCAATAAACTGATAGGGTCTGAGGTTTCTGTGACAGACCAGGAAAGGGATCTTGGGGTTCTGGCGGACAGCTCAGTGAAGATGTTGATCCAGTGCACATCAGCAATGAAAAAAAGCAAATTCAATGTTAGAGGTAATTTAGGAAGAAGATAGAAAATAAGTCAGCAAGCATCATTATACCTCCTTATAAATCTAGCATGTGGAATATTGTGTACAGTTTTGATCACCACACCTCAGAAAGGATATTGTGGAACTGGGAAAAAAACTGTAGACAAGGGCAAGCAGAATGATCAAAGAGCTGAAACAACTCCCTTACAAAATCAGACTGCCACATCTAGTCCTCTTCTGCTTTGATAGTGTTGAAGAGATGGTTGGATTGAAGTAAATAAAACCATGCACGGTGTGGAAACACTAGAATCTGGGGAAACTCTATGAAGCTGATGGACAAGAGAGAGGGAATCAACAAGGGGAAATATTTTTTCACCCAAAGGGTCATCAGCCTATGGACTTTATTCCCAGGAAAGATAGCAGCTTCAAGAAAGAGTGAGACTCATTCATGCATCAATGGTTACTATAGTGAATGTCTAGGTACTGTTTCCAGATTGGAGAGACATGCCATTTACAGGCTATCAAGACTAGGGGAAGGTTTTGCTTTTGTCTTCTGCTTGGGAATACCCAGAAGCATTTGGTGAGCCACTGTGTGTAAGACAGGATGCTAGACGAGATGAGCTGTGACCTGATCCAGCAGGATTCCTCTTATGTTTTTATGTAAGGCTGGCCATGATAATAGCTAAAAAGCAGAGCCAAAAGGCAGAGAAAAACACTCCGAAACAGTTCTTGAATGTTCCTAAATTTGTGGACTGCTTATAGCTTATATCTTCATGTGAATTGTTATGTTTAAAAGATTGTTAACTGGCCACAAATAAAACATGAAAGTACTTTTTAAAAAGTATTTTGTGTTTGTCTGTGTGGGTGTGTTTGCACACACAAATACTAAATGTAGTTTTGGTTCCTTGGAACTTTTGTTTGGCCACTTGTTCACTAGATGTCACTAGAGCACATTCACATGAAGTCAAGCCTGTAAATGTGACAGTCTGAATTGGAATTCTGTTTTCTGCGTGGAAGTGCTCAAGACAAATAGCTTGTCATATTATTTAGCACAATGGCAAAAAGTCCATTCTAGATTTCTTATCTACATTTTGATCTGAAATGTAACCAGAAAGTAGATCCATACAATATTTTTTCATTGAAATGTTGTTGTTCAAATGTGCTTCAAGATTGCAGCCTTGGACCTTTCTAAACATGTCCTGAAATATTTTTGCTTTCCTAGGTTGGGGGAGTCTGGATTGAACAGCATCCCCCTGTTGGAAAAAAAAACACATTCTATGACCCCAACCATAATTGGTGTTTTGCTTTCCCAAACTGTCCCCTCTGAAATGCTCAGAGAACCTGATATGGTGTGTAGATTCTCTGTTTCTCTGTTTGCAATTAATAATGGAATTGTCATCTTGTGGTTTTGGACTGTTTTAGCCACCTTTGAAAGGAAACATCTAGTATAAGGCAAAACAATAGTTGATAGCTTTAAATTGTTTCATCTGTGTAATTATTAAAGGAAAACAGATCCTATTCTTAATTTATCTGATCTGGTTTTTGTCTCAGATTAGAGGGGGTTGGTCTGAATATCAGAGGAGTTGAAAAATTACTCTGCTACCACCATTTGGTTAAGTTTGGTATCATAATTTCACTCCCCCCCCCCCCCGCAATTCTGTAATGATGGGAAATCCAATGAAATAGTTTGTCCCTGGAGATACATGGAATCTGATAGATTCCTGACTGCTTAATGTGAATTTCCAGTAGCCAGCCTATTTCCATGGAAGTATCACTTGCTCTAAGGTTTGGATTTGCAATGACATCTCCCCTCCAGGGGTGAGAGACTCATTGAGATGTTCCACCTTCTGAGACTTATGGAACCTGATCAGTTCCTGAATGCTCTAGGAATTTTCCAGTTGACATGCTCCTGCCAAGGCTCTGGTCTCTCTGTGGAATAGTGTGATGAGCAAAGCTATCAATTCAATCACACCCTCAATGTAGCTGTGGAAAGCCTTAAGCATCTTGATATTCTATTTACCAGTGGGTGATGAAGCAAGAAGGGTGATCATAAATCCCACTGTGAATCTGATGAAACATAGTTTAGAGGACATTATTGTCTCCTTCATGTGATGGTGGCAGTGATGAATTGGAGCTATTTCCCCACCACCATTGCATTCCTGAGTAGCCACATAGCTAAGTTTTTCTGAGTGGTAAATGGCCTTTTAAGATAATGACCAAGGAAGCAAGGTTGGTTGCCATCTAACATATGCTATGACAAAGTTGTAGGGTACTTTGAATGCAAAGGTTACTCAGACTTGCAGAGCATTGGAGGCCGCAGTTGAAAATAACGTCATGCAGATCCCCAGATGGAGAACTGCATGCGCAGGCCTGGAAATGCCTAGGACAAAGGTGCACAGTGATGGCAGCAATTGGTGAGTGGGGGGGGGGGACCACTTTGTTTCATGCATGAATATTCATTATTTGTGCACAAATACAAAGCCCTCACGTTCGTCGGGGTGGGATCTGTAAGCCTGAGGGCAGGGACCTGTCTAAGATTAATATAATACTGTAACCCGCCCTGAGACCTTCGGGTATAGGGCGGGATAGAAATATAAATAAATAAATAAATAAATAAATAAATAAATAAATAAATAAATAAATAAATAAATAAATTAGTTGAATTTTCCCACATTCAATTTGTATTGGTTTTGTGCACACCCCTAAAAACTCTATAAGCACTAGCCACTGAGCAAATAAAAGCAGCACATTGTCTGTGTCCAGACAGGTCCTATACTGCTAATGGAATGCACATTTGCAATTGTCCTGTCAGACAAGACAACTGATCCTTCATCATCACCCCACAGGGTATGACTGTTACATTGCTGCACAGTATGCAGTTAGATCGCATTATCATGCAATGCAAGCAGAATGACAAGAATTACAAATGAGAGGACACTAAAACCCAGAAGTACATCTCAAAAACGGATTGGCTCTCTGCACCCACATGATGGTGTGTGGTACATTAACTCTTGTCCCTCCAATGTCTCCTTAATCAGGAAACTACAAAGCTAATTTTTAGTCGGTACAATTGTTTTCCCTTTGCATTGAGTATGCATCAGTTTATTGCTAAACTGTGAATTTAAACAACTCTGTCTCAAGGCAGCCACAAAGTGTCAGAAAGTGACTTTTCCAGCTTTGAGTACTATGCATTTTCCAAGATCACAGTTTACAGGCCTGAGCTGGGAAAATGCAAGGACACAGAGAAAGCAAAAGCAAAGACATATATGCTTCAGCACTTGCACTCCCAGCTGCCGTCACAAAGATCGTTAAAAAAATATTCTAATTCACCTCCATTTCTTCCCACTAATTTGATCTTGAGAAGCAGAGCCAGCCTAATTTAAACTAACCACCAGTCATTATCACTTGCTGCAAAGCAAATGCTGGATCTATGATGTAGCCAACAGAGATGATAAGGTTTCTGACCTAGGGGTGGGAGAAGGGTAGGAGATAAATGTACATGTACAAACTGTGTTGGAGCATATTTTGTAACATTTTTTTTCCTGGAATTAGTTTTTTAAAACAACTATTCTAATGTAGTCTCTGAACTATATGACGATGAACGGACAAGAGGTCAAATGCTGTTCTTACCATTTTCTTTATATGAGAAAGGCACTGTAGTAGGAACTCAGGAATTGATTTAAGTTAGGAATCCTGGATAGGATTATTTGAATTACTTAGTGGTCAAGCCACAGTTTTCTTAGGCATGTCTTTTGCTTGTTTTCCTTTATAAGTGACCCCCCTCCTTTTATAATTGTGGTGATAACTGTTAGCTAACAAGCAAATGTTCAGGAATCAAAACTCATGTTCTTATATAGAGGATTTGTTGGAGTTTTGGCCCATCATTGATTTGCTTTTTAGCTGGCAAGCAGCTTCTGAAGTTTACCCAAGTTAAACTGCTTCTAAACATTGTAGCGGCTTTTGTTAGCTTTTTACCTAGAAACTTCAGAAGCTGATTGTTGGGGAGTGGGGGTAGAATAAGCTAACCAAAGCCACTACAGAGCTCCTTTGCTAAACTGCCTCTAACTTCAGAAGCTGCTTGCCGGCAATTGGGGAGCGAAGGTGGAATGAGGGTTGCAGGAAGACTCTTGTGGGACAGCAAGGGCCAGATGACCCCCCTCATCACTGCATCTTACTGGGGCAATCAGTTCTTTTATGTTTGCCTGCTGATCAGATTGCACAGAGAAGAGGCTCGTTTCTGTTTGATCCCTTTTTAACGTCCAGCAGTTGCAATTGGGGAAGGGCCATTGGGTGGGATTTCCCTGCCCTCGCTCCTATCAGGAGAGAGAGGGTGGAGAGAAAAAGATGCAGTTTCCCGATGCAGGGGTTTAGCGTGGTTTGCATGGGGACAGGTGTATTCGACTTGAGCCCGCACTTTTGTCAATTGCATGGGGATGGATCAATTCAAACTTGACTCCATATTGGGAATAACATGAATCCAATCCGAAGTAAACCGAGTGCATGGGGATGCAGCCAAGGTCTCCACATGAAAACTGTACCTGCATAAGAGCATACTGATAAACTGTATTCGAGCACTCATGAATAAGCTTTATTAGACCTTACGTCCTTGCTTTTTCTTTGCTCTTCTCTTCTCCTCCCATCCAGAGGGGAGGACTTTGGCATTCAATGATCCATCTATGTGGTAGGCTACCATTACATCTCAATTTACCAACGGAGGCACCCATTGTTGCTGCATCTCCATTTGTGGAAGCAGCAGGTACCTCTCCACAATTGTGCCCAATTTTCAGGCACAATTGCCAACAGGGCCCAGGTTTGCAGCAGCATTTGTGACCCTCCACAGAAACCACCTTGCTGGGTTAGTATGTATTTGGCCATACAAGGGGAACTTCTAGCTCTTTATACCCAAGGAACACTTCAAAATGTGCTGAGCAGGAGGACCAGAAGCTATTTACAACCTGAGCAGCTCCCTAGGTGCTTCTTTATGCTGTTAGACAGTTGTGCTCACTACAAAATAGGATCTCGAAGGAGGGAGAGCCTTGAAGAGCTTGTCAATCTTCAACTGAATGATTTGCCAGAAATTTAAATGAGAAGCCCATTAAGTTGAAGCCTATTTAGAGCTTCCCTTAAACATGGCCTGTCATTTTATTGAAGCTAAGGGTCATGGCTGATGTTAAGCATGGTTAAATAAGTCAGCTTTTTAACCTGTAGTTTGGAGTTGACTGATTTGGAGTTGACCCGTGACTTCCAGATCAGATAAAACAACAAGCCAAATTAAGAGGAAACAGAAAAATAAATGTTATCTACCCTTCTCCACTGCACAAGGCAATGAAGGGAGCTTCAGGTTTGCTGTAGCTCTTTAATGCTGGATAGTGCAAAACCATGGTATTATCTATGGCTCTTCCCACACTGGGCCTTATTCTGGATTCTGTCCTGCTGCAGATGATGGCAGGCCCTGAGATGTAATCTGAGATAAGGGGTGTTTTTCCACTGTCACTAAAAGTACCCATTAAGTACCCATTAATGGATCCGTAATGGCATTTTTGTACCCATTAGTGGGTACTTAATGGGTACTTCTAGTGACAATGGAAAAACACCCACAATCCAGAATAAGGGACTATGGAGAAAGGGCCAATGTCCAAATACAGACAACATATGGTTCACTACCCAGTGCCCCCTCTTCTACAAAGGATAAGTTGTTCCTGAGGTACCCAGGTTGCTTGTTATTTGGCAGCATAGTACATTTTATGTGTGAGTTGCTACTAAATACAAAAATAAATAAAAATTTTAGCACTAAATAGGTGCATATTAATCAGTCAAGGCTTGTTGTCAAATAACCATACATCCCTAGGGCAGCATCCACACAGTGATGTAGGGGTGTGCACAAATGCAATTTTTGGGGTTCGATTCGAATCAAATATCTGAACATTTTATTTGATTTGAATCTTTAAAATTTGAATTTACCCTAATTTGATTCAAATTAAGCAAATTTGAATCTATTTGTTTGAATTTTTAAATTTTTCACGTATATCTTTTATAAAACAAGAATTGTAATATTGATTTTGAAATATATTACATTAACAATGCACAGATTAAAGTTCTTTTCAAACAGTCATCTAAATGGCAGAATCTCAGTGGCAGATTCCAAAATACACTATTTGTAGAAAATTCTCATTCATAAACTATGTGTGCCTCCAGTCAGCGGCAAAAACATGGCTGCCGTTGCTGATCTAATACTCACGTGATTGGTCACATGACCATCAATCACCAGTGGCAGTGCAGCAGCAGCAAGGAACTTGCACGGTTAAAAGCTGTTGTTTTATCAGCAGCTTTTAATTTCACACTTTTCCTCGCCTATAGAAAGGGAGGATACAGCAGAGTTTCATTCATCACAAATGTATGATGAGGTGAAGCTTCACAGGAGCTCCACTCTCCTTCTGCAGCTTTCCCTTGTCCCATAAGGATGACAGGAAGCAGCTGCACAGGGAATTCAGATCTTTAAGCTGTCTGGATGCACCCTAGATTAGGGATGAGCACAGATATTCGTAGCATTTGTTATTCATATGAATTCAGACATTCGTACACGAATCAAATGTTATGACATTCATACATTAACATTTGTATGAATACGAATGTTTTGGAACATTTGTACAAACAGTTCAGACATTTGTTAAAGTGGGGGTATGTATTGGATATGTATCAGATACATATGAGTTTGTACTGGATACGTATGCGTTCATATCGGATACATAGCTGTTCATATCAGATGTTCATACAATTCATACTAACACATTCATATTGAATAAAATTATATCATATTTGAAGGAGATCAATCCAAGCCAAAAAGGAAGTCTAACAATAGGGACATGCTACCGTCCTCCCAACCATACGCCCGAAGGAGATGAACAATTGGAGAAGGAGGTAAAGGAGGTATCCATAAAGATAGGGTGGTTATAATGGGGGACTTCAATTATCCTCACATAGACTGGGTGAACTCCTGTTCAACTCAGGATATAGAGAGAAAATTCCTAGACCTACTTAATGACTGTTCCATGGAACAAATGGTCATGGAACCAACCAGGGGAAATGCAGTCCTGGACTTGATCCTAAGTAATGCTCAGGACCTGGTAAAGGACGTCACTGTAGCTGATCCAATTGGGAACAGTGACCACAATGCAATAACCTTCAACTTAAATACAGAGAGTAAGTTCTTAATAAAGTCTAACACAGAGACCTTAAACTTTCATAAGGGAAACTTCCCCAAAATGAGGAAATTAGTGAAAAGGAAATTGAAAGGGAAAGTCAAAAGAGTTAAATCACTTCAAAATGCATGGAGACTACTTAAAAACACAATAATGGAAGTACAACTAGAATGCATTCCTAAAAGAAGAAAGAGGACTTCTAGGTCCAAGAAGAAACCAACGTGGCTCACAAATGCAGTAGATGAAGTCATTAAAAACAAGAAGAGTTCATTTAGGAAATGGAAGGCTTGTCCAAATGAGGAGAACAGGAGGGAACATAGACACTGGCAACACAAATGCAAGACGGCCATTAGGAAAGCTAAGAAAAAATTTTGAGGAGCACATTGCTAAAAACATCAAAAGATGTGGAAGAAATAACAAGAACTTCTATAAGTATATCAGAAGTAGGAATCCAACCAGGAGAGCAGTTGGACCGCTAGACGGTAAAGGACAGAAAGGGGTAATTAAAGAAGAAACGGAGATTGCAGAGAGACTAAATGAATTTTTTGCTTCCGTATTCACGGAGGAAGACAGAAGACACATGCCAGTAGCTGAGCCTGTGTTTTCTGAAGAGTTAAACTGTACAGAAATAACCAAGGAAGAGGTCCTGGCATGTCTTAATAAACTAAATGTGACCAAGTCACCGGGACCAGATGGTATTCATCCAAGAGTCCTTAAGGAACTCAAATGCAAAATTGCCGAACTTCTAGCAAAAATATATAATCTTTCCCTAACATCAGGCTCCGTACCTGAGGACTGGAGGGTAGCAAATATAACACCAATCTTCAAAACAGGATCCAGGGGTGATCCAGGCAACTACAGACCAGTTAGCTTAACGTCAGTTCCATGTAAGGTGATGGAAACCATTATTAAAGGCAAAATTAGTGTGCATATGGAGGAGCAAGAATTGCTGAACAAAAGCCAGCATGGCTTCTGCAAAGGTAAATCATGCCTCACAAATTTATTGGAATTCTTTGAGAGTGTCAATAAACAGGTGGATAAAGGTGAACCAGTAGACATTGTCTATCTGGACTTTCAGAAGGCTTTTGACAAAGTCCCACATCAAAGGCTACTGAGTAAACTCATCAGCCATGGAATAAAAGGACAAGTTCTGTCCTGGATTTGTGACTGGCTTAAGGGCAGAAAGCAGAGAGTAGTAATAAACGGCAAATTCTCAGGGTGGAAAGAAGTAAAAAGTGGGGTCCCTCAAGGCTCAGTACTGGGACCAATGCTTTTTAATTCATTCATCAATGATCTAGAAGAAGGGGTACATAGTAAAATAGCAAAGTTTGCTGATGATACTAAATTATTTAGGGTAGTAAAATCTGAAAGAGATTGCCAAGAGCTCCAGAGGGATCTCTTAGCATTGGGTGAGTGGGCAACCAAGTCGCAAATGTGCTTTAATCTTAACAAGTGCAAAGTAATGCACATCGGGGCCAAGAATCCAAATTACGTCTATAAACTGATGGGGTCTGAGCTTTCTGCAACAGACCAGGAAAGGGATCTCGGAGTTCTGGTGGACAGTTCCATGAAGGTGTCAACCCAGTGCACGGCAGCAGCGAAAAAAGCAAATTCAATGCTGGGAAAAATTAGGAAGGGAATAGAAAATAAGACAGCAAGTGTCATTTTGCCCCTTTATAAATCTATGGTGAGGCCAGATTTGGAGTATTGTGTACAATTCTGGTCACCACACCTCAAAAAGGATATTGTGGAACTAGAGAAGGTGCAGAGAAGGGCAACCAGAATGATTAAGGGTCTGGAACACCTCCCTTACGAAACCAGGCTGCAACGTCTAGGCCTCTTCAGTCTGGAGAGACGGCGTTTGAGAGGGGACCTGATTGAAGTATATAAAATTATGCATGGTATAGAAAGGGTGGATAGAGAAAATTTCTTTTCTCTATCGCACAACACTAGAACCAGGGGGCACTCTATGAAGCTGATGGGTAGGAGAATAAGGTCTGGCAGGGGGAAGTATTTCTTCACCCAGAGGGTCATCGGCTTATGGAATGTGCTGCCGGATGAGGTGGTGACAGCTACCAGTCTGGATGGCTTTAAGGTAGGGTTAGACAAATTTATGGATGACAGATGTATCAATGGCTACTAGAACGAATGCCTAGGTGCATCCTTCAGGCGGAGGGGGGGGGAGGAACTGGGGCGTTTCTAAGGCCATCTGCTGGGACTCGAGAGCAGGAGAGGGTTTGTCCTTGTCTCTGCTTGAGATGCCCGTGAGCATTTGGTGGGCCACTGTGTGCGACAGGATGCTGGACTAGATGGGCTGTGTGCGACAGGATGCTGGACTAGATGGGCTGTGGCCTGATCCAGCAAGGCTTCTCTTATGTTCTTATGTTCTAAATGAATATGAATTTTCTTACATTTGATTCGATATGTTTTTGTTTTTGTATTACACAAAAAAGTGTCCGGACGCCCTGGTTAAGACACCTTTGCTATGTAATGGAGACACAGCCTATATTATAGGATATCTCTTTCTAGTTGCTGTAAAGCAAGGTGTTCAGCTTCAAACTTCCAGTGTTCCCCAGCTATAACTCCCAGCACTGAATGTTGGGAGTTGTAGTCCAGGAATATCTGAGGATTGTCCTTACATACCCCTGCTCTAAATGATGTACTTGAATCAAGGTTGGAACCTATCAGTTACCTTGAACCACCTATCACTCTCCACTAATGATTGCTCACTTTGTGTGAATCTGGTTTCACAGGCCCTGTGAGAAGCTCTTATCTGTAAAGTGGTGAATGAATTGTTGAGATCTGCTAATTGGGGGAAGACATATAGATAAGATGTAGCTTTTGTCCCCCACAATTTTATTTACACATATAATTGCAGTTGTACTTTTAATTTGCTTTTTAGCATATAACTTGCATCTCATTTGTTTTTATACTCAGTGCTGTCATTTCTTTTAAGAATGTGGTGCTAATGAGTGTTTAGCAAGTTCTTAAAAAAAACTCTTTATTTGCCACACCACTGCTGTGTTTGTATGGATTAGCCCAGTTGGAAAGAACTTTGGTCACCTGGTGTTTACATTGATTGATCCTTTTCCTTTTTGTTTGCTATGACACCTGCCTCCTAACTGCACATTTTAGAAGCTAACAGTAAAAATGAAAATAGAAATGGCAGTGGGGAGTTCCAACACCCCAGTTCCTTGTCTAGCCAATTTTCTTTAGTAAAGTTGTACCAGTTTATTTAGAGACAGAATATTTTGAAATAGTATTTTAAATACTATTTCCACTGATTTTCTGTGTGGAAACAATTCTCTTGTATTAGATGCATTTTATTGATAATGGTAGGATATTCTACTGCAGCCTATTGATCTGTTCTGTAAAGGCAGGAAGCTCTGAAGTGGCACAAACTTTTCATATTAATGTCTATATTGATTTTGTGTGATTAATATTCTCTTCCTCTCCTTTTTTCCTTCCTTCCTATCTCTACCGATGTCCTTACTTGTTGAAAGTTTAACTGTGTTTATAGAATATTAATGGGATATAACTATCTGATTTCCATTTGGACTGTAAAAGAAAAGCATGATAATGCCTAGATGATTTTTAATATATTTCCAAAGCCTGTCTCTCTGAGTGTGCACGTGTGCGCATGCATTTATGTTCTCCATCTTTATATATTATTTTCATTACAAAATGAAGGCAATCATCTTTTCTAAGTATTTTATTTTTCTTCTTTTGGTATTTATATCATTTCTTTTGCAGTGGCACTTTATAGGAGCCATTTTAAGACAAAGAACAGGAAACATAGAGTAGAGTAGGGCTGCATCCAGACAGGCATAAAAGTATCTTCCGGGGAGCCCCAGATGTGGGCCATCCTTCTCTGGAGAGCTCCTACTCTGACCCAGGAGCCTTGGAAAATGCATTTTGCTGAAAGGTGAGATAAGTGATTCTTGGATGGTAGGGCTGGCAAAATTTGTCTTCTTCCAGCCCCCTGTATGGAAATATGGAGGGGGCAGAACTGACTTACCAGCCACCATTTGTGTTTGGAAATGATAGTAAATGTCCCATTAATTCCAGAAGACAGGAACTATGACTGGAAGTCAACTATTTTTGGCCGGCTGAAGAACACTGTGAGAAGTGTTCCCCCTCACAATTGCATTTTAGGACTTATGTTGTGATGAGTGGTGTTTATATGTTGCATCATTTGCTCTAGTGTACCACTCCAGGCATCAACATTTTCTGGGGCCATGTGGAAGTACATGTAGATTAATGTGTTGTATTCAGAATAAAGTGCATACAAGTTGCGGTCACACCTTCACTTTAAACCTTCTTCAGTCCATCTTCAGATCTGACTACTCACACATCTTTATTTTTATCCATTTTATTTTTTGACTTTACATTCAGAGGAGCCCAAATGGATGGTGGAAAGTCTACAAATAAAATGGATAGAAATGAAAAGGAATGAGCAGTCAGACCTGAAGATGGACTGAAGAAGGTTTAATGTGAGGTGTGACTATGTCCTCAGTAGACCTTGTGTAGCCTTGAGTAGTAGCTTCCTGATACTTCTGGTCAAAACACTTTAATGATTACTCATAGCTAGGGATGTGCATGAATATTCATAACATTCAAAATTCAGCCAAATTTGGCTATTTGAACTCAAATCAAAGGTTACAATATTCATATGCTGACATTCGAACCAATGTGAATCTTTCCAGACATTCATAGAAATAGTTCTGACATTTGTTAACCTGGGGAAACGTATCAGATATATATCTGTTCATATGCAGATATGGATCTGTTCATAGCAGATACGTATTGAATGTTTGTACGAATACATAGGAACACATTTGAATGTGTTCTGTTCATACAAATATGGATTTTTGAATATTCAATTTGTTTCAAAGCAAATGCCAAAAAAACACTTGTGCACATCCCTACTCTGAACATCTAACACAGAGTAAGGCATATTCTAAACATAATGTGTATGACTATGTCTCAGAGTTGCCAACATCTAGCAAGAATGCCAGACAATTCCAACGCCACCTTTGCCAGTCCGTTCCTATCTTCATTCAAAATAAAGACATTGTGGGATTTCCCATGCTACCTTTATTGTTTTAGCCTGTTCCTGACTTATATCTGACAAGGGTACTTTGGAATCAAATTGGGAGCAGTTTTCAGGAACTCATTCTGCACCAGCTTTTGGAGGGAGGGGTGGGTGGGATGAAAACAAGGGACTGTCAAAAGTGAGCTCTTGGAAATTGCTCCTGCTGTGATGCCAATCATCCCTTGTGTGTCTGGAAGGCTACATTTTGGGAAATTGCCTGATTCTGTGAAGTTCACAATTTCCCTGTCCCATCACCTAAGTTCCCAAGGCTGCAAACATATGTACCTCTGATAAGATGTCTCTTCCTGGGCATAAGTCCTTCCCTCTCCCCAATATAGCACAGCCTGTCAGCTTCTGTGCAGCTGGGTGTACTCCACCTGTCTCCTGCTTCCATACTTTCCATGAACCACAACGTAATTTTCTTTCTTCTGTTTCTGGACTGGAGAATGCTGAACCAGGATTTATGTTTCCTTCTAGCTGCTCCACCACCCTGGTCGTTTTCTGTTGTCCAGAAACCCTATTGACAGAGGATGGCTTATTAGGTGTCCAGGTGAGGATTAATAAGTGCTAAAAAACAAACAAATAAATAAAATGGTCATAAAAGCAGCCTGAAACACAGTCCAAGTTCAGGTTTTATTTTATTTTCATATCAAAACAGATACACCACCTCATTTTGCATTTGGACAGTTTGATCTCAGAATGTTCTGTATCCTTAAAGATCTCCCATTTTTCACTTCTCTTTATTGCACTTTCTTCTTGCTACTCTTTCTACCTTGTCCTGTTGCACAAAATACTGAAACATTACCAAGAGGTTCACATTTCAAGTTCCATGGCGGTGGAAGGTAGAGAAATTACTGAAAGAGGACTTTTCTTCAGCTCTGATTAAAATTGAATCTTTACCTTTATTTTGTTTTCTCTAAATATTACTTCCCATCTTGGGATCCTTATGCTGTATACAAAGAAAGAAAGAAACCAGGAAAACAATTGATTCCCCAACCAATTTATTTCTATGCTCTCCCAAGGTTTGCTTTCCAAGAATTTATGAAACTTACTTGTGGAAATCTCACTGAGGTGCCAGGATTTTCATTCTAAGGAGTGATGACATTTCACAATAATTCCAGTTTCAAACTTCTTAATTGTCTGTTTCCAGGAGCCATTATTGAATAAAACTGTGTGGTTGCCATGGAGATTATGTGGCTGTACTAACTGTGTTTGCAACATGGTGACATCCTGCACCCTGCAGTGATGTTTTGAAAAAGCTTGTGACATTTTCCTGCTGGAACAGAATAGAAGTTTCAGTTACATTGATTTATATATGCTTCAGTCTCCACCATTCTCTCCAGAGAACAGCTGTATTTCTACTACCTGATGCTTTGATAGGCATTTACTGAAATTTAAAAAAGGGTACTCTAGTAACAATGTTTCTATTTTTACAATGCCATGGGGGTTTTGAGAGGATGCCAACTGAGTTGAAAAGATTAAGTCTTAAATAATTGTTTCAAATTTTCAAGTAAGGTGAAGACTTCCTTGACGGTTTTTTAAAAACATTGGAATGCAGATGGGTACAAAACATGCACAAAGGCACTCTAATTTTGCTTATCATAAGGCTAATTTGATCAGGCGACTTCTCTGCACATCTAATCCTGTAAAAGCAGAAGTAAATCATACTGGGTTCATGAAAAACATAAGTGTTCATTTTGTTTCTAAAGATTTTAGACATTACACTTAAAACAACATTTTGAATTACGTTTGTGCTTCGTTGAAGTGAGCTGTTCTGTGGTTCTGAAGGGGCCCTTGGAGGATCCCAGAACAAGTCTGCAAACAATGAGTGCAGAAGCCTCCCAAATAGCTTGAATTCTGGCTGAAGACAGGAGGTGTGGCTAGATCTCCAGATGTGAAGTTGTTATTGTCAACGAGCTTCACATTTACTTACTTGCTTGCTTGCTTGCTTGCTTATTTATTTATAATATTTACATAAAGTTTCCCATTAAAATATAATCTTGAAGTGGTTTCCATAATATTTAGGTCCTTTCTAGACTAGGCCTTATTCCAAATTATATTCCAGAATAGGGACCTGTCAGCTCCATGTTAGTGCAGACTACAGCAAGCCCCAGGTAGGGTCTGCCTTAGTTTCTATTAGCATGTGAATGGCAGGTCTCTATTCTGGGATATAATTTGGAATAAGGTCCAGTGCAGAAAGGACCAGAGAATAAAAACAGCTATAATTACAACAGGATAGATGTCAAGCTTCACATTCTTCACAGGTGCATTCAGAAGAATGACAACATCTAGGTCTACAGCTGGTCTTAACCAAGCTCCATATTAAAAAAAATGTTCCATACTGTCAAAAATATGGTACTAAGTTAGTGTGAATTCATTTTATAACTACCAGTGCAATTGATACAGTTCTTATGAAAGCCAGGACAGAAGAGTAGAGCACATAAAGACAGTTCAGACCAGTCAGTTCTTTCCCTACATGGTATATTTAGGCTGTATTCACACAGAACAAAAGGCAAGTCAGACTAACTTTGTGTGGCCTTCTATTCCCAAACTTTAACTCACCTTAGCACAGAATGTTTAAGCCTTCTCTAAGCTGCCTCAAAGGTACCTCAGAGATGTGTTTGTTTTGTTTTTGCTTTGTCTGATCAGAGCCTTAGATGCTTCAGTGAGATTTTGTGCAAACATCTTTTGTAGTTCTTCAGGGGAGGTTGGCTTCTGGAGAAGGGGTGCTTTGAGGGTTGTTGCCCCCCCCCAATTCTTGGGGAAATGCACCTCTTCTGAGGTTCGGGTGTGAAACTGCTGTCTCTGGGGTATGGATGTTTGCCTGTCCCATCCCATGGGTGACCCAAGATTGCCCTGTATCTGACCTGTAGATGCAGCTAAGACCTCAGTTACTCCTTTTGAATCTCAGCAAATCAAAAAGTTGGATGTATACTTTTTTGCTTTTGTTTTTAACCTAAACTTTTAGGGCATTGCCAGTGTTACCTCAGTTTACATACACCCCCCCCCCCCCAATTCAATGCACTACCTCAAATTCTTCCATTGACAAACATACCAGAATTTTAAAGTTCCCCATAAGATAATTCATAGTGGATACTTTGGTGGTTGCATTGAATACTACTGGTTTTATGTTAAGAATTCCGATGTTTGCAGTGTTTATGAATCATCTGGGCTAGGCAGGCAAGCAGTTCTCCGCTTCAGCAATAGCCTCATAATTTATCTCATTTGTTTTTGAGTGGGAAGGTTGATTAAAGTAAATGCAACTTGAGTAATGATTTGAATTCGGATCTGATTAAGAAAGAAACAGATAAAACAAGTGTGATTTAAATCTCATTTCCAAACTTATAAATAGTGCATATAATTTTCTGCCAAATCCCTTCTCGTTGCTCCTGCCCCTCATAAATACCATAGAGCTGCCATTAAAAGCTTTTTTGGTGATGGCTCCCTAGGCTTTGGAACAACTTTTCCTCAGAGGCATGTCAAGTACATAATTTAAATGCTTTCTGGTTTCTCCTTACAACACACTTGCCCTATCTGTCCTTTGTTGATTAGCAGGATATTACCCTTCCAGTAGTCTTGCTGTTAATATTTTCACTTTATATTTTTATGCCACAGTATGTGTTTTATGTTTCGTATTTGTTTTTCTTTGATCTTGTTTAACACTTTGAGATTTATGTGACAGAGCAATGTAGAAATCTTAATTAATAGAAAGAAATAGATTGGTTGCTCATGGGTGTGTTGCAGCTGAGTGACCTGATCTTTGATCATGTGAATTGTTTTGAATGGGTTTATTCCCAAAGTATTCACACTCCCTACTGATATGTTTGGGCCAATACCAGAACTTTGGGACCTGGGGCAAATAGTGCCAGATACTATTTTCTTCAATGGGACTTCCATTTCAGGCTTTGATTTCAGGAAATAGCACATACAATCCACACAGGATGGACCATAGACAAGGGTAAGTCACCCTAAATGGTAACCTAGACTGGTTTAGCAGTAGACCTGATCATTGAGGTCTTCTGGCATGCTAGTGCTCTGGTCTGGAACAGTGGGCCATGGGCAGAAGGGACATGAGAGCCTGTTCTGGTATACGAAGGGTCCATGTCAGTGGCACAACAGGACATGGACACCACCACCCCCAGCCTTTGGAGGGGTGGCACAGCCTTTGGAACTGGCTTAGGTGCTGAGCTGGATTATCCTGTCCTGCACCAGCTAATTCTGCCCCAGGCAGGATGACCCTGTCCTGCACCAGCTAATTCTGCCCCAGGCATCCCATCATAGCCTGGGATAAAGGAGGTCAGTTTGAAAAAGAGTAAAACAATGGATTTTTGTTTTAAGTCTCTACAGAACTAAGAAAATACTAAGCAAAATGCAGAGTTATTTCTATTATAGTAAGCTAAACTGCATAATTACTCTCAAACAGGTCTACCAGTGGTTTGGATTAAGGCCTACCTTAATCCAGGTCATGCGATGTCTATTGCAGACAGAGCAGTCCAGTGGGGAGCATGGCCTCATGGATCCACATTTTCATGCATATCTATGAGACCTAGACATGTACTACATGGGTCCTTAATATGTAATAAAGGCCCTTGGAGAAAGGCCCTAGGATTGCATTAAAACAAGAAAAGTCAGATCTTACCAAACATGCAAAAGCAAAATGATGATTTAAAATAAAGTTTATATAAAGGATGTCTCTATTCTGTGAATAGTTGTTTCACTCCAAAGGCCTGAAACTCTCAGCAGCTTTTGATACCATTGACCACAGTATCCTTTTGGAAAGACTACAGAGTTTAGGAGTTGGAGGCAATGCTTGGCATTGGTTCCACTTCTATCTCCAAGGTCGATCTCAGATAGTAGTCATGGGAGATACTGATTAAACAGCCTGGAAGCTCACTTGTGGGTTTCCCCAGAGGTCAGTCTTATCTCCCATGCTATTTAATATCTATATGAAGCCACTGGGAGAGATCATCAGGAGATTTGGAGTGAGGTGTCATCAATACGCAGATGATACCCAGCTCTATCTCTCTGTGCCATCTGAATCAGGAAAGGTGGTTGAAGTGCTTGGCAGGTGTCTGGAAGTGGGAATGGGCTGGATTGGGGACAATAAATTGAGACTGAATCCAGACAAGACAGAGGTACTGTGCGTCACAGGGTCTCAGGTATGCATAGTTGGGAGACACCCTGTCCTTGATGGGGTTATAATGCCCTGAAAGGGACAGGTACATAACTTGGGGGTACTGCTGGACTCGGTACTGATGCTTGAAGCTCAGGTGGACGCCATGGCTAGGAGTACCTACTCCCAACTACGGCTGGTGAGCCAACTGAAGCCTTTTTTGGACAGAGATGACTTGGGCACAGTTATCCATGCTCTGGTAACTTCTAGATTGGAGTACTGTAATACGGTCTATGTGGGGCTGCCCTTGAAGACGGTTCGGAAGTTGCAGCTATTGCAAAATGGAGCCACTAGAGTGCTGACTGGAACAGCTAGCCGGATGTACATCACACCAGTTTTAAAAAGGTTTCATTGACTGACAATTCACTACCGAACCCAATTCAAGGTGTTAACTTTGATTTACAAGGCCCTAAATGACTTGGGCCCCAATTACCTAAAGGAATGCCTTCTCCCATATTGACCTGCCCATGCCTTAAGATCTGGCGGGGAGGCCCTCCTGGCAGTCACACCACTCTCAGTAGTAAAACAGGTGGGCACCCAGGAGGGGGCCTTCTCAATAATGGCCCCCAGGCTACGGAATAGTCTCCCCCTTGAGGTGCGTTAGGCTCCTTCTCTGTATACATTTAGGAAGGTGGTAAAGACGCACCTCTTTGCCCTGGCCTTTGGCTAAATATGGTAACACTTTCACCCCACTTTTAGGTAGTACTGTTTTTTAATATATATTTGTTTTGTTTTAACATGTTGGTTTTAAAATGTTGTAGATATTACTGTTTTAAGATATCTTGGCCACATCCCCACGGGATCGTTATCGCGAATACAAAATGTTTTGAGTTCTCCTCGGCCAGACAGCAGTTCGGCTAAACACGGTATTTCCGTGTTAAACGATGTTAAACCGTTTTGAAATACATCCTGGGGGGGATCCCCATGGCATTGCTTATTTCAGTTTAGTGAATCCGAAATAAGTGAACCAGGTTAACCCTGTTTACACGATGTGCAAGTTAAACCAGTTCCGTGGCATTCCGATTCCAGCCTTAACCCGGAATCAATGCTGGGAGTCCAGACGGCAGCCCATTGCTCTCTGATTGGTGTTCCCTCCCAGGATCCCACCCTCCCTTCCCTTTGCGTCATCCATGCTCCGCCGGGGATTCCCTGTCCGATCCGGCCATTCTCTTCCCTCCCCCTTCCCAGCAGCAGCAGCAGCAGCAGCAGCAGCAGCAGCAGCATCCATCCATCCATCCATCCATCCATCCATCCATCCATCCATCCATCCATCCATCCATCCATCCATCCATCCTGGCGCTCCTTGTTGCCCGCCGCCGCCGCCGCTGCTGCGTTCTCGGCGCCTTTCGCCCTGCTCCCTCCCAGGATCAGCCCCAAAGTAACAGAGATCAGACCTCCCGCCCTCATCGCTGTGCAGCTCTGGATTCCCGAGGGGACCGAGGGGCTTTTCCTTTGCTTTCACAGGGCACACAGCAGCCGCAGCAGCGACTCAAAACCCCTTCATAGCCACAGCTTTTAAAATACAAGCTCCAGGGCTTTCCTTTCCTTTCCCTTAAAGTTCAGAACTTAGGCGATTCCGAAGATGTCTGAATCCCCCTTTCCCGCCCGCGCTTCCCTTGCGCGGAGAGGCTGGGCTGGAGGGGACCTAGGGGCTTTTCCTTTGCTTTCACAGGGCACACAGCAGCCGCAGCAGCGACTCAAAACCCCTTCATAGCCACAGCTTTTAAAATACAAGCTCCAGGGCTTTCCTTTCCTTTCTCTTAAAGTTCAGAACTTAGGCGATTCCGAAGATGTCTGGATCCCCCTTTCCCGCCCGCGCTTCCCTCGCGCGGAGAGGCTGGGCTGGAGGGGACCTAGGGGCTTTTCCTTTGCTTTCACAGGGCACACAGCAGCCACAGCAGCAACTCAAAACCCCTTCATAGCCACAGCTTTTAAAATACAAGCTCCAGGGCTTTCTTTTCCTTTCCCTTTTTAGAGTTCAGAACTTGCGCAAAACTGCAACATTGTTATTAAGCTAAATCGCTACAGTGTAACTTTGGAGGTAGTGGGTGTTTGGAGGCTGGATTCTTTCAATGAAATCACTCTTTGAAAGCAAGCTATTGGGGGAGGGAATCCTAAACATGTGTGAGGGTGTCATGAAAGCCTGCCTGTGTGTGTGTGTGTGTGTCTACCGGCTCGCTCCCTCCCCAGGAGGGGAAGACTAGCTAGGCTTTCTGCGGCTGGGCTCCCTCAGCCAAATTCTTCTTGCCCGCCCCAGGGGAATCCAAAACGCTGATAGCCTCCTCCTGCCCAATCCCCTCCTCTCCGTCTCTCCCCCCCCACACACAACTCTCAGCACACACTCCGGAGCTGTAGCGCTGCTGTGTGAAGGCTGCTCCAAGAAGTTCAGGCTTGCAAGAAGTGATCCAAAAAAAGTTTTTGCTTCAGATCAGGCAGGGAAACACCCCCCCCCAATGACGTCCGCAAAATACGGACAGCCATTGGGTAGATTGCGATTGGGGGAAGGGCACCCTGAATACGGATTCTCTTCCCTTTACACGGTACTGTCCACACAGTTAAAAAGGAAACACGTATCGACGCACGATCCGGAGTGAGACCTGTTGAAATCAGGGCCACATCCCCACGGGATCGTTATCGCGAATTCAAAATGTTTTGAGTTCTCCTCGGCCAGACAGCAGTTCGGCTAAACACGGTATTTCCGTGTTAAACGATGTTAAACCGTTTTGAAATACATCCTGATTTCAACAGGTCTCACTCCGGATCGTGCGTCGATACGTGTTTCCTTTTTAACTGTGTGGACAGTACCGTGTAAAGGGAAGAGAATCCGTATTCAGGGTGCCCTTCCCCCAATCGCAATCTACCCAATGGCTGTCCGTATTTTGCGGACGTCATTGGGGGGGGGTGTTTCCCTGCCTGATCTGAAGCAAAAACTTTTTTTGGATCACTTCTTGCAAGCCTGAACTTCTTGGAGCAGCCTTCACACAGCAGCGCTACAGCTCCGGAGTGTGTGCTGAGAGTTGTGGGGGGGGGGGGGGAGAGACGGAGAGGAGGGGATTGGGCAGGAGGAGGCTATCAGCGTTTTGGATTCCCCTGGGGCGGGCAAGAAGAATTTGGCTGAGGGAGCCCAGCCGCAGAAAGCCTAGCTAGTCTTCCCCTCCTGGGGAGGGAGCGAGCCGGTAGACACACACACACACACACAGGCAGGCTTTCATGACACCCTCACACATGTTTAGGATTCCCTCCCCCAATAGTTTGCTTTCAAAGAGTGATTTCATTGAAAGAATCCAGCCTCCAAACACCCACTACCTCCAAAGTTACACTGTAGCGATTTAGCTTAATAACAATGTTGCAGTTTTGCGCAAGTTCTGAACTCTAAAAAGGGAAAGGAAAAGAAAGCCCTGGAGCTTGTATTTTAAAAGCTGTGGCTATGAAGGGGTTTTGAGTTGCTGCTGCAGCTGCTGTGTGCCCTGTGAGGCAAAGGAAAAGCCCCTCGGTCCCCTCCAGCCCAGCCTCTCGGCGCCAGGGAAGCAGGGGTGGGAAAGAGGGATCCAGACATCTTCGGAATCGCCTAAGTTCTGAACTTTAAGAGAAAGGAAAGGAAAGCCCTGGAGCTTGTATTTTAAAAGCTGTGGCTATGAAGGGGTTTTGAGTCGCTGCTGCGGCTGCTGTGTGCCCTGTGAAAGCAAAGGAAAAGCCCCTAGGTCCCCTCCAGCCCAGCCTCTCCGCGCGAGGGAAGCGCGGGCGGGAAAGGGGGATCCAGACATCTTCAGAATCGCCTAAGTTCTGAACTTTAAGAGAAAGGAAAGGAAAGCCCTGGAGCTTGTATTTTAAAAGCTGTGGCTATGAAGGGGTTTTGAGTCGCTGCTGCGGCTGCTGTGTGCCCTGTGAAAGCAAAGGAAAAGCCCCTAGGTCCCCTCCAGCCCAGCCTCTCCGCGCAAGGGAAGCGCGGGCGGGAAAGGGGGATCCAGACATCTTCGGAATCGCCTAAGTTCTGAACTTTAAGGGAAAGGAAAGGAAAGCCCTGGAGCTTGTATTTTAAAAGCTGTGGCTATGAAGGGGTTTTGAGTCGCTGCTGCGGCTGCTGTGTGCCCTGTGAAAGCAAAGGAAAAGCCCCTCGGTCCCCTCGGGGATCCAGAGCTGCACAGCGATGAGGGCGGGAGGTCTGATCTCTGTTACTTTGGGGCTGATCCTGGGAGGGAGCAGGGCGAAAGGCGCCGAGAACGCAGCAGCGGCGGCGGCGGCGGGCAACAAGGAGCGCCAGGATGGATGGATGGATGGATGGATGGATGGATGGATGGATGGATGGATGGATGGATGGATGGATGCTGCTGCTGCTGCTGCTGCTGCTGGGAAGGGGAGGGAGAGAATGGCCGGATCGGACAGGGAATCCCCGGCGGAGCATGGATGACGCAAAGGGAAGGGAGGGTGGGATCCTGGGAGGGAACACCAATCAGAGAGCAATGGGCTGCCGTCTGGATTCCCAGCATTGATTCCGGGTTAAGGCTGGAATCGGAATGCCACGGAACTGGTTTAACTTGCACGTCGTGTAAACAGGGTTAACCCGGTTCACTTATTTTGGATTCACTAAACTGAAATAAGCAATGCCATGGGGATCCCCCCTTGTTTTGTTTAATGCATTGAGTTTTGTTACCCGCCCTGAGATCCACGGGGGGGGGGCATAGGGTGGGATAGAAATATAAATAAATAAATAAATAAATAAATAAATAAATAAATAAATAAATAAATAAATAAATAAATAAATAAATAAATAAATACTGTAAGAGCAGTACTGTAGGGTGAAATGATGCAGAAGTGGGAGATTTATTCATTTCTTTCAACTTCATCACTGGAGGAGGCTTTGAAGCTAGAAGTCTCTCTCTTCTACTTGCAGAGGATTCCTACCCACTTGAGAATTTTGCATAATTAGTGTGGGAAGCTTTCAGCTTCAGTTATTTCCCTTTCCCAACTCTACAGTTTCAAAAGAGAAGTTTACATGCCAAGGGTGATGAGCTTTGGCAGTCTGTTCTCATGATCCTGATGTGGTGATTATCACGTGTAAGACTGTGCAGCAGGGAGATATAATTGAAAATCCATGCACCACACGGGGCCATCTAAGCCATTCATCCATACAATACTTTCCTGAATCAGAAAGTGCTGCCCCTGCTCCAAAAGATGCCTCTTCATCCTTCTCTGTCACACATCTTTGTTAAATTTCTTGTCAAGAATAGAATATTGTTTAACAAATTCTGTGTATCTTGCT
The DNA here is from genome assembly GCA_023333525.1 of Aspidoscelis tigris stejnegeri. Taxonomy (NCBI): domain Eukaryota; kingdom Metazoa; phylum Chordata; class Lepidosauria; order Squamata; family Teiidae; genus Aspidoscelis; species Aspidoscelis tigris. The sequence goes on along the minus strand of JALMGA010000004.1, from coordinate 32,429,148 downwards.
TTTCTTTTACTGCTTATAAATAACTTAGAGAGTAGATACTTGTTCGTATTTCCCAGGCTGATAGCAGTTCCCTGCAGATATTTCTTTATATATTTTTTCCTAAATTTCATATTCTTTGGCTGTGATTCTTTTGAATTTTATGTTGAAAACTGAGTTCTGTAATTTCTATATTTGGGGAACATTTTGCTAGTTTTCTTTAAGTGGTGAGAAGGGCAAGAAAAGAATAGTTAATTATAACACAGGCAATGTTTCCATGGTCTCCTTCTTGTGCATTAAAAAGAATGCTGTTGAAGCAGTGACATGCTGCTTGCACATCTGATGCTGTCCCCAGGTGCAGTGTTGCCAGCTGGATGGGGAAATCAGTGAATACAGAAATGGCCACCACTTTCTGTGTTTGACAGTGACAAGACAGCTCAGCTATCTTGTACCATTCAAAGACTGGTGACGCAGTGATGGCAGAGCACTGTTAGAGTTCCTTGGGTGGAAGTGGCCTTGGAATAGTTTCTATCAGTTTACTGGTAGGCTACTGTCTCTATAGGATTTGCAGGCCTGGATCTCATAGATATGCATGAAAATGTGGATCCTGGGGGCTGAATAGGAGAAGAAGAGTTGGCTTTTCTACCCCACTTTTCTCATCCCTTTAAGGGGACTGAAAAGCTTCCTGTTCTCCCCACAGAAGACACCCTGTGAAGTAGGTAGGGCTGTTAGAGCTCAGAAGGAGAGCCAAGGTCACCCAGCTGGCTTCATGGAAGAGTGCAGAATCACTCTTATGAGTGAAACATGAGTCCAGCACTCTAACCACAAGACAAACTGGTTTCAGAGCATTTGGATGCCCTGGATCCTAACCATTGGAGGATGTGATCCAAGCAGTCATGTGGATCCATCCTAGGGCAGAAATTATGCTATTCTTAATCTAGAAGGAGGGAGATAGAACACTTAAAGCTCTCTGCTGCCTCCTTGTGTGGATCCTGTCAGAGTTACTGTTTAGGTAAGAGGCAGGAGCAGTCATGCCCTTTTGTGTATGATGCCAAAAAACTAAGAAAGCATTACTGTTTCCCATATTACCCATTGCTCAGTCTAATTTCCCAGACTGGTAAGCTTATTTGTAACTTAGTTCCAGGCAGTTTTCAGTTCTGATTGTCCTGACAAAATGCCTTTTTGATTTTTCCCCCCTGGTTAAGTGAGTTCTAAGCACGTTTCAGACCACCAGCCTGTTTCATTTTGCAAGTGAGAATGCACGTGTAGACTATTTTGGGTGGAAATCATACTTTTCTGGGTATGCGGAGAAAGGGCTCCCCATTTCCTCTCATCCAACGACAGACTTCATTGTGGGTATTGTACTCAAGAGGATGAGAATGTCACTATAGGGGTGGGAAAAGAGCTCAGAACCTGACATGTATTTCTTCATTTCTACCATGCTGTCCCATTTCACACCTTCAAACACTTTGATTTTTTACTCTTATGTTTTTTTACCAAAAGAGAAGATGCAATGGAAATTATAGTTTGTCTGCCTTAGACAACACTATTTCCTGCAGTTGGCTGTCCACTTTCCAAATGCATGCATCCTTTTCTCTCTCTGATCCCTACAAGAAGAACAACAATACATCCCATTTTCCCTTTTCTCCCTGCAAGGAGAGACTGCATCCTCCATTTCCCTTTGGCAATGTGCAAGGGAAACAATGTTTAATTTCATTAAGGTGGTTTTTGCTTTCATTAAGAGCACTACAGTTCAACACTTCTAGGAGAAGTAGCACAGTGCACCCTTCTCCAAGAATGGCCAAGGAGTGGGGATCATGCTGATACTCTTCAGCTGTACCTGTCTGGGCGTGCAGTCCCCATATTCTAGGATAGTTGCTGATTACCAACTTCACAATATTAATCTCCTTACACATTTACCCCCTTCCATTGTTTTGAGAGCAAGCAACACCTCCATTGTTTGCTGGTTTGAAATTGCAAAATGGTGCGAATCGAGAAAAACAAAGGAAAAGAAATTGGTATTGGGTTTTAAAGAAGCTCTACTATGTAGTAGGTATGGAATTGATATAGGCTGGAGGGAGAGAAGGAACCAACAGGGAATGACCAATAAGGCCATCAAGGGAGTCCACGTTCTGATGTGGCAGCAGGGAAATACGGCGGGTGGAGTTTGACCTTCCTATTCCTGTGAAATCAAAATTTGAAGGACAGGGCTGTATCCAATTACTGAATGCTCAGGGAGGGAAATTTGGTGAGGGGTGGAGAGAGAAAACAAATGCTGAACATAGAAAAAATGAATGAAAATGAGCAAGTCCATCCTGAGTCCATGTTGTAATACAAATATGGGAAAGACTGAAACATGTATAATCACTATTATGCACTATTGAGTGTAAGGCTTAAATTTGTTGAATTTTAAGGTGTTTTTAATTGTGTATCTTGTTTTAATCTGAAGCTTGTTTTACTTTGTATCCTGTTTTTAATCTGTTGTTTAATTCATTGTTACCCACCCAGAGACCTTTGGGTATGGGGCGGGATAGAAATGTAAATAAATAAATAAATGTACTCAGTTGTCATTCCCCTGCAAAATGGAGGTTCATAATCTGAATGATGATGATGATGATGATGATGATGACGATGATGATGATGTGCCTCCTAGTTCAGGTGTTTGGGAACAAGATTAAAATATCCTGTGTTCACATATCAGTTTTAATCCAGTTTCAGTTCATCTTCAGAGTGATAGAACAGTCATGTACTTGTCATTTTCTGGTGGATTTCATGAGACAGATTATTATGAGGCAAAGGAAAACACCTTGTCACTTTACTCTTACTCCAAACATGGACTGAAGCTAGATTAAAATTTAGGTGTGAACATAGATGCATGCTTTTATACCCCTCTATATAATCTTTCTCACTTGTTGCCTTTGTAGACCAAAATGCCTCAACTACTTCAGTTTTCCCTTGCAGAAGAAACCCTTTAGACCTTTTACTTTCTTTGTTTGAACCTTTATGGAATGTGATGTCCAAACTATATACAGTTTTCCAGTTGTAATATTGTTTTGTACAGGGGGATTATAATATTGTTACACTTAGCATCCTCCTCTTCCTCCTTTTCTCCTCCCAGCTGACACTCACTGGATGGATCATTCCATTGAGTTATGTACAACTATGCCATGATCTCTCTTCTGTTTAGTCACAGCCAGCTCAGATTCCAAATGTCTATAGGTGTACTTCACATTTCCTCCAGTATGCTTCGCTTTACACTTGTTCACATTGGGGGAGTACATTTGCTATTGGTGTCTGTTGTGAGAAGTGCCAGCTTCTGTCCTCCACTTTCTGTTCCTTGACCAGATGCTTGTTCATTAGAGTACCTGTCCTTTAATCCCATGGCTATTCAATTCAATGAGAAGACTTTAGTGAAGGACTTTATTTTAAAAAAATAAATTGGAAGTCCAGATTGTTCATCTACATGTTGTTAATTTCCTCCACAAATTCAAAAGGATTAGTTAGACAGGTGTCAAGTATAAATTCACTAGCCATGCAGTATTTCATTACAAGGATTTTTTTAATATTTCATATGTAGTATTCGGTCAGATTTTGCATTTTCTGTTTTCGCTTTTATAATGAGCTCATTTAAATTGCCTTTGCTTTCAGTCAACCATTTTTAAGAGATACTCACTCTATACAGTTTTGTTCCCCATCCTACTATGTGCCCATCTAGGCCAAATAATGGCTATTCTGTCTGGAAGTCTCTTCTAGGATCTTCAGCAAAGGCTTTTATCCTTCACTGAATCCTTTTAATTGGGATCACCAGGTTGGGAACTGAAACATCATAAAGCAAAGTCATTAGCATGCAGCCCTCCAGGTATTACTGAACTACATTTTCCATATTTCTTTGCTTTTGCTCATGATATAAAGCATATGACCTACACTGAACCATTGGTCTCTTCTGCCCCCTACTCTATTTCAGGCTTTGGAGCATCTAGTTACTGACTCAAGGACTTTTTGTGATAGTTTTTCTATAATATTAGTTCCTTTTTGATGCATTTCTCTATCCAAGTATTGTACTTGAGACAAACCCCTTGACTCAGGAGGATTTATGTCTACATAGACATGTATGGGTTTCACTATCAAGATTCTGTTCTCATGGTTAGCACTGTTCTGTAGCTATGTCTCCACTTCTGGATGCGGTGGCTTCCTCTGTGGCAAATGGAGGAGGCATCCCTATCCACAAGGCCCTCCTTGTTTCCATTTCAGAGCAAGGAGGTGCCATTTTCTACCCCACCTCCATGCAGGGTGAGAAGAAAGTGCCCTGCAAAGTGATCCTGCTTGGAATCAAAGCACAGAATCACTTCACAGGCACATGGCTGTAACCAAAAATGGAAACAGGACAGCAGTGGGCACCTTCTCGGTAAATGGGGACATGGACCCCTAACAATAAATACATGTGTTTTTGGTCTGCTGTTGCTTGCTTGCTTTCATTGGAAACAAATTTAGCATTTGGAAAAGATATTTGTATGCATGGTCTCTGAAGGAAATACCTCTTCTTAAATGAGCATAGCCAAAACTATTCCAAACTTATCCCACTTTATATTTCAATCTGCCTATGCATCAATGGATAAACCAATTATTACATGTTGAATAGTAAAGCTTATGTAAAATTTTACACAAATAATGGAAAACTTCCTCCACAGTTTCCGATTAAAATCTGTAAGGATGTAATTATAAAAAACAGCACACAGTACTCATTTTCTGTAAAGCAGTTTCTCGTGCTGGGTGAAAGTGTTCATTTGGAAGCAGAGAGGAGAAACACCTCTATTGAAAATTATGTGTGAAGTAACATGTATCTACACATTCTTGAGTATTTGTGGCAGTTCAAAAATTGTAGAGTTGCTGGGAAAAAACACTAATTTCGAACACCTCAACATTAATAAAGCAGACACTTTTAATAACTGTAATAAATTATTTTAGCTTGCTTCAGTTGATTAATGTATTTAGGGACACAATAAATGTCCTATTAAGGTTCTTTCCACACTTGCCAGTGGAGCATAGACCGTACTTGGGTACCCCTAATAGTATCCTAGTTCAAACTATCTGTAGACCTCTTTTTTAGGTCTATTGGCATACTAGGAGGTGGTATACTGGACCACAGAGATGTGCTAACAGTATGCTTCTGTGGTCTGATATACCATAAGGGACCCATTTCAGTGGTGCATTTAGAGGCACCCCATGCCAGTTCCAAAGCTGATGGGACCTTTGGAGCTGACACGGAACAGGCTGTCCCAATGCAAAGAGCCCAGTTCTGCTCTAGGAGTGATCCATCTCTGTTCAGGACACACTGTTTATTCTAAACCACAGCAAACCATTCTAGCCCTAAATGCTGACCTCCAGTGTGAATACAGCCCCCCCCCCCCGAGTCTGACCTGTGCCTCATCTAGTCTAGCAGTGAAAACTTGTTATCATTTGAAGCTGACAAGCAAAATATAAGAAAAAACTTTACCCCTTTCTGTACAGGGCCTATGTGGAAAGGCTGCATGTCACCCAGATCTGCATGTTAGTGTTGAACTAGGTAGCCACATCCCCCACTGGAATACACCATCTGCTTTACACAGAGAGTGATTCCAACTAGGGAGGTGTGCTGTGAAGAAGCATGCCTCCATATTAGGGAAGTGATTTCGGCAGCATCCCTAACTGTGCCCCAAAATGCTGCCCAAGAAGCTCCCAGGTGGGCTTGGAGGCCTCCATGTCCACCTTCAAAGTGTGCATGCACCTCAAGTCCCGGAAAGGGCCCAACTCTTGCTCACAAGTCTCTGCCTGTGGAGCTTCTACTGCTTGTTCCAAGTCTGTGCTTGGTCAAACTGCATGTCAGGCTTGGCATTTGTTCATCCCAAAGTACTAGATTTGTCACTGCTGTGATAGGGAAAGTTGCCTTTAAGGAAAACATATTCTAGGCTGTTTGCAAGAGAGCAGGCCCAGTGTGCAAGAAGGCAAAATACTCATAATAAATTTGTTCAGCATGGCCTCTTGAATACTTTAACATACTAGATTTTTTTTCTCCCCCCAGCAGTCAGAAAATACATGCGAATAGCAGAAATCTGTTAAGATCAATAGTAAAGGAACAATTGTTTTCCTGCTGGTAAAGATGAAAGGGTCTGTCCTTTATAGATAAAGCTTTTATTTGAGGGCAAGAAAGGGAAGCTATATGCTGCCATTAGTGTCTTGGAGGTACAGTGAGATGTATATCGATTGGGCCATCTCCTGCTGTTGTGGACAGGTTCTGCCACCTCTTACAGACAGCAAGACTTTAGGGCTTTGGAAGCAGATTCTTCCACATTCAGCAAATTAATTTAGGGGATTTCCTTCTCCTCTCTTTGATGGCAGATAAAAAATATTCAGCTGCTCATCCCTCATTTGCTAGGCTTGGCTGCTTACTGGATGCAGAGTTGGCTTGCTCTGCACTGGAATGTTGCCTCACTTTCTGAACGTTGATAATGGAACTAAGAACCTACAGAGTTTAAGGGTCTTAACACAGTGTAGTGAAAGTTCCTGTAGGGCAAATGGCAGCAGAAAGCACTTTGAACAGTGGGAGCACTATTTCTCAGTGCTGTGATGAAGAACACAATGGGGGTACCCAAAGGCCCTCAGGTGCCCTTTCCAGCAAGCTATCCAACAGTGGGCACCCCAGATGTTTGACCACTGTGCTATGGGACCACTGTGCTATGGGCCTGAGTGTATCTGCCTCTATTATGTGTGAATGCAGTCTCAGTTGTGGATGTTGTTCTTTAGATTGTAAGCAGGGACCTGTCTAAGATTAATATAATATTGTAACCTGCCCTGAGACCTTCAGGTATAGGGCAAGATAGAAATACAAATAAATAAATAAATAATAAATAAGGGTACCCATCTGAAACAGTGCATGGAAAAACAGCCAGAGTCTCAGAACTATTTGAAATCAGTGAGGTCTTCCATTCAGTCTAAGATGAGACAAACAAGACTGATCTGAAAATAAATGTCCTATTTACAGACAAGACTAACAAGCATAATCCTCATATGCAACCGCAATTTATTCCACCTGAAGGTTCCAAGGCAGGTCAAAGATTCATAAAACAATAAATACAATATACTAAAAACACGGTTAAAATGTACTGGGCTCATGCATCTAAAAAAACTCATTAGAAGAAAGTAGGCAGGGAATTGGTTAATGTTACAGTCAGCTGATTGGGTAGTTGAGGGCTGAAGGCCCCTTATTGCCTACATTAACTTGATAACACAAATTTCAATGACTCACTGCAAGATTTTTAAATTGCTTACAAACAGTGAACAGATTCCTTGCCACCTTCTCTATAAGTGCCAGGACTAAATAGTAGCTATGGACAAACCCTTAATTTTTCTGCACTGAGTACAGGAAAACATAGGCGGACTTTCCACCTTTACCTTTAGCCCAGGGGTTAGCAAGGCTCCAGAGGACTTCCTTCTGCATGCTGGTGCAGTTTACCAAGAGGCTACACCTCTTGCTAGTATGTTGCATCCACATTAGATGCAGCATAGGCCAGTTTAGATAGCCAAAATGCCCACCTAGATCAGGATACTTCTGCATGCTGGCACAGTTTACAGGGAGGCCATACTTCCTGCTAGCATGTTGTATCTACATTAGATGCAGTGTAGCCTGGTTTAAACAGCCAAAATAGCCATTTTGGGTCTAGATCAGTGGCCTTTCTGTGCTTCCTGTCCCATCCAAGGGATGGGAATAGTGCACTCCCACTGGTGCACACTAGCATTTGCACTTGTGAGTCCTAGTGCATGTAGTCCCTCCCCCTACACATTAGCAAACTTTCCAGAGGTCTGGGTGCTGCTGTTTTCATTCTAGCAGTCAGCACAACTGCAGAAGAGGCATGAATGTTCTCTCACCTGGTTGGGGCAGGTAAGATTTCATGCACCACCATTAGTGGATGCTGGGGACATTTCTGGTGTGGAAACGCCTCCTGCAAGTCTAGATGGTGCTTCCCAGAAGCTACCCCAAAGTGCACTAGCAGACCAAGTGTGAAATAGCCTCAGCATATCACTAGACTTGGTTTAATAAATCTGCCAGTGATCTAGTGGGTGCTAAAGTGGCCCAAGAGGCATGCAGAAGAGTGCAGAAGACTAGTTCAGCAAAATTACACTGCCAACATGGGTGCCCTGGGGACTCTGAAGTTCTGAACTTTAGTTCTTAGTCATCAGAGAATGTGGAATCTGACTCCAAAGACTGCACACTCAGGGTCTGTCCTGGAACATACCTGCAAGTGTAGAAGGCTCCCTCTACAAACATCAGTTACTTATTCATTACAAGTTTGTGAAAAACGGTATCAGGCCATGGTCACATCTTCACTTTTAAACCTTCATCATTCCATCTTCTAATTGCAATGCTCACACCTTTTCTATTTTACTTGCAGACTATCAAGGGTGCTGAGAGCCTCCTTTTCACATGCTGGCATGGTCTAAGCGAGGTCTCGGGCGGAGCTTCCCTTAGACAGCGTCAGGATGCAAAAGGGATGAGGCTTCTAGTAGGCTTGCTGGTCTGAGGTGTTTTTGCCTGGTAATGTCTACACTACCCTTCCCATCCACTGGACAGAAAGGAGCATGATGACCCAATGTTGACTAGCGCTTGCACTTGCGTGTTACTCAACTTTATCCGCTCCCCATGATTGGATATTCATCTTATTTGATCCTGGTGGCTGGTCCTCCTCTGAGCGCTGCCATTTTGGTAGTGGTGCCTCCACGACTGCGCATGCGTTAGCACCGTCGCCTTGAGGATGCTGATGCTCTGCACATGTGCAGTTGCATCTATGGTTGTCTGAGGTCCCAGTGTGCTTGTGCAGGACTTCAAATGACCCTGGAGAGCTGGAGCAAACTGTCACGCCACTGGACACTTAGGTAAGTAATTAGGTAATGTTGGTTAAGGTGTGGAGCACAATTTCATGTTCCACACCTAATCAACAATTAATGCACTTCTGGGGATGGAGGGAATGCTTGTAGGCTCTTCCCCAGAGGTGTACTGATTATTGACTAGAGGGCCATAGTGCAAAAAGGCCTCTGATATACCAGCCAGTGCAGAATCAACCCAAGAATTGTATGTGATGCCATAGAAAGTGGACAAATGCTGGGTTAAACTTCAAGAGTAGAAGCGCCGCGTCTTTCTTTTCATTTTCCTGTTCCTTTTGATCTCATTTTTCAATCTTCTGAGTTCTGATCTGTTTCTTATTTCTTTGTTCTGCATCTATGTCTTGATAATTGACTCAGGCATGCTCTCTTCCTTTTGGCTGTGTTTGTATTATTATTTTGGGGTTTTTGATTGATGGTCCTCTGTTAGTTTCACTTAACATGAATGCATCACTTTTCTGTTCAGAGATCTGATGGTACAGCTTCTTTTCCCCAAAGTTCACCATTATACTCTGTAACTGTCAAAGGATGGCCTTCAAGCAAATGAATCACAGCAAGACCCAGCATATTGCTGACAGGAACTTTCTGTCTTAATTCCAAAACTGTTCTGGAAGATACGGTCTGATATTATCCAGTGCAATTTGTAAGATTGATTTAAAGGGTGGAGAGGTCATAGCTATGCCACAGCAGTCAGGAACAGCAACTCTATCTCAGAGAGATTTAATTGACCATATAAGGAAGGATTAAAAACGCCACTATAATCTTTCTAAAAACAACAACAATGGGAATTATCATTTGGAGTAAAAAGTAGATCTCAAATAGAATGATCGGGCAGAGCAAGTGTGATGGGGGTGGTGTCCTATATGCTTCCTTTTGGAATTTTAAAAATCATTTTCTAATTTTCTCTGGCTCACAAACTGGGGGGTGGAAGGCAAATAGTTTGAACTCTGTTGAAAAGGTCAAGAATCTTTTGCTTGCTATACATCCATTCAAAGCCTATGAAAGTAGATAGGTAGCATTTTTTGCGGTCAATTCTACTTCACATCATAGTGTAGTGCTAGTTTTGCAAGACTGTGATCTTCTTGGCTAAACTGCATATCCCAGTCTGCTCAACTTGCAGTTTTTAAGATGTTCTTAAACTAAAAAACTCAGCAGTCAACTCCTAGCATCTTGTCCCAAACCCAACAAACTGGCAGAAAATGCTCAGAGTTGATTGCTGGGACTCATAAAGCCTTTCCATACTTACCTTTGTTCCAGAACAGGAACCCTCATAGTCTTCTTTAGGGCCCCATCAGTCTGCATGTTTATGTGGAACAATGAAGCCCTGCTCACCACTGGTACTCTCTGTCCACTCAGGATGGAGCGTGATTCAGGGACCTTTGACCTGGATCACTCAATATCAAGGTTTACTGGCAAACCAACAGGCCCTGATCTAGAACATGGAAGTGAGCACAAGTATCATGTTTCTGAGTACCAGAGAATCCATTTCAATGGTGCATCAAAGCACACCATTGGAATAGGTCCCCAAATAGCTCCAGGACTAGGAACTTTCATTTCTAGCCCTTTGGAGCCCTTGGACGTTAGCTCCATAGCTTGAAACATGCCATGACATATTCTGGACCAGTGGCCTTCACCGGTCCAGACCCATTGGCCTGAAATAAGGCACAGAGTGAATTCACACTTCACTTCACTTTCCTAAGGTGGTAAAGTTCTGGAATGCTTTCGGCATCCGCACTTGCAGACACCCAAGGCATTTGAAACTTAGCTGGCACTTAACTATTTGCTGGCTAAGTATGGATGGTGGTGATTGTTCAGCCCTGGCAACAGCAGCAGTGTGCCTGGAAGCTTGTCAGACTATCCCAGTCTGGTGGCTAGTATAGGTGTGGCACAGTTTTAACTGCTCAGACCTACAGTATATGAGCAGGAGAACTCTGGCATGCACAGAGCAATTTCTAGTAAAGAAGCGGCTCTGTAACGTGTGGATTCCATATCTGGGAGTTCTCCTCATCTTGACATTTCCTGCAAGTGTGAAAAGGCTCATAGCCCGTGAAGAAAGACCCATAGTTCAGGAGCATCTGGAGGGCTGCATTTGAGTATTCCTAGTAGTTTAGGTTAATTGTGCTCTGGTGATACTTGTTTTAGAATAAAAATGACTAACTTATATTTGCATGTGAAGAATAAAATACAAAATGTCAGTGTAGCATGATTGAATCACCCTGATCTTGGGACATAAGAATGCTAAACTCATGGTTATATATTACAACTCAAGATTACATCCATGAACCTCTGGAAAAGCAATTTTAGGCTTCTTCAGTCTTCCAGGAATGCACATAATAAAATCAATGACTGACTATTGAATTTCAACTAGTTCAGCCTTAACTGTGATGAAACTCTCTCTTTCTGAAGTAAAATACCCAACTTCCCTTATTGTAAATTGCAGTCTGTAAAACTGTAGGTTGGGGTGTCTTTTATTGTTTAGGAACAATGAAGGGTCACTCTAACTCAGTACAGCTGAACTAATGATAGTTGATTCCTCTTGCTGCATAAGGAGCGCACAAGAATGATGGACTAATCTGTACACTGTCATTCACTCCAAGAACCCAGCAGTCTAAGATTTATGACTTTATGTGTGAAATATTCTGGCTTTGCAGTGCAGGTGATCTGAACATAGTCAGCCTGCTTGGCCATGAACTGGGAAATTTTGAAATGTTTTGAGATCCCCCCCCTCCTTTTTAAATAAAGATTAGTGAGGCTTATGTTTTATTGACTGCATACCATATGGCATCTTCACACTTCAAAGAAATGGCTGCCATATGTAGAGGCACCTTAAAATGCCCCCCTTCCCTTCTTTGGACATAGGCTATGTCTCCCAGGCATTTATGGTCCTAATTTAAATCCCGTTGTTTTGGCTCGTTTATACACTCCTATGGAAAGCCAAGTGATGTCATTGTAACTTTCATATAATTTCTGAACTTGAGCTGGCATAGTGTAGCTTTGCACTACTTTCTTATTAAAGGGTTTTCCCCTTCTTCTATTAAATGATACGTATGTATAGCTCAAAATACAATTTCTTTCCAGGACCAGACACCAACATATTTTAGCCATTACTATATACTAATCTCATGTTTCAGGATTTGGGTAAATTAAATCATATTGCACTGACATTTTACCTTAAAAACACACATCAGTTTTAGAATATAATATGTTCTAACGTTGCCTATGCCCAACATATCCTGCTTTCTGTTTTCTAAGCTATGTTCTGTTGTTTGGATTTCTTTTTTCTTCTGTCACTGCGTAAGCAGCAGATAGAAAGAGTAAGAGGATCCAGGGATAATTAAGAGGATAAAGAAGCAATATATGCAGAAGTGAGGGAAAAATAATTTTATTACATACTACATTTTTCTCTTTATTGCATTTAAACTCAGCAGTTCCTCAAAGAACTCAAAGTAAAATACACCATTCTTCTTCCTTCCTTGGGTTCCAAATATCTGGCCATTTCTGCATCTGCCCAGTGGGATCAGTCCAGCTGGAAAGGTCTTGTTGGCCAAGAGAAAGGCAATATGCACTGCTCCGGGACAGCTCCAAGCCACTTGGAGCCTTGTACAAACTTTGAAGCCTGACGAAAAGGCTCAGAAGGAACTAAAGTTCTTGGCCTTGGAAACTTAAGGGGAGCCATTTCAGTGGCACTGCCAAAATAGGCCCCCCTGTTAAACTGGAATGAGGAGACATGTGGCTTTTTGGAGGAAATGGTGAGGACTATAATGAAACAGGCTGCGCCAGTGTGGAGGATTCCTGATGCGTTCCATTGGCATCCCGTCCCAGCTTGGGACAGGTGGCTTGTCTGGGACAAGTGTTCTGCCCCATCACAGAACAATGTGCATTAATGTGGAAAGAGCCCGAGTTGCATTATTTATTTATTTATTTCAATTTCTATCCCACCCTATACCCAAAGGTCTCATTAGATAGGTTTAATGTTTGTATTAAGACGTCTGTGAAGATGTACCTCTTTACCCCAGCCTTTGGTTAAAGAAACAGCATCTTATCCCATTTCAGGCATTGTTATTGTTTTAGTCAATCTCATTAAAGTGTTTTACACTGATTTTATTGAGATCTGCTCTGAGACTTCCAGCTTTAGGGAGTGATAGTAATATAAATTAAGAAGAATATAAGAGGAGCTCTGTTGGATCCAGCATCATCAGCCCATCTAGTCCAGCATCCTTTCCTACCAATGCTCATGGGCATCTCAAGCAGAAGACAAGGACAAACCTCTTCCTGCTCTCAAATCCCAGTAAATGGCCTTAGAGGCATCCTGCCTGTCCCCTCAGCCTGGAAGATGTATATAGACATCCGTTCTAGTAGCCACTGATAAATCTCTCATCCATATTTTTGTCTAACCCTTTTAAAAAGTTGTCTAGGCTGGTTGCTGTTACCACCTCTTCTAGCAGCAAATAAATCACTTGCCACTCTCAGGCCCATGTGCAGCCACCATAAGAATTGACAGTATCACAACAGAAGACTTACTTAGGTTCCTACCCATCCGGGTAGATTAACTGATGTGCAGAAAATGGCATTCCACATTCCACCTTCTATCTGTATGTTGATCCCTGCCTCTTCTGTCTCTTTTTGTGGCTGTATGCTGGCTAATAGTCCAGGCTGAAAATTTTGAAGCATTGATGTTTGTAAGGGTCAGAGGTGAGGGGCAAACAGCCCTCTTGTGTTGTAGTTCTGGGCTCCTGCCTCTCACACGATTTGTTTTGTCATCATACAGAGACTGCCAGCGACTGGTGCAATCATAGCCAGTGAGCTTTCTTAGCTGAGTGAGGATTCAAATCCATCGACTCCTAGGGCATTTCCACAACGTATTGGACCAGCAAGTGTACTAGGAGCCTCTCTTCCACATGTTTGTGCAGTCTGAGGAAGGGCTCCCTTAGATTGCACCAGTGTTTGGAAGAGAGGTTCTTGGTCCAGTATACCAGTCAGTGCAGAATCACTCCACATTCTAGCCTCACATTATTGTCTCACATAGCAATTCTAATTCCAGATCTATTTAGCTAGATTGGGTTTGGTTATTGACTAATTCCCTACTAAAGAGTTCTGTATCCGCAACACTAACACCACCGATGAGGTTCTCTCATTTGCTAGTGGCCTGGCATTAAGCAACCCTACTGGCCCTTTTCTCCTGCCAGTGATGATTCTGCTAAAAGTAAACCTGTGCCAGGATCACTGAGTGGGTAGACACACTGTTGATTGGTGCCCCCAACCCAATTCCAGGTCAGACTATGTCTGGCTGGCCTGCTGATATTGTATAAAATATGAATAATGCCATTGGTAGAAGCCCAAATGGGATTAGGGTGGCATTTCCAGATTATGGAAGCACAACTGTCAACACTGCCTCTGAGTACAGAGAGAATTATTTTTACTTACATCCTGAAGTAAGCATTCTTCTCAACCACTGTACATGCCGGTAAAAATAGTCACAGTATGGTGTAACCCACTTAAATCAATAAGGTTGTTATGGAATGGCCACAAGCAATAGCTTCTTGGAAGAAAACTACCACAGTAGGAGCATATAAACATTTTATTTAGCAAACACTCCCTCTGTGTAAAATAACCAAGTTCTATGTGTACTGTATACCCTTCAAAACCTTGTCATTAGAGGCTGCCATTTACCCCCCCCCCTTCTCCGTCTGAAGTATCTCTCATTTGTCTATGTATTTTTGGAAATGTGGCTTGGAAATGAAGGGTGCCTTTAGGGCATCACAATGTCAAAAATTTATAGGTCATACTAAGTATTTCATTCTTAACCTGCTGTGTGGCCTTTGCTGAGGCTTTTTTGGAACAGACTGGGCTCCTTTTTGCTATCAATTTATTTTTGAATTTCTGACAGGGAACTTGTCTCCATTGGCATGTTGCTTTTCCAGAAGCCATAAGCTGGAACAAGAAGCATTGCTAAGTGATGTGGAAAGACTAAGCCACATGGAGTCCTGGTTTCAGCTCTTACTAGACATAGGCAGAAGTAGAGGCAAGAGGACATAGTGAGAATTGTGGAAGTTATAGGACAAAAATAAACTCAAAAGAATGTGGAGTGTGTCTGCAAAGGTCACCCTGTGACCATTCATCTTAATACTCTACAGCAAGAGAAGGACAATATTTTAAAAATCTGTCCCTGAGTATGTGTCTTGGGGAGAGAAACAGTTTGTCTCTGGAATAAAGAATGGAAGGAACCCATACTGGAGTCTAGGGGTTTCCCCCACACACACACACACTTACTTCCCTTAATCCAGATTTAAGATTGTCCCTAGCTGAGAAATGGGTCCTTCAACTAATCCAGACTTAGAAGATCTGGATCTAAGGAAGTACCCGATGCGTCTCCACAGGCAATGTAGGACCCAATAGCAATGGGTGCTAGGCAAGGTCACAGAGAGAACACTGGAGCACCCATGTGGAGCATCCGTCTACCCAAGTGGGAGACATCCATCAAGCCACATTTGGGGGGCCAATGTGCGCAGGGGGATCAATCTTTGGAGATTGTGGCAAGCTGCTCTGGAGATTCTCTGGAGCCTGGCCAAAACTCTGTAGAACAGCTCTGTAAACAGGGCCAAAGCTTCAAAGTTACGCTATGATGCAGTTTCGTAGCCCAGCCCTGACGTGAGTCCCTTTATGTGGGTGAAGACAGTGGGGTTGGAATTCTCTGGTGGACAGCTTCGAAGTCTGTGCCATTCTCTGGAGTTGTCTTTGGAGTTGTCTCCGAGCCATCTCCAGAGCTGTCTCCAGAGCTGCCTTCAGAGAATAGGCATCGGCTTCAAAACTTTGGATTTCGGGGTACACTCTCCCCGACAAAGTATCCCCCCAGAGCCCACTCCTGGAACCCAGTGACCTAACTGCAGTGCGTACATGCACCATCTAATCCAGATTTGATGCCTGAAGACTGGATAGTAGACCTCTTTAATGGGGTCCACAGGAAATCCAGATTAAAGGTCTTGAAGGACCCATTTGATCTGAATTTCCTTAGTACAGGTGTGACCAAATCTGGTTCTAATGGGGTCTGCAGTGGAAATGGGGTCTTCCTGCTCTGAGCCTAATGGGTCCTTAATGGGTCCTTCGTGCTAGTAGAAAACCCCCCCTAGGATGAAGGGAGCTATAGTATGGGGCTTAGGGGAGGTTGCAACAATGAAACAAGTTCCAGACAAAGGTGAGCTATTACAAATGCCAGCTTCTTACCTGATCAACAGTCAGCCTTCTGATTTTCGTTTCTTCTTTTTTTAAATGCCCAGTGGGTTTCTAAGAAAATTCAGTGAAATGTGATCTATCTTAGAAGAAGAGACTGATATGGCATGCATTACTCTGACACTACCTGTCAATCACACTTGACCTAAAATAACCTGACTGAACAAAGTTTAGTTACAGAATACATATAGGCTACAATCAATTCCTTCTACAATATAAGGCAATTACATTAATATAACTTCACAGTATCTTTATAGTATCTTGGGACAATTGACCTTTAGAATTCCAGTATCTAGTGTCAGCCCAGCAGACTTGATTAAGGATTCTATCGCTGTACTCTACTCTTTTTCTCCACAAGCTCCCTGTCTGAGGTGGAGCTGCCTAAATTTTCACTCTCAGTTTTCTTGAAGGCTAAGTCTCATGGGAATGGGATACAGATGGACAAAGTGGTGCTTCATGTGAAGCATGCATGCTGCCCCAGAGGTAAGAAGGCCAACTTCATCAAGGCCAGCTTCAAGAAGAGTCATGAATCTTCTTGGGTACCAAGAGGATCTCCTTATGTAAGAATAGTGTTTTCTTTAGGAAATATTAAAGACTAGGGATGTGCACGAATGTTGTGGACAAATTGAATTGGGCCTACATTCATAGGCACTATTTGTTTGAGAATAGGATATTAAGGTATCTGTTGAAGCTTTGGTGCATGAATATGACTATGAATATTCATGCACAAATATGATGCCCCCACATTTGTGGGGATGGGATTCAATCGAAGCCAAATTTTTCCACATTTGATTTGCACTGAATCAGTATGACAAATGGCTTTGTGAACACCCCTATTAAAGACCATCAGATACGGTGAGATGATTATTAGCTTGCATTTTCCACTTTCTTCATGTTGGGAAGTTCCACGGATGGTAAACCCATGTCTCCACATGAAAAGGGAGGCAGCTTATTCCCACATGTGTGGGGTAGGTGATGTGATTGCTACTGAAAATGATGCCTCCATGCTTGCAAATAGAGACAAAGAGGAGGCAAAATGGCAGCCTCAGAAAATGGCACCTTGAACAATGATTGCAGCTGATAATGGGCATAACAAGCACCACACAAGACACCAACTGCTGCTGCAGATAAAGACACAGAAGCAGAAAGTGCTTTATCAGGTGTCACATCACAGAGATGGAGTCTTGGGCCTTGTTCAGGTAGGATGGGCCACTAGGCACAGACCATGCTGGAGTGGGTGAGCAATAGTCCACATGCAGGTCATGGTACAGCTCTGGCCACCAACTCCTAAAGATGGTCACAGTTCTCAGGGGCAGCACCAGCCTCTGAAGGTCAGGGACAAAGCCTTTGCTGTTGCTGAGAGTGTACCAACTTCTGGTAGTGTACCAACTTCTGGAGCTACTTCTGGCAGTGCTTTCTGGTGCACGGCTGGAATGGGTCTCCCATTGCATTCTGGCCTATAAGAGTGTTGTTTCTGCACACCATTCTTATTCTGGAATATAGACTCTGGATCACTTGTAGGCTTCTTTTAAAAAAAAAAAACCCATAGCACTGGAATGAGGCACCATTTTGGTACCATATCCTAGTCTGTTGCTTTGTCCAACGCAGATGAAGCATGCTAAGGGCTACTGGTATTCCATGCTAGGAATAAAGGATGGATTAGAATAGAGACCCAGTGCAGAAAGGGCTTAGGTCTCTGTTGCTAATATTTATTTATTTATTATTTATATTTCTTTCCTGCCCTATAACCAAAGGTCTCTGGGTGGGTAACAACCTTAAAATCCACCATATCAAAAAACAATATATAATAAAACAGTAAAAACCCTCACCACGTCTAAAATCCAACATGTTAACACACACGCACACACACACACACACGAGTAGCAATTGCAGCTATTTATTTTTGAGGTAACAATTATCAATGCTGCTTTTGCAGAGACCAAACACTTAGGAAATCATAAGCTGACGAAAGGGCTTTTGACATCATATTGTTCTGCAAAGTACATTGGAACTTGAGCTGTCTTTTCATATTTAAATTCCACCAGCAAAAACTTTGTAGCAAAAAGAGCCGAGGTGAATCAGCAGGGAAAAGTTTACAGTTAGATGGATTTCCCAGGTTTTATGAAACTATTCTCCAAATTATACACAAGACTGATGTTAAAAACATGTGAAAAAGAGAAGTTTTGAGCTCTGAGGGTTATAAAACTTTAAGGAGGAATATTTCTTATACTCCAGAAACATTAAAGTTAACCTAGAATCTCTTGTGCGTAAGGTCAGATGGAAATCAAGCCACAAATGTGACAGAGCAATGCAAGTTTAACTGGAGAATCTTTGTAAATTAATCCTAGTGCCTCAATTTACACTTACAATAATTGTACCTTTGCAGCTTCTCTCTGACATGAAGCCTTGGTAAGCATTTTACAGTAATGGGGAGACAGTTCTGAATCATTATAATGGCATGCAGTAGTAATAATTTAGCTCATAAAACTGCAAATTAATAGAACAAGTTCCTCCCTAGAAATTTCTCATTATACACACACTCCTTAAAAACAAAGTTAATGTTAGCCATTGGGAAAAGATGTGCCTGCTGACTTGGTTTTGAACAATTTCTCTACCAAACGGTACATATTTAATTCTTTAAAAATACCCAGGAAATGGCATCATTGCTCTTTGTGATGTGCACAGAGATATGAGTACTGATTTCTTTACAAAATATCTGTAGATACTCAGTAAGCAAAGGCTGTTTGGAAGGTTCACAAAAGAAAATACATAATATATTTAAAAATGACAGTAAATAAAAATAATAATTAAAAACATACTATGCAAAGAGATGGTCCAGCACAGAGTACTGGATTCAAAATAATGTTAGGAAAAGCATATATAGAGTAGAACAACCATATTTCAGGCATTGTGTATTGGATCTGCAGTCTCTTTGATCTTTGAATTTGTAATAGATTTTACAATCATTTCCTTATATTTAACTCTTTGAATACTGTGGCTGCAGCTGCATGATGGGAGATTGCAGCCTCTTCTTGACTGGAGAATTAGGTCGAGTCCCAGAAGTGGTATGCGCAATGTCCTTAGGACATGTACCTCACCTCGTCCCTAAGTTCAAAACTGAAAGTTATCTAGTTTTAATATGACACCATGGCCGTGTTTTTGACATGCCTGAAATGGCCCTGGGAGATGTAGGGACTGTGGTGCAAGTAAGTCACTCAGGTAGCTACTGTCTTTCTACATAGTGGCAGTGTGAACACCTGAGGGTGCCTCAAAGTTGATGGCTGCATCTGAGTGGGCAGTGAAAACTACTTGGTGGAGACCAGAGGGGTATAGCTGCTGCTTGCAGCAGCATCTCCAGGCTTCTAGTGTTCCTCTGAGGAATTTGAGCAAATGCTTTAAGAGGCTTCCTTTCTTCAGAATGGGAAAAGGGACTCTGAGAATGTTCATTAGGTGGTGGTACTGCCACTATGTTGCTACCCACGTACCCAAGTATCCCCATGTCTTTTCTGTCATACAGAAAATGGGCTTCTTCCTGGGCCATTCCCTATGTGATTAAAAATACATCCATGCTTTCTGTTTGAAGCTGGGTTCCCAACTTGGAAGAGATTGAGGGGGTAAGCACTGTGTGCCATGTCTGTGCAATCCCCTGACATGAGGATGCAGCTGTTGTTCCTCTTTTGTGGAAAGGATGTCTCTGAGACCCCTTGCTAGCTCTTGAAGAGATACTGCATGACCAAGGGCATCATCAGTATTAAGACATCGCACTGCTCAGGCCATCACTAGTCACACTTCAGCCAAAGTAAAGGAAAGATCTCTTGATCTTGGCAGATTTTTTTTTAATGAGGTGCCACACTTCCAAGCTAAGGAAGTAGACTCAGGTTCTAAGTTATGATGGCTGTGAGAAATTTTGGTGCCCTGTCCCTGTCTATAGCTTTGTCCAGTGTGGACAAGAGTACTAAAAGAGAGCAAAGCCGACTCTATCCTGCCCTAGTGTACAGAAGGCATACTCCTATGTCGTCCCCTCAAAAGGTAAGTGCCAAAACAACCTTTGATCTTCCTAAACCATGTAGCCTTTTTCATCCCCCCACTGCTTTCATGAAACTGCATTATGCATTAGTAGTGTTTCCTGGGTGGGGGGAAGTTGTCTAGAAATTCTGAATTGGAATTCTGAACACTGTAAGATTTTATTTCAGGCCCCATTTGTCTACATTAGGCATTGTGCAAATCTTTCCATGTGAGTGAGAAGCAAAGTGAGTTGAACTTCCTGGGTCTTGAAAGTTAGCATGTATAGGATTGGGTTGCACGTTTCTTTTCCTCAGCTAGAGGAAATCTAAAATGTCATTGCTGCATATTTATGAGTCCGGCCTAATACTGTTAGAACTGCCACTAACATGTGAACAATGGTTGACAGGTTCTAAAGTCTACTAGTCATACTCAATTTATGTCAGATTTAACATAATTTCATCCCTCTCCTTGCCTTTGCAAAAATTAAGCATTAACTTTTTAAAAAATCTGCAACCAGTTCAACAGTACCAGTTTTAAGGCTGAATCAAATGTAATCACATAAGAATGTATTGATAATATATGCCGGCATGTGAGAACCTTGGAGTACTGGACATATAAATGTGTTACTTTATTTATTTATTTAAATTTATGTAGCAGCCTTCAACCAGAGGTGTCAAGGTAGATCTCATAAAATATTTAAAGCAATTAAAACCACAATATTCCTTTTTTAAAATCCATCTCTTCATATTACAAGACAAAGTGTGGAAATGCTTAAACATCAGAGACACAAGTGAAAAGATCTATTTAATCAGGAGCTAAAAATCTATATAATGTGGTCCCTGGCACACCCATCATCAGAAAGGATTTCCAAAGCCTTTTAAAAACATATATCCTTGTTCTTGTGATGCAGGTCATGGTAATGATTTAAACTGAAAAAGGTGAGGAAGACTAAAGGGGTACCTGTGACTGATGGTAAAATGCCGGCAGCAACTGCTGCTGTCCAGATTTATTTGATTAGGGAAGAGGACGGAAGAGAAAGGAGCCTTTCCTCTCATGGTACAATCCAGTTTGGTTCAGTTCTCTTCTCCAGCTAAACCGATCTGAAAAGTTACATGAATATGGTCCTTTATTGTTTCATACAAGCAGCAACTATGGCCCTCTTCCTGGTCCAAACTAGTGGTTCTGGATCATCCAGACCCTCTGGTTCAGACATTGGAAAGGCACAGTATGGAAAACTGCTGTCTGCACAATGTCACTGGTTCAGACCTGCCTTCTCCCCAGACAGTTGAAACCAGAGTAGGTACAGGTTTCAGGCCTGGACTCCAAAGCATCCAAAGTCCTAGGAACTGCTGTTCCTATCCTTGAAGCTACTAGGGGTGGGTGGGTGGGATGTATTTAGGTAGTATGCTTTGGTGCCCTGCTGAAATCAGTCTTCCAGTAGTCCTTAACACAGAAACATGTCTTCTTCATGCCTCTACGGTCTGCACCAGGGCCCGCTGGCCTGAAGACATCTACTGGTAATCTCAGGCAAGGTCTCCCTTATTGGGATTATACTCTGTCCAATGCAGATGAAGCGTACTAGCAGAGTGTGTGTCCTCATGGATGTATGGACTAATGGGGCCCACGAGAGGACTTCTGAGCCCTGCATTATAGATGAATAGTGTGTGCAAAAAAGTCCTACCTCAAATAATCTTCAACAATTTAGTGCTGCTGCAGCAGCAGCTAACTTGCCCCCCCATACACACACACACAACACACAGAACAAGTATAAGGATCTACATTTTAAAATTGGAAGAAATTTAGACTTTATCTTCTAAAAGATTTGTATAGAAAGATAAAAATAATCTAGGACATGATACCTATCTCTTGGTTCCAATTACATCAAATTTTACATTTCACCTTCCTCCCGGTAATTTTCAGCCAAGCAGTAAGACCTTTCAGTAGATTTGAATCTTTCATTCTAAGTAAAGGCTTGTTCTCTAAGGGTTATATAGCAAAGGTTGTTTCATTTTATTTCATATAAATTTATTGACTCTTCCCAAGCAGAGACTAATGATTGTTCCCTCAAAACCTAAAAGAGTACAGAGAGACCCATTAGCTTTAGAAGTTTTAACATAACAGTAATATGACATTTTTATCTTAATCTGTTTGCTATTTTGAATCCACATTTCATATAAAAAGCCCATTGTAATTCCCACTTAAAACTTATCACTAAGAATGAGTCTTAGGATGTAGCTACATTTAAGAAATAAGGTTTTTTTAAGTGGGATCTTCCTAAAGAGCACCTACATTTGAACATGATGGCCTACATAAACTTTTCTGCAAGTCTTCCCCACATACCACTGGCACTTTCTGGTTGCATTCACATAAAGGAGTACTCATTTCCGCCATTTTCTCAACTGCCAAATGCTGTTGGCCAATAGCAGTTTGTCAATCACATATTTCCCTCTGCCATCTCAGAGTTATGGGGGAGCACAACTGCAGAAGTTGGAACAGCCGTAGATATAGGACTCAGCAATTTCACAAAGAAGAAACAAATTCAGCCATAAACACCCACATTTTAATATGCATTTTAATGAAGAAATGTGGCAAGGTACTGAAGGAGAGATCTGCCAGATTATTGCTTGGAGTCTCTCATACTTTCATGTCAGCACACTGACACAAAACATTTAGATTCTTTGTGCATTTTAATAAAGGTATTAGGGGAAGCAGAGCCATTTAAGCAAAATAGGGGGTTCTGAGCAACCTGTACCAAAAAAGGAAGAGCAGCAGGGACAGTTGAAGCCAGAATAGGTGATGGTATGATGGCTTGTTCCTATTGTGATTGATTGTGGAGGAGGTTGGTGAAGAGGAGAGGGGACAGGCCTTCATCAGTGGCAATTCACATGTGATTGGATGAAAGTACAGAGGTGGGAAGCTGTGTTGGGGGGGGGGATATGGACCTGCTTCAAAAAATCACATGAAAGAGAAATACGTTCTCTTGACCATGTAAGTGAGGAGATAAAAGCACATTCTGAGTAGCTCTTCGTTATGAGGAAAACAATTTTGCTTGAGCTATTTTATCAATTTGTTTTTATCTGCTTTTATAATTATTTTATTGGGATCTGCCCTGAGGATTCAGGTATAAGGTGGGATATAAATAAATAAATAAAATATAAGCAAGCAAGCACGTGCATTGTCAATGTAATGAATATGATCCCTTTGCCACAAAAACTTTATAAATTTGGATTATATCTCGTGTATAGAGACCTTCCCAAATTCAACCAAAGTTATGATTTGGCTGAATTTTGTGAACTTTTGAGATATTCCTATGTTTTTGGAATCTGGCTGATAGGTACCCATTACAAGGATATCCTAGAATAGTACATCATGATCACATTAATTGCTCAAGCTAGGGATGTACCAAGATCACATTTGTTGAACACAAATGGATGTTAGAAGCCAAGGACAGTTAGGTGGGTATTCTGGGTAAATTTGAGGCTAGAAGGGCAGATATAATATCTCTAAAACTGTCTTACCCCACTCTAAAGCCTTGGTATGGGTGCCCTTATTGGGGTAAAATGAGGAGGGAGCTTGGTGTGTCAAAATTCGCAAGAAAACCTAGCTTAACTCGGGTGCTGTGTCACGTCTAGAAATATCCATAATTTTGTGATATTTGTAGCTCTAGTAAAAAAAAGTTATATTTTTGATATATGTATTTTATTAAAAGCAAAAACAAATAATTCTTTACATTGGTGACTTTTGTTGCTGAATTTTGTTCGCTAAATCTTCAGTTGAAAGTTGGTATTTCGTACACTTCAAGAACAAGCAAGCACTACATGCCCAAGTGCCAGGGTGACCATGTGTGTCACCCAAAAGGGCTTGGCGTGTCACCTGTGACATGTGTGTCGTAGGTTGGCCATCACCGAACTAGGCCATTTTGTGTTTCAAAGGATACCAGCTAATATTCTTCCTCTGATTGAGATTAGTTCATGCCTTGGCCACAAAACCTGTGCTTTGCAGCAGCATTCCCATGCCTCCAAAGGCTAGGAACAAAAGTTTTTATGCCCCCTTCCAGTACACTAGTCCCAAATACAGGAAGTAGCCTTCTACTTGTCTCTCAGGATCAAGCTGTGTTGGTCCTCCTGATTAAATGGGTCCACCAGAGATAAAGATTAAAGCCTCCCTTAATCTGGATTTTGTTCTGTCTCATGCAGAGAGAGACATATCAGTGGGGTGTGTGGCCTCCATGAGCTGCATTAATGTGCTGATACTAGCATAAATTAAGTATACCATACAGATTAACTGACAGTGCCTCACTCCGTATCTCCTGATTTTCATTCCCAGCAGCTTCAGATAGATATTAAAAAGTATGTTAGATACAATTGGCCCCTGAGGAACCCACGTGTCTAATCCTGCACATAGTGCTGAGCTTGATTGACTATGAGAGTATATTATTTGCTTTTGGTAAAAATAAAGCTCCTATTGGAAATAAAAATATGTAGTTCTGCCCTATCATGGACTTTGCCTTTAGTTTTGAATTAGTTGACCAAAAAACCAACCCACAAATAAACTTGGCCCTGTCCCCATGCAATTGAAAGTCTGCTGGAACTCTTCTTTTGCCTCTGAGCGGGCCCATTCCAGGCTTTACAAGGCACTTAGGGAGCTTAGGAAAGTGAGGCACCTGCGATAAAATACGTGCACTTTAAAGAAGAGTTCCAGCGCTCTTTCAGCGATTCGCGGGTTTTGCTCGCTATATCTGCCTTGAGGACGCTCCGTGGCAAAAGGGGCGGGGATTGCTTGCCTGCACACACAGCCAAAAAGCATTCACACATCTGAGAAATGCAGCAGGTTTGCTTCCTTTCCTTTGTAAAAAGAGCCAGAATTGCTCAGAATTGCAACATTGTTATCAGTGATCTGTGAAAGCCTTCAAAGAGAATGAGCGAAGGATCACGCTGCCAATGGCTGCAGCCGCTAACTTTGCCGGGGCAGAAAGCCTTTTCTAACAGAGAACTGAGTGAAAGTAAGCGCTGAAAGTGAATGAATGAGCGATCATCTGCCTTTGCTAGGGTGGGAAGCCATTTCAGGAGATGGAGATCTGGCTATTTTTCCTTTTAACAAGAGAGGGGGCGGGGGGGGGGAGATGCGGGGAAAGGAAGCAGGCTTCCTTGGGGACAGAAAGTCCGTTTAGATCGCGGCTACCATGGGGACGCTTATTCCGGAAGTGGAGGGGACTTTTAAAGTCAGCTATAACAGGGTGACAGCAGAGGAAGCCGAGAGGGGCTAATAAGTCTTTTGGGGACAGGGCCCTTGTGAGTTTATGGGGCACATTTATACTGTCCCAGGAATACTAATAACAAAAATGGGTCCGAATTGTCCCTACCTCTGTGCAGGTCATTTTGTCCATTTAAAAAAAAAGAGAGAGATTTCTCTATGAAGTATGTGGTTGTTTTCCAAAAACATGCTTCTTTCTAAAATCACACTGAGATGTTATTACAGAGGTCATTGATGCTGATGGTATTTTAGTTATGTTGAAAGAGGCAAATGTAAGAATGCCATAAAAATGTATTGTGGGTATACAGAATTTCTATTTTAAGAGAACTGTAATAGAATATGACAGACTACAGAGAGATGGGTTTTCCTGAAAAGTGTAACCAGGACCTAGTTACTGAGGTAACACCTTCTGAAGCAGAACCATGCATATAATCTATAGATTTTGGAGGCAGGCACTTGAAGTGGCATGAGGTCCATATTTACCTGTAAGTCTTGCCTGCCTTTTCAGTAATCCCTCTTGGGTTTCTGAAGCACAGTGCTTTAGACAAGCAACAGACATGCAATATTGCTTCTAGGGAGAAAACTTCAGATTCGTGCAGTGTTGTGTAGTTGTGTTCAAGTATGAGTAAGCTTTATGTTTGCTTTTCTTCCTTTTCCCCATTCTCTGTTCCTGTTGGGTCTTCTTGACTATAAACCCCAGAACAGGCACTGCCCTTGTCTATGTTTGTGCTTGTATCTGCATTTTAGTTTCCTTGTTTCCTTGCTAGCTACAGCAAAAATGGCTGAGTTCTAGCCGTGTTTCATGTCTGTTCTCCCATATAGACTTATCTGTGCACTGAGATTTCAAGGAGAAGGTCTTCTCGTGGTTCCTTCTCTTTCAGAGGGGCAAAGCATAGGGACACACAAGTGGGTCCCTGAAACAGCATTCCTCTTGAGGATTGCCAGGTGCTTGCGATGTATAATTTTGGTGCCTCATCAAAACATGTATTCCACCCAGGTTGTTGATGTTTAAATAGCTTCCATGGGGTGCTGTCTTGCTGGCGAGTGTGGGGAGGATTGAGGGAAGGGCTCCAGTTTTAATTATGATTTAATATTTTATGTTTTATTGTGACCTTTGGTGGAGGGTCGGTTATAAAGAAAAGGGGGAGAAAAGACATGTCTCCACACAGGCAAATCTACCTGTTCCATCCATCCATCCTCAGAGTTGTTTTTCTTGCCCTATCGGAAAGACCAGTCCAGGAGAAGCTGAACCAGGAAGAAGGCTGCTTCCGCATGGGCCTGTGCACTCAACTCTCACCCAGGGCTTCTCAACAGAACTCTTGGTGCTCATGTGGATTTGGCCTGTTTGTTTATTGCCGAGCTGCCAATCCGTTCTGCTTTCTGCTTCTTTTCATTGCCCTCCCCTTTTAAAATACATTTCAAATCCAGCATGGCATTACAGTTGTAAAATCCAGCTGCTATCAATATTCTAAGCTGCTTGAGAACCTATTTTTCAGAATCATGATAAAAAATAGTTTCTCAGAGAAGTGGGAAAGCTGTGGATGCCTAAACGTTGCTGAACTGCAGCCCCGCTATTCCTTGCCATTGAAAAGTTGGAATTGCACCAGGAGTAGTAATACAGCAATATCTGAAGGGCCACAAGTTGATCATCTCTGCAAAAGTTTGTTCTCTTTCATGATATTTGCCTAGAGATTTTAGTCCCACTGAAGGTGGATGTCATTTATTCCATATCTCTGCTTTCAGAGTCTGTTGCCAATTACCTGCAATCAAAGGAGGTTCATTTTTGAAGCTGTGCACAGGGCACCGGGCATTGATTTTATACTTTATTCTCCATTATTCTCTAATTTACTCTTTCTCTAGAATCACGAGTTCCAGATCTTCCATTCTGAGAGCATCAGGGAAACATATAATTTTGCCTCATTTCCCTCTGGCAGTGTTTTGTTTCAAAAGAGATCCTATAAGGTTGCTGACTGATTTTCTAAGTAGTGCATAGTGGAGTTCCGCTATAGCCACTTCTGCTTCTTACCATTTCACAGCCTTTCAGTTTATCGTCTCCGAGTACTAGTTTAGCCTATGGCCTCAGGAGACTCAAGGGATGGCATTTGGGATGAGCATCCTATAATTGAAAAGCACTGTGGCATTTCAACGGCTTATCATTAAGAATGGCAAAAAGTTGCCTTCTTAGCAGCTGGGAACTGTACAAGCTGTTCCTGTGAATTCCTTGGGAAGTGTCCAGTTTGAAGTCCTAAATACTATAATTTGGAGCATTAAATTGCTACATTTTACTTCTTTCTCATTTTTTCTATTATTGCAGCTATTCAGCTTTGAGCTGTTTGTGCTAGCTGAGTTGGCAGAATTCAAATGGCTCTGCCCTCCCTAAACTTTCTTCCATGTTGACTTCCACAGATATCCTGATGGAGATGAATCAGCGGGTGGGTAGCAGGCACTGCCCATGTTTCTATATGTCTCTGTGCCATTAGCCTGCTGTTTCAAATATACACTCTTTAACAATTTACATTTCATTTTATCTCTTTGTTCTTGAAGAAGATCTTCATGTAGCTTTTTGTAAGGATAGTGGTGGTGGAGATTAAGCAAAGCTCCTTTCTACAGGATGCTTCCTTTCCCCAGAGGAAATCTGGAATATGTAGTGTGTTATAAGAGAAAGCAGTCTGGGAAGAGTTGGCCTTGCAAAATATGTGACACCCAGAGATCTATCATGGTAACCACTATCCTCTGTGCACTATAGCACCAATGATCAAGGAATCAATGTCTCTCCTAACCCTTTCAGAATTCACTTGTGGGTTTAGACTAGCAGTACCCAATGTGGCGTTCTCTTAATAAAGTGGTCAGAACAGCAACATCTGGAGACCATCATATTGGTTGTGTCTCTGGAAGGTTACCTGGAAGGAGGGTCTTGGGTATTGTGTCTCCATATTCAGCAGCACGATGCATCGTCTGGGGAGTGTGACACCCTTCCCAAGGAGCCTGAGGCTGTTGATGCAAAATCATGCTCTTCCCTCAGGTCCATGTTTGCTGCTTCACCACTGTGCCCAGCAATGGGGAAAGGGCACTTTCAAGAGGTGCCCACGCCCATGCTCCTCCCACTGTGATAATACTGCACTTTCTTATAGTTAAAATGAATGATCAATAGACTAGCATAGTGGCTCCCAATGTGTTATTCGTGAATGCCTAACGTCCACTGACTTCCCATGAGAACACCGAAGCCTGAAAAAACTTCCCTTTCTGGTCTCTGTTGAAAATTTGAACCTGCTGCCATTCTCTTCTGACTGGACACCTTCCTTTCTCAGGGCTAGCTGGAGATAAAGAACAAGAGGCTCCACTTTTCTTTCCTCCACCTCCTGGCAGACTTTGGGTGTTTTCACAAGTACTTCTCTTAATCCAAATTAAGAAGAGCTTCAGGACCCGGTCCTCACTGAATTGGGTCCATGGAGTTCCAGAATCATCACAGAGACCCCAAGCATCCCTACAAGATGTTTAGCACCTAATGGTAATGGGTGCTAAACAGGACCACCATGTGGATGCTGCAGCATGCCTCCTGAGGCCCCAATTAGGCCCAAGGAGGAAGTTCCACCCTGGTGGCAGTGGATTGAGCTTCATCAAAGTGGAGAGATATGGGAAATTCAGCATTGGCTGGTGTATTGGACTAGCAAGCACACTAGGAGCTTCCTTCTGCACACTTGATGTGGCCTAAGGAATCCTGTTCAAGGGTTCCCTGAGATCACCCCAACATGCAGAAGGTCTATCTGATCACAATCTCGGTTTTGTCTCATTTCCCTTCATGATATATTTTCTTTATTATTAATATTTTATTATTATTGAAATAAAACAACAGCAACACACAGCAAACAAGATATTTATGCTGGTTTTGTTAGTTGTTATCACTAGTCGGGCCCTTCCCAAGCACTTAGGACTGAGTAATGTATCGGCGAATGATACAAGCAGATCCCAGCTAAGTGGCTTTCTGTAGCTGGCAGATGGATATTTTGTTGATGCCAATGCTTTTCAAGTGCCCACTAAGATCTTTCAGCACTACACCCAGTGTGCCAAGAACCACTGAGACCACCTTTGCTGGTTTATGCCAGAGTCGCTGTAGTTCTATCATCATCATCATCATCATCATCATCATCATCATCATCATCATCATCATCATCATCATCATCATCATCATCATTATTATTATGTAAAAGCAGCAGTTACACACAGCAAACGAGATGACTATGCTGGATTTCATATTATATCATATTATTATTAGTAGTAGTAGTAGTAGTAGTAGCAGTAGCAGCAGTAGCAGTAGTAGTAGAAGCAGTGGCAGCAGCAGCAAATATATCTATATCTTCCTGGGCTTCTTAGAAGACTTAGGACTCCCTAAAATATCCTTTTCTTTCTATAGCCCCATTATGAGATCTGATGAAGAACACGAGACTGTATATAAAAGAATGAAAATCATTCCAGACATTTGCGACCAACTTTCCGATGCAGAAATGAAGCAACTCAGTAAAACTGTCTTAACTGAATACTGGGTGAAAGGAAGTGCAGGTAGAACAAATTGATTTTGTCAGTAGTCTGACAGGCAGATAGTTTGTCCTTCTAGAAAACGAAATGTAGCTTTTTGATAGCATTGTTTTTTCCTGTGATCTGCAATTGAAGGAGTAACTCCTGCTTTCAATATATTGGGCCAATCCTTCCAATATCTTTCACTCTAATCTATTCCTCTTACCATACTAATTTATACTGTGACAAATTTGCAAGGCACTTGAGGGCAAAGTTGCTTAGTTTTGTGGGGGACTGGATGCCAGTAATTTTGGATCAGTTTCAATTGCTGCTTCCTAAGAATGTGGACAAGCAGCTTGCTGAGGTCCAGCCAACAATGTGTCCTCTGGATCCTTGCCCTTCCTGGCTGATCAAAGCTAGTTGGCAAGGTATGATCAGGTGGTTCCAGGGACTAGAGAAAGCCTCTTTGAGAGATGCAGTTGTCCTGGTGGTTTTACTACCACCGTCTGTAGCAAAAGGGGTGGACACCTGAGAGAGGGCCTTCTCAGTGATGGCCCCTAGGCTATGGAATAATCTCCCCCTTGAGGTGTGTCAGGCTCCTTCACTTTACACATTTAGAAAGGCAGTGAAGATGCACCTCTTTGCCCTGGCCTTTGGTTAAATACAATTCCCTTTCCCACTTGCAGACACTGTTGTTTTAATATATACTGTTATTGTTTTAATACGTTTGATTTTAAATGTTGTTACCTACCCTGAGACCTCCAGGTATAGAGCAGGATAAAAATGCAAATAAATAAATAAGAAGGAGACCTGGGAAAGGGCCTTCTCAGTGATGACTCCTGAGTTTTGGAATAGATTCCCCTCTGAGGTGTGTCAGGCACCTTCACTTCACATGATCAGAAGAGCACAAGAGTGTTACTTCAAGCACAGTACTTGATGAAACAAAAACTTCTACTGCCTGTTCTGAGGCAGTGGACTGTCTCACTGAGGCAGTGGCAGTGTTTGCTTGGTGCTGTTGTAGTCCCATGTAGCACCACAAATGCATTAGGAGGGTACAATGCCTACCTGCCCTTACACAACCTTATGCTCATCCAGCAGGCATCCCACTAGAATGCAGAACATTAACAGCACCTTCTACACTCTTCTCCCACCATGCTGGTGCTGATCGTGTAGACTTACCTTAATATGCATTCTTCACTGAAGATGAGACAGCCCTGTTTCTTTAAACACAGGAAATAACTGGTGATATATCCTGAGTTTGAAGAAACAGTCCAGGTTGGAAACTTGAAACTTGGAAACAGCTGGAGAACACTTTCATGGTTGGGAGTGGTGGCAAGCATGCAAAACAAAAAACAAAAAAAAACACCACCACTATTTTCTCAGCATGCTTCACTGTGCTCTTCTCATTGGTTTTCCACTGTGGCACAGATGCTGCCATAAGCGAGAAGTATTTACTACGAAACCTCATCTATCAGTTCCTTTCTAGTTTCAGATGCTGGACCTGCAGTGGGCTGGGAACAATTTATTAGGAGGCTGACGTCTGGGGCTGACTTCTGCACCTCCAAAAAATAATCCCAAGCATCAGAGTCAAAGAACCTGTGACTTTCCTCTTTTTGCTGCCACAGGCATGAGAAGTTTGAAAAGAACATATTTATGGTCCTTTCTGGATTGGGCCTTATTTTGGATTATATCCCAGAATAGTGACCTACCATCCACATGCTAGGGCAGACTATGGCAGTTCTTGGGTAGGACCCTGCCATAGTCTGAACTAGCATGCAGTGGCAATGATCTATTCTAGCATATAATCCAGAATAAGGCCCAGTGGAGAAAGTGCCTCAGTTCGAGTGCAGGCATTTTTCCCTAGTAGCACCAGTGATGAAGATCCTGCCAAAGTGTGCCAACATGTTATGGCAGGAGTTAAAGATATATACTCTCAATCTACTTTGCTACTCTCTTGGCCTATTTCTAGTTTGGTCCTGAACAAATGTACATCATATTGAGTCCCTTGCCAGATCTCTTTAAAATTTAGATCTCTTCCAGAATTCTGCAAATTCAACAGGCATGTTGTTTACTCTCAAGAATTAATGTTGTGCTGATCCTTTCCTTAACAAAAGCAAGTCACCTGAAGTGAATATAATAACTGAAGGACGTGTTATTAATAGTCAGACAGAACTGTAATCTAAACATGGAGGAATTGTATTTGCATAAATTAAATTGAGATAATAATAAGGACAATTTTAAGGTCAAAGCTTGTGATTGAAATAATAGTAATGAAAGCGGCAGCTCAAATGAATGTTTAGTTTGGGAAAGCAAAACAACTCTATCAAAATCTCCTTTGGAATTATGGCTACTGGGACAGTTATGTTTAATGTTGGATTAGGTGCTCTGTTGATTTAATATACTTTCAGTTAAAACTGCAGTAAAGTAGTGTAGAAAGAGTTCTAAAATTGCTGAGTGCCAATGTGTGCATGAGATAAAAGCTAATCTTAATGACTCAGACTGTCACATCATGCCTTTAAAGAAAAAGCTGCTTTGCATCAATGTGCAATCTTTTCCAGTTCTTTGAACCTGGTTAAGCAATATTTTCAATCTCATCTGATTCAGCAAGCTAAAAATGAACATAAAATTATTTTTGACAAAGCAAAACTAGCCCTTTTTTTTAAAAGCAGAAGTGACTTTGGCTACATCAACACAATGAAAAATGTGTGTCTGGTAGGAGTCCCTAAGGACCAGTGACCATGTGTCACTGCTCCATCTGGCCTGCAGCCAACTCCCAAGGCAGGATATCCATCCTTGGCGGTGCAGTAGCAAAAGACTTGAAAGGTAGATTTCACACCCTTGTCCTCTGTCACCATTATGGAGAAAGACACCAGTGGAAGTAGTGATTTATACTGACTGATTTCCACCTAATGCAAATTAATACTGGTCAGAAGATGGCCACCTTTTGAATATATGTATGTGCATGCGTGCATGGATTTCCTTCCAGCACTAAATTACACTAGCCAAGGAAACTGCATAGAGGTGGTCATGACTTGATGGTACCTAACAACACTAACAATATTATGGTAAGGAGGGGACTAGAGTTTGAAATCTTATGGGTAATGTCATTAATTTAAGCAAAATAGCTCTCAGATAATTTACATGAAAACATTGAGGGTTTTTTTTGAAAGCAGTGTGAATTGGTCTTTTAAGAAAACATGTACATTACTGTTATTAGGTTAGATACAAATACAAGTTTGTTGCAATTAATTAATTAATATGTCTCATATTGTGTGGTTTTTAATGTCTGGTCCATTTAATTAATAACTCTAGTGGACGCAACCCAAGGATTCTACACTATTCTCAAAGGCTCTGCTAGTCCACAGACAAAGTACTACAAAAAAGATGTTCGAGGAAAGTTTGTTTTACCTCCCATTCAGTTTGCTACTCCTCCTGCAACGGACCAAACAGACTCAGAAGCCAAAACGTTGGTAAGTTGTATCAAGGGTGCATCCAGTAGTACCTGAGAATTGTTGAATTTTTAAAGTGTTTTTAATGTATATCCTGTTTTTAATCTGTTGTTTTAAAGGTTGTTACCTGCCCTTTGGGTATGGGATGGGATAGAAATGCAAATATGATGATGATGATGATGATGATGATATGAAGATATGAAGATATGAAGACCTGAGAATTGAACTTCTGGCGAAAAACAGGCAAAACTACTTTGGGACTTCAGGCTTCAGACTGACCGAAAATTGGAGCATAACACTCCTGATATTACAATTGTTGAGAAAGAGAAGGTGTGGATCATCGACATTGCTATTCCAGGTGACAGCAGAATTGAGGAGAAACAGTTGGAGAAACTCACTAGATACGAAGACCTGAGAATTGAACTTCAGCGACTCTGGCGAAAACCAGTGAAAGTGGTCCCAGTCATCCTCGGCACACTGGGCGCAGTGCCAAAAGATCTCAGCGGGCACCTAAAAACCATTGGCATTGACAAAATATCCATCTGCCAACTACAAAAAGCCACTTTACTGGGGTCTGCTCGCATAATTCGCCGATACATCACGCAGTCCTAGGTGCTTGGGAAGTGCCTGACTAGTGATATAATACGAAATCCAGCATAGTGATCTCGTTTGCTGTGTGTAACTGCTGTTTTTATATCATCATCATCATCATCATCATAGTGTTGATTGTAGTATTTAATGAGGCTGGTGTAAGCAAGTGCAGCTAAAAACTACTCCTGAATGAAAGTTGGGGTACTTCAGCACTGGTTGATATACTGCCCCAGCAAGCATACTAGGTAGAGATGTGCACGAATGAAAAATTAATGTTCATTTTGAAATTGTTTCACATTAGTGGCTGAACATTTTTGTGGCTTTTTTCTATTGAAAAAAAAACTTTTTCATAAAAATACCATAAAAGTATGAAAATCCAATCCAATTTTTGTATTCATAAACCATGAACATTGTTTGTTTTGGTCAAATGTCTGGGTGTTTGAATGTCCCTATGTTTGTTTTGATGTGAAAGTTTGCAAATTTGTTTGTGCTCATTACTAATGGTAGGCACCTCCCTTTTAACCTGGGTCTCCCTTAGACCACACCAGCATGTGGAAGGAAGGGAAGCTCCTAGTATGATTGTTGATCTGGTATATTGGCCAGTGCAGAATCATTCTTGGTTTGTCAGCTTCCTTTCCTCTGACCCCAAACAGATCTGCCCCTATTGTTGGACTAAGATTCCAAATGGTTGTACTTGTCCTCTTCAGTTTGTCACAGGGAAACCCTGGAACTCCTTGAGGAGTTATTAATAGTGAATGTAGGTTTTGGGGACTGCGCCTCAATTGTAGTGGATGTGTTCACACATAACAACAAAAACATCTGGCTCAAATGTATGTTAGATATGGTAATGTGTGGCACTCATTTTCTCCTTCCATCTCTAACCCACCTTTTCAAACTTAGAATGTTCATGAGAGAGTTGGGGGGGTAGAATGTCATATGAATGATCCTACTTGTAAACCACCTCTAGTCCACCTCAGAGGTGAAGTACGCTGAATATGTAAAAAATGAAAAGCACTGGAATGGAGGCTGCTATCAATTTTTCCACAATTATTTTAAAGGCAGGGGAGTGGTGTTACTGAAGTGGTTTCTTTGCTTGGACTATAAACTCCACCATCCCTGACCATTGGCCATGCTAATCAATCTGATGAGAGTCAGAATTCAAAAATATCTAGACAGGCACTCATTCTCCATCCCTGTCACTGTTGATAAGAGTGAAGGTGGGGAATCTTAGGCCCTTTCTGCACTAGACCTTATTCTGTATTATATCCTGGAATGGTAGACTGCCACTAGAGCAGCCTACAGCAGGCCCCAAGCACTAGCATGGGGATGGTAGTCTTCTATTATGGGATATAATATGACATAAAGCCCAATGAAAAAAGGACCTTTGGAAAATACAACTCCTGCTCTATCTAAAGCAGATTTTAAAGGATCCATGCTTACTAAATTGTGGCTTGTCTTCAGGTAGCATAGGCAGTGTGGGATACTAAAAAGATCCCATGATTGCTTCTTTCCATTGTCCAGCGAAGCAGCTTCCTCCTTTTGTTGTTTTTCATGTGCTTGGGAACTTCATATGCACCTTGGCATACGTGAAGGAAAGTGAGGCCATCATGGGTAACCTGGTGTCACTGTTGGATTTTACATGATAGCCTTGGAATGTTTTAAGAATCTAAGAACATAAGAGGAGCCCTGGTAGATTGAGTCACAGCTCATCTAGTCCACCATCCTTTCTCGTACAGTGGCCCAACTGTATCTGTCTTTGAGTTCCTTCAAGTGGCCTTTAGAGGTGTCCTACCTGCCTCTCCAGCATGAAGGAAGCACAAGGGCGGCCATCGCTTATTGCATTGGGATTGCCAGGGAGGATGCAAGATTTACCTATTGTTTGGAGGCAGCCTACGTGCATATGCATTTACACACGTGCTGTATGCACCCATTATAATCTGTCAAAAGCCTACACTGGGATTCTGTGCAGAATACTGGAAGTGCATTTATTTGGAATGAATTTTGTTTTAAATAAATGATTGTTTAATACATTTCTGTCTGGGCAAAAGAGTGCTTTCTGCACAGTATTATATATGAGTTGCCTGGAATTGCACAAAAAGCTGGGATATCTTCCTTGTCTTCTTTTGTGAGGTGAATTGTTCTGATTGGCATGACAAGGTGGAAGGAAGTGGTTTGATTTTTGTGTGTCTGGTATTGTCACTTATAATCAGTAACACTAAGCTTACATCAGCCAGCTGGAATTGATGCCACTAGACTTCCCTTTCAAGCATTTAAAACTATTGTGTCTCATGCAGGGCCTCATCCAAACAAACAATGAATGAATCCCAATGCCTCCAGCATACGGAAACTGACGGCACACAAAACGAGGGTCTTTGAGAACTCCTTGTGCTAGCTCACCAGAATAAAATCTTTGACCTTGGGCAGGAATGACAGGGAGAAAAGATTAATTCTCCTTTATTCTCTCTGTCTAAATTGGATCTTACTTATAGATTGCCAGAGGTGTGCCAGAGCCATTTTCTAAGAAGTGGAAAGAACAGTATTTTTTTTAAAAAAAAATGTGTTACTTGCTAACAGTTTTGTTGAAGCTTTTGTCACTCTTACAGCTTTTCTGCATTTACCTTTGATATGGATTACAATCCCTCGTTTTCCTCTTAATAGCCTCTTCTGTCCACATGCTGGTGCAGAATAGAGTGGTCTCACCCACCACTAATACACTCCATCTGCACAGAACAGTGGAATCCAGATCATAAGGCTCCTGGTATGAATTACTGGTAGCCTTTGACATTGGAACTATTGGAGAACTACCTTGGTTCCGTCCAGATCAGAGAAGGCACACTTGCATTTTCTAGACCACTAGGGGACCCATTTTAGTGATGAACCAAACACATCACCAAATGGATCCCCAGGAGCTCTGAGACTAGGGGCTTTCATTCTTTCCCATCAGATCTCTTGGGAGCTGCCCTCACCATCACCATGCAGACAGTGCAGTTCCAGACTAAACCTTGCAATGATATGGATCATAGCAAGGTAAGTGCAGAATGGTCCTCAGGCATATCATAATATTACTTATTCAATCTAGCTCCCATTTTACTGCCTTTAATTACTTAAATGAGAACAGTGTTGCTGTGGACAATTATTTGTATGCAGCTACACTCATGATTGACAGAACTTTCTGAAATGAAACAAACTTTGATAATTCCCAGACAGAAGGAGCAACTGCATTTTATAAATACATAAGAAAACAAAAGGTCACAGTTCAAAATACCCACTAATACATTCTGAACTTTTGCTTTTAAATGAGGAGATTGCATCCACGTTTCATTTGGAAAAAAATATATGTAATAAACCTTACCATTCTGTAGACAATCTGTAAACCACTCTTTTTTAAAATGGAAAGTAATATACAAATGCCTTAAATAAATAAACTTACTCCTTTCATAGCTGTTGGCTGTAAGAGATGGTGCTGAGAGAAGCTGCCTTTGTTGAATATAGCAAGTAAATAAAGCCATTGTTGAATTTTCCTTGTGAACCTGCTGATGTGTTCTTTCCATTTCATAAAAGCCAAAGTTGATCAGAAATAGGGCCAGGAATGCCATTTGGCTTGTGCTTCAAACTCAATGGGACCTGACATGCATGTGTGTGTGAACTATAACTTTGTACATGAGCAGTTTTTCCACAAATGAGTTCCTGGGTGGAGAATTCTCAAAATCCGATTGTCCTCTTGATGTATTGTTTTGTTTTCATGTGCCATCATCTCTTATTTTGATTATGACTAGGAACTTCAAAAGCTTGAGAGTGGTCTGGGACATTTGAAAGAACCTAGCAGACACAGCTTTTAAGCTTTGACTTCAAAGTCCTAAATGTGAATGTTTCACAGCCTTTTTGATATTTGTTATACAGTGTTAATAAAGCAACCCTGGTCAATCTTGTTCAGGATTTTCTAAATTGCTGATGCATAACTGTGCCCCTACAGATGTTTATGAACTACAGCTAGAATTGAATGTTGGGAGTTTTAGTCCAGAAGCATCTGGAGGCCCTTATTTGAGCACTTCTAATCTAAACTGGCAACAGTTTCCACTGTTCCAGACAGAAGACCTCAACGCCTGAACGTGAGAATTTAAAAAGCTCAAGACTAGAGAAAGAAAGTTTTCTAGTGCCAAAATGATTAGGGCCATTATTCAAAGACCTAGAAATGGTCCAGCAGATGGCCATTTCATGCCATATAATGGTACTGGGCAGGTAGGTACCTTTAGAAGCCACTGGCCCTCAATATAGTGGCTGCAGGCATGAACTAGGCCCACACTCCCTTTAGCAGAATTGTACAAAATACTCTGCAAATGGAGCACTTCCATGAGCAAATTCTTCCCCTAGGTATTGGGTGAGCATAGCATGTGACTGATGTGCAGTTCCCACGCCCGGGGCTCTCTTTTGGTGCAGTGTGGGATCTTGCCATGGAAAAGGGGACTTAAGAAGTGCCCATTTAGGCCATTTAGTGTAACTCCATTTCCACAAGGACCTGGCTTATCCTGATGTAATCATGTATTTCTCAGAATCCCTGCTTTGAGCATGTTGTACCAGGAAAGGCAGGGCTCTGCTGAGGTACAGAAACCTCTAGACTGTTAAACTGTTTTGCTGGACTTTATAATTGGCATTTCATTGCCATATAATTTGCAAGCACAGAGGAAAGACCAGGAAATCTGAAATCTCTGTACTAGACCAGACCTAAAAGATCCAAAATATACCATTTTAATCACAAACCTCAATTTCAGTAAAAACAAGGGGAAATATTGCAAAATAGTTGTCTTTGCCAGACCAGTGGCTTGGAAATCTGCATGTGAACTAAGGATCTGCCAGAGAAGACAACCCTGGGCTTGCAATTGGGAAGAACCCTGTAAGGAAAGGAAAGGCCTAATGCTACCATGCTACCATCTTTGAGCTGTTTTCAACCCACGTTATATGTGTGTAACTATAGCCAAAGAGTTTGTAATCTCCTTGGTTAAACTGGTATACTTGAGTATAAACACTTTATTTTTATTGCTTTTATTTTTTTTTAATATCTTTATTATTTTTTGTGCAATAATGTATAATGTATATAGAAGATATATATGTATAATGTATATAGAATAATGTATATAGAAGAACTGTCTATAGTGCATTTTTATTGCTTTTATATGCCTTCTTTTTTTTTTAAGGAAACTACAGTAGAAGGGCTACCTCTCTTTTCAACAAACCAAGAGCCTAAGGCATTTTCTGCACTTACCCATTCATGATTGGAATTGGATTCTGACCTTGGAAAGGCAGGGGCTGGAACTTCACCATCTGCAGGATTGCACTGGTCCAGACCATGCCATGCCCCAAAGCTCACACAAGCTTCAGGCCAGCCCCCCAAATGTCCAAGGACTAGGAATGAAAGCTCCTAGCCTCAGAGCCACCAGGAGACACATTTTGACAGCATGCTTTGGTGCCCTCTAAAATATATCTTCTGGTAGTCCTGAACATGAAAGTCTGCCACTAGATATGTTTAATCAGGTTCACTGGTATTATTCTCTATCTAAAGCAGATGTAGCTTGCCAGCAGGAAGCTAAGCCTCACAGACCCACACCTACATGTAGATTGCTGAGTCCAGAAGACAATTACGGGGGCACTTAATTGGAATCAAGGCCCTGTGCGGCAAGGGCCTAAGTTCCTAAACATGGAACTTTTCTATAGAACTAGGCTTTCCATAGAACCACGTA
The DNA here is from genome assembly GCA_023333525.1 of Aspidoscelis tigris stejnegeri. Lineage (NCBI taxonomy): Eukaryota > Metazoa > Chordata > Lepidosauria > Squamata > Teiidae > Aspidoscelis > Aspidoscelis tigris. Next base: position 32,389,487 of record JALMGA010000004.1, on the reverse strand, counting down.
TATATCTGAACAAATAGTTTTAGGATTACAGTGTCAGACATGATATGCCTGAAGGCAATGCTTTCTGATGCATATGACATTTTTGATCTGTTATGTATACTAATTTAATGACAGAAAGAACACAGTAGCTACATGATGCCTCAATGTGCATCCTATAAGATAATAGAGGTAAATTAGGAAGAAAGAGGAGGAAAATAATTCCCAGTGAATATTGTAAATCAGTTAGGCACAGGAGTAACAACAGTACGAAAACAACTGAGGCAGCATGTCTGAAAACATTAGATATGTAATTCATTCCCTGAGCCAACCTAACTTTTTAAAAAGTGTATTGAACCCTTTAATCTGAAAGTTTTTAAAGTGTATAAATCTGCGTGAAAAATGCATTAAGAGACCAGTTTATACTTTAATATAACAGAATACCAGAAAGCAGCTTTGCTGGTTATGGACAGAATGACTCAGAATGAGGTTGAGCCTATGCTTTGGCAATATAAGGCATGCTGAGTTATGGATGTTTGCTTTTGCCTCTGGGGCAGGTTGTGGGATGTCAACATGTCCTACCCCACACCCCTCATTGTCTTTGAAGCTGACAACTCATCTCCAGAGATAAACTGAAGATGAAGGGGACTCTACATGCCAGAAAGAGTCCCAGAAGTGGGCTTTTACCAACGTGAACATTGTGCAGGGAGGGTATATAAGTTGCTTTTGTCACCACCATGTATCATTTTTATCCATTTTGAGGAAGGGCAGTGGTAACCTTCCTGCACTGTAATAAAAGGGTACCCAGGATATTTGACTGCTATTCCCACATTTTCCTGGGGGTGGCCACTATCATAGGTGTGGGTGCTCTTCAATATTTCAAGGCACGAGCAAAATTTCTTTCTGTACTGGTCCTTATTACAAATCCCAGAATCTGTAAATGTTCATGGAGACATAGCTTATTTCTGTTCAGTTAGAGAGAATGGACAGGCAGAAGTGTAGATTACAACCATTTATGGTATTGTTTGGTGGTAGAATTCCAGAATGGAAATTGCAAGAGTCAAATGTAACCATTCTCATCAATGCATGAATCTGCACAGAAGTATTCTACTTAGAGCATGCAATATGCTAGCTCCTTAGAGTCTGAGGCCTGGCTTACTTGGGAAAGCTGGTGAGCCTCATGGCAGGTGAGCACCAATAAGATATCCTCCATGCTCTCAATATACCACTCAAGATCCATTATTTCATGTAACGCTAGACACCTGACACTGAGAGGCAGTTATTGCTGTTTAGTGTGTACAGTAATAGATGAAATATAAAATGTAATGTATATTATTAAAGTTCTGCTGTGCAGTGTCTACAATTTCTCATCAATCCTATGCAGTTACTTAGTGTTAGGTTCAACTATGTTCTTTAAAACTTATTTTCATGTTGATGTGCAAAAAGGTCAAAGGAATGATGGGCATCCACATCATGCAGTAATATTCCCACCCTGACCATGGGCCTTTTTGAACTTCAGTGATGGGGATGGCCTGGGGATGCTCCAACACAGAACATCTGCAGATTCTTGTGAGCAACCTTCATATAGTGCTTCTTAGTGTTTGCCATGTTGGGTAGTCTTGACCTGAACCAAGCAATCTGGGCCAAGACTGGAACAGTGGCTGATGGTTCATGCCATGGGCTCTCCACTTTGGTGTGGCAGAATACAGCCTAATTTGGAAACTGGACAAGGGTTCTTGGCTTCTAAAGTTGCCAGCTATTGTTGCCAGGCTCCATACAAAATGCACCAGATTCCATGTGCAGATGAATGATTGGTCCAGACCTCAATAGATAGCTGTTTTGGTCTACATCTGAGATTGCTTGAGAGGTCACTTTGAGGAGACTGCTTGGGAGAACATTTTTGAGTCAGGACCACTCATGTGGTTCCATCTGGACAGACCATTCCCTAGAAGAATGGCAAAAGGTCTACTGGCACAGTAGTCCAGTGCATGTGTTGTTAGAATTACTGTAGAAAAGAAACAGAATGGTAAATATTACTCTTCCTACTTATCTTTGCTGCATAAAGCTTGGCATTGGAGACTGCTTTGGAACTCTGATATCCTTCTCTCCAAGACTGTATCGTGATATGCTAACAATTATTACTGAAGACAACTGTGAGTTTCTTAAGATCCCATCTGCTGACTATTTAAGAGTAAAAGAGGTAAGTAGTGTTTTGTGGTAAGCAATATTTCAGTGTTTCACAGAGCATCATCCAGTTTGTCCTGGAGGTGACATTCAAACATCTAGACACCCCTGGAGTGGCACATTTACATGGACCCATCTCCAGTCACTTTCTAGTTTTGGAAGTTGACCTACCTAAAAGTGAAATTTGATGACTCTTGAGGTGAATGTCAGCCTCTAAAGCACTTCCTTCCCCTAAGTCTTGAGTGAGAGAGGAGGTGATTTATAGGCCTTATATGGCTTAAATGGCTGGACTGCTTTCACAACAGACCAAAAATGCTCAACTTCTGGGATATTAAGGGCCTAGATCAAAAATAGAAAGGCCTCTTCACAACTGGTGAAAAAGAAAACTCTATATATTGTCCCAAATGGAGCAGACACATTATGTGAAGGTTAGGGCTAAGGCTAGGAGCATACACATTGTGTGAAGGTGTTTCTATACAGCCAGCTGTGGAACACATTTTCATGTTCAACAATGTACCTAGCCTTTCCAGATAGAAGAGGCATGTGACTTGGTGGTGCAGGCACAGTTGTGCATTGTTTCCTGGTCACTGTGGGAATGACACCATACATGTGCATTAGTGCTGTTGCCATGATAGCACAATCATCTCCTTAATGGAGGCAATTTGCATTTAGCTGGCACCAGTTAAGTTTCAAATCACTTTACAGTTTCATTTAAGAAATTAATATATTCTCTATATTTTTAAGGAGAAAAAACAAGCAAACTGACTTTAGCTAAGTTACTAGTGGTAACAATATCAATAATAATAATGTATCTCCAATATAAAGCAAAAGAACTTTAAGTAAAGCCACTTTCTATCACTTCCAGTGGAGACTAGCTGTCCTGATCCTTTACTGCAAAATGGAGACATAGCCTAAATCATACCAGAAAATACCCAAATCTCAGTTTGGTCTAGTGGTTTGAGCCAGTTTGGTCTAGAAGTTAGGGAGCCGGAATCTTATCTGGGAATATCGGGTTTGATTCCACCCTCCCCCATGAAGCCAGCTGGGAGACCTTGGGCTAGTTACAGCTCTCTTCTGAGCTCTCCCATCCCCACCTACCTCACAGGGTGTTCTGTTCTGGGGAGAAGAACAGAAAGCTTTGTTAGCCACTTTGAGTCCCCTTAAATGGGTGAGAAAAGGGGTAGAAAAGCCAACTCTTCTTCTTCCTGCTGACTGAATGAACTTTGGATGTAGCAGGAGAGCAGCTGTGCGTCTGTCCAGCTATGCCCATCAGTACTCTGCTGTCATAGGTTTCAGGCTTTTGTAGAAAATCCCACATTAACTGTGCTGCCAAGAAATCTCCGACTGTGTAATCTTTGTTCTTTGGCAACAGAGCCCTGGAAAAGGGCGTATCCAAAGAAGAAGATGAAGTGTGGGGAAAGAAGCCTTATAATGAAAATGATGATTTCTTTTAACTGTTAATTTGATCAATATCAATTTTTTATAATTGTTATATCTTTTCTTTCATCTTCATCTTCTTTATTAATGCATTAAGTAAAAAAACTAAGGAAACTCAAATAATATTTGGAAGGCATCAGGAGCCAATACAATAGCAATCCCACAAGTGCAAATAGCAAGAATGCTTGCAACTAGCTACATTATTTGAAAATACTTCATTTATTCCTAGATTCTTGGTTAGGATTCAAATTAACAGTAGGGTGAAACACCAATCATTATATCTGATGGACTCAGTAACCAACATATAATACTTTCATGGCCAGCAGCAGCTGTTGAAGTAGGTCACAGGCAGTAATTCCTAGACCTTCCTCACTGCATTGGTCATGACTTGTTTAAAGGTTTATAGAAACTTCAAAAACAAACTTTTTTTTACCATATAGCAGCAGTTTCTAAAAACCAGAAGAATCAATGCCAAAGTCGAGAAGCTTCTGTCTACAGCTCCCTGACCTGTGTTCCACTGCCCATGGGTGATTCACACTGGCTGGTGCTCTAGTCCAGCAAGTGTGCTAGGAACCCTCCTTCCAATTACTCCTGGTCTGTGACCATAATAAGCTCATCCATCCATCCATTCATTAATTCCAATTGAGGCCTCTCGTAGACTGCAGAAGCATGTGGAAAGGGGGCTTCAAGTACACTCACTGGTCTGGTATACTAGCCAGTGTGGCATTGACCCATGACTTGCAACATGGGCTGACATGGAGCCTGTAACAACCAAGGGTCTAAACGGATTCCCAGTCAAGGGAATTAGTGAATAATTAGTTATCATGATGTTGCAACTTGCATCCCTCTTCTTGCATATCAAATTCCCCAGAATGGAAACTTCTTAGGTTTACCTCTTCATCCCAGCCCTTGATGCTTAGTTTCATCTAAATTTTGCTTCCCCAGGGAGGGTGGGAGGGTTATATTTCAAATATGTTTTATATTGTATTATTGTTGTAATCACGCTGGGATCTTTGAATGAGATACATATATAAGTATATAAATAAAAGTAGCCATTGATTATTGTTGTATATATTTCAGAAAGCAATATCTCTGGACATGCAGCTGATACTCCTGAACATAGTATCCAAATAGGCCATTATTCCACACTGATATTTCAGCCATTGAGAATAATTTCTATTCATTGATTAATCAGTTTCTTAAAAATCGATTGGATTGATGAACCTTTCAAATATGAACTCTATCTTAACCCTTTGAAGCTTGCATTTCCCGTCCCCTCTCCTCCCTTTCTATTCCTTCCTTCCTTTTTAAACATATTTATATCAAATACTGATACTTTTTAAGCTAAAAACTGTCTTTCAGGAAATAGCAAGGCGTGAACAGCTTGCCAAAGAAGAAGTAATCCATGGTTCTCTGTATTATCAAAACTGGCCAGCAGTATTTATATCTCAGCTGACAGCTCAGTTAAAATGGAAGAAGTTTCCAATAGACCACGGTAAGCGACTTTTTGCTTCATACTCTCACACCAACTCCATGATGTACATCTTCATAGCATGGAAAACTGCACAAAACGGAGATCACCAAGATTGAGCCAATAGGCATTGAAATAGCAAATATGGTTTAATGTCTCTGGGTGACATTTACAATAGGAATAATTAAGAAAAGTAATGAATATTGTAATACATTTTGGCAAATCAAGTGCACTTTTTTTTTGCTGCTTCTCTAAAGGATCTCAAAGAGCTAAATATCTGCAACATAGGATAAGCAAGGATGTTAGAGGGTCTGGCACAGTATTTCTAAGAGGAAACAGAGGTGGCATATGTGTGTGTGGCAGTGGTGAGGGTGACGATGGTGGGGCAGTGGCAGTGGCAGTGGAGGGCAGCAATGGGGGTGGAATGGTGGTGTGGAGGTTCCACTACCACAGTATTTGCACTAGCCTACAGAGATGAATATCCCTCCCAGGGAATCTACATGAGACTGGGCCCCCAATGTATTCACTCCTAATGGACTACAGTAGATCAGCTGCTGATATGCATACAGCAGCAAATAGGGATGTGCACAAACATTTGTAACATTCAAAATTTGGATGAATTCAGATGAATTTGGATATTCAAATGTGAATCGAATGTTATTCATATGCTAACATTCAAACAAATACGAATGTTTCCGGACATTCATATGAAGAGTTTGGATATTTGTTAAACTGGGGAAACATGTCAGATGCTTATTTATTCATATCAGATACGTATCTATTTGTATCAGATACGTATTTGTTTGTGTTAGATACGTATCTATTCATATCAGATATGTATTTGTTCATATCAGGTAAATATCTGTTCGTATCAGATACATACCTATTTGTATCAGATACATATTCATTTGTATCTGATATATATCAAATGTTCCTACAAACAGACTCGTAGCAAATAGAGTTTTACCACATTTGAATGTGATCTATTCGTACGAATATGGATCTTCAAACTTTCGATTCATTTCGAATTGAATGCCAAAAACAACAACAACACCCATTTGTGCAGCAAACATGTAATGCACAGCAAACCAAGTGATGTTTCATTAGACTCCCAGAAACAGCCTCAGAAGTACGCTGCTTCTGAGCACCTGATTAAAACAGTCCTAGCTAGTAACTTTGGTGGCTTGGGACTTTCATTCCCAGCCTCCAAAGTTGAGCTGGGCTGGCCTGCTCAGTGAAGACACACTGCCAGCCTGTGCCCCAGTCTTGAGCCAAATCACTCGATTGGATGGAGATCAGGCTGCTTGACATGCAGTAACACACAAAGTATTTTATCATCTGTATTTTCTCCAGGATTGGTAATTTGGAAATAGACAAAGCAACCATGTGACACTTTTTAAAATAGCTAAAGAAGTCAGGGACTTCCACAAGTCAGGGAACTTGCTGCAGGCTGACTTCTTTTTGTAGACATTTCTATCCATCATCATTTGTAGCCTTGACTTAGGCTGCATTTTGATTATACAGCAAAGGCACCTTAAATGAAGCCAGTTTCCATTGATCCTAATGGAGGCCAGATACCCTGAGGACCTGATTAAGGTGCTGTTACTGTGCAGTGGTGATGCAGCTTGATGGAAAGGCCTCAAACTGCTGCTCTTTGGATTTTTCCAGTCTATGCCTCCCAGTATTCTGTTTCCACCATTTCATGACAGCTCAGGAATGCTGGGCATCAGATGCTGGGAGCTGCAGTCGAGAAGCATCTGGAAAAAACACAGTTTGTCTTAATGAAACAGTATAATTAAGTAGAGATTCCACTGAATATTTATTTCTGTAAATTGTTTTCTTCATTTTCTACTTAGATCATAAAAACTAAATTATAAAGCCTTTTAATTAATTGATGTTAGCATGAGTTGGCTAATCTGCACTGAAAAAGAAAACCAGTGACATGCTCAAACACTTCTGATTAATTAGTTGTGCAAAAACGCTTATTATCCCTTTTTTGCTATGAGTGGCACAGTTTGATTATCTGATTTTGTAGCAACATGTGACTCAATGCTTAGCAGTCTACATTGGCAAAAGCAGTTTTTAAAAATACAAGGTAAAATTCATACAGTGTTACACTGTTTCATTAGAAATCTTCCTGTCTGCACAATACATGAATTATTATATTTTGGTCATTATATTTTGGCTCAAGCCCGTGAGTCATGAGCAGAGAAGGTAAGGAAAAGAAAGAGAAGTGAGGTCAGAGGGTTTTAGCTGTATTATTTTTAAACTCTGTGACACACTTTTTTCATGCATCCACAGATGGGGCAATCCTTTGAAAATGGGTCCCCCCCCACCACCACCAAAAAAAGCCCTATATGATAGCATTACATTTAGCAGGTTTTCAATATCAATCAACTTTCCAGAAGTCAGACAGCTGCATATTTCTCCCATAAGTGTTTATGATTCTCCGTTCACTAGTGTTTTTAAAAATAGTTTTCCATTTTCTTCCTGCTTTGTACATCTGTTTCCTAGTTGTCTTTCTTCAGTGTATCTAATTTATCTGAATATACCCATTAACCTCTTAATTGTATGTTGACTTAGAAGTAAATGTCACTGATTTCAATGAAGAACAGAATTCCAACTTATTCACTAACCTCTTTTGATTAAATGAATCTGAACTTCTCTCTTTAAATATAGGAACACCAGATATTATAAGTAGCAGTGTATCTTTGGCTTTGTCTAGACAGGGAGAATATAATGACATTATGGTGATACTATTGTGGGGTTGCCACAAGTGTCACCATAGGTCTTCTGTATCCCCCTTAAAATGTGCAAAATCTCTTGCTAGAAAACCCAGCACCAATGGGTTTTTTTCCCCCAGCAGTAGCGTGTTTTCTTGTGGACACAATGCACACTTCTGGGTACTTATTTATATATTTATTAATACTTCTATCTCCCTCTATACCCAAAGGTCTCAGGGCAGGTAACAACATTTAAAATCAGACATATATTCAAACATATTTGTCCTTATTCTAGTTTATTTTCATTTTTATTATTATTATTTTTATTTTGCAACATCCAACATTAACAAACAATAACATCCAAATACATAACCATATGTCACTAAGATGCACATATCATTCAGAGGTCATACATATATTGATCCAGACATTTCTAGAATGGAATGTCCAGGAAAAAAATAGGGATCTTCCATCCTCATGCTGATGACAGGTCCCACCCACAGCCTACCAATGTCTGCATTAACATGCAGATGGCAGGTCCCTATTCTGGGATATAATCCAGTGCAGAAAGGGCCTTCATCTGTGCTGCAGTGAAAGTAACAACTCTTATTATGAAAGAAGAAACGGGAATGCATGAACCTATGCCATGTCTCCAATATTCTAAACATGATCCAGAATGTTAAATATGATTTGTGCAGCAGCATTGCATAGTATAGACTAGAGATCAATTATTTTGCATTTTACTAAGGTAAAAAAAGAAAACGGTAGAAGTATGAACAGATGGGTCAGTCACAATTTGCCACACAGATCTTTTAGATAGCATCTTAAATGTTCCAGTGAGTTCACTGAGGACAGAAGTTTATGGTCTTCTCTGGAAATTTGCAGCCCTACCCTGTGATATCTGAGAACAGATGTTGCTACATTGTCATTTCTGTTTTTCACAGTTGTGTGGGAACCTTTCCATGAAGGTACTTATAGAGCATGATGTACCTTTAATTGGGAAAAATGTTTTGAGATGAAAGGTATTGCATAATTGTAAAATATTGCTGTACTTCAGTCCCCTTAATTAGGGCAGCTGCTTTATTGTAAATTGCTTAGAGACCCGGTTTAGCCTAACGACAGCTGACTGTTTATGGCTGAATCTTAAGGCACTCATATTAGCATAACCTGTGAACAACAGAGAATGATTTACCACACATCCAACAGAGAGGTGAAAATGGTGCACAGATTACAGTAGCATGCCCTTTGGCTGCAACACCATTTGCCTGAAGCAGAAGCTCAAGAAACTGGAAGAGCGGTTTAGAGACAAATTGCAGATTAGTTTGTACTTCATAAAACCACCCGACTGGAAAATTCAGAACAGTACACAGGAAGGGCTGGGTTCCTTGGCCAAAGTCTCAGGATTTACAGGCCACTAATGATAATAGGGCAGAGACAAACAGCTCCTACATTGGTACTTTAGGCAAGCAGGATCTCATTAGCTTCAATTGGTATTAACGATGTTCAGTACAATTTCCTCTCATGTTCTGTTTTGCTTTGTTTAAATACATGAACAGTGGCCAAAACTCAGTGATAGGCCAGTGCTTGGAAAGTTGGAGGTCACAGATTTGTTTCCTGGCATTTCCCCCAGAAGAAGAAGAAAACCACATGATGTACCCAGAGGTTGATCTTGAAGTAATGGTACTAAACTGCAACAGACATCTTAGGCTCTTTTCTATTCTGATCCAAGATGCACCCTCCTTTCCAAGACCTCCTTGCAGAATTGTGGAATCCTCCTCACTTTGGCCACTTTGGCCACTCAAGAAAAAAAAACCCAGTGGATTAGAATACGGCATCAGTTCTGCTGTGGGCACCTTTAGAGAGGCTAGTATGGCTAGCAAAAATGATAGACTACAGACATGGACAAATTGATATGTTTGATTAGAAAATGATCATTGGTGTTATTTTTGTTTAAAAAAATGGAACTCTTAATTAACTTTATTAGTAAGAAGAAATAATATTGATATGCTGGTTTTAGAATGGATGATTGAATGGTGCTTGACAGGGGCCTGGAGGCAGTAATGGGCTGGATGAGGGCCAATAAATTGAAACTGAATCCAGACAAGACAGAGGTGCTGTGTGCTACAGGCTCTCGGGTCCAAGTAGTTGGGAGATACCCTGTCCCTGATGGAGTTACTATATCCGGGAAGGGACAGCTGCGAAATTTGGGGGTACTCCTGGACTCTGCACTAACACTTGATGCTCAGGTGGACGCCGTGGCCAGGAGTGCCTACTCCCAACTACGGTTGGTATGTCAACTGAAACCTTTTTTGGATAGAGATGACCTGGCCACAGTTATCCTGGTAACCTCCAGGTTGGACTATTGTAATGCGCTCTACATGGGGCTGCCCTTGAAGACGGTTCGGAAGTTGCAGCTAGTGCAAAATGCAGCTGCCCGAGTGCTGACCAGGACAGCTAACCGGACGCATATCACACCGGTTCTAAAAGAACTGCACTGGCTGCCAATTCATTTCCAAGCCCAATTCAAGGTGCTAACTCTGACTTATAAGGCCCTAAATGACTTGGGCCCCAGATATCTAAAGGAGCGCCTTCTCCCATATCAACCTCCCCATGTCTTAAGATCTGCAGGAGAGGCCCTCCTGGTTGTCCCACCGCCTTCAGCGGTTAGGCGGGTGGGCACCCGGGAGAGGGCCTTTTCAGTTGTGGCCCCCAGGTTGTGGAATGGCCTCCCCTTGGAGGTGCGTCAGGCCCCTTCTTTGTTTACATTCAGAAAGGCGGTAAAGACGCACCTCTTCACTCAGGCCTTTGGCTAAATGCTCTTTATTCTTCCCTCCTTCCAAACACCAATGTTTTAAACTGTTTTTGTATTGTTTTTATTCTTATTATCATGTTGGTTTTTAAATCTTACGCTGGTTTTATTATTGTGTGATACAATTTTAGTGTGCTTGTTCTTAAATGTTGTAAGCCGCCCAGAGACCCTCGGGTATGGGGCGGGATATAAATAAATAAATAAATAAATAAATAAATAAATAAATAAATAAATAAATAAATAAATAAATAAATAAATAAATGATTAGAAAGCATGAATTGCTGAAAGAAGTGAAATAATGGTAACACTTAGGAGGAGGTATGAAAATGGATATGCATTTAGTAGTCAAAAAGATGATAGGTATTTTCTTTTAGATTCTCATTTTCATATAACTATTTCAAAGTATGTTATTATTTTATACAACATTAAGTCCAAGTAATGCAGTGAACAGCAGAGCAGCTTTAGAAGAAAATATTCTGGTTATTCTGGTACTTTTGATTTAAGATTTCACTTTTAAATGAAACAGCAAAAATAATTTATTTTTAAAAAACTTATTTTTATTTTTAAAAAACTGAATCTAACAAACTCCCCCCCCAAATACTTAAGTACAATAAAGAATCAGTTCAAATGGTGAAATAATTTGTGATGATTGAGGAAATATATACAGAGAGCTTCCACATTCATAACTAATGTAGTACATCTAATATTACGTAGCTGCATGAAGGTATTAATGATGACCAAATAGCACAGTTCCTGTGCTAAAGTCAGGAATACTTGCACATGAATACTGCCAATTTAGGCAATCCAAGTCATAATTACCACAAGTATATGGAGAAAGAGAGAGAGAGATTGAGCCTGTTCCCATACCGAAAATGATAAATAATGCAAATACTGTGGCAAATTCTATAATAGATACATGAAAAGTGAATACCATGCTCAAACTTCAGAGGTCATGAGAACAGAGCCAAATATTTGCATAAGATTAATGTAAACTGCAGAAAACATCTGGTAGGTCACAGACAATCATTCTAATAAAAGCCATTCCTGTACTTACCTTGCTTGGATTGGTTTACCTAGTCTGCTCCAGCTTGACCCAGTCTGAGCTTAGGAACCAGTGTGGAGGCGGCATAGCTGTTGTGGTTACACAACTGACTCTCTGCACAAGGAACTACCGGTATCTATCCAAGTCAATGACTGGCCCAAGTCCTGTCGTTTGTACATGGTGTTCAGAGCACACACAGAGAGACCTGAGCAGTGCTGTCTCTTTAGTCTTACCAGTGTCTGGATGCTATCTTTGAAGGCAGCAAATAGATCTAAATTGACCTTATCTGGCCTTTTTGCAATCTATTTTGTCTTAGCCTTAAAAAACAAACACATTTTTGTCTGAAAGTGATATTTGGAGGAGGTGCATGGTACGCAAAGACAGGATGGCAGCATTGACTGTAACGTCTGTAATGTTTTGAGTCTGGAATGCCTGTTTTCTTTGTTCTGGATCAAGCACTGATGCCTGGACCAGAACATACTTAATATGGTTGTAGGTATAAACTAGCTCAGGATAAGGAGCCCTTAGGATGGTTCTGAGCCAGATAAGCACTAGTCCTGTGTGAAAGAGTCATTTCATACTTCATTGACACCTGAACTCCTGGTATGCCCTGCATGGGCCATATGCACTGTACAAATTCTAGAAGCAAGTCTGCACGTGCCAGAGTCTTCCCCTTATGTATAGCTATAGATCACAAAAATGTGCCCTACAGCAGTACTAGCCACCAGCTAGTATAGCCTGCCACAGCTCTGTTCACACCATTTTGGAATGAACTGTGCCTTGGGTAGGGCTACACGGTCACAGTTGCCCACCACATTGACCAACTGGCATGACAACAGCACTGCTCATGCTTGTTGCTATGGCAAGGCAATCCTGGGAAAGTGCTAGATAAGTTCTGGATGCATCAGATATTTCAAGTGCAATTGCTGATGTATCACAGAAATTTACCTGCCTGCACACTTGAGTAAGGTGCAAAAAGGCCCAAAGGAGCATAAAAGTGAGTAACTTGTTCCAGGATAAGCGGCAAATGTGGAAATGGCCTAAGTCTTTGCAAACTGCTTAGGAATGAGTAAGCCCTTTGCTCTATATGCTGTTGACAGTTCTACAATGAGAAAGACCTTCCTTCCCCCACCCTCTTTTAAGTTTCTCTACCAGACTGTTGGAGACAAAATAATGTATACAAGAGTTTTCAGTCCTTATTTCCTACTGTTCTATGATATGTGGTGAAAATATAGCTTTCCTAACTCATTTGTAGGCAAAAGTTGTGCCAAACTTATCCTGCCTTTGTTGCTAAATCCTTTGTTACTAAAATAAGTCAACTACCATTTGTTTTGGTCTATGCAGTAATTTACTTGAGGTAAGTAAGAGCGAACTGTGAGGTAATGTGATTTCCCCAAATGTAGGAAACGCGGCTCCACAATTTGTCATGGGATTCCAGCAGCAGGAATGCAATTATCATTAAATCTTTTCCTCCATTTTTCTTATAGCATAAAAATATCATTTTTATTCACAGTGAATCTTGTTTCCTCTTGAGTCTCTTGACTCCTTTAGCTTAGCACATCTCTCTTGATGTGAGCAATACATTTGTTACAGGATTCTGTGCAGGTCAGAATACAATGGAGTTGACTTAGCGTGCGTCTTCATGGCATAGTTATCTCGAATTCAAAACGTTTTGAGTTCGCGCAGTTCAGACAGCACTTCGGATTAACACGGTATTTCCGTGTTAAAGGACGTTATCCCGATTAGAAATAAATCCTGATCTCAACAGGTCTCACTCCGGATCGTGTGTCAATACGTGTTTCCTTTTTAACTGTGTGGACAGTATCGTTCCGGGATGAGATTCCGTGTTAAGGCTGTCCCGCCCCCCAATCGCACTGTAACCAATGGCTGAACGTATTAGAAGCACGTCATGTTTAGGGTTTCCTTCATTGAAAAAATCCACCCTCAAACACCCACTATAAACCTCCAGTCCTTAAAGCTGAAACACTGTATCAATCTAAGCACTTCACACCTTAAAAATGTTGCAATTTGCGCAATTTCAGACCTTTGAAGGTTCGGAACAGTGGCTTTCAGCCCCCTTAAGGGAGGCTTGTCAGCCACTTAGTCCCCTGAAGGGTGAGAACAGAATGTCAACCGCTTTGAGCCCCCTCTATGCTACTTTGCCTCTGCCTGTGGTCACACCTAAGGTTTAATCCAGTTTCAGTTCACTTTCAGAGTGAGAGAATACACCAGCAAACTGACAAGCTGGTTTTCTTTCAGGGTTAATAACTCAGAAAATCCACCTTTAGACTAGATAATGTGGAAAGAAAACTACTGGTCACTTTGCTGATGTGTTCTCTCACTCTGAAGGTGGAGTGAAGCTAGATTAAACCTTAGGTGTGACCACAAGCCAAGGTTTTAATCCAGCTTCGGTCCCTGTGAGGTGGGGGGGGGCGGAGTTCCCTCCCGGCCACGGGGGGGGGGGAGAGCAAGCGAGGAGCCCCCTTCGCCCTCTTGTCCACCCCTTGGCTCTCCTCCTCTGTGGGGCAAAGTGGCGGCAAAGCGGGGGAAAAGCGGCGGTGGAGCCCCAGGGAGAAGCCGCTAGCGCCGCAGCGCCGCAGCGCCTGGATGAATGGATGGATGGATGGATGGATGGATGGATGGATGGATGGATGGAGAGCCTTCCCCTCTGCGCCCGCTTGCTGGGCACCCCGATGGCAGGAATCCCCGGAGCAGAGGGGGTCTACCCCCAGCTGATGAGCGGCAGAAGGGCGCCTGGGGATGGTGGGGGAGGGAAGGAGGGAGGAAAGAAGGAACCACAGCCATATGCCTCTTTAATATTTAAAGCCCCTCAGCTGTATTACTTCCTTTCATTAAAATTGCGGAAATTCGCAACATTTTTTTAAGAGAGTGAGCTGGTTCCTTTGCTACAGTGTAACGGAAAGGAAAGCCCGTCCCCCGGGAACTTTCGCAGCCTGGGGAACTTTCTCCCCGCTCTCTGCAGCGCCAGAATGGACGGACGGAAGGATGGATGGATGGATGGATGGATGGATGGATGGATGGATGGATGCTGCTGCTGCTGCTGCTGCTGGGAAGGGGGAGGGTGGATTGGGCAGGAAATTCACGGCGGAGCATGACGCAAAGAGAAGGGAGGGTGGGATCCTGGCAGGGAAAACCAATCACAGGAGAGAGTGCGGGCAATGGGCAGGAGGACAATGCTGCCATGTGGACTCCGAGTATTGATCCCGCGTTAAGGCTGCCATCGGAACCGGATCAACTTGCAAGTCGTCTGGACAGCTTTGTTCCGTTTCTTTTATTTCGAATTCTTTAAACCGAAATAACACATGCCATGAAGACGCACGGTTAGGTTCTTCATGCACAAAACTTTTAAAGAAGAACTGAAAAATGCATGCTGTGGCAAAATCACATATAAACCAGAGGTCTCATGGCAAATGTGCATTACAGCTCCTATAATCCAACTTCTTCTTCTTCTTCTTCTTTTTGCAGAGTGCTTTTAACAGCACTGAAATTTCTTAACCTTATTGTGTTTCATTTTTGTGACATGCCTGCAAATGTGATTTGTATAGCCTTACCATTTCCAGATAGAGTTGGACTGTCACATCAGCCAGTGGGATGGGGCTAGCCTTCAGAGAAGCTGGCATGGTAGCACCATTGATGGCCAAGGAAATCTGCCAAGCCATGCTAAAATCTCCTCACAGTATCAAAATCTCTGCATGCTAAAACTCTACTGTGAGGGGAGGAAAATTGACAGCCTTCCTCTGGCAGCTGGAGCATCATTGCCCAACATTTTTCTTAGCTGGAGTGATTCAGAGGCTACAACTGCCTTTTTTCTCCTCCTGGCATAGCCTCTGGCATAGCCTCACTCTGATCTGCCTTCCCTTCATGAGCTGCTTGCTACTGGCAGGAGGAGAAAGAAGCCAGTCTTGGCCTGAGTATTACTCTAAAAAAAGGTTGAGCAATGCCAAAGTGTGAGCAAATGTCTCAAAAGGGGAGGAAGGCAGGAGAATCAATGGCTTAAAAGCTCATTTCTTTTTCGTCTCTGTGTGTGTGGTAGAGAGAGAGGCCCTTTCTGCAGTTACCTTGCTTAATCTGTATTAGATAGATCCATGTTAGCTAGATCCATATAAACTAGATCCAGGTCAGCCACAAGCAGTGGCATCTGCACTGAGTCGGCTTTAAAAACAGCAAATGTGTGCTACCACTAATCCAGATTAGTGAGCCCTTAGCACAGTTCCGATCCGGACCTACTCTTCTCCTCCTGTGCAGATGATGTATTCTTAGCAGGTCAGTGATCCAGATTGCTGTGCAGATGACATGTCTCTTTAATCTGGATTAACAAGTATGTGCAGAAAGGGCCTGAGAGAGAACAGATACTTATATTGCGTCCAACTTTTTTTTTTAAAACCATTCTTTCACCTTTCTCCTTCAGTCCTTCATTTTTGTCACTGAATAAAGATTGGCTGGCCACCCACAAATCCCTTTCCCCTAGTTAGCTCTGTAGCATCCCCACCATTTCTCCTTTTCTAAATTTTTCCTGAAACAGCCCTATTCAAAGCAACCCTTCCAGTTTTTTTGAAACTAGATACTTATTTTGTCTATAATATTCAAATTTCCTTCTGCTAGTCCAGGATCAGGATTCAGGCAATAATGATACACACTGTCCTCATTGTGCACAATGCTGTAGTGGCACCCTTAGAGAAATTCAAGGGTTCTTTCTGAATTCCTGAAATGAATCTAAGGTCTAACTGTGTACTATGTTGCAGCACCAAAGTGGGTTCTGCAGGGGTTCCCATTTTGTTGAAGCTTTTTGGCGCTGCTGGCTCCCAAGCTTGCATGAAAGTGGCATAAGGAGCAAGATCCACATCAGTGGACTGCATGATCTACATCAAGAGGAAGGAGTGAAAGTGCACAGCACAAGACCTCTCAGTATTTGATGATATTTCCAATATCTATTAATTGTTTCCTTTCCTTGGATACCATGGACATGAGTTGGCAAGGCAGATGAACAGAACAATGCAATAGATTGAAGAAGCAGACTTGGCTGTTATATCTGAGGATTTTTCCTTTATCTGTCTCTGCTGCCTTTATTTTTTGGACAAGACTTAAAAAATGAAATAAAAAGGTCAGGGACCAAACTCCCTGTTGTTGCAGTAAGCTAATAACCTGTGGTTAACATAGCATATTTTTACTTTTTGGAAAGCTTAATTTACTGATTATAATCCAGAGCGAGCCAGCTGCCTCTCTGTGTCGGCTTAATCTAGCATCCAGCTAGCCTAGCCTCAAAAACACATACTTCACTTTCAGCTTGAGTTAATCTGATTTAAGCTTCTCACTAATACAGCTGGCTTTGCCATTCGTGGATAGGTAAAAATGTCACATTCACTGCAAAGATTTTGGAAATTGCACATTACTATTGTTTCAGAAGGAAAGTTGAAAATAAAAGACAAAAGTGCAAATAGAATCCATAAACAATTTTAAAAGCTCAATAGCATATAAAAGGCATTTTAAAGGTCTCATCTGGTTTTTCCCAAATTTGGAGGGGAAAGAGGGAATGAGCCAGTGTTACAGTCTGTGCCATCTCATTGTTGTAGGATTTCAAATTCAGCTGTCAGAAGTGATGTAGTGTGTTGCTGCTTTTCTTAAAGGCCTTATAAATCAGATTAATGATAGCTTCCAAAAAGTAACTCCAGCTAAGTGGAACAAATTATGTTTGTATCTTTCTTTTTTTAAAAAAAGTGTGACCTTTGGCTGTTGTCCCAAATGGAACAGGAGAAGGTAATACATTAGTATGTGTCCGATGATTTTTCTATATGTGAAAAACTTTTCTTGCTGATTATTTCATTTGCTAAATATTACTGTACTTGGGGGCAGTTAGAGATATTAATTTAGCATTTGATTAGAATCTGACGTAGTAGGATTCAAAAACATGCCATCCCTTTTTGTAAGAAGTGCTCTTGTTCCCCATTTTGTGATTTATTCTTTTTGCTCCTCATTACGAGGATCTGGAAATTATCAAAGTGGTAAGAATCTCTTAGGAGGAATGATGTAGCCCTCTAAATAGCAAAAGCAAAGCAAAACAAAACAAAAAACAACAAGCTAGGATGCCATGTTGGGTGCCCTGGCCTGGTCCATAGTCTGTCCTGTGCAGAGAGATTGTGTGAGGAGAGGAAAAGGCTTCTATCCCTTTTTATCATGGGACAATGGCCCACATGCAAAGGGCCATAGAAAGACAGAGATGTGTTACTCTTTTTTGTGCATGTATTTTTTGTTAAAAAAGTATAGCTTCAGTCAGAGAAAGGTCTGAAAACTCTTTCAGCAATAGACCATTGAAGACATTGTACATTCTAGGTCTTTTTTTTTTTTTGCCAAAACAAGTTTAGGAACAAGTAGTTCATAGAGTATATGCTTTGAAGGTGAAGTATTAAATTTTAAATGTAGCTATGTCAGTAAAACTGCTTTCTTTTTGTGATGCAACTAAATTCCCTTTTTAATGACATAATAAAAGAGCAGAAAATGAAACTTTGGGGCAAGGACATTAGCTATGATATGTAAGGCTCATATACTGATTAAATATTCTTGCAGATAATATTTAAACATGTTACATTTTTGCTGTTCCCTAGTTTAAAGGCATTTAAACAAGTTATAATCCGGCCTCTTATTTATGTGATAAGCCATAATGATTCCATTTAATAAGCATGAATTCTCTGCTTTGAAGCAGCTGGAATTCCTAATTCTGTGAAATGGCTATGCTGTCTCATCCCTTTTAATATTCACGAAGGTCATTCATCTGCCCATAGACGTCTTTGATGCAGCGCAAATATATGTATGCACCCGTAGTTTAAAGTCAGTAAAATGCACTCCTGTGCAAAAGGCTAGTATAATGCTTAGTCATCATTTAAAATATCTGAAGTTGACTAAATGTTTTATAATATGGCATGCCATGTCCAATACTGCGAGGGTGGTGCATTAAAACAAAGCATTTGGAAGTAATGACACATTTTGAAACTTTATCTTGTTACTGAGATGGCAGAGATCAAACAATGCTGTTCTCTTGCAGTCCACGACTGGGTGTCCTAATTGCTACTTCAACAGGGGAAAAATGTATTTTAATTCTACCATCCGTTATTGTTTTTCTGTGAGCTGCTTGTGGTATATGATCCTGTAAATAGTAAGAGTGGAAAAGAGAGGGAGAGGGATAATAATTAACATCCTGGTGGGTCAAAAGTGAGTCATTTGTCCGGTAATAGTGATGAAGCTAGTCCTATAGGTTCGTAACGCCAGTGGGTTTGAGATGCTTCCTTGAAATTGCTCTATTTGTCATCCCCCTGCCTTGATTACATTGCCCCCCCCTTTTTTTACTTACCTTTAGTCATGACTAACGGGCTGCAAATCCACTTCCGAGCCTCACTGGTCTGCACATTAATGCAGATCTGTGAGACCTACTGCTTGCTGGTCCACTCTGTCTGCATTAGAATATCAGTAGACCTGCTTAAACAGACTTCTGTCTGTGGATGATCCAGATCTAGCTAATACAGGTCCAGCCAATACATATCTAGCTAATACGGATTAACCAAGGTAAGTGCAGAAAGGTCCAAGGTAAGCAAGGTATGTGCAGAAATGTATTAAGGGAATAAGTCAAGTTAAAAAGAGGTAGTCCCTTACTGTTCTTAAAAATACCTTTAGTGGTAGGTCTCTCTCTTTGCTTGCCCTCTACATATTCCCAGCAATTCTGCCTGGAAAATTGCCTTCCTGGCTGCCAGAATTCAAAATATATTGACTTGTTTTTTAAGCTAGACATATGAAACCCTAAAAAAGTCAACTTGGACTCCCCAAACCCCATCCCAGGTCCTGGTTTAGAGATTAAGCTCCACAAAACTGGCAAAAATGCCAACAATAGCAACTGCTAAATCATTCCTAGGTTGAAAAGATACAGGAATCCCACAATGCTTCCCTTGAGAAAGCTATGGGGTCAGTACGCTCAGAAAATAGTGCATTTAGAAAAGCAACAGATAAAATAATATTTCTGCTGCTGTAATTGAAAGCAGATAGCAGGACTTTGATAAGAAGCTCTAGGAACATCACATCCATGTCCTATTTGTGTGGGTGTGTGCATGATGTGGCACATTTTCCTACTGTCACTTACTTCATTGTACAGATATTAAAAATTGTGCAACTCTAGTAGACTCAGAAAAGCATTGGCAGGAGTGAAATCTGTTTCTGTGCTTATGGCTTACAACACTTCTTTCACACATTATTGCTTTCTGTAGAAATGTGAGCTTGTGCTCTTGCTTTATGCATTTCCAGTGGACATTCTCCGTTAAATCCTGGAAGATTTTAGCATTCCAGCAACACTACAGGGATTCTTCACTTTTCTCAGCCTGCCGTCTTCTGTCCCAAATTCTAACAGAGGGCAATTGAGAGCTGGTTATGGGGGAAGGGGGGAAGGGGGAACATGTTCATCTCAGATATCTGGAGTATCATGACTCACATCCATCTATTGGCATTGATGACTGAACCAGTTTTGCCTGGAAGAGCCATTGCTAGATAAGATGAAAGAAGAGAAGGGATTTCAGGGAGAATTTCACTTGGCTATGATTGGATTTCTGCTATGGGAAATTGAACTGATATCTTTGTAAATTAAGAAGTGTTGTATATTCACTTCTTCACCTCTGTGATGAACAAGGATTTTATTTAAAATGGAACTGTAGCTGGTTAACCTTTCCTGATCCCTCTGATGTTTGCAAAATGGTGATTGAAAAAGAGTATGTTGCTGGTGCAAGAACTTTATTCAGTAAGTGGAAAGACAGAAATCTAAGCGAAATATAAATAATTGGGAGCCCATTTACATGCAAGTTTGAATCCATCTTCAGTCCACTTTCAGAGTGAAAGAACACATTAGCAAAGTGATAGACTGTTTTCCTGACATGTTTCCTTGTCTTTTAAGAGTATTATTGCCTCTCAGAGTAGCTTGCATCTAGTGGAGGACTTCATACCAGTTCACAGTGCAGGTCCAGGAGTTCATTCGCACCAAAGGGTGTTTTCGCACACCAGCATGCGAGACCCATTCTTAATGGGGTCTTGCCACCGAAAAATCCAGCCTCCGGAAGACCTGGAAAATTAGGTCTTCAATCTGTCCCCTTGCCTCGTGGAAGCTTCCACACATAGAGAGGTGAGGGGACAAATGTGCCGGTGGCCGCCATCTTAGGAAGGGCAGAGGCAGGCTGGTCTGCCTCCAGAGCCCATCCCCACATGCCGCATGCTGGCAGAAACACACAGTGACTGGCAGCTGGATGCTCCAGTCCCGCAGCTCCAGGGGCACAGGAGGCTGGCTTCCTTTTGGAATGGGTGCTGCAGCCACCACACAACACCCAGAGGATCTGGCCCTCAGGATCTGTCCTCCGGGTGCGTATGCAGATGCATGAGGCCTCTTCGGATCCGTCCCTATTTCGGATGGATCCTCTGGAAACAGATTTTCTTTAATCCGTTTCTCGGTGGCCAGTACAGAAACCCCCAAAGTCTGTATCTATCAGAGAACCCATCAGCAAAGTGACAAGCTGTTTTCTTTCAGCACTATCTAACTCAGAAAAATCACCTTTGAGGTAATTAATGTGGAAAGAAAATTACTAGACACTCTGCTGATAGTTTTTCTCACTTTGAAAGTGAACTAAAGTTGGCTTAAAATTTAGTTTCTGTGAATGCAGCTGAGGGAGAAGATAGAAATTAGAACCTAGTGGTGAAGACTTTTTTAATAAACACCACAGCCTGAGTTTTTCCTTACTAATGTTTGTTTGAACTGCAGTTGGCTCTTTTTGCATCAGCACCTGTGTCTCCGCTTACCACTGGAGTCTCTTTACTGCTGGGGATTTCCACACATGGGCCCTGTTTCAACTCATGCCTCTTAAAACAGTTTTTTTAGAAAAGCAATTCAAACACCAATTCTGACAGTCCTCACTTCAGTGGCTTTAAAACACTTTAAATTGCTATCAACCCCTGTGTTGTCCCCACCCAAAACGGTTCAGAATCACATTAGGGAAAGAGAATCTTTTCTTCCCCCCTCTTGCCAGCCAGGGCCCCACCCCCTGCCTGCCCATTGGATCCTGCAATGATGTGGCGGAGGATGGAGAATTGCATCTCCCCCCCTCTCCTCTCCTCTCCTCTCCCCTCCCATCATGCTTTTGCAAAGATGTCCTGCCAGTCCTGTGCATACTCATGCATGCACAAACACACACACAGCTTCCCCCCTCACTCTCCTCCCCTCCACATCGCCAAAAGCACCGGCTGGTGTACACACACACCCCTGTAATCTCAGGACTGGTGCTTTTGCACTTTTCTGCAAATGCAGAAAAGTGAAAAAGGGGCAGCAGAGAGAGACCTACCTGGCTGCACGCTCAGTCACCAGTGGGGCATGGAGGGGGGAGGTGCTTCTCTCCTTCCCAGGGCTCAGCAAGGGAAAAGAGGAGCTTCCAGTGTGTGCTTCCTGGCAAGGAGAAAGTGAGGGGAAGTGAAAAATGAAACTTTGTTATTACAGTGAAGTGTGGAGTGGGTGAATTGCTACATCTTATCAGGCTGAATTGTTACTTCTCTGCTGAATACGGATCTGGCACTTTAACAAATCTGACAAGGGGCTGGTCCCTGCACAGGGTGAAAGCCCATCCATTTCAGGATGTATTTGCCCAAATGTTGCTGTAGTGTTCCCACAGCAATAAGGAAGATGCATTTTAAAAGCAAAAATGGAAAAAAACACCTGGAAAAAAGGTGTTTATTTATTCTGTTTTTAGTCAAATGATCCTCAGAATACACCTGAAACTGATTGGGAATGGGGATGAAGAGGGTCTAAACTATTTCTAAACCATTTTAAAGTGGCAATGGGAACTCAGTCTTGGTAGCAATAGGCGTCTTGTGGTGAGTATGCTGCCCCATTGTCATCTGCAGGGGGAAATTTCAGCTCTCACTCTAGACACCTTAGACTGCTACTTATAGAATCAGAGTTGGAAGGGACCTCTGGGGTCATCGAGTCCAAGCCCCTGCTCAATGCAGAACTTCCTAAAGACCTCCAACGAAGGAAATGCCTCTTTGCTAAAATAAATAACCAAAACTGGACGCATAGAGGTGTCCTTTGAAGCTGTGAACTTCCTAGGTGCCCATGCAGTAGTCAGTGTCTTTGGCAACTGAATACTCAGCTAGCATTTAGACTTCTATCATAGAAGATAAGTAGAGGAGTCTAGGATGTATAAGAAAGTTGTCTAGGAATACCAGATACTATAAGCTAAGGAAAATTTGAAAGATAAAGTCTCGTAAGAGTCAAGAGTCAAGTGTCAATTCACATTCATATTGTTACAAATAAAACTGCATGGATTTCTCCAAGTATTCATGGTTAGCTTGGTGAAACTGTTACCTTTCACTTCAACCTTTCTCCAAATGATGCAGCTAGAGTGTTAATGGGTGTTTTTCCATTGTCACTAGAAGTACCCATTAAGTACCCATTAATGGTATTTCTAGTGACAGTGGAAAAACACCCAATATGTCTTTCTTTGGAGCAAAGTATGCTGTCTGCAGCAGATGCCTAGAATACATCTAGCCAGCAATTGAGACCACTCCTCTTTAACTTCATGCAGTTTGTGCAACACAAGCACAGTAGTTAAGAATGTAAGGAGATAAGGAATGTTAGACAGGCCCCCCTGGACTGGGTCCATAGTCCATCTAGTCCAGCAGTCTTTCACACTGGCCAATCAGGTGAACAAGAAAGTCCACCAGCAGGATATGAGCGTATAGCTTGCTCTGTTTGCAGTTGGTCAGCAGTTGATCTTTGGAGGCTTTTCACCTCTTATTGTCATCAGGGCTAATAAGCTACTGATAGCCAATTAATAGCCAGTTTTGTACTTTCTTTTGATGAGTGGCAGAAAGAGAAAGTGTCAGTTACAGGACAGGGCACCATAAACAGAGGGTGGCTTAATTTCTTTTGCCGCTTTCTGAAATAGCAATCAATCACAAAGCTTTACTGTATTTGGAGTTTTGGAAGGGGGGGGGGGATGCAGCCAGTACATTAACTCATTTTAACATGAGTTAGTTTCTTTTGTTCGCCGTGACAAGCATCTTTCAGACCACTTTCTGGATGTTTATAGGCAAGGAAGAAAAGCTGTGATTCTTTTTAATGGATGTGCCAATCTCCATTGCAGGGTCCACTCCTTCTAAACGTCCTCTCTACAGTATGTGGGAGGTGGGGATAACACAAAGTTTTTTAAAAGGTTTTTTTTTAAAAAAAAAAAAAAGCAAAAACCCTGGAGTATTTTAAAAATTATTTTAAATGTATAGAAGTTCCAGTACTGCAGCTGCTGAAAGCATCAAAATTCAGTTAACAAAGCATCTAAGGTAGCCATTCCTTTTCATAGTGCTAGTTTAGCAGCTGCTTATGGATCAGAGAAATAGGATGGGGGAGTCAAGGTAGTGATTCAAAATTTCCGTGGTTCAAATTGATTCCTGCTTAATAAGAAATGCTCCACTGGATCAGACTCAGGGCCCATCTAGTCCAGCAATTTGATCTCACAGTGGCTCACTGGTTTCAAGGCAAGCCTACCAGCAGTGTCCCCAGTAGCTGGTTTTTGAAGCATACCACTCTGTATTATCAGATGCTTGCAACTCTCTGGGTGGTTCAGGGGATCCTAAGGTGGGTTTTCGTTTGTAACATTGCTCTGTTCACACTGGCTCACATTCCCGGTTTGGAGGCCACATTTACATTTCAGGCTCCACTCCTATGTCATTTTTGTTCACTTTGGCACTCTCTGCACATCTAATAATGGCCAACATAGGGGGCATCTGGGAGACAGGGAAGCCCCATGTTATCAATCCAGATGGAACTGGGATTGCCCTGCAATGGTGCTGTTGGTCCAGGAGCAATGTGGGTCCATTGTGTCACCCCAATTCTGACCCTAACACCAGAATTCTGAGCTACATACACTATCCATGGCCTGATTTCAGGGCCCATTTCTGATCTGTCAGCATCCCAACCAGAAAATGTGGATACATTCTGCCTTAAAAAAAAAAAGTGTTCTGGTGGCCTCTAAGGCCACATCAGAACCTTGGATAGTATTGGAGTTCTTCCCATCCCCATCTGGCAGCATCTTC
The DNA here is from genome assembly GCA_023333525.1 of Aspidoscelis tigris stejnegeri. Lineage (NCBI taxonomy): Eukaryota > Metazoa > Chordata > Lepidosauria > Squamata > Teiidae > Aspidoscelis > Aspidoscelis tigris. The sequence continues at coordinate 32,364,723 of JALMGA010000004.1, read as the reverse complement.
CTGCTTACCACCCCATTTGTGGCTTGTAAATATGCAGCCCTTGCTTCCATTATGAACAGATTTAATTCCTCAATAATATCTTCATAAGACACAATTCGTAACATACTTGGAAAATGTTTGCAAAAAACAGTGTTTATAATTTAGGACAACACAAAGACTAAGGATTTTAAGAAAGCATATTAAGCACCAGTGTATATTCAGGATAAAAGAGTATCCACAGGAATCAACTTCCTTGTCATTTTCTTCCTTTGCTGATTATTTTAATTATACAGCTATAAAGAAGATGATGTTATTAATAAAAAATATTCTAGGTGCACAGCTGTTTGTGGATGCTATTTCTACCAAATTACATGGCGTTTCAGGATTGTGTGACCAAATGTTATTGAGCCTACTGGAGAGAAAGAATAGATTTTATGTCAAGTTTTATTTTAAAATGTAAAAATTTTTAGAGGGCTGTCCTCCAAGATTCTATTCAGTGACAAACATGAAGTAGCTGAGTACTATATCTAGCAGGACAGTCCTTCAACTTCCATATAACCATTTATCTTCTTCTTCCTCTTCATCTAAGGATCATGGTATTTAAAATAATCAATTATTCACAATAATCTTAACATCTCATCTTGCCCGCAAAATGTCAGAATTTCAAGATCACATGGATGCTACAGAGTCATCAGTGCTCTCTTAGGTCTCTACTATGGCAGTGTGGTTAAATATTCTTTTATGGCTTGACAGAAGGAAATTTTGTTCCCAGTCATTGAAGGCTTGAGGGAGAGAAAACACTTTGCATGTTGCCCTGAAGCAAAGACAGAGGAAGTCTAAGTGGTACATACTCTCATTCCATACATACAACTTCTATGTAAGATTAGTATGAGCCCATGCCTATCTTCTGCCAGGCATCTCTGCTGTAGAAGATCTCCCTTGCAGGCCACTTTTTGAGGCCATATATCAGCATCTGAGCATGTGCAGGTGGAGAAGGCCCTGACTGGAATGTGATATATTTCAGTTCAGTCTGTAAAGATACTCCCCAGGAACTGATAGACCAAATTTCTACACATAACTGCATTGGGGGGATATAGATATAATTTGCTGCCACCCTATAGAGAATATAGCACCATTATGGCACCAATATGATGGGATTGCCACACGTATCTGTAGCAAGGCAGAATACATCCCTGAAGAAGTTTATGGTCAAAGATTAGCATCTGCTTATGTGCACTTCATATTATTGCTTAATAATTACATTGATGATGTGGTTTATCAAGGTAGAGAATCAGAAACTTAATTGGGGTATATTATAGGAAAAAATATTACTTTAAAGATTATACTTGTTCCTTAAAAAAAATTGTTAACTTCTTAGCAGCACCTCGACCTTCATGGTACACCCAGTTTATATTATAAATGGTTCATAAACCTAGGTTAAATGATAAGCGGTGTTTGGTTCATAGCCACTTTGCATCCATGAGTTGTGACAACGGAGCATACAGTGGCAGCATTACACTTTGAAAACATCTGTGATTATTATTTGCTATTTTTTCCAGCCTTGGAAAAATATAAGGTGCCAACTCAAGCTGAGCAATCCAGCTGGTGCAAGGCAGGCAGATTCATAGCTTCGTTGACTCCAATTGAGTTTTGTTCTTGTATGCCCCTATCAAATAAAAGTCTGCAGTGACATTGCACTGCTAGCAGTCTGTAGACTGCCTTTTCCCCACCTGTTCAGTTTTGCTATAATGTGGCTTCTTCCCACTAGTTTCCATTTGTCCGGTCTGAATAAGAGTGTGGTTTTTATGTCATGGTGTTCATTGCAGCAAGTTGTCAGATTTCTTGTGAAAACAGCCAACTTACTTAGCTTGTTTGATGCCTTTAGGATAAAGAAACTCTGTTCCTCATTGAAAAAAATCTGGAATGACTTCATTATCAAGAGTTGATAGAATAAGAAAAATTTTTAAAAACACATAAAAAATCAGGTTTTTTTAGAAGATCATGTAGGGTAAGAATGCAGCATTTTATACTTCCAGAAGTCCTCATGCATATATATTTGTGGGGCTTCTTATGATAGATTGAGTTAAATGTAACCTTTAGCTTAGAAAATAAGACTTTGATCAAAATAAGAAAAGTCAAGGGAATATGTGGAAACCCCTTGAAAATGGGCTACATGTGGAACAAATCACCCAAATCCGTGGTAAATTAACTCCTGAAGAAAACTCTTCTTGCTATGGTTCATGAGTCAAGCCCACGTTATTTTGGAGGTTTGGGGATGCTGCTGGGTTATTAGGGGAGGAAACTAATGCTCACATCATTAGCAGGTGGGTTTCATGTCCTGTGCTACCTGTTCCTGTCCTGTGCGTTGGGGATTGCAACTGCTGGCCATTTTTAAAGATCAAACAGTGTAAAAGAATTGATCGCCCCAGTTTGACAGGTAAAGATGCAGTGATGAGGGGGGTCATCTGACCCTTGTTGTCCCACAAGCCTCTTCCTGTAACCCTTATTCCACCCACGCTCCCAAATTGCCAACAAGTAGCTTCTGAATAAACACTGTAGCAGCTTTGGTTAGCTTTTTAGCTGGCAAGCAGCTTCTGAGTTTTACCAAAGTTAAACTGCCTCTAAACATTGTAGTGGCTTTGTTTTTGTTTTTGTTTTAATTTTGTTTTAATGCTCCAAATATACATATACAAATACAAACATTCAAAACAATACAGAATATAAACAAAATATGACAACCAATACTAAAACAAAAAACGAAACAGAACATAACAGAAAACCCCTTACACTTACTATATGTGCCAAGTCTCATTTACCTCAGACTTATAAGAAACTTATTTATTATTTCCTTCAATTTGTTATTTTCTTCCGGTTTGGCAATATAGTCTTTCCAACTATCTTCAGCTAAGATATTAACATTCCCTCACAACATTTTCATTCTTCTTTGTTTGATCATATCATATTTAAACTAGTCAGATATGTAATAATACCATGTATCGATTGTACATTTATCAGTATTTTTCCAAGATGCAGCTATAGTTGATAATGCCGCCATGAACAATTGATCTAACATGTACGTCTTACTTTCATGTATGCTTTGGCCTTTATACAGCTGTAATAATGCATCCTCTGGATATTTTTTTACTTCTATACCCATTATTTTCTTTATTTCTTTAAATATCATATCCCAAAAGCGTAAAATTTTTGGACATAACCACCACATATGAAAGGTTGTTCCTTTTATTCCACATCCTCTCCAGCATCTTGATGAAAAATTTGGAATCATGTAGGATAACTGTGCTGAGGTTTTGATATTAATTTCATCATTAATTCCCTTAATCTTAAATGTTTCAATTGTGTTCTGTCCTTTATTTTCTTCTTTACATCATCTTTCGTTACATTAATATCCAACATCCATGTGCATATTGCTGAGTCTATTATTTTATCTCCACTTTCTGTTATCAATTTGTATATTTTCTTACTAGTAACCTTTGGTTAGCTTTTTAGCTGGCACACTTCAGAAGCTACTTGTTGGGGAGTGGGGGTGGAATAGGCTATCAAACTACAAACTTTAGAGGCAGTTTAGCAGAGAAGCCCTTCTCTGCTAAACTGCTTCTACCTTCAGAAGCTGCTTGCTGGCAATCAGGGAGAAGAGGTGGAATAAGGGTTGTAGGAAGAGGCTTGTGGGACAGCAAGGGCCAGATGACCCCCCTCATCACTGCATCTTACTTGGGCGATCCGTTCTTTTATGTTTGCCTGGCAATCAGATCGCAGAGAGAAGAGGCTCGTTTCTGTTTGATCACTGTTTTAATGCCCAGCAGTTGCAATCGAGGAAGGGGTGTTGGGAGGGATTTCCCTGCCCTCGCTCCTATCAGGAGAGAGGGGGTGGGGAGAAAAAGATGCTGTTTCCCTGTGCATGGTTTAGCGTGGTTTGCTTGGGGACAGGTGTAATCAAATTGAGCCCGCGCTTTTGGCAACGCCATGGGGATGAGTCAATTTGAAATCGTCTCTGTATTTGGACTAATCCAAATCCAATCTGAACTAAATAGAGTACATGGGGACTCGGCCAATGTGATTCACAACAAAGCGAAAATATGTGATTCAGCACAAAGTAACAAAAATACATTTTGAATTTTACAATAAACTGATGATAAACTATGGGTGTTTTCCCACTGAGCTCCTTTAATTAGGATTTAAGAAGATCCGGATATAAGACTGGGATTAAGGAAAGAACCCAATGTGTTTCCATGGGCGGTCTAGCACCCAGTAGCAATGGGTGTTAGCCTGCCTGCTGTGGAAATGCTGGAGCACCGATGTGCAAATCCAGATCTACCCACAAGGGGTCTGCCTGTCACCCCAGGTGTTTGGGGGGGGACAGGGGGTGCAATCTCTGTAGACATTCTGGAGAATCTTTGGAGATCCCCTGGAGTGGCTCTGTAGAATCTCCAGAGCAATCTGCCACTAATTTCAAAGATCCTCCGGAGCCTTTGACAGTGGCATTGCTCTTGCAAGGGGTTCTTTTTGGAGCCTGTGTTAATCTCCGAAGGCAACTTCGAAGGGACTCCGAAGTTTTGAGTTTGGGGCAGCACTCCCCATGGGTGCCTCCCCCGAGCCTCCTCTCGACCCCATTGCCCAATTCTAGTGGAAGCAGGCTCCCTGTAATCCGGATTTGATGGCTGAAGTCTCCATTATAGAAAGGGATCTCCAGGAAATCTGGATTATAGGCCCTGAAGGACCCATATGATCTGGATTTCCCCTAGCTGTGGTGGAAAGAAACGTGGCTCTAATGGGGTCTGTAGTGGAAATGGGGTGATCCTGCTCTGAGCCTAATGGGTCCTTAATGGGTCCTTCAATGGGTCCTTAGTGCTAGTTTTAAAACACCCTATACTATAAGTAATAACTCATACAGTGACATATACTATGCAAAATGATAAAAGTGTAAATAGTTTTTATTTATTTTATTTGTTTCTGTTTGATTGCTACTTAGATTTGTTGAAGGGGAAATTGAAAGGTATGAAATCATCTTCAGTATACTGTTATGCAGTGGAAGAAAGAACACAGGCTCCTTATTGGCCTTTGTCACCCCATTCCCATCTTTGGTTGCAGCAAGTGGCTTAAGATTATTGCATTGGCCTCTCTGCCATTGTGGTTTCTGACAGGGATGCTTCATGTACAGGGGGCTTTCTCACACTGTGCAGAGAACAGCAGCAGAAAATGGTGCTTCTTCACTCCAAATAGAGATAAGGATGGTGCCTTTTCTCCACAGTGCTTCCCCTGCCTGACTGCTGTTGAGCTGCCTCTACTCAGAAGTATGGAGATATGGCTACAAACTAAAAAGAACCTGACAAAAATGAAACACTGCTGTTATTAAGTTTGTATCCATAAGAGAATCCCTGGGAACTGATGGGCTCCTGTGCCCTCAGCTACCTCCAAAGCATGAAATCCACTCTCAGAAGTGTCACGTAGAGCACAGTTGTGGGGACAATTTACTGAGGCATTTTCTGCCTAGTGTGATTTAGTTCTGGACAGAAAATGCATGACATGCATGGATTTCCTGTCTGCTCATAAATTACACCAGGTGGAAATTTTGAAACTGTAGAAACCTCTGCCCACAACTTTGAGGTCTCTGGGGCCATGTAAACATGTTGCTTCTGGGATAGGGCCTCATGCTTATACCCCTCAGACAGCCATTTTTGTAGCCATGTACTGGAGGCAACATATCATGGAAAGTGTTTTGAACTTTGCACACCATAGTTTTGAATGAGTCTGCAGTAGGAAATACATGGAACATGTAAAAGTGCCTCTGGATGTGGGTTAACATTCATAGTTCTCCTGGGACAATACTGGAAATGCCACACAGATCTGTGGTACTCCCAGTATAGTCCAAGGAAACTGAGGTGATATCCCAAAACATTGCTATTAACAGAAATCCAGCAGTGAAATCCATAAAAGCAAATGTCTGCCCACTGCTTCTGTGATGATTCCTTTAAAAACATCTGGATGCTAATCAAGCACACGAGAAAAAAACACCAAAGGGTTAGAGTATGAGTATTTTCAATAAGAACAATCATGTAAACAGCAGGAAGACACCTGTAAGAGCCTGTGATTACCTCCTGTGTCTGTCAGGGGCACCAAGAAGCATTTGCAGGATCTTCCTTAGATAGAAGCAGCCTATATCATTGAATTCAACTCTTGCTTTGTGTGCCTGTCTCTCACTATCTGTGAATAGTACCAAGGGAACCATAAAACAACATATTCCAGCCTCCATCTTGCCCCAGAAGTTCACAGATAAGCATGTCTTGAAACTTCAGTTTTTTGCTACCATGAGAATATTACACTTGCTCTCTTATGGATCTAGGAAGTTGCTATGTAGCGATCAATCATGGAGCACTTCCGAAAAGAGTGGTGCTGAAGGCATTAGATCAGGAAAACCCTTGTCCTGACTGGCAGCACAACACTGATAATATAGGCAGGTTCTCCACAACAGGAGGAACACTAGAACCATAGTGCCTCCTCTCCCTCAACATTAAGAATAGCTCTATGCAAAGCACTGTTCTTAATAGACTGGTATGTTGTCTTCACAACACTGGAAGCCCTGATTTACTCTGTTTCAAGATCAGCTGTGATCTTGACATAGGAGGAGGAAAAGAACAACCTCCCTCTCACACCAAGATCATAATCAGTGTTATCACCAGGTGAAACAGAAAAGTAGCCTTCTTTTCCTGCATCAAGAACAGAAATGGACTTCTGGTTTCAGACTTGGAAGTAGTGGGAGACCTGTCCCTATCAATCAGTGATGACAGGTGGGAATGACTGATCAAATGTGAAGTTCTGTCCCATTCACTTCAATGTGAAGCAATGTGAGGGTGTGTGTGCGCGCGCACTTCACTGCTGTGATCTTGATGGAGGGATTCACTGAACACAGGAAACGGCGCCATATGTATCCCAGCCTGCAATTTCAGTGCTCTATGAATCCATGTGGTATCTCATTCTGTGCACTGAATGCAGCATGGAAGTCAAAGTTGTATGGACCCTGCCCCCTTTTGACACATCCAAGGGGATACAAAGTCCTGGGTGAATCACCCCAGGGTAAGTTTATAAATGGATAAGGCATAATAGAATAGATATGCTGTGTTCACCCAGTTGGGTGAAACACCATTTGCGGACTGCTTCATTAATTGCGTGATTTAGCTTAATTTATTTTCTTGTCATTTATCTTTATTGCAGTGTTTGTTAAAGAGGGAGAAATAAATGAATATGTAGGGTTCATTAAGTCTGGATGCTGCAATGTGTATGGAATAATTCCAGCTCTTGTGAAGCGACCTTTGGGGAAAATGGTAAGAATTTCCACTTTTCTCTAGCATATTGGTTCTGGAAACAGCCCAATGCATGTTCGGTACTGTTCCTGGCTGGAAACTCAAACCCACACCAGAACCCAAATTACTCCAGATCAGAGTAATCCGGGTTTGCTCCGGATTCATGTTAGGTGAGAACGCGGCCTTTCTGCACTTTCCATAATTCCATGTTACCTTCTCCCATTGTCCTCTTCAAGGCTTCTTTATCCACATGTTGGGGCAGACTAGAGAGGCAGAGCTCTACTCTGATGATATGGATTGTCAGTAGTCCTTAACATTGAGGCCTACTGATGAAATAGTGTGGGTCAGTCTGGAACATAGAGGCATGCAGAAGGCATGAGTTCATTTTCTGGATTACTAGGGGTCCTGTTTCAGCAATGTACTAAAGTGTGCTGCTCAAGTGGGTCTGTTGAGAACTCTGAGGCTAGGAACAGCTGTTCCAGTCCAAGTCTTACTGTGATCTGGATTGGAGACTGTTTCTAGGTCCACTGATCAGGATCATGGCAACATAAATACCTGCATTTGCAATCCACCCTAAGTTAGGATGCATTTCATGTGACACAGAACAAGACTGTTTGAATTAGAAAGGCCTGGTCCACCCAACCCTCACACTGGCTTTAAAGTTTGCACCAGCTTTAAAGTTGGCACAGGGTGCCTCTGTGGTCTATGGAACTCCTGGAATTTATTTCAGTAGTGTGCCTTGTGGCACCACTGAAACAGGTTTGCCGAGATATACCAGACCATGAAGGAGGGCCATCCTCACACCTCCAAGATCTGGTATATGCCTGTCTCTCACTATCTGTGAATGCCTGTCTCTCACTACTAGCATGCCAGTAGACTGCAACAATGCTTGGAGGGGGTAGGGTCTCTCTGGTTCATCCTAAGGTGGAAAAAAGAAATGAAGAAGTGGACTATGGTCCAATATACTGGACAATGCAAAAAGACTCTGTGGTTCCCACACACACACACCACCATGGGTGCATCCCCATGGTACTTTTTGTGTCGCTATTGTCCTTCTACTGCAGCGGATCTAATAAATACGTGTTCAATTCTGAATTAAGTGTCCCCATGGGGCTCAGCAAAATGCGCATTTTAAATGCACTGACTATCCCCAAGGAAGCATCTTTTGCTTACCCGCATCTTTTTCTCCCCGCCCCTCGCTGTTTCATTGGGTGCTCGGGCAATTCATTACGCTATGTACAAGTTCTCCAGCTGCTGAAATGCCTCCCCCAGCCAGCAATCATGCGATTGTGCACTCATTCACAAGTCCAGAAGAAAAATTTACAAGTTCTCTGTTCATCTCCCCTGCTTGCGAAGGCAGTTTACAAGATCTCCGGGCCCGAAATGCCTCCCCCAGCCAGCGAGCTTGCTCATACACTTTCACATGCGGGCGGGTGGAAGCAATTCATTACAATGTATCTTTGCTGTTTCTCTTTGTGATTGGAATGCCTGCCTACTGTTTTCATATCGTGAATGCTGGCTGTGGATGAGAGGCAAAAAAAAGAGAGAGAGAGCTTGCCACCTCGGAGAGAACCCCCGCCCCCTTTGCCACGGAGCGTCTCCTTGCAAAATGTTGCTCTGAATACCCACGTCTTCCCAGAAAGTGCACTGGTAGTCTTCTTTAAAGGGCACTTTTTTTGCTGCGCATTTTCCTAATTTGTGGCGCTGGAAGCCCGGATAAAAGCCGTGCGTGGGGGTGCTCAGCGACAAAAGAGTATTTTTAGCGGACTTTAAATTGCATGGGGATGCACCCCATGACTCTAGTTTGGACTTTTTCTTCAGTGACAAGTAATCTGGCTTGCTCAATGCACAGAAAATATCAGTTATTCAGTAGACTACAATACTAAATATTTCTCCAAAGGTTATATTTACCTCAGCAACTCATTCTATAAGATAACATTTAAATGCAACTGCAATATAATAAAATTAATTTGAATATAAGTCTTTGGTGATGCTTTGTTATTGGTGATGCTTTGTATTTTAGTTTGTTTATAAAGATCTTTCTTAGATACTGTTATTTTTAAGCTTTTATTCTGTATGTTATTTTGTAATGCTGTGTAATGGCCAATGGCTAAATCAATGAAATAAGGTTTTATTGAGACTGTCTCCCCATTACACAGTGAAGGGACCATGATTAGTCTGTCGGGGCAGCTGGTCTCCATTGGAGATAATAGGAAATGGCCTCACTTGAAGGGCCTTTACTACATATTGGAGAGAGCCTGATCTCTGAGGAAGAAAATTAAAGTTCTGCTTACTTTCCCAACATAGATCAACAAAGTGTAAAAAATGTGTTTGAAATCTCAAATATCAAGTGAGGAAATGAGAAACAGTTGGAGTTCATATTTCTGGACAGGTTAAACAGATGAGACAAGTCCTTGTTGGTCAACTGCAACCAAGAGAGTCCTTTGGAGAAATAAGCATTCTTCTTCAGATTCCTTCTGCATATACTCTGAAAGCAGCAGACCCTGTTGAATTGGGAGTCATTGAAGCTAAAGAAGTACTTGGTAAATGTTTCACTTTCTTCTATTATTAGGCTATTCAAGATTTCAAGAGCTTTGAAATTGTTTTGAAAGTTCACCATTCCCAAAGGTTTCTGAGGATTAAAGGTCCCAAAATGTGGATTATCTGAATAAAAAGAGGTCTTGCTGCTGGATGTAGAAATAATCCTCACTATTTAGCAATGGGAATGCAAGTGATTTTTTTTTGGGGGGGGGGAACCGTGCTTTAGAAGCATTCTCTTTAGTTTCCCCTGACCCAATGAGAAGCTGTGATTTCCTGTGCCCTAGCCCCCTCTCTTCCCCCAGCTGTCTGCCATTATGTGCTAATGAGATCAGGCTGCCTGAAAGGCAGGAGGAGCTATAACATTATAGCAAGAGTCCCATGTAACAAATTGGTGGCTTCCATCCTGGGATGGTCGGCTCTTGTGTCCTTCCCTCCTTCTATTCACGCCTTTTTGTGCTGCTCTGACGTTCTGATCCAGAGCAATTGTTAGCTCTTTGTATGAAATCCTCCCTGTTTTCCTCCTTCCTTCCCTCCCCTCTGCCATTTTGCACAGCTTTGATCTACGTATCTAGCACAAAACACCAGGGAAAGTGATCTTTAACTTGAGAAGCTGTTCTACGGTGGACTTCTAAAGAGTTCCAATGAATCGGGGACAAGGTTATATATGGGGTAGGGTTTGAACTGCCCACCTGAATGATGTCAGGGTATGACAAAGGAGAGAGGGGAGGCAATTTCTCTCCTGCGAGTCCACATTGTAAGCTAAGACTGGGAGTGCCAAAAACCAGACCTCGCAGCTGATTTAAAAAAAACCCTCTGCTTTAAGCCCAGGGTAAAATGCCAAATGGGAACATGACCTGAGGGTGATTCTGTACCGGTCAGTACATTGGACCAGCAAGTGTACTAGGGGTCTCCCTTCTGTTCACTGCTGAGATCTAAGGGAGGCCCTTTCCCTTAAAGCCTACTCCCCTTAGATCGCCCCTGGTGCCAGGGCTTCCTTAGTTTGCACATGACATGACTCTCCCTTGACATTGACTTCAGGTTATGGCCTTGGGCACACCTGGTACTGAAGCATGTGTTGAAACTAAATATTGACTGCAGCATCAATTATTTATTGTTTTAATAACCGTTTTGATGGATTGGATAAAAACCTCATTTAAAACTGGATGTGCAAAATTTGTTCAGTTGGTCTACAGCATTTTTATGAAGCATTTTCCTTCTTTTCTTCCTTTTCCTAATCCACCCTCGAGCTGGATTAAATGCTGTTAAAAATGAGTGTATTTTCTAACATGTGTTTTCCTGAGGTGGCTTGTTGACCTGTTTATTTCTTAAGTGCATATTTACCCGACCTATACAAATGGTCTCTGGATGAGTTGTATAGTCTGAAAACAATTTAAAATATCATTAAAATAAAAGCCAACCATTAAAATATTAACCTTAATACAACTGCAAACCAAATGGTTATGTAAACTTGCTTTCAGGTTATATTTTAACAGAAAACAGTATATAAATATTTTTAATCAATCAGTCAGTCAAATGAAGAGAAGTTTGCTCTGAACAATGTGTACACATGTCCATAGACTATAAACTGCATCCAAATACAATAGAAAACAGCAACTCAAAGGTGGCAGCTCCTACACACTAGTGTGTCCATCCAGTCTTTAAAGGACAGACAATGAACTTCCAAAGTGGAATGGAAACACTAACTGCCATATGCTATTACCTCTAAAGTAAGATCCATATGGGAGGAAGAAAGAACACTACAAGTGTAGCACTATTCCATTATAGCATGCCTTTAAAAGTGGCCATGTGCTAATTGTGCACTACCCGTTCACTAAAGGCCAGGATAGAAAAATCGACAATAGATCCAAATTGCTGACTATGCAGGGAAGCTGATGAAACCATTGACTGTATACTCAGCTGCTGCAAAAAGCTTGCAGTGACTGACTATAAACAAAGACATAACATAGTGGCCAAGGTGATCCACAGGAATCTTTGCAAAAACTATCATCTGACAACAGCAAAGAACTGGGGGGGTGGGTTCACAAGCCTGAAAAAGTGGTAGAAAATGAGAATGCCAAAATATTGTGGAATGTTTGTATTCAAACAGTCAAGTGCATAACAAACCTGATTTGACCGTTGTTGAGAAGAAAAAGGTGTGGTCATTGATGTTGCAATACCTGGTGACAGTAGAGTCAATGAGAAACACATAAGAAAATAGAAGACCTGAGGACTGAAGTACAAAGACTCTGGCACAAGTCAACAGTTGTGGTAGAGTGGTGATTGGCACACTGTGTGCCTCCACAAAATCACCGTCGTTCAACACTGCTTGGATCTGCATGCATTATACACTAATGTATCAGAGCAGCCTAAGGTCTTGGGGGAAAAAATGATGTGCAATGAAGACCAACTCCAATTAATGATCTGGTGGTGGTGTTATACTGTTGTGTTGTGTGTTGTATCGTCATCATCATCATCTGAACTGATACCTCTGATTATCCTAGGTCTTTGGGAAGGATTCAATGGTCAGAGCACCAAACGAGTCATAGGGTGTTTTTCCACTGTCACTAGAAGTACCCATTAAGTACCCATTAATTCTAGTGACAGTGGAAAAACACCCATAAACATCTACCGGGCTGTGTAATGATGATGAGGATGATAATAACCCCTTCAATTTTTTTTCAGGCTCAATTGGAAACTCTTTCCTCTGGTTCTATCTTACTATTGTTGTAAATTGCTGTATAGGCTGCTGTTTAGATAAACCTGTGTTGATAAATCCTTTTCCTTGACTTCTCCCATGAGGGAAACGGGTGACTATTTTGTATGCTATTCAGAGATCTGTGAAAATATAAATCCAAAATTTAAAAATAGAAGGAATGAGTCTGAGAAAGGGAAAGAGAATAGGAAATGTTTGCTGGAATGTAAATATCCTAAGTTAGGATTTTCTTTTTAGTGCAGAGCTTTTCATTTCAAAACCCTGTGCACTTAAAACAAAGAAAGTCGGAGAGACTATCAATGTTTTGCAGAAACAGAAATGCACCAATGGATGCAAAGCCCTTGGTATTTATTAAAGCAAAGTCAAAAACAAAAACAAAAACGGTGGTTATAAAGATTGTTATTTGAACATTATCAGGCTTGAATGGAGTTTGCTAAAGGTTTGGGCGAATCTTCTTGACTTTACCTGGAGCAAGTATCCTCTTTTGATTTTTCATTGCTTTCCATTGAAGTCTAATGGTGCACTGTGTTCAAATGTAACTTAAAAGAAAAGGCAGAGTAAAGAAGCTAAAGGTTATGAGCCATTAGTTCTTCTGCAGAATAATAATAATAATAAAAGAAATGTGCTCAGATTTCCTCACAGCTATGCAAGATTTGAAAAATGCCATCAATTTCAAAGACATAAAATTGAGCTTTATGACTCTGAAAATATAGGCCTTTTATTTATTTATTTATTTATTTGGTAACAAAATGCAAAATAAGGAATTGCTAGTTCAAATAGTGGCCATGGCTCCATTGCCTTTTAATGGTATGTTACATTTCTGTTGATGCTATGATGTTATAAAGTTCACCTTCCTCATCTTTAAATTATACAGAATGTATGTGTTTCAATTATTGTGTCTTTGTGTGTTTATCTCTATGTGTGCATTTATGAGTGAAATGTTCGTTTTCAGATATTTAGCAGCAATGTGGTTGGTCATGATCAAAACAATTTAAGAGGAAACTTGGTTGTGTGAGTTTCACTAAGTATTTTGGTTTCCAATCACTTATAACAAGGCAGCTCTCCATTTTTATAGAGCTCTCCTGGTCCTACAGAACTTGTGCCTGATTGGCACTAGCTGTATCTCCCCAGGGTAGAATGAAGCCTGATGTTGGGGTGACACCAGGTGCACAAGAGCTGCACAAGTGAACAAACTCACAATGAACAAACTCACCAGACCTGTCTGGAGGAAAGGGGAGATGCCTTTGTACTAAACTGGAAATGGAAAGTCAACCATTTTTGACTGAATATGAAAAGAGTCTTTCTGGAAACTGGACCTATATGACACTTCCTATTCCTCCATCTCTGTACACAGAGGGGGAGGAACCACCTGTTAGGCAACCATCCTCTCAAAGACACATTGGAACTGTGGAGCAGCCCAGGAACTGGATGTTGGTGGGTGTGCATGGGCCATCCACATGTTTTAAGCTCTGCACCTGTTCCAGCTGAAGAGCACCTCATGGCACCCATATGGATACCGTTGTTGAGTTAGGCACACTTTTATTTGCACTTTCCTTCCTTCTTATTCCCCCCGCCCCCTAATTCTCTATCTGTTAGAGCAATTCATTTCAGCATTGAGGTGCCATGGATAGATGATGAAGGCACCCTCCCCATCCCCATTTTGGAATGAAGGGGTGACATGGAATAGCATCTACTGTATACAGGGTGGAGGAAACTGCTCTGTAAAGAAAGAACCTCCACTGGCAATTGTGCTGGAAAAAAGCTAGCACAGCCACAGGTGTCTACTCTTGCTGAAAATGGAGACAGGGTGATAGCAAGTGCCTGCAGAGAGGTGAGATGCAGCCTTTTTTTGTGTTTCTCTGAATTATGACCAAAATGCCTTTTATCATCTTTCTTGATAAATAATTCTGTTACTTCATGGCTGTGTGTAACTGTGGGGGATGTATATATAAAGGAGAAATACATTGCCTTTCTAAATACACATAGAACAGTACCAAAGCTTTTACACTCTGAAAAACTGAATTCAATCCCCCTTGTGAATAAACGTGTCAAAAAAACAAAACAAAAACAAAGCGGCTAAATTGTGGCTGTGGTCCCTTGGCGTTTTCATGTAATTTTTGGACCACTGAATGACAGATTTACAGCTCATTTGATTTACTTAATTCTTACTAAAGTTCCCTGGAAACCAATAAATAAGAAACTTTGCACCATACTAACACTGAAGCGAATGATATTTTACAATTTCATAATTTTATTCTTGTATATATTATTGCTCTTAGGGGAGAAAATAAAGAGAACATATTTGAAGCAATAAAACTAACAGGATAAATGTTCTATGGAATTATATTTATATACACTAAAGCACCTTATTCCTCTTTAAATTTAATATATTACCTAAGATTTATTGCTCATCTTTTCCATTTGAGAAGGAAAAATAACTTATATTCTTGGTCATAAATGAAAAAAAGACACTCAAATAAAACCTAGGTAGTTTTAGAAACAGCTACAATTAGTGTTTCACTTCACGGTTATTTGATGGAATTCTTTTCTCGATAAAACAGCACTAGAATCAGGGGGCACTATATGAAGCTGATGGGCAGGAGACTTAGGACCAACCTTTGTTACCTTTAAGAAAGAGTTAGAGAAATTCATAGAGAATGTCTTTTATCTTTTGTTTCTGATTGAGAAAGTAACTTACATCTTTTCCCTTTCTCTATCTGGGTTCCAAGATAGTAGGTGATGTCTCCTCACCCCATCTCCTTATCCAGGACTGTGACAATATTGTCACCGTTATTGTCACTGTCCCATTGTCTTCA
The DNA here is from genome assembly GCA_023333525.1 of Aspidoscelis tigris stejnegeri. Taxonomy (NCBI): domain Eukaryota; kingdom Metazoa; phylum Chordata; class Lepidosauria; order Squamata; family Teiidae; genus Aspidoscelis; species Aspidoscelis tigris. Next base: position 32,349,358 of record JALMGA010000004.1, on the reverse strand, counting down.
TAACAAAGAATCAAATAATCAGTGTAAACAAAAATGTAAGTCCATCTGTTCTCTTTATGAATCTACTGCATAGGTAGTCTACCATTTCTGTAGATAGGTTTTGTTCACACCCAAGATTTAATCTAGCTTCAGTCTGCTTTCAGAGGGAGAGATCACCTCAGCAAAGCAACCAGTAAATCTCTTTCCACCTTATCTAGGCATCAGTTTTAGTAGCCATTGATACACGTGTTTTGGAATGCCTGCAGCAAAGAAAGATAAATAAAATCAAGACACCAACACAAACTGACTACCAAATAACAACTCATACAGAACAGCAATTGGAAAGTTCTTGTATTTTAGCACCATGACCGGACCAAACATTGATTCAGCTATAGGCTTCCTGAGGAGGCAAGTGAGCACACTCCAAGGGACTGGAGTGTCATCAAAAGATACATGAAAGGCACAGCACATCTGAGATGCAACCTGCTTGGAAACAACAAAACTACAGAAGGAATATGCAGATGCAGACTATGCTAGAGAACAAGTAGACTACAAATCCATCGGTAGATACCTATTTTATGGAGAAGGAGCTGTGAGTTGATGGAACAGAAAACAAGCAACCATTGGCCTATTGTCGATAGACATGGAATATGTGTTAGCCACAGAGCCATGCTGGGAGGTTGCCTGACTACAAAAGTTGCTGGAAGCCTTGGGAGTGGATGAGCCAAAGTCCACCACACTGCACAAGGACACCAAAGCTGCATCTATCTGTCCCTAAGCAGAGGGACAAAAATCAAGAACAAAGCACATGGATACAAAATACAACTATGTGCATGATGCCCAGGACCAAGATGTTTAACTGTAATGTCTGCTTTCCTCTGGTCTTCAAGAGAAAATCATTCCCCATTGTTGGACATTGCTGCTGATACTAAACACTCTGCTACATTCGCGCCCAACACAGTAAAATAAAGATCTTAACCTCTTGTGCAATCTGAAAGCATGTGGAACTTGGTAGTGGTGAGAAAAATGGCATTATTTTTGTGGGTGCTGCTAGTACACTTTAGAGAATTGCAATCCACTTAGTTTAGCATTAATTGTTCTTTTTATATCCTGAATCTTTAGTCTATTTACTGCTCACAATTTTGCTTCTTTTCAAGTACTAACAGATGTGTCTTTGTATTTTTAGATGTAATTTTTTTAAAAAAAATGCAGAGATAAATGTGTTGGACTCAGATAATGAGGGTTCTTTTCTCTCTTCCCTGTTTTGATGCCATTCTGCTTTTTCTAATCATCTACTACTTTTTAACTTCTCTAAATCTTTGGGCAATTATAGAACATCAAATGCCAAGTTTTGTTTTTTAAATCAAAAAGAATCAGATTTCGGTTTGTATTTTGCTGTGCTCTTCTGGATTACACTACCATGTGGACAGCAGGTCCCTGTACCGGGACATAGTCCAGAATAAAGCCCAGTGCGAGAAGAGTCTTTTGATACTTTGGCTGTTACATTTCATTGACTCAAAGACACAGGGTTGTTTGGACTAAAATTACTACATTCCTTAGGCAAAACTTCCAAGGCCAGTTCCCATTAGGCCTGTTTTGAGCATTCAAAACAGTTTCAAAACACTCTGTCTGCATTGAAAAGTGGCTTTTCGCATTAAAAAGAGGAGTAAAACTGATAAAACAAATTAAATAAAACACCCCTTTAAACAACTCTCGCTCCCATTTTTTAAAAATTAAATGGTTCAAGGGGCATTCCCACTTGGATCAGAGTGTTTTGAAACCATTTTACTGCCTGTCCGCCCACCTGCCCGCCCGCCCACCTGCCTGTCTGCCACTGCCTGCTTGCCTGTCCGCCTGCTCGCCTGCTGTTTCAGCGGCTGCTTCGTCCTTGACATTTTGGCTGCCACTGGGCACTGCCGCTGCCCTGCTCACATGCTCCTCCCTGAGGTGTAGAGAGGAGGAATGGAAAGTGGCCAGAGAGCAAACTCACCCTCTCCTTTGAGTGCTGCTGTGCCACCGCCACCGCTGCCGCCATTGCTCTGCTTTAACGCAGAATTAAGAGAAACAAATGGGAACGCAAATAATGTGCATTCGCTTCTGTTTTTTTAATTCCACGTTAACAGAGCTAAGTGGGAATTCACCCCCAGTTTATTATTTATTACATTTAATAAACACTTCTGCACTCTGATCCCAAAATTATTTCAAAATATGCAGTGTCATATAAATAAAGCTACATTAAAATTATTCATCCACTCATTCTATATCTGAGTGCCCCTAGTGAAGGATTGGGCTGGGGCAGAGGTGGAATGCGGCACAGAATGGGCTTCACCAGCTATATTTTTGACACCCCAGTAATAGCCTTGGAAATGGAGCATGGTTGGAGTAGGTTGCTCATGCGGTCTCCATCTATATGCATGGCAGTAGGGAGAACACCTGGGAGTAGCCAACATTCTCAGAGTAATTCTTTTTGCTGACCCTTGGATGTCCGGAGTATCAGAACATTATATCTCTCACAATATCCGCTGAGTAAATTTCTAGCCAAGTGCAAACCAACATTTTGTAGTAGAGGAGTCACTCCTGCCTTTTTGTGGGGTGGGGTGGGGGTGGGAATCACTATTTGAACTTCAAATGCAGAGAAAATTTTGGGAAGAGCCTTGAAGCTAGACAAACATTGAATAGGGGACATGAGGAGAATAAGTGTGTATGTGGTGTGCATGCAAGACTTTATATGTTGAAGTTAGAAACTATTTTTTAAAACAAGCAAGCCAGAATTGGAGTCAAACATGTACTTTATAGTCTCCTCTTAATTGGCAGTTTACAGAAATTTCTAGTTGAGGTGTGTGATTTATTTCGGTTGTCTTTCAATTGCAAGAAGCAAGTGTGTGTGTGTGTGTGCATGTGTGTGGGTGGGTGGGTGTTTGCGTGTGGGTGTGTATGGGTGTCTAGGAGAGAATAACTCTGAATGCCTAACTGGTTTGATCCTCATACCTATGAACAATGTTTCATTTGCCCTGTGTTCCAAAGAGAAGCTCGTGGTGGTTGTTGTGCTTGCCAGTTAATTGTGGCTCACACTTCCATTTTACATTTTAATTTCTTCATTATTTCATGCACATTGTATTTTTGAAGCACTGCAGATGGCTTGGCTGACCAAAAAATGTCTGACATGATGCAGCTGGTAATGCTAGAATTAGTGTATTGAAAAGCAGAGCCAGAGCTTTCATGGTGATCCAGAATGACTCTGAGTTCCCTTTTCCATCCAGCCATCCCCATCCTACTCTTTGGCATGAGCAATGATTCAGGCAATTAACCACTTGTGGGACTGTCCCTGCTGCTGTAGGACATAAAATAAATTGAACAGGGAAAACAAGATAAATGCCGGTTACAGTGGAAAGTAGTACGTAGCCATATGTATGACAGCTGAGATAGCTCTGGGTTCTTATGACTGGTTAATTGGCATATAGGCTTGCTGTTTTAAAAGTAATGTGAATTGCACACCCACATGATTTTTTAATTCCAATATCTGAATGAATTCCTTTTAAAGGGATGAGAGGAAAAAGGCGAAACTTTTCATTGAGTACCAGTTTCTTATGATCTGGACTTTCCTTACGTAGGTGGGGGAAAAAAAGCAAAAATATTCCATCAAATGAAATTGTCTCAGTATGAAGCAGCTCCAGGAAATTTATTTAAATCCTGGCTTCTCTTCTGCCTTTCTTTTCTTTCTCGTTCCTTGTATCAGTGAGTTCCTCATTCTTTCTTAGATAGTCCTTTACTCTTTTCCATTTAACCACTGCTGATGTTGTTAACTGGCAACCTCTGTATTTCATTTGTTTTTCTCTTAAGTAATCAAATAACATCTGGTCTAAAATATACCATTCTTTTATTTTATTTTCCTTTCCTTTGGGACCTTCCAGTGTTTCACTATTACTACCCTTGCTGCCATCAGTAACTGGTGTATGATGTAATAATCATCTTTTTGTATTTGTGAGTCAAATGTATACAATAAATAAATTTCCTTTGTCCATGTTATTTTTGTATTTAATATTTTATTAATCTCTTTTTTTTTTGCTATTAGTATTTTTGTACCTTCCTGCACCCCCACCATAAATGAATATATGTTCCCCTACTCCCACATTGATCCCCACATTGCAGTGTTAAATTTGGTTTCATATAAGGCAACTGGCGTGGTATTCCATACCATTTTTTGCAAATTTTATTTTCAGTTATTTCTTCTATTTCTTGTAGTTTTTCTATTACCGTCTATATATTGACATATTTTTAATCTATATCCAAATCCTGGTTCTATCCTCCAGTCAAACTATTATATATTCTACCTCCCAAGCCTCTTTCTCCTTTCAGTTTGGCCTCAAATATATTTTTAAATTTAGTATTTTGATTCAAAACTCCCAATTGACTCTGGGTTCATTTATAAATTTCCAATTTCTCCAAATCTGGAGCCAATGAACTGTTCCCAAGTCTTATTGAAATTACTGGATTTCCCCTCTCTTCAAAAAAGTCTCCCAATTTTTATATCCCCTTTGCTTCATTTTATTAAAGTCTTCTATTATTTGATGTTGTTCATTTATTTTAATCAGTGCCAGTTTTGAATACACTGGTATCAGTATTTTCCTACATTTATGCCATATCTTTAGTGAGATTACTAATGGACCTTTACATTTCTCTCTCTTGGTGGCGCTGCAACTCCAAGGGGCTCTGGATGAAGCCGATTACCTGGGTCCCTTTCAGTCAGGTTTCAGATCTGGCCATTCCACGGAAACTGCTTTGATCGCGCTGATGGATGATCTCTGGCGGGCCCGGGATAGAGGTGAATCCACTATTCTGGTGCTCCTTGATCTCTCGGCGGCTTTCGATACCATCGATCATGGTATCCTTCTGCGGCGGTTGGAGGGCTTGGGAGTGGGAGGCATCGTTTTACGGTGGTTCTCCTCCTATCTCTCTAATCGCTCGCAATCGGTGTTAGTGAGGGGTGAGAGGTCCACCTCTAGGTTACTCCCTTGTGGGGTACCCCAGGGGTCGGTGCTTTCCCCCTTACTATTCAACATTTACATGAAACCGTTAGGGGAGATCATCCGACGACATGGGGTAGGATGTCATCAGTACGCTGATGATACTCAGCTGTACATTTCCACTCCATGCCAAGTCAACGAAGCAGCGAAAGTGATGTGCCAGTGTCTGGAGGCTGTTAGGACCTGGATGGGTGAGAACAGACTCAAACTAAACCCCGACAAGACGGAGTGGCTGTGGGTATTGCCTCCCAGGGACATTTCAAACTGTCCATCCATTTACCTGGGGGGTGAACATATTACCCCCTCAGAGAAGGTTCGCAACTTGGGAGTCCTCCTTGACCCGCAGCTTAGTTTAGACCATCATATAGCTGCGGTTTCAAGGAGGGCGTTTGCCCAGGTTCGCCTGGTGCACCAGCTGCGTCCTTATTTGGATCATGAGGCCTTACGTACAGTCGCCCATGCTCTTATTACCTTGAGGTTAGATTACTGCAACGCTCTCTATATGGGGCAGCCCTTGAAGAACGTTCGGAGACTACAGGTGGTCCAGAACGCAGCCGCAAGAGCTATTGTGGGACTTCCTAGACGGTCCCACATTACACCAACACTCCACGAGCTGCACTGGCTGCCTGTCGGTCTCCGGATCCGATTTAAGGTGCTGGTTATAACCTATAAAGCCCTACATGGCTTAGGACCAGTATATCTGAGAGACCGCCTCCTGCCTCATGAGTCCCTCCGACCGATTAGGACCCATAGACTGGGGCTCCTGAAAGTTCCAACATTGAAACAGTGCAGAAGAGCAGCCCCGAGGGGGAGAGCCTTCTCGGTGGCAGCCCCCACCTGGTGGAATGAGCTCCCGCACGCTATAAGAAATGCCCCCACCCTCCTGGAGTTTAGAAAGCTTGTTAAGACCTCCCTGTTTCGGGAATGGGTTTGAGAGTGGGTGTTTGATGTTACTGTTTTGCTTTTAACTGTTATTGTTTTAACCTGTCTGATATTTTGACCTGTTGTAAGCCGCTCTGAGTCTTCGGAGAGGAGCGGCATATAAATTGAACAAATAAATAAATAAATAAATAAATAATATTACTTTTATCTAGTTTCCATAATAGATTTCCTAATTTACTCCATTCTTTCACTATCTTTATCCATTTTTTAATCATTCAATTGAAATTCCATGAGTCTCTTAACACTGAACACATTAAAATAAACTTTTGGAGGAAGGATACCAAGAGGCAAAAAAATTGGTATTAAATTCACATCAAAATGAAAGAGTATGAATTTAATACCAATTTTTTTGCCTCTTGGTATCCTTCCTCCAAAAGTTCACGAACTTATGATTTTCTCCCATTTCTTTAGAGTTCTCTCTGGGATCAAGTCTGGTAGAACTTGGAAGAGCTATAATAACTTCAGTACAATTAACAATTTTAAAGCATTTTACAAAAATACAGCTTCCTTGTCATAAGGCAATAATGCCTTTTCCGCATGTTTGTGTCAGGATCTGCCCTGCAATCCTTACCATGGAACTAGTATTGCCTTATTAGCAACTGATAGCAAGCAGTGGAAAATACTAGCAAGCTTTGGTGAAGGGAGGCACTTGTGGAAAAGTGTGGTTGAGAACCTATGGGAAATAGGTGCCATACTTCCAATTACTTCAACTTGGTGCCTTACTTCCAATTATTAGCAATAAATGGAGATATGTTTTATGTACAATTCTGTGACTCGTTCGGAGAGTTTTTGCCCCTCTGTGGGTGGTGAGCCTGACAGTTTGTTTGCTTCTTGTAATTCATTAACAATGGCATTTATGCTCTGAAAAATCTAAGCTGAAAATGAAAGCAAACTACTGTTTACCCCCTGTTGATTTAAAAGCTGATTTTGCTCAAGGTATTGTGACCACTGTGACAGCACATCAGGTGTGTGATCACTCCTAAATCACTTACCAACAGGGAATGGAAAAGGGGTTGTCCAGAGAGAATGAGCAAAGTAGATGCTTTGGGAAGGTTAAACATGTATTTATTTAGATCATTCTTTCATGTAGCAGCACATGGCATTTCATAAACAGAATGTACCAGTTTTGAAGTTGAGTTTGTGATGTTGGACTGCTGCATGGCATAAATTTGTCTGATTTCTTGCATTAAGAACATGCAATACAAGGGCATTGTGTGTACTTGGCATGACCTGCAGCCAAAAGAACATATAAAATGCAGATGTCAGCAGATCTTTGTTTTGACTCATCATGCAGAGCAGCCTGATCACCATCATTTGGATCTGCATTATTCTGATGGGGTTTTGTTTGTTCTTAACCAAGAGCTATTAAAATAGCCATCATTCTGATCATGAACAAAATGGCTTCCATGCTGCATTCATGGTGTGCAAAGAAATTCGGTGAGCATTTCTGTTTTTCTAGAAATGTGCACAGAATCAAAAAATGTGGTTCCTGGTGTTTGATTTGAATTTGAACTGGATCAAACAGGCTCAACCCAGTTTGAGTTCAAGCCTCAAGCAAGTTTGAACCTGTTTGTCTAAAAAACTTTTAAAAACAAATTTTAAAAAGCTCTTTTCAAAGGGCAGTTACAACTGAACTCAAGCTGGTTTGAATTGAACTGGGTGGCCTGACCCATTTGAACAAACAGACCTTGGTTCAGCATGAACCAACCCCTTTCAGTGGGTGGTGATGGTTCAATTAGATTTGAACCAGGTTGAACACAAACTAGTTTGGCACATCTGTAGTTGTGTGATAATCTTGCACACAGAAAGCATTGGATTAACCTCCTATTTCACCTTTGACTGGTCATGAGGCCCAAGGATCCAGTGGTTTAATTCAATGTAAGGCAGCATCCCATGTTCTTTCTTAAGTGAAAATTGCAAACCTTAAGATAAATGGATGTTGCGAGCATGGTCCATAATGACCTAATGACTGTCCATCGACAAAAAACGCAAGCTATAACTAATAAAAAAACCTCATCATTTGAATCTTCCTTTTTAAATTCTATTATGTGCTCTATCCCACTTACATTTTTAAATTTTAGCTTAGCTGACCTTTCATTAGTTTCAATTGTAGATTACTGTTACTGTTAATATATGTCATTTATTTCACTGTTTTATCTGTTATATTTTTTTGATTGCAATGTATAATTTTGCAAATTTCATTAAGTTCACTATTGTAAAATGATATTATAAAATGAGGTTATAAATAATATATATATATAGTTTACCCCAACAACAATATATATATATATATTGTTGTAGGGGTAAACTTTCATTGTCACTTTTCATTATCTCTACTTAAAAAGAAAGTGGCCATCTGTTAGTTTTTTCTGATGGCACTGGGTTGGAGATGTCAGACTTCACTTCTCTTAGTCCAGCCATTAAATCCTACTCAAGATTTATTTTCTTGAATGTGTGCATAATGGCATCGGAGTTTAAGAACCTGCTGTTATAGTATCTAGATGATGTTTCCCTTTCAGTCATCTGAACAAGAAGCCAACGATGCAATCAGTCTTCTGATCCTGTGGTCTCTGCATGGGCAGGGATATTAACTTGCTTAAGGCCAAAAAGGGACTCATTAATGTAACATCCAATTCACTTGTTGGAACTGAAGATGTAATGAATAGGGAGTGACCCTTGTTTCTGGTAATTGTGGGGTTTTCACACATCACTCTTGGTTATATTTGTCTATCAATAATTAGTTTCATCAGTGAATATACTATGTAGAATTCATTTTCAACGTAAAAATCTTTTTCTACCAACATCTTGAAGGGAAACTTCATTGCAAGTAACAACAATCCCATAGCAACAGTCCCATAGCTCTGGGGCTGCTTTGCTTCAACATTTATACTATCCAGACACACCCTATTTTTTTTCTTCCTTCAGAATTATAACAATATAAACTGAATATTCTTCCCCTTCTGTACATTACAGCACTAGATCCGGCGATTCACATGCTGCTTCTACAGACGGTAAAGCCACCATTTGAAAACATCACACGTGTAAGTAATGAGCTTCAGATTTTAGAAAGGGAAAAGTCATTGTCCAAAGCTCAGGAAGTTACTTCAGAAAACCTTCTTACCTTCAGGATTAGAATTAGACCTTAAAAGAGCAAAGTGAAGGCAAGCATTTTCAGTTGCCATAGAAAGATATTTGGGAGGAGATGGAAAATTGGTGGGTAGAAATGGGAGATATGTCTACACTGATGTCTGGTGTTCATTGTAGCTGGTGGGGGAAAAGATAAGGCATTTAAAATGAAGTAATAGAGCATATCAGAATAGGAAGCTTAATAATAGATAAATCAGCTCCTGCACCACTCAGTGCCTTGGGGCAAGAGATATAGAAACTGCTGCTAGAGATAGACCAAGTCTCGGCCACATGGCTATAGCAAGTGGAAAACTGCCATGGGTGAAATTGCTGCCTGAAGCAGTGAAAACTAGGGCCTTCTTGCACTTAGCCTTATTCTGGATTATACCTCAGAATAGGGGCCTGCTTCTGCATGTTCATGCAGGCTGTGGTGGGCAGTAAACAAGGCCTACCACAGTCTACATTAGAATGCGGACAACAGACCCCTATCCCAAGATATATTCCATAATAAGGTCAACTGCAGAAAGGACCCTGGCTTAGAATCAATCATAGGATTCCTGTTCATGCTTTAGGCCTTCAGGTGACCTCCATACCCCTACTGTGCATCCAAATGGATGGAAACAACTTCCCTCGGTGAAACTGCCTTAGGGTACTTGGAAGGGAAAAGGCCATGACAGTGGGAGATTGGGGGTGTTGAAGGGGATGATGATGAGAATGGAATACCACATGTACTTCTAATCATCACATCTCAAAAATGGAAAAGATGTGGAAACAGGCACCAAAGCAATGAGAAGGCTGAAGTAATGGCCCAAAAGGGAAATCTGTATGTAGGTTTGGCATAAAATCAGAAGAAACATCCCACTGGATTGGACCTGTGAACCATCTAATTCAACAACCTGTTCTCCCAGTGGTCAGCCAGCTACAATAGGAAACTTATCATCAGAACATGAGCATGGAGGTTGCCTTGCTCACAGGCTTACAGAAACAGGCCTTTAAAGACAGTCACATCACCATCATGGGCCTTTTTGCCACTTACCCAATCCATGGTCAGAATCAGTTGGTCTGGGCATACCAAACCCTCTAGTTCTGACTATGGAAAGGCACTGTCTGGAACAGCACCATCTGCACAACAGCACTGGTCCAGAACAGCCTCTCCCCCACATGAATTTCAAGACCAGGCTCTGAGAACTAAGAACAAAAATTCCTAGCCTCACAGCCTCTATGGGATGCATTCAAGCAGCATGCTTTGGCCTTTGAATTCCAGTTTTTAGGGACCAATAACATTTGGGTTTTTCAGAAACTCTAGATTACTGTATTGTAGTGTGAAACACTGTGTTGGATTTGGTGTCTGTGGTCCTATTCAACAGTCCTGTTTTGGCATTTTAAATGAGCAGTTTTTCATTTGAAAAGTTAGACTGATCTTAAACAAAGTCAACATTGATTTGCCACAAGGCTGGAAATGTTTGAACTCCATTTTTATGAAGTTCTCACAACTTCCATGATATTAAATATTCATATCCCACTTAAATATTGTATAAGTCAATACGGTTAAAATTTAATGTTTTATTAATTAAACACGCAATATTCATTTCACCTTAAATACTGTTCCGTCTCATCTTGATAATGCAAAGCATCCCTACTGTTCCAATGTGTCCATGTTCTGAATTTCTGTGTTTTGACTGCATTAAAAAAGCTTGTCAAAAATGCTGTGAAGCTGAGAAACTCAATTTCAAATACAATGAAGAACTGTAAAGATCTTTCTCAGTTTAGATGCTATCTCTAGAATGTGCTGGAAATTAATGTGAAAATTGTCAATCTGAGGATGTCAAGGTGATGTGCTCTTAGGATCAATGCATAAATTTAATAGTATTTGGAAAAGGAAACTTCAGCATTCTTGTCAATAGTAATGCCAGTACAGTGCATCCAGGAAACAAGAGGAAAAGTTCAGTCCTTTGATAATGTCGAAGGTGTTTGGATTAAGTGGAAATATTTCTTCCAAACTATACCACAAGATCATAAACAGCTGGGAGAGAGGGGCAAAAACATCAAGATGCTCCTGATGGAGAATAAATCAATCAAAATATATCCAGAAGACATATCCTCTTTGAATGTGCCGGTGCAGGCTGGTAAACGAGAGGACCATTTGCACTTCTGGCTGATAATGGATGCTTTGGGGAAGCTTTTCTCATGACAAATGTGAATGGTCCACCTTTACCAGAAGTTTACCAGCACTAGTTCATGGCAGCCTAATTGCTTAAGTGCAGAAAGGCCCCTGATTTCACCCAGTACTTTCAAAAGGGCATATATTCAGTTTAGCCACAGTTTTCTCTTAGACCCTTTCTTAATGACAGAGGGTCTTGCAGTCAATAATATAGTCGGTATATTGTGGTCAATCTGCACTAACCAGATTGACCCAGAGCAGCTGGCCTATGGTGCCCAACATGAGATGTCTGCAGTGTGATGCTCTGACCCAATTTTGCAGGCCATTAATGTTGCCAGTCAGGGCAGAGGGCTATTTCAGGCTGAAAAAAGAGAGGTATGGCAAGGACACCACTGGTTCAGTTCTTTAAAAAACCTTAAGACCTATTTGTTTCAAACTATCTACATTTAATTGTGGTGTTGTTTTGTACTTGTTTTATGCTGTTAGGTTCTCATGTTAAATATTGGTTGTCTTTTGGTTTTTGTTCAATATGCCATTATTGTTGGCTTGTTTTTACTGTGTGTGCATTCCCACCTACAGGCCAACCCGGAATGAACCTGGATTACTCTGATCTGGAGCAATCTGGGTTCTGCTGTGGGTTAGGGGTGGAAGCCAGGAACAGCACCAACCATGCATTGAAACAGGGGGAGAGAAAAGGAAGGAAGGCAGCCGAGGAGGCGGCGGCTGGCAGCCACTCAAAAGTATGCTTGTGCACACCTGCGGGTTCTGTTTGGAAGGAGGAGGCCGGCAGGGGCTGCCTGCCTTCCTTTTCCCTCCTCCCTGCCTACCACCCAACAATGATTCATCCAAGAAGAAGACAGCTGGCGGCCGGGTAAGTGAGCAAGGGGTTGCACGGAGGGGAGGCCACCCCTCAGATGCGGTGGCGTCAGGCAGCTGGCAGGAGGGGAGGAAAAAGGAAGGAAGGCAGCCGCTGACAGCCTCCTCCTCCTCCTAACATCCTTAGCTGCCTTCCTTCCTTTTCTCTCCCCCTGGCTGGCTCGGTTTGAAGCCGAGCAAAGGTGGACCGCCAGCAGCCGGGCCGCATCCCCTCACTCACTTACCTGGCTGCTGGCTGTCCTCTTTGGCTTGGCTTTAATCCGAGTCAGGGGGTTTCTTTCTCCAGATGTTCTGGGGAAAATCCGGGGAAAGAAAACTGGCATGGGGACAGGGCTGGAAAATCAAGGGTGAATTTGGAGTATTCGGGGATTTAATGGAAACCCCCAATGCCGAATCCGAATCCACCCTTGATTTTAGCCCCTATGAGAACCTGTGTGATTGTTAGTTGATCTGAGTCTTTGTCCATGTCTTTATGAGAGTGATGGAAGGCACAAGAGGGCAAGGGACTAAAGAACAGCCAGAGGTCATTTCTGTACTCGGTCAGTAGTCCAGACCAAGTGGCTGTCTAGTACGTTTTCTGCTTGGGATTAGTGGTGCTATTTCAGCTTAGAACTGTCCCAGGAGATCCCCATTCCAGATTAGCAGTAGACCTGTTTGAAGAGGTCTACAGCTGTACCTGTTCAGGTTTGACACTACGTTTGGAACAAGAAAAATGCCTCAGCCTCATCTTTGAAACGTCAAAGATCATTTTTAAACCCTGACATGGAGGAAGGCATGCTACCTTTGAAGACTGTTCTGATCTGCCCTGCCCTTGTACATGAGGCAATGTACAAGTGATGGAGCCTGGGTCAATCACTGGCAAGATTGGTGGTTCTTTGGGTGGGAAGTCAGTTGTGTGAACCAGAACAGCTATAGTGCCTCTGCATTGCTGTTGGTCAAGATGGGCAACGCACCTGCCTTGCAATGTAGATGGTTATCTGTGCTTAGTCAAGAACAGGCTGGAGCAGAATTGTTAAAGAGCTCTAAGCAAGGGAAATGCAGAAATGACCAGAGTCTCCTGTTTAATAGCATAGTTCTTTTAATGAACAGATGTCTTCTCTTTTTCCTGTTCCACAGAAGCCATCATTTTTTCACTCAGGGTGTGGCCTAAACAGGAGCAGGGTGACAGTTTGGGCAGAAGAGCTCTGAAGTGAGCTTACCAACTAGAGATATTTGAGAAAATTAATATCCACAAATATCACTGTGAGGTTTCCTGATCTGCAACTCTAAAGCACAGAGTGGCACTTGATCCATGGGATTTCACACTTTTGCAAATGCTGTGACTCAGCTGTGAGCAGAAACAACTGTCAAAGTGTGATTAAATTATCTGTCTGGAGTGAAAATAGTATAAGGCAGAAGAATCCAAAAGACAGAAGGGAGGGAAAACGAAACGTGACAACTTGCCTTTTCCAAAGCATTGCTGAACTTGTGCCAATATGGTGACTTTCCTACTACTACACGTATTTTACCAGTTTTTGAAGCACTTTGAGGTTGAGGTTTTCCCTTAGAAAGTGATGTGGTATGTCTTTAGAAGCTATGCAAGCAGGAAAGGATGCCCTGAGGACACGGATTTGCCAGTTCCTTACTTGTTCATTCTTTGACAATAAATATGCATTCAGTATAGAGATACTATAATTCATTTTACATGGAAACATAATTATAATTGCTGCTTTCACACACAGGAAAAAAGAGGCTTGAAAACATGTTAGAAGGTAGCAGCATGTGGCACTCATGTTCTCAACCCATTCTCAGTTCACCTTTAATGCACCTTGGAAGTGTGTTTCGTGGCCTTTATTGTGCTTTAGGAAGTGGACATGGGCAGGCAGATGTGTACACATAACTAGAACTTTAAAGATTTCATATTAAATGTAATAACAATAGTAAACAAACAAACAAACAAATAAACACACAATTTAAGAAGAAATATATTTCTTCTTAAATTGTGTGTTTGTTTTTACTGTTATTATATTTAATATGAAATCTTTAAAGTTCTAGTTATGTAACATAGGAAACATCTTGAATTGTTTAGTATGAAATAACTTTCAAACAGAGGTTGCATGCAAACCAAAGAAAACTACCAAGGATCATTCTGCATATTTATAATACATTCTACAAAAGCAATGAATCAGTCAAATTGTTGGACTGGAGCTTACTTCTCAGGCTTTTGTTCTGAGGAGCGAAGCATAACATTTAATCAGTGTTCAGTTGTGTTTTCTTTAAGCTTTCTTTGCAATTAGCATCCTCTCAAGTTTTCCAGTGTATGTGTTCAACACAACTATGCACATAAGGGCTCTCACTCAGACACAGTGCAACCCTGTTAAAACCAGCTAATTCCCTATAGGTGAAAGCATATGTGTGCATGTATGTATACTCTGAACTATTAATGAGTTACTAGTTGCTTTTGTGTGAAAATGGGAATATTATCTAAAACTAGGTAATAGGGATGTGCATAAAAGTACTTTCATTCAAATATCCAAGATGGTCACGGCTGCTTGTGGCCTTCCCACGTTGCCAGCTGTTTTCAATTATACCTACACTAACCTTCACTAATCATTTCCCCACCCTGCCCTCTGCCCTCCTCCAGCAAGACTCATCCTCCCTCCCTTGCCTTGCAACTTGAATGTATTGTCTTGTAAAATAGGGCTCCCTTCCAGACTTGGCTTTATTCTGGAATATATCTTGGGATAGGGCTTTGGTTGTCCACATGTTGGAACAGACTATGGTACACCTGGCCTGGGGCCCTGTAGTGTGGACAGCAGGGATCTATACTAGAATAAGACCAAGTGCAGAAAGGCCCATGGTGTTGTAAGATACCATTTTGTGCTGTTCAGCTTCATTGTAATGCATGAAAAAGATATATAATTGTTTACCTTTCAAATATATTAGGAAGGAAGGAAGGAAGGAAGGAAGGAAGGAAGGAAGGAAGGAAGGAAGGAAGGAAGGAAGGAAGGAAGGAAGGAAGGAAGGAAGAAGAGTTGGCTTTTCTACCCCACTTTTCTCACCCATTTTAAGGGGACTCAAAGCGGCTGACAAAGCTTTTCTATTCTTCTCCCCACAAAAGAATACCCTGTGAGGTGGGTGGGGCTGTGAGAACTCAGAAGAGAGCTGCGACTAACCCAAGGTCACCCAGCTGGCTTTATGGGGGAGGGCAGAATTGAATCCGGTATTCCAAGATAAGAGTCCGGCTCCCTAACCACTAGACCAAAGTAGACCAAAAGCCTTCCTGTTTGGTATGAAATGTACTGTATCTGTTCCTATGCCTGTGAACACCAAAGCCAAATTCATACACTATCTGTTGTGCTAAATGCCACGTACAAGCTCTGCTTGTTTCAGAACTTAACAGAAGGCTGACTCCTCCTGGCCCAATTACAGAGGCTGGGAATGAAAGTTCCCAGCCTCTGTAGTTGCTGGGCAGGACTGTTTTAGCTAGATGCCCAGAAATGATTCCCTTCCAGAACTACTTCTAGATCCCTAGTAAAATCTCACTGGCTTTTCCTGGACCAAATGCTCACGTGTCATCTGCCCATGAGTGATTGGTCTGGTATACCAGCTTGGAGCGTCACATGGACTACTTCCAAGTGGCCAGTGGTAGAAGCAGGCAATGGTGCCATTTTCACCTCATAGCCCAGTCCAAAGCCTCATCCAATGTGGATACAGCATTTACTGGTGTGGCCATGTGTTTCAGAGTGACCACTGTGCCAGTCTACTGGCCCAGTGCAGACACAGCCTTAAAAGTCTTACCATTTCCTCTAGTATAAACTTTAAGGAACTAGAGGCCACTTCATATGGTGCAATGTTGTGCATCTGAATTGGATTTCACATATGAGTGGTAGCAGCCCTCAAATGTACAACTTGCTATCAATCACTCAAATATTTGTTAGTGTTTCTCTGGTGATGTTGCCCTCCATTCCTCTAATTAATTCTAGTGTAAGGATGTGCTCAAATATTTGTGACATTAATTATTCATACAAATTTGGACAGTCATACACAAATCAAATGTTACAGCATTTGTACATTGACATTCTTACACATACAAATGTTCTGGAACATTCATATGAAGCTCTGAAACATTTGTGAAATGGGGAGGTGGGAAAGCAGCTGCCCCAGGCACATCTGCAATGGATCCAGAGTGAATTTGACATGGTTTGAGAGTGGATTCAAAGTGGATTCAGGGCAGAGAGGATATGTTATGGGATACGTATCGGATAGGGATGTGCACAAATTTTTTTTGGCATTCAATTTGTAATGACTCAAATATTTGAAAATCAATATTTGTACGAATAGATCACATTTGAATGTGGTAAAATTATATTCAATATGAATCTATTTGTACGTATTTGTACAAACATTCAACGGGTATCAGATATGAATGAATACATATCTGATACGAACCGATATGTATCTAATACAAACAAATATGTATCTGATACGAATAAATACGTATCCAATATGCTTCCCTAGTTTAACCAATGTCCGAACTATTCGTACGAATGTCCACAAACATTCGTATTCAATCTAATGTTAGCATATTTATATCGTAACATTTTATTTGAGTTCAAATGTCCGAATTCGGCCAAATTTCAAATGTCATGAATATTCATGCACATCCCTAGTATCAGATACCTATGAGTTCATATTGGATATTTGTACAAATTCATACAAATACATTCATATTGAATAGAATCCTACCACATTCAAAGGGGATCTGTTTGAACATTTGATTTGATATGAATTAAATGCAAAAAAACCCATTCATGCACATCCCTATTCTAGTACACAAAAGACAAATCTCAAGCCCTTACATGAGAATGTTTTCTCCCCACACACACAATGATGCTTCCCACAACAGTTAGCTTGTCTCATTACAGAAAGAGGTTGTTTCTTCCTACACTGACAACTGTCCTTTATGTGTGGCACCCAAGCAAATGGACAGCATAGCTTGCCTGCCACTGGCCTCTTCTCTCAGAGAAGCTGCAACCACATTGGACAGACGCAGCATTCTAATGAGCACTGGCTGATAGCCTTGTCCAACAGCTCTTATTCAAAGTGCCCAGAGTGCCATCATCACAATGCTGCTCCAGGGAATTATGGGAAATTTAAATTACTCCCTTAGTGAGTCCCCTAGCATTGCTGGAATCTCAGGAGTTTTTTCTTTTTGTTTCTTACTCTCTGTTTTTAGTGTTAAATTGAGTATTAGGCAAGCATCAGTAATGGGTCCTGTTCCTACCCCAGCTATTGCCTCAGGCCTAGTACACAAAAGTCTAGTTTCTTTGCTTGAATAAAAGGTACAGAAGTGTCATCAGACTGGTTGCTCCAAAGGAACTTTGTATAAACAAAAAAGCTCAGCGGAATGCTTCTAAAGAACAACAACAACACACACACAAAATTGAAAAACCATCACTTCCAGCCAGGCAAGCAATGGATGTATCTACATGCAGCAGTTACAGTTATGCTGGGAGGGCGCTGGCACAACTATGAGCCTTCTGTGCTTCCATGCCATATAATTGGGCATTGCTGCCAATTATGAGAAAGCAATATTTTCAGCTTTCATGGCATGTTGTTCGTGTCATCCAGTAAAAATAGAAATAAAATGGTGACAAGTAGCTGCTGGTATCTGTGGATGCCTGGGAAGACAGGTAGACTACTGACAAAGGAAACAGGTAGGATGTCTTCCCATCCCTACAGGTATAGCCATTGTATCTTCCATAATATACATCAACATGGGTGCTGTACCCCCACTGGGCAGGCCTTTGCTGAATTCCAGTTTTGCCCTAAGGTCTATTTAATTCCTGACTGCTGGAGCAGATAGGCCATGGGTCCAGTCCAGAAGGGCATTTCTTTTGTTCTTATGTAAATCTGCTTTTTCTGAACACTGGACTTCCTGCATCAGATTCACATTATAGGGAAGGCTGGCAATATGAATTCTGAGTCAGTCCAGAGCTGTCAGACAAGACTGTGGTTTGTGTGCCTCCTTTGCCTCCAATACACATGAGAATTGTGGAGCTCTGTCCTGATATTTGCTTTAGAGATTGCAGTCTGAATTTCCTAGAACCCTCAAAACACTTCCTTCTAGCATTTGGGACTTGAACATAAAGGAATGGAACTTTTAAGGACAAGCTGAAAGTGCACTTTTTAACCACAATACAAGTAAAATTAATCTAATAAGACAGTTTTTTCCTGCTCAGCTGTACTTTTACTGTAGACTAAATACAGATTGATTTCCACCATTTGTATAAATTGGCTTTCTTTTGTTTTATCTCATACATCAATTGGAAGCCATTTTCAGTTTAAACAGGCAGAAAACCATTGTGATTTTTCTGTACAAGACATCTGCTAATATCATTTGAGTTTCCTGTGTTCTGTCATTGGAGAAAGGCCCTGCAGCATTTTGAGTCCCCCCCCCCCGCCCGCCCCACTACTCTGTATTCAGAAAGTTGAGGGCACTTTCAGATAGCAAACTATCTGAAAGTTGGTGTTTGTCCTGTCCATAAACGATCACTGCTGGGAAGCCATTCATTAGATACTGAAGTCTTTCTAAATAACCACTCACATTTTTATTGGCTGTTGAATTGACACTTTTGATTATAATGGGACTTTGGAAGTGACAGGCTGCCATCTTAACATTCTTTTGATTGTAAAAACAGTTTTTATTCCTTTAAGACTTCTTGTGAATCCCTCTGAGACTTCCTACACTTTGGCTCATTTTCCAGGACTCAACTGTTGCATTACAACGTGTTAAGCTCAATATGGCTTTGATCAATAGATTGTAAATTGGCCATTAGCTGTGGATGCAAGTGAAGCCACCAGAAAGCTCTGTTGACATTCACAGCCTTTTTAAGTCAACAGAGTAAAACCAAATTGTGGTGAGCAGCATGCCAATGGTCTTTCATGGCTGCACAGCAGATTTGAGAAACCCCAACCCTGATATCTTTGCTTATAAAATCTCCTAGCATTATTACTCTCTGGGCCTTTTAATGCCTACTTGATGACCGTTTTACTGAATCTTATTTTGTGATGAACTTCATAGATTTTTAATGAATTATTTGCACAATAGCAGAATTCCTCTCATGGGGAGAAAGAGGATACTACCCTGCAGCATAGTTATTACGAGTCTTCTTTTGGGTTTACACTTAAAATATGGTGTGGATTCTGTTATATATTTAGGTTGCACTTAGAATAATAGAATCATAGAATTGGAAGGGACCTCTAGGGTCATCGGGTCCAACCCCCTGCTCAATGCAGGATTTCCTAAACCATCCCAGACAGATGTCTATCCAGCCTCTGCTTGAAGACCTCTAGTGAAGGAGAGCTCACTACCTCCAGTGGCAACCTATTCCATTGACTGATCACATATCCAGTCAAAGGATAGTTAAGGTGATGTACAAAATATAATTACACTAAAAAAGGTAAAATACGTTTTTAAAAAAACACAGCAGCAATAAAACAGCAATAATACAATGTTGAAACAGCAAGCAATATTAGGCAATTTCCATGCAGGGACTCCATAGTTCTATTGAGGGTGTGGGGATCACATGCCACTGCACCCTTGTTGCACCTCAAGAGTGAGGACTACATATCTCCACTCTCTTTGAGTACTCATTCCTCTTTAAGTGCCTATTCAAGCACTATAAGGGCAGAGAAATAGGAAGGACTCTGAAAGCTCTTACTACCAATCTCTCCTTTCCCCACTGAGCAGGTTTAGCTAAAATCATTGCCAGGAGCATCAACAGGCTTATGGACAGGAGGGCGCTGCAGTGGTGGGAGACGGCAGTGCTGGGAGCATTAGGGAGGTGATAATTGTGCCCACCAGCCAAAGCAGACAACCGCAATATGTCCCCCCGTTGCAGCTATGGAACCAGGGCAGGACTCCCTCCTGGGGCCTGATCAGGGCCTCAGGAGGCATCCTGTGGCATCTGCATGGTGCCCTGCTTACTACCCATTGCAATCAGGTGCTGGCGGGATCATGTGGACTTATGGGGTCTCCCAGATATCCGAATCTTCAAGGACCAGATCCCAGGGGAGACTCCATCTCAAAGATCCAGATCTTCTAGGTCCGGATCTTTGACAGTCCAAGCAAAAATGGGGAAACATACAGAAGGGAGGCCTGTAGATCCTTTTTAGTCCATACTAGTGGCAACTAAGAAAGGCAGATAACAGCTTCCACTCTTTGCAATGCACAGTAGAAGTACCACTTGTAGTTATAGCTGAAAACTGAGCATCCCTACATAACCTAAGTTGCTTCCAGTTGCACTGCATCAGCATGCTTGAACATTCAGATCAGCAGAAAATGAACATTCATTGAAGGGTGGGATCTTGGTAGCAAGTTTTGCATCTGACCTATGAAGCAAAGAAGGTGTCAGACCTTTTTATGCAGAACTTACTAACACCTCTTTCTGCCCAGAAGACCATGTTCCCCTTTTACTAACTTTCCAAAGTATGCACGCCAGCAGGAAGTATAGCTACACCATCTGGGAACACTAATAAAATGAAAAGAAAAGAGGCCAATGCAATGAAAAACACCTACCTTCAGCATGCCAGCAATTTAACTATTCTTTGTACTGTGTCAGTCGTCTGATTGAAATTATCAAAGCACACTTATGCATTTACTTTTAATATACAAAGCTGAGTTATATCCCTATGCGCCATTCTGTCTTTTTTTTATATTGCATTTAAATTGTATTGTTTTGTACCTTTCAGAATTCTACTGCTGATTTAGAATCATTTCCAGTGACTGACAATTCCTTTGTCAATTCCTTAGGAACAATCTTAAATTGTGTTGTTAAACTGCTTGAAATGACTGCTGATAGCATTGTAATTTTCTCTAGCTGGTG
Source organism: Aspidoscelis tigris stejnegeri (assembly GCA_023333525.1). Lineage (NCBI taxonomy): Eukaryota > Metazoa > Chordata > Lepidosauria > Squamata > Teiidae > Aspidoscelis > Aspidoscelis tigris. The sequence goes on along the minus strand of JALMGA010000004.1, from coordinate 32,328,380 downwards.
GCACTTTAATTTTCCCATTGGGATTTTGATATATATTTTCATTAACATCCTTTTAATGTGGAATTATTATTATTTTGGGGGGAAGAGCTTAAAATTAATATCCCCCTCTTTGCACTCACTATTTCTCATTAGTTTTATGACTGCTAGAAGGAAAACTGTATGCTTATTAATCTTGAATTTTTATTTCTTTCTTTTTGGTTTAATTGGCAATTTGTTTAACAGGTATTATATATTCAGAGTCAGATATACCCAATTTAAGTCATGTATATAGTAACACCCAGCAATGAATAGGGTATCTTTGTACCCCAGTGAGTGAAAGTTTGTTTATTTATTATTTAGGCATGCAAATTGAAAAATATAGTTATGCAATGCAGTTTTACAATTTTAGAATACAGACTTGGAATGTGTCTCTGCAGAAATCAAGTCAATATCATATATGGATTGGCTAAAGACATTAAAACCAATGGCAAAACAACTACAGCATGTAAAAATTACATAATTGTTCACATGTACTGATGGGAGTTTTGTGCAGAAAAGCTATGCTGTTTTATTCACACTTTTCCTGAAAGAGATTGGAAAAGTTCCATTTGCTAGATTATAACTCCCATGTGAACCTTACTACAATTTCTTTAGCTAAAGATTGTGCAAGCTGTTGTGCAAGGTAAACACTTTTCTTGACTTCTAATAAGAGCAGCCTCATGACTGCTTCTTCCTGACACAGGAGAATTTTCTTCTAACAAGCTTCTATCTAAACTGCAAATAGCTAAAGCAACATGCTGACTTTTCCAAGTATTTCTATGCAAAATATATGCCTCTCTCAATACTAGCCCTTCATTTTTGCATTTTGCATTGTTTCCCCAATCCCATGCCATCTTTGGCCTTGAAAAAGGGTTGCCTAGTTTCTGCATTTGCCAAATCATAATCATGTTTAACCCAAAGGCAAGCAAGTTCATTCACCCTAACCTGTTTTTAAGACCTAGTCTCTTCTAGCCTTCAATAAACCCATTAATGGGAGTGGTTGTATAATGGTAAGAGCAAGATGCTTAGAAAGTAAAGGCCTGCAGGTATGATCCTCAATTCCCCAGAAGCTGTCAATGACAAACCACTTCTGAATCTTTTCAAAGAAGACACCCATGTAGGCAACTGGAGGCCTGCTCACACTACAGTCTTTAGTGGACAATTAGTGAATCTCTGGGGAAGAGCATACACAAGCAGAATAGGTTGTTACAGCCTCCAAGTATGCCCAGACATTCACTAAGCATTGATTAGGTGTGGAGCATGAAATCGTGCTCCACACATCAACATTACCCAGAGACTTACCTGAAGCATCCGGGGCAGGAACATTCACTCTCCTTCCACTGCTCCATGTTTGTTTGAGGTGCCACATAGCTGCAACTGCACCTGTCCAGCAGAGGACAGGTCTCAGGATCAAATACGGTAAGTATCCAATTCTGGGGGCGGGAACAGCCAAAGTTGATTAGCACTTCAAATGTGAGTGCTAGTCAACATTGGTTAATCGCGCTCCTTCCCTTCCACTGGACAGGAAGGGAAGCACATAAACACCCCAGGACTCAAACTTTATTTGATGGCATCCAACAGTTAAACAAAGAAAGAAAATCCTAATGTCCTCCGAGGCTATAGTAGGCCAAGTCAGTGCAGAAAGCACAATTAAACTTAAAATTGATTTTGTAAGTTACTGGGGGTCTGACGGTGAGCTTTGCCTGGGGCAAGCAGTATTCTTTAATATACTTTAAATTTATTTTGTGATTTGTGGTTTCTCATAAATTTGATAATTCTGCAGGTGCACTAAATGTATTCCATGAGAAAATCTATTAGCCATATGGCTGTTCTGGCAGGTAGTGAGGGCCAGTGAGTGTGAGCTGTATTGAGCTGGGCTACCATTTTCCCACTCTAAGAGCTGCCCAAATTTGACAGCCCATCATGTTCCAATCGTGGTTTCCTCCAAAGCTGGAGCCTAGTCATCAAAGGCTGGGAACAAGGTTTTCTGGCCCTTGTACCAAAATGAAGGACGATTTCAGCAGTGTACCAACTTCTGGCACCACTTTCCTCGTGCTCTGCTGAAATGGCCCTTGTTGTGGACTTCTTTCAAGAGGACCATCATATGATCAGGATAGGGTACCATTTGGTGCTCTTACCAGTCCATAGCTTTGAGGACAAAGCTACTAGAAGGAGCCAGGGCTTCTTCAACTTCACAATAGCATGCAATTGGAATCTCCCAGTCTGTACTCCACCTTAGCATGTGACAAGGGTAATTATGGAAATGACCCATGATTCCATGACTGAAGCTCCATCCACACATGATAAACAGAAAAAGGTGAAGCTGAAAGCAGCTTGGAGGTGTCCACATGCTAAAGTGGTCAATATAAATTGAAGGTCAAAAAAGATGTTCTTGGTCTGACTTGTGGAAATAATCTTGACATGTGGTCACTGTACATTGGGTGTCTTTTTGGCATGGTCCAAAGGGACCATGTGGACCTTTGTTGCAACGTCTCTTGATTCAGAATTTGACTGTTGCACCAGCAATCTTATTAAAAATCTTCATGATGAAGCTTTGTCATGATTTGCAGTTGCTATCTAGGAAATAAACAAAAGGGTCCCAAAAACAGAGAGGTTAGAATTTACTGCTTTCACACATGGACACACCTTTATTGCATTGCTACGTTGGCTGGTTTTGATTAATTACAGCTTTTATTTCTTGTATATTTTAATGGTTTCTTGCTGTTTCACACTTTTATTGTTTTATCTTGTGCTCCCAACCTAAACATGATGAATACATATTCTGTATTCATTATGTCTAGTGTGGTATAAGAAGGGGCTGTCAACATACAACCCCATTTTTCTCATCCATTTAAGTGGACTCAAAGTGGCTGACAAAGCTTTCTGTTCTTCTCCCCACAACAGAACACCCTGTGAGGTAGGTAGGGCTATAAAAGCTCAGAAAGAGAGATGAAATGAGGCCAAGGTCACCAAGCTGGCTTCGTGGAGGAGTGTGGAATCAAAGCCAGTACTCCCAGATAAGAGTCTGATTCCTTAACCACTAGACCAAACTGGCTCAAGTGTGGTCAGCATTCTTCATACCACTGCACTTACAGCACTCCAATGAGCACTTAGGGTGGGATTGCTGCTAGATGAGTGTGCCTTTAGTGTGCAGTGACATGTGGACTCTGCACACAAATGATGCATGCACAGCACCACATTGATACTGTGGAGATGAAATAAAATAAGCCCTTTCCCCCATGTTCTGCTGGTGAACATAGTATTGTTCATTAAGGTGGAGAAAAGGGAGAGAATAAAACAAATACATTGCTTTAGTTTGGGAAAACAGATTTTATTCACACACAATAAAAAGGTGCCTTGAAAATTTCTGAAAAGCAGTTGTAGGTGTAGCTCGTGTTTTCATTCTATCTCAGATCTTCAACTACTGTGCTCTGAAAGTGCATTTGTTTCATTTTTGATGTGGTTTTGAGGTGGCATAGGCACACAGAAGTGTAACCACCTCTGAACCGTTTCTGAGCTACCTGGCAGTTTTGTTCTTTCTTTTACTGTGTGTGAACACAGACTAAGGGCCTTTCTGCACTAGGCCTTATTCTGGAATATATCGTGGAATAGGACCTTGCTGTCTGCCAGCTAGTGTAGACTATGGCAGGCCCCAGGCAAGATGTGCCATATCCTGCATTAGCAAGCAGACAACAGACCCCTATCCTGAAATATAATCCAGAATAAGGCCAAGTGTGGAAAGGGCCTAAGTTCCTGTGTTTGAAAGTCATTGAATGCTTTGCACAAATATTCTTTGCATGATTCTGTTGCAATTGAGCTCACAAGACTTTGCTTTGTTCAGTTCTGTTTTTTTATTAGCTTTAAGTGGTTGCCTCTAAAGCGGTTGACCCTGCAAGTTTCTTCTTCCTCCTGCTTCCATCTTTTCTCACTTGTCACTTTCTGATTCCCAAGCACTACTTGTTCCCTAGCAACACTGATCACCCCTCACATTTGTGTTGTGAGCTGCAAATTGTATGTGCTCTCTTGCTTTCAGCTGGGTCAAGGCACAAATCTATGGGCTGAACAGCAGGGTGTAAAAGTTTGTTAGGCTTTACATAGGAATCCTCTCAGGAAGCATTTTGTTGAGTAAGATTACATCCCTCTTGATTTCTGAATATATCAACAGCACATTCACTTTAAATAGACCAGTTACTGTATGTTGCATATTAGTTCAAGAATTGGTCCCAGGTGTTTCTTTGCAACTATGATATATACGCGGCTTCCTTCCCCTCTAATCAGACCTATTACAACAAGCTAACCTTTTGCTCATTCTGTGTAGCCAAAATTCCAAGTACTACATGCATTTGCTGTAGAAATTCTGGCTAAAATAAAACTTTGTCAATAGATATTAGAGATAGTATGTAAGAAAAAAACTAATTTAGGTCTCTAATTAATACCTTTATTAAAGTACACACAGCCTACAGATGTGTATCTCAGTGTTTTTGCCCTCTAAAATTGAAAACAAACACACACACTCTTTCTCTGACTGAGTGAAAGAGACAGTTGTTCAAAAAAGCTGGGTGGTTCTGAGAGCAATGTATGTCTTTGTTTTGATAGGGACCTTCTTATGAGAGGAACACTATATTTCTTATTAAAGGGAGAGTTATTCAGCTCTAATGAGTCCTGCAGTGACAATATTCCATGACATGTTTTGAAGTGAGGTACTTTGTGTAAAAGCATATACATTAAATCAACAAGTATTTGAGCAATTATGAAACTAGGTAGTCCTTGAAGTTAGCCCACCAAAGGCTAAATAACTGAAAAAACATTGAGTTTAAACTATGCACTGTTGTCTTTGTTTGCAGGATGCTCTCAAACTGAAATACATACAGAATGAAATTCACAAAGAATGGAAGCATAAGAAGGTAATTGTGACCATTGTAACAAGCTTTGGATAAGATGAAGGGAGTTCAACAATTTTAATCCCTTAGGAGCCACTCTCATGTCAAAAGGAAAGCAGCTGAAAACAAAGAAATGAAGAAACACAAATATAATCTTTCAACAAAGTAATAAAAATTATCAGTCCCCTGAGCATCTCTGTTCTTCTCCCCCAAGGTTCTTTCTGACCTTTTTGAAACCTCTGATTGAGATTAATATTAGTGAGATATGGAGATAAATATGGAGAATGTAGGTCCTGCTGAATCAAAGCAACGGCTTGTAAAATGGCCTTAAAAATTAGATACAGATACAGAGATGCATATACTCATTTCTATACAGGCTGCTTATAACCCTAAAATCATAAATATACAAGTACATATATCTGAGTTGAGGTTAAACTTGAAGTCAGACATCTGATTCAATGGCAAAACAGAAGTGTAATGGAAAACTATATATAAATGTTGATTTTTTTTTTAAAAAAAGTTGATTTAATCTTCCTATTGGTTTTCCATTGTTACCAAACATCTTTACAGCTGGAGAAGCTTTCATGGAAAAATAACTAAATGAAAATAATCATATAATAAGCATATGTGGTGAAATTTCAAAAACTAGGTGTTTTAGGTTGTTGCCACATTTATGATGGATTACTAAGGAGTCTAGAGGATTGCTGTCCATATGCCAGTGCAAAGCAGCAGGAGTGCCATCCCCTACTCAAATGTTTCATCTTCATTGGACAAGGATAGGTTCCCAAAATGGTACCTAATTGTGGTCTTGTGATAGACCTTGAAAATGATGTCTACCAAGAGACCAAGCTCTGGATTCAGGGTTATATTTTTATTTTAAATATGTTTTAGGTGTTATAGATTTTATTTTTTATGGTTGTGACCCATCCTGAAACTTTTAATTGAAAGGAGGAATAGAAATGAGTGAGTGAGTGAGTGAGTGAGTGAGTGAGTGAGTGAGTGAGTGAGTGAGTGAGTGAGTGAGTGAGTGAGTGAGTGAGTGACACCACATTTCTATAGTCCAGAATACAGTGGGGAGCCCTTTTTGGTAAGGCAGCAGGAAATGTCACCTGAAGTGTCACCTGAAATCTGCATGTAGTAAGAAGGGCCTGAGCAGAAATTGTAAAGACTGAAAATAACCATTCACAGCCTTTGGACTCTGAATGCTGGCTTCAGTGGCTAAGCTCAGTCTTCAAAGCTGGCCTCAAAGGCTGCGGTGGCACAGGAGGTCCAAATTCTGGAGTGCCTGTAGTCTATGCTAGGGTTAGCACTAGCAGCAAACATCAAACCAAAAGTGCACATCTTTATTTTCTACTACTTTAAACTCTTCAAAATTTAATATTTATATGGTTATCACTCTCAGAAAATGTAAGAGAGAGGACTTTGATCTGGCCAGGCAGCAGTTACCAATATTTGTCTAACATACTATACCATATATTTTCTTTGCTGTACAGTATTAATACCATATGTTTCACTGCATGGTCATCATGGCCTACCCATAGCTGCTACATTTTAAATCTATTGCCAGTGTCAAAATAACTTTTTATATTGATCCATCTAGCAGTTATATCAGAAGTGCAAAATCAAGGTTTTGGATACAAGATCCAGATTGTCAAGACCCAGGGTATCAGAGTGGGGTGTTTTTTTAGGTTATGTGTTACCACTGAGTTGGGGTCAATTACTGGTGATTACATGGACATATCTAAAATTTTATTGGCAGTTATGAACGTGGTTTGCCATTGGGATTGATCCTGTGATGTTGTAGAGCTGTGATTGCTCTACCAGTTGCTAGGTGGTATGGTGGGATATAAATTTGGCCAAAATGCAGATAATTAGTTGGATCTAATAGGCCAGACAGCCAACAATGAAATTTCTGACTATTGAATCAAAACTCATTCAGCAGGATGCCAAACCTAACAATTTTCTCTTTTCAGAAAGATAGCTAGTTCACCTAGAGCTCCAGTATAAGATTCTGCATGCATTTCTCAAATCTGCTTTACTTGGATTAATTTAAAAATTACACTACCTCACTGGGATTTTCTAAAGAAAATATCAGATATAACTGAGTGTCATCTGGAAATGATCCATAGTTGATCTTTCTCAAAAATATATGTTAATGTTAAAATTAAGGAAACAGTAACAGGAAAAAAATTGACAAAGTCCCTTAGCATGATATAATGGAAGCAAACGATCAAGTTATAGAGCAAATTCTCCATTTGGTCAACAACATTATTTCAGAGTTGTTGGTTTAATTTCCCCCCCCAAAATCACTTATTTTGAATTGTGATGTATCATTACATTGAATAGTCAATAATCATTCTAGCTTTAGGCAGCCTGAATCAATAAATATATAGACTGGGATACTAATTTCATTTGTGGTTATCAGATTTATTTTCTAATTTTTTATTAGATACTTAAACACTTGTACAAAGATTTTAACAATTATACTTTTACTTCTTCAATCAGGAATTGACACTGAATAATGCATTGTTCTACAATGGAATTTATCCCGGTGTTGGAAAATGGGTTCATGAACACCTTGAGTTCGATAAGAATGAGAAAATGCCTCAAGAAAGTTCATTTATTGCTAAGCTTAGACGATCCACACAGAAAGAACCTGTAACAATTTAATGCCATGGTTACCTGCTTATTTTTCCTCTCCTGTTGTCCCTGTAGCTTTTTCAGAATTACAGCAACTCCTTCCATTCATTTATTTCAATAGTTCAGCATGCCATTGTTAGCTGTTTCTCCTTGTTATCTTTTCCTTGTCTTATTTCTCAGAGATACTTTGTTGTTTACCATTTAATATTTTGTTCTCAGGAAAACATAAGGGACTAGAGATTTCTGGATGAATTTCCTATAACTACAGGCACAAATAGATCCAAAATCTTCACTCATAAGTTTAACAAGCTTTTCTTTGAAGTCAAAGATTGGTCAAACCAGAAAACAGTACTAGAAAATCAAGCCCCAAACTAAGGGTTCAATCTTTCACACTCTGGTGCTAGACAAATAAGCCACACTCAAGACAAATAAATCACAAGGCAGTCCTAACTCAACTCTCATGCAAGCCCAGAGGACAGCAGACTGTATACAACCTGCAGTGACCTTCTATGTTTTTCCTTTTGCAAACTGTCACAGCAGCTTGCAAGGCTGACATAAAAGGTTATTTTAATATAGTAGGTTTAAAAAACAAGAACAAAAACTTTAATTGAACAGAGGAAAATGGAAGAATTTGATCACCACAATCTCCTCTTCCTCTTCCTCAGGAAAGTTTTAAGAAATACATACAGAGAATAGAGTACTAAAAATAGGAAAATTTAGCCAAAAGATACATTTTTGTTAGAGAAGGTAAGACAGAGGTCCTTTCTGCAGTTACTGTCCATAAATCTGAATCAGGGTTCGGAATAGCCAGAACCATTGATGAGAATTACTTGGAAGTGTGAGCTGGATCACGGACTGATAGTACTGGTCTGGCCCATGCCTCTCTGCATCTACAAAGCTCATGTAAGCTTCACAGTTGCCTCCCCATGCCTCTCAAGGCTAGGAACACAGATCCTATTATTGGAGCCTCATGTGATATTTTTGGCAGACAACTATGGTGCGCTGCTGAAAATCAGCCCTCAGCATCTAGGAGTGTACACAAATGTAATTTTTGCATTCAAATCCGAGTCAATTTGAATATTCAAAAATTTGATTCGTTTTGAATTTTAAAAATCCGGATTTTGGAATATCCAGTTTGAATCTGGACTATCCGAATCCGCACATTTGAAAGTTGGATCCATATTCGAGAATACGGATGTCAGTAACATTTGTATCTGTTTTTTGGATTTGCGTGCATCTGTATGCGTCCCATTTTCATCCTGTATGCATCCCATTTTCATCCTGCATTATAAGTGCAAATACATTTAATTTTTGTGCATATTCATATATGATAAATATGAATCTGTTCATTCAAATTATTCAAAAATCCATATTGGATTTCCAAAAATCTGATATTCATTCAAATTGTGAATTTGGATTTTTAAAAATCTGATTCGAATTCAAATGTCGATATTCGTCAGATTTGAATCGGATTTTCAAATTTTCAAATATTCCCTAATGCCATCATGCCACTTCCCATGATCCAGGCCAAGGCCCTTAGTCCACTTATAGATCCAATTAAACAGGTCTACAATAGATTCAGATTAAGGGCTTCTTAATTCAGATCCAGCTCTGTCCTGTGCAGATGGATCCATGGACAAGGCTTCCTTGATCCCCATTAACATGCAGATCAGGAGGCCCAGAATCCAGACCAGAGCCTCCTAGATCCAGTTCTAAAGCATCTTCAAAGCTGAAAATCTATTGGACAAAATACTGCTGCAACCTGTGAAGTAATCCTAGGCTTGACATTCAAGATCCCAGAATATGCAATGGTGCAATTTTGTCTTCACAGTTAAATATTTGATTTTGTGCCAAAACAAAATTACATATCCTGAATCTGAAAAACAGGCATGCAGGTCAGCAAAAACAGCCAATTCTATTGGCTTGTGGATTGCTACCTTACATCTCTGATAAGGACTTCATATCAGCCCTCCAGATAGCATTTCTTACAAATGAAAGAGTTCTGAGAAAGACTGGAACAGTTGCTAATGGCCAGTGACTTGGATTAGATATTGGTTCATCACTGATACTCTTAGATCAATACATATATTGCTGCTTTTCCTTTCCTTACACTGTTGGCTTTTGTTTGACAATGTTTAGTGGCTGCAAATGTCTGATAACAGTACAAAATGATATTGCTACTATGAATCATTCATTTCACTTACACACCCAAAGCTATGTCTGCACTAGGTTGGAAGACTGACTCAGGGAACCTGCTGGATTGCTCTGACCAAACACGGGCTATGGCCTGAAAATGGTCCATGAAGATATCTGTTATACTGAACCAGCAACCTGTATGAGAGCAAGATATGGGCTATGGACTGATATACCACAACGGATGCCATTTCATTGGGCACCTTTTGGTCATCTGTCTGAAAGACGTTCTTGACCTCAGAAGTTAGACCATGATAGGCTGCATGTAATGCAGACAACCTTTATAGCAGCCCAGGCCATCATGGATTTGCTGCTTTAAAGCCCACTCAGTGCAGATGCCTGGGCATGCGGTAGGTCTGGATCTAGCTAATTCGAATCTGTTAATACAGATTAAATGAGGTAAATGCAGAAATGGCCAGAGTTTCTTAGGGCTCTTTTTTAGCTCAATCAAAGGCTGTTGTTAGCATAAAGCAGGTATGTTAGGCTGCATTCACATGCAACCTGAAAACAGTTCAGAAATAACTCGGAGGTGGGTTGCATGTGGAATTGTTCACATACCAGTCTGCCCCTACACCCTTCATAAACATACAAGGCTGGAACAGGTGGATTACAGATAGGATAAGAACATGAGGGCTGCATGTTATTGTGTCCAAGAGTGCTTCCAGACACCACTGCAAGCTGGGCAGCTGCTTCAGTGCTGCTTATCACATGGCCATTGATTGGCAGTGGCACTGGCACAGCAACAGGGAAAGGGGTAAGTTAAAATCCGCTTATTAAAAAGCAGCTTTTAACTTTGCAGTTTCCCTGTACTGGAGGGAGAGAAGTACAAAGTATCCATCTGGATGATTTGGCACGACTCCACAGGGGCTCTGCTCTCCCTGTGCAGTTTTCACTTGTCCCGTTGGAACAATGGGCAGTGGCTGCTCAGGGAGGGCAGAACTTTTAGCATGTCCAGAGGCATGCCAAGACATTTCATTGAAAGTGGAAACATCTTGTGAAGGGATGTGCTCAAAGTCAAATTCCCTCATTTGATTTGATGTGAATTGAATGGGGGAATATTTGGCTTCATGTACCCCCCCGCCCCCAGCAAACATGGGGGGCTTCGGCATTATTCACAAAGGGAACGCCTCTCCCTGTCCCGCCTGGCACCCCCTCACTTGGCAAAGTCACCGCCATCGTGTGCCCTTCAGATGCCCAAGTAGGCCTTCTTGAGGTGTGCGCGCACCTCCCTTACGCTGGAGTTGTGGGAAATCTCATGGCCCACATGGGCCTCAGAGGACAGCAGGAATGGTAGCGGAGGCAGGAAAGGCCACAGCTGGGGCAGCAGCGGGAGGCTGGATCCATTTGATTATAAGACAAATGGGGGCCTAAGAGTTCGTTCCTTTTTTTGCCCGTTAATGTCAAAGTTCATATGAATTCTGAATTGTATGAATATTCATGGACATCCTTATTTGTGAATGTTCCAGGCATACATTCATCTGGGATATTCTAATTTTCAAGCTAATTATTGACCTAAATGGGGCAAGATAGCAATGCTACATTGTATATAGATGATGCTCACCAGTCAAATAATCACAGAACCCTGGAGGAAGCAATGGATGTACACTTTCCTTTTGCTTTATTATTTGTTGGCTTATCTCCATTCTGTTTCGAAGGATGCCTTTACAATTCCAAGGCAACTCTACGGATTCCCATTACTGAATACTTTTGCAGATCATCTTATGAAACAATTGTAAATTGACTGGTCCATGTTCAGTTCAGTTCAAATCCAAAGTAGGTGGAAAAGGCTCAACCCAGTTCAAGTCAAACATCAGACAGGTTTGTGCCTGTCCATTTTTAAATTTTACACAAACATAACCTTTCTAAAGGGCTATTGATTTGACTGTTTGGAGGTATGGACAGTATGTAGAAAGCATTTGGCTATGGAAGTTCCAATCTTCTGTGCTAGGAATGTCCCTTCATTCCCTTTCATTCCCTGCAGCTGGAAGCTCCTTTTCACACCCTTATTTTTTTAAATTCATATATAGTACTTATTCTTGAACCATGTATATTCACACAGAGGTACTCTACTGCAATATTGCTTTATCCTCCTTATATGGCATGTACTAGTAAAATTCAATGTGTGTTCCTTTTTGTTCAAAGAGTCAGTCATCGTTTATTCGGCTTTCCCTATTAATTTTAACATAAAATCAATGCAACAAGCATAGATAAAACTGCCAGCATTACAAAAATGGCTGAACTTTAACTATACACTCTATGCAGCATTACTTCCATTACAATCAAGAAGAATTAGTGTAGTAAGCAAAACTAGCAAAAGAGAAAAGAATCATTGTAATCTATTGCCTAATAGAAAAATCAATATCGCAGTGGGTGCATCCAGATGGATGCAGATGGGTTGTTTGCTGAAGATGAGGGAGGGGGGGAGGTTATTTTAACTTATCAGATTTTCTAGTCTAAATCTAGTCTAAATCAAGAAAAAAAAATTACTGGCTGGCCATTGCAGCACTGTAGCTGCATATAGAAAATGCTGAAATATTGCACATATATGTGGAACTGAACCTGGTATGCTTTCAGATATAAACACAATCTATTTGACAAAATAGATAAGGGATAGATAAGAAGGAATATTTTTAAAAGGAAAATAAGATAGTTCACATTCCAATGTATTGAATTTGAGTTAATTCAGATAATAGCATCCAGTCAATATCAGGGAATCTTGTAAAGGTAAACAGGGCCAAGGTTTAGGGATGTGCACAAATATTCTATTCGTATGAATTCAGACAAATTCGGCCATTCGTATACAAATGGAATGTTATGACATTCATACTTTGACATTCATATTCAATGCTGTGGAATGTTAGTGAAATGGGGAGGAGGGAAAGTGGCTGTGCCAATCACATCTGCAATGGATCCAGAGTGCATTTGATGTGGTTTGAGAGCAGATTCAAAGTGGATTCAGGGCAGATTTGATGCTTCTGCAGAGGATATGTTATGGCAGGGGTCCCCAACCACCAATCTGTGGACCAGTGCCAGTCCATAGGGGTTTTTATTTTTTATTTTTGCCAGTCCGAAGTACCATGGCAACAAGTTGCCACTCCATGTCCATGCCCCCCACGCCCCCCCACACCCTGCCTCACCCCACCACGCCACGCCACGCCATAGAAAAGGAAGCCAGCCCCTGGTGCAAAAAAGGTTGGGGACTCCTGTGTTACAGGACACGTATCAGATTTGTATGTGTTCATATTGGGTATTTGTATGAATTTGTATGAATACATTCGTATCAAGTAGAATCCTACCACATTTGAAGGGATCTATTCGAACAAATACTAATTTTCTTGCATTTGATTCGATACGAATTAAATTGCATAAAAACCCATTTGTGCATATCCCTACTAGGGCTGCTTAGGCTGTGTCCAGAAAGGGTTAAAAATTTATGTGGAATGCACAGCAGCTTTCAATTTCCCAGACAGGCTTTATGATTATCTGAAGTAGCTGTGTATTATAATTCAATAATCTGGGTTTTAAAAATAATATTTTAAGGACACTTGCTGCAGAATATTCTGTTACTCTACATTTTCCGGTGCGTTTGGGCAAAGTGCACAAAAACTCTTGAGAACTTGCCTTCACCAGAGAACTTGCAAAGAGAGGCTGTGCACACGAATGGAAGAATCCTCACTGTTGCAACATCTAAAATGTGGAGTATTTGAGTTTATAGGGGTGAGCCATTTTCCCTCCAGAAGCACTTTACTTCAGAGTATGTGCATTTTACCTTACTGTGCATTTTAACATGGTGTCTGGATGCACCATTAGGCCTTCTGTGGGAGACTATAAGGGTGTCTAGCAATCAAGATTATTTGAATGACCAAGTGTCCACATCACAGCCATGAAAATGGCATGAATATGCCTTTGTAGGATGCCTCCACACAAAATAAAAAAAAAGAGTGGCTTGATAGCAACATAGATATAATAGCATCCGCACACTAGGACTCCTAATCTGTATACAAAGCCAAAAATACACTTTTAAAGCCTTTTAGTGCAGATTAGAGGTGAGATGGTAACACAAGTGTCTGCCTATAAGCAACTTTTTAAAATTCTGTGTGGATGCAGCCACTGATACTGGGGAGGTGTCCCCATGGTCTCCTTTTGCTTCTCTCTTGCTTTGGATTTTAAAACTACGTGTTGTAATTCGAAATAAAGCATCCCCATGTGGTTTGGGGCAAAGCGGATTTAAAATGTACTTTCCTGTCCCCATGCAAGCCACTTTTTGTGAGCCCGCATCTTTTTCTCCCCCCCCCCGCAGCCCGCTGCAGCGATGACAGGCAAAAAACCTCAATTAAACCCCCACAACACAACACAGATCATCCCTTTACTTGGCTGCAAAGAGTTAGAAGCAGTTAGAAACTTAACTGAAAGCAGCTAACTCTCTCCATAACTAATGCTTGCAACATAGTTACAAGCATAACTGAAAGCAGCTCACTCCCTGCAGCTGCCTTTGTGCAGAAGCTGCCCAGTGATCTCTCTCTTTCTTTCACATTATTGGGAGGGAGAGAGAAATTCTCTGCTTGCTATCAGGGGAAAGTGATGCTAATTATCTTAACAACAGAGGGGAAAACATCTATTTTCACACACACACTTTTCCCTAACAGCAAGCACAGAAACTCTCTCCCCTCCTAATAATGTGAAAGAAGAAAGAGATCGGTGGTCTGTTTGTCCGCTAAAATGGAATGGAGGGAGGCTGGATGTGACAGCTGGCTGGCTGATAGGCTGCAGGGAGTGATCTGCTTTTAGTTATGCTTGTAGCTATGTTGCAAGCATTAGTTATGGAGAGAGTTGGCTGCTTTCAGTTATGTTTCTAACTGCTTTCAGTTGTGTGTCTATGCTATTAACTCGTGGCAGCCAAGGAATGTTTTCACACACACGTAAAGAACGAGAAAGATTAATGTAGCCAGAAAGACACTTTAAAGAAATCTGTGTGCATCTCCATGCTCCCAGGATAATCCGTGGTTTCCCCCTAAGTCGGATGTAGCACTGTTTGAAAGGGGGGGTTTCTGTCACAGATTTTCCTCCTTTGTGCCTGATGTAGCCCAGAGTAAAGCTGTGCATGGAGACGCTCCAAGGCAAAACAAGCTTAAATTCAGAGCATTGGGAGTCATGACTGAGTTGGGGGCATAATTATCCTAGACCAAGCTTGGCTTTTTGCTGTGAGGTTAGAGGCCAAAGGGGGGGAGGGGAATTTGTGCATTGGTTGATTTCTGAACTTTGTTGTTTTTATTATTGCATTATGTGCATGTGTTTGGTCTTTTTTGCCAGCATGATATAAAGAGCCCATTTTGTTACTTTGCCGTTAGTCCATTCTATAGGAGATGCAGTTCCAAAGGTGGTGTTTTTTGCTCCAGCAAATATCCCAGATGGCCAGAAGGTTATCTCTCCTCATTTGACTGCTTTCTTTACTCCTGTGCCTCTAAGATTTCCTCCCTGGAAAATTCTGCTGAGATCATACAACCCACCCACCCCCAAAAAAATTGCCTTTGGCAAGTCTACCACATAAGGAATATTAAAAGTTCATTGCCCATTTCAACTTGCTCTTCTTCCATATCAAATTTGTACATTATAGAAATTAGCTCTCTTTCCTCTCCTTTCTTGGTTCCACTTCCCATCCACTTGACGCCCATGTGGTGGCAGGAGCTAGGAGCGCCTACCTCCACCTCTGACTGGTTCATCAGCTTCAGGTCTTCCTGGATAGGGAGAACTTGGCCATACTGAGCCACACTCCGGCAACCTCCAGATGAGACTACTGTGTAGTGTGCCCATATTCAGACACCCTGCCTTACAGGAGGGCCTCTTGTGATGCAATTTCTGAAGTTCCTACCTTGATTAAACATTTTCTTTGAGTGCCCGAGCTTTTCTTCTTTTAACCTCAATTGATTAGCTATCACTAGGCTTTATTTTATCTCAGAAGGTTTTCAGGTTACAATATTCTTCCTGTATGCATCATTTCTTAAAAAGCAGCAAATCAATAACATGTCCTCAAAAGCATAATCTGATGAACTATGGGTTGCTTTTCTATTGCTTGTCATTGAATCCTCCAAAATGATTATATTTAGGCCTGAGGGTTTTCTTATGACATTCCCCTGGGATTTCTATTATTATTGGAATTTATTAGTCACTTTCCTAAATAAACTAGGCATGACTTATGTAGCATATAGAAAATGTAACCCCCTACTAAACCACTCAAATTCTCGTAATGTGCCTTTTCTGGAGCTGCCCTTGTATCTGCTCTAGAAACTGCAGCTAGGCACATGGTTTGGTTACTTTGGGCACTTCTGAACCACCCCATTTTTCTGCTCCCTGGGTTTTGGTTTTGGTGAGGAGTAAAGGGGAGGCTTGGTGTGACCTACCCCTGTGCTATGCTAATCCATTGGCTCTGTGGTTTGGCAGTTTGGATAGTATGGACACTGAATTGGTTGAGCTAAGAATATAAGAAGTTACATGACATAATGTTTATTTATAACACCCTTTCACCAAAGGGTGGCACAAAACATATACAATCACTACATCAGAGAAATACAGCAAAAAAAATCGATTTCAATAAATAAAAAATCAAATATACATCATAAGCAATGTACAGAAATTTAATAATAAGCTATATAACCTAGGAAATCACAGTACACATTATCAAGTAAGAAAATAAACAATGGGACCAATTAATACAACTCAAAAATGTCAGAGAAGAAATTAAACAGAAGTTGCAGCAGAGCAGCAGCAACAACCAACTCCAGTGATTTTCTTTTCTTCCATCTTCAGCTGGAACTTATACCTAGAGGAGGCTGTGGCAAAGGCTCCTATCTAATAACATGGGACTCAATTGTCTCTCTTCTCACCCCAGCCAGAAGCAGCTACACTTTTTATGTCCATCCTGGGGGAGGGCATGGTGAAGGCTCTGGTCTCACAGGTGCAGCACAAGACTCGATTGTTTCTCTTCTCACCCCAGCCAGAGGCAGCTACAGTTTTGATAACCAACCTGGGGGAGGGTGTTGCAAAAGCTCCAGTTTCCCAGGTGCAGCCCAATACCCAGTTGTTTCTCCTCTCACTACTGGATTGGCCCTGTGGTCCATTTAATTCTGCAGTCTGATCTCAGTGGCAGTTTCCATACCACACCCCTTGGCACGTGATGCGAAGAAATTTCTTGGTCCGGATTGCTCAACTCAGGCCAAGAATAAAGCAGTTTTGATCTTCTTTTACTCCTTCCATTTAGTACCACACAGAAAATGGCGGTTTTATGAAGTCATTGACAGTCTGGTGCTACACTGTGTCAGATGGAAACTTCAAAGCTGTGGAAATTTAGACCCAAAGCTTTATGTGCCATGGGACATTAGACCTGCATGCATTTGTGTAACAGATAGGCTAGTGTGGGGTGCAGATACTGTGGTCATGTGGGTAACTGTCCATACAGCTCTTGTGGAGTGGGCCAGCTGCTGCAGGGGGTCACAACATTCACTTGGTAGAGTGGTCCTTGGGATGCTGTGTCTCCTGGGAAACACTGTAGCCCCTTGGGAAATTCTCTGGCACAAAAATCAGTGCAGTCTCCACTACTCCTATTCTTGCTCAGATCGCTTAATTCAGGCAAAGAAGTGAGCTCTCTGTTCTGTGGCAACATGCACACATCATGCGGAAGATATTCTATTATTTACTTATTTATTTGCATTTTTATCGTCCCTTATACCCAATGGTCTCAAGGTGGGGGTAAAGGGGCTTGTCTTCACAGCTCATCTAAACACATAGAGTGAAAGCACCTGACTCACCTAAGGAAGGAGACTATTCCACAGTGTGGAAGCCACCACTGAAAAGGCCCTATCCCAGGTGTGCACCCTTTTTGCTGCTGTAAGTGGCAGTACAACCAGGAGGGCCACCCCTCCAGATCTTAGGGCACGGTCAGGTTGATATGGAAGAAGGCATTCCTTTAGATATTTAGGGCCCAAGTCATTTAGGGCTTTAGAGAACAAAATATGAAGAAAACATAAAAGTAATTTTCTAAAAACCCGGGTTTCAACTGCTGGCAGAACAAGTGGCATGGGTAATCTGTATGACCTCAGAAACAAGCTGGTTGAAAAACTGGAAGCACCAAGAAAATGACATTATTTCACTGCATAAACTAATCCTAAATGAATGCAATTATTCTGAAATAGCCTTTGGGATAAACCTTCATATTATGTTGCGTCTCACACCCCTAAACCACTCAAATGACATCTATTGTCATAAGCTGTAATGCAACAGATACTTTGTTTTCCTTTTATGGTGCATTATTTACAGTTTAGAAGCCGTTAGATTGTTGCATTGATTTAAGACAAAATTATGCAAAGATTTTTTCAGAAAAGATATATCCATCTCTCTCTCACACACAATGCTATACACTCTGAATTCATTTCTTGTGGTTACAGAATAGGTCAGGATATTATACAGTAATTTATGTTGTGAAGCAATGCTGTTAAGAAATGGTACAGATATGAGTCATGTTAATGCAGCAGAGATTGTAATAAGGATGTAAATGCCTGGCAGCAAAGCCATGTATTACAGTTAAATTAATAGACATCAATCACATTAATTCCAAGGGGAGACAACATAATTTTGTTTTGTCACATGACAGATAATATCTCAGGCTAGAAAACATTCACAAATGTTGCCACGTTCTGAAGATGTCCAATGCCTCATACAAGTTTGTTAAATTCTCCTTCCTTTATATGCCAATAAATAGGCTGCATCGACATCCATTTAAAATATCAGCTGGAAACAGCCTGAAGGTGGTATCTTGTGGATGCTAGCGTTCTCATCCCACTTCTAATCTATATTAAAGGCCCTTTGGAAGTACATTTTCTAGCCTGTAAGGTAGATCAGGGGCACTTGAGTGTGGATGCTGTCACCTCTAAGCTGCTTCCGAGCCACTTTTCTTAACTGCATGTGAATGACGTTATAGATTTCAGGATGATGGTATATGTGTAGTACATGAAAGGAATCTGAAAAAAAGACATACTGAAAAGTAATATGGACATGGAACTATAGAGGAAAAGGCAGGAAATCCAGCTCTGTTACTAGGGCGCTCAAAGAGAAATGAGAAGATTTCCCCTATTTTAAACTTTTTAATCTAGTCTCTGTCCCCAACATCTAATAAAAAGAAAGGAGGACTGTTTGCTCAGCATTTATCTATTCCAGAACAGAGTTGTGCCAAACTGGTTAAGTCATTTTGATTTTTGCAGCAAACTGGGTGATTTGCATGCAAACTAAACCATCCTGATGTTCAAATAATCTAGTTCAGAGAAAAAAACCAAGGTATGTTCAAATGAATCAAGTGAAGCATAATAAACCACTCTGTTATGGTTCACATGTGAACCAAACCACACTTTATTTTTTAAAAAGCTTGAAGTGAACCCAAACAAAGGATAGTTGGTTCAGTTTGAACCAAACCACTCCATCTCAGTTTGTGCACATCTCTATTCCAAGCCAGAACAGTAAGTAAGAAGTCAGCTACAGCCACCGCTCCACCTTCAGCCACTCCTATCTCTAATAGAGAGTCTCTATTACTCTCTGCATTCTGGAAGCAGCTGCATGCCACAGGTCTATCAGTAGCTTCTGACTTTTATACTGGATCCATATCTTTGCCAACACAGGAGGATTTTGGAAAGGCTGGAAATGGGCCTGGAAGGAAGCCATTGTTGTTCCATCAAAAAATGCTACTAGCATAGCTTGGTGAAGGCAGGTTGCTCACGTGTCCACCATTTATCTACATGACAGCCATACAAGTAGCTGAGAGTGACAGCTGCTATCAGGGTTCTTCATCCCACTCTGCAAGATGGATGTTTCTGAGGGTACTTGCTGACCCTCAAGCTTCCATAGAATAGCACCCTGCACCTGCAAATGCAACTGATGTGTAGATGCCACTCCCCACAGGTTTCTGCCAGGTATCTTCCATCACCTGTGTGAGTGAAGTCTTAATTAGCAAAACAAGGTGGAATACTGATTCACTGACATAAATGTGCATCTGATTTTGTTCTTCAGGAAGTGGAGTTGTGTCATGGTTTTAAATCTGTTCTGCATCTGCAGCAGTATGGTCACCACCAGTTCTGAATGGTCACCACCAGTGGTCAAGAAATGTCAGTTTTCTAGTGGCCCAAATTAGGGATGTGCACAAATATTCATAAAATTTGAATTCTGTACGAATTTGGCTTAAATTGGACATTTGTATTTAAATTGAATGTTGGCACACTTGAAGATGGACATTCAAATTCAAATTGGATGTTTTGATACATTTGTATGAAGCTTCAAATGGGATTCATATGGGATATATATGGGATTTGTATGCATTCGTATGGGAATTCAAAATCCACTAGATTCAAAGAGGATCTATTCGAATGAATACAAATTTTCTGGCATTTGATTCAATAGGAAATACAAAATAAAAATAAAAATCCATGTACATTCTTAGCCCAAATCCCTCTCAATTCCAACTATGCTTACCAACATTAAAAAAAGAGAGAGAGAGAGAGAAGGAATAGAAAGGTCTAGAGCAGTATGGTTCTCTCTGGACCCTTTGAATTATCAGCTTGGGAAATTTACTTCTTTCCCTAAGATTTCAGAAAACAAAGAAATGGAAGTTCACCAATACTATCCATAATACTTACAAATACTGGAAAGCACTTTTGGAAATGAGTTCAAGGCAGAGTTAATCTATTCTTTAAAACAGGTAGCATCATGAAGGAAAAAGAGAAGAAATTTATGCTGAAAATGATTAGCCAGATAGAAATGCCTTGAGCTGAAACCAGAGAATTAAAAAGGGACATTTCTCGAGAACTCCTAAGGCCTAGAAGAAAAACCACATATTCTGCCTGCATTAAACCTACTAGCAGTGCTTGAGGCACAAAGTTCACTCTCAATGGTGCCTCACACACAGGCTATGGTAAAAGACTCTCAGGGCAAATTGTGCCTTTAGCTGGTCTTTCACAGTTGTGCAGAGTGATGGTAACTGAGGAAGGAAATTACCGTGGGCAATTTCCACCTGGTCCACTTAATCATCAGACCCCAAATGACCAACTTTTCCAGTCTAGCAGTTGGAAACTACTTGCAGCTGCAAAACTTTCATTCCAGAATGTTTTCAGAGGTCAAGAGATGGTTTTGCACTACTCGTAGGAAATTCTCAAAAGGCCCAAGCATTGTGTGTGTGTATGTGTGTGTGCGTGCATGCCTGTCTCAGATCAAGACTGCTTCTATTCACTTTTAACTTTTTCTTTTTAACTTGCAGAACATCACTGTTGGGAAAGTACTCTGGCCAGTAGCTGATAACTGTGATTATGTCTGTTCACTCAGAAATTTACTGTGCTTCTGATTGTAAAGACATTGAGAATGGGTTTATTTCTTTGGTAACTGATTGTAAATTTCACTCCTCTGAGTCTGTCACATAGAGGGAATGCATAAAATAGACTTGAGCAGTGGCAAAGATTATTCATGTCTCCAGAAAGCAAAGCAAATGCTTCCTTAGGAATTTGGCTGAACTCAATACTGAGATGTGCAAGATACATAACTTAAAATTTCAGATCGAAAATGTGTCTATGACTGGATTATGCTCCATCAGATAACCCAAATCCTTCATAGTCACCATGACGCCAGCATAATGCATCTGGCCTAAGCTTCATTATAAACAACTGATATGATGTGAAATCCATCCTGAGAAACATATTATATTGCATTCCCTTTAGATAAGCACAGTGTAACATCAGAGGTAATGAGACACAGCAGGAGTTCCACTCGGTAATAGGTATGTCAATAGCTAGACCTATTGGCCAATTTCAACAAAGGCCTTGGCTCCAAAGGGAGATTTATTACAGATTTCTATAAATAACTGCCAATTCCAAACCATTACATGGCAAAGGAATCCAAGCAATATTATTTTATGGCTCTACAAATATAAAGCCACACGACAGTGTTCAGTTAATGCTATCTATGTTTATATGGAAACTGACCAAGGAAGAAACCAGCCCAAAATATTGAGGAAATACTTAATACTAGCTTAATATTTGTCACTGGTAGGCAATATATTTCGAAAGCAAATTCTAAAAATGCAACATGTTCTTCACGAGAATGGAAAAGAGTGTTATTCTTGTGGATATTTATGGAAATCTGGAATGCCTCCAAAACACATTCATTAAAAGACACAAGGCTTTACCTGGGCCATCCCTTTCCAAGCCAATTGCTGGGATGCCACATTCACTCCCAGATACCACTTCTGCATTTCTGAAGTTTCCTAAGCCCCCACCAGGCTGTTCCTGCTGTGGACACAGGCAATTCAGCAGCATGAGAAATCATCTGAGGATGTTGGTGTCTCTGCACTCTTTCTTACCTGGATCTAATGCATCACTCTTACTTTTTACACTTACCAAAACTAAGCCATCACAATCATATAGAGCTTTCTAGGGTCTCGAATAGATGTAATGTTTGCACCACGGGAAGAAAGCACTGCAATAGCTCAAGCAGTACTATTCTTAATGTGGAGACATGCTGTTTGCAGGCTGCCACCTCCTCTCCATGAAGCCACACAGGGCTGCTGATACAATTAGCAAGCAGGAGAAAGGACTCTGTGGAGCTTTTTCTCTAGCACTGCCTTTGGAGCACTATAGCAGCACTTATTTTGGCACAGCAGGGAAGCAGCTATATGCTGAATGCACTGCAAGAGGGAAGAGGCATGTGGATTCAACTAGGATTTGCATACCAATTGCTTTAGTGGGTAAAAAAGTGTTGAACATCTCTACTTCGGCAATGAACCTAAATTTTCCCCTTTTCACTGCTTCTGCTGAAATTTTCTGCAAAATTCACACTGATGGCCATAACAGTCATTCAGAGAAGTTCCCTAAAAGAATAATATAGTGATTTGGGTTCAAAGAACAAAGCATTGTTGTTTCAGGTCTAAGTGCCCACCTCCACCCTAAATTCAAATTAAAGTCAACTTCAGAGCGAACAAGACACATTAGCAAAGCCAGTAACCATTTCCCCTTTGCATTTCTAGTCTAATCTAATTATCCACCTTTGGGTTAGATAATGTGGAAGGAAAAGAGTAGATACCTTGGGGTTATGTTTTCTCACTCGGAACATGGATTAAAGATGGATTAATAATTAGGTTGTGTTTGCATACAGTTAAAAAAATCACTTATGATGTAGTTTAGAGATTGCTTAGAGAAGGTGTCTGGCTGAAACTTCTCACCTGCAAGTCTGCCCCTTATCCTCTCATGAATAGGCTAGAAAAGGCTGATTAGAAATGCCAGATGTGAACACAGCCTTCAGTGAATTTGCAACATAAAGCATCAATGAATAATTAAACCATATTATTCCTATTAAATAACATGTCCATTGTACCTTAGGTTTTGTCCACAAATTACCTATTTTCTGTCATCACAACATTCTTCCAACTCCACTCCACCCCCCACCCCCCAACCAATTATTAAGGAAGTAAAAATGCTCACAAAAAGGAGTAAAAGTATGGGCTGTGTCAGGCCATGTCAACTGTGTTCTTAGATCACTGCGTCCACATGCCACATCAGCCTGGAGGTATAACCTGCAGGGAAACCTACTGGCTGTGTAGAACCTGAACATGGCTTGTAAAAGGCCACTTAAAACCTAGTTTCCATCCTACCACCACCATGCGGACAGGCGGCTGTAGTAGCATCACTTTGCTGACATTTTGATTCTGGAGTTGCAGGAAAATGGCCTTACCTTGTAACTTTAGAGGCCAGGAAATTTGTGTTCCCTGGCTCTGAAGATAGGACGGGGTAGGACAGCTGTCTTCCAGATGGCTTGCAGTGCACATCACAGACCCAACCCCCTTCCTGGCCCAAATAACTCATTTCCCCATGTTGCAGCAACTGCTATAGGGCATGTTTTCACTTAGAGTGGAGGTGGCCTTTGTTTGGGGCAGTTGAGGGGAAGCACCCATATCCACAGCACCCTCCTCATCCCCATTTCCCAGTGAGATGGTGCCATTTCCACACCACCTCCATGCAGGGCCAGGACAAACTGCCTTGCAACAGAGGTGTCTCCATTAGCAATCATGCCAGAACAGGATGGCACTTCTTTGACCCTCAGAGGCACCTGAAAATAATGAGAAATGCAAACAAAGGGTTTTTTTTCATCCAAAACAACACAAAAATCACTCTTTTCTAAACTGATTGCACTACTTCCAGTAGCAAAGAGTGAATGATAGACTCATGTATGTCATGTGGCCATTGTAGTAGTAGTAGTAGTAGTAGTAGTAGTAGTAAAGAAGAAGAAGAGTTGGCTTTTCTACCCCACTTTTCTTACCCATTTAAGGGAACTCAAAGTGGCTGACAAAGAAGAGTTTCCCTGAGTCCTGATATACTTGAGACCTTCTATGAGTGCTCAACTGTGACCCTCCAGATGTTCCTGAAGTACAACTTCTCATTCCAACCTCATTCTATCTCCAGTCTTCCTCTAAAGTGCTTAGAAGTGCTGCCACATACAATAGGCTGCATTCACTTATTGAAGCTGAAGAATGATGAGTTTTGAAATTCTACTCCTTGAAGAGCTTGGCACTTTTCCCGATCATTTTGACGATCTGGCACTCAAATAGACATGAACTGTCTTGGAATACTGCCTACCAAGACGTTTGTGTATTTCTTTTTTTTTTAAAGCTCAATCACTATCTGTTTACTTCAGCAAGTGCTTAGATATCAACAAAAGGAGCTCCATATGCACATATATGGCAGATATATGGTGTGGCATTTATACCATATATATACAGTGTGTGATTGTGCATGTATATGGTGAATATATATACACTATATAGTATATATACATTTTATATGCACTATGAATATATTTCATACTGGTAAGACTTTCATATACTGACTGATACACACTTAATGTCTCAGGCATAAATTTAAAGTTCAAGCCTTAACATAAAAAGCTTCGAGTTTCACTATGGAGTGAAAACAAATTTATCTGTCTTTTTCCACATTGCTTATTTCCTGCAACAAACGTATTCATAATAATAAAGTAAGAGAAAGTATTTGACACTTTTACTTTTATCCTACTGTGCTTTATAGACTTAACAATAGTTGCTGCTTTCACCAATTCTCATTTCTTGGAAACGTGCTGAACCAGTCTAAACCCAAACCAACCCACCTTCAGGTTCGGGGGGGGGGGGGTCAGCTTGAACTCATATTAAACCAAGGGGTTCAGTCGAGCCAGTTAAAACTTCCCCAGTTTGATTCAACTGTTAGTATTTGCCCCTTTAAAGGAAAAATGGGGGCTTCTGAATAACTATTTTATGTGTAGAACCAGGTTGAACCAGGATGAAGTTTGAATAAAACTGGTTCAAACTAGTTTGAGTTGGTTTGAATTCAGACCAAACTACCATTTCCAGGTTTCTGCATATTGCTATTTGAAGGTCAGCTGAAGAAAACACTGTGTGTTCCGATTGCTTATTTTAAAACTCACTGTGAAAAAACATAGGTTAAACACATTGTCACCAAAGAGGAAATTGATGTCTTGCTTGGCAAATGAGGGCAGCTTCAGCCAAGATGTAAAATCTCCTGTGGGGCTCACTCCACCCTTAAGCCTGATAACACTCAGTTGCCTACGAATGTCTGTCTGGGACAAAATGGAATATTTGAGGGTTAAGGAGTTAATTTCAAATAAATGGCAGAGTTAGAAGAAAAGTTTGTTTTTATTAAAACCTGTAGGGATAAATAAGCACTAGCAAGTTCATTCATCTTAAAGTTGCATTTCCCCCTGAGTGTCACAAGCTGTTTCACTTCTGGGTTCGAAAGGGGCTGCCTTCTCACCATTCACATTGGAGGAAAACAACATGCATGTCTGTGCAAGGAGGGGGAA
This sequence comes from Aspidoscelis tigris stejnegeri, assembly GCA_023333525.1. Lineage (NCBI taxonomy): Eukaryota > Metazoa > Chordata > Lepidosauria > Squamata > Teiidae > Aspidoscelis > Aspidoscelis tigris. Next base: position 32,302,758 of record JALMGA010000004.1, on the reverse strand, counting down.
AAGAAATCCAATTTTATAACACTTGAATCACAATTCTCATACTAATGTCCAAGCCAGGGCACATTTCTACTGTACCATAGGGATGTGCATCAATATTCAAAATATTCATTGTTTGATCAAATTTGGCCGAATTTGAACATTCAAATTCAAATAGAATGTCCAGACATTTGTTTTTAAATATGTGAATGAGTACGGACATGTTGAATCATTCGTATTAATAATTCAGACATTCGTACGTGTACAGATACAAATGCATTACATATGTATCCATACACATCTTATTCATATGGCAAACCACTTCTGTATCTCTGCCATGAAAACTGTATAGAGGTCCCCTTGGAGGTGTCCATGCAACCAAATGGGAGCCACCTGTGACTCAATGTTACCCAACAACAAAATCATAATGATTAGATATAAGCATTTAAAATCCAACTCCAAAGCCTGGAAAGTGGAAGATATTTGAGAGCCTGACCTCAGTGGTAGCGTATTTAAAGGGTCAGTCATGGGACAAGGGAATTACCCCATGAGGACAATATCTATCTATACAGTGTGGACACATTCAGAAAAATATATTTCAGCAATTTTCTTCCCCAATAAACAACAACAAAAAAAGTCCACTTAAGATAAAAGGTAAAACTGTATAAATTATCAAGTACATCCATTAAATGCAAAATTTCCTGTCAAAAATAACCCTCCTGGCCTGATCTGGAATCTCACAAAAGTAACCCAAATACAACACAGTGCAAACAATTTAGTTCTGCTGTTTTAGTGTTCACTTAAAATATCATGAAGATAAATACCCCTGAAATGCCAGGCACTGAGAGAAAAATCTTTCCTCAAATGCTAAAACACAACCTGGTCAAATGGGTACTTTGAAGCTTGTGCTGGTCATACATCAACCTAACAAGCTTGTTTTTCTAGCAAAAAGCAATGTATTTACCTTGAGTATTTTTTCCTCTACCTTCTTCCTAACAGAATTGAATTGCTCCATTTCAATTTCTTTTTTAAACAGTACAAGTGGCATAGATTGGCACACAATGTAGACAACCTCCTTTGTTGTTGTTGTTTTGTTGTTATTGCCAGGTCGCAAGTTCCCGTTTAGAAAGCTAATGTTTTGCTTTAGACACAGTCAAAAACTTGATTTACCAGACTTGTGTTTTCTTAAATGGTTGAGTGCTACAATATTTACTGGCAATTTGAGTAGGGAAGGAATCTAGATTAGATAGATGAATAGAAAGATACAGATGTGCCTGTGTTCAATGTGGGCATATTTCATCAGCTATAGCTGTTTAATGATCAGATTGCAAGTGTCTGGTGTGTCAAAGCCTGCAGATTTCTTCTTCCTATATCTTTTGCTTAATATTAAGTAAAGGTAGTCTCAAGTTGAATTTGACTTCTGGTGCCTGCATTGACACATCCACAAAGTTACCTTGACAATATAAAAGTTGTTTTCTGTCGTCCAGGGGGATGCTGGAAGATAAACCTGGGATCTTTTGCATGAAAAGCAAATGTTTTAAGCCTATTTGGCCTTACCTCAGTGAAATCACATAATAATACCATTGCACCAAGGTTAAGATCTGGTGCAGAGGGAGGCATCCAAACTTCAAGTGCTGGTACACTGCCCAACTGGATCACCAAATCTTGAAATTCAGATGGTCCAGCCCAGCCCAGCTGAATGGCCATGGCAACAATCACACCAACATCTGGCTTGTATTGGGACATAACCATGGCACCACACTGGCCCCTCAAAGCATTTACATCCAGAAGACGGTGCAATCCTGTATCCAGGAGCTCACCAGTTGCTCCTGGTCAAGCAGTGGACAAGTAGAGAGCTTAGAAAAATCAGCTTGTGTTTAGCTTTATGCAGCTGAGAAGATCAATTTGAGGGCTGTTTTTTTCTTTAAAAAAATGTATTTGCTCCCAATAATTGCATGGGCAGAAAAGTAGCATCCTATCAAGAGGCTCAGGACAGAAAAGAGAACAGTATTGCTTTAATGACATTACACTTTAAGCTACAAGCTGCTGCTGGTGACTGATAATTCTAGTATTTTGGGAAAGGGAAGAAGAAGAAGAAAAAGTAGTGAGTTGGCTTTTCTACCCTGCTTTTCTCACCCATTTAAGGGGACTCAAAGCAGCTGACAAAGCTTTCTATTCTTCTCCCCACAACAGAACACCCAAGGTCATTCAGCTGGCTTCATGGGGGAGGGCGGAATCAAATCCAGTTTTCCCAGATATGCGTTCAGCTCCTTAACCACTAGACCAAACTGACTCACAGACGAAACTGGCTCACTTCCTTGTTCATGTTGTACATAAGCTCCTCTATTCTCTCTCTCTGTACACACCATCAATATGTTTATGGTGGTTATGATATTGGCAGTGTTTTTTCAGCACAATTTATTATTAATAAGTAAGGATTTCCTTGAATAAGCTTGATTGCTGTTGACTATACAGACCCAACCATGCAATTTTCTTGGTGAGAATGTAGAGGTGATATGTTACAGGATATATATCGGATACGTATGCGTTCATATCAGATATTCATACAAATGTGTAAGAATGCATTCGTATTGAATAGAATCCTACCACATTCTAAGGGGATCTATTCGAACAAATAGAAATTTTCTTACATTTGATTTGATACAAATAGAATGCAAAAATAAAAAACCATTCTTGCACATCCCTAGCCTGTAATTTTAACATATTTGGAACAAGGCAAGATAGAAATACAATATACTGTACAGAAAATGTCAGAAGCCAGTACTTCTGGGAGGACAGTGCTAGTGAGGGGAAAATGCATATTGTTTTGGGACTTTGTGTGGTTTGGGTGGCTGTCAATCAGATGCCTATCCCTTTGAACAAAGATGAGTCCCAAGATAAGAACATAAGATCTTCAGATTCTTTACCATCATAAGCAGTTATCAATTGGCACGTCGGTGTTAACTGGGCAATTAATCATCTGGCATTTTGTGGTCAGTTCTGAAGTGAGAAGATGAGGTGAGCAGATATTGATTGCACTCATGTATGAACTCTGAAAAGTATTCCACCTCCTGCTCTACTTACCCATTCTTTTTGGGCTGTAGACAAATTGGCACAAGTTCTTTTGAAGCAATTTTATGACATCCACAGCTTCTGAAATTGGCTTCTTCCATTATTACCTCTGGCCACAATCCCATGTACACTTAGGAGCAATGAAAATCAATGGGGCTTAAATGCTCATGATTTTCTCCTAGACTGAGGCCTCAGTGAATTCATTTCAAAATATGTGCCTTGTTTCTCTAGCTTTTCAACTATTGATAAACCACATTTCACATTTCTTGAATGCTGACATTCGGAATACCTATCCCCAGGTATACTTCCAGGGTAATTTTTCAGAAATACTTTAAAGAATGAAGTGTGTCTTTATATTAGGACTGTACCTTTAAGACTATGTGGTGAGATCTGCATATGCCATGGTGTCCCATGCTGGCCTGGGCCTGTCTTTGGCCAGATCAACTGTTCCAAGTGAAAATCATATGGACAACTGTACCAAGGGCTATCTGCATTATGAATGGACCAGACCAGATGGGGCTGTTTTAACCAGGCACCCAGAATCAGTGTTTCTATGGTTGTTTCTAGGAGCCCAGAAAAATGTTTCTGGGTTCCTCATGCCTGGTAGCCACACATCGCCTACCACAGAGTAACACTTCTGATACCACTTTTAATCAGCTTCCCTTTAGTACCACAGGCCACTCCAAAGCCTAGTCCTATGCAGACAGGCTTACCCCTCTGGTGAGCCAATTTGTCATACAAATGCCACATTCTTTAGCATATCCTTGTCACAGCCCATGAGTCTATTAATCATCTAGCTTGGTCTACCACAGACTTAGTTATCTCTCTGTCTGATGACTAGCCAGTGACTTGTTAAGCTCCATGCTAGGAGATTGTGCTTAAGCTAGTGGGTATAAATTGTGCATTCCTATTTTATACAGTGTCCATGAAATAAGGTGTCTGTTTCCCTGCCCTCCCCCACAAAATTAAAGCAAGCTATTGAAAGTAGGTGAGATGAAGCTGGGAAGTCAGGAAGCCTCCTAAGAAATAGAAGCCACTGACCTATGCAGGACTTATCCAACACTTTTTTCTGTTTAGACAGAGCAGAAAATCACATTTCTTGTCTAAAATTAACATACATAAGAGGGGAGGGGAGGGGGAGAAAATTATTTATCTCACTTATACATATGAATTTACAAAGATCACACTTGCCAAAACCATATATAAACTGAAAATCAAGAGGCTTTAAAAATACACCTCTCTGCATTTTGTGATGCTGCTGTCTCTGAAAAGACGCTTCTAAAAATGTCTCTGAGGCAAAATGATGTACAAAATTGCAACTATAAACTTTATTTATTCATTTGTTTTTAATTGCTAGCTGATGCAGAAATAAGACAAACCAAGTTTTATATTGGTAGACTGAGACGTGTGCAAGAAATTAAAGCAGGTTAGTTTCATTTTTTCCTTTCCTGCAAAGTGTGTCATCTATAGGGTTACCTTCTGTAGGAAGCCAGGACTCCTGTAGATTTAACTGTTGTACAAGTGAACAAATTTACATAGGCATTGCTTACTTTATAAGCAACCCCTGTTCAAATTCCTTCTCCTTTACAGTTTTTAGTTATATGAATGCTGTCCTCTTTTACATATTATTAGCCCTACATCCATTACAAGGCTGAGACCCTCACCTACTGTATAGAAAGTAGAGGTTCTTTCTGAGGAGTTCTATTTTGTTGCCAATGATGTGCAAGCCATGTCGGAATGAACTTTAATGTAATCTTAAAGCCACATGAAATCCCGTAAGAAAAAAGTGGCAATCACAGTTTCTACTAGTCCATGAGCACTTAACTAGTCCGTGGTGTTCCATTTCTCATCAACCCTTGCAAGTGACCTTGCTGGTTAGGAGCTGATTAGAGTTTTAGTTCAGCAACACACATTAGTCATTTCTGCTGTAATGTCATGCCATGCAACCCTGTTACCAGTATCACAGAAAGCCAAGTTGTCATTGACAGTGAGCCCTTTTGCACTCACCTTACTGGTAAAGATGAATGGAACTCCTGTACAGTACATCTGCACCAGGCGGATTTGTTTCTTTAGTAGAAATGGCTTCACACATGCTGGAGTTCCCCATATATTTGTAAGTGTGGTGCAGTCGAAACGGCTCCATACCTATAGTATAGCCCTGCATGCTGCACCTGGACCTCTTTGGGGTGAAGCCTGTGACCAGAGGTGCTGGTGCAATTGCATGCTGTGTTGCCTCGTTGCCCCAGGAATGGCACCATGGAGGTGTGCTGACGCTGTTGCTAGGGCTTTGTGATTGCCACTTTAATGATGAGTATTTGCATGTTTGAGTGTCTGCAAGCACTGCAGAATTTCACCTACCAAGGATGGCAAGCAAAGTGCAAATTGAGGCTCTGTTTGAAAGCATTCCTGTTTACATATAGATGTATAAAAACCTGACAACAGGGAGTAGCAGCACTTGTGAAAGTGTAACTGAGGGTGCCTCCAAACATCACTGTAAAAGCATGTGCCTTACCAGCGCTCCTAAGTAAAAAGCTTCTGGAGTGAAAATGGTTTGTCTTGACTTATGGATACTCTGAAGTTTAGGGATTGCTGCAGGGAAAATTCTTCTATTCATGTATTCATCCCCTTCTTGCATGCTCATCTCTCATAGATCCAAGTGTTCTCAGGTGAGCCAGTTTGGTCTAGTGGTTACAGAGCCGGACTCTTACCTGGGAATACTGGGTTTGATTCTACTCTCTCCCACGAAGCCAGCTGGGTGACCTTGGGCTAGTCACAGCTCCCTTCTAAGCTCTCACAGCCCCACCTACCTCACAGGGTGTTCTGTTGTGGGGAGAAGAACAGAAGCTTTGTCAGCCACTTTGAGTCCCCTTAAATGGATGAGAAAAGCGGGTAGAAAAAAAACCCAACTTCTGGTGAGTTTGTTTGTTTATATTTCTATCCTGCCATATACCCAAACAGGGCGGGTAACAACCTTTAAAATCATATATTAAAACAGCAACAGTATACATTAAAACAGTAACATTGTCCTTGAAGTAGGAGCAGACAGTATATTCCCATTTAACCAAAGGCCAGGGCAAAGAGGCGTGTCTTCACCTCCTTCCTAAACATATGCAATGAAGGAGCCTGACACACCCCTTTTACAGCTGAGGGTGATGGGACAACCAGGAGGGCCTCCCCCCACAATCCTAAGACACAGGTAGGTTGATATGGAAGAAGGTGTTTCTTTAGATATTTAGGGCCCAAATAATTTAAGTTAACACCCTGTATTGGACTCAGTAGTGAATCAGCAGCCGATGCAACTGGTGTAATGTGCTTCAAGCATCAGCACAGAGTCCAAGAACACCCTCAAATTTTGTGCCTGTCCCTTCCAAGGCATTACAAGCCTGTCAAGGACAGGGTGTCTCCCAACTACATGGACCCAAGACCCTGTGACACTCAGCACCTCAGTCTTGTCTGGATTCAGCTTCAATTTATTGAACCTCATCCAGCCCATTACTGCCTCTAGGCACCTATGAACCACTTCAACCATTTATCCTGATTCAGATGGCACAGAGAGATAGAGCTGGGTGTCATCTGCATATTGATGGCACCTCACTCCAAATCTCCTGATGACTTCTCCCAGTGGGTTCATATAGATATTAAAGAGCATGGGAGACAAGATCGACCCCTAAGGAACCCCACAAGTGAGTTCCCAGGGTGTTGAGTCAGAATCTCCCACTACTATTCTCTGAGATTGGCCATAGAGATAGGAGCAGAACCAATGGAGTTCTCATGCTGTTCACCCAAATAAGAAGAAAAAATGTGGAGTAATAGAATTCTCCACAGCAGAAGTCTTTAAACTGCTATTTTTAAAATGTGGCATATTGGGCTATAATATGCAGTCTGGCCAGTCAAATGCTGCTATGCATTAAATATGCATTTTTAGCCCTGTCTGGATGCACCCTGAGCAAATCAAACACAGATTATTCAAACTGTAACTTATAATTAGTCACAAACACAAAGCCACGGCTTTCAGGAAAACAGCTATTGCTTCCCACCCTCTCTGCTGCTATGTTTTGTTATTTGACAACAATAATGGCTGCAATAGTGGGTCTGAATGTGCCAGCAAATTGCAATTGATAGCACAGGAGAAGTTGTCCCCAGACTAAGTGCACTGGCAACTGAACAAAGTATTGTGAGAAATAGGTTAGGGATTTTCTCACCAAGATCTATGACGCCAACGTTCTTAGATTTTGAGGTTTCCTTCAACAATGCTGTTTAAACACATGCAGCACAGATGTTCTGCCTTGTGTCAAGTCTGTGTTACTTTGCCATTAGCCTAACCTTTCTGTGATTTTTTTCTGACTTCAGATTGCCAGCAAATCTATAGATGAAGCATAGAGAATGGCACTGAATGATACAGTTTCATTTCCTCTTGATAAGTACTTTCACATGTGCTAGCAAAAAAACATTTCACTGTAATGTTTATTTCTCTGTTGCTTTGGAAGTGGCTGCACTGTTTTTACTAGCTTTCATGGGAAATTCTTTTGCCATTTAATTAATAGGCCCACAGCAGCTTGGAGGAGTCATAATCTGTCTCAGTAAAGTCCTCATGCCAGCTGTATCCTCATATGGTCTTTTCCAACCTGGATGAACTGATCAAGAAATGGCTTATTTTTGTTGACTGTGTCTTCATTACATCGTTAAAGGAACCTTTATCAAAGGGCCCAGGTAGGCAGTCTCTATTTCATCCCCTGATGAAGCATCTAGAAACAGTGGTTCTCAACCTGGGGTTCAGGACCCCTTTGGGGGTCGAACTACCCTTTCAGAGGGGTCGCGACGAGTCTCCCGCTGCCCTTCCCTCCCACCTCCCAGCTGCTCCGCTCCCATGGTTGGGGGTCTCCACAACATGAGGAACTCCATTAAGGGGTCGCGGCATTAGGAAGGCTGAGAACCACTGATCTAGCAGGAATCACTAGTGCCCATGGTCCTGGGAAAGGTACCTGGAGATCAGTGTGCAAGAAGTGATTCTGAAGTTGCTACCCAGTCGAGTTTTCTCACCTTACCACAACCTGTTAATATGAGCATGGGCCTGCTGTGCAAGTGTGTGTGGCTGAGGTTCTTCTCTGTATGCATAAGGAGATGCTTCTAAACATATCCTGTTCTCACTGCAATGGACCCAGGAAGCTGCATTGGCCAGCTGTGGTGTGACCACAGTGAGGCCACAAAAACGGAGATACCTTCTCCCAGGCATTTTTGACAGCTTCAGTGGAGCTATGGTCATTGTTAACTGAAGCATGCGGTAAAACATCAGCTTCTAACTAGGTTGAGATTGGTATGGCTTACTACACTTTGGTTAAGCAGAACGGAAGAAAATGAGATAAAAGTAGTAATGGTACTAGTGTTAGAAACAACACTATTTAAATTGATTACTACCAATCTATGCACTTATAAAGTGTTAGGAAAGATAGAGGAGTTTAAAGTTGGCTAAGTATCTTGGGTTCATAATCTAGACCTTATCTGTGGTAGCACCAGAATTGTGCCCACCTACCACCTAACATCAGAATGTCCCCTAACTTATCAGTTTTCAGGAGGAATCTGAAGTCATTATTTTCCTGTCACAAAAACACAGTATGATCAATTTGTAAAATTGTTTTTTTGTTCATACTGTATTATCTATATGCTAGAGATATCCGTGAGCACAGGGTGCTCCTCTGAGAGCATTTGTGGACCAGCAAGCACCCTTGGAGACATCCTTTCTATAGAGTGGTATAACAAACTCTGAGGGTGTCCACTGCCTTGAAGCACTCGAGTGACCACCATGCAGATGCAAGTGGCTTACTTTGCCAGTTGTGTACGGGTGTAGCATTGAAAATGACTCACTATTTGTTCCCTAACTTCAGCTTGAAAGTCCTCAGTTGCACACTCGTTCCTGAGTTGGAGTAGGTGTTTTTGTCCTTGAAGTTCTTATTCCTGTAATCACTAATATGCCACCTTTATCTGCATGGCTTTGCAGGGTGAAAAGGTATTAGGAATTAGTAACTCCATGGACTTAGGACCCCATGACACAAAGTGCCTCCATCTTGTCTAGATTCAACTTCAATTTATTGGTCCATCAGCTTGCCCTGATGGTGTCAGCCCAGCTTCTCTCTATGAATAGCAACAAGCCTTTCTTTGCAAGGACCCATCATGCAGATACTTTCACCTGGAAGGAAGGAAGGAAGGAAGGAAGGAAGGAAGGAAGGAAGGAAGGAAGGAAGGAAGGAAGGAAGGAAGGAAGGAAAGGGAGTTTTCTGTCACACATTCACTAATAAAGATTAGGGGACTGATTCATCATAGGGTCTTTCTGCACTTACCATAGGTCAGTACTAAGAAGGGCTCCAGGGGTGTCTCTGATGGATGTTAGTGTGGAATAAGTACACTTCTAGTACACTCTGGGTGTTTCTGCACTGGCCACTAAAACCTCATTAAGCACACAATAAGGACAGACATGGGACACATGTGCAAGGTACCTTCCGCACAGCGGGACAGATTAGGGCCCTTTCAAGGACACTGCTTCTGCACAGCCTCACGCAAGATCTGTCACTAATGGGGTCTAGGCGCCACTAAATCCGGTCTCCAGGAAGACCTTAAAAATTAGGTCTTCAATCTGTTCCTGCATGGAAATTCTGCATCAAAGGAGGACTTTGTGCTGCTTTTAGTGCTGCTAAGGGAGGGGGGATGCAGCACAGGGGTGGCTGATGTCAATCCAGCTTCCAATGAGGACAGAGGGGGCAGAGAGGAGGGGGCGCTGCTCCCCCATGCCAGGGTTTGGCATGGTTTGCACGGAGACACCTCCATCCAAGCCCAACCTGTACCTGTCCTGCATTGCCGGGAATGACATGGGGATGCCCAAGATTCATTCTTGGTCCCACACCTGGCCCATGCGAGCCCAAACGGCACCCAAACAGTGTCAAACAGCTTGCATGGGGACAAAGCCTCTATGTATGCCATTAGATCTATAAAAACTTGTTCCCATGCTCTTTCATTTCTCAAAACCTTCTTCAATGTGCTATCTCAAATTTAAGATTTGTGACGTGCAGCTTTTCCCTACTTTAAAGTTGACTTCCTTGGAATATTTATGAGAAGTTAAAGTATGGCCAAAATTATACTACATATAATTATTTCAAGAACTTTATAAAGGTGACACTGCATTGAGACAGTTGTTAGGCCATAGTTAGGTCTATAGTTGTTAGGGTCGTATTTCTCTTTGCCCACTTTCAAAATTTCTGTGATTTGAGCTTTCCTCCAGCCATCTTTGAGTTACATGTGAAACTGCTATTAAACAATAGAGGCAGACTCAAAACTGGAAAATGAGTCAGATGTCCTTCCTTACCTTGGTATAGAAGCTAAGCTCTCTCTCTTTTTCTTATTCTTTTCCTTTTCTAAGAGTGTTTCCAGAGAGGACCTATACTTTGCAGGGGCTTTGGAGCTGCTGTCAATGAGCCACACAGCTTTTAGAAAGCCCTGGAGTCCCTGAAAATCCAAGTCTGTGCTGGCTGTTGAAAACCTGCAACTTACCCATCGACTTTGAATTTTCCTCTTCCTGGTGTTTGGGGGAAATCTTGTGAGAGATCCTGGTGTTTGGGGGAAATCTTGTGAGAGATCACCATCATCAGGAAACACAGGCCTCTCAGAAAAGCACTAGGTTCTTTTCTCAGAAAGGAAGAGGCTGCTTTCTTCCTGGTGCTGCTGCTTAGGTTTGGAGTATCAGGAGAACAGTGGGAACAGCTGTTCTCCCTTTGAAGCTCCTTAACTTCAAAGAAAAGGTAAGCAATGCATTTTTGTTTCTGTTTGGAGGCATCCTTACTCTTAACATTAGTAAAGCCTTGGTAAGCTCATTACTTTGGTTTGCCTTCTATACTTAGAAGAATTTTATGGTTCAAGCTCATTTACTGCAGCAGTTGAAAGACAAAACATGGCATTCTTTTGTTTCATGTCAGTCTTCAATATTTCAAAAGAACTCAGCACAGGAATAACTCGATATATGCATAGCAATAAAATGGCAATATCTACTTGAAGTAAAAGGGCATGACCAACATTCAGAATAATTCCCAGCAGTCTCACATTTGCACCAAACCAGCCCTATTCACTTAATGCAGCCAAAGATCAGAGTAACTCACTAGCCTAATAGAGCATGCATTTCATATGATATACTGTCTGGATATATAATAAGTCAGAACATTAATTTGGTTTATTAAAGCTGTGACTTTTAAATAATATACAAATGGCGTGCCATACATTATGCACTCATATGAAATAGCTCCATTTCTTCAAACAGGTTTAAATAGCTCTGTCAAAAAGCTGTAGCTTTGACAATACAAACAAAGATGAATATAACTTATCAGAACTGCAGAAGGGTTATTCTGTTTTTGCATGCTCCACGCTAACGTCATTTAATGTTTTCTTGATTGCTGCAGCATTAAAAAATGATTTAAAGGTCTTTTAAAATTCATTTAATTTCTTTCAGTCTGAAAAACAATGTATCCTGTAAAATTATGTTTTCCTTTTCATATTTATTATTGGACTGTCATAGTTCCAGGACATTGAACAGTTGTCTTCTTTGACTCATGCACATATCAGTTCCTTTTTTGCATACATGTTGTCGGTCTGGGATCTTAAAGGCTGTTGCAGGATATGAGCTGTTTCATCTGTTATTAATTTGTTCCATAATTTACTATAACAATACAAAAGGGTGAAAATGCATCACTTAGATGTGAGCCTATAGGAGTATGCAAATGTTGTTCAGAATAGTCATGGATTCCCCACAGGGGGACCTGTATTTAGTTCCCTGAGGAACAAGGCATACCGGATTCTCCTTAGCTTACTGAGGAGGCAGGACCAGATATCACTGTACTGCATGGTGTGATGTGAAATTTCAGAACATGTATTTCTGGGCTTATACTGGCCTACACCAGCACCAAAAGGGCAAATTATGCTTTATTTTATTTTGCCCCGAGGAGCAGGAAAGATGTGCTAGTAGGTCTCAATGCATCTCCCCTTTGTAGTGGCTTTGTTTTCTGGGGAAGCAGTGTTTAGGTTAATCTGGATTCCTGTTGAAGTACCCTTTCGTTACATTCTTAAATGGTTTATTCAGACTTAAGCTTCCAATTGTGTTGTGTCTCATGATGGCAGGTGTGAATTGTGACACACACTTTTCAATTCAATATTTTTCTTTGTATCAGGAGAGGAAAATCAAACAAAGTTAATCACACCAGCACCTGGTTCTGCCTCCACCCTCCCCACCTCTGACTACGGCTCTGACTCCTCTAGCCCCGCCTACATGGCCCCACTGGTTCTGCCTTTCTTTGGAGTTGACCTGTACCCAGGCCCACAGCCTACCAGACAGCTGACATTGCAACCTATTGCTAATCTCAGAGATTTAAATTAATGAACTGTAAAGGTATCCAGTTGCTGAGCAAGTATCTTTTTTGTGACAACACACTCTGCTTCAGAACCAGTTTGGAACTGTGTCAGGCACCTTCATTGTATGCACACTTCTTCAACCTGACCTTCAGCTGAGAGAACAAAATCCCCTCAGGCAATGCCACTGGCCGCATCTGCATGCAAGCCAGCTGATGTGTTTTGGACACGTGTGATAAAAATCTGTGTTGTAACGTGGAATAAAGCAACCCCATGTGGTTTGGGGCAACACGGATCCAAACCGTAACGGCCTGTCCCCATGGAACGGCAGGAACAGCGGCAGTGGCGGCGGCAGCGAGAGGAGCATTGCAGTATTCCCTCATCCGCCCACCAGCAGAGCGAGTGAGCAAGGTTATTTTCCCTTTCATCCCCTCCTCCCCTGCTGGCCATGGACAAGGAGGGGATGAATGGGAAAATAACCTCGCTCGCTCACTTGCTCTGCCAGTAACGTTACCTCCATTCACATTTCTGGGAAGGCAACAAGTTTGCGCTGAAGCAGATGAGCTGTCAAGCAAATGTGCATACATCTGCCCATCTGCTTCACATAACAGCTGATCTACTTCTTCTTCCCTCAGTTCGTGTGAAAAAAACTCCGTGCAGCTGCTGATCACAGTGTGCACAGCAGGAACATGGAGCACAGTCAAAAACCCTGCCTGCTAATACTGCAGCCGCCAAGCTCTGCCCCAAGTAACCCGGGAGCATCCCCATGACCTCCCCTGACAATACATGTTAGCCCCTTATTTTGAATGCAGTACACTTGTTAAGCAGGGTTTTTTTTAACACATATTGACTCAGATGTAGCATGAATTAGGGCCTTGCATGTGGACACTCCTGAGGCAGACACGGAATCCTTTCCGATTATATTAACGCTCCCACTGTTTTAGTCATGCTATTTTTTTCTGGGTTTTTTTTTTAATGATTTTATTGTGACCTGCCCTGAGACCTTTGGGTACAGGATGGGATAGAAAAATATAAACAAACAAATAAGTAAATAAATAAGTAAATAAATAAATCTTAACTCTCCTAAGCTACTTATATCAGCAAAAATAAGGGATGGGAAACAACCAGTCTGTATCTATGGTTCAGCTATTAGAAGGTCAATGCATTTCTTTTTTCTTGCAAATGGGAGGCAGTAGTAATGAAGTCATATGACATGGATGTGCGTTAGGTGTAGCTCTGCCAGAGTGCGTTGGGTGCAGAACTAAAATTTCAAGAGTCACTCAAACATGAAATCCATTTTCAAAGAGTTTATACACTGTACACTGGAGCTCCAAGTGTTCTGTTTATTTTTCCCTGCTTTTTTTTTTTTTTTTTTGCAATACCTGAATTTTAAATCAGGAGCTGATAAAGGTGTAATTAAAAACTTGCGAGTTAAGTACACCTCATGAATTATTAAAATGGAGCACCAACAAAGCGTGCACCCATGCTTCCGTGAGCTTTAACAAAAGTCCCCTTCCAAGGTCACAGTGGCACATAGCGGGTCTGTCTGCATGTCATAGATAACATGCTGCAACTTACTATAAGAGCTCATCTTAGGGAACAGATGCATTTTCTTTCCTTGGGTTTCATATGAGACTCAAATGCACAGGCAGTAACACCACAGAGCTAAGAAAAGAGAGTGTTGGCACCTAAGCCTCTTCATTAACCTTCCTGATTGCTTTGAAATCACCCTCCTGCAAGGATGACTTGTTTACTCCTCATTACTGGAAACATGTTATGCAGAAATGTGTCTAATCAAAGATCCACTGCGTCTAATGTTTCCTTCTTGAGGAGCATTTCATCCAAAGGTGGCTCACTAGGATATATTCTAGGGAGGCAGGAGGCCAGGAGAGCAGAATTCTTAACATGAGCTACCTGCTGGATGCCTCATTAGAAACAGTGGTGTGACTCAAGAAAGACTAGCAAGACAAAGCTCTCAAGTTGTGCCCTGGTTGAGTAAAACTTCTAGTCTCTGAAGCTGCCAATACAATTATACAGAAAGGAGAAATACAATGAGGGGTGAAACCAGTAAAACAGCAGAAATGTTTGACAAGAATAAATGGAACATGGAATCTTTATAGGCAGAAGAGTCCATTGCATGATACCAAATATTTATAAGCATTTCACTTATGTAAGATATTTTTCAGTGCTGAGCAATAGGAGAATGAGGCTCATCTAGTACTAAAATGGAACTCATGGTTTTATGCCAAGTCTGCCTGCCTTTCTCCCAAAGATCTCAGAAGATGAGTAGTCATATTGTCACAATAACTGATGTACAAGTGCTGTTTTAAAGTTTCTCTAAATAAATAAATAAATAAATTTTCAGCAGTTTCTGTTCAGTAAATACTGGGATTTGTTTTCCAGTTTTCCATGAATGCAAGAAATGAAAACAAACATGTTCTCACTGCTTTGCACACAAAGCCCAATGTACACAGCTCATTAGTTCACAGTTTGCTATTTACTCAGATACATACATTTGGATAATGTTCAAACTAGCAAAAGTGCCTTTGCTAACATTTTGCTTATGGGAAACAAAAATCTTATACACTTAAGAAATCTGAATATATAAAAACAACAGAAGCAGAAGTGGTTTAGCACAGGTCCCCCAAAAACTTAGCTGAAATAGAATCAAATATTTGTCTCATCTCTACTAATAATTCTATGTGGTTGACATCCACTGGGCTAAACACAGGAGCTCTTCATAGCAAGTAAAGTTACTGTCTATCTAGTTCACTATTGCATACACAAGCAGGCTCAGGTTCTCCTGGGGCCTTCCCACACTTGGTCCACTAGGTGCCTCACAGGGCGCTCCCAGATGGAATATTTGCACTTCAAGGAGTTGTTTCTGAATCCTTCCATCATGCAAGAGTGTGTTGTGAGGTGACTATGTGTGGAGCACAATTAAGTGCTCTACATGTGAACCTAACAGGCAGGCCCATTCTCACATCTTCTGATTTGGAAGATGTATCAAATGGTCACCTGATGCTCTATGGCATTGGTGCACACATGCTGGCCCTGGCCCTGATCCTGGCAAAGAAAGATGGTAGCACCAGGATACCCATTCGCACTGAAGGTGCATTGGGGGGGGGGGGGGAGAGATGGCATGTACTAGCATACATCAATGTGAATGCTAGTACATGCATGGACAACTTTGCCTTTCCCATCTGTCAGATAGGAAGGGAAGTTTCTGATCTAAGGATATTTCTACACTGCCTCAAAATGCTGGGAATTGCACTGATGGAATTCTGCACCAATGCTCTACTACTAAGTAATAGTCAGTATCAACTTTGTGGAATTGCTTAACACGAATTCAAGTTACCCCTCCAGTTCAATTTTATCTACCTCAAATTATAACAGTACTGTCCTTGCTAGTTATGAATATGTTTAATTTGTTTATACTTGTATCCAATCTTATTGCTTCATAGATTCAGGGCTACTTACAAGTTAAGACATAAAAGACAGAGATGAAATACAATATTAAAACATGATAGGTGCTAAAAGTAAAATACATTAAAGTGATATCCACTTCCTATTGGGTGGGGGCTGGAAAAGTGACTTTGCCGCACTCACAATGGCAGAAACCACTGCACACCAATTGTGCCAGCCCATTTCCAGGAACAATTGTTGCTGGGCATGATTTCCCACCCTTGCAGAAATCACTACTGGAAATGACTATCTGTCTACTTTTCCTGTGATTGATCACAGCACCTCTCTCTCATGCCCATAATTGAGCTCCCTTGCCAGATAAGTGATAATCCTAGATTTGACTGGGGTGGCAGGATATAAGCATAGGGCAGATGCAGATGCTGCCTGATCCAGTCTCCAAAAGGGGTGACCTTGCATCTTTCATAAAATTTGGCAAAAGAGGGCATGTAGATTGCTGTATTACTCTCATGCCAAATGTAAAACATGGAGTTCTGATCCATGTACGTGACTCAATTTCCAGTTTTTTTCTAGTCACTTTCTAATACAGTGGTACCTTGACATACGAGTTTAATTCGTTCCGTAACCTTGCTCTTATGTCAAATCGCTTGTATCTCAAAGCAGTTTTCCCATTAATCCATTCCAGATCCCAAAACACCACCTCAGTTGTTTTTGTTATGTACTGTACTGTATTTACATACTCGTATCTCAAATCTTGCTCTCATCTCAAAGCAAAATATCACTCGCTCGGCGGCTTGTATCTCAAAACACTTGTATGTCAGGGCACTTGTATGTCGAGGTACCACTGTATTCCCAACTGAGAATTCTGATGGACTTTGAAAATTTACTGGCAGATTGTGGAACCCTCAAACCAACTCTCATCCACACCAGCTACTAACACATAGCTTTAGTCATATCCTCCAGGGAAGATACGACATTTTAGAAGACTTTGAACAAAGTTCCAGAAGGATTCCCCTGAAAAATCCTGGTTCTTCGTTCCCAGCCTATGCGGCCTTGGAGAAGGACAGAATGCCTACAGATTTTATTTAGAAATAATGGAGACTAAAGCAGGAGTCTCACAGCTCCTTTATGGTGTCTTGAATGCAGAAGAAGACTGTAGTGTCTCCACAACACTGAACCCTCATTTCACATTCAGTATGGAGAATGAGTGAGCTGTCTGCATGGTTGCCATATTCTTCCTCTGCCATGCTGCAAAAAGCGCCATTATGGTGCTTGTACTGCAGATTGTTTAAGAACTCTGAGAACTCTTCAAACAGCTCTTTCCTCACAGCAGCAGATCTGAGCCAAGAGCAGCAGATCTGTAATAATCACTTGTTGCTGATCCCGACTATTAGGATCAGCCAGTAATTCTCCTCCTCTGTTGCCCTTAAAGCCATTTCTCATGACCTAATTTAAAATGGGGATGTGCACCAATGAAATCCATGCATTTGTTTCACCGTCAAAGCTAACAATTGTTTCACATACAATTTCATGGGCAAAAACACTTAAACCAGTGGTTCCCAAAGTTGTCTGGGCTACGACCCATCTAATATAAGTTTACCAGCTCGGGACCCACCTCTAGGAAATTTAACCATTACCAATATGAATAAAGGACTTTTCAAATAACAAACAAAGTTTTAATACAATTTTTTTATTACTTAATTAAATAATTACATCAAAAAAGTTATTTCAAATACGGTTAAATTTCCTAGAGGTGGGTCCCGACCCACAGTTTGGGAAACCCTGACTTAAGCTGTTCTATTGAATTGTTCCTGTTCACAAGTGAGAGACTGGTTTGATTAGATCAAACTTTAGGATATGCAATCAACCACATATTCATTTTGGTTGTGCTGTATAAGTGCATACATCTAGTCACTGCATGGGGAGCTCTTGGACAAAGGTCATAATTTTAAGGATAAATAAGTTGCATGCTCCATTTTTAACAGCAGCTTTTCAGGCTGAATGCTGTGTGTTTGGACAAATCAAAACAAAACATCAGGAAACAGGAACGAATAGTTTTATGCATCAGCTTGATTTCTGCCCCACACACTTCATGGATCTTTGACCACTGGCTGGTGAAATGCCATAAATTGTTGTTAGATCAATGAGGAGAGGTGGGTGATTCTTGTAAGTAACTTAGTCACCCCATCTCCTGATTGAGATGTCTGCCTTTAGAATTAGTTAACCCATCACTTGGTGTGGATGAAGCCATGGATTCCATAAGTTTCAAAGTATGAACCATGATGGCAGGAAACTTACCCTTTTAGTGTGGCAGTCCTCTTCCAAGTTCAGGTGTTATCAGCTAGGTACTATCCTAGCAAAAGATTCTCACTGACTTCTTCTTGGGGGTGGGGCAGCCAAAGAACAAGCTACATATGCTGGGCCTGTGAGATGTTGCGACTGCCTGCTTTTGTTTTCCTTTTTCCTTTTGCTTCAAGCCATCCCAAATTAACTGCATGTAGCTAGGCTATGTCTGACTAGATCCAGGAAAGGCAGAATGCAACACTGCCTAATTAACTCAAAACAGCTAGTACAACAGATGCAACACAGCAAGAAAAGGTGGGCAGTCTGGCTTTTGCATGCATGAAATTGGCTTAGCTTCAACCACAAAGTGACAGCAGACATTCAAATACTTTTTACATTATTCCAGATTTTCGGCACATGTTCAGGAAATGGCAAAGCAAAACCTGTGGGATTGATTAGAGAGGAGGAGTTATTGTACCTACATTATTTCTTCATTCAGGATCTGGTATTCAAACTGTAATGTCACATAGATTTTCTTGACTGGTCTTAAGAGGTCGTTTTGTCACAACAGAATTGAAAAGTAAGTAATTTGCAAGTCAGCTATCTCTATTTTGGTGTGACTGTATAGTACATCTTCCATCTCACAATATTTACCTCCTCCAACCACACAGCACGTAATGATTGCAGCATATATTTAAAACTAGATCTAAATGCCAATAGCCACTGAGGAACATGGGGTCTGTGCTGTGGACTATGAAGCACAGCCTCCCAGTAGAATGCCACACCTGAACTGAACCAGGCTATGATGTGAAAGTGGTGCTTTAGCCTACTTCAATGGGAGACTGCATGCAAGAGGTCTCTAAAGTATTCCTTGTTGGCAGGCCAACCCAAAATGTACATGCAGATGGCAGTATGCACCTGGGCCAGTCTCCCAGGCACAAAGAGCCTAGTAGAAGTGAGCTCCTTTTGGAGACCTGGCTGAAAAAGCCCTTTGTAATGAAGACAGATCTTGGAACAAGCAACTTGCTATGTTCATGACCTGGATTGATTGTTCAACCCAGCCCAAGTCTGTACCTGGACATTATGGGATAATGCATGCTGTGCAGATCTTGCCTAAGATACCAAGAACAGATTCAAGAATTGCTTCCATCTGTTATTTTATGGTGCATGCAATTAATTATCCCCTTTATATGCTAAAAGAGAGGGCACCCCAGGACCTCAGTTACAGTACTACTGAATAAAGACTTGATTAGAACTAAATGGAATTAAATGGGAATACTGTCTCTTCCTACTTTATGGACACTGTGGATGCAGGGATGGGGCCTGTTACTGTTACTGTCTTAATATATACTGTTATTTTAATATATGTCCGACTTTAAATGTTGTTACCCATCCTGGGACCTTTGGATATAGGGTAAGTTATAAATAAATAAATAAATAAATAAATAAATAAATAAATAAATAAATAAATAAATAAATAAATAAATAAATAAATAAATAAATAAATAAATAAATAAATAAATAAATAAATAAATAAATAAATAAATAAATAAATAAATGATATTCATATTCATATTCATATTCATATTCATATTCATATTCATATTTATATCCTGCCCTATACCCAAGGGTCTCTGGGTGGCTCACAACATTTAAAACACACACTTATCAAGACTGTATAAAACAATGCTAAATAAATAAATAAATAAATAATACACACACCACACCACAAATGGTAGCTTTGCACTACTGAAAACACTTACAGTCCCGAAACCCACTTTTCACCAGTGTCCCTTGTTAAATCCAGCTCTCTGCACCATGTGTCATTCTGCCTTGGAGGCTTTCCCAGTTCAAAAGCATGGAGAAAGACTGCACTGAGACAAGTGCTAATAATTAACTCCATGCCTTATACTAATGGATTGCATTATGGGATTTATCTAATATGGCCAGAACAGCTGTACACCCCTTCTGGACACTTCTGGGTGTTCCCATGGCTGCTGGCTGCTACTGCCTTAACCTGGGATGATCCAACTAGTCCTCCAGATGTTTCTGAGCTATAATCATCAATCCAGCTAACATATTCAATGGCAAGGAATAATAGGAGTTCTTGTTCTGAAATACCTGCATGCTGCCTTATACAAATTGAACACACACATACCTTAAAAACAGATCACCACTAGAAACCATCCCAAGGGAGGGAAAGCTTTGGAGTTGTTTCTAGAGCATTGAGAACATAAGAGGAGCCCTGCTGGATCAGGCCACAACCCATCTAGTCCAGCATCCTGTCTCACACAGTGGCCCACTAATTGCCCATGGGCATCTCAAGCAGAGACTGGGGGCATTTCTGCACTTGACCTTTTTCTGGAATATATCCTAGAATAGGGACCTGCTGTCTGCAAGCTTGTGCAGACTATGGAAGGCCCCAGGTGAGGCCTGCCATAGTCTGCATTAGCTTGTGGCCAGCACACCCGTATCCTAAGATATCTTCCAGAATAAGGCCAAGTGCAGAAAGGACCAAGGGTAAACATTCTCCTGTTCTCAAATCCCAGCAAATGGCCTTAGAGGCATCCTGCTTGAACCCACAGCTGGAAAGATGTATTTAGGCATCCATTCTAGTAGCCGTTGATACATCCGCCATCCATAAATTTGTCTAACTCTTCTTTAAAGGCAAATAGGCTGGTTGCTGTTACTACATCTTCTGGTGGCAAATTCCACAGACCAATGACCCTCTGGGTGAAGAAATGCATTAAAATCAGTTTAACTCAATCATGGCTTGACCTGTGGATTGTACTAGTTGTAGTGATTAAAAAGAGGGAAAGAATGTAGAAAGTGAGAGAATGATGTCAATGACCCCATCTAAGTGGAGGATAAATAACAGAATTATGTTTGGGCTATGGTGTAGCAACCCCAACAAAGCCTACTCTATCTCTGCGTAAACTTGCTACAGCCTATTTCAAGAAAGCCTGATTCATGGGTTTTCCTGAAGTAGCACTGTAGCTTATCTTCTAGACAGAACTGCCATCCTGGAAATGGCCACTGCACATGGGCAGGGGCTTAAAAAAGATGGCTGTGCATGTACTCTGATGGCAGTCACATAATTCTGGGTATTTCATGTCAGCCCCACACTGTCTAGCCAACAAGTGATTATTCCAGAAGCCTTTTCTCTGGAATATCGCTTGCTAGCATTATATTTCAGGTGGCATCTGGAGCCAGCCAAGACTGGCAGGAAATGTTTGTCCATGGCTCAGTTATCACCTTCATTTTTCCATAAATGATCATTCCCATGGAGGAAGAAGGAAGAATGCATTTCTGCCAGCATGGATTGTTTCTTAACTTTTGCCTGTTTATTTATGCATTAAAAAGAGACATCATACTCCTTTTTGTGTCTCATGATCATATAATCTTTTCTGTTCACTGAAAAACTGCTCCTGTTTCTTGATTTTTTAAAAAATCTTTTTGATAAATCCCATGAACTACTTAAACTATGAAACATCTGGATTAAATAAACTAAAGCCATCCTGGGAAAACATTTGCATATTCTATGTTCAGTAACCTTTGACTAACACTTTCTCTACTTTTTCTTTCCACATACAAGTTTTGCCATCTGTTTTCTGTTTAATCCATATATCTAAAACAGAAATGCTCATTGCATTGCAGTCCTCCAAAAGAATACACAACCAACAAGCACCCATTATTTCATTTTGCATTCAAAATATATATGTCAATGTGCAACAAAATCCAATGTGTTTCTCGGCGGAGAGTCTTTTTTCCCTAAAGGGCTCTATGAGGACAAAGCTCAAGAAGTGTTAAACTTTTAGAGTTGTCCGGTTTACATCCAGGGATTTTTTTTCATTTTTTTTTTTAAGAAACTAAACAAACAAGACTGTGGGAGAGCTGGAACCTTCAGGTTTCCCATCAACATGGACAGCAGCCTTATCCCACAGATCTCCTGATCAAAGTTTTCTCTACTGTCATCTTTGATTTAGTCCTTGTCTCAGGGTGAAAAAGGTTTGGCCTAGCATTGAAGGGCATGATAATCATGGTCAGATCATTTTCTGCTTTTTGGGCTCCTGTGGACATTTTCCTCTTGCAGAGGAAAATCCAGGGGCAGTAACAGATTCAAAGATCTTTGAAATGATCTGTTTTTGCTCTCTTGCTCTCTCTTTCTCTCTCATTGTGTTTCAGCTATCTAGATCCAGCTCAGTCTGCCAGCCTTTATTCACTTTAATGAATGATATTTATTGGGAACAAAATGAGAGCATTCAATTCTGTTTCTTCTGCTGTGATATTCTTGCTCCCACCAGCATTGCTGCCATGGACTGGGATTAGAAGGCACAATGCAACCATTCTTGCTTCCATAGAAAAGGGGTGCACTGAGAAGTTCTGTTTTAGCTCTCTGACAATCACATTGCATGATGTTGCTGGACTGTATTTGTATGAATCTACTGGGAGTGGCCATTAAGAAATTTAGGCCATGGAATTAGCATGTGAGCAACACCCAACTCTGTTTGTTTACTTGCATAAGGTAAGGCTCTGCAGTAGGCTGGATGAATAGCAAAAAACAAAAGTGGGAAGAGTTTGTGTTCTAAATGGGATAATACTCCTTTTGAAGGAGCAATTGCTTCTGGAACTGTCAGCATCCTAGTGACACAGATAGTTGCAGTGACTATCTAGTGGCGGCATCTTTTCATACAGTGGGAGATACGGTGGGGGTAACAGCAGCACATGTCCTGGATGGTAGCTTCACAGGACATCAAAAACACATATGATTAGATAAGATTCCATGGTTGCATTTGGAAAAGTGACTTCTGCTGCTGCCCTGACTGTAAAAGCTCTCGGGCACTGCTGGCAGTGACACCTTCACATTCTAAAAATGGAGATGCAGAGGCATCTTTTTCAGCAGTGGATTGTGGTGCCTCCCCTGAAATGCCTGAAATGGGGCTTCCTTGCCAGGGAAAAGGAGATCCAGCCTAAAAATTGTTGCCTTAGTGTTGGCAGGGTGTCTGCATAACCATGTGCCAGACACAGATGCTTCCTGAGCCAGAGTCTAAAAGAGGTGACCCTGCACCTTTTATATGTGGACTGTCACATTGCCGCCATGCCAGATGCAAAACATGCACTTCTAACCCATGAACAGTGTATGTGGCCCAAGCTCCGATCCTTTTTCAGTCCCTGTCTAGTGTTCTCCACTGGGAATTCTGCCATGTACATGGAATACCGCATCAAGAGTGGTTCCAGACGGTGTAAACAGCTACTTTGAAACTCAGTTCATTTGACAGAAGTTCTTTTGCCAGCAAGCTCCCATCAGCCCTGAATGACCCTTTATGTACAAGGACCCAAACAAGTCACCAAAGAAAGGAAGAATATTTTTGACAGTACTTCAGAAGGAAAACTTTTGCTTGTGAAGCTATGATGATTCAGGTGGAGTGAGGGAATGTATGCCACTTTCTTTGTACTCTCTGTCTGGGCCTTTGTGTGAATTAGATCCAGATGCAGCAAGAAGGCAACAGAACAGGCTCCTGCGTGAGCAGTAGTAAGGGAGAAACCCCACTGTGAAGTGAGGAGGAGGAGGAAGAGGAAGAGGAAGAAGAAGAAGAAGAAGAGTTGGCTTTTCTACCCCATTTTTCTCACCGATTTAAGGGGACTCATAGTGGCTGACAAAGCTTTCTATTCGTCTCGCCACAACAGACACCCAGTGAGGCGGGTGGGACTGTGAGAACTCAAAAGAGATCTGTGACTAGCCCAAGGTCACCCAGCTGGCTTCATGGAGGAGGGTGGAATTAACCTGGTATTCCCAGATAAGAGTCTGGCACCCTAACCACTAGACCAAACTGGGGGTCTTTGAGTACCTTTACAACCACAAGAGGCTCTGCAGACACACACACACCCAAATCTAAAAAGAGTGAGAATTTCCCAGTTTTAGCTCTTCTTAGTGAAATAAATCAAGTGTTTATGTATCCATCTAACACCATTTTGGATTCCTTGGTTTTAATACCTGCACAAGGAAAGTTGAGGCAGGTTTCAGTGAAAGTGTGTATATGAAACAACAAATCAAAGGCTTTAGTCACAGTTTGGGCGCAAACAAGTGTGGCAGGCTTCTCTTTTAGCGGTTGCTTATAAATTGCCTCACAGAGTTTACTATCTGTGTCTTCAGGAGCAATAAAAAGGGTTGCTATGGCAACGGCTAAATAGATAGTGATTATACCTTTGTTTACATGCAGCAATACAATAGCTAGAACATAATTCGTACCTGTGCGGTTTCCTTTGCTTATTATTCTTTATATGGCACAAATGTAGAAAAGGAAAGCAGCTTTTTCCTAATTGCTCATCTTATTGTACTTTCTCTTGAAGCAACCTGAGATGGAACCCAGAAAACAACAAGAAACAATTCAACAGGAACAGAAAGGGAAGCAAATGACACTTGACATTATGACAAAATTTCACTTCTGACAGTTTTTGGGTTGTTCTGCTTTCAACCTCAGCTTTTGGATATGAACAGCAATAAACAGCTTCAGTCTATATATCTTGCAGTATTGCAGCTGAAATTTTCTTATATTCCAAAGCAACCCTACATTCAGTCTGAAAGACTCCCTGCAATTTTATTTCTGGCTATTTGTTTGAGCAGTTACTGTCAAATAGGCTTCACTGTGCCAAATTATATTGTGGGGTTTGGAGAAGTCAGCCTCTGAAAGTGATACCAGTTAAATATTTAATATTTGTTGTTCCAAGTGAAGTACTTTACAATAATATGTCTTATTTTGCTCTATCTGTTTAATCTTACCTTTGAGGAGTCTAGCATTTTCCAGTGGCTGCTGAAACTTTGATTCCACTGAGGATTTATTCAATTGTATCTCAATTAGGATTGCATCCCCAAGATGGGAGAGTGCAGCATCTACTAAGCCAGAGCACTTTCTTTCTTTCTTTCTTTCTTTCTTTCTTTCTTTCTTTCTTTCTTTCTTTCTTTCTTTCTTTCTTTCTTTTTTTCTTTCTTTCTTTCTTTCTTTCATCTATCTATCTATCTATCTATCTATCTATCTATCTATCTATCTATCTATCTATCTATCTATCTATCTATCTATCTATCATCCATCCATCCATCCATCCATCCATCCATCCATCCATCCATCCATCCATCCATCCATCCATCTCCCACCTTTCACCAAAAGGCCATAGGGTGGGTCACCTTTCACCAAAAGGCCATAGGGTGCAACTTTCTCTCCCAACCACCCATTCTCCCTGGCAGGATAGCACCCAGAGGGAGCTAAACATCGAAGTGATGTTTCTGGGTGAAGAGGAATGTTATAACCAGATGACCAAATCCACATGCTTGTAGGTACCTGTCAAACCTCAAGAGAGAGACTGTTTCAGTCTAGGGGCCAACCAAAAATCCCAAAAGAAACCCAAACAAACATACCAAAAGTGACCAAACAAACAATTGGGTTCTATACCAAAAAATATATATATATATATTTGTAATATTTACTAAAAGGGTTACAATGACCCCACTGATAATGCAAATAATAAATGAACTAAATCAAATAATACAATATATTTTCTTTATTGCTTTGATTTTAATATACCTTTTGGCTGTGGCTTGTGGTTTACTTTTTATTCCACAATTGTTTTTCTTACAGTGAGTTTTTTAATTTTGGTGCTTTATATTGTATTATTTGATTTAGTTCATTTATTATTTGCATTATCAGTGGGGTCATTGTAACCCTTTTAGTAAATATTACAAATATTTTTTCTTTTGGTATAGAACCCAATTGTTTGTTTGGTCACTTTCAGTCTAGGGGCCACTACTTTGGCCCCAGACATACAGCACATAAAATCTTCATATCACTGTTTTTGATGTGGCAGCACAGACTTGTTTAGGGAATTGCTAGGAGTTCAAGGTGCACACCCAGGTATATGTGCATATGAAATCAAGACAGCATAAGAAATCAGGATGGGTTGTCACCCAGAAGACTTTTTAGGCATCTGCACCCAGCCTGTGAAATAACCTGCTTACAAAGCTGACTGAATTTAAGGTTGCAATAAAGACCTATCTTTTCTGGCAGGACTATCCAGTTTAATTTAAATTTGCTATTGTTCCTCGTCTCAGTCCCTAGGGAGAGGCGGATAAAAAATTTAAGGGAGATAGAATTATATAATCTTGAATGAGTACCACAAATAGTGTATAACCCGTTGCTGGGTTTTAGAGATAAAGGGAAAGGTTTTATTTTTCTTGACTTTTTTAGAGATGTAAAGCACTCCCTCCTTCAATATAAAATAAAAACACCATTACACAATGACTCTGCAAAGACAGATCATAGGTCCAAAGGTCCATTTCCCAGGGGTTGGAAAAAGTAATGTGTTTGTGAGAGATTTGTCATAGATGAAAAGTTGAGAAGAAAAAGAAAGGGAAAAAAATCATTTTAGGAACACAAAAACCTGTCGAAGAACAGTTATAATCCTGTTTCCAAATAAGGTTTCTCTTTTGTGCCAGACATAAAAGATTAGTTCAAAAATTAAAGCTAGAAAAGTTGCATGGTAGGAAAATGTGCTGAGGAACTTAATAGTGATCAGATTTCAGAGATTATGGGAAAGTGACCTATACATGATGGGAGAGAGAATTAGTAACCAGAACACACACAAAAAAAGATTGCTTCCCATAATTTTCTCCCTCTTTTTTAAACTCTAAAGATTGGTTCAGCCTATTTTCACATCACTTTTTTCTAGTCTGCATTTATATTCTCATAAAGACTTTATTTTAAAGGTTAATCAACTGTTGCACAAAATTCAAGTAAAGTTAAAATTTTGAAGAATGCACTAATTTAATTCTCATTTTCATTTAGTAAGTGTGAATTTTGTACATTGGTATTTACACAGTCATGACCAGCCCATGAGGTGCAATTAAGGGGCTGAGCAATGTTTTGTCATTCACCTTTGATGTCTTTGGAGAACAGCAAATGAAACTTTGATCCAACATGGAAGAGAGCACTTTTCAATTGAATCAAAGCATTATTGATATGCTTAAAAGACATTAAAAGCAAATGACACGTAAACATTCAGGGCATGTCCCCCTGGAAGCCGGTTGCTTTGCTTGTGACATGTGTCATAAAAATCCGTGTTGTAACTCGCAATAAAGCGTCCCCGTGTGGTTTGGGGCAATGCGGATTCAAATCATATGTGCCTGTCCCCATGGAAGCTTCAGCATGAACCTGCATCTTTTTCTCCCCAATCACCCTCTCCCCTGGTAGGAAGCTGGGCTGACGTCGCCATAACCTATCCCGCCCACTGTAGCAATGACAGGCAGACAGCTGCAGCAATGACAGGCAAACACCTCAGTTGCACCTCCAGGAACACAAAGATCATTCCTTTCCTTGGCCGCCACAGTTAAAAGCATAACTGAAAGTTAGTTAACAGCATAACTAAAAGCAGATCATACCCTTCTTTGGCCATCACAGATTAGCAGAGGTGCACACATGGGCATGACAGTGGGCACCCCCCACTCGCAACCGGCTCAAAATTTTCTCCCAATTCAGGTCAACTTGTCTCAGTCACCTTCAGATCAACTAATCCTGAAGGAGGGAAAAGCCTTTTAATTTCACTACTATTATGTGGCTTAACAGTCAACAGATTGCCATGGTCTGATTGCAATGTACACAGGAGGAACAGGGAGCAGAGGCAAAACCATGCCCGCTAATACTGCAGCCACATAACCCGGGAGCATCCGCATGACCCCAGGACAATATGTGCTAGCCCCTTATTTTGGATGTAGTACACTTGTTAAGTGGTTTTTTTTAACACATATTGGGTGTTTTTCCACTGTCACTAGAAGTACCCATTAAGTACCCATTAATGGGTACTTAATGGGTACTTTTAGGGACAGTGGAAAAACACCCATTGTCTCGCATGTAGCCCGTATTAGGGCTTTGCATGGAGATGCTCCTGAGGTGAACTTGGAATAATTTCGGAATATTTTCAGCATGGGGACTGGCCCTCAGTCTTGATGCTGTGACCTCGTGCTGCCTGCCATATACTGTATATAAGTGAATAATTTTTGATGGTGTTATGCAACCCTTGTTGTTGTTGTTTCACCATGTAGCCTGTTTCTATAGGCATATGTATATATAAAAATGTGATTCTCGAACTACATGTGTTTAATTATATACCCATTTATACACACACTGCTGTCCCTCATGGACTTTAATGTTTTTAGGAGTGGAGCAGAAATAGAGAATGAGGAGCCAGATATGTTCACTCAAGATCTGACGTCTGCATAAAGCATTTTACTGCCCTTGTGACATACAAAATGTTTGGGGGAAAAACTAATGATCGTTCATGCTGTCAAATCTAGAAAAAAGTTGGAAATGTGCCCTCGTCAATCCATCTGTGAAAAAATGAGTCACCAAAATGTGTCTGACAGAATTTATGGGAAAATAGCTGTACTCTATATTCCAAGATCACAACATTTATTTAGAGTTGTCAACATTTCCATGTGGATTGTGAGATTCACAAACTTTGAATGTGTTGTGTGATAAGTACTGGTAAAATGCCTATACCCAAAGGTAAAATAATAGTTTGATGATGAAAATAAAATAAAAAATCAAGGAATTTTAGGAAACTTGATAATAATTTGCCAAGTGAATACAGATTGTGAATTCTTGGGAAGATTTCTTATGTGTTCACCCCAACTAAAAAATTACAGTTTTGTACAAAGTTGGTAGCTCACAAACAGGAGTCAGGTCATGTCTGAACTCAACCCACCACAGGAACCCCTATAAAATATCTGGGCCATAGCATTTCCACACATAGTGACCATTTGTCAGACACCCTTGCATGCTGCCATGGATGACGTGGTGGTGGGCTTATCCACAGAGGTACCAGATTCCAGCTACTGCAGCTATAGAAACATGGCAATGGATCTCCATCTCTGTAGCAAGGCAGTTTCTTTATAGGCAGATGGGGGAAACACTGCAATTCACTTCTGAAAGATGCCTCTGTCTCCATTTTAGAACATGGAAGTAGCATTTTCAGTGGCCAATTGGAGTGCCTTCATTCAGGGGACAAAATCATGCCCTGCAAACATGGTACCTCCACCAGCAATAGTTATCACAAATAGAGATACAACAGCAGTGGACTCATTTTTAGTGACTTTGGGAGCCTTCATTTTCTCTGGGAATGGAATGGGAAAGTCCATCTGAAATTCCACAGGGCAACAGCAGATCTATGCAGATAGTTCTGGACTGAATGAACTACTGATCTTATTCAGAAGAAGACAGTTTCCTGAGTAGAATATTCACTGTGCCTAGTGTGATGCATGAGAATCTGGTGTGAATGCTTTCCTAGCATATCAGCTCTTGTGCACAATATAAACTAGCTTCTCCAAGGACTTCTGGATGCATGTGCTTTTCCCAGCCATTGAAGCTAACTATATACTACAAATACTAATAGTCACTTTTGCAAAACAATTCTAGTAATGTGTTTTTTTGTTTTTTGTGGGTTTTTTTTTGGACCAGACAAGCCCTCAGCATCCTCCAACTTCATCTCACAAATGAATTCTTAATTGTCCAGATTTGTGCCTTGATTGACAGGCCTAGTGGCCAAAAGCAATAAAAGAGGGCATGCTGTTCAGCTATAGTTTTCCTCTGCAAATTGTGGCAGCTGAAATACCACATGAACTGCAATGATCAGTAACTATGCCTGGAAAAACTGGGACCCCTTCTGCAATTACTTCACTTTAATCATCAGTGGATGTGGAATAGCTTGGCCCACTAAACCAGATTGTGAGGAAGCATAGGTGGGATTGGTGCAGATCCAGATTAGCTTACACTCTGGTTGTGAAGCTTGTGTGAGCTTTGTAGCTATATCTCCAAAGTCTAGGAATGGAAATTCCTAGTCTCAGGGCCTGTGGGAGGGTCTTTTTGGTAGCACAATATGGTGCACCACTGAAAAGCACCCTCTGATAATCCCAAAAATGGATAGCAGTGTTCTGCACATCTCCCTTGTTCCAGATTAGGGTCCTAGGCCTTCTGATAGTATCCCAGAGATCTGGATTATGGCCTCCTTTAAACTGGATCAAGCTCGATCTCATGCAGATGGAACTGGATCAGTGGGAAGGCAGGGAGTCCTTGGCACTGTTTGGGCACCAATTGGGCTCACATGGGACTGGGTGCGGGACTGAGATCAAGTCTCAGGTGTCCCCATGCCATTCGCCCTAACACAGGCTGGGAGTGGGCTGGGGGTGGATTCAGCCATCCCCAAGCAAACCGCACCGGGACCATGATTTTGCTCCCTTTCCCATACAAGCTGCTTGCTTGCTTCACAAGGGGAGTAAAAGCAAGGGAGTGTTGTGCCCTGTGCTGCTCCCCACCCCACCTCAGCCCTTCCTCCTCTGTGGACAAATGTGGGCTTGCAACTGAAGAACAGCTTGAACCGCAGCCAGGGCGTAGCGCTGCAGATATTCAGTTTGGTCGAGCACACAAGCACCTCTGGAGATGAAAGCGGTCCAGAATGCCCACCGCCTTGTCTCCTTAGACAAGAGAAGCAATTCAGACGCTGGTCGCAAAGATTAGCCCAACTGAGGCGTGACCGGACTAATGAGTCTTCTGCTTAATGAGCAAGTGCACATTGCTTGGTGTTGCAGACAATCTCATGCAACCCTGTGTGTGATTCTGTACCTGTACTCTGACTTGGACCCCCTTGTGACTGGCTGACCCTCTGGATTGACTGACACTTGCTGGATTTCTGGACACCTTGACTTTGGATTGTAACCTACACTGAGTAAGCCTGAGCCCCTCTGGAACTGAGTAAGCATGTGTGTGTCTGCCTGCTTGCCTTGCCTTGCCAGCCCGAGATGCAACAGGGAGTAAGAGGGTGCAGAGGCTTGAGTTTTCTCTGTTTTCCAGGGAGGCAACCTTATTGGTGGAAGCAACAGTTTCCTTACCTGGAAAGCACTATGTCTGCAATAGCATTTTTCTTTATGGTTATGAATACAAATTAGCAGCTCCATCACTTTGGCAGCATGGACTGTTTTCAGATGACCAAAACTGGCAGAATACAGCAGGGGAAGGAAATACTGCAGGAGACCTGAGAAAATGGTTTCCCTTATACTCTCTTTCTCCTATTCTTTCTCTGTCTCCAGAATGGAACACAGACCAAGGTACCCGTTAGCATTAGATTGTGGTTTTGCAGAAGTCTGACAAATTTTTATAGTGCCCGAACACAGTCTGTGTTTAAAATGTCTTTTTTGACCTATTCAAAACTCACTGGAGCTGATTTGCATTCAGTTGTTGTCCAAATATGCCATAATGTCCTCTCAATAATTTGCAAGATGGAGTTGAGGAGAAAGTGGAGTCGAAAAGATTGCACTTCCTTTTCCAGAGGACTTTGCCTGACCTTATTTCATTTCCACATTTTTGAGCTGCAAATTGAGTTTTGTTTACATATGTTCTCAATAAACATATTCCTTTTCTAAAAATAAAATGTGTTATATCTTCCTTTTTCATTCTTTTTTATTTAGCATTTTCAATAATAATAATAATAATAATAAACCTCTGTACAAGAAATCTGTAGGAATCATTGATTGCTCAGCAATGATTGGCAATTTAGGACCACCAAGATGGTGTGTGGGGCAGGCTCCAATTGGAAGCCTTCCTTTGATGTCCCTGAAATGTGTTTTAATTTGCTGTCTGTCAAAATGTGTTTTCAGGGATTTTTTTAAAAAAGGCTTCCAACTGGAAACTCATCTCTTTTCTGCTTTTCCAGAAGCTACTATTGCCATTATAATACGCACATGTTCCTTGCATTATAATTACGTGTTGATTCTTTCTGAAGGAATTTAGAAATGAAAATGTCACTCAGATGAAGATAATAAACTTTTAAGAGACGAAAATGTGATGTTTATCAACCACAATTGTGCAAAAATAAGAAAGGAGTGGTTTACAATAGGGAAATGTATACAATATATACTGAGCATCATTGGAGAATGCAACAGAGGGTGAGTAAAAACAGCAAGTAGCAACTCTGCTGGTATTAAACCATTCTTTCTTTCTTTTACATATTTTTGTTAAAGTTTTCTTTAACAAACAGACAAATGAAAGATAATATAAGAATAATACTGGACATCATTGAATATCTGGAAAAACATAATGAGGTGCAGGCAGCATTAATTTTCTTGGATGCAGAAAAAGCATTTGACCATCTAAACTGGACTTTTATGACGCAATTTATTCAGAAAATGAATTTTGGAGAAAATTTCAAAAAGGAATCCAAGCAATCTATACCAGACAACATGCACTGCTACTGATAAATGGAGAACTTACAGATAAATTTGCTATTCAAAAAGGAAGAAGACAAGGATGCCCCCTGTTGCCTTTAATGTTTATATTATTGGAAATTCTCAACAGAGATATTAGATCCAACTCAGATATTAAAGGAATTACAGTTAAAAAAGAAGAATACAAGATTATAGCCTTTGCAGACGACCTGGCTGTGATATTAACAGATCCGACCAATTCAATAGAGAGACTCAGATATGTGATACAAGCCTATGCAAAGGTGGCAGGCCTAAAACTAAATGAGACAAAGACTAAAGTCTTAGCTAAAAATATGACAAAGCAAGAGCAAGAATCCCTTCAAAGGAAATCAAGATTTGTTGTGGAGAAGAAAGTCAGATGTCTAGGAGTGATGCTGACCAACCAAAATATTGCACTTCAATAATTATCTGAAGGCATGGACAGGAATCAAACAAGATCTTCAGAAACGGATTAGCTTGAACCTATCTTTAATGGGAAGATATCAGTAATAAAGATGAACATTCTCCCGAGGATGATGTTTTATTCCAAGTATTACCTATAGTGATTAATCAAAAAGACTTTGTAAAATGGCAGAAAGATATCTTGACATTTATATGGCAAGGGAAAAAGCCAAGAATAAGATTTAAACTGATGAAAGACTCAAAAGAAAGAGGGAGGGCTGGGACTACCAAACCTGAAATTATACCATGCAGCATGTTGCCTAGGGTGGATTGCAAAATGGTTTTAGTTGAAAGATCATAGGTTATTACAATTAGAAGGATAAGGTCTGAGATATGGGTGGCATGGGTACTTATGGTATGAAAAAGCGAAAGTTACTTTGGAGTTTAAAAACCACTTTGTGAGAAATGCTATCTAGAAGACCTGGTTGAAATATAAAAATAATTTATATATGAAGATACCTCTATGGGTGTCTCCAAAAAGAATTTGGAGAAAGAGGAAACTGAATTAAATATGAAGGCATATATAAAAATGATGTAAACAATGAATTTGAAATAAAAACAAGAGATCAGTTAAGAAGGTAAAAACATACAGTGGTTTACATATGCACAACTTTTGAACATATTTAGAATAGATAAAGACAGGTTAAAATTTGAGCAGGAAGAACCAATGTGGGAACAACAACTAAAGAAAGCAGAAATAGGTATAACTGGTATTCTGTATAAACTGTTACTACAAACTGAAATGGAACATGAACAGGTTAAAGAATGTATGATTATGTGGGCAAAAAACTTCGGTTCTAATATACAAATGGATCAATTGGAGAAACTTTGGACAAAAAATGGACAAATTAAAAGAACAATAGACAAGTTTGTAAATTATTGGAACCCCCTTTTCATCTTCCTACAACAAATCAGAGTAATTATGGAAGGATTTGATGGTTAACGTGAAGGTTGGCAGACAGGAAAAAAGGCAATACTGGTGAGCAAAAGAAGAAGAGATATAATACCAAGATCTGGAAAAATGGAGGAAGTCATCAATAAGAAGAACTGAAAAATGGACTAATAATTCATGATGTTATTGTATCAAATCATGCTTTCATCCACTACAGGTCAAAACACATTTGGCACCCTCACCCTTTGCTAACACATCATCTACTGGAACTGGTTTAAATTATTAGGCATGCTTATACACCTGATCGTATACACTTTTCCATGGCATTTGCTTCTTTGTTGACAAATACTGTATAGAGTTCCACTGCTAGCTTCCTAGTAAATAAATGTGTTACTATGTTTTGCTTATTCTTGAGAAGTATATTAAGATGATCAATTGGAACATCCTTAAGTTATGGAGATTAAAATCTGATATATCAGGTGACATTTTTACAACTCCCAAGCTAAATATATTTATACACAGAGGTTTTCCGCAAACATTGTTTCTGTGTCTCCAGAGCTGATGGGGGGGAGGTATTGGCCATTATGAGTTCATGCTTACAGTAATTTCTAATGTTTAAAGATGAAGAGAACAAATCATGAGGATTTCATGTACAAATCCACAAAGCTTTCTCTGCAGCAATATGGAAATAGTTTGCTAGTGCCTTTTCTGGGGTATTTTTCACTTCCTAGTTTAGCCAATCCACCTGGAATCCCAAGAGCTTACCCATCCATTTAGAAATAGATTTAGGGCTGCTAAAGTTCTTAGATCAGACAAGATTTATGAAGTGCAATTTAAATGGTCATGTGCAAATTCCATTTAAATGTTTGCACACAAGGAACATCATAAATATCCTTGAAGTAAATCACCTAAGTTCACATATCTCTAAGTATCATGTGACCAGTAACTGTTTTAAAAATCTTGTATGGTGTGTATTTTAAGCAAAAGACTTCCTGCCAATTTATAGGTAGTTTTCTTAGGAAATTAGCATCTATGTTCAGTAAATCTATAAATGTGCTGCAAAAGATCTATTAAAGGAATTAGGAAGATTAGCATTCAAGGGTAATTAATTCAGCAGAGTCATTTAATAATTGCTCAAATGACAAAAGTTGCTGACTGTTTTTTCCATGGTTCATTTCATATTCTACCAATCCAATAGATATATTTGTGGAAAGTCCAACAACTTACTTGGGACTGAAGTATTTATCTAGCAAATTTAAATTTTGTCCATCATGCAAGATTCTCCTCTCCATAGTCCACTTAAGAATAAAGAAACTGAGGGTTTCACATGGAATTATCTCCAATCATAAAACTGCATTGAATGTGTGCAGGCTTTGGAAACATTATGTGAAGGCCCCATCAACTCAATGTCCTAGGCTCTTGCAGGAAATACAGTGGGTACAATCAGGGCTTCAAGAGAATGCAGATGTAGGGATTAATCTTCTGCAACAACTTTGTAGAATTAGCAGAAGAAAGAAGTGCAAATAAGTTCCAACCCTTCAAGCTGAAATGTTTGTTGAATTGATTAATGTGCATTATCATGGGAAAGGAGAACTCCTTTGGAGATAAAAAATGGCCACGGCTGCCAAAAAACCAAACAAACAAACCACTCTTGAATCTGCTAATTTAAATGTAAAGATTTAAATTCAGGAATAATTTAAGTTTTAATCAGCTGTACCTTAGTGGTTAAACCTTTGACTAAATGAGCTGTAGACCTGTTCAGTCTGGACATCAGTGCAGCATCCTAAGGATCAACTTCAAGAGTCTTCCTACTCTAACTTTTGAACATTTTAGAAAATTAATTGTACATTGGCTGTTTGGTTCAAATCAAACTGAACACCCCTAAGATTGGTTTGACTTCAAGTTTATTTCTTCAGGCAGGGTGTTCAGTTTGAATGTGAACCTTACAAGCAACTGTGAACAACTTTGAACTTCAGATTGAACTGACTGTGTTCAAAAGGTTCATTTAACACCCTTTAGTTCAGTTCAAATTTGAACTCTGTTTCTACACAGGCCAGGGTGCTTGGTTCAAATTTAAACCTTTCAAACACCACTTGTTCAATTCAAACAGGTTCTGCACATCTCTCTTGTACATAGATCAAGGTACTCATCAGGTGTAGAATGCCTCCAAAATAAGAACTATTTTCTGACAATCTTTCAAGTATATAACTGCTCCTATAAGGAAAGATATTTGGCAAATTTAAATCAGCTCTGTTATTTAGTACAGAGCTACTAAATCTGGATGGTTCTGGACATAGCAATGAACTTTCTCTAACTAAGGGTTTACAAACAGTTTAATACCACATGTGGTTTAGCAGAAGGGATTATAAACAAGTGGGATACAAAATATCTTCACTGCCAACAAACTCATAATACTACAACCTAAAGTGATAGTGGTGAGAGTCCTCTGCACGGTAATGTCAGCATGCTATCCAATTACACCTTGGAGCTATTGCCACTGTGGTGTGGGAGGAGAAATACTTTTCATTTTGCTGCATGGGATGGAAATCTTGCCCTGAATGTGATTTGGGTGGGCCAATAACTGTTCCTATTTCTGCAATGTTTTGCCATGTCCCACTCTAAAAGCCAAGGTGGATCTAGAAGTATTGGATTAGCAAGATGTCAGAGATTCAGTTAAGGCTGTCATGGTTTGTTCCCCTTGCTGACATGCCTCATCTCATGCAGATCTCTTGGGACAATTCCATCCAACCAACCAGTATCAGTCTGATACTGAAAATCCTTGTTGGTGAATGTAGGAATTAGGACGGTACAATGAGAGATTAAAGTGATTCATTTAACCAAATGAAGACATTGCCAGAAAGGCACACTGACTGTGCCAAACTACTTGTGCAATAAAGTAAACCAGGTCTGATACTGAAAATCCATGTTCAAAACACAAAAGTGAGTCAGTTTAGTCTAGTGGATAGGCAACTGGACTCTTATCTGTGAATACTGGGTTTGATTCCATGCTCTCCCATAAAGCCAGCTGGGTGACCTTGTGCGAGTCACAGCTCTCTCCTAAGGTCTCACAACCCTACCCATTCATTTGTGGGGAGAAGGATAGAAAGCTTTGTCAGCCACTTTGAGTCCCCTTAGATGGGTGAGAAAAGTAGGGTAGAAAAGCCAACTTTTCTTCTTCTTCTTCTTCTTCTTCTTCTTCTTCTTCTTCTTCTTCTTGCATGTCATGACAACTGGCAAGAGCAAGGATCACAATGCACTGACTGGTCCACTTTCCACTGAACTCTGTGTCCTTATGGACTTACAAATCAAGCCTACATAGTGTACAACAGACAGGACAAAGTTAGAAATTTGACAGTATGTTTTGTTGACCACTCTTACTGTGCAAACTATCAGTTTTGCATCAAAGCAATTTCCTGATCATGAAGATGTTGTCTGAACTGCACATTTTGAAGGAGGTTAAAACATGATTTAAATGACAAACAACACAGTAAAATAATCTGCTGTGTCTGGGTAAAGGAACAACTGTGACCACTGTTGTTATGAGTAGTATATAGGCCGAGGGGTTGGATTCTTTTACAAGAATAAAGAGGAAAGAGAATGAAAATAGCAGAACATTGTGGAATCTGGGAAAAGAGTGGAAGGAAAACAATGCCCCTTTCTGTACTACTTTGAGTTTGACTTATCTGACTAGTATGATAATACCATACCAGTCAGTTGAAGGCAAAGCACAGTCGGATCCAACCACACTTTCAGGGTTAGTAAAGCCCCAAAGTGGACTGGCAGCACTTGAAGTGTGAATGGCCAGGACATAATAGGCTAGCTCACCATGACACCAACCATAGCAATGTCTGGCATGGCCCCAGAAGTTGCTATGGCAATTGGGAGGCAGCAGAAAAGGGGGCAAGCTCTACCGCCCAGGAGCCACCTAGCTGGTCCTGGTCAAGGTATAGCCTGCATTTTATCTGATCACAGCTGGTTAGGATGAGGGAAGGATTGGTGAGCTCTTGGACAGGCAGTGGCATGCAGATGTACAGTAAGTGCCAACCATCCCTGTGTCACTTGCTTCTTTCTCTTCAATACTGTGTGAGACTCAAAATTTGCATTTTCTGCTTGAATATTAAAGGGAATTCACACCTTCACTTCCCTGGAGCAAATTTTCATGCTGTACTGCTATCAGGGCCAGGGGATGGTCTGGCACATGCAGAGAGACTTCTGGGAAGGAAGTGTCTTCACACAGCGCATATGCCCTGTGCTGGGGCATACTTGGACTTTCCCTTTTTGCTAAGTACCAAAAAAAAAAAAAACCTTTCTTGCCTCTGAGCTACCACACCACCGCAGGGTATGACTTAATGTTAATCTTCTTCAAACAACACTTGTGGATGGTTACAAAACTGGAATCTCCTTCCAAGGCTCTTGCTATAAGTACCAAACATGGCTGATTTCCAACCTTCATTCTGATGCCTCAAAAATCTGCCCTTGGAAACCCCATTGCTGCAAGGGAGTTTCCATGCTCTAAGGAATTCCCCAGTTAGCAGGAGTGGTTTACAAAAAGGTGAACACTGTTTGCCTGCACAGCTCCTCACCCAGCATTAGCTTCTGTGCATCTTCTGCCTCCTGCCACCAGACCCCTCTGGCATCCATGTTTATAAAAAGATAAGGTCAGGAAACATAACTATCCCTGATAGAGCAACAGTGTAGCCAGATCTGCAATGGGAAGTTCACATGGGTTAGGGGCTCATCCAGACTTGCATTTGTATGCATTTCAAGATATAAATGGCATGTAAACTGCCCCTTCTTTCTGTAGGCTTCTTTATTGCTTTTATTGTTTCCATGCTTCTTCTTTTATTTTTAATCTTTATTTTATTTACTTCATTACCTTTTCTGGGATGATTTTGATAAAGATGGGCTAGTGAAATAGGTAGAAAATCTAAACCATGCCTTGCAGATTCACAATAATTCCTCCTCCTCAATAATGCTTTCTCAGATTGGAAGAAGCATTTCAGATTTTGGATAAAAGCAATCGCCCCTTTGTGTTAGAGATATCTCAGTGTAGAAATACTATGGGTTAAACCTGATGTTTTATATACACCAAGTACAAATATCACCATGGAACAATGGCCTTCACCCTTCTCTTTATTATAATTCAATATTTTTTTAATTTAAAAAAGCCCACAAGAGTAGAAATATATGGCCCAACTAATAGACAGCAAATTCACAACCTGCATCTCACACTCCATAAAGCCATATTGGAATGATATACATACAGCAGCAAGATGAAGAGGTGAAGGAGGCAATTATTGTAAAATAGTTCACAAGTGCAATGGATTTTCTAAGAAAATGTGTTTGTAGTAGAGTCTTGTGTGAACTTTTGTTCTGATTAAGTTCAATTTGACCCGAACACTCCATTGGTTTGAATTCCACCTTCTTTTTTCTTTAAACAGGCATAGTATTTGGTTTGAGTCAAATGTCTATGATCAACTTTGAACTCAGATCGAATGGTGTTTTTCACTAGGTTTGTCAGAATGCCCCTTTGTTCAGTTTAAATCTGAACTCTGTTTTTGAACAGGGAAGGTGTTCAGTTCGAACCTAATTTTCTGAACACTCCAATTTGAATGAGTTCAAATGAGTTTAGCACATGTCTAGTTTGTAGCTGGAGTAAGAAAAATTACATATTCTTGAGCACACAGAAGTCATTATTTAGACTTTAATATATGATGAAAGCATAGGAAAGCCCATCTAGTCCAGCTTCTTGTCTCATTTTCAATTGTCTATTGCAGCAGCATATTTAGAAGCTAAGTAATTGGAGGATTTATTTATTTATTTGACGTTAATGATGCTGAGGCAAATCTTTCAAAAAAAAAAGTGAAAGTGGTGGTGAGCAGCAGTGATCAGTGGCCTATCCAAGCAGTATGATGGGCTTCTCTGTATTCAAGTGATCAAATGCCCATACAAGCTAGCTGATGGGAAACTGTGGACAGAATAAACTTTATTTTTATGCCTTGCTTGTAGATTTCCTTATACAACTAGTCGGCCAGTGGAAGGAACAGCTGTTGGACCAGTTGGGCTAATGCACTCCTATGTCTTCATCGAATACTATTACAGACATAGTCTATAGCAAATATGTTCTTTCTCTATGTAAATTTTAGAATAATGTTAATGTCATCTGCACTCAGTTCTATTAATAGACACCAGCAGAACAATTTTAGTTAATCCTAATGCTCCCTCAAGGCAAATCAATCCCTGACACTCTTTTCAATGGTTTTCAGTTAAAGTTGTTTGTTTGTATCTCAGAACATTTGTGGGAAGGGACTTGATTTTGCCAAACTGTGAAGAATAACAAGTAGCAGGAGCTATATAAAAGTATCCCTAAAAGTTTTAAAAAGCTGAGGGCGACATTTTCATAACAATGAATCGAGACAGCCCAAAGGAACATCAACTTCCTAAGCCAAAAAACAAAGTCATGAATTGTACTGCTAAAGGATAGAGCAGTTCCATTTTATCCATACACTAATATCGTGCATGCTGCAGAATGTGCAGGGCAAAGATAAGGTTCACCTACCCTCCATTAATTTAACTAATTTTTCCTTAAAGCTATCCAGACTGTTTACTCTTTACCATCTTTGGTAGTAAATCCCATAGACCGATGACCCTCCCTTGGGAATTGTGTTGGCAGCAAGTGTCTCACAGCAGTTGTGCTACCCAAGTTCCAGGTGTGATTGCTGATCAAGGCATCATTATTTTCGAGCACAATTTTGCATCCTGAATGGAGGAGATTCTGTCCACTGCTTAAAATTATGTCTCCAGGCTCACAAGTAGAAATCAAGAGGTATCTTTCCAATGCACCTCACCCATGCATCCAGAATAGGGATATGCATGAATATTGGTAACATTCAAAATTTATCTGAATTTGTCTGAATTTGAACATTCAGATTTGAATCAAACATTGGCATATTCAAATATTGACATTCAAATACCAATTGAATGCTTCAGAACATTTGTATGAAGTTTCATAACATTTGTGAACCTCAAGGAGGTGGGAAAGTGGCTGCACAAGTCACATCCACAATGGACCCAGAGTGGATTCAAAGTGGATTCAGGGCAGATTTGACACATTCAGAGTGGATATGTATGGGATTCACAGGGAATACATAGGGGATTTGTATGCAATTTTTATCGAACATTCATATCGAATTCATATCAAACACTCATATTGAATTCAAATCCTACCACATTCAAAGGGGATCTATTCAAGCGAATACGAATTTTCTTGCATTTGATTTGATACAAATTAAACCTCCCAAAAAACTTTCATGCGTATCCCTAATCCAGAAAGCAGATGCCTTGGTTGATAAGAGGAGACCCAAGCCTGTGATTTAAAGTCAGTCAGGATGGATGACCAATTAAAATGTCTGTCCCCAAGAACTGGCATATCCAGATGAGTTCCAGAATGTTCTGGAAGATTTTATAGCTGATATAACTGGTGCCCCTGTCAAAGCCTTAAATAATCTCTAGAAAATGGAGATTGCTTGAGGAATGGACAAGATAACTCTTAATGTCCTCTTGCTGCTGGAATTCCACTGAGGTCCATGGTATACCCTGCAGCTGAAAACAGTGAAATTAATAGGTAAACACCTAGAGTGCAGGTAGGGGGAAATCATGGTAAACACAACCAAACTTGAGTATGGAAATACTGCCCTATCTTTTGTGGCAAAGAAACTTTGGCTGTGGTTACACCTCCATTTTAAACCTTCTTCAGTCCATATTCAGGTGTGACTGTTCACACCTTTTCATTTCTATCCATTTTATTTGTGGACTTTCTGCCCTCCATTTTGTTTAGAAATGAACAGGGGTGAGCACTTGGACCTGAAGATGGACTGAAGAAGGTTTAAAGTGAAGGTGTGCCCACAGCCTTCTTTCATTCCTATAGTGTTCTCAGCTTGTTGGCCAACAGAGATTGTCTGAGTTGTTTTCAGTAATTTACCAAGATCTGGTTCTACAGAAATTATATAACATTCAGAGACTTGTCCAATACTTTGAAGAAAAAATTGCTCTTATTCATTAGAATTGTGACTGTAAACTGTAAAGATTCTAAGGTCATTATATTAGATTCAGATTGTTTTTGATGAAACTGATTTTCTGGAACCTATCAGTTAGAGTTCAGACCAGACTAAAACACAAGAACAGTTTTGGTCACCATTGAGAATGACAGCTTGGGGAAAAGACAAAAGTGTTTGCTTGTTCGCATATCTCAGTGATTCTACTTATCATTGATCATAGTAGCCTCTTGAGGTGGTTGATGGAGTTGGGTTTAGGGGGAAATGCACTACGATGGTTCACATTTCACTTGGTTGGCCATACTCAGATGATGTCCTTGTGACAAATGTTCAGTCTCATGTAACTTGTGATATGGGTACCAGACTATTTACTCATGTCTCCCATGTTGATAAAGATCTATATAAGGTTGCTGTGTAAGGTCATATAAGGATTTGAGTTCCATCATTATTAGTATATAGATGACTTGCAATTCTGTCTTCATGTGCCAGAAGAAGCTGTTAATGTGCTGAAGCAATGTAGAGTCAATGGGATGGTCAAACAATCATGTTATGTTTCATGAACCTGGGAACTAATCATTGTGACAGACTTTTAATGACAGTTAATAACATTAACAATCTTAACATTGAATTCTATTATATTTCAATAATGTTTTATGCTTTTCCTTCAATTTTTCTCATTTTTGCTTTGCTGTACATCACCTTGGCCTATTCTCTGGAACCAATATATAACAGACAGTCCTGGATGCTAAGTAGGATAGAACATGGGTAATATTTGAATAGGAGACTTCCTGGAAATACCAGATACTGTAAACTAGACAGAGATTTTTTTAATTAAAAAAAAATTGCTGAAGAGGGTAGTGACAAACCACTCCTGTGCTGCTACCAAGAAATCTGTATTGGTTTCATCTGTGTAGTGGAGTCAAGGATAGTGGAATGGTACTTTCATCTTAACCTTACCTTTGGATTCTATGAAAACTAGTGAAAATGTGTTTGTTTCTTCACAATTCATACATTCACACAGACCTAGAGATCCATACCGGTGGAATGAAATTAGAATGGTTACAAGCAGAAAAAAAAAGATTTTTAAAGTTTTTTTCTGAAATTCCTAATAAAAACAAGGCTTTTGAGCCTCAGCCTTTCAAGTGTCACATTAATCCCCTGCAAGTAACAATCGTATTAGTATCCCAGGATTAATAATTAGCTGTTTGTCTTCCTGAGTAGCTATAATGAAAAACTGTCTTTTGATTGCCTGGAGCATCTAATTTATCTGCTCCCTAAGCCAATCAGTGTATAGCAAGTCAATAATGCTACAGTGAAATACTTTCATTTCCTTGTACCACCATCCATCAGATGGAATAATTAAAACAATGTCAATCATCTGATACAAGTAAAAACAGACAGTGAAATGAAACATTGCTACGAGGTCAATGTATCAGCCTCACATCAATGGGTCCCTTTGTTTTGCTTGCTGACAGATGCCTTACTTTTTATCTAACAGCAGGAACCTATTAAGCTGGGACACATTCACTTTCATTGATGTTGTGTTTCACAATATATCAGGCCTTGTAATTTTACTTTATATACCACATATCCTTAATAACTATTCTGCATATATAGAGAGAAGCGGGGGAGGCAGAATGGGGGGGGGGAGAATGTATGTGTAAGCAGAACGGTGACCAACACTGTGTGTGGTATGAGTTTTGTTAACTTTGGCTGTAAAAGTCACTTTAAGAAAGCTATTATTTTCTTATATTTAGTCCACAATTTCTGAAAAAACTTTCCCAATCATTATGAGGATTACTAAGTGAAAATACATGAAGACTGTCCTGTGAGCAGGTGAGATGAACATAAGAAAAGCCTTGCTGGATTAGGCCAAAGCCAATCTAGTCCAGCATCCTGTCTCACATGGTGGGTGTCTCAAGCAGAAGACAAGGGCAAAACCTTCACCTGCTCTCAAATCCCAGCAAATGGCCTTTACAGGCATCCTGCCTGTTTTCGAACCTGGAGGATATACCTAAGCACCCATTCTAGTAGCCATTGAAACACCTGTCACCTATAAATTTCTCTAATCCTTTCTTAAAGCTATCTAGGCTGGCT
This sequence comes from Aspidoscelis tigris stejnegeri, assembly GCA_023333525.1. NCBI lineage: Eukaryota > Metazoa > Chordata > Lepidosauria > Squamata > Teiidae > Aspidoscelis > Aspidoscelis tigris. The sequence goes on along the minus strand of JALMGA010000004.1, from coordinate 32,258,837 downwards.
GCTGTTACCACTTCTTCTGGCAGAAAATGGAAACAGTTTTCTTCTGCATTTTAATTGAGAACCAAGTGAAGATGTGAGGGCCTTCTTACTGATAGCTCCCAGATTATGGAATAGTATCCCCACGAGCTGCATCAGGCACCTTCACTTCACACATTCAGGAGAGCTGTGAAGATGCATCTAGTTGACCTAGGCTTTGGCTGAATAAGGGACAGCTTGTCCTCTCTATTTTCAGACACTGCTAACGTTTTAGAATATTTGGTTTTTAATGTTGTAACCCACTCTGAGGCCTTTTGGTATAGGGCAGGATAAATAAATAAAGATAAATAAATAAATAAATAAATAAATAAATAGGTAGAAACCTCACACACAGTCACGTCATCCTGCTTAGGTTTTATAGCCAAAGTTTGTTCTAAAGTCACTGCCGTGACTTAACTGAAATAAATTGTGGGAAACTAGAGTGCACCACAATTAGAATAATGCTACCACTTCAACCACAGGAAATGAGTCAGACAAGGCAGGTGGCTTTATTTGACAGGTCAGGCTGTTTCAAGGCCATTCTGCTTCCAAGGCTTTTCTCAATCGATCAAGATATTTTCTACTTGCCTCTTCTGTCACCATTAATACACAGTGGTGCTGATACGGCGTCATAAAGGGCATGCTCAAAAGTGGCGTGGTCTAGGCAAATGTTCTATTCTGCCTCTTCTATATGTAAGTGGCCCTTGCCTGTTCTTAATTATTGGTAGACTAAAAATAGCTTTAAGCTGCAATATTTTCACATTTTTGAGGCATGCAAATTTAATTTATTTTGGGATATTGCCCCTTGTACTAAGGAACTGAAAAACACATCTGTGTCTGCATAATTCATAAGTTTATTGTCAAGCCACAAAAGAACACAAAACAGACAATATTTGGATTGCATACATGATAGGTGAGCACACGCCATGACTTTATAATGAAAGCTGTGTTTTCCAAGAAATAGTTCTTTTAACCAAATGCTAAGGAGAAAATACAAGCAATTTTAGCAGTGGCAATGTGTATCATAGTAATAGGAGAAATCTGTGACTTTAACAATATTTTAAATAATACAATGGTATACATAGAAACACTTTCTTTACAAACAAATCGAGGTATACATAACCTTTACTCATTTCCAATGTATTATCTTTTATTACTGACAAAAATTCTAGCTATCAGTGCCTTTTTTTCTTTTTGTTTTTTTCTTGGCATATTGGATAAAACATTTCCATACCTTTTACAGAACATTTCTGTGGTTCCTTGTTTCTCTCACTTTTTCTTTTGGTCACCTTTCTATAACTGCTAGTGGCAGCTTATTGTGTCCAATGTCCTGTCTGAGTCCTCAGATGAGGAATTTCAGATGGCTGCTGCTGTAGACATTGGATCCCCACCTGTGTACGTAGCACAGGATCCCCAGTTATTGCCTGTCCCATCTAGCACAGGCAAGGCAGATCAAGGCCTGCTCCAGATCAAATGGACATGGCTGACAGTGAACCAGGGGTGGGGCAGTTCCATCGGGAAAAGGCAGAGCTGCACCGTTTTGCTTGGCTTCAGAAAAAACACCTGCAAGCTGAGAGGAGAGTGCAGTGAGAGCCCATATAATCAGCCCTAACCCATTTCCTGTTGTTGCAAACAACAGACCTCTTCTGGCAACCTCTCGACTTCCAGCTCGTGATTTATGACCTTCAGATTGGCTGACCCTCAAACTGATATCTCCTGGTAAACTGCCTTTACTTTGTCACTGCTGCTTGCACAGGAATGGGTGTGTGCATGTGTGTCACGTCGCAGGCCAGTCAGACAACAGGCAAACGCTCGTGCAGCTACTCAGTCCCAAAGGTTCCAGGTGTACTCGTGGTCAGTTCCAGTCCAGGGTCGAGGAGTCCAGAGTCAGCAAGGGTCAGGTAGTCCAACGAGTCAGCAGGTCACAAGTCCAAGATTTCAGCTCAGGTAACTAGAGGCTGTTCAGACGTTGTCTGCAGCAACGTCTGGAAGCAAGGTGAGCTTGTTCTTATATAAGAGTCAGAGCCACACCCACGGTGCAGCTGGGCTAATCGCCCTGACCTCCTTCTCACCTGCTTCTGCTGCCTAAGCAGGCTATGAGAGAGCCTTTGATTAGGCTCCCTACAGGTGGACTCGTCACCAGAACTGTCTGACTGCTCCTCTGGACCCAGCCTAGGCTTTTCCATGCCTGCAATGCTCTGCTGTGGCTGCTCCTCAGCCTGTGGCTGCATTGCAGGCATATCCTCTTCCGAGGAGGCTGAGCAGGGCATGACAATGTGCTTCCCTGCTACTGCCTGCTCTGGATAGGACACAGGGACTGTCCGCCACATTATGAGCCCAGTCTCCCAGTGAGATCAATTTTCATATGGAGTTGCATGCAACTGTAGACTTATAGTCCTCATCAACTTTTATACTAATTTATTCTGACTCTTCATATCCCTTCCTTTTAGCAACAAGAGGTATGAAGGGTGCATTCTGAGTCACACTATCCATGTCCCAGATGTGGATAGTATACCTATTGAACACGTTTTTGTGTTCCATTGCTTTCCAGTCAAGGAACAGTCTAACACACATGGAGCTGCTTCTGGAATTGAAGCACCTCTGTGTGATGTGGATACTCAGTGCTAGAGCATTGCCAGGCTATCCCTTAAGGGCAAGGATCTTACCTGTCTACTTATCACTTGTTCTTCATTATGCCCAAGGGAGAAATCAATATTATTTATTTAGTTTGTTTGTTTGAATTTTTATCCCACCCTATACCCAAAGGTCTCAGGCTGGGTTACAACACTAAAAACCACTGAGCATATAAAATGAACATTAAAACCAAGATAATGCCTGAATATAAATCATTGTGGGTAGAAACTTTAATGTTGATCTTTCAGGTGCCTGTCTGTCCTTCCTCATAATTGTCCTATCCCATATCATGACAAACACACTGAAAGAAAAGAAAAAGATCACTAGGCATGATGCTTGGGAACAGCACCTGGAGTTGGGAAAGGATAGGAGGCCATGCTGGGAAACTAGGAAAGCAAATGTTGCCTGTAAGGTTGGGTTGCTGGAGACAAGTCTCATGGCAGGCAGAGGTTGAGGGAGCCGGTTGTGAATGTAGCATAATAGTTAGCCAAAACTTGAGCAGAAGCAAAGTATTTGCAACAGAAAGCATGGGGTTTCAAGTAGCCAACTAAGCTAGGAGCTAAACAGAAAAGTAGTGTTTAGGCTGTTTCTCTGAAAGCATTGTGGACAAATCTGTAAATCCTGAGAGGTATCAGGTGAACAGCTGCAGAGCTGCTTAAAAGATAAATCTCCAGGTAAGGTGAAGGAATTCATCATTAAAGAAAGATTAGGGCACACATAAAGAAGTGAAAATTGCTGAAGGAAAATCAACATGGTTTCCAGAGCTAGAATTCTATTGGTCGTTAAGCATATGGATAAAGGCAATCTAGTTGATATTTTCCATCTGGACTTTCAGATGGCTTTTGCTAAAGGGCCTTTTTGCACGAGGCCTAAAGGGGAGATACGATGTGCCAACAGGAAGGCACCTGAAGAGACTAAAAGTATTCCCATATAGAATCCATATTTGCTATCTTTGCACAAGGCATGTGCCTCCAACCTTCCTTTGGCCACAGGGCAGATAGTTTAAATACCCCCCTGTCTGTAGCTGGCTCCAAGTCTCCACTGCAGCCCTGAAGCGGGAAACAGAGAACACTGAGGTAAGAGGGAGTTTCTGACAGCACTTTGTCACCTTGATTTGGTTCAAAGAGGCTGTTTAGCCACTTCAGCTGAAGGAAAACTGCCTGCATCTAATGTAGCCAGCAGGTGTTGAAGTTCAAAAATCAGTCTTAATGCACAGGTAGCCAGCATCCCTATGAGCTAAGCAGGGCAGTGACCATATAAATAGTCTCCAAGGATGGACATGCTATGCCTGAGTTGCCTTTGCCCTCCTGCTGGCTGCCATCTACTCTAGTGTGCCTATCTATGGATCACTCAAAGGGAATTATTTAAAACTCAACACAGGAAACATGAAGCTGAACAAAGAAAAGCTCAGCCAATAACTCAATCATAAGATTAGCTCCTCACTTTCTCTAACCATTCCTAATCCCACAATTATCTACCAACACTTAGGAAGATGGGTCTCAACACCAGATCAATCAGGAAGTATTAGCACGTCAACTCAAAAAAGGACCACCACCAATGAAAGCTATCAAGAAAAACTACCAAGGAAAATAACTGAGAAAATGTCTGCTAAGGAAAACTATCAGTGCAAACAAAGGACACTCGGTAGCTAATAAAATGCAAGGAGCAGAAGGCAGGCTGCTAACCAACAAATAATGAACCTTTGCACAGATAATGTCACCTAGTCTTGTAGTGAAATGGTTGCAGATGGAAAATTCAGCTCAGAGAACTTCAATCATATGTTCCAACCATCAGTTATAGATGTTCACCACCATAACATGACTATATATTATAAAAGCAATTTAAAAAAAAACCCTGAAAAACTGGTTTAGGTCACTTTATAATTTATGACAAAAGCCACTAAATCACCATTATGCCCATTAGTTTCTCCAGACTAGGCCAAGCTGGTCCACTGGTTAGACCTTGATATTGATCCAGCAGGACATCCTGTATAGGAGGCCCGTGGTCTCCTTCTGGAACCAAAGTAAGGGCAAGTGCAGAAAGATTCTTTGTTGGGCTGTGCCTGCAGAAACTAATGGACATAATGTTGATTTAGTGGCTTTTGTCACAAATCATAAAACATTGTGTGTTCCAGACTACTGGTCAACCATTTCAGCAGCTCACCAGAGTGTTCCACCAAAATGGATTTCCTTAGAACTTTCATGCTTAGCCCCTCAGAGCCCTCAGAACCCAGCCCCAAAGCTCATGTGAGCTTCAGGGCCAGTGCAGGGCTAGTCTGGATCAGCACCATCATGCAGATAATGCTGTTCCATTTCATGAACTTCCAGTGCAGCAAGGTCCAAAGTTTTGTTCCCTCTTTGTTGTCCATACAACTGATGCAGATGAAACCATTGCATAGATGATACTATTGCCTGTTATGCAAATTAAAAAAAAGTCATGGAAAGTAAAAAGAGCAGGGCCTTAGGTGAGGAAGGAAGGAAGGAAGGAAGGAAGGAAGGAAGGAAGGAAGGAAGGAAAAAGATATGCTTTTAGGCTGGGGTTGACTGGAGGATCCTTCTTCTGGAGGCCTGGCACCTGATAGGAGAGTTGGAGGGGCCAGAAGAGTGTGGCGGGCTGCTCTAGGATTCCCCCCAGGTGTGATGTTTGGTACTCCATACAGTCCATCAGCTGATATCTCTCATGCATGGCCTCTTCTGCCTTTTGGCACAGCAGCTTTTGTTAGGCAGGGAAGCCCGTATAAGGAAAATGCACGGATGTGCTTGCAAAGGTAACTAAGAGTCACAGAGTGCTAACTATCAACAAAGTATTCAAGGCTGGATTGAGTAAGAATTACGTAAGTCTATGCAACACTTGGATTGCAACACCTTGTGCAATACAAGGGAAGTGAGTCACCATTGTATGATAAGAAAGTGTATAAAGAGCCCAGCACACGGCTGTGTTTTTTGTGGTTACTGAACGGAGGAGTTGGAGAGCGTGTGTAACTTGTAAATTGCCACAACTATGTAAATAAACCTCTTAGAAGAGATTCCTGCTTCCGTCTGCTTCTTAAGCTGAGGGCAGGAGAGAAACCTGAGACAGGCGAGATGCCAGCAGCAAGTTTCCGGGACAACAGAGATGTCTTTCAGCACGGCCACGCATCTGCTGATTTAATACCAACAGGGTATCACCCCAACAGCTTTACCTCCACCTGCCTCATGGACCTCCTTGGCATGGCTTTAAAGTTGTTCAGAAGAGCAGTGGTTTTCTTAATTGAATTATTTCTGCAGGTGCAGAACAAGTTCCCTTCTCTGCTGCTTTTATGCAAGCAAAGCTGACTGTTGGTAATAATAGTGCTTTCCTGAGACTGACCTGGATAGGGAACAGAGGAAGATTGATGGCTGACCCTCACAGTCCACTTCCACCATGCAGTGGCTCCTTGCCCTTACATTCCTCACATAGATTTGCCAGTTGATAATGGGAAATTGTTGACTGGATGGTGGGATGGCTTGGAGGCCCTCTACACCCTACCCCCTGGTCCAGGGAAACTTGAAGAAAAAGCCTCCTTGTTTCCCTTGACTGCATCCAGTTCTTGTCCCCTTTGGAAAGGGCTACCCAACAGCCTCAGTCACACCAGCAATATAAAACTGAAGAGCAAAGATTATGTGAGCTGAATATGAACTTTTACTGTTGTCCAATAGGGCAATAATGTTTTGGTTGCCCGGGACACCATACAATATAGATGAGCCATTTAGCATATGCAACAGTTTTGGGTTGGCTTGGAAAGCTCACTATCCCATGAGCCAGCTTTGGGGCTGGGCCCAGCCTGAGGGGAGGCAGCATGTGGTGCAGAAGCACTGTCCTGGAAAAATCACACTGACCAGCACTATGGTATTGCAGCACAGTGCTTGGGGCTTGGCAACAGCTACTGGCTGTTCTACAGTCTCCTCTGCCAGCCCATCCCCATAATCACTGGAACCAGAGGAATCCTCCTCTGAGAACCTTTCCTTAGCAATCTCTATGGACAACATCCGTACCTCAGAGTCTGTGTATAAGAGACACTCAGAAAGGACTTATGACGAACCACCAATCATTAGTAGGCATTTCTATGTCTGTGCATGCATGTGTCCATGTGTGTGTGTCTGTGGCAAAACAGTGTAAATGCTTTCAGACCAGAACTCTCAACAAAGCATGCAGCAATGTTGCTATCAGAATGACACATTAGGACATCAGGACCCTAATGAGAATGGAACAACAGGGTAGGAGGGAGAAACAGATGAATAATGAGGGCATGGGAACAGGGAAGACCAATTATACAGAAGCATGTGATTTAGTAGGAATGGAGTGAAATTCTGGAGTAATGGGAAGCCTTCCCTCCTCACTGAGACTACAGTGCAGATCTGTCTTCAGATTCCGTGACCATTGGTCCCTGCGCATAATCAGCCTCACCCAGAGTATCTTGAATGTTACTATCTCTTCTATACAATTTTTCCCATATAATCTTTGCATCTTTGCCTGATCTTGCCAGCATGAGTTTAATCATCTACCCAGCTGCATCTTTAAGAAGGCCAACTCAAGGGTAAAATGTTCTCTTCAGGTCCTTAACTTTTTAAAACACAGATCTAATTCTTCCTTTTCTAGCTTCTTCTCCCAATTCTTTGCAAAAATTATTCTAGAACTGCTCCTTATCTTTTCTAACAGACCTCTAAAATTCTCTAATTCCTTCACATACCCTCTGTCCGCCTGACATTTTGCCAAGCTTTTCCTGATCACTATTTCCTCTGTGTCAGTTGACATTTATTTTAGCTTTCTTTAGCTTCTAGCCACAGTTCAACTGGTTCTTTATTGATTAGATTCGGTGTCTCAAAAAAAAAATACCTAACACAATCTTTAAAGCTAGATGGAATATCTTCTAGATCAGTGGTTCCCAAAGTTGTCTGGGCTACGACCCATCTAATATAGGTTTACCAACTCGGGACCCACCTCTAGGAAATTTAACCGTTACCAATATGAATAAAAGACTTTTCAAATAACAAACAAAGTTTTAATACAATTTTTTTATTACTTAATTAAATAATTACATCAAAAAAGTTATTTCAAATACAGTTAAATTTCCTAGAGGTGGGTCCCGACCCACAGTTTGGGAAACCCTGTTGTAGATCAAGTTTTGATAACATTAAGACATTTCTATTGTTTAACTTCATCAGGATGCCACACATAAGCAGTTCATGATCTATCCCACAATTGGATCCTGGTCATGTTTTCACAGTCAGAAAGGAATTTTTCCATCTATTCTTACCAAGGATGTAATAAATCTGATCCTTAAAAATCCATCTGCTATCAAGTAGAATGTATTTACTACAAAGAAGTCACTGAATTCACAGAAATCAATCAGCCATTCTCCAGCTTCATTTCTACTGCCAAGGCTGTGGTCCAGCTATCTTCCAACACAATGACAAAGGAATCCATGTGTGTCAAGCAGTCCGTGTTTTGAGGAAATGCTGGCATTCTATAAAATCCAGCATTCCCCATGCTATCTCAAAAGTCCATGATTTAGGGCTGATGTTTCAAGTTCTATATAGAAGGAATGCTCAACTGCAGCCCACCAGATGTTCCTATACTACAATTCCCATTATCCTGTACCAGTTCCAACACTGTAGTTTGGAAATATCTGGAAGGCCATAGTTGAACATTCTCACTGTATAGTTATTTCACAACACAATCAAAGCATGAATAGAGAACATTTATATTGACTGCATCCCCAAGGGAGCTTGATGCAGCTGGGATCCAGCTTGGGAAGAGAGGACTGTGAGTTCCAAGTGAGCTGGTGCAGGGATGAGAGCCATGTCAGGCACAACTTAATTTGGCTCATTGCAGAGGCCATGAGGAAGGAACTCTCCTTGAAGCAGCAAGGTCTTACCCAAGGTCACTTTTTGAAGCACTGAAGTTAGACCAGGGGCCTTTCTGCTCTTACCCCGGTAGTCTGCTTCCATCTGCACTAGAAGGGGCTGTTTTGAACTCAGAAATGGCCCTTCCATGCAGGAGAACACTGGAACATGCAACCAGACTCAAGATGGTGGCACCTGGATCATGCACCTGCATTGTGAATGCTAGTACATGCCAGGCAAGTTCACCATTCCCATCTTCAGGACAGGACAGGAAGTGCAAACTTCCACCAGATATCAATTGTGGTGCTTCAGAAAGCAGCCTGGATGGAAATAGGACTGGTATGTTGCCTCTTCTCCTATCCATGCATCCACACAGGGCAAGACAAACCAGCCACCAAAACCTGGCCCAAGAGTCCATTGAAGAGGATTAAAGATAAGATCCTCCTTATGAGAATTACAGTGATTCAGAGGCTGGTGGGGGCAGATGTATGTGAATGCATAACTTCTGGGGCATCCAGATATGTGGATGCCCAGCTCATGGATTCTTTGTTGCTGCTGTGCTAGGCACCTGTGTGTTTGCAGCCATTGTTTTAAAATAATTAGGCTGCATCCAAAAAGGGTTAGAACCATGTAATTATTTTGCAATTGTGCCTGATTTGTCAGACATGATCATGATGGTCCCAATACAGCCCTGGAATACAGAGCCAATTTACTAGGTTATTGTTATTCCGGTATAATTAACTATCATAGAGTAATATCTTATTATGCAGCTATCTGGATTACTGCATAAGAAGTACAGTAAGAGTTCAGAGTTGGCTGTTGCGCTTTATATGATACTATTGTGAGGACTGGGTCACGTGGAAAGAAAATCTCATAGCTGTAATGTGAACTTGCTATAGCACTGCTAAAACGCAGAGTCTTAATTTATGTATAGACAATGAGTGATAGTTTCAGACATGTTTTATATGGATAAATTGGTAAAGTTCAGAATAAGCAAGTGATGTCTGGAGGCAGCCTTAGATATGGAGCCATCTTCTGTGGGTGATGATGATGATGATAAAGGGCATTTTAATGAATCCTATTTAAAATTTATTCAAACCTCCTTTGACATATTTGGTAGTCTACCATTGATTTCTTCTGCTGACAAGGCCTTAAGGGCTTTCCTTGATATGATTTCTCTTCGTACAAAAAGAGCTTGCATTCTTTTAGCTTGCTATGCAGGATGGGTTTAAATTGCAGCACTCTGTATTGAACTTAGTCGATTTCTGCTCTAGTTAGTTCAAGCACAGCAGTCGTCATCTCAGTTCTCAAAAGCACCAACCCATATACTCTATCAAACAATATTGCTAGCTGCTCCGGTATGGTCCCAATTAATTAGGCACTTTGCCAGCCTAACAGGTACAAAAATGAATGCTTCATGAAATGGACACATGGGTCAGTCAAATGCAAATATTCCAAAGGGTTTTTCTTATGTTGGGTAACCAGCACCCACACATAGATAAAAGCAGTCTATGAAGTCTAAATATATCTAATTGCCACATTCCAGTGAAGGTTAAAATGTCAATAATTCATTATACATGGTTTAGACCTCTCTGCCTTGAAATCTCTTTTCAACTTTTATTTCTTAGATGCACTTTCTAATAACTGTTTTTTTCCCTGACATGAATGTTCGGTTAATTCCAAATAGTGCATCCTCTTTTTATATATATATATACTGTATAAGGCCAGTAGAATACTACAAATAATTAAAAATAGTATTGAAAACATAGATGCTCATATTATAATCCCATAATATAAATTAATGGTGGGACCACATGTGGATTACTGTGTTCACTTTTGGTTGTCACATCTCAAAAATAATATAAATATAGTAGAATTGAAGAAGGTTCAGAGATGGTAACTAAGATGATCAAGGGATTGGAGGAGCCTTCCTATGAGGAGCGGTTACAATATTTGGGGCTTTTAAAGCCTTTTCCACACAGGTCATTATCCCCCAATAGGAAGGGATCTAGAGGCCTTCCTTCTGCAATATAATACAAATTACAGAAGGCTCCACCCACTCCTAGCACACTCATCCACACTCAAGACTGAACTAGGAAGCCCAGAATGTGAGTAATTTTATTCACTGAACTGATAAGACATAAAGACATTAGGCCATATAAAAAATTATGGTTGATGTCTCAGTGGGTCCAATAAGTTGCTGACCCATCTTACTATTTGGTAGCAGTGGGCCTGTCACATAGATCGTGTCAGCCCCCTTTCTGGCACGATTGCCGGCAGTGGGGCTGTCTGCTTTGGAGGGCAGAATCTCCCACCCTGCATGGAGGAGGTGATGTCCCACAATGCCTCCTCACTCCAAAATGGAAACAAGAAAGGCACCATCTTTCCATGGTGCCTTCCCTGTTCATGGCTCCTTTCCCTGGAAATGAAGACACAGCCTTACTAAGAAATTACCAGCACTACATCTCTTAATATAGCGCCCCCAAGTTGTTGTGGAGCTCCAGAAACAATTAGCCCTAACAGCCACATGTTTTATGTTGCTATCTTAATTCAATAGTTACACAGTTAAAATTAGGTAATAGTAAAATTACTCATTTTTATTATCATTTAAATGCTAATAATAATGTCATATTCTATTTTGCCCTCCGGCAGGCAATTTTATTCATGCCTTTTTCTAATATACAGAGCTGGTTGGAATGGAGACTGGAAGCTAACTATAAAAAAGTGTCAATATTATGATACTAGTCCAGTTTTGGTACTATGAAATTTTCATTATCAGAAAATTTGGTAGAATTTCACTTGGTTGCAAACTAATGATGGAACTGAGAGGAGGGGGAGACAAAAACTGGGTCGTAGATGTTCAAGAATGGTTTTAATTTTCTACTAAAAGGAAACACTCCAGGTTTTCTGAACTTAAATGATTTGTGGTGGTTATATTATAAACACATAACAGCTATTTATATAGTGATGCGATTTCTTCCATTGTCTCATTTCTTCCCTCTTTGTCTGCTTTGCCTTTCCAGTTTCCATTATCACTGTTTGCAGATGCAGAAACCCACACACAGTATGTCAGGCAGGCGATATCCACACAGATATTTTTTTAAAAAAATATTCAAAATGTTTTAGAGGAGGTGGCACACGGATTCCCATCCCACCTCTAATACACACTAAAGGCCCAATAATATTTGTGTGTTGTTTGTTTTCCCAATATAACAGTTATATAGCTCTACACAGCAATAGAGAATGGCTTCAATTAGGTCATGGTAATAAACAGATTTTTTCCCCCAATCAAGCTTTCAGAAATTACTGAGAAGGCAAAAGATCAGTGTCTTCTTTCATTAGGAAGTATGATAAAATTTTAAAGTGACATCATTTCCTTCTATAGAGTTCGCCTGCATAGATATTAGCTTATTAACTGCAACATCCTGTCACCGAAGAGGCATCTTTTCAATGCTGTGAAACCATTGCTTTGACTGCAAGGAGGATTAGGAAGTGTAACAGATATTTTGGGCTGCCCCTGGATAGCAGCTAGGTACAGCGAAAGAAAGTAGTAATGCAGGTTATTGCTCCTCCACTATTATCACTTCATGCCTAGCCAGTGCTGGACACAGTGTTGTCTTTGCACGTTTTGGTGATAAACCATCTGGGCAATTTGGTAGCCATTGAATTCCTAGATGTGCACTTGACTACCTCCATGTGTGCCCACTGGACTGAGCTACAGTCGCTGCTCTGTCCACAAAGGTGACTCCCTAAAAAACACTACAGCCGGAAAAGCAGTGCTGGGTTTTCTAAATGTTTCACAAAAGTACTTTTTAAAGATGAAAAGGAGAGCCTGTGATGGGGTTACCTATGGGTGTTTTTCCACTGTCACTAGAAGTACCCATTAAATACCCATTAATGGGTACTTAATGCCATTAATGGGTACTTAATGGGTACTTCTAGTGACAGTGGAAAAACACCCTATTATACATGAGCCGTCCACACCATAGAAGCACCATAATGGCACTATATTTGTCCCACCTGGATGGGGCCTCATTTTTTTAAAAAAATAATTTTTGTTTTCTCAGAATAACATAAAACATACAATATAGAAAAAATAATTAAGTGTTACAGAATTGTTATCCTCTTAAGTCATATTGATGACTTCCAGTCTCCTTCCTGTTGTTACCTAATTACTCTAAAAATCTGCTTCCCAAGATATCTTCCTCTCTGTTTATTTCTTTTGTCTTTTTCATATTCATCTGCAAAATCTGAGGCCTTTTTAAGGTATGCTCACATTCTTAATTTTTATGAAAAGTTAGCAAGTATAGATTTGGCATAGGAATAATGGGATGTTGCAAGACTGAGAAAATCTCTTCATTGATAGTTTCCCTGGCCCTTAATGTGGCCCTCTAGGCTGTTTTTGAGCCACATCTGTCTACTGAGTGTAGATACGGCACTGGTGTTCATGACATATCATAAAATATTACACAGGGGGTGGGAGTAATTATTGATACTTTGCCTGCTATAAACCAAACAGGCAAATGGTACAAAAGAAAATTCATTCAAAATTTTCAATATTACTTTCAGTTTCAAAAGATGTGTCTGGAAGGATCTCTTGGAAATAGCACCTCAATATATAGACCAAAACAGTTCAGATAGAATATTCATTTGACACAGATCCAAGAGAAAAAGCTCTTCAGATTCTGTTGCTAATAAAACAAAATTGCATCCTACAAAGAACAATATGCACGTAATTGGATCTGCCAATCTGTGAAACATTTGGAAATACAACACTGTATTGACTTAAAACTAAGAGTTTGAGAGCTTTTGCACAGCTCTGGAATTGCTTCAGTGTTTAGGGAAAGACTTTGGCTGCTCTATGACTTCTCATAGCTGTATTTTTGCTCCTATGCTACTGAGAGAGAATATTTGCACATAGTACAAGCAGCAGACAATAAGGGAGAGTGACATAGTACTGTAGATATTCTGTAAGCCTTGGCCTTAAGTCAAACTGTGGCTACATCCAAACTCAGCAAAAAAGAAAAAAAGCAATGGCTCAAAAGCCCTTCAAAATTTGCATGCTAGTGCCTTGGGGCCTTTCTGCACTTGGGCCTTTCAGTGCACTGCCAGACAAATACTTTGTACTGGAAGGTGCCATTTCCATCTCAGAAATGGCTCCTTCCATGCATAGCACACTGGAACTCAATAATATGTGGAACATGATTTTGTGCACCCCAAGTGCTCTTACCTTTACCATGGACAGCCTGTCCCTGGTGAGCCCATCCACACTTCTATGGTGCAAAGAGGGGCAGGTGAGGCACTGCACAAGCATGGTGGTGTATCACATGATGTGCTGGCACAAGAGTGTGGGCGTCACCATTTTCTTGATGATGGTGCACACACATGCGCACTGGCACTGGCATCCAGAGAGAAGGTGGCAGCACCCAGACACGCATCTGTGAGCATGAATGCTAGTACACGCATGGGCAGGTTCACCTTTCCTGTCGCCTGGACAGGATGGGAAGTGTGAATTTGCCCCTCATCTTTAATGTGGATTAAAGGTGGGATGGGACCACTGCTGTCTGCATGTCTGCTGTCTCTAAGCTGCTTTTGAACTGGATTTCTTTTGTAAAAAAGTTCAGATATAGCCTTATCAAGTTCTCTCAGCAAGTACAAATATATTCCACTGCACTTTCCCTTTGTAATCTGCAACGATTAATGCACCATGTGTCAAATACTTCCCCTGCTATACTCTCTGACACAAATAAAACACAGTAATTTGCTTTAATGTATACCACCCTGTTGTATGGATGTAGGGCTGACACAGCTGGACAGTCTATACTGTGATAGGGCACAATTTTAGCCACCCTATCTCCTCTATGCTCTATCCAGTGTGGATGAAGCATTCTAAGGGGGCCTGCTCAATGCCCTGATAACCTGCAGAAGAGACTAAGAGTAATCCTGAATTGTCCCGTATAGTGGACCACCAAGCATACTAGGAGCTTCCCTTTCACATGCTTGTGTGGTCTAAGAGATGCCACACCTGGAACCTCCCTTTGACCATATCAGCATGTAGAATAGAGACTAATATGCTTGCTGGTCAGGTACACCAGACAATGTGGCATCATAGTGGGGCTCTTCCTAGAATAGACTAAGGATCACTGTGGAAAAAGGCCTGCTGTGATCCAACCTTGTTCAGATCATGGTATACAGTTATCTGCGACACCGCTGCCTGCGTGACAAAGTGGTCTGGACTAGCCTTGAAACTTGTATGAACTTGTATGGGATCTGTTTCCGAGGGCTCCAAAGAGCTAGGAATGAAAGCCTTGACCTTAAGTCAAACTGTGGCTACATCCAAACTCAGCAAAAAAGAAAAAAAAAGCAATGGCTCAAAAGCCCTTCAAAATCCAGATCTGCATTACCTCAGTTCTGTGTGCATGGAACATCCCAGTGGTGAGAGGGGCCTCACTTGATCCGCACTAAAGTGCAGATCGATGACACCCTGAAGATGACCCAGAGGAATGCTGTTCCAGAACAGTGGTAAGTGCTGGAAGGCTCCAAGACCCTTATGTATTCAATTTCACTATTTTTGTTTCTTTAGATCACCATTTTTTAAATGTTGTTATCTCTAGGACACTCAAAAATTGGAAGTCAATTATTCTAAGACAAGAGTCTGTCTCTGGCTGTCTCCAGACTAGCAGAATAAATCCACAGTTAAATGTAAAAGCACAGTATACTTACTGCGCAGTGACAACTGGGTGTCCTGACTTGAAAGGCAGCTCCATAGCTTCCCCATAGGAACTGCAAGAACTGAGTTGGTATACCCTGTCGCGTGGGGTGAGGCAGCCGATCAAATATGAGCTGCCCTTTGCGCTCTCATCTTGCTGTTCTTGCTGTTCTGCCTTCACTGGAGGATAACTTTTGATTCTGTTTATACTGCATACTGAGTGTTCTTGATCCAGCATTAAAGTAAGTGCGCTGTCCCAATCGGATAATGCGATGCCACGATAATCCATTGATCAACATATGTGACACCTCAGTTGGGACTGCGCATTCCACTGTGCAGTATAAACGTGTCTGGACTCATCCTCTATCTTTCATGTCACACTTTGGCTACCTCCAGTCATCGCTTAGTCATTCCACTATATTGGAATATTGCAAAATATTCATGGTTATTCTGGAATATCCATGGTTTATTCCTGAATATCCAAATGTAGCAAAATAAATAAGCAGCATCTGGATGAAGCCTTTCTCCTCATGCATTCTTTCACACACAATTATTAGCTTATTTTTTTAGAAAATACTTGGTAATTAGTTAGCTTCTTCTCAGGAAGAACTTATATTGGACTAACAAATTACCCAAATTTTCCCCACACGGTTAAAAATTGCCTTAGGATTTCACTATTAAGGTGAGCAAACCATTACCTTCAGCACTGTAGGGAAGGTAGTTTGCTGAGTCTGTCCTAAATTCTGTTGCACTGTACATTCCTTGCACTCCAATTAAACTCTTGGGTTCTGGACATCCCACAATTTAACAGCAGCTCCATTCTATATCTGAAGGTAATTTATTGTCTTAATAAGAGAATGATGTTTAATTGAAATTTTACAATATTTCAAAAATAGCTTCCCTGAAAAATGCCACCGCTCTGATATTGTTTTTCTTTTTCTTTTCTTTCTTTTTTTTCCTTTTCAGACTCAATCATTACTAGGCTTCAGCTGACTTTCACAGCTGTGTTAGATTGGCATCTCTGCTATTACTGATAGCATTGTTCCCATAAATGAGACATCTACAACTGTGCTTCCATCATCAATTTGCAATATGAAGGTTGCTTCTGCATTACTTGTTTTGCCCATCTCTGCAAACTATGATACACTTTCTGCTTTCTGTTTCTGAGAATTGCTGCAGATCCAAATGTCCATTAAACCCCAGCCTGTTATATGGGAATGGCACAGGATACAAAGAGTGGAATGCTGGGAGTTGATCAGGAACATCTGGAGGGCCACAAATTGAGAACTACCTTAGAGAAACAGGATTGATGCTGCTTTAGGCAGGATTTACACAAACTTCTGGTTTGGGTCAGCAGCCCCCCACAGAACACCTTGTTTGTATTATGAACTGATCTACTAGGTCATCCCTCACACAGAAATGCCACATTCACATGGGATATGACATTGAAATGGTCCCTAGTGAGAACATGGTGCTAGAGCTGGCTCCAACATATTTCTTGGCTTTTCTCACCTTTAAGGGAACTCAAACGGTCTCTGTTGTGAGGAGAAAAACAGAAGGGACCCTGTGAGATAGGTGGGACTGTGAGAGCTCAGAAAGAGACCTGTGACTAGCCCAAGGTCACCCAGCTGGCCTTGTGGAGAAGTGCAGAATTAAACCGGGAAACTATCAGGTAAGAGTCCAACACAAGTCCAAGCTGGTGATTGACCAATCTGCCTTTTCTGCTCCTTTGGTGTACAACAAGAATTCGGTTTCTCCTGTTTTACCATTGAGTTTGATACATTTTCTAGTGGCTTTATGGACAAATATGCACCATTTTTACCTGTTCTCAGATGGCTCCCAAGGAACTATTAATGAGAGTAATATTAGATTTGTTGTCATCACTTTATCATCCTGTTCTTGAATTTTGCTTCCTATATTTGAAATCTCAGCGCTGTATTTACTGAACACCTAATACTGTTGTTTAAATTTGATGTACTTTATAATAATCTGCTTTATCTCTGACAGCTTCAAAAAAGTTTTGTAAACATGAATTAATGCTTAAAAAGAACAACAAATATCCGAGCACGTATGTGCACACAAACACACTCAATTTTCTAAAAACTAAATCCAAACTCATCTTGTTGTGCATTATGTGATCAGGCTACTGGCAATGTGGTGATGACAATGCCTTTATTGAATAGGTAAACAAATAATAAGTTTGCAACATTCTTGCCCAAGGGCCATATGTCTGTCAAAGCCAAGTTCTGGACTAATCTCCATAGCTACAAAAACATATTTACATAAACAAAGATGTGTTGAGTGAGTAGATCCCTGGAAGCCTAAAAATCATATTCAGTATCAGATTTTTAGGGACAAAAAAAAAATCATGTAGTTGAAAGAAGACAGCTCAAAATTTGTTTTGCCAAGTACAAATAGCATGTTGTACAAATAAAGAAAAATGAACGTCTGGACATTTGAACCGATATGAATACATTTGTATCTATTTGTATGAATATTCGATACGTATCCAATGATACAACTTTTGCATACATCTGTACCCATATTAATGTCCAAATTATTCATACAAATACCTACAAACACTCATATTCATACAAATACTAAAGTACGAATGTCTGAACATTCAATTCATATACGAATGCCTGAATTTGTCCTAATTTGTCTGAGTAACAAATATTTTGAATATTCTTGCACATCCTTAAAAGACACGATACCAAGGCTTGCCAAGGGAGGGGAATGGCTTTAACTGAATAGGTGGGGAACAGATGCCACTCTACCTGCCCCTATGGAGAATTCCCACATGGCAGAAAGCTTGTTGCCCATATACTGTAGCTAGTGGGAATCCCAGTGCTTGTGCATGAGATCCTTTTGATTAGGATATGAGAGTTCTGGTGATCTTTCACATCTGCACAGAAGTGTAACAGAAACAATAGTGCATACTTTTAGAAAGATTGGGGATGGAAGAATATAACTAAAAATAAAATATATGACTAGAATGGTTCAGTGAAATCAGCGGACTCACTGAATTCAGTGGAGCTTAACATTCCTATCTGTTTTAGGGATGGAAGTCCTATGGACAACAGTAACACCCATCCCTGCCTCACAGATCAGGAACAGTGCTGGACTGAGTAATCCAGTAACACAGCTGTGTGAAAGTTTCAGTGATGCTTGCCAGATCATCACCTTCATCCAGAATCAAATCATGAATGGCTCATGTATTCTACACTGACCTGGCTTTCAAAAGCACCACCAGACTGCTGCAAACTAGAGGGAGTAATAGCTCTCAGCACCATTTCTTCCCCTGCACATCATTATATGAAACTATAAGAACAAAAGTAGAGTTCTGCTGGATCAAGTCACAGCCCATCTAATCCAGGATCCTATTTCATACAGTCATACTGTCAGTTGCTTCTGGGCATTCTCGATAGAAGACAAAGGCAAACCCTTCACTTGCTCTTGAAACCCTGCAAATGCCTTTTAGAAGCCTCCTGCCTCTCTCTCCAACCCATAGATGATGCCTTTTTAATCATAAATTAAAAACAAGTCCCCTTTTGATATAACCCAGTTCAATCCAATTAAAAAAGATAAGTGCAAACCCACGTAATTAACATCCCCAAAGCAACTCAACTCAGCACATTTAAAATATATATTCCAGATGCATTCAATTAAAACCCAATGACCTGCAACCCACTCAACCCAAAGACACAGAGAGATCTGGGCTAAGGGGAAGTGGACCTCATTCCCACCAAAGTGTCTACCCATCCTTTGAGGGTCACCTCTTTGCTGGTTGGCTCCCCACTGCAAGCACAGAGTGAGAGAGCACCTATATACAGTAGACCTGCAGAGTCACCCAGGTGATGTTAATGTCTCTCTAGGCCTGGGCCCCAGTCCTACAAACACTCCCACTGCAAGACCCTTTATAGTAGTAGGATCAGCATCCCACTCATAGACTGCAGGGACCGTAGCAAATGTGGAGAAGCAGCTGCAGTCAGGTCTGCAACCTCTCTTCCTTAGCTGACTGGACACAGATGGTCCTCTCTTCAGCAGTATGGCTTTATTTTTCAAATGTTTTCTATAATACTCAAAGGGAGGAAGAAAGGAAGGAGGGAGAGAGAGAGAGAAGGAGGGAGGGAGATGGGGAGAGAGAGCATTGTCCTCCAAGCAAGTCTTATGTCCTACTTTAGATCAGCCTGGCAATTTTTTGACATTTAAGCAATTCATTGTTCATTGTTTGGAAAGGCAACCTTATTAAATTATCTCCAGTAATTGAAAATAAAGAATACATGCCCTGCAGGAAGTCCAGAATAAAGTGAAATCATATGATGTCAAAGAAACATGTTTTATAAACACCATATGTGCGGGCTTTCTGAATCAAAAACTTTAGCAGATGAACTTGCTGCAATACAAATGAATCCAGAATTCAGTTGTAATGTGACAAATAGTACAATACAAATTATTCTATTTTATTCTCTAAAAAGAGCAGCTCAAATATTTAAATTCCATACAGTACATAATAGTCTTCTTCAAAGAAAGAAAGAAAGAAAGAAAGAAAGCTTTCCTTATATTACTTTTAAGGGCTTTTCCACACTAAGCTGTAGACCATACCATGGTCTACTTCTGGGCCTTTTCCCACTACCTCTTATTATGATCCATCCACACAGGATGTAGACTGGGCTAGAGTGCCCAAAATGGCATTCTGGTCCATTCTACTGATAGATCTCTTTTTTGAGCTCTACTGGCATACTGGGAGTGGTTATACTAGACCACAGGGCATGCAAATGGCATGCCTCTGTGGTCCAGTATATCATGAGAGATTAATTTCAGCCATGCAACGAAGTATCAGGAGCTTCTTCCTGCATCCCAAATCATTAGCTACTGTTGCATAATATACAAGTGCTTTACAAATAACAGGTTACAGTAATTTGAACACAAGCAAATTCATTATGGTATTTGCAGCATATGAACCCATCAAAGAGGGCTGGGCTTGTAATACCTGACTAATCTAGCCGTCTGAAAAGGTGAACGGAAGATGAGCGCTCACAGATATTAAAGTTAACACTCACCTGTTTTTGTCACTTGTCTTAGACTCTGTGCTTCCTCTCCAGGGGCATTTAAAGCTGGGAGAGGGAGGGAACCAAATGGGACTCATGGTGACATAAATGCAAGGGTTGCTGCAATCTCAGGGTTGATGAGGCCTCACAAAGTCCTTGACAAGCTGGAATGGCACAGTCTTATTTATGCTGTTCTTGCTTGTTTGGCAGGGACACACAAAGGCTGCGTCTCCATGGGGCTGCCAATGGATTCAGGGGACCCTTAATGTGAATCTAATTCACATTAAGGAGTTTCCATGGCAATGGAGGATGGGGGGGGGGGTTCAAGGCGAACCCACCTGTCACCATGAAAACCCCAGCAAATCCCTGCATTGGGATGCCGCAGTTTTCTTCACCACCACCCTTACCTGGGTGCTTAATCGCCCAGGTAAGGGCTTGATTTACCCCAAACAACCACCTGACAGCTGCTCTGCAGTCAGCTGTCAGGCTAGCAAGAGCAGGCAGAGCTCTGGTAAGATTATTAAAACAGATGCGAAAGCTGCATCTGTTTTAATCACTTGTGGAGCTCTGCTTGTGTGCATGACAGCTGCTCATCTGTACAGGGCAGCTATCAGGCAAGATTGTTTGGGGTAAATCAAGCCCTTACCTGGGCAATTAAACACCAAGGAAAGGGGGGACAGTTGCCATCACAGCATTAGCGGCAGGGACAGAGAAGCCCCACCTGCTAATGCTGCGATCATAACCCAGGAGTGTCCCCATGCCCCCTTTATAACCCGCTCTTGCCCCGTAATTCAGGGTGAGAAAAGTTATAAGGGTTTTTTTCTTCAATTTAGAGGATTTTGTCCCTCATGTAGCTCAAATTAGGGCTTTGCATGGGGACACTTGTGAGGCAAACTAACTTTTGCCTCGCAGTATCCTTGCCATAGGCGGCCATTGCAGTGACATCCCTGGGAGCCCCAATCTCTCATGGCTTCAGGTCCTACTGGGAGAGAAATTGCAGAAGCTGAACTGAGCAATGCAAGCAGGAAGTGTTACATTTACTCTCCACAAGTCCCCACATGTAACCTCCCTTCCCCCTCTTCAGCTGTGGTAAGAATAAACCCTAGTCATTTATACTATAGCTATTGTAGTTATGCTCAGGGAAAGCCCAAGTATGATCCTTATAAAGCTGAGTGAAATTAAAGAGGGCTGTTTAAGGGAGAGGTTAGGCTTTAAGTTGTCCTGGAGGTTATACTACAGCAGTGATGGCTAACCTTTTAAGCTCAGTGTGTCAAAATTCACAAGAAAATGTAGTTTAATTCAGGTGCTGTGTCACTTCTAGAAATATCCATAATTCTGTGATATTTGTAGCTCTAGTAAAAAAGTTATATTTTTGATATATGTATTCATTAAGGGCAAAAACGAATAATGCTTTACATTAGTGACTCGTTGCTGAATTTCATTTGCTAAATCTTCAGTTGAAAGTTGACATTTTGCACACCTCAAGAACAAGCAAGCACTACACGCCCAGGTGCCAGGGTGACCATGTGTGTCACCCAAAAGGGCTTGGTGTGTCACATGTGACACGCGTGTCGTAGGTTGGCCATCACTGTACTACAGCAATATTGCTGGGTTTCAACTGCAGAAGGAGGGCACCAAGGTTGCCTGCAGGATGCTTCCTCTGTGAATGGCTTTGAGATTTTTTTAAAAAAGGAAATCTGCATAAAATTTACTATTACTATTACTCTTTTTGTAAGTTTATTTCACTCAAACCAGTTATATGGCTAACTATGAATGAATGAATGAAATCACCCCAGTTACTGTTAATGTTTGTTCCCAGCACCTTTCCTACCATGAATAAAGAATGTTTGTTGTTGAATTATAGCTCCCATCATCTTTATCCCATTCCTCTACATGTTATCTGAAGATTCACAGGCAAAGTACGGTGTGGGCATCTATGCAATCAAGAAAAAAATGAGTGATATCAGCTGTTGTACTATATTCATTTAGTCCATGCAGAACCAAAGAAGATATTTTCTGAAATGGATGCACAATAGCATGATGAATTATTCTACCTTAAAGATTTGGGGTTTACTGATTGATTGAGTAGATCCCAAATTCCTAGCTTCCCCCTCCCTTTTGACTTACTCTAAAATCCTTATTAAGGCTTTCCCCATGCCTTGGATATAATGCTGGTCATGCCTGAAAAATGACAAAATATGCGATAAACCTCACATTGTATGGAAACATAAGTCTTGATTTTTATGATCTCTCCATAAATGCTATATCTTTGGGATATGCTTTTTGCCCTAGCACTCTGACAAGAAAAAGCAGCATAATAGCACTGCAAGAGTCTATTTGGATTTTAAAGTGTTCATAATATTCTGGAAGTAAAATATGTAGGTACAATGAGCAATTTCCCTTAATGTGCTTACTCCAACAGATTTTTGAAGACGGATGCCTCCATTGTGATTCACACCTTGAATAAATACAATCTTGTGTTTTTCAAAGCAGGCAGTGTGAAATATTCAACGCTACCTGAACCCAGAGCAGCTGCTCATTCTGAAGAAAGAGAGGCACTTTATTTTGTAAAAAAAATCTTCAAAATATTTTGTTGGGGGAAATCAGATCACTTGTGAGTTTTGAAGAGGACATTTCCTTTTTCCCTCCCTCCTAACAAATAAAAGTCTGAAACAGGTTAAATTTCCGAGGACATATGGTGAAGCACCAGATGGGGGGAGGGAGCTGCACTTATCCCCCCCAAAAAAAAATTGTTGTCCCCTATTGCATTGCATCACCACTTCCAGGGCCCCAACTGTCCCTGATTCTTTTTTTCTACCAGCAGCTGTATGCCAGTGAAGGGTTAAGCTGCAGCTAAACTTTGTAAAGGAAGATGCCAGGAATATATTACTGGGGGCAAGCACAACCAAATAATCCACATGAGGAAGACACACTATAGTTTGCATAAGGCTTGTCTGCACTGGATTGATAGACCACTCCAGTGGACCTAGTGATATGCCTTGTTACCATTGCAGACAAGTCTAGCGGGATGCTGGGCATCCCAAGAGAATGCTGTAACTGGGTTATGGCATGACAGTGGTGCTGTAGCCTGCTCTAAGCATGGACCACTTGTAAGCAGTCCACATAGCTTGTGATGCAGGATCCTGAGGCCGATTTGCACTTCAGCCCATAGTATGCAATTAGGCAACATCTGGGTAGGTGCATCTGCACTTTCAGGAGGCATTTACAGACTAGAAATGCCCCACCCTGCCTGCCAAAAGGGTCATTGGTCTATGGAATTTGCTGTCAGAAGAGGTGGTAACAGCAACCAGCCTAGATGGCTTTAAGGAAGGGTTAGACAAATGTATGGATGACAGGTATATCTATCTCTACCGGAATGGATTCCTAAGTACATCTTTCAGGCTGGAGAGATGGGCAGGGTGCCTCTAGGACCATTTGCTGGGATTCAAGAGCAGGAGATTTGCCCTTGTCTCTGCTTGAGATGCCCATGGACAATTAGTGGACCTCTGTGTGGGACAGGCTGCTGGACTAGATAGGCTGTGGGCTGATCCAGCAGGGTTCCTCTTATGTTCCTAGAGACTGCCTATTTGCATACTAGCTGTAGTGCATGACATTGTGCACCACAAGCAAACTAACCCTAGCCTAAGCCTTACCTTTAACATCTAGCCGGTGACCATCTGCACTTTTGCCAGCTGAAGAGGTCATCTGGTGTCCTGCCGGTGGCCTGATACAGCAAGGCTCCTCTTATGCAAATCATGAATAAAACCAACAAGAATATAAAATATAATTAAAATACAGCCCTTCCAACCTTGCAGGACAAGATTAAAAGAGACTTTGGAATAAATTTCCATACTGTTCTCCTTCAAGTCAATGGGGCTGTCCTTCTCAAAGCAGAGGAGAAAATTGGTTACTATAAGAGTCAAGATCAATGGAAATTAGAAATTTCCCAACCAGTTCAGGTTCGACCTGGAAAGGGGACAAGCCAAACTGAACTGAATCAGGTGAACTACCTGGTAGTTTTAAACCAGTTTGAGTTTGCCCACAATTACCTTTTAATTATTTTAAAGTTATTTCAATTTGAATAGTTGAAAACTGTTCACATTTTGAACTTGAACCAAGTTGAGCCACAGTTTTTGGATTCATGCACATCTCTAAATTAGAACATTAATTTTCTATGAAATGTATTTCCCCCTAATTTTTAGTATTTTCTACTCAAGAAAACACATACATTTGCTCACATTAAAGAAGGTGGCTTAAAAGTGATAGTTGTGGATGCTAGTCTTCCCATCCCACCTCTAATCCACATTGAAGGCCAGCAAATGCATTTTGCACATTTCCTGACCTTTAATGTGAATAAAGGCACCAGGGCTGTGTCCAGACATGTTTATACTGCACAGCAGAATGCACAATCATGATTGAGGCATCACACACAATGATTGATGGATTGTGGCATCGCATTAT
The DNA here is from genome assembly GCA_023333525.1 of Aspidoscelis tigris stejnegeri. Taxonomy (NCBI): domain Eukaryota; kingdom Metazoa; phylum Chordata; class Lepidosauria; order Squamata; family Teiidae; genus Aspidoscelis; species Aspidoscelis tigris. Next base: position 32,234,103 of record JALMGA010000004.1, on the reverse strand, counting down.
CTGCTTGGGACTCCACACTTACCTTAATGTTGGATCAAGAACACTCACTGTGCAGTATAAACAAAATCCAAAGTTTCCCTCCATGAAGGCAGAACAGTGAGAAGATCAAGATGAGAACAGGAAGGGCAGCTCAAACCTGATTGGCTGCCTCAACCTGTGTGATGGTGTTCACCTCTTGCAACTCTGTTAGGGAAGTTACGAAGCTGCCTTTCGAGTCAGGATGGCTGGTCATCACTGTGCAGTAACTATTCTGCACTTTTAAGTGTGGAGTTATTCTGCAAGTCTGGAGGCAGCCTAGCATGTACCTCTGAGCTGCTCTTGTGCCAAATCTTTTACTGTGAGCAGATGCAACCATATGAGTAGTTATTTTCTCCTTCTCTGACATATCTTCCTTTTGGGGATGGTAGTGGTTCTAAAACAGATACTGCTCTAGGAATAAATATACAGAGGAACTATACTGCAGCTGAGAGCAATTCATCTGCATTTCCTTGATACGATAAATCCCTATTTAGATCAAATGTAATAAGGCTGGCAGAGTTCCTAATGAACTCTGTTTCACTGCCGCTAGTCCTCACTGAAGTCACAGCTATGGCAGCTAACCACCATGGGCAGGAGTTATTTTAGCATCATGGCTAGCAGTTAATATTTTAAAAGAGTAAAAGTGCTCTTCCTTACTATTTATTATTGTCATTTAAAAAGGTGTTTTAGTTTTCTTTTTATGTTTTATCCTCTGATTAGTCATTATCTCAGTTTTCCCCACTTTTCCCCTCCTTCTCTCAGAACAATTTTGTGTGTGACATTAGAGGGTCATTTGAATAACTCATTGTTTTCAAAACACATTAGCTGCTTTAAAATAGTCGATAAATAAATGTTGCATTTGACCTACAGCCACTCATTCTAACAACGTGCTGCCCCAAGTGACATATAAGTCTATGAATGTGTTTAATGAATGGACTATATTAGGCAGACTTTAGCCCACATTTTTGTTTTCTCTGTAAATACTGCAGATGTATCTTTTACTGAGACCCAGCTATGCAGTAAACCTTCTGACAGCAAGCTGTTCTTTTCTCTTAACTAAACCACTTGGGAACGCACCCTAAGTGAATCTACAGAAGACCAAAATGATGCCCTAGCCTGGCTTACCAGTAGATCTCAACATCAATGCCTACTGGCATGTTAGGACTGTGTCAGGAACAGAGAGCATGGGTGGAAGGCAAACAGCCCCCTAGCTTTGGTACGCAGGAGGGGTCATTTTTGCAGTACAATACACTGCCCAGCAAACCTAATGCCTTTCATATACAAAATTATAACAGACATGACCTCAGGATGCTTAATAATGCAAAAACAAGCATGCAAAACAGATCTACAAACATCAATCGCATCCGAAGTCTGATGCATTGCTTTGGCGAGTAAGTGCCACCAATCTGCATCTGCTACTTTCAAAGAAACACAAATGAAAATGACTGGCAAGATCCCTCAGCACTCATTCTACAGATGACATTCAGAGGGTGCATCCCCATGTGCGCCATTTAATCTGGATAGGACTATTTTTAGTCCAGATGCAGGGCTGAGTTCACATTGTGCCCATCCCCAAGTGATTGCCGACAACACGGGCTCTATTCAAATATGGCCGTCCCCAAACAAACTGTGCTAAACCCCTGCACAGAGAAACAGCATCTTTTCCTCTTCACCCCCTCTCTCCTGATAGGAAGCTGGGTTGATATCACTCAACTCCTGTGCCACCCACTGTAGCGATTACAGGGAAACTCCACCAAATGCCACATCCCCCCCCCCTTTGTGGCAGAGAGAAGCTAGGGTTAAAAGGCAATAATAATAAAATAAAAAACCAGCTCATTATCCAAAGCCACTACAAGGTTTGGTTGCACATTAGCAGACATGTGCACCTCAATGTCACTGCGAGCATGCCAGGAAATGCAGTGATGCAGAGGTGTGCAAAATCACCCTGGAATCAAGCATCATCATGCTTGGCTTGGCAATCAGGGAAGGCAGGTGGAATAATTGTGGCAGAAAGAGACCCGTGAGACAGCAAAGGCCATTTGCCCCCCTTATTGTTTCTGTTCTATCACTATTTATTCCCAAAATTGTTCAACAGTTGCAATCCCCAACACACAGGGCAGGAATGGCGATCACAGGATGTGAAACCTCACCCCCTAATGACACTAGAGTCAGTCTCCTCCCCAAATAGTCCAGGACCGTCCCCATAGGTACAAAAATGATACGGACTCCAGGACTATTTTTGGTATGGATTTGGGTGATTTGGTCTGCATAAAGTCTGGTAAGGAGATTTTGCATGGGGTCCTTCCCAAATTCAGATTCTATTCACATTAAAAAGCACGTGGGGATGTGCCCAGATAGGGTTTTTTACACAAGCCGCAGTGCTGAACATGCTGATGCCACATTCTGCAATACTGATCGTATTGGTGCCAGCTTCCCCCTCAACAGGACAAAATCTTTTTACAGGGAGCAATGGATCCAAACTCTCTGACACCAAGCAAGATGCTCAGTGCTCCCCACACATCCACGGCCTGCAGAGTTGAGTGGATCATGGAGCTGAGCGTTAATGGTTTTGTAAGCTTTTGAATGATTTGGCATATGGTGTATGGGAATGTGGAATAAAACAGCTCATTCATGCATGTGTCTTGTGAGGGGTTGACTGCTTTCATGTGACTCTGTATTTTTGATGATTTTGCTTGTGTGTTCCCCTGGCTGTGAAGCTAAACTATACCTGAGCACTCCTTCTCTGTTGTTGTCACAAAGCTTCCCTGGAAACTCCCTTGGAAACCTCTTTCCTTGGGTCCCCCTTGTACCTATGCCCTGTGTGAGAAGACACTAAAGGTAGTAGATGGTATTTTTCCTACCAATTTTCACCACTAATCTCCCTTTTCTCTTTCAGACACTGTTACTGTTTTAATGTGTCCTGCCCAGAGACTTTTGGGTGTAAGGATATCTCTAGCCTGTTGTGCTCACCTCAGAACTAGGCAGCTAGTTCTGCTCACCTGATTTTGTGTGAGAGCTGAAAATTTGTTCAATCTTTGTTTTTACTGTTGGATTGGGGGAAAAGGTCAACTGAATAGGTCTGTATTAGATGCTCTACAAGCAGTTAGTTCTTAAACTGAGAGAACTTGTGAAAGTCACTTTGCCTTTACATTGTTTGTTTATGCACCAATGTGAGCTACAAGCTTCATCTTTAGCTCTTCAATCCTTTTATGTCCTGCAAAAAAAGAAGATCTGAATAGACCTTAAAAGGAAAACTGAATATAAATCAGTGAAATGAGTCTTAGGCCATGATGGCACTTAAGTAGAAGACGACACCTGGGAGAAGCACCTCTGCTATATCAGCCTGATGATGGATCCGCCAGGATTTACTAAAGTTCCTCCCTGGCTCCCTTGCTGATAGGCAAACTTCCTTACAAGGAATGTCTCTGCCTGCACATGCCCTTCCCACATTTAGGAACAGTTGCCCGATGAGTCAAACACAGCTCATTTTGCCATGGCAAGAAACCCCTTAATGCACACAATAGTAGCTGAATGCTTGTTTTTGCTCACTAACCCTTAGATACCTTTGATGGGGCCCCAGGATGCTGTGGACAGCCAAAAAAGGGACCAGATATGGTCTACCTGATCACAGAGGTGTGCTGTCTGTAGCTGTCTGTGTTACAGTATAGCATAGTTAAACACAGGTGAACTGCTTTAAAAGCAGTCACAAGGTACAGTAGGATAGGGCACCACTTTGGCACAGTGGGTCAGGATGTGGAAAGGAGCTCTAATTCCTCTGCGTGTCTGTTCAAATTTTGTTCTCTTCATGAGCAGAAATCTGATGAATGTCAGTTTTCCCCCAAATGAAAAGTCAGAATCTCCTAGTTCACTACTTCATGGCTGCAGAATATAATTCTCTTAAATAATTTTTGCCTTCATTAATGGAATGTTTGTGATGTTAAAAGGTCACAGTAGGCGGAAACATGATGAAAATAATCTCACCATTTCCCTGAACTGAAGGAAGTGATGAGCATTATGTTTGTGTTTCCCCATAGAAATGCTGATATTTAGAGAGCTTTCAGTGTAATAAGTGGAGGAGGTTGGGAAATCCCTTAGTTGAACAGTAAAACCTATAAAACTGAAAAATAAATCCTTTTTTAAAATAGATTTTCTTCTGCCTGCTCTCTTGTGGGAGAGGTTACAGCTACCCAAAATGTGATTTTGGCCTCAAGAGGAATTCAGTCATTGCAAACACAAAGAAACCAGTAGAGATATGTCAGCAGAAGAAACTAGAAAATTCAGCCACATTGCAGATACTGTATTGTTTTGTTAACAAACTTAGCCCTTTAGTCCTCAATAGTACACAATAATTAGGTTATATTTATTTGCTTCATGTGTCCTTGCCACATTTTGTTTAAGGAACAGATGTTTTATAATGCCATCCAAAGCATTTGCTTTCCTGTATGAATGGGAAATATTATGTAAGATTATCTTCTGAGGCTTGGCTGTTTGTTACCTGATTGGTTTGATTTTGCTCCCATGCCTCCATGCTGTTTCCCTCCAGCTGCTTGGTTGGCAAAGGCTACCCACCCATGGCATCAGGATGCAGTGCTCAGAAGCCTCTACATGACACTGAAATTGAGAAAAGAGTAGCCAACTCTGTCTGCTTCAGTGGCGGTGCTCCTGGAGATTGGAAGCTTCTCCACAACTTCATCACAAGAGAATAATCTCACACTATAGAACACATGTCATATTGAGATTAGAGGAATTGGACCGCAGCTTGTAAATTTCTGGAGATACTTCAAGTTAAACACAAAAATATTTGCATTGCCTTTGATTCTATTTAGAAATTAACTACTTTGCTGGTGTGGATGCTCTATCTTCAGGTGTGGATGCTCTAATTGGGGGTTTACCACATGTGTTTCTAGAAGTGAGATAGCTAATAACAAAAGATGAAAGAGAATCCACCAGCATTGAGTAGTTACTGTGCAAGTGTTAGGAAGATTACAACATTTTTTTATTACTATACTGTGAATCCCACTGAACATAAGAGGAACCCTGATGAATTGGGCCATAGCCCATTTAGTTCAACATCCTATATTACACAGTGGCCCACCAATTACTTCTGGCCATTTTCAAGCAGAAGCAAGAGCAAAACCTTCACCGTGGCCAGGGTCACACCTTCACTTGAAATCTTCTTCAGTTCATCTTCAGGTCTGACTGTTCACATCTTTTCATTACTATCTGTTTTATTTGTGGACTTTCCACTCTTCATTTGGATTTTCCTGAACGTGAAGTCCACAAATAGAATGGAAATGAAAAGGTGTGAGCACTCAGATCTGAAAATGGACTGAAGAAGGATTAAAATGAAGGTGTGAGCACATCCCTGGTCTCAATTCCATGCAATTGGCCTTTAGAGGCATCCAGTCTGTCTCTCCATATATAAAATGACTCCTCGCACCAGAAATGGTTTTGAATGGTCACAGGCCAGGTGCTACAGGTAAGTAACGGGACAAGACTGGTTAGTGTCAGGTTGTGTGCGGTGCATGATTTTGTGCACTAATGCTAATTGATGATATAAGCTAACATCTGGGAAGGCAAGAGGTGTTTCTAGGTTGTAAATGCCTCCTGCAAGTGCAGATGCACCTACCCAGGTGTTAACCTATCATGAACTACAGGGCCAAATGCAAATTGGCCTCAGGTTTAAGGACTGAAAAGAAGCAAAGAGTCTTTTTGCACTTCAATGTCCCTGGGAAAACATCTGAGTTAAGTGTAAAGTTCTGGAAAGGTTTGGGCATGCACACTTCTGGACACCCAAACTATTCAGAATTTAGCCAATGTGCTGTTGAATGCAGACATTGAACCTCCATTGAGCATTAAAAGTGCCACAGCTTCACTGTGTAGATTATTCCAAAGCAGTAAATTTCTGTGCTGATTGGCAGGATTACGGCAGATGCAGAGTGGTTTTCAGGGGAAATGTCAGAGAACAAAACAGAAGGGAGAAAAAAAAATCCAAACTAAACTTTTCACTCAGCTGAGCTTACTGGCACTTCTACTAACAAGCTCTGTACAGCAAAAAAAACATATGCATCTCACCTGGGTTCCAAATCAGGATTTTATGAGAGCTGAATTATTACTAGTTACATTCCAGATACAAGATTGTTAGTAATATCATATATTTTCATGTATTTTCTAACTTTCTTTATTACTGTTTTGTGAATTCTGCATCACATAGTTTTTAAAGTGATGGTTTCAGATGGCTTTATTTTTCATTCTTACTATTTGTTTATATACAACTCTCAAATCACAATGTGATTTATATCCCAGACCTTTAACATGAATTTATATTCTCAAGGTGACTAACAAAATATTGAGAGAGTTTTTTAAAGAAAAAAATACAATTGATGATGATGATCTGAAACAGCAAATAAAAACTATGAAATAAAATAAAAAATATATGGGGAAGACAATCCAACAAAGGTTTTAAATGTATTGGCTGGGTCACAACTTCTTTACAAGAAACTTTACATAAGGACATAAGAGGAGCCCTGCTGGATCAGGCCACAGCTCATCTAGTCCAACATGCTGTCTCACACAGAAGTCCACCAATTGTTTCTGGACATTATCAAATAGAAAATGAAGGCATCTTGACTCCCTGCAAATGGCCTTTAGAGGCATCTTGCCTTTTTTCTCCAACCTAGAGGACGTATCTAAGCATCAATTCTAGAAGCTATTGATACATAGTCTGGCCTGTTCTTAAAGCTATTCAGGCTATCGCTGTCACCACTTTTTCTGGTAGTAAATTGCATTGACAGATGATCCTCTTGAGTGAAAAAAATCTTTGCCCTGTTAGTCCATCACCTGCCTTTGTTCCCTGGCCCATCAGATTTCTAAGATGTCCCCTGGTACTAATGTTGGGATGGGAAGTAGAAAAGTGCAGGAAGTGTAGGAAACTGAGCAATAAAATGCCACATTTCATCATTAGATATTCAATAAAAGAATGCAGACACACAATATACACTTAGGGTGCAAATAGCAGGAAAATATTTCACAACACTGGCTTGATCAATAGCTATCTAATCCATGCCAGCTGGCCATCAGACTAGACCGACTCTCCGCTTACCTTCTCCAAGGCAACAACATTCATTATTTATTTTCCCAGGCTTCAGGATTTGAAATTCAAGTATGAATCATAACTTGTGGCTCAATGCTACCAAGTGATTTTCCATTCCTAAACATTGTTTACAACCATAGCAAAGCAAAACTAATTCCACACGGTTTTATGGATGGGCTTTCAACAGTCTGAATAAACAGCACACTTCCATAATTTCACAGTAAGATCCAACTCTGTTCCTATAGAGTGAAAATGGTGCTTTTCATTGGAAAAGTAGTAAAAATGTAGCTAAATATTCTAGGAATGTTTTCCTAGAAGACACACTTCCTTAAATAGATTTCCCACGCCAAAAATGGGCTGTATTTGTACACACAGCTCCTTAGATTGAATTAAACCCTTCTGAAACTCCAACCTGAACATTTCTAGCACACACCTTCAGAAGAAAATAAACATTGAGTGCTGAGCTTCTGCACTAAACACTGGCTGCATTTGTACACATACATAACAAAAAGAGTGCCTCAAACCATTTTTAAACAGTTTTAATTGATTGAGGGTGGGAATGACAAGGATCCAAACAATTTTTAAACAGTTTTTAAACAGTTTTAAGTGGTGATGGGAACATGGCTTAAGTGTCTGCATTTGCAGACATTTAGGGCATTCTAATCTTACCTTAAATGTGAACATTATCTAGGCACCATGATGCTCGATTCCCTGTGACAGTGCACATGCACCACCCATCACATGACCCTCCTGCACCTCTTCCAAATATGAAAAGGCGAAGATGGTGCATCGGGAGCTTTACTAGCTTTGCACACATGGTGTAGTTAAACTTGTACCACTTGTAGTGCATGCATGGTAAGCTCCCACTTGGAAGGAAAGGCTGCTGGTAAAGAAACAGGTCCTTCAGGTCTGGATGCTTTATCTGGGGGGTTACAACATGTGCCCTTCAGGGCCAAGTGTCAATTGGCCTATAGTTTAAAAACAAAACAAAAGTGAGCCTCCTTTCTTGGCAAAGCAAGGGAGAGGGGAAAAGTCCCACCTCTGCCCTCAGAACTAGTAATGATGATGAAGAAGAAGAAGAAGAAGAAGAAGAAGAAGAAGAAGAAGAAGAAGAAGAAGAAGAAGAAGAAGAAGAAGAAGAAGAAGAAGAAGAAGAAGAAGAAGAAGAAGAAGAAGAAGAAGAAGAAGAAGAAGAAGAAGAAGAAGAAGAAGAAGAAGAAGAAGAAGAAGAAGAAGAAGAAGAAGAAGAAGAAGAAGAAGAAGAAGAAGAAGAAGAAGAAGAAGAAGAAGAAGAAGAAGAAGAAGAAGAAGAGAGTTGGCTTTTCTACCCCAGTTTTCTCACCTATTTAAGGGGACTCAAAGTGACTGTAGTATGCTGCTGTAGTTGTACTGTGTTTTTATAGCAAGTTCAGTTTCCAGGTTTTATGGCATTAGGCTGTATGTTTCCTCAGTGGGTTACGTACTGTTCCTGCTTTCTATTATGGATGGAAATTACTGTACCCCAAAGCCACAGAGATTTGTGAAACAGCTTTTAATAATGCTGTATATATATCATGGAGGAGAAGCATGTGGAATCCTGCAGCTCAGGAGTTAAACTCCTTAAAATAGGGCAAATATCTTTTATTTCCTGATATATCCATAGTCAACGTAGACTCATTCACCTGCAGTAGAAAAGAGCTCTAGTGCAGCTTAGAGATGACTTGGAGACAGCTGGCAGGTGGAATCATTCACATGCAAGTCAACTTCTCCCCCCTTCATGAACAATCTAAGGGTGCTTCCGCATTGACTGCAGAAACCAGTTTAAGCCACCCGAAAGACACAATAAAGTCACTTACCTTAAACGCCTTCCACATTGGAGATGCTTTCTAGCACCCTTTGTGGAAGGTGCTTCTGCATTTTGGCATAAAAGACTGGTTTTTTAAACCAGTTCTGCCATCGAAATCTGGATTAAATGTAAGACCTGAAAAATCAGGTCTTACATCCGTCACTTCCCCCTGGATGTGTGCCGAAGCAGGACGCTTCCATACACAGCCAGGGGATGAGACGGATTCCTGGCGGCTGCCATTTTGGAGAGGGCGGAAGCACTACTGCCTGCTTCCAAAGCCCTTCCCCCGCACGCCGGTCACCACTGGAAACATGCAGTGACTGGCAGCTCCATGCTCCAGTCCCATGGTTCTGGGGGGGGGGGTGGCACTGGAACGCGAACCGGAGGACAGATTGGAATGGATGCTGGTGCATCTGCACAGCACCCACTCCAATCTTTCCTCTGGAATCCATCCTCCCCGCACGTGTGTGGGTGCACGGGCATCCCTCCGATCCGTCACAAATAGTGATGGATCTTTGGGAGGACAGATTGCCGAAAAGCGGATCTATTTAAATCCACTTTTCGGGGGCAAATGTGGAACAACGCTAAGCTAGGCAAGGTAGATAAGAGATGGGATGAAAGCAGGGGAAGTTTGCACTCTTGGGAAGCAAAGCACAAACTTGCCCACATGTGCACTACGCATTTGCACTTGAAAATGCTTAGTACACATGATTTCTTTCCCCCACACACCCAGACACCTACCTGAAGAGTGAATGGTTGTCCGGGTACCACCATCTTCTTCACCAGGGCAACCATGATGCATCGGTGTGCTTGTGTGGCCCACCAGGTAACCCTCCAGCACCCAGAAGGGGTTCAAATGATGTTTCTGTACCTCTCTTTCCAGTGTGGATGCTCCATCTGGGAGCATCCCACTCCACAGATTAACTGCCAGGCCAAGTGGGAAAGGTCCCATGGGGAAACTACTCTACAATCATGATCAGATACAGCCAAAAAAAAAAAAAAGGCATCACTGAGGAGCCTGTGAGGTGGTTCACACACCTGGTCTGCCTCTTCCCCCCTCATGAAGATCTTGTGCTAGAAAAGATGGGTAGAGAAGGTCCTCTGAACACAGCTTAGGGTGCTTTTTTACCTCTTATTTTGTGCTATATAAACATAGATTTGTACCCTGTTTGCACTTAATTCAACTCTGTTTACAATTCAACTTTCTCCATTTTTAACCCTTGGCTGCATCCAGACTTACCTCAAATAATTGCAGCTTTCTTCTGCCCACAACAGCGATGCAGCATCTTAGGCTGCATCCCCAAAAGACTTATTTGCCTCTCTGAGTTCCCTCTGCCGTCACTCTATTCAAGCGGACTTTAAAAGTGCCATGCACTTCCAGAATAAGTGTCCGCATGAGGCTCAGCAAAACACACATTTTAAGCGCAACTTCCGTCCCCACAGAAACGTGATTTCTTTGCGCGCATCTTTTTCTACTCGCCCCCACCCAGGTTGATAGGCTGCCAGCGGGAACAGGAGGGACTACACTCTGCGTGGTCACAACCAGGAAGACAACCCATGACAAGTCCAAAGGAAAAATAGCCATCAGTTCTCTGTTTGTTTCCCAGATCTCCACCCCCCGAAATGGCTTCCCACCCAGGCAAAGGCAGTGGCTGCAGCCATCGGCCGCGCGATCGCTCATTCACTCTCAACACTTCAAAATCTACCCTGGCAAAGGCAGCGGCTGCAGCCATCAGCCTCTCAAGACTTCACTCTCAATACTTTCCCTCTGACTGTCAAAATCCACTCCCTACAGCAGCTGTTACACTGTAGCAATAATCCACCCACTTCACACCTGATAGCAATTGCAACAATGTTGCAATTCTGCACTATTCTGGCTCTTTGAAAGTTCTGAGCTTTAGAAAGGGAAGGGAAGCTGCTGCAGTTCTGGGAGATGTGTGAATGTGTTACTGCTGTGTGTGCAGGCGGCAATCCCCACCCCTTTTGTCACAGAGCGTCCCCAAGGTAAATGCTGCGAGGAAAACCCACAACTTCCAAAAAGAGCGCTGAAACTCTTCTTTAAAGGGCACTTTTTGTCACGGGTTTTCCTGCTTTTGTAGCACTGGAAGCTTGTTGAAAACCCTGGCATGGGGGCGCTCAGAGGCAAAAGAAGATTTTTAGCAGATTTTAAATTGCTCAGGGACAGGGTCTTACTGAAAGGTGCAAAGTAAATAAAGTGCTGATCTATCAGCATCTTTTTACTTCACTTCTCCGGAGACATGCTACGTCCCCGCTGTGGGCAATGATACAACCTGTCTGACCAATAGGAAGCTGCTTCAGCAGTATAGCACAGCTTCTGATCACCCTGGCAGGAATACTGGAAGTGACTGCATTCTCCCTGTGTGGCTTCCAATTATCTTGTCTGACTAATGGGAATTTGGAGGAACAGCAAAGTATAGCATGAGTCTGGAAGACCTTCTCTAAATTGTCTGTACCTTACTAGTACAGTGATGATACCCATCTGCATGCACTTCCCAAAAAGCCCAGTTAATCACAATTACTATTTTGCAATGTACAAGATTTTGCAGTGTAAAAGTTATAAGGGAAAATACTATTTTACACACCCAGATTTTAATCCAGTTTCACTTCACTTTCAAAGTGAGAGAATATATCTGCAAAGTGACTAGTCATTTTCTTTTCACTTTATCTACCCCAAAGATGGATTTTCTGAGATAGACAATGCTGAAAGAAAACATCTTGACACTTTGCTGGTGTATCCTCTCACTCTGAAAGTGAACTGAAGCTGGATTAAAACTTAGGTCTGAACACAGCTTTAAGATTCCCCTGGCAGCCCAATATAGACCTGATTTAAGCAGTTGAACAAACTTGATTTTCACTGTTACAGGAAACTGAGTAATGATGTTGGGTTTCCTGTGATAGCAAGCCTTACCTTGATGTCTGTCAGCAGTTTTCAGAACTGGGGCTCCAGGCTGCCAGCCAAGGATGTGCAAAACAACAAAAGGTAGTAGGCAGATGCCTGGCTGGTTCTTGGTAGCCCCACTCGCTCTGATGCCAAAAGCTCTTCACCAGATGTCAAAGTAAGTCTGGGATTGCTCCTCACATCTGGCAGGAGGTGACAAGATTTCACACGATCTTGATTAGATCCCACAACATCTCTTAACATCTGGAGGCAGCCTAGAATATGTTTCCATCTAGTACAAGTTCCACTGCTGTACAAATACCAGGCCTACTAAAAACACTGTTGATTTCAATGCTTAATAAAATTAGGCTGCTGCTTTTCACTCATATGAACATATCAATAAATTAAGTTGGATTGCAGATAAGGAAGGAAAGATGTAATTTACAGTTACATGGGGGGATCAATGTGAAACTGGGAATGTTCATAACTCGTCAGTATTAAAATCATTATTAGATTTAAATATTTAACAGGAATTGATAGGCTGGAAACAAAGGTGCTTACAGCTAGGGCAGATTGCATAGCAGAACCACTAGATGGAAATAAATAATTTGGTTTTCTTATTACTTTCATAGTTACAGATTAGAAATGTGCTGCAGTAGCTTTGATCAGCAAAAATGGATGCCAGTCTTTCCTTTTCCCTTCCCCCTTCCTCTGCCACATTTCATAGATACCAGCTGGATGGCAGATTGCCTTTAAGCAATATGTTTATTATCTCTAGAACTGCAATCCTGGAAGCAAAATATGACTGAAAATGCCATATATAGAACTTTGATCAGCTTTGAAAATGTGTAAGGAGACTTTGACTTTGGGGGAGATCTGTGTGTGTGTGCTAGCAAAGACTATAGTAGGCCCTGGGTGGAACATGCAGTCGGAAGACCCCAGTTCCACAATATGTTCCAGAATAAGTTCCAGTGCAGGAAGGACGTATGATAAAGTGACAGATCTGGTAGAAATTGTCAAACTGACATGTTTAATTAGAGAAAAGTCATCAATTTCTTTTCTAAAAGTTGGGGACGCTTTATAGACTTTTTGGGTAAAAAGGAAAAATGGGAGCAGTAGAATTTAAGGAATAGTTCTCAGTACTAATAGTAAACAAAAGAAGAGAGATTTAAAAATAGAGTTGTGCTCAAACACATTTTGTGTCTTCATTTCAAATCAAGCTAGACTGGTTCAGTTCAATTTTGAGCTTTTTTCTTCAAACAGTAGTTTGGTTCAAACATCTTTGCACCATAATCGAACAGGGCTTGCTCACTAGGTTCATTAGGACACCCCGTGGTTTGTATTTGAACTCAAACAGGGTGTTTTGTTCAAACAGGGTGTTTTGTTCAAACTTGAACTTTCTGAACACCCCTGTTTGATCAAAACCATTTCTCTAACCCAATCAATATTTTAAGTGTTCAAGCTTAAGGCCCTTCTGCACTTGCCTGTAATCCAGAACATTGGGCCATGAAGATCTCTTCAGGATCTCCTCTGTCCTCACATTGGTATGCTTCATCTGCTGGGCCTAATCCAGAACAGAGAGGTGTGGAGATGACATTTAGATGGTGCTGTTCCAGACTTGAGGCCTTTTCACACTAAGGCTGGTACACACAGAGGACAGATTCACCATTCGCTTTGGCCAGTAAGGGCCGTGTTATGCACCAAGCGCTAGACCACTCCAGCAGGCCCCATGAGTGGCAGTTCGAACCAGGAGTCCAATCAGGTAAGTTGGTCATGGGGAGCTGAAGGGTGCCGCACACCCCTGGGTCAGGGTGGGCACCAAGAAGGCCCCTGCTGGCTGCTGCCAGCCCGATCAAGGCAGTGGCAGCCAAGAGAATCCTGGGACAACCACAGCCTGGTCTCACTCAAACCCCGAAAGGGGCTGCTAGCCTGTGGGCTGATGTGGGCCAGTGGCGGTAGCCCAGGCGGAACTCTAGAGCTGTCCGGCTCTGTCTCAGGTCAGTCCTAATTGCATCTGGACCAGAGACCTAAATGCGAATAAGCCTTAAGCTGTGCTGTGCTATATAGCAGGAGACCTCATGTGATCTAGACCCCCTGGGTCAGATCTTAGCAAGGTAAGTGCCAAAGGTCCATAGATACATTCCATCAATTGTCTTGTGATTTTTTTAAAAAAAAACTTACATGTTTTGTAACATGCTTTATATATACTCTTTCCCTAAAATATATATGTTTTATATCTACTTCAGTACATTTCCCCATAAATATGATTTTTGCATACTTTACAGGGAACATTCTCATTAATGTTCAAGTTTCTGTATACCGTAGTTCCTTTTAAAACAACATTTTGATTCAGCTTTTTTTAATAAAAAAACCTGACACATTGCTAAATTCAGTGAAGCATGTAATTTGAACGATAGCTGTATTCCAATCTGTGTGAAATTCTGAGGCTGCCAAATCGATTCATTTGGTTCAAAATACAGACCAAACAAAATTATCCTCCTCCCCAGTGAGGATCTTGCTCCCTTTATCTGTCCTGCATGCTCCTTTAGAATTCAGTCTCTCTTCAAACATGGAGGGAGTTCTCTTATCACATTACAGCAGATGATTGTACCATTCAAAGCGCAGGGGACAGAGATAATAATCTCTCTTTGGATAGTATCTGTTAACAATGATTCTGCAGTCTTGAGAAGATTTATGCCAATTGGATGAATCTTCTGTATGAGATTAAAAAAAAAACTGAGATGGAGGAAGAACAGCATAGCAACAATTGCTGGTAGACATAGGACAGAAATGAACCCAAAGAGCAAAGGGTTATGTCTGACTGAATAGAAAAAAATAATAGGTGTAGACTTTCTTTTCCTGAGATATTATAGCTCTTCCTCCATTTTAGATATCTGTGGCAAGAATTCTCTCACCTTCTGGTCCCTGTGCATTCTACCTTTTCAATAGAAGCTTCAGGTTCACACAAGCAAGTGTATAGTTGGTCACATCTCTACTTACAGTTAGTGGGACCTGCAATAAAGTCTTCTCTGCAAGCCTGCATATGCCATGGCAACAGATACCTTTGGTGAGTGCACAACATCACCTGCAGCCACAATCACCATCTGTGACACCTGTTCTGCAGGGCACAAATTTCCACTCTCACTACAGCCACCTCCGATCATCGTTTGAAATTAAATCTTTGTGTTCCAAAATGGAGACACAGAAGTGTCTTTTGAAGTGGCGATGATGGGACCTACCATGAAGTGGAGACCTGACCTTTGTACTCTCATAAAGGTACGTTAAAGAGAAATAATTGAAAGACAGAGGCCTGATTCAAATGGCTTGACCCTCAGGATTTTTAGAGGGGCAAATCACCTCTAGCATAACTCTGCCATCCTGAGTGGCTGCAAGGGGGTGCCGGTGCCTGCAATAAGGACAGTATTTGGCCTGCCATGATAGCCAGTCATGCAGGTACAGACAAGCTGCCTCAATTTAGATCAAAGCATATAAACGTTACTATGATCAGAAGCAATGGGACAAGGTGCTGTCAGGGTGGTAACTCCTGGTCTCCCCTCCATACATCCTGTTCCCTGCCTCAGGGCAGTAGCAGAAGTTTTGCAAGAAACATGTAAACTCTCCCCACATCCCAGCCTGAAGACATCCTCTGTAGACATCTAAATATAGCCAAAGAGATGTGAAGAGACAAATTTCTCTCACTTTTACTAGATTTGGCAGTTGCAGACTTAGGCCACGTCCGCATGCCAGCCAGCTGATGCAATTTGGATACGTGTGATAAAAATCCACATTGTAATGCAGAATAAAACATCCCCATGTGGTTTGGGGCAATGCGGATCCAAACCGTAACTGCCTATCCCCATGGAACGGTGGGAACAGCTGCAGTGGCAATGGTGGCGAGAGGAGCATTGCAGTATTACCTCATCCACCTACTGGCAGAGTGAACGAGGTTATTTTCCCTTTCATCCCCTCCTCCCCTGCCAGCCATGGACAAGGAGGCGATGAATGGGAAAATAACCTCGCTCGCTTGCTTGCTCTGCTGGTAACGTTACCTCCATTCACATTTCTGGGAAGGCAACAAGTTTGCGCTGAAGCAGATGAGCTGTCAAGCAAATGAGCGCACATCTGCCCATCCTCTTCACATGACAGCTCATCTACTTCTTCCTTCAGTTCGTGTGAAAAACCGCCCAAGTGGCTGTTGATCACAGCATGCACGGCAGGAACATGGAGCACAGTCGAAAACTCTGCCCGCTAATACTGTGGCCGCCAAGCTCTGCCCCAAGTAACCTGGGAGCATTCCCATGACCCCCATGACAATACGTGTTAGCCCCGTATTTTGAATGCAGTACACTTGTTAAGTTGGATTTTTTAAAACACATATTGACTCAGATGTAGCACGAATTAGGGGCTTGCATGCAGACGCTCCTGAGGCAGACACAGAATCCTTTTGGATTATTTTGAGCATGTGGACACGCCCTTAGAGTAGACCATGGTACTGTAACTGCAGATCTTCAAAAGTTTCTGAATTACAATTCCCATCACACAATTTTCATTCATACACATCGCTGATCCTTACATTTCAGTTGGCCCTGACTCTGCATGTTACATTCCAGAATACAGATCTTCTTTGCACTACCCTGATCCCACCCACCCCCCAAACCTGGTTGGCAGGAAGAAGCGTAGAAAAGGCATTGTGACTCTAAAGGCCAAGTGCTAGGAGACTGTGGGTTCCATATGCAACTGACTGGCATCTAGACAGGCCAGGCCACTTAGACCTAATTTGTAGTGATAAATTTAATTATGTGAGCTGCTTGAATTAATTGATTTTGAAAATATTTGATAAATGTATTAAAACATAATACTACTGTTTGACCACGGATTTTCCCCAAAAGCCATTGTGAATGTGAATTCAAAGAATATGCTTTAACTCTATTACTTTCTCTAACCCCTACTTTTCAGCAATATATGAATGTGTTCCTCCTCTCCCATCTTGTTTTTCCTTGGACTTAAATTCAAGACTTTGGGCCCTTAAAATATTCAACGCAGAATATCCTGCTAAGATACACAGGAGGCTTTTCATGGCTTCCAAGTTGGTGCAAAATGAGTGGCAAGGAGTCCTCTATCCATAATAACACTCATAGGCCACTATTGTCTTGTTTTTCTTGTTTTGTTTTGTTGACTTGCAATCAGCAGGATGTTCCAATGGAGGTGAATGCTTGCTGAATGGAGAGAAGTTATTTGTCATGTTAGTAGAGAATGCTTTTATTTACTTTTTCCAGGTTTCCTTTTTATTTATAAGAGACTGTAGATGTCTGCATTGCAGCATAATTGGTTCTGGCCTCCAGCCATCTGACAGAGTTAATTATTGATTGTCTGTACATTGCTCCTGTGAGAGAATCCAATGTCTATACAAATTAGTTTGAGGCAAGCAACTCATACAATAGTCTGAATAAATCCTTTATACTTTCCTACGCAGAAAGATCTGAAGCCGTTGATTGCTACAGTACTATAATACCTGTTGGTTTATATATATACCAATATATAAGAACTGGGGGAAGAAGATTTGAGAATTATAGCAATTGCTGGTTTTCCTCCAATCACAAGAAACATCTTTGATTACACGTTTCCAAAGTCTGAGGCTAATCCAACATGTACTTAGACAGTGATAGGAACTAGACAGTTCCTTTGGACCATGGCTGAAGGATGCTGAGTTTGCAGCAACCACATGACTCTGTGCATTAAAAGACGGCATGAAATTGGCATTAACTCCTGATGATTACATGGGGCGAATCCCCACAGCAAGCTTATTTTGGGTTCAATACGGGTTCAATCCTCACAGACCCCACGTCAGTTTGGCTTAACACGTTTTCTGCATGTTAAATCGCCCCAAAGCGTTGTAAATGTTAACCCTCATTTCAACAGGTCTCACTCCGGATCCTGCGCTTGATACGTGTTACATTTTTTACTGTGGGGACCCTACTGTTTTAAGGGATGAGAATCCATGTTTAGGGTTTCCCTCCCCCAATAGCTTGCTCCCAAAGACAGTGATGTCAGTGTAAAAATCCAATCTTCACAGCAGCTGCTACACTGTAGCAATCTACACTTTGCACCTGATAACAATGTTGCAATTTTGCGCAATTCTAGCTCTTTGGAGTTCTGAGCTTTAAAGGGGAAAGGAAAGCAGGGGCAGGTTCGGGGAGATGTGTGAATGTTTAAAGCAAGGGGGCTTGAGTTGCTGCTGCTGCTGTGTGCCCTGGGCAATGGGGAGAATCGCTGGCTGCCCGCTGCCATTTTTCCTCCATCCAGGCAAGCGGCAGTCACGCAGCCAGGCTCCGTGAAGGAGTCTGTTATGGGTGGCGCGTTCACACCAGGAGGAAGAGGGCAGGACAGCCCTGAAAAGCATGTACTCTTCTTGGAAGATGTAGAGCTGGTTTTCCATTTCCATCTTCCAAAGAGATGCTAAGGATTTTGCCCCCAACCCTCTGTTCTGCAGCAAATTGGTTTACCGCTGAGCTGCAGCTGCTCCCATCAAAATGAATACTCTAAACAAAGCAGAACAAAACAGTGTCAAACAGAAGTGACAGTTATATGACACAGACTTTAGTTGGTTCCAAAACTAGGACACTTTTAGCAATAGGCAAGCATCCTAGAAGAGAGAGGACCATGGTTGGCATTAAGTTACAGAAGAAAAACCCTCTTATGATGTCATTCTCCATGTGTTTGGGGGGAGTTGTCTAAAAGAAGGTACCCAATTCATGATATGAGGGCCTACTAATACTAACAGAGTTCCCGTAAAGTTTTGTCTTTGTAAAGTTTCATAGAATCAAATCAAATGTCAATCAGACATGTATGAAGAATGGCAAGAGACCACACAGATCCACTGTGATTCATTCTCAGCCATGCCATATATTCAATGAAACAATCCCCAAGTGAAGCAATAGATACACATAATTATATATATATAATGGAAATGCAAACACAAATGCAAACCATCATGCAAAATAAGTCTTTTAAAGCAATTTCTTGTCACACCCATTTGGGCAGTAGCTTTGCTGAGTGCAGTAAAATTATGTGTCACCTCTTGTTTCTTCCCTATTCAGCATTCTCATACTGTTTTGCTTTGCAAATCTTTGTGCCCAAACCATCCCACACATAGTTAACACTGTCCCTTTGGGCAGAAAACAAGAGACTAAAGTTGCCAGTGACCTACCATCCCTCTGCAAGGATCAATGTATGTCACTGACAGCCGTCTAGAAGAAAAAAGTGAAAGAGAGGTGATTCTTTTTTCCAATGAGCTGAGGCAGATGTGGGCACTCTATCTTCTTTTGCTACTTTTATTCTTTGAGATCTGTAACTGTTACAGAACTGTCACTGCATGTTAGCTCACCAATAACAAAATGTAGTTTAGGTTGGAACTGGAATCCCAGTTGAAACTAACTAAATGGAGGGCTGTCAGAAATCTGCCAAGCTTTCTGCTTGAAGGATGTAGGATGTGATACCACAGCTCTCCTAGTCAAAAGTATTTTTCTGCAATCAGGAATGCTGAAGATCTCATGGCCACATTCTGCAGTTAATTACTCCATGACGGGCTTCATAACATGAGGATCATCAAACTTTGTCTCTATTAACCGTGGGCCCATCAAGCCTGGACAAGGGCCAGTTTGCAGGTGCAGAAACATGGTGTGCCATGCAGCTGACTGATAGGCTGCTTGGGTTGCTGTTGCATTACTTTTGCCATGGTGAGCCAATGCTTGCAATATGTACAGCAGAACATGAGCCAAGTGAGTCTGAAATCCATAAGCACATTTTTAAAGATATTTCAATCTCTCCCTCATTTCCTTCTTGTTCTTAATGAGAATAAGCACAGTCATGTCCAAAGGGAGACCTGAACAGATAACTTCATGTGGCATGAAGGGAAGGAGTAGGAGATATGGCATCTTTAGTTCACATCATCCAAAGCCAAGTTTACCAATGATCATGAGTAATGGAAGCTGCACGGTGAATATATTTAAAGGAGCAAGTCCTGCTTTAAGAGAAAATGTGCTGAATTAATATGGGAAACATCATCCACACTTATAGTGATGGATACCTTGGGGAAGCCCCAGGGACACCTGAGGTGCCTGCCAGCTCAGTTTTGAAGTTGGTGAGGGTGAGGTGCAAGATATGTGGACAACCCACAGTCCACTGCAATGGCAGGACCCAGCATCTCCACTTCAGTGCACTCTGTTCTCCTGGGGCCTGAACAAAGTGTTCTGCCATTTTTTTAAAAAAACTGCAACATAAGAACAGGCATCAGAACATTGACCTACAAGGTTCTAGATTATTTACACTAATGGGTAGCAGTTTTCCAGGGTCTATTCCACACTAGATAATGGCTGTGTCTCCACTATGCAACAAAGGTGTCTCATTGTGATGGAGATTGGCTGATCAAAGGTCTTCTTATGGCCCCTTTGCAGTGTAATGAAGGTGCAGTCTATCGGCCATCTAGTCCACTAGCAGCTAAATCTGATTAGCAGCCAAGCAAATGACAGCAGAAGCAAAGAACAAGAGCACTCTATTTGCTTATGCTTCCCCAGCTGCTAATCTTCGGAGGCAGGCCAACAAATACTGACAAGAATCACTATGGGCCTGTTCTCCATGAAGGACTGAATTTCTTGCTTATTGCATGCAAAGCATGGGCAATGCCACTGAACACAAAGCTCTTCCTTTGAACACATACAACTGATTGGTAGTGCAAAAAGAAATATATAGTCTTTTTTACTAGGGGCCTTTCTGAACTTCCTGTCCTGTCTGGGGGTGTGTGGGTGGGAATAGTGTGCACCCACTGGTGTGCACTAGCATTCACATTCATGAATACTACTTCACGTTCTCCCTTCCCCCATGTGTCTGCAGGCCTACCTGAAGTGTGGACATGGGTCCAGGCACTGCCACCTTCATCCCAGAGGCTGGGATGATGGTGACATGTCACACATACACACTTGCATTGGGGGCCATCTGAGGTGCCATCATGCTTGCACGACACCTCAGAACTGTCCAGCATAATAGAGATGTGGGTGGGCTTTTCCAGAGATGGCAAAGGCCGCCTCTAGTCAAGGTAAATCTACACATGGAGCATAAAATCGTGCTCCACATGTAGTTTGCATGCAGTACACTCCTGCGCAGAAGTGGGCATTTCTGAACTGGAAAACAACCCCTTGAAGTGCAGATGCTCTGTCTGGGAGCGTTCTGCATGTGAACTACAGGGCCAAGTGCAAAAAGGACCTAGGCCTGCCTCCAGATGTTAGCCAGGTATACCAAAAGAAAATAATAATATGAGCTATTGATCCTCCACTATTATTGCTTCACACATTTTGATGATGTGCAATCTGGGTAGTTCAGTTGCCACTGAATTCCCAGATGTGCATGTGACTTCCTCCACTCATGAACACTGGATGAAGCTACAATTGATGATCCATCCAGAAAGGTAAGTGGCTCCCTAAAAAGTGCTACACCTGGAAAGTCCATGACCAGAGCTGGGTTTTTTAGGAGTGAAAAAAGCAGGGCTATGGGGTGAGGGGTGCCTTTGGTACATGAGGCAACCCCTCCATAGCAGTGCTGTAATGGCTGTATATTCATCCTGTATGTACAGGGCCTAGATCAGTAACAGTCTGGATCAGTAACAGTCAGGGTGGGGATTATACCTAAAAAAAAAAAAAAAAAGTTGATCCATAAAAGTATACCTAAGTAGTTTGGGGAGGGTTTCTTTCCTTTGCATTTAGAAGCTGTTATGAATGAGATTGGTAAATGTTACAGATTTCCTTGAGGAGCTGAGGTTCTGATGTTCCTTTTTCCTGCTTCATTCATTGCCCACCTGATAACTGACTCTCGGTAAATAACCAAGCTGTAGTCTACAATAACATCAGTTCTCTCCACTTCTCCATTACCTGTCAACTGCATTTGATACCAAGATATTACTGGGGTTTAGACGCTCACTGCCCCTTAAGACCTGTTCCAAGGAAGGGGATGAGGTATGTGTTTTGAGAGGAACTGTTATTTTTCACTGAGTAACACAGGGGATTTCCAAGCAGAGGAAAGCTCAGAAAGTTCTTGATTAAAACAGTTTGTGCTTCGAGGTGTAAGGGGTGGAGGGATGTGGGAGGGGAAAGACACAAAGTGCCACAGGATAAGAAAGATTGCTTTGGAATTGCTATAGCGGGGTGTGTGTGTGTGAACGCATTTCCAGGTCGATCTAGTGCTTCAGAGGAACAAAAACTTTATTGCGAAACATTATGGTTCAAAAACAGAATGTAGGCTCCATGCAGAAAACAGAATAGTTGTCACCAGTGCACACTAGATGCTTTGGCAACCAACTTGCAGCAGCCTCACTTATCATGAGTTGTGCAAACCAAAATATGTGGAGGAGTGGAAGTTGACAAAGGTCAGGGGAGAATGCCCAGCTTGTCTTTCCACTCAAGTAGAAAGTGCCCCCCCCCCACCCCACTGTCTTACCTTAGAAGTTGTATTGGGAGTAAATAAGGCCTGTAGGGAACTGATATAGCTCCATCCAAAAGCAGTCCTTTAAGCGATGGAGCTGCTTTATCTTGTAGTTGGAATGAAGGTGAGAAAGTACCCCTCCTGCCTTGCTGCACTTCCTGGATCATCTTCAGCAGATGAATGCCACTCACACAGATGAAATCCCTTATCAGTCCAGAGGTCACATCTGAACTCCATTCATTCATTCATTCACCTTATATTCTCAGTAGCTTACAATGCCATCCTCAGCCTCTTCCCATTACAAACTTAGAACGGTTTGGAAATGGTTTCAATCCTCACAGTCCCCACATCAGGTTGGCTTAACATGCTTTCCATGTGTTAAATCGCCCCAAAGCGTTCTAAATAAAACATTTATTTCAACCGGTCTCACTCCTGTCCTTGCATTTGAAACGGTTTACATTTTTTACTGTGGGAACGGTACTGTTGTAGTGGGATGAGAATGCGTGTTTAGGGTTTCCCTCCCCCAATAGCACTCTAGGAACTCCCCGCCCTTGTCAAGTCAAACATTTTGCGGCAGGAGGAACCCCAATCAGAGAGAGGGGGTGGGCACCATGACTGCAATGGGTGGGGAGAAAAAGATACTCTTTCCCAAATGAAGTTTTCAAGTGCTTTCAGAATCGGGATCAAACGCGATTAAAGTTGAAAGTAATGGGATCAGGCAAATTCGTGTTTGCATCCGGTTCTTTTATTTCGGTTTAGGAAAACCGTTTTAAGCTTGTAATGGGAATGGGCTCCTGTTTCCCTCCTACGTCTGCTGGTGGAATGGCTATCCAGAAGACAAGTGAGGCTGTCCTCCAAACAGCAGGATGCACCATGGGAAATACACAAGATTCTGCTAGTTCCTCTTGCTACAAGTGGCAAAACCAGCCAACTTACCTGCAGAACTGGCAGGCAGTATATGAGACCAGACCACTAGGGATTTCTGGGAGCCAAAACAGTGCCACCCCTTTCCTTTTATAGTTTTTCACACACTTGGCTGGACTCCAGAAGTCTCCAGAAAGACAATCATATATGTAACTCACAGGACAATAAGGTAAGTGGAATTACTATGGGAAACCCAGCACTGTTTCAGCATTGTTTTCTGTGAATTTTAATCAGCGCTTCATTGGGAATGCCTCATGCCTGGCATTCCAGTCCAATGTCAAGGCAATCACAGGGCTTACCTTGCAGCTGGAAGCCGCCAGAGGGAAGAAACCAGCATTGGTGGTCTGCTGCTGTAATCTGCACAAACTCAAAAATATTGTTTTCTGGGAGGCACATGACATCTTTTATTTCCCCTGATCAAACACCTGTTCTGCTCCAAGAACAGAACAACTCACTTGCTCTGCCATGGTTTAATGTTGCTTAGAAATTTAGAATTCAGAAGATCCAAGGTGGACTATGTCCTTGTGTCATTTTGTTATAAGTAGATTATTGTTTCCCACAAGAGAGCAGGTTGGGAGATATGAACATTTAGCTGTACTAACCAAATGAGAAGACTGGAAAAAGTCACAACCTCTAGAGAGGAAGGGCAAAGGAGGTGCCTCTAAAGCAGAGGTTTTCAGAAGCAGGACAAGGAACACAAATATTTATGGCTGAAATGAATGAATGAATGAATTTCTGCATTTTTATCCTACCCTGTACTCAAATATCTCAGGACAGGGTAGAACATTAAAAAACAAACATACAAATGAACATACTGAAACAATAACAGTGCCTGAAAACAAGGAGGAAATGCTGTTCCCTTATTCAGCCAAGGGTCAGGGCGAAGAGGTGCATCTTCACTGCTTCCCTGAACATCTAATGTAAAGGTGTCTGATGCACCTCAGGGAGGAGACTATTCCGTAACCTGGGAGCCATCACTAACAAGGCCCTACCCTGGGTGGTCATACAGCCAGGAGATCCTCCCCAGGCATGGGCAGATTGACATGGAAGAAGGTGTTCCTTTAGATATTTGAGACCCAAGTCATTAGGGTCTTATAAGTGAATTGGTAGCCAGTGCAGCTCTTTTAAGACCAGCATGATGTGCATCCAGCCATTCCTAGCAGCAGTCTGGCAGCTTCATTTGGTAGCAGCTGCACAAATGCATGCTGTGTTGCCGTCATCATGGCAATGGCTCAGTGCATGCCAGATGTTGCCATGGCTATGCCATGGAGATCTGGCCAGAGGCCTTTTCGCACTACATCCAGAACAGATGTAGTGCACGAGGCCTAAGTAACTATGGGACGCTTTCAGCATTCACACACAGGAATGCAGGAATGTGTGTAAACGCGTTCCTGCGTGCCTGTGTGCGAATGCTGAAAGCTTTCTGAAGTTACTTAGCCGGGAAAGGCCAGGCAGGGGTGGGGATATGGCCCGCAAGGCTGCCTCCCATTGGGTGTGAGCACCTAAGGAGCAGGCAGCGCTGTCAGGCTGCTTGCCCCGCCTCGTGCTGGCTGTACGGGGCTCGATCGAGCCCTGGGCAGCTGGCATGAAGGTACCCGGGCACCCGGGCACCCATTGCAGGGCCTGGGGCAAGCTCCCTATGGGGCAGAACCCCTTCGGAGATTGGAGCACCTGGCTCCGGTCTCCAAAGGCTTCCCCCGGACCCTGACCATGCCCATCTGCGGGGTGTAGGCACCTGGATCTAGGCGCCTACGCCGCGCAGATCACCCCCACCCCCCCCACCCCTCAGCAACTCAACCCCACGTCCCGCACCCCCCACCCCCCCACCCCCCGAACCCAGTCGCGCCCATCTACGGGGTGTAGGTGCCTGGATGTAGGTTCCTACACCCCGCAGATGACCCACACACACACCTTCAGCGCCCGGGGACAAGACGGGCACAGGCGCAGCTCCTACCTGTTTGGTGTTGGGGCTCGTACTGAGCAGTTCAACTCCTTGTCCAATAGGGGGCCTCAGCACACCACGTGGTGCACGCTCCAGGCATCCTGGGCTCAGTACGAGCTCAGACACTGAACATGTAGGAGCTGCGTGCACGCACGTTGCAGTCCCGGGCCCTGAAGGTGTGTGTGGGAGTCATCTGTGGGGTGCAGGCGCCTACATCCAGGCACCTACACCCCGTAGATGGGCACGATCGATAGGGTTCAGGGGGTGGGGAGGGGGGAGGGGGTCATCTGCATGGCGTAGGTGCCTACATCCAGGCGCCTACGCCCCGCAGAGGTTGCGATCGGGGCGGGGGGGACCCTTGGCTGACTGGAGCGATGCGCTCCAGTCGCCCAAGGTGTTCCTCGGCCCCTCGCCCCCAGCCAGCCCGAGATCGGCCTCCTCCCACCTCGGAAAGGGGTGAGAGGAAGCCAATCCTGGAGGCTGCCCGACTCTGGCAGCCACAATGGGGCTGCCGGGGCCGGGAAGGAGCCACGTCCCCGCGCGCAAGGCAGTCAGCAACCTTGCTCGGCTGGCAATCGCGTGGGCGCGCCGGCCCCAGTAGATCGCAGAGGGGACCCACCGAATCGTGGGTCCCCTCTCCCATCTACCAGCATCAGTGACCCTGGTAGATGGGACAGGAGACCCCCGATTCGGTGGGTCCTGTGTCCCATCTACTGGTGTTGGCGCGCCTGCGCGATCGCCAGCCCGGCAAGGCTTGTGATCAGCGCAGCTCTCGCCAGCTGTGAGGCTGATTTTCGCCCAATGCTGGTGGGGGGGCATGCCCACGTCTGTCAGGGAAGGAAGCGTGTGCGAACGCTTCCCTCCCCGAATGGCCTGGGACGCTTGGAACGCGCACGGGCGGATGCAGAGCACTTTAAAGTGCTCTGCATCTGGAACGTGCGGAAGACATCCCGGAACGGGCTGGGATGCAAACCCGGCCACAGCAATGCGAATGCCGCGTTCCAGGCTCTCTTCCGCGCGTTCCAAAAGCCCGTGTGCGAAAAGGCCTCAGGTCAGGACCATCTGCACCTCAAGTGCTGGTGATCAGTGTCAGGATTGCCCTGGCACTTTGAAGTGTGGAGGCATCTCAGTTCACCCCCATTTTAACTTCAGTGGGGATGGTATTGCTATTAGCATCCCACTAAGTTAAGTGCAAATCTGCCCTGAATTTGACAAGAAGCAGTTCAGCACATCTCTAGGAATCAACAAGCAGGTAGGCCACTCTGTTAATCTCTCTAGGAGGTACTGCTTTATAGACACCATCCATTCACCTCTGCGGGTCCCACAGTATGGGATCATTACAAGTACCATCCTGAGAATTGTTAACATGATTTTAAGGCATTCTCCCAGTTTACTGTTAACCATGTGGATCATACTGAGAGAGAGAGGAAAAGCAGAAGTAGATTTAAAGTGGCTTGCCCAGACATTTATTTTAAAACTGAACTGGGAAAAGGTGTAGAAGACGTTGTGATCACAAATACATTTATAAACACAGTCTTGCAATGGACTCCTGCAGAGTCAACATGACAGTTTATATAAGGCAACACAGTCACTGTAGGTAACTGAATTGATATGCATGGAATATTTCTGTAATAACACAAGATGACTGGCTTTGTAGGCTGCACACGCTGACCAGAGTTTGGACGTGCCCTAAGTCTGCTCTGCATTTTTTTAAAAGAAAAGGAGCAGGCAACCTTAATACAAGTGGTCTAGTTGCAGAAATGCAACTGCAAATGTGGGCTGTCTGCTTTTCAATTCCTTTATTAACTTATGTCTTCAGCAGAATTGTTGGTCTCACACAGCCTGCATGGGGCTAGTTACCCTAATGGCCAGATAGGCCATTGAACTGGCAAGAAATGAACTCCAAAGTGTGTGTGTGTGTGTGTGTGTGTGTGTGTGTGTGTGTGTGTGTGTGTGTGTGTTTAACTCTCCCCAGACCACTTTCCCAATTTGGGGAGTCTCCAATTCTAATTCACAGACCTTTGGCCCTCGTGGGCCCTGTTGCTCTCCTCCACTGTTCCCTGCAAGGAACACTTCATCAAGTACTCAAACCAAACAGCAAACCTCAAGTCATCTGAAGTGTGATTTGAACCTCTTTGTAGCCCCTGTGGTTTGGTTCAAATCAAACTGAACCAGAAACAAAAAAAAGTTTGTGCAGATCACTAGCCATTCCTCCTCACAGCACTCTGTCAGCAGGGTTCAGGAGTGAAGCTGCAAGGGAATTCACTGTGTGCTGTTGATGTCTTTGAAGATGGTGAACAAGCAAACCTTATGTTACCTCAGATTTAACATACAAATATCATTTTGTGTGTGGAAAAATGAAAGTTTAGTGACTTTAAACTCAGTTGAATGAAACTAGTTTGCATTAAAACTGTAGCATCTGAATCTGAGCCATGAATTTTAAGACAAAGCCGTTAGACAAATGTTATCCATTAAGTGGACAGACACTCTAAAGCTCCAGGGAAGTCTATCTTTGCCATTCTTCTCCATCTTGATCATTTAATTTGTGTTCCTTAGCTATCTGTCTACAATTTAAAGAGCAGTGATTGCTCATCTTAATCCTCTTTCCATCTCTCTTCCTACAAGGGTGAACTTTACCACTTTTTATTACTTATTATTTTATATTTCTGTTTCTACTTTGTGAGGCATCTCCCACCCATCTCTTTTTAAAACAAACAAACTGCCTGGCTCAGTACATGTCTCCATTTTAAAACGGAGGTGCTTCTTTGTGGGGGTGTATGTGTGGGAGACACTTTGATCACTATTCAGAATGATGCTTCCTCATTTCTACTTTTGAGCGAGCAGGTGGGGCTCTGAAGTTCCTCCATTAAAGGCTACATAATCATGACATTAAAAAATGTGCCTCAGAAAATCATGCCTGATAAAAGGGCAATGTAATCAATGTGAGGCATCTACTGCCACCGCAAATGGAGTCACAGAGTGGCAGAAAGCACTTTACCAGTTGCTTCATCATGAAACTGGAGACCATTGCTTTGTTCACCTGGATTTCCTTAACAGCAATAGAGCCTCCACTATGCACTGGAAAAAATGGAAAGAAAGCAGATGTACCTTCAACTCATCTCTCTGCTTGAAGGTTCACCTCATGGGAATGTGGAAAGTGGAGCAAAGTGGCAATTTTGGAAGGGAAGGTAAAAACCCAAGGAAATAAATCTTCTGTATTAATCTTATTATCGTTCTTAATAATCCAGGATCTCTCTTAGGATCTGGATGAGCTAATTTGAGACATTACCCCTTGTTCTTCTATAGCAGTTTCCATATTTCATGAGCTAGTAACAGAACACAGCATCAAGCGATTTGGACTAAGACATTGGGACTACTCTGGCATCTATCTACATGACAGCTCCCAGTCTCAGCCTAACTTCAGTAGCTGAGTAGGAGGTCCCCCAGTTTTCAAAGTTGCAGGCTAGGGGATTTTTGTGGTGCACCACAAATGGCCCTTTTCCAGGGCTGTTTCCAGAGCCTAGCAAAATGGTCCTGGGTTCCACACACATAGTAAATGGGTGACTGAATCTACAGCTGAGGATGCTCAACAGATCACTTCAAAGCAGTTACCTGTTGGAGCACTGTCTGGCCTGATTTTCACAGCCTATGCTGTTAGCATGTTCTCCAGGAGGTGCAGCCTCCAAGAGACTGTTGTACTGAACAGATCCCATTTCCCCTGGGGCCTTTCTGCACTTGGCCTTATTCTGGAATATATCCCAGAATAGGGACCTGCTATCTGTATGCTAGTGCAAACTATGGAAGGCCCCAGGTGAGGCCTGCTATAGATTGCATTAGCTTGTGGCTAGAAGACCGCTATCCCAGGATATATTCCAGAATAAGGCCAAGTGCAGAAAGTGTCCAGGTACCAGCTGGTCTGGTCCACAAGGACTCTACAGAAGCTGCTTATCAAGACTCTATGTCTCCAAGAAACTGTGATTACTTTTTAAATGTCTAGCTTGCTAAAGAAAGAGTGGACTGCCTTGATAAACAAACTATAGAAAAAAATTAGTTTATTGTAGCACAATGACAAGGCATACCAAAGTTCAGCAAGATTGAGAGTAGAGTTTTGGCAATTACTGCAAGAATAAAAGAAGTCATATTAATTAATAAGCTTCTGCCACATATCAGATCAGGAAGACTAAAGAAGAAAGCTGTAAGCCATTTACTGATAGACAGAAGATTGCGGGGGGGGGGAGTGGAAATGTGATAATTCAAGATCATAAAATGTGAGGGTTAGTAGGCAATTTAATCTCATCCTTAATTGACATAAAATCTGATGCCTGCAGTACATGGCTATCGTGCAACATCTTCTGGCATTTTTAATCCCTACTGGAATGAAGAAGAGAATGACTGCATTTTTACCTCCACAGCCATCCCAGTTATCTTTCTCACACAGTGGCCCAAAAGTTGCTTCTGGGCATGCCCAAGCAGGAAATGAGGGTGAAACCTTCAGTGCTCGACTCCCTGAAAATGGCCAACCACACTGGTTGCTGTCACCCCTTCTTCTGGTAGGAAATTCCATTGACAGATGACCCTCTGGGTGAAAAAATACTTCCCCTTGTGGGTCCTAACCCTCTTGCCCATCAGCTTCATAGAGTACCTCTGGTGTTTTGTACCTGCACAGAGGTTTTGGGATCTTTTTAAGATGATGGGCTTCATTTAAGAGATAAGCAACTGGCAGTTGATCCATAAAGGCGGGGTGGACCGTCCGGGTTCTTAAGCCATGTTTCATTTATTAAGAATGGCATTAGGACAATTCAAAAACAAAATAGGTTCAAAACAGCTTTAAATAACATAGGGAATCAGCACAAATCCCATCCAATTATTAAGGCAAAGTAGAATTTACACAGAATACAAATTCTGATTTACTAAATCATAGGCAAAGTCCGTGTCCCCATGGCAAGGATACTGCGAGGCGACAGTGACTTTGTCTTGCAAGAGTCCCCATGCAAAGCCCTAATTCGGGCTATCAAAGGGACAAAATCCTCAAAACCGAAAAAAAAACCCTTTTCCAACTGTTTTCACTGCAAATTAGGAGGCAAGAATGTATTATTCTGATTCATGGGGACACTCCCGGGTTGTTGGGGGAGGAGGTTGGCAATGGTGTCATTAGCAGGCGGGGTTTGTCTGTGCTCACTGTTCCTGCCATGCTCACTTAAATTGTGCTGAAGCAAAGTGATGAGAGGGTCAAATGGCTTTTATTTGACTCCTCTCTCTCTCTTTCTCTCTCTCTCTCACACACACATGCATGCACGCACAAACATGAGCACTCAAGGGGCTGCAGAACTGAGAACTAAAGGATTCGAGCTGCCTGTTGCCTCCAAGCCTTGGAAAGAGGTGCATATTAATGAGCTCCTTGCCAGCCAGGCTGGCAGGAGGCTGACTCACTGGGAGCTTACTGGCACTGGGAAGCAAAAGCTGCCTCACCTGTGAGCTGGCCTCACTGTTAGATGACATTTTAGGTTGGTTGTCTGGCTCCCGTCTCATTCTCTGGCTGGCTGTCATGCTTCAAGGGTGGAGGGGGAGGGGGGATCCCTCCAGCCCCTGAGCCCTCCTTCTCCAAGCACACAACTGTGCTTGCTGCCATGCAGACATGCGCATGTCCAATAAAGCTTCCAATCAGGGCAAAGGGGGTGAAGAAAAAAGGATGTGGTTTCCCCGATGCCAGGGTTTACCACGTTTGCTTGGGGACAGGTGAATTTGAATTGAACCCACACTCTCCTCCACCGCATGGGGACATCTTAATCCAAACTACAATGTGGATTAAAAATGCCCCGAATCAGCAGCGAGGTAATTGGAACCCATGGGGATGAGCCCAAAGTAGCTTAGTTCCCAGAAAGAAAAACCCACAACAGCAAGATAAATTCCCAAAGATTCATATTACCTGTCCAGAAATCACCTAGCAGCACAGAAGTCTTCATCTTCTCTTAACCTCATGCCGTGCTCCTTACTCCAGCTAGCTCCTCCTCCTCCAGTTAGAGTACAACTTTTTCTATTATATATTTTTCTATTAAAAAATGTAATTGTGTTATGTCTCCTCAGTCCAAAGTCAGTAAATCATTAAGCCTTTACTTCATTTACTCCAGAAGCAAACAAAAGGTGCTAATTAAAATGAAACTTTTTGCTTAATATTTACTTTTGAATATCTCACCTCAGTATCTTGAGAGATCTCTTGTTTGCTTGTAATGCAAATGGCATTAACTGGAAATCAACTTAAATCCATCAGATACACAAACAGAAGGAGGCAACTCCAAGAGTCATGTTTACTTGTTAGGCTGATTAGTTTATGTCTGGGGCCCAAGGTTTATCATGTTTGATATCAAAGCCCATGGTTTCAGCAGTGGTCCCATAAACCTTTGCAGCACCCATTTACACATTTAATATAGAAGTTTTGGGTCATGTCCATAACACTGGTTCTAGTGTTGCATGAAATAAAGAAAAATTTTCTACTCACATTTTCCCATTTCATGCCTAATGTTTTATACTGCAATCAGGTCACCTCTGGAACACTTTTTTCACATGGCTTTAACATTGCACAGTGTTAAGCTAATAATAAAATCTAGAGTCAGGAAGGTGCTATTCCTGTCATCCAGGTGGAAGGAAGGGAGGGAGGGAGGGAGGAAGAAGAAGAAGAAGAAGAAGAAGAAGAAGAAGAAGAAGAAGAAGAAGAAGAAGAAGAAGAAGTTGGCTTTTCTACCCTACTTTTCTCACCCATTTAAGGGGACTCAAAGCAGCTGACAAATCTTTTCTATTCTTCCCCCCACAACAGAAGACCCTGTGAGGTAGGTGAGGCTGTGAGAGCTCAGAAGAGAGCTGTGACTGGCCCAAGGTCACCCAGCTGGCTTCATGGGGGAGGGTGGAATCAAACCTGGTACTCCCAGATAAGAATCCAGCTCCCTAACCACTAGACCAAACTGGAAGGATGAAGGAAAGGAAAGGAAAGGAAAGGGAAGGAAGGGCAACTCAGACAGGTATCATACAGTGGTTGAAGCCCAACAAAAAGAGCAGGTGGTGATCTTCCTGAAGTGCCCCAAGAAAAGCACTACCTTTGTAGCCATCTTCTCATAGGATCCATTCCCCAGCTGTGATGTTTCCAGCCATGACTGATTCTTCAAATCAAGGAATGGTGCCATTTCCTGTGATTCATAACACTCTAACTAGTACTTAGAGCAGGATGCCTGCTGGATGTGTGCAGATTTGTGCAAATCCTGCCTTTTCTAGTGCACCTTCTGTGCCATGAGTGTGCAGGGATATGTGGACCCAGAATATTCATGGCACTTTGGCCTTAGGGATGCTTTAAAAATTGGAATGTGGGTTGCTGAGAAGAACAGGGTACAGTCTCCCTCTTCTTAAAAGAAGAACACAATACTAGTCCAATATTCTGCTATTGTAATGGCCATGTATATATCTCTAGCAAGTCCACAAGTCAGAGAAGAACACAATACTTGGTTTCTATTCATCCTCTCCAGCAAGAAGATCCTATGATCATTTACCTAAAGTCCAAGGCTTTAGTCCTTGTACTATTCAGTATAGCGGTGTTTGCAAGAAGAGCATGAAGGAAGGGCAAAAGGAAGAGGGGAGGGAAGAGAGCAAGATATTATTTTCACTGGCACAGAATATGTTCCTTCCATAGAAAATCAGTTTGGCTCCTTGCATCTGTCGTCTTTACCTAAGGTTACGGGAACTATTTAGTATTGTCATTAAACTATTATGCATACAAGCATGCTGGAAGTATGGAAACAGTGTGCCATATATGCTACAATAGCCCATGCATCTGCAGACATTTTATAGACATATTTGTTTTCATTGGTCTTCAGTGCAATAGGGATAATGTGGGTGGGCTGGAGCTCTTTCAAGTCTTTTCTCAAAAGTCCCAAAGGATCCACCAAGATGGAAGAAATACCTCAGGTCATTTATTTCAATCCCCTTCCATATGGCAGGATTACCTTAGAGCAAAAAGTCATCCAGCCTTTTCATGAAAATCTCCAAGGTAAGAGATCTCAGAACTTCCCTAGGCAAGTTGTTTCAGTGTTGAATTACTTTTAAACATCTGGGAATTTATTTCCTGTCATTTAACCTAGATTTGCCTTCAGAGTGGCAAGGAAGTAGCATGCTAAGGAAATTATACTATAAATAGGATAATTTTGAAAGTAGAACATGTTTCACAGTTGAAGGAAGGAGGGGGCGTAGGCACTGGTGTTCTCATTCTAAACTCAAGCAAATTCCCCAAACCCAGCTATTGTTTCAAAGTGAGGCTAAATTAATTTTTTAGCAAAAAGTTTCTGTAGGGTGTAGGGGGATTTCAATCCTTCCTTTTAAATTATTTAGTAAAATGGTTTCCTCTAATTTCACCATTTATGCTTTTGGTGGATTATTTATCTCATTTTTATCCTGCACTTCACGCAAAGGTCCCAGGGCAGGTCACAACATATGATAAAAACACGAAATGCAAAATATAATTCTCCCCACTATCAGGACTAACTATGCATTAGGAATATCTCCATTCCTTCATCCTCATGTTCTGTTTTCTTTCCTTTTTTCTCTGTGTTGTGGCTTATGGGAAGTATTATCCAATAATCCAAACATGGCCAAAATTAAAGGATCAAAAAGAAGTTTAATGAAGGAATAAAATACACCAGTTTTGTTGCCATGGATACCTGCCCTCCCACCTCACATCCCCCACTTGCCCCTGGCTTTGAGTCCCACCACCCACCACCACCACTGGCCTACCTTGGACCCCCACCTCCATGAAGCCTTTGCAGACCTCTGGGGTCCCCAGACCCCAGGTTAAGAACCATTGCAATGCACAGTAGCCTTGCAATCTTCTACACAAGAGAGGACAAAAAAATGGTGCTGCAGAATGTAGGAGTGACATAGGAATAATCAAAGGAATAGGCTGTGAGACAATGTGATTGTAATATGTCTGTAAAAGACAAAGAAAACATCCTGTGTCTACTGAATCAATATGTCTTGATTGTCGGTCATAACACTTCATGGATCTGCTAGACACAAACAAGAAGAAGCAGGGGGATCCTTGCCTAAAGAACAACAGAATTGTAACAGTTTCCTGGGTCCTTTCCCCCCTTTTCCTTGAATATATTCTTCTTTGGGTGCTTTATAGTGCAAGGCAGGATCCACATGGGAAGGAGCGAAGCACTGCAACTTTCTTAACTATTCTTAATATGGAGGCATTTTGTTTGCACATCACTGCTGCCCCACTCTGAGAACAAAGATTGTCTTTGATTTGGCAGTGTGAGGAAGAATCTTTGAACCCAGCAAATTGCCATTTCTACGTTCAGATGCTGAGAACCCATCTAAGGGAATCAGTAAGTCCCTTTGAACAGTGGTCTGGCAGCAAGACACACACACCCCTCCCAGTGAGGCAAGAACAGTTTACTCTCAAAGCTCTTCAGATGACTCTGCCATTAAAGCACCAAAACTGCAGGGAAGAGCAGAGCACCTGTGGAGGTACCACACTCTTCCCCCACAATCAATGAGTTACTCTTAACTTTGGCAAAATGTCAAGGACAGATGCATCACCAGAAGTTTCTGCATCCTGAAAGCATGGCATGATATGGGCAACAAAATTGTCTCAGATCAGTGTTCCCCTCACATGGAGTAGTGGCAGCTATGTAAACAGCATGCCTCACCAAATGCTCTACAGCTGGACAGAGATTGTTCACAGAGCAATCTTTGTTTACAGTATATGAAGCCATGGCTTCATTGGCCACAATCAGTCACATCATCTTTCCCTATATTATGCAGAAGCCACTGGTTCACCTTTTAGTTACTACAAAATGGGGATGAAGGACATGGTCGGCATTTGGGTTGGTAAGCTGCAAACTGTGGAAAGATGTTCTATTACATGCTGAGCAAAAAAAGAAAAAAAAAGGAAGATTGAACCAGAAGGACTGGTAAGAGTGTTCTATCTAGTAGATTGTATCTACTGGCTGTAGTTTAACAGAGTTTTACTCAGAATTTTGGAATATAAGGACCTGGACCTGGGATGTCTTGGGAAGAAAAGAACATGCCCTACTGCTTTTCTTAAAGCATTTAGTACCCTAGTAGAATTTTCCATTCATTCTTAGTTTACATTTTTCTGCAGTTGCTTTTCAATCTATGCCAAATCATTACTTCTGTGAATTTTGGGGCTATTTGTAAAGAGATTGTTTTCTAAAGTGAGCCAATCTTACAGCAAGGGAAAAGTCACATTTCGTTCAGAGCAATGAGTCCCTTTGATGTGATTCTTTGGTCAGCATGTCCACAGTTTGATCACAAGGATCTAATAAGAGGTGAGATGATAACACATCTAAAATCACACTTAATATGTTGTCCAAGATCTACTTCATTCATCCATCTGTTTTGCTTTCTTCTCCCCACGACAAGACCTTTGGCCAACTTTTTCACTGAAAAAAAACTGATATAGAAAAGAACAGCTCTGAGTAACATCATTATTTTCTTTTATAAAGTCTCAGCAGGCAGTGAACACAACCCAAAGCATTCTCTGTTTTAACTTACTGATCTCAAAATGCATCAGCATATCAAGTTTTTTGTCTCATTTTTTTTTCCTAAATCATTTGCCATTTTCATTTACTTGATATATGACAAAAGACTGAGAATTTAGTAAGGTAGAATAATTTAGATTAAAACCAGGGGCCTTTTTACACTTCGATCCCGGAGAAGCCGGCGGGAGCACTTCCCATCCCATCTGGAGGATGAGTACACTCCCACTACTGCACACCATCCCTACGCCCATGTGTCCACAGACCTACTTGAGGTCTAAAAAAGTCAAGTGGGAATGCACCCATTGTATTGTAAGACTCTTGGGAGAAGCAAAATCATGACAGAAAATCTAGAATGGAGTCACCATGGACCATGGTCAACTCCTTCAGATGTTTGTACTCCTTTGAATTAGCACTGGAGAGACTAAGAAGAAAACTATGAGGAATTCAAGATGCTCCATCTGGGAGCGTACTGCATTCAGGCTATGGGGCCAGGTGCAAAAATTCCCCACTTTAGCCGAAGCTCTATGGCTGCTTACCCCAGTACTAGACTCACTGGCCTTGTTGCACAATGTTGACGATCTTATGCCGTGCTGGGCCAGGCTACATAGCTTGGCTCATAGTGGGCTTGGGTACACTTAACCCACTAGCTGTGATTCACAGTTCCAATTCAGGGCTTATTTAGCTATGTGCCCAAAAGTGACACATATCTGGAATTGCATCCAAATTCCTGACTAAAAAGTGATCAGAAATAATATATCAGCCCACTGTCCTGTCTTAGAGGGCTCACTAGCAGTCAAGGCAAGCAATACAAAGCTCTTGATGAGAAACACAATACTTTAATGACAATGGCAATAGAGCAAGATGAATTACAGAACTTGAGGCAATTGTCCAGTTACAGCAAGATGAACAGAGTCTGTAATTACCATGTTTGAAGCTCAGAAAGTTCACAAAATTTTAGGTTTGAATCATCCAGCAGGAGAGGAGTGATAGCCAGTTCAAGGGTCAGTAATCAGGATACCAGAGAAGCAAAATACAGCTGAGGTAACAGGTCAGTTGCTGGCAACACAGGAAGCACTTCAGAGCAGGGAATTTATTCAGTGTCTGAACTTGCTGAGTCTGAAGGGCAGTGCCTTCTGGCTAACCATCTCTGCTGTGCTCATTTAGCTCTGGGCCTGTCTGATTTCTCTTGCCTCAGCTGTGTTATGGAAGGCCTAGGGCCTACACCAAGCACTTGGTCTTATTCTGGAATATATCTTGAAATTAGCAGTCTGCTGGCCACAAGCTAATGCATATTGTGGCTTTTACTTGAGAATTGTGCAGTCACTAGATGGCAAAGTATCTTGACCATCCTTAGGCCATGGACGGTAGTTGGCCATCCTGCAATGGGATGCGTGAATCCAATCTGGAAGCCTTTCACACTTAACCACAGTATTAGTGACGAGCAAAACTTGGTATGGACCTCACCATATGCCATAGTCTGTACTAGCATGCAGATAGCAGGACCCTATTCCAGAACAACAAGTGCAGAAAGGGCCTAAGACTTGCACAAGGAATAGGTCTTACACAGGAAAGTCCAGGTTGTGCTGAATCTGGGTATTGAGGGTCCTGTACCACATCCTCTTCAGCCTCAAACAGTTCAAATTCAGTCTCAAACTCATGTAACTCATCAGGTGGAGGGCAGGACATGACATCCACAGGCTGTGCTGTCCATGTGTCCATGGATCAATATATCACTGGTGGATCAGCAATCACTGGTGGACCACCTTTAATGGGTAAACTAGCCAAGAGGGATACAATGCTGTATTCTACTCCATAGCTCTGTCCACTGCAAACAGAGAAATTGCTTATCACAGTCTGAAATGAGGAATATGTTACATGCTATGATTTCCTTATTTTTATCTTCTATAGAACTACAAAAATTGCAGAAAAGGACAGCAAGAATGATCATGAGTCTGGAACACCTATTCTAACCTACCCAGCCTTGAAAAACAGTGTTTGGGCGGGAAGGGGCTAATTGAAGTCCATAAAATAATACATGGTGATGAAAAGGAACATAAAGAAAAATTATTTTCTTTATAGCACAACACTAGAAGCAGGGATTATTTTATAAGACCGATAGACAGGAAAGTGTGGTCGAGGATGAGAAACTGTGGCCTTCCACGTGTCCTTGTTCTTGTTTGACATACTGGATGGAAATGCTTGAAGGCCACAGGATTTCCTGTTTCTGATGTAAATCTTGTAGGAATTGCTTCTCAAAAATTTTCACCAAATTTGCAGGTAGGTAATTCTTGGCCAGGAACTCAACTGTCTCTAAGAACAATAGCAAGATAAGCAACAATAGCTGTTTCTTTCCTTCCCCAAAGTAATTGCTTTGGAAGTTTGGCCACCATTTTGCATGGTCCTCATTCCCCTAGATTTGGCTTCTTTCCAAGATCTTGCAAGGTAAAGAAATGGGCAATTGCCACCCCTTGCTCACCCCACCTCCATATCTGAACACTACTCAGAATGAATCTTCAAAATAGACCTGCTTTTCTAAGGGGATTTAGAAAAAAAAAAAAGAAGGAATTTCTCACTAAAGAAAAAAAGAGGGAGAGAAGAAATGTTGCCCTTGTTCTAGTTCAGTGTATTGAGCAGGATCCATTTGAGAGATAATAGGCCTGTTCGCACTTTCCTCAGTGGAATGGTATAATAATACTGTTCCACTGGGGAGAAGATCAGGCAGAGAAGGAGCCGTCCACACTTCAAGGGCTGGCACAGTCCCCTGCTTTCCTAGGTCTGTATGAAAAACACTATCCACCTCTTTATGGTAAGATAGCAGCCCAATGGATGCAGGATCATGTAGGGACAGTGCAGTTCATGACATCCCATGGTACCACACAGATTCTGCCTTGGTTCTTCTCAGTGCATACATCCACAGAATACTATGTTTGGATGTAATTTTGGGATGCACTGAAATCAGAGGAGCCACAATGAATCCAAAATGCTCTTATTAAATTGATAATGGCTTCCATATATTTGTTACTCATGATTCACATCCCTGAGGGAAACATTAAAATGTATGTGCTGCCTCTATTTCCTTTCTAATAACATGTTTAATTTTATTATAAAGCTGTTGATGGAAACAACAGGCACAAGGAGTGGACTTAGAAGAGTAAGTTGGTTGCTTACATAGCTCACTGCCACATGTGTGCATAATAATCTCATCCAGTTTCTAAGATTATTTTCAGAAAAATATGTCCTGTACCTCAGGAGATACTTTTAGATGTCATATGTTACCTTGTTTTCTCCTTTCTTTCCACAACATTGGCACCTCATTATGAGCAATTGCTTCCCCTGAAATCATTGTTTGACATCATGGTTACAGTGGAGCCTTATTATTATTATTATGGATACTACCACCTGTTCTTTGATAGCCTGTCTTTCCTCTTCCTCTGTTATTTTCCTCATTAACTTGGTAAAGACAGAGGATCTTTCAGTTTCTTTTTCCAACACATTAAAAGCTTTTCATCTAAACAGGCTGTATGGCCAGAATCAATCTCCTATTACATCTCATTGTTTCCTATGCAGCCTCCCCCCCAAAAAAGGAACCTCTTCTGCTATTTTATTTTAGAAACACAAGCAACATCCCTCCACAAGTCTTCCAGATGACTTAAGTTTCTCAATTTGTCCCATATGGCTTTCAGAGTTATTTTCCCAAAGGCTACCCTAGATCCAAGGAACAGTTTAGTCACTTCCGTTGCCTATGTATGCTGTTCATAGCCACTGATAGAGACACAGCCAAAGGGAAAACTTTAGACAAGGATCATTGGATTATAGGAAGCTGCTTTTATATTAAGTTGAACTAAATTAATTTGGTGTACACAGCTGGAGGCTGAATCTCCAGGGTTTCAGCTGAGATACTTTCTCAGTTTACCTTGAGATGCTGTCAAACTGTAGCTGGACCTTCTTCACAACCAAAATCTGTTCTACCAGTCTCAGTAGCATGAGCTCAGACCTTTTCTGCACTTACCACCTTTAATCCAAATTAGTGAATCTGGGTTAGTTTATCCAGAACAACCTCAGAAGCAGCAAATGTGGTCTAAGGAGAGATGCAATGCTGACATCTAGGCCCTGTTCCATATCAGTGAATGAGAACTACTGATGATAGCACCTTCAAGCCTGATGTAATTGGACCTGTGGCCCCATTGATCAAATGGGGTATCCATGTAGCAGACACAAGGCAATGCAAAGTCACCATTGCTGTCAACACTACCATAGGGTGTTTTTCCATCATGCTCCTTTAATCTGGACCTAAGAAGATCTGGATCTAAGGAATGGGTACTTCCATTAATCTGGATCTAGTAGATCCAGATTAAGGGAAGTACCCAATATGTTTCCACAGGTGGTCTAGCACCCAATAGCAATGGGTGCTAGCCTGCCTGCTGTGGAAACATCGGAGCACCCATCTGGCAAATCTGGATTGGACCACAAGGGGTCTGCCTGTCACCTCAGGTTTCCGGGGACAGGGGGTGCAATCTCCAAAGTTGCCGTGAGAGATTAGCACAGGCTCTGGAGACAAACCCCTTAAGAGAAAGGTGCATATTAACTAGCCAGTTGCTTGCATCTCTCTTGTGAGCACTGATGGGTCATCCTCATTAATATGCACCTCTTTCCATGCCTAGAGGCAAGGGGTTTCTCTGTAGAGCCTTTGCTAATCTCTGAAGATAACTTCGGAGGGATTTCGGAGCTGCCTTTGGAGGGACTCCAAAGTCTTGACTTTGGGGCACCCCCATGGGTGCCTCTCCCTCTGAGCATCCTCTAGACCCCATTGCTGGATTGTAGTGGAAACAGACTCCCTACAATCAGGATTTTAAAGCTGAAGACCCCATTGTAGACCCTTAATGGGGTCTAGACAAAATCTGGATTATAGGTCCTGAAGGACCCATAATGATCCAGATTTACCTAGCTGTGGTGGAAACAAATATGTCCCTAATGGGGTCTGTGGTGGAAATGGGGTCACCCAGCTCTCAGCCAAATGGGTCCTTAATGGGTGCTAAAATGGGTACTTAGTGACAGTGGGAAAACACCCATAGTTCAAATGGACTGTGAAATTGTCTTCTCAGTCTTGCCCTCACAGCACATGTTCCTCAAAGTCACACATCTATAATTTCCCATTTCTGTTCTACATGTGGATACTCTGTCCTTGTTCGGTTGTGGTACTATCTACTACTAATCTGGATTATTGTGTCCATGTACAGATTTGATCCAGATTATCACCAGTCCTGTGCAGAAGATGTGGACAATGAAGCTTCTTGATCCAAATTACCAAAGAAGGTGTTGTGTATGGTGAGGCACTGCCCCTAAAGCCCACATGCTTATTTTGATCTTATTAAAAACATTCAAGATGGTGGTCGTTTGGAATTGAGCCCGACTCAAAGATCCCTTAACAATCACTGAAATAAACTGGGTAGCTGAAAGTGAAAATATTTCCTGGGAGCTTCCAAAGTTCTGGGATCAGCTTTGAACTCTTTATATTAAAAAATGTTGCTACAGCTTTTCTGTTCATGACTCTGATTTGGGATACGTGGAAGCCACTAAATCAGTTCCATTCTTTGTGAAATATTCATTCATCAACAGTTTCCATAGTTTCCTTTCATTCATGCTGTTCTGCTTTATTTCCTTCAAGGATCAGGAGAACACATTAATTCAGCTCTTAAAGCTGAATTAATAACAGTGCAAGTTAACATTAATTGCTTGTGCTAAGATACAAAATCACTCACATAATATTACAAGAACTGTTAAACAGGCAAGTCCCCATAATAATGAAAACAAAATGAAGTGCAAACTGAATAAAATCTGGAAGCAGAAATGTGAACATAATCTGCAGGTAGACCATCTGTTGGAGAGAAGTGACTTATATTACTGTAATGACTCATTTGGCAGAGATTTCTATGACATCCCTGTCTCTGATATACGATCATGAGAAAAACAAAGTACACCCACTTTGAATTCTATGGTTTTACACATCAGGACTTAATGAAAAACACCTGATCCTTAGAAGGTAAATACAAATTAGGTAAATAAAACCTCAGATGAACAACAACATATAACCGTGTCACTATATATTTAACAAAAAATAGACCCAAATGAAAAAGCCCTGTAGGAAAAAGTAAGTGAACCCCATGAATCAACAGCTTCTAAAACCACCTTTAGCAGCAATAACATGAATTGTTTTCTCTATGACTATCAGTCCCTCATATCATTCTGGAGGAATTTTGGTGCTATCTTCTTTACAGCGTTGCTTCAATTCATTGAGGTTTGTTCGCATTAGTTTATACACAGCTCTCTTAAGGTCTACTAAATATCCTGCTAGCAAGGGATAATGTGGGTTTTTGCTCCTCTGATATTATCCCTTACAAGCTAGGCAGCACCAACATTACACAGTTGTGGTGCCATGTGAATAACACCTTTGGGTTTTTGTGTGATCAACAAAAATGCTCAGAACTGTGGAATAAAGAAAACTGTAGCGGCTAATGTGACACTTGAGCTAATATCTCCTGTTGCTGGTTTTAAATATTTCTAACACATCTCAAAAGTGTAGAACATGCTAGCTAGGATGATAAGATGCATGGAAACCAAGTCCTACAAGGAACTGTTAGAAGAGCAGTACATGTAACTTGCAGAACAGAAAGTGAAAGGGCAATATGATAACATGCTGGTAACAGTCAGGACTGGGACCAGTGGAATGGAATTAAAAGTGAGGAGATTTAGGCTGAACGTTGAAGAAGAAGAAGAAGAAGAAGAAGAAGAAGAAGAAGAAGAAGAAGAAGAAGAAGACAGTTGGCTTTTCTACTTTGCTTTTCTCCATTTGGGTCCCCATTTAAGGGTACTCAAAGCAGCTGACAAAGCTTTCTATTCTTCTCCCCACAACAGAACACCCCTGTGAGGTAGGTGGGGCTGTGAGAGCTCAGAAGAGAGCTGTGACTAGCCCAAGGTCGCCCAGCTGGCTTCATGGGGGAGGGTGGAATCAAACCTGGTACTCCCAGATAAGAATCCAGCTCCCTAACCACTAGACCAAACTGGAAGGATGAAGGAAAGGAAAGGAAAGGAAAGGAAGGGCAACTCAGACAGGTATCATACAGTGGTTGAAGCCCAACAAAAAGAGCAGGTGGTGATCTTCCTGAAGTGCCCCAAGAAAATCACTACCTTGGTAGCCATCTTCTCATAGGATCCATTCCCCAGCTGTGATGTTTCCAGCCATGACTGATTCTTCAAGTCGAGGAATTGTGCCATTTCCTGTGATTCATAACACTCTAACTAGTACTTAGAGCAGGATGCCTGCTGGATGTGTGCAGATTTGTGCAAATCCTGCCTTTTCTAGTGCACCTTCTGTGCCATGAGTGTGCAGGGATATGTGGACCCAGAATATTCATGGCACTTTGGCCTTAGGGATGCTTTAAAAATTGGAATGTGGGTTGCTGAGAAGAACAGGGTACAGTCTCCCTCTTCTTAAAAGAACGACACAATACTAGTCCAATATTCTGCTATTGTAATGGCCATGTATATATCTCTAGCAAGTCCACAAGTCAGAGAAGAACACAATACTTGGTTTCTATTCATCCTCTCCAGCAAGAAGATCCTATGATCATTTACCTAAAGTCCAAGGCTTTAGTCCTTGTACTATTCAGTATAGCGGTGTTTGCAAGAAGAGCGTGAAG
The DNA here is from genome assembly GCA_023333525.1 of Aspidoscelis tigris stejnegeri. NCBI lineage: Eukaryota > Metazoa > Chordata > Lepidosauria > Squamata > Teiidae > Aspidoscelis > Aspidoscelis tigris. Next base: position 32,190,688 of record JALMGA010000004.1, on the reverse strand, counting down.
GAAGGGCAAAAGGAAGAGGTTAGGAAAGCAGACCCCCCCCCCCCCGATATTCCCAGATAAGAGTCAGGCTCCCTAACCTCTAGACCAAACTGGCCTACGAGGAACTTCCTGGCTGTAATAACCATTAAGAAGTGGAAATTTGCACTCACTTCCCTGGGACACCCTGTCTCAAAGCTCCTTAAAGTGTGAGTGCTGACATCCACTTACCACAGCAACAGTCATGCACACCACAGCAGCTGGGTGACACAGCATACAACTGTGTCTGCACCACGCTGTATCCACATACTCTTCACACAGAAGCAGTTCAAGGGGTATGTGCTGGAGTGAGCTAGCAGTGTTATAGACACTGCTAGTAAAGCTGTGGAGCATGCTCAAGGCTGCTCTAGAACAGAAGTGTCTCAACGTGGGGTTGAAAAGGTGGATAGAGACTCCTTCTTTTCTCTATCACACAACACTAGAACCAGGGGGCACTCTATGAAGCTGATGGGTAGGAAGTTGGAGAGGGGAAGTATTTCTTCACCCAGAGGGTGAGTGTCTTATGGAATGTGCTGCCGGAAGAGGTGGTGACAGCTACCAGTCTGGATGGCTTTAAGGTAGGTTTAGACAAATTTATGGATGACAGATCTATCAATGGCTACTAGAATGAATACCTAGGTGCATCTTTCAGGCTGGGGGGGGGCGAAGCGGGGCACTTCTAAGGCCATTTGCTGAGATTCGAGAGCAGACAAAGGTTTGTCCTTGTCTCTACTTGAGATGCCCTTGAGCATTTGGTGGGCCACTGTGTGCAACAGGTTGCTGGACTAGATGGGCTGTGGCTTGATCCAGCAGGGCTTCTCTTATGTTCTCTTATGTTCTTATCCCTGGACCCCCTTTTTTTTTCCTAAGTGCAAAAAGGCCTTGATTTGTTCTTCAGTGTATTTCTCATGGAATTCTTCAAACGGGACCCTGAAGACACCTTTTTGGGATGGGCTATCAAATTCCTATACTGATCTAGAGGAGTCTGAACTATCATTCTCAGAAATCTTCACAAGCTCATATTCTGTAATCCTATGAAATTCTCTTTGCCCACAAGGCTATGTTTAGGGACCACCAAATAATCAGCAGCCCAAGTTCTACCATGAACCAACATAGGAATCTAGAGAACTCTAACCCCAGATATGGAAAAGATGCTTTGTATTAAACATAGGGCGAATCCCCACAGCAAGCTTATTTCAAATTCAAAATGTTTTCAATCCTGGCAGACCCCACGTCAGTTTGGCTTAACATGCTTTCCATGTGTTAAATTGCCCCAAAGCGTTGTAAATGTTAATCCTCATTTCAAGAGGTCTCACTCCGGATCCTGCGCTTGATACGTGTTACATTTTTTACTGTGGGGACCCTACTGTTTTAAGGGATGAGAATCCATGTTTAGGGTTTCCCTCTCCCAGTAGCTTGCTTTCAAAGACAGTGATTTCAGTGTAAAAATCCACCCTTAACAGCAGCGCTACACTGTAGCGATGGAACCACTTCACACCTGATTAACAATGTTGCAATTTTGCGCAATTCTAAAAGTTCTGATTTTAGAAAGGGAAAGGAAGGGAGGAAAGCAGCTGAGGTTCTGTGTGAATGTTTAAAGTAAAGGGGCTTTAGTTGCCGCTGCTGCTGTGTGCCCTGAGCAATGGGGAGAGGAGGATAAAGAATTGCTGGCTGGCTGCCCACTGCCATTTTTCCTCCATCCATGGAAGCGGCAGCCACCCAGCCACCCAGCTAGGCTCGGTGAAGGGGTCCCTTATGGGTGGCGTGTCCATGCCAGGAGGAAGAGGGCAGGGCAGCCCCGAAAAGTGGCTTTTAAAAAGTAGCCACTTGAGTCCCCACCTTGAGTCACGTACGCCACGTACAATCCTCAGAATCTGGATGGAACGCGATTAAGTTAAAAGTAATGGGAACAGGCAAATTCGCGTTTGCATCCGGTTCTATTATTTCGGTTTAGGGAAAGCGAAATAAGCTTGTAATGGGGATGTGGCCATACATTTTTCACCCTGTCTGGATGCAACCACAGTCTGACATTCTAGCCACTATACCAAACTCAGCCTGTAGTTCATGTTTTTATTGCAAACCACACCTTAGGGAAATCTTCATGAAGAAACTACAGCTATACTCCCAGGGCATTCAGCTTAACTTAAGATCTAGACTCCTGCAGAAAAGACCTACAATGTATGTCACAAAAAAGCCGACTAGAAAGCAAGGCCAGTAGCCCTGATTTTTATTCTTGAACATGAAGAAAAAAGTGGTGAAAAGGAGAGGCATATGGACTCATTCTAGTTTTTAATCCAGGCAGTTGCTAGTTGCAGTTACCTCGATTAGATAACATTATTTCTAAATAAACAATATGATAAAGAAAATACACATTTCCCTCTGTGAACAAAAAGTTTGGAATTTCATTCTTCACACCAGCTCCAGTGGGTTAATAACCTGCATTGTGGCAAATATTGTACAAAAGGAAAAGTCAAGATGTATTTTGAAGCAAACAACACAAGGGAAATTTCTCTCACCGTTACACAAAGCTATGAAACTACTACCAAAAAAGCTAGATAACAGCATATTCAAATCACAGGAGGAAAAGAAATGTCAACACAAAGTAAATTACAAAAGAAGCTAAAACCAATAATCCAGAGGTTCTTTACAAATTCTTCCAGAAAAAGTGAACATAGGCAATTCTCTGAAAGTACCTATGACTCTTATTTTAAAAGCGGAGGTCATTGGCATGTATGAGTAGGAGGAGGCAGGGAATTAATGTTGATAATAATGATGAAATATTGAAATAATGAAATAAATGAAATAATAATTATGAAAAATCAAACCGACATGTTTAATGTTGTGTTATATTGTTGTGTTCTATATATAATGGTGGTGATGGTGGTGGTGATAATGATAATGAGACAAGGTTGATATATTTGCCTCAGATCTCAGTCAATACAATTTCTATAAAGGCTCTCAGGGTCTGAGACCAAGGACTAATTGGCTGTTACAATCCCAGACTCGATGTGGCAGTGGTCCTGCACCCCAGAAGGAACTAGCAGCAGGAGAGGTCTTGGGACCTGTGGAAGCCTTGCCCTTTTGACTCAACCCACGCTGGGCAGATGTCACTTATTTTGGGATGATGGCACTGCTGAGGAACCTGCACTAGCAACTTTGAGACACACTGATCTCTGCAACCTTATTGATGGACTCTCAGCCTCAGACACAAAAATAACTTGGCTGGATTTCCATCCCCTACTAATATGCACATTTCTGAACATAGCTTCCCCTACCACATTATGGCCCTGTTCTCACTAGGGCTTTTTAGAGTGTTCAAAACAGTTTCAAAACATTCTGTCCGAGGTGAAAAGTGGCTTTCCGAGTTAAATAGAGGAGAAATTGGGAGAAAACAAATGAAATAAAACACCCCTTTAAACAACTCACTCCCGTTTTTTTAATAACACGGTTTATTTTCCCAGTGGGAACGCCATCACCACCTCTTCCGCCTGCCTGCCTGCCTGCCTGCCTGCCTGCCTGCCTGCCTGCCTGCCTGCACGCCCACCCATTCTGCCACCGCTGCTTCGCTTGGCCAGCTGCCTGCCTGCCTGCCTGGCTTGCTTGCTTGCCTGCCATTATGTCTGCCGCCAGCCTTTCGAGTGGCGGTGTGCCACTGCCGCCGCCCTGCTTGCTTGCTCAACTTCCTGCCGTGGTGCTGTGGTGTTCTGAGGCATAGGGAGGAGGAACAGCAGGCAAGAACGTGGGCCCTGCCCTCTCTCCCTCCCTTTCTGGTGCTGCTGCCACACCACTGCCATGCTCCACTTTAAAGCAGAATTAAGTAAAACAAATGGGAATGTCTCCGCTTTAAGCGAGACAAAATTTGGGGAAGTGCAGATTTGTGAAGACATTTAATATCTGGATCACATTTTGGACCAATAAGTGAAAATTATGAGTAAAAATAAATTTCTTATCAACCGCTGTGTATAATTTTGACACACACTGCTTATGGTCTCCACAGAACTATCTAGCTAACCAGTTTGGAGTGTGGATTTAGAAATTGCTGCCTTTCTTTTCACTCCCTTTCTTCTCCTCTTCTGTGAGAACTAACCTGATGATCAATAAATAATCCCGACAGATTATTTGAATAGGATAAACTTCCAAATACTCACAGCCCACAAAACTCAACCAAACTGACAAATTCTTTATCATGTTTCAACCACTGGAGGGCGCCATTTGGATTCCTGTCTGAGTCACCCAAGACCTCTCTTCTGCCTTCTCTGGGGGCCTGTGAAGCACAGAGACCCTCCATTATCGTATTGCTTTTATTTCTGTACAGGTATCCATAAAAAGATGGCATTAATGCTGCAGTGATGGCTGAATCCTTCTTTTATTCATTAAAAATCAATGGTTTCCTTTTACATTACTGCAAGATTTATCTACAAGATTTTCTGTGCATATGGAAACCTTAGTCTCTCTAAAGCATTCCCTCACTAAATAAGCTTTTTTAACCATAAATCATCGCTTCTGCTAAAAAGGCCTGCATTTACCATTAACTTACTTGATGTCTAATTACCCTTTCAAGGAACTCTGATCTCAAGGGAAGCTGATAGATGCTGTTCCTTTAGATCACACCATTGCAGAATTCACTTGTAAGGGATAATGCAAGCAGTCAGGTGACTTTTTGAAAAGACCAAGGCACAACAACAAACTAATTGCACGTTCTTTTCCTGTTGGTGTAGCTTTTTCAAATGACTTTCGTCATTGTTTCTATTCCATATTCCATAACCTACTCTGGTTCTGCCACCCTCAGCACCAAAAGGGATGGGCACCTGGTATAGTGCCTTTCAGTGATGGCTTCCAGAACAGTCTCCCTCCTGAGATATGTCAGGCACCTTCACTCTGTGTGTTCAGAAGAGCTGTGAAGATGCACCTCTTTACCATGGCCTTTGGCAAAGTAAGGGCACAGCTTTTCCTTCCCACATCCAGGCACAATTATGATTTTAATATGCCTAGTATGTTATGGTTTTAATGTGTTCATTTTATATGTTATAACCTACCCTGAGACCTTTGGCTATAGGGCGGGATAAAAAAAAATAAATAAAAATTTAAAAATGAGGTCCTATATTCACTTTTTGTGTCCAGGGAACTCTATGGGTCAAAGAAGGCCCCTGCTGCTGCCCTATCTGCATTTTTGGATGGAAGCAGGCATCTCAGAGTGACAATGTTGGCCCCTTTCCCAACATGATAGAAATGCCTTCTTTATAGGGTGATTTCTCCTTCCCCTCGCATGGAGGAGGCCCCATTCTATAGTGCCTCCTCACTCCACCATTGAGATGAGGAGGGTGCCTTCTTTTCACAGTGCTTCTTCCACTCATGGTGCCTCCACCCAGAAGTGGAGATGCTGCTAAAATGAATGATAAGGTGCAAAGGTTTCAATATTTGTAAGTACTTCAATGCTAGTATCATTGTCATGGTCATCATCATTTGGTGGAAATACTAAACATCTTCCCAGGAAATATGCAAGTATGATCTTCGTTTATTCTCCTGCTTTTACCTAGAAGGAGAGCTTGTCTCCTGGCAACTGCATGAAAAAAATGCATGCACTTTCCTCAGAACCAGTGTGGAAGTAGTTTGCTGTTATCTCCTTCCAGAAAGATGCTGTGGACATTTTACCTATGAGGCACCCAGAGGAGGTCTATATTTTAGACAAAGTGAATCAGAAATCCACACCAAGTATGCATTTGTGCCCATTAAAATACTGCCATTTGTATTTCCCTGTGTATATATTGACCTTAATGCCATCCTTCACCAAAGTCTCAGGGGAAAGGCTATTCCAAAGTTTGGAGGCCACCACAAAGCAAGTCCTTTCTCTAGTTAGTGACCCATCAAGCTGATGAAGGGATGGCATTTTTAGGAGGGATATAGAGCTGGGTGTCATCAGCATACTGATGGCACTTCATTCCACATCGTCTGATGACCTTACTCAGTGGCTCCACGTAAATATTAAGAAGCATAAAGGATAGGAAATAAACTCACAGTCTCCCACCTTTCAGGCAACCCTGCATTGCTTGGTCATAGTGAATCCTTCTGTCATTTAAAAAAAAATTATTTGCAATACATTGATTTCCTCTCATGTGATATCCTTACATCACCTTTCTCCTTCAAAATACAATACTGGCTCTTTTCTAGTGTGAGAAGCATCATTTTCACTAGGTTGCTACTTTCTAACTTCCTTGAATACCTATAGATAAATGCCAGCTCATGATATACTACAGCTGTATCTAGTGAAGTCTGCACCTACAGTATTTCACTGCCAGTATACAAAATAAATGAAAGAATTTTATTTATGGTCACAGACCAAAATCAGAAAGTAACGATACAATATCATTATCTCAGTTCACCATATAAAAAATATATTTAAGAAAGTGTAACAATGTGAATGTTAAAATAATAAAAGTTTTTAAAATATGGTGGAGAAATTTAAAATAGTAGAAAGTGTTATTTAAAATAGAATGTTTCTTATTTTCCAATGATCCTGTCCACTGGCCGCAACTGCACTTATTCTCAGTTTGACTGCTATCAGGCAGAACCATTGTGACGATTGAGTTAATAAGGTAAGGTTATACTAAGCAGTTGAGTCCCAATAATATGCTGGAAGGTGACTAGTGGGAGTGGCTGGCTGTAGCTCTGAGGGAGGGAAGAAGTTTGCCCTTAGGGAGAGCCAATCAGGACATGCCAGAATCCCAAGGGGAGATTATATAAGGCCGTCCAGCAGAGGTTTGAGGTTCTTTCCTGGGTTAACTCACTGAGGGTGGGCAGGGAGAAATGGGCTCAAGTAAACTACTTATCTGAGGGAAGTTAGTTAGGGTGTTCTGGGATTCTTAAAGGCTGGATAATTACATTCTGTTTATCAAAACTGAAGTGCTAGGCTGTTGCCTATTCATGTGTGTTGTAACAATAAAACAATTAGTATTCTGTTCTCCTTAAAGAGTGTCTGAGAGCTTGCTTTGCCTCGAAGTATCAACAAAGTTTCTCGTAGTGGAGCATGGTGTCTTTAAAAGGGAAAGAAAAATATTTGCAAACTTCCAGCAGTCAGCTGGAAGAGAGCTCTCTTGTTTGTATTCAAGAAGCAAGAAGGGGGAGTATGTAGGAGATCCCTGCCAATTCTGGGCCAAGGTATTTAGAATCGGGAAGATTCTGGGACAAATAAGAAGTGGCAGGAAGGTGTTGGGCAGAGCGTCTCCACAACCATGAATTCTGGTTGCCTTCTAATAGATATTTCAGACAGTGGTCTTCCGCTGTTAAAATCTGGTACATGATGGGAGTGATAAGAATTGCACAAGCCTCTTGGTAGAAAAAACAATATAATAATGTGTGAGCTACATCTTCTGCCTGGCTCAATCCGCAAGGGCAGATGTGTTCAGAGTAGGGGACACCTTTGAATCTCCCCTGAAGGGAGATTTAGGATTTACATGATACTTTTGCTCATGTAAATCGTAAAGCAGATGCAGAAATTCCATTTGCCATCAGAATTTGATCTTATACGAGGGACTGAAGCAGGACATACAAGCGTGATTACTCACATATTCCATTATTGTACTCTCCCATTGGGCCTGCTGAAGCCTGCACTAGCATATGGACAGCAAGTCCCTATTCCAGGATATATTCCAGAATAAAGCCAAGTGTGAATAGGCCCCAGGTCAAAACAAGCCCAACAGAGGGCTATCCAGTCTCTTCGAATGCTTCCCATGTTCTTTCATCACCAGCTTAATCTTCAGTATCACAAGGAGCTTTGAGTTATTCACATTACTAACAGAACCACCAAAACATACACACTTGGTATTTAATTGCCAAACTGCTCATTACTGATGCCAGATACTTTGCCTCTTCCTCGGCTGCCTCCAGACTTGAGGAATAAATCCGCAGTTAAAGGAAAAAGTACAGCTTACCTGCTGTGTAGCCATGATGAGCTGTCCTGACTAAAAAAAAGCTCTGTAACTTCCTCCTGTGCAGTATAAACAAGTCTGGAGGCAGCCCTCTTCATAAACTCATTATGTAACGTATGGAAATTAGGGACAGTTGCTCATCTTTTTTCATCTTGGTAATTTCAAGATATCCTGGATTCCAGTTCCCATCAGCCTCTAGTCCTTCTTACACTGAGCCTTATTCCAGATAATATCTGGGAATGGGGACTCGCTATAGTCTGCACCAGCATGCAGATGGCAGGTCCCTCTCTCTGGATATAATTCAGAATAAGGCCCAGTGTTGAAAAGGCCTTTTTTGTCATTGATGACAGTAGCTGAAGACCACAGCATCTAAAACTGATTGGCTGGGAAAGGCATCTTCCTACTTCTTGGTTTAATTGCTTAATAGGTGATTTGACACTGTGTATTTTAATGCACCAATTCCACCCACCTTGTTTTCTTACTCAAAATTGTATGAACTTTATTACTGTCCTTTATGTAATCCAGCCTTCAAGGGGGGGACACAAAAAATCAGCCTCAAGTATGGTATCAACAGCCTTAAGTACTAAGCAAGCCCCCAGTTTATATCCTTGCCTGTGCACTGGTAGCAAGATAACACTGTCCTTAAAACAGCAGAAAGCCTTGTTTCTTTAATATGAAAATGCTCCAAACTAGATAGAATGAATTTTGCACATTTTAAAGACTTGAAAGACATCTTGCTCTTCAGAAACGACATAAAAATTTACATATAAAACATTGTAAAAACCACTGAGGAAAGATTTGTGGTGCACAACTGCTACAGGCCTTACTCTACAATTTTCTAGATGATACCTGCACTTTCTTCTTCAATATTTCCACTATCGGCCTCCCGTTTCAAAAGATGCTCACAACTTTCCTCGTCTTTTATGGCATCTTTCTTCATGCTTTGACTTCTGCCTCCAGCCCAGCAGTTCTTCATGTTTTGGCTTGCAGGCTGAATTTCTGATTTTTGCCTTCACCTTTTCAGCTTCTTTGAATGACAGCTTATTCAGTATCCACCATGTTCTTTTGGCAGTCTCTACCTTTTTATAATTGCTTCATGTACCCTCAGAAACTGAATAAAATTTTTATTGTTTTCTTGCTATTAGAACATTAGGCCCATCTTGTTATATTATTGTTCTTGTGGAGGACTATTAACTTTTCTGTACCAAACACTGTGACTTCTAACAGCTTTGCCTTTTCAAACCTCTTCTTATTTTTTTTCAGTATTTTTAAAAATAATGTTCATGGCTAAAATGTGAAATTGCATCTGTTAATTTATAATTTTGAGTATGCGTTCAAACCTCTTTTATGTGCCAGTAAAGATACTCATTCATTAGTGTGATTTATCCACAGGTCTTTAGAAGTAGGTCCATCAGCTGCCCATACCTGGAAGCCTTTAAAATTTTATGGGACCTGGAACCAATCCAGCCACCAAAGTTTCATGTCCTGATAGCATAAGAATCTCCAAGTCAGCCAGATCCAGGCTGCCACCGCCACCAGCAGCCCATGAATTGGGTGACACTTTTTAAAGTATTGAAGTTAATGGGTTTATTTATTTATTTAACTGCATTTCTTTAGACAGACAATACCCATGTGTGGCCAAGAGACTCTATCAAAGGGCCTGTTCACACTTATCTCAAGGAAAACTTCCAAGAGCTTGTGGGGAGGGCTGTCCATATGGTGGTGGTGCTGTCCCTGAGCTCACTAAGGCTGCCCTGGTCTTCACTATCTGTGGACAATTAAAACGTTGTCCACATTTTGACTGGGAGCAGCTAGCAAGGTCCCAGTCAGCAGCATGCATGGGTGTGATGCTACAAGTGTGTGTGGTGGTGTGGCTGCAGTTGCCCAATTGTGCACTTTGTACCCATCACCATGGCAATTTATGGACTCATATCAGCCTCTGCTGTGGTCGGATTGGAAACTGCACCAACACATGAAGTGTGGAAGATCTTATACAATTCCACTGAGGTAAGTGTGAACAGGCCCAAAGATTAAAATATATGTGGAAAAAGTACATAAGATCATAACAATAAGGGTTTTTTTTAATATTACAAATACATCCAAAATCCAGTCATTGCAACCCATAGTCCAGAAGTATGGGATAATGGGGGAAAGTAAGATTGCATTTGGAGCTTTACCGGTGAACACAATGTGGGGGATTAATGTCAATTCCATTCTCATCCTTCATTTAATAATTGGTTTACTTACATCTAGAATGAAATTTGCGACCTTAATGAGGCTAGCAAGAAGTGAAAATGATGCTGGTTATTGAGTCCTAATTATGATATTCAGTTCTTAATCACACAGGACAACACATGCATTCATTCAAACCTGCTGGATAAGGTATTTAGTTTTCTAGACCTGAAATGCATCCGGTTTGTATCCCATCATCCCTAAATGTTTTCTGGCTGCAGAACTTGTTCAGTGGAAAAGGTGGGCAGAGAGACTAGGGCAAGAGTCTCATTTGTTACATGGTTTATCTCTCCTTTTTGTTGTTTTGACCGCAAGTATTCATACTCCCTCCTCCACTCAATGCAGCTTTTTCTAATTTGGAATGAAAATCAGAATTGAAAAGCCCTACTGTCCTTAAAACAGCAGAAAGTCTTGTTTCTTTAATATGAAAAATGTTCCAAACTAGATAATTATTACTTTTAAGCCCTGTCCCCAAGCAATTTAAAGCCCACTAAAAATATTATTTTGCTTCTGAGTGCCCCTATGCCCAGCTTTTCAACAAGCTTCCAGCGATACAAAAGGAGGAAAATCTGCAACAAAAAAAGTGCACTTTAAAGAAAAATTCCAGTGCTCTTTTTGGAAGTCGCAGGTTTTCCTGGCAGCATTTACCATCGGGATGCTCCATGGCAAAAGGGACAGGGATAGCTGCCTGCACACACAGCCATAAAACATTCCACACATCTCCCAGAAGTGCAGCAGCTTCCCTTCCCTTCCCTTTCTAAAGCTCAGAACTTTCAAAGAGCCAGAATAGCACAGAATTGCAACATTGTTGCAATTGTTATCAGGTTTGAAGTGGTGGATTGCTACAGTCACCGCTGCTCTACCAGGTGGATTTTGACAGTGATCTGTGAAAGTGTTGAGAGTGAATGAGTGAACGATCGCGTGACTGATGGCTGCAGCCGCTGCCTTTGCCAGCACAGGAAGCCATTTCGAGGGGCGGAGATCTGGGAGACGAACAGAGAACCGATGGCTGTTTTTCCTTTGAACTTGTTGGGGGGTTCTTCCTGGTTGTGGCCGCGCAGAGCGCAGTCCCTCCTTGTTCCTGCCAGCACCCTATCAACAAGAGAGAGGGCAGGGAGAAAAAGATGTGGGCAAGCAAAACACACTTCCGTGGGGATGGAAGGTGCGTTTTAAACACGCATTTTGCTGAGCCTCATGCGGACGCTTATTCCAGAATTGCACGGCACTTTTAAAGTCCGCTTGAATAGAGTGACGGTAGAGGGAAACTAGAGAGGCAAATAAGTCATTTGGGGATGCAGCCTTGCAAACTAAAAGACTGGTTGTATTGGGCAAGGTGTACGTGGTGGACTTGGACATTTGGAATTCTAGGAAAGTATTCTTGAATGCCACTGTTGTTTTAGTTAGTGTATTGGCAACCCCAGGTCAAATGCTACAATGCAAGGCTTTAAATGTCTCATCAGCATACCCCACCTTTTCTTCTTTTCTTTCTGGTGACAGCAACCAACCTGAATAGTTTTAAGAATGAGTTAAGAAAATTCACAGAGAGCAGATGTATCAATGTCTACTAAAATGGATGCCTAAGTATTGTCTTGGGCTGCTTTTCTGCTACCCTGCTTTTCTCACCCATTTAAGGGGACTCAAAGTAGCTGACAAACTTTCTATTCTTCTCCCCACAGCTGACACCCTGTGAGGTAGGTGGGGATGTGAGAGCTCAGAAGAAAGCTGTGACTAGCCCAGGGTCAACCAGCTGGCTTCATGGAGGAGTGTGGAATTAAACTCGGTATTCCGAGATAAAAGTCCAGCTCCCTAACCACTAGGTGAAACTAGGCCAGTCAATTCCTGGGTGGGCAGGAAAACTAATTTTTTTATATATCTAATAGATCCGAAATACAGCTATGATATAGCATTTAAAACTGTTAAATATAACAGGAAGTTAATAAATACAAAAGACACGTTTAGAAAAAACATAATTCTTACAGACTGCAAAGCTTGTCAAGTCAGTAATAGCTCTTCGATTAAAAACACACATAAATAAAGGGGCAGGTAGGAAAGGAGCAGCATATAAGAAAAGGTGAATGAATTTAAGCTACGGATTGAACTACAAAAATGTAAATCTGGCCCTTTGAGCCTAAGGTGTAGGAATGTGTATGCATACATTCATGTGTGTGTAAATCCCACTGCTTTTGCTTAGCTTCTGGATGCATTCAAATGCCTGTGAGCCACTTCTAGTACAGTAAGTGCTTCTTAGTTTGGTAGTAAGTGTGAGAAACTCAAGATATTTATGAGGGGACACAAGATGCCCTTAGGGACACCACAATGTCTTCATGCACCACTCTGACAGCCTTGTGGAAGAGCAGTCTAACAGGTGAGTATTAAGTTCAATTACACACTCCAAAAATGTTATGCATTATATGAAGTGAAAACAGTCTTAACCAATCTATGTATATAGGGGACCAGTCCAGGAAATTTTCATTTCTCATGCTAATGGTGCAAATGATCTAGTTATATTAAATAGGAAAGATATTGAATTCAAAGACAGATTCTAAAGCCCTAGAACTGAAATTACTTGGTGAAGAAATAGCATTTCTTCTCACTGAGAATTGTGGTAATATCTATAATGTGTGACACTTAGTGGAAATAAGATGTTTTTATATCTTAGATAATTTAACCCCAGACTTCAAGCCTTCACAGGGCTTAGACACGAGGCAGCTTCTAATTCACTTCAGTGACAGAGGAAGTTTTAGGTGCAACCTCCTTGGGCTGGTTCAACGGAGATGCACATCAGTATTTCACAGAGAATAGTTCTTCAGAAGCAGAAGCAAAGGAAAAGTAAGAAATGAATCTGTGTCCTGAAGGTATTTCTTACTTACAGTATAAGTAAGCATTTGTTGGCCAATACGGTAGCAAAAGCTGAGCATAATGTTTCCCATGAGGATGCATCAACAGTTCTGCACAGCATGGAGGGCTTTGAGGCACCTGAACCTCATCGAAGTTGATCTGCCCTTGTTGAAGTGAATGGACTAGAGAGGTCTTCTTGGCAGTTTCCACATTTATCTGTGGTATCTCGGGCTAGGGCAGGATGCTGTGGTCCAGAGGCCTATTCGAACTTTGGCCGGTAGTAAACAATTAGTGAACTTCTGGTTAAGAGCACCTGCAGTTCAAGGAGGCTGTTACAGCCTCCAAGCCTGCCCCCCCCCCAGAAGTTCACTAATTGTTTATTAGGTGTGGAGCACTAAATTGTGCTCCATGCTTTTACTAGCATCGACCAAAAGCTTACCTGGAGTGTCCAGCGGTGCAACCATTTGCTCTTCTTCTTGTTCCCTGCGGTCAGTGGGCAGGGGAGGCGGCGTCCACACAGGAGTGGTATTGGTGGTGACCATGCTCAATTGCTGACTTCTGCCATGACCAGACCTTCAATCTCCAGAATCAGCCCTGGCTTTGGTGGGAGTTGTCTGGTCATAGTCACAAGAGGGGCTTTCGATCACGGGTGCTCACATGATCAGCCCCAATGCATCCCTGTGCTCAAATATGCCCCTCTTGCAATGGCTTCTGAGTATGTCACATAATGGCCAGTCATGACAGCGAGGAGGTGGAAATTCTGGCTTCAGTGCAGCAGTGTGGGCTAGTAAATGGGAGGGCCATTCATACTTCTGGCCAGTAATGAATGCTTTTGGGAAGCTTTCCTCAAGTGCAAATGGTCCACCTTTATTAGAAGTTTACCAGACCTAGTTCATGGCAGCCTAATCAGGTAAGTGCGAAAAGGCCCAGATCAGGATAGGTAAGCTATTCCACCCTGGAATGGGTTGTCAGTAGGCTAGGATAGGGTGCGAGTTCGCATCATTTGTGAACATTCATGAATATTTATGTGTGTGTGATTTTTTCCTGTTTGGTCACAGCCCTTGTCCAGCCACAATTATATGGCAAAGGGCTCCCCCCCCCCCCCCCCCGCGATGCATAGATTAGAATGGTGCCCACTACTCTCTCCCATTGATATTAATAATGAATGAAAGAACTGTAGGTTTAGCAGCATCTGTCTGCATTATTTGTGTTCAGCCAAGCTGAACACAACCCATGTATGGCAGGCTATCTATCGAGCCCAGATAAATGATGCTGTTGTTGCTTTTGGGCCCTGAAAGTGAGAACAGTCAAGTTTCTGGAAAGACGCAGAGTAATGGCTCGTGGGTTGGATCATGCCTAAGAAGTGACAAATTATGTAGGCCCAGCCTAAGGAAACAAAGAAAGCAGAGAAGACATTCTAGGAACTGTAGAAGAAAGAAGAAATAAAATGCAGCAAATGAGGACATGTCTGACACAATTAATGTAAGTGCTGATCTAAAATGCATTATATTGCTTCTGTGGCAGCACCTCCTGAAAGTTCTGTGTTTTGTCTGAGAATTGTAGGGTGGGGCTACTCTTGGGAAGCCTTCAGAAATACTAGGCTGGAAAATAATTAACTTTTGCCCATAATAATATTTCTTCACTGTCCGTTTCCTTTTGAAAATTTCACCCTATGGATGAAAAGCCTTTGTGAAGGATTCAGTGCTCAAATAAAGTTTGCCTTGTCAGTTTTGTGATGCAACGAGGAATTCTATAATACACAAAACTGGATGGATATGTTCTGGTGATTGTGAGTAACTCGGCGAAATTGTACAACCATCCCACAGAAGTTAAGATTGCTGTCAGAGGGTGGCATCTGCACTTCAAGTGCTGGTGCACTTCAGTGGCCATGGCAACACCTGGTGCATGCTGGGATGTTGCCATGGTGCATGTCTGCACAGCTAAAGCTGCCCCGCCAATTCTCAGCATTCACACTAAAAAGAGAGTGCAAATCCTGTGATCAGGAGCTCACCAGCTGCTCCTGAAAAAGCTTTGCACAAGCTTTGTGAAGAGGTTTGAAGCAGGACAGTGACGGAAACATAGAGTGTGGACAAACCTCCCCACAGAACTATTGAGTGTCCAGAACTACTGCATTAAGTGCAAATAGGCCCTCAGGCAAATCTTTGCTAAGAGGTATAAAAGTTAAACTTTTAAAACTTCATGCAATGATAAATAAAAGTGGTGCAGATGCTGTTAAATAACTATTTTACTTCACAGGTTATTCATTGGGGCAGGACTTTGTAAACTATTTTGGAAGTGCATTTTCTGTCCTTTAATGTGGATTTAGACATCGGTGTGCAGACCATCACCTCTAAGCTGTTTTTGAGCCGCTCTTTTTTTATTATTGTGTGCAGATGCAGGCTATGATGGATCAGAACTGTGCATGCTTCCTTTTCAGCGCTAATGGACAAGCTCTATAAATCTCAAACCTCATAAAGGAAAACTGCATACATAGCTTGAACCTAAACATGACATTTGCTTTCAGCTCTCTGATCCAAGGAACATTTTAATCGGAATTCTCTGAACTGCCAAGAACATGACAGATCCCTCCTTCTGCTGAAATGTCTGTTGCCCACAGTGCTGACTCAGCAAGGCAAGAAGCAAGACTTTCTGTCGGAGTATAAGAAGATGCATGACTTGCAGGTCTGCTGACTCAGCACAAAAGAATCCTAGCAGCAGCAGCAGCAACGGCAGCAGCAGCTGGATAAGCATAAAAAACCTTTTTCTTAAATAAGAAATCAACATCAGGCAACCCTCATTGATTCAACAGCCTGTGAAGCCGAAGTCCTCAAAGAAACCTACAAGCACTGAATTACAGAATGGCCTTTCTATGACTCTTGCAAATCCAGACAACTTTGACTACAGGTTTAAAAGCTTTTTTTAGAAAGCCCAGAAGTATTTGCCAAATTTGGATTAAATGAAGCCACCAAGTAGGCCTGTTTTGCACACAAAGCCCTGTGGAATTACAGCTCCCTGGATCTGCAATAGTGCATTGCTTCATTTCAGTCAGAAGCATTTTATTTTGTCTCTTGCTTAGATTTTTTTTAATTTAATTTTTTAAAGGCTCTTTCTACACTGATTGCATTTAAAGGAAAATGAATGCCTAATATAGGAGGAGTAGAAGTATGCATTCCCCAAATGTGATGCATTTCATCACATCTGAAATTTGTATGAATTTGTAAATCCGCATTCCAACTGAATATTGGCTACATTCAAAGATTGACATTTGAATGCAAAGTGAATGCTTATGGGCATTTGTTAGATGTTTCATTATATTTAAAAACATGGGGAGGCATCACAGAGGCTGCCCAGTCACATCTGCAGCAGATTCAGAGTGGATTCAGAGCATATTCAGACTAGATTTGAAGCGTTCAGAGGGGATTCATAGGGGATTTGAATCAGATTTGAATAGCACTCACAGAGCATTTGAGCGGATTTGAATCCTGCCACATCCAAAGTGGATCTATTCTCAGAATGCAAATTTTGTTCATATTTGCTCCTCTGAGAATTGAACACACACACAAAATGTACACATCCCTATTCTCCACTGATAGTTCTGAACTGTACACAATAGTTCTCTGAACTGCCAAGAACATGACAAATGCCTCCTTCTGCTGAAATGTCTATAGCCAACAATGCTGACCCAGCAAGGCAAGAAATGGGCATACACTTCTTCCCACTTTCAGACACTGTTATCATTTTAATATATACTGATACTAAATATATATATATATTTATATTATATATATGCTTGATTTTAAAAGTTGTTACCAACCCTGAGACCTTCAGGTATAGGACAGGATAGAAATGCAAATAATACATACATACATACATACATACATACATACATACATACATACATACATACATACATACATACATACATACATACATACATACATACATACATACATACATACATACATACAAACATACAAACAAACAAACAAACAAACAAACAAACAGTTTTTCTTTACCATGCAAGTCAATTCTCATCCAAATAGTAACCTGATCAGCAGGGGGAATAAAGGACCACACTTGGTGAAGTTTCATCTCACAGTCAATCCAGTGGTTGTTGCAAGTTGGAACTGCCTTACGATGTCTTGCCCTTAGTGGGTAACAAAATGGATTCAAGAATGTTTTGGACAGTTTTCCAGATGTCTTTGCCAGATACTCTGACAAGACATGGTGGAATGGTCAGCTTTGGAGTGACAGTGGCATATGGAGCACTTCCACAGCGTTAGAGAAGAAGGAGGCTCTGATTGGAATCCTCCCTTTGAACTTCCTTTGAACCATATTTTTAGTTCTAATCCATATAATGCTTTTGGCACAATGAATCAATGATATAAATGCTCCTGAGGGGCTCCTGTAACCCTAAACCCACTCTTTAGACATATTTGATCCTGTTGACCATAGTATCCTTTTGAACTGCAGTTGAACTCACTGTTTTCTCCCATTTCCTGCTCTGGCCTTGAAGAGTGTCTTCCACCACCCAGGAGAAGAGCATACATAAATCTGTATGGTGCATTTCCATGCACATAGACAAACAGCACCTGGGCCTTTCCATCCACCCTGGTTCTCCCATGCTTGTAGTTGGTGGATGCTCCACAAATACTTCCTCCTCTTCCATGAAAAGGGACAAAAGATGAGGAACACCTTACAAGTTCAGATTATGGGGGACCGTTTTCACACTGGATCAAAATGTCCAGCTTCCTGGATCATTTCTTGTCTGACACAACAGCATCCTCTGGAAACCTCAAAACTGTAGAATGAAAAGTTTGGCAGTTGCAAAGTTCCTTGTGGGGAGGAGGAGATTTTTCAACAGACATGGAATGACCCAGAGTGTTTTGTTCTGGTGCAAAAGTGCTCACTAGTCTACTAATACAGTTCTTCACACCTCTGTCCCTCTACATGGGAGGGGCAGAAGCACTGGTTGGTAGATGTGACCCATGTGTTTGCTGTGGCTCTCTGTGCCTCTCCCTTCTAGGGTGGTCCACACTCACTTTGATGGAGTCCACCATTCACTGGACCCATCCTGTCTCCATGAGGATGTAGCTAAAATAATAATTAGCAGTAGTAATATAAGTATTAGCATTAAGCTTACATGTATACCACCTTCCCAAGAAAACTGCTCAAGGAGGTTTCAAACAAATAAATACATAAATACATAAATAAGAAGGAAAAACAATACTGTAGATTATAAACAATACCAAATAACACATTATAAAATTAAGCAAAAGATAAAAAAAGGTGCATACAATAAAAACAAGACTATTTTATGAAAATGCAGGACCAGAACAGGATCAGATGCTCCTGAGCAAAAGTTCACATTATTCTGCACCAGTCCTAGTGGCTGAAGATACAGACAATGATGGGAATTGTGGCTCTTGAGGTGTATATATATTGTTCTAAAATAAAAGCCATGACCCAACTATTTGCTAACAGTTCTATACTTGAGGAGGAACCATATCAGATTGTGGGAAATTGAGGTGGGAAAACTGATCCAATGCAGATGCAATCCCATCCCACCATTGTGCCTCCTCAGCCTGCAATGTTTTTTCCATTTAACTGCAATGTTTCTGTCCAGACAGGAAGCTCTAATTAAAGTGCTCAGTAGTCATAAAAAGGACACAGATGTGATCAGTTAATACAGCTACAGAATATAATGCTCTGTGGATCTTGTATTTCAGAAAACTGAGCCTGATGGATGAATTTGATCTCATCTTATCTGTGCCTCACAGAAACTGTTGAAGATATTGAGCAGAGCTGGCCCCTGGTGGAAATGGTCCACACAGATGTGCTGCTGGCCCATTACTACGTACTAACAAGCTTTGCTTTTGGCTGTGGCTGCAAAACAGGATGCTAGTCCAGAAACAGGACTTGGTGGTGTTTGTTCTGTCAAGGAGCTTTGCAGCCACTTACAGCTTCAAGTAGATATGTGTGGCATCTGTCATTTTGCTAGGGATAACGAAATGTCTTGGGCTAACCCTCATGAAACAGACTACTGAGAACAGATTAGTCTATTATCTTGCTATCTTTAATGCAGAAAGTTCAGTCTGCCAGGAATGAATGGTGTCAAGGTGAAACTAAGGTCACAAATCCAGGTTTCCCCAAAGCATGCAGTAGAAAGGTGAAGGAATTTAACTACAGGGTTGATTAAAATCTCTGAAAAGGCAGTGAGCTGAACATGCTGCTGGTGGAAATGATTACCAGTGGCCAGCAGAAATACTCAACCGAATAACAGTAGACCAGAAAAGACCAAGGGCTGTACACTTGGCAGATGAGAGAATGAAATAAAAAGGCATACCAGTGAGTTATGAGAAAGAACAACCCCGGACATGGAGTAGTAGAAGAAGCTGCCTGGAGACCTTCACCTAGCAGTGGAATAAAAAGGTTTGCTGTTTTGATAATGAAAGTATGTCTGTTTTATATAAGCATTTTGATCCAGAGGCCTCTTAGCACTTAGGGTTCTGGTCAGCAAGTAATGCAGCTCTGGTGAAGAGCGTACGCTTGTCCACTAGGCTGCTACAGCTTAGAAGCATGCCTGCCCCCACTAGAGGTGCAGTAATTGCTGATCAGGTGTGGAGTTATACCAGCCTTTACCCCAGACTTACTGCAAGTGTCTGGTGGTGCGACCATTCGCACGTCAACAGGCTCGCTGTGTGTGGTGAGAGGGAAGTGTGTCTTCTGTGCACAAACATCTACATTGCTGGTCAGGACTGATTCCTGGTGTTCTGCGCAGGCATGGCCGCATGGCCAGTGGTGATTGGTTGCTGGCATCTTGCGCAGGTGCAATGCTGCTGTGTTCGGGCAGGTCCCCGCAGGCCAGCACCACAGCAGCAAGCTGGCTGGGGACTGATCCACAGGGGGCGGTGGAGCATGCGCCCCCAGACATTGCCGGGATTGATCCCACCCCTCTGCATTGGCCTACCGGTGCATCACAGATCATGTGACACAGCTGGCAGTGGCCAATTGAGCCAGCAAGGAGGCGGGACCCCAGCTTTCACAGCCACAGCACAGGTGGTTCCATGGAGGACCATTCACATTTCTGGCCGGTGAGGAGCATCCTTCACGAGCCAGAAATGCAAATGGTCCTCCTGTACCTGCACTGTACTGGCCCCAGTGCACAGCAGCCTAAGTGCAGAAAGGCCTCAGGTAGTTTAAAGTCATTTCAGAAAGCATGTGTTACTCCTACAACCCCATGTGGATGCATAACAAGAAAGGAGAGATACAACAGGCACTATTCTTGCCCAGGTTGCTTTTTTTTTTTACATAGTGGCCCAATTCACATTTACCTTCTAGTGAGATGCTCACTGGGCAAGTGCATATGTATGCTGCCACCACTGTTGTCCCTCAGCTTAAATAGCTGTGGACTGCTAAAAAGCTAGCTAGCTCCCAGAAAACATTGTCTGCATTTTCCTCTGGCTGGGGTGCTACAAGTGGGTATGGTGGTGCAACTTTGGCTCCGCAATCACACACCATGTCCTATTGCCATGGCAACATTGAACCAAATTTTGCCATGGCTGTTACCATGCCAGTCTAGTAAGGCTTAGCCTGGCCATCCACAATTTATGCTGGTGGCCTGGTACAAGGTTTTACCAGTCCTTGAAGCATCAGTGACCATTCCCACACCTCAATGTTACTGATCTAGAATAGTATTGTAACATCATACTAGGCTGTCAATGTGTAAGATGTCCCACTGAAAATGGCTGATTTCTGGCTGTACTTGCACAATGTTGAAAAGGAGCCCGGAACCCCAACAGGAACTTCATGAGGGTATTTCTTTCACAGCAATATCTCAGTTTGGTCTAGTGGTTAGGGAGCCAGACTCTTATCTGGGAATACCACATCTGGGTGACCTTGGGCTGGTCACAGCTCTCAAAATCCCACCTACCTCACAGGGTATTCTCTTGTGTGGAGAAGAAAAGAAAGCTTTGTTGGCTGCTTTGAGTCCCCTTAAACAGGCAAGACGAGCAAGATAAAAAAGCAAGTTCTTCTTCTTCTTCTTCTTCTTCTTCTTCTTCTTCTTCTTCTTCTTCTTCTTCTTCTTCTTCTTCTTCTTCTTCTTCTTCTTCTTCTTCTTCTTCTTCTTCTTCTTCTTCTTCTTCTTCTTCTTCTTCTTCTTCATGAGTTCTTGAAGCACTTGCCCCTGGTAGCCCAACTGGTTTTCAGTGATTTCCTGCAGTCTAAGGTATTGGGCCTTTCTGTGCTATACAGTTTGAGATAACATCTGTGACTAATATTGCCATTGAACTTTGAAGAATTCTGCATGCTGAATCTATTGGGAAGTTGGGTTATAATTTCTTAGAGAGACTGTCTAGCATGGCTAACCTTTGGGAATCCATTTAATTCAAGTTATTTTACCTCACTCTTGGATCTCAGGGACTTTTCCTTTTCCTGCTTCTATTACCTTGTATGTGTGTGTGTGAAGACAAATGCATCAGTTTTCAAATTATGCCCATTGTATTATAACAACTTGAAGGTGGCCTCATTTTCTCTCATTTCAAATACTCTATTATTAATGACAAACCCAGAGTAATTATATTTCCATATGCCTTAAAATGAAAAATGGCAAACCTCTGCTGAAGATAGAGAGATTTTTCCAGTCAGCTATTAACACTAGCATACACATTGTTTATTTTTTCTGGCAACAGGCCCTTGCTCCAAAGCAAAGTTAATTTAATAATACAGGATAGAGTTTAATGCTGGAAAAGCCATCCTGTTCCATTAGGGCTTACAGAGTTTTAAATCTTCTCACTCCTCTATCTGAGAACACAGAAATCCCTTTGGTCGCAGAAGGAAATGATTCCTGGATCCTCCCACAGGCAGGATGAGGCATTAAATTTGCAATATATACACATGCAATTCTGCAAAAGCCATTCCTCATTTATAGGATTAACTCTAAATAATAATTGAACTTTTCTGTCAGTTTGCTAAGGACGAGCCTTGTTCTTGTCAAAGACAACAACAACAACAAAAAGCTCTTAAATGCTGGCAGTCAACTGATGTCCACTTTAGTTTAATAAATAAATCAAAAGCTGCATGTCCCAGTTTTTAAATACACTGTTGGTCAGTTTATATGTTTTCCAATATTATGAGAGAAAGGCATGCTCCCTGACTTTAAGTGGAGACTTCTACAGCATGGTGCAGATTTTATTTATTTATATTTATATTTATATCCCGCCCCATACCCAAGGGTCTCTGGGCGACTCACAACATTTAAAACACACACATATCAAGATGTTTTAGGAGTCCACAACTATGTCTTGGGACATAGTTAAAACTGAAGAGTTTTAAGCTGTTAAAAAGCTAAAGCCAGAATCAAAAAAAGGAAAGTTTTTTTAAAAAAATAAACTAAGTTATTTCTCAGTGGGATTTTTATTTAAGAATTCAAAAGAACAAGGAGGGAATAAAATGTGCAGACAGATGAACTGGCTCTGAATTGGACAAACGGATACTTTCAATGTACCTGTTCCCTTTGTAATCCTCCACAACCATAAGAATAGACTCAGCGTGAGGGATCTGTACTAATCAGAGGTGGGGGGATATGGTCCAAAATAATCAAAGGTGTTATTAGGGTGCATCTCCATGGGAGCTAATTGTTTCACTATTGATGCAAAATCCAAGATGTAAATTGCAATAAAGCATCCCCATGTGGTTTGGGGCAATGCGGATTAAAATTGCATTTCCTGTCCCAATGGAAACCACTTTTTGTAAGCCCACATCTTTTTCTCCCTCCCCCCCCCCCACCCGCTGGAGCAACAACAGGCTCTGTTCAGCTGTCAAATTCAGCTGCCGACATTCACGTAAAAAACGGCAAAAGCAAATCAGTGATCTCCTCTTTCTTTCACAACATGTGTGTGTCTGTCTCTTTCCCTCCCTTCCCTCCCTTGTTTCTCCCCCTGTAAAATTCACTCATGGTCTGTCTCTTTCCCTCCTTTCCCTCCCTTGTTTCTCCCCCCTCCATAAACTTCACTCATTTTCTCCATGCAGTTTTCTCCCCCCCCCCATGCCTGAGCCTGCAATCACTCAGGCAAGGGCTTCCTTTAGCCCAAAAAAGTGCCTGACAAGTCAGCTAAAATCATTAAAAGCATCTCCTTTCACTCCTCTCAGCATTCTATTGAGTCTCTCTCTCTCTCTCTCTCCCTCCTAATAATGCAGCCTCAGATGATCACGACTCTGCTTGGGCACTAAATCAGCTATTCTTACGTGAATGGAGGAAGTTAAATCTGTCAGCTACAGGGCTGCAAGGAGTGAGTTGCTTTTAGTTCTGCCTGTAAGCATCTCCATGCTCCCAGGAAAATCCATGATTCAGGGTAAGAGACTTTTTAATCCAGATTGACAAGAACTGCAGAAAGGATCTTAGTGTTTTGGATTGGAAGCAGAGTGGGATGGGAGCTGGAAGTCTGGGGTTCACTTTTGCTCAATAGCGCAGCACATTTGCCCTTGCAAGCTTAGAAACAGCAGACAAAGGGGCATACATCCACTAGAAGTATCGGCAGCAATGAGCTAAAAGGGTTCTGTAAGGCCCTTACTTAAAGCACTCACTTTGGGGGGGGGATCACATAGGTAAGGCCTTTGGTCTTGTGGTTAGGGTGCCAGACTCTTATCTGAGAATTCTGGGTTTGATTCCACACTCCTCCATGAAGCCAGCTGGGTGACCTTGGGCTAGTCACAGCTCTCTTCTGAGCTCTCACAGCTCCACCTACCTTACAGGGTGTCTGTTGTGGGGAGAAGAATAGAAAGCTTTGTCAGCCACTTTGAGTCCCCTTGAATGGGTCAGAAAAGCAGGACATAAAACCCAACTCTTCTTTAGAGGGGCCATGCAATTCATACGAATATCTGATATGAATGCATACATATCTGATACATATCTGATACATATCCCGTAACATATCTACTATAAAAGCATCAAATATGCTCTGAATCCACTTTGAATCTGCTCTCAAAACATGTTGAATTCACTCTGCATCCATTGCAGATGTGACTGGCACAGCCGCTTTCCCACCTTTCCCGTTTCATGAATTTTCCAAAACATTTGGAATGTTTGTCAATGTACAAATTTGTACAAATAACAAATGTCACAAATATTCATGCACATCTCTAGTATAAATGGAACTATCCAACAACCCTGGATCCCATAATGGGAAGAGACTAACTGTATCTACAGGCTTTACTAAGTGAATTATTTCTGCAAAATCCATGGAACAATGAAGCTGATCCTGAAAAGCAAACAGGAACATCTTTGTCACACAACACCAATTAGCAGAGGAACACTAATAAGACACACAAGGCTAAGCTAACTAAAGAATCTTAACAACACTATAGTTTTCCACATGTTTCAAATTGACAGATACAAGCCAATGTGACGCATGTAACAATATTCAAAGGATAACCACATTCTCCCTAAAAGTCCAGTCCAACCTCTCACTCTCCTACAAGGAAATTGTCTCTTGTCCTTGTTATATAAATAATGGTCCCTGGGATCCTCAAGTGGCTGAGCAAAGGATTTCTTACCAACCTGTACCTGTTTATATTGTTTACCAACTACTTGTTCAGATGCAATATTATTGAAAGAAGTGAAAAGAGAGCAGATTTAGAGGCTTGTCTGCTTTTATTAGATCTGACAAGCAGAATAATGGAGTGGAGCAAGGTTGAATTGTCACCATTCCCTGGGGTGACTCAATTCAACATAAATCATTAAAAGATCAGAAAACTGGGGGAATTTTGTGAGAGAAATATTCACTTCTGTGCGATCCCAGTCAGGGCTAGGCTCCTTGAAGAAAATGACCAGAACTGTAAGATTTGAGCCAGGAGGTGATCCATACTGGGCATTATTGTGTGGCCTGAAAGTTAGATTCGGGTATTGAATGTTTCATGATGTTTCAATGTTTGATTGATTTATTAATGGCAATTTTTTTTTTGTATTAAGACTGAATATGACAGTGCCTCCACTTACCAATTAAAGTGAATGCAGGTTTGTCTTTTTACATTTGCAACAACAAGGGCCCTTTTTGCACTTACTTGTGAATCCAGATCAAGGAGTTGCTAAGAAAGTTTGGGCCTTTCTGAACTAGGCCTTATTCTAACTTATATCCCAGAACAGTGACCTGCTATCAGTATGCTAGTGTAGATTACAGTAGCAAGTAGGTGGTCTGCACTAGCATGTGGACAGCAACTCCCTATTCCAGGATATATTCCAAAATAAGGCCCAGTGGAGGAAGAGCCATTGTCTGGATAGCAATCTGGATCATGGAACTGCTAAAAACAAAGTATCTGCACAGGAGTAGAGTAGATCAAGATGAGATAAATGTGGTCTATACTATATCCATGCTACCACTCTTTAGCACACATTTGTGTTCTAAAGCCCACTTAATGAACATGCCTTTGACTGTGGTTTATTTGGGTCTAGCTAATACAGATCTAATTAATATGAATCTAGCTAATATGGAATAATTGAGGTAAGTGCAGAAAGGACCAAGAGGAACACACAAAAGTGTGTTACCCCAGTGAGAGGTGCAATAACGTCATAAGCACTTTCATGTGAACAGTGTGATTTTCCACCCTCTGGATAAAGAGGCAGTGGTATATAGAGCAGAATAATTTGCTCAAGGACAAATTAGAACAAGACATCAAGAAACAGCCACTGCTCAAATATTCGACAAATTATTAGCTAAATATAAAAACTTGAATTATTGGAAACCAACAAAATAATCAAACATTTACTTTATTTAAAGCCAAGATTTCATGAGGGAGGCAACAACCCATCAAAAGTGTTAACACTCCAAATGAAATAAAGGCTTACCATAAATATTTCCCAGCTCTCCAGGACTTGGAAAATAAATTAGTTTGTGATCCTCACGAAGTCCCCAAAATCAGGAAAGTGTTCTATCAGACCTTCTATGTGAAAGCAACAGATATTGATAGGGTTCATGTTATTGACCTAGAAACACAAATCTGCCCACTATTAATGACGAGTTTAGAGGCTTTTTTTTTTTTTACCCCCAAACAAAACTGAGAACAAAATTTGGAGGATGAAAGAGGGAAAGCTTCAGGCAAGGGTAGATTCACATCTACATTCTATTTATTTTTTTAAATATGAAAACTCTGGCTGAATTGAAAAACTTACATAGTAAGCAGTTGTAATGTTCCAGAGTCGACTCATGGAAAGAAGCTAATAATTGATAATTTGCTCAAGGAAGATTATCAAATATTTACAGGATTATAAGCTCACAGGCTATCCACATTACTGATTCAATAGTCTAAGATGACCGGGACCAGCACACTTCTCTTCCAATAGGCAAATCCCAGTCCCTCTTAGGATGGTGCTGAATGTTCTAGCACACCACTGTCAAACCAAGTTTCCTTTAACCATGATGATCCTTGATGTCTATAAGGCATTTGACTCCACTGGTCATAATTATTTAATTGAAGTGGCATGTAAATTCCAATTTGGCCTTAAATTCACTAATGTTCTTGTTCAAATTTATCAGATCATTAATTAATCATCAATTCTCAGAAGCATTCCAGGATTGAGAATGGTAGCAGAGAAAGATGCCCCTTCCACTTTTATTATTGTATTAGTCCTGGAGCCATTTATTTGCAAACTTAAAAATAAGCCATTAATAAGAGGCTATTAAATTAAAGACACACAAATCCAGATAAATTCCTTTGATGATGATATGCTTTCATTCACTTTGAATCCTTTGGTTCCAGTCCCAGAAGCATTAACAGAGCTGATAGGGTTCATCGAAGCATCAGATCTTAAAATTAATTTGCTAAAATTAATGCTATTATTTAAAAACACCACACTACTGAACCAACTATAGATTAGGAGGATCACCAACTTAAAAAAAGCCAACACAATATGAAAAATTAGGAATTCAGATATTTAAAGATATGAACAAATTGGTGCTACAGAATTACAGACTCTTCTGGGGTGAAATTAAGATATTAAGAAATTGAAAGCAAAGCCCTCATCACTTCTAAGCAAAATAGCATCCACTGGAATGAAAGTATTGACAAAATTAACCTGTTTATTTCAGATTATACACTTCCCTCAGCCTCTTACAATCTCTAAGGAAGTAGAAGCAACTTTAAACATCTTTTTTAAGGCAAAAGGTCACATTTGCAGATGCTTCTATTGCAAATATCAACTAATCAAGAGAGGAGAGGAAGTGTACACTCCAATGTACATTTCAAATCAAGCAAGTCATTAGAATGAGTGCTCACCTGACTCCAAAATGGGCCCAAGTAGAACTTCTAGGTTCCTTCAAAAGAGGTTATTATGATTCTTTTCTTATATAAACTTAAAATTAATGGAAAACAAAAAAATATATAATTGCCAATAGCACCTTCTAAACATGGCTGAAATGGAGACCCAGATTTTGTCCCACTCCCCCATCAGTCATGGCAATGGAACAGGCTTACGTTTCCCTCAGATTTACAAAAAGCTTGCAGGGCTTTGTCATAACTTCCCCTCAGTTTTAAGCATTTGCTCATAGGACCAGATAGGAGGAGAACACTGCCTCTTGCTAAAGGGTCACTATGTATTACTTTGTACTCCCCAAAACAATAAACAGCTAGAATTGCTGCTGTAAGTCAACCTGACATTAATTCATCACTGCTGGAAATTGCCAAAAGTCAAAGAAAGGGCCATCAAGCTTTTAATCAAAATGGAGAAAGTGATCTCTTCATTTAAAGGATTTACCTCAGGCACAATCACTTACTTGTTCCACTATATATTTTCTTTATATTCCAGATTAAAACATGGATGTTCCAGAATAAAGCACCTCTGGATGTGCTTTATTCTGGAATATCCAAAAACAGAAAAATAAGTAAGGGATGACTGAATGCAGCCCAAGATTTATTACTCCGTGCAAAATTTACTTTAGCACTGGACTAGCAGTTTATGGCAGTTATGGGAGATGGTCCTAAGCTTAAAATTTTCTGTCAGCTCAGCTACCACCTGTCCATGATGGAGGCCATTTTTTCCAGTCTCCTCACAAGCTACCCATACTGTACAGGCACCAGTCACCCTCTCCATTGGGCTTGCAGTGGCTCTACGGCCTCGGAGAGTCTAATTAAGGACTCAGGGTACTCTCAGAACAGGAGCATCTTCTTTACACAAACAATAGTATATATTAAAGAACAGTTGAAAACATGAGGGCCACACACTGTCCCTCTGAGGCACCCCTTTTGCTATATCTGAATACAGCCTCAGTAAATCTAATTATTTGTGCTGCTTGCCTCAGACAGCAAAATCACTGAGTCAATCAATGGGCACGTCCCCATAGGGGCTAAAATTCAGGGTGGATTTGGATTTGGCATTGAGGATTCCCATTAAATCCCCCAATACTCTGAATCCACTCTGGATTTTCCAGCCCTGTCCCCATGCCACTTTTCTTTCTCCAGATTTTCCAGGGGAAATGTGGAGAAAGAAAGCCCCTGTTTATACAGGGTTTTTCCAGCTGTCTTGAATTAAAGCCGAGCAAAGGACGACAGACGGCAGATGGCTAACTGAGTGAGGGGGTGTGGCCTGGCCACCAGCTGTCCTCCTTCATTAGGTTTTAATCCGAGTCAGCCAGAAAACCCCTGTTGAAACATGGTGAGGGAAAATGAAGGAAGGTAGCCAAGGACATTGGGAGGAGGAGGCTGGCAGCAGCTGACTTCCTTCTTTTTCCCTCCCCCTGTTTCAACAGGAGGTGTGCAGAGGGGAGCCCGCCCCTCGGATGAGGCACCCCCTTGCTCACTTACCCAGCCGCTGACTGTTTTTCTTTGCTTGGCTTAGGACTTTAGCAGGAGGAGGCTGGCAGCAGTGACAGGTCACAATGCCGTGCCTCTCGCAGGTGTCCTTGTGCGCACCTGTGGGTTCTGTGGGAACAGCCCAATGCAGCACTCACAGGTGTGCTTGGGTGCACCCGCAGGTTCTGTAGGAACAGCCTGATGTGCACTCGGTACTGTTCCCAGCCTCCAAGCCAACCTACAGCAGAACCCAGAGCAAACCCAGATCAGAGTAATCTGGGTTTGTTCCGCGTTCGCGGTAGGTGGGAACATGACCAATGTTTTGGTAGAACATCAGACCTTGCTAAGGGCAGGTTAAGATGGCAAACATTTCCTCATGGCTTAATCTTGACACCATGGCACCTAGCAACATCAATAATAAATGTCTAGGCCTTTTCAGTCTGGAGAGACGGCATTTAAGAGGGGACCTGATTGAAGTATATAAAATTATGCACAGTATAGAAAAGGTGGACAGAGAATATTTCTTTTCTCTATCGCACAACACTAGAACCAGGGGGCACTCTATGAAGCTGATGGGTAGGAGAGTCGGATCCAACAAGGGGAAGTATTTTTTTTCACCCAGAGGGTCATTGGTTTATGGAATTTGCTGCAGGAAGAGATGGTAACAGCTACCAGCCTAGATGGCTTTAAGGTAGAGTTAGACAAATTTATGGATGACAGAGGTATCAATGGCTACTAGAATGAATGCCTGAGTACATCTTTGAGGCAGGGGTGGGGAGGGGAGAAGCAGGATGCTTCTAAGGTCATTTGCTAGGTTTCGAGAGCAGGAAATTGATTGTCCTTGTCTCTGCTTGAGATGCCCATGAGCATTTGGTGTGCCACTGTGTGCGATGGGACGCTGGACTAGATGGGTTGTTCTGATCTAGCAGGACTTCTCTTATGTTCTTATGGTTGGTTATATTTAATTGACTGCAAGTTGTGCAGGTTATTCTTAATGTCTGAAGACAACCCAAAGACTGTCTTCAACCTAGGGCCTCAGCAAAGCCTTTCTCTTCCTAGGTTGAAAAAAAAAGCATAATTTTTCATTAAATCTTGTTTCAAGTGCCTCTGTTTTGAAAAATGTTTATCCTTCTAAAGTTTGTGTCCCTCACACTTGGTGTAGCATCTGACAAGTGTTTGTTCATGCTGTAAGCACCTATTACACACATGCACAGACTCTCCTGGTTTAGAAAGGAGGATTAGCAGAAACATTTCTGAAGTAATATCAGACCAGGAAATCTGCATTTTCCATCAGCTAAGCAAGGAAAGCAATTCTTGCTGGAATCCTCTTGGCACATATCACATCCTAATTATGATCAGGCTGAAGGGTGTCTGTTTTTCCAATATCCTTCACAACTACTGTTATTACAATTTCCCAGTTGCAGACTCTGTAAGAGGACATAGACAGAATTCAAAATCCAATTTTCATCAGCAGAATTTAAATTCAAAAGGTGGAGAAGAAACAAGTTTTAAAAGAGGCATTTGGGAAAATACTCTTGGCAAATATTGGACAGGATAGTGACACAATCAGATGCATTTGATTGGATCCAATTTAAAAATATAAATTATTGGGCATGTAATATCACCATCATATTGGGAGGTATCACCAGATTTTAAGGAGGCAGTGGTACTTCTCTTTCTCAAGGTAACTTCTTAGGACAATTACTGGTGACTGAATGACTAATCTTTCTTTCTTGAGTAAAATGTTTGAAAGGGTGTTGGCAATCCCCTTTATGGTATTCTAGGAGAAAGGAAAGTATTAAAAGCAAATAACTTGGCTTTCTTGCTTGATGACATTCAGTCAACTATGGTCGTGGTCACACCTTCATTTTAATCCTTCTTCAGTCCATCTTTGCACCCCACTGCTCACATCTTTTACGTCCTATCCATTTTATTTGTGGACTTTCCTCCCTTTAATTGTACTTTTTTTAGTCCTAATTTTACAGGTCTCAAGCTGTTATAGAGTATAATCTGTTTTCACTTTGGGGGTCTAATTGGGGAAGAGGACTAAAGGGAGCAGAACCATACTATAGTAGGTGGATCCTGCCTGAATTTGCCTTCTCTTTCACCCAATGTGTGTTTACATGCTGTTGAGACACAGAACATTTATCCTATCAGAGTTCAGGAGATGTTGTGGTGGTGGAGAGATGTCATGAAGAAGCCTTGGGATGGGAACAGAAAGGTGTGAGCATAGCAACCCAAACTCAGAAATCGGGTATTGGGTGTGATCAGATTTAGTGTGTTTTGAGTCCATTTTCGTAAAATGGTCTGTTTCAGCAAGGAGTGACCACAGCCTATGTGGATTGACTAGAACAGTGCAAAGTTAGGATGATGTTTGAAATTTCAATCCAACAATTTGTATTCATGAATATTCACACCAAACATCCAGTTGTTCAAATATCAAAAAATTCAATTGAACTGAACCTGCAGATGTGAACTATTGAAATGAGGCATTCTCATTTGCTGAGTTTTTGCCCTGAAAAGCACTTTTTAATTTGGGGCAGGGGAATGGTATTTCTTGTTTTCCTACACTTCAAAATTGAACATGAACAACCAGATATTCAATTAAATGGTTTGTCATCAAATCAAATAAATAGATATTTAGTCCAATGGCGAACCAAACATACAAATTCAGTTCAGTCATCTCTAGGATTGACCATAAGGCAACCATGTGGATTGACCTTCTCCAGATTGACTGACCTTCTATTATCTATCTTAGATCTGTCAGGAAGGTTTTCATTGGTATCCATTTACTAGCTAGCTGGTCTCTTTTCCTTCTCCCTTTTACTTTACAAAGCATCCCCAAGTTTTCTAAGGACTTTCATTTTCTCATTATGACATGGGTACAGTACTGTAATTTCCATGAATAACCTGGTTGATAACCTTTGCTGGAAGGAAACTAATGATCAAGCAGAAGGAATCCAACAAGCAAAGAGAAAAAGAGTAGCTGCTAAAAGAGATGGAAAAATCACAAGCCATAGGCTGCTGCCTTCTGAATAGACCTTGTTGCTGACCACTGTGTTCCCTTAGCAAGAATAACAGTCATGGCATCAAGGTTTGCTCTCTGCTGTCAGTCAACACATGCATTTCTGTTTCCATGGTTTTTCAAATGAGTCCTATATGATAATTTGCAGAAGATTCAATGCTATTAGAATACAGCTAATATAATCTAATAATGAAGTTAATATTTATACCAAAGTAATAATTCCCTCCATTTTTGTTCTGCTTTTACATAACTAGATAATTAATGGGTGTTTTTCCACTGTCACTAGAAGTATCCATTAAGTACCCATTAATGGGTACAAAAATGCCATTACGTACCCATTAATGGGTACTTAATGGGTACTTTTAGTGACAGTGGAAAAACACCCAATGTCATAATTTCATGCAAGCTTCATTTACTATTGAAAATATGTTTTCTTCCAAGATTATTTTGAAAACTATTGCACCTTTCTGGATCATTAAAAACCAAATTAGTCTTCTACCTCTTCTGCCTCTTCTTTTTTCCCGTTTTAGCGTGAAGCATTTTAATGCAAGTTCTGGCATTCCATGCAAGCAACTTTGCCAAGGAAAATTAATGTTCAATGATTTAGAAATGGAGCTGAAGATCAGCAACTGAAGATCAGGTGATGAAACAGCTGATAATAATAATGAATTAAAAGCAAACTGGTCCAGATGCCAGAAGATCCTTCTTTCATTAACGGAAGACTGCAGTCCTATTTTTTTCTCTACTGTGTTTAATATCGATATGTTCTGATTATCTCTATTTTAAATCAAAATCCGTAACTCCTTTGTAATTCCAATAACATAACACCATAAAGTTACTCTGACACTTTTAGCTAAGGACCAAGGAAGCTCACTATTGCACTTTACCTATTTGTGCATGGTATGACAGGCCCATCTTGCTTTGGGCTCTAACTATAACCTAAGTAATTGATTTTTGTTTGTTTTTCTCTACTCCTCTCCCCTCCTACTAAGGCAGCTACTTTTCATAACATTATTGATTTATTAATCCATGTGAATACATTTGTTTCAAATGTAATTTCTTTTTTTTTTCAACCCAGTACCTATACTGATCAGATTTTTCCAATTATCCATTACTCTTTTTCTCTCAATATGTCAAACTGAAACTCGTCCAGTACAGTAGAGCTAACAAGTAATCTTGTTGGAAAAGTCTTGATAAGGAAAAATGTACTACCTTTAGGGGTGTGTACGAATGGGTTTCTTGGCATTTGATTCAGAAGGAACTGAATGTTAGAAAATTCATATTAATTCTAATAGATCCCCTTTGAATGTGGTAGGAATCTATTTGATATGAATGTATTTGTATGAATTCGTACGAATACCCTATACGAATGCATACGTATCAGATACAGATCCTGGATATGTATCCTGTACAAATGCATACATAACAGATACAGATCCCCCTCCTGCCTTATACACACTCTTTGTCTCCCTCTCTGCTTCCCCGATTCTGCTTCCTCGTCCTGTCTTACAGAAAATGAGAGTTCCAGAGTCATTGTGGAAGACACCAGCCTACTAAAAAGTAAAAGGAGCTGAAAATACTATGAGAAATTATTCAGTTGGCGAAGAAGAAAGGTTTGTCTCTATTTTAACAACTCCGAGATTCTGCATAGATAGTATAAGAGGAAAATGCTAACTGGAAATTCTGCTACCTGGGTGAATGAGAGTTTGGGACATTAGACATTTTACCCCTGCATGTACCCTGTTCTGAAGCCTGTGAATGGGTGGCCATTCTTCATATGGGAAATCATAACACCAAGGGCAACTCATATTTTGGGTGGGAAGCTTCAAAGTTTCCAGAAGAGGGAAATGTAACCAAGTACAGCCTGGAAATGGCTGCTGAGGGTGTGCAACCAATCAGGGTTGTGGAAAGCCAGCATATCACTGACCAATCAGTGAGTAGCATCTGTTTTCAGGAGAGGCATTGTCAGACTTAGAATTTTTTGTCTGTCTACAGATAGGGCACTCCTTGGTAAAGACAGTGACTAAAAAATCCCTGTCTGGTTGCACCCTAACGATCAGAAGAAACCTAATATTGTGTAAACTACTATAAGCTGGAAGCTGCTGTTATGCTATCTGTGAGGTATGGCCTTTTTAATGGTGTCTTACTGTTCTTTCCAACACTTTTTTTGCTCCATAAACCTACTGAATTGCTTTGAAGAGGTATTACTCATGGCTTGCTTTCTTTTGAGACCCCACACCTAATCTCTTTTACTATCATACTAAAGTTTTGTCTACATTCAGAAATTAGATTCCTAAAGCCCCCAGGACCTGACAAGTAAAGACGAGGAAACTGGGGACTGGTGGTGAAGACAGTACTGAAACCCATGTCTCATTCATCTTGACCAGGTTTATAGGGTGTTCTTTCTTCCTAAGGTTTGAAGGTAAAAGGCTTGAGAGTACCTTGGTCATTGCAGTTTGGAAGTAAGCAAAAGAAGAGTTGGCTTTTCTACCCCCTTTTCTCACCCATTTAAGGGGACTCAAAGCAGCTGACAAAGCTTCTGTTCTTCTCCCCTCACCAGACACCCTGTGAGGTAGGTGGGGCTATGAGAGCTCAGTAAGAGAGCTGTGACGAGC
Source organism: Aspidoscelis tigris stejnegeri (assembly GCA_023333525.1). Classification (NCBI taxonomy): domain Eukaryota; kingdom Metazoa; phylum Chordata; class Lepidosauria; order Squamata; family Teiidae; genus Aspidoscelis; species Aspidoscelis tigris. Next base: position 32,156,255 of record JALMGA010000004.1, on the reverse strand, counting down.
CCAAGGTCACCCAGCTGGCTCTGAGGAGGAGAGCAGAATCAAACCCAGTATTTCCAGATAAGGATCCAAACTGGCTCACTGATCAACTGAAGGAGGAAGATTCTCCATAAACCTGAGCCAGGAAAGTTTTTTAAAAGAATAACTTAATTTCATATGTGGAAGGAGAAGTCATGATTGCAAAAAGCACTGAAAAATCAGGATGTTTTTGCCATTGGCAAAATAGCTGGAGCAAACATACTGGGCCCCAAGGGTTAGCAGAAGGAGTCCAAAAAAGGATGGGTACAATAGTCAAAATATTTCACTATTTCTAATCTTTTAGGGAAAAATCGGATAAAAAGCAGGACCTCCAGGTTAGATACTAAGCCCCGTTTCCTCTTAAGGCCATAATGGTATTTACGTCAACCTGATAGTGACCCAGCAAACCTGGTTTAGCTAGTGAAGATAGGGTGGAGATGATATGAGATTGAGACTTAAAACAACCAGTGCTCTTTGGCACCTGAAAAGAAAAGAATAAAGAAGGAGAATTAAAGGTAGAGGGAGCTCTAGCAAAGTAAATAGGAATCAGGTGTCAGTAAATGCACCTTTTTATATGTCCTTGTGAAAATGGAAGTGAAGTTACTGCTGAACTTCTCTTGTCCCCTGTGGGCCAAAAGGGGTAGAAGAGACTTAAAAGAACATAAAACAGTAAATAGGATATGACACCCTCACATTGTAGTTTTCTGGCAATGAATGACTTTTATGAGAGCAGAAGTTGGAGAGTGGGAATCTAGGTAGCATTTTCTGTGAAAAATAACCAGTTCAACTATAGCCACAAGGACCTGCATGAAATGGAAAACTTCCCAGTATCTATAATCCAGAACTGCACCCTCGTCATCTCAGGCCTCATCTATACGTTATGTTTTTTACTTGTTTGTTTTTAGAATAGTGGTTCTCAAACTGTGATTCTTCCAGATGTTTCCAAAATGACGACTTCCAACATTCAGTGTCAGGTCCAGATCTAGAAGCTCTGTCGTAATGATCACATGGAATGCCATCAAGTAACACTTTCCTACAGTGGGCTTTTGGGAGAATGGCAAAAAAAAATCTGTTCTCACCTCACAGCTGCCAGAAAAGTTTCTTCTTCACTCTTGGTGAATTTCACTCCACTTCTATAACCCAATCCATGTGATGAAGCTGAGGTGACATTGTGTTCCATACCTACTTCAACTGACAGCAACAGTCATTCTATGTGCAGGGTTGCCATTGTATATGGCTTAAAATTCTGAGCAAATGCAGAATGCAGTGAAAGGGTTTTTGATAAAGATACCAAGATACGAAGATGTTTTACTTGATCAAGTCCAACAGTGAACTTCCAAGTGGTCATATTGAACCCTTTAAGAACCTCCTGACTTGGGACCACTTTATGTAGTAGAATGAATGTCCCCACATGTAACCATCTGGTCTAATTGGTTTCAGTTATTGAGCCCTGGGCCCATTCTGCACTTGGCCTTGTTCTGGAATATATCTCAGGATAGTGGTCTACAGACCACAAGCTAATGCAGACTATGGCATGCCTCACCTGGGACCTTCCATAGTCTGCACTAGCATGCAGATAGCAGGTCCCTATTCTGCGATATATTCCAGAATAAGGTCAAGTGTAGAAAGGTTCCTGATCATGTAGACAAGCTGCTTGCCAGGTATCTTCACTATATCTGCATTTATTATTGTAACTTCACCTGAAGTGGCATAAAGAAATCAAATAAATAAATTTTGAATGTATTGTTTCCTCATGCTTTGCAGTATTTTTATGATTTTGGCTTCTCTTTGAAAGACTCTGAATTCCTATAATAACTAATCATTGTAAACAAGAGTAATAGCTATAGAAAAATGCTAGAACTTAAATACTTCTCTAGCCATTCTTGTGTTTCTCACATTTTATCATAGTCTCTGTTTATCACAATTCCTCTGGGCACTAGCAGGAAAATATATTTTTGTGACCAGGATGATTAACTTTTTATGATTGTATTGCTTATCCTAATCCTATCTGTGAAGCCACTCTGAGGATTCTTGCATTGATGTTTAATGCTGTGAGTTGACCAGCACTCTAAATACTGCAAATGTAGGATTGGGATAAAGGAGATTTCAGGCCATTTCCCCCTTTTATTTGGAAGATGGCAATGGTATGCTGATAGCTAACATGTTCCTTTTTCCATTTCCTGATCATCTGCAATCTTAGATATTCAGTGAACAGGAAAAGAAGTCAGCTGAAGTTCAATCCAGGTACATGGTAGTGACTTTATTTTGTCAACAACAAATTTTGAAGATGAAGTTGCAATTTATCACAACCGTGTGATGTGAAAATCCATGCCTCTATTTGTCCAGAAATAAAGGGCCATTCTTGGATTTGTGTCTGGCGCATTTGGATTTAGAACATCAAGAATAATAGCTAGTTTAAAAAAAAACACATCATGACAATTTCCTTGTGTGCTTTCTTTATTCAGTGCTATTACTGAAGCTGAAGGGATGCCAATGCAGCTGTTTACTGGATTTCCAATAACTTTAAATATAACTCCCATGGAGATGCTAGAGTTAATTTTGGCTAGTATTGGCTCTGTCCACAGTCAAGGCTTTCAGTACCATTGTACAATATTGAAATACAGGGTGGTGGAATGATATTTTGCTGTCTCAAAGGAGAAGCGATTGACAACTCCCATTAACGCAAGATCATGCACAGTGTTTTTTTTTGTTTTTTTACAAAAACGGATATAAGAATGCAGCTGCATCAAAATGTGTCCAGTATGATTGGATTTTTACTATCTGATCCTATGCAATATGGGTCTCAGTGATGTGCATTCCCCAAAATATTCCGTCAGGGGATAAAAGCATAATTCTTCTTGTTTATGGTTTTCATCTTTAGTATGAAGATTTGCACCAGCATGTTTCTCATTTTATTCCATGGGACTGTGTAAAACCAGAATCAGAGTTTTATTATTGTCACTGTTCAAAAGTCACTCAGACAATAAGGACTGTGGTGTGAGAGGTGGCAATTTGCTCTCAATTCATTACCAAGCCCAATTCTAGTTACTGACATCATAAGCTTGAAACTCATGCTTCATGTCCTTCTTGGGACACCCTTTTCAGAGTGTCACCACTCTCAGAAGTTAAAGGGCCAGGGGTATGTGACAGGGTCTTCCCAGGGCACAGGCTTCCCATTGAGATGCATCAGGCATCTTGGTGAAGACACATCTTTCATTTAATGGTCTATTCCCACCCCTGCACTGTAATTTTAATCCATTTTATTTTACCTCTGGTTTAATCCACTTAAGCTCTATTTTGTTTTTGAAACTTTCTTTGCATTATTTTTGACCATTCTCAATGGAGGATAAGAACATAACATAAGAGGAACTCTGTTGGATCAGATCACAGCCCATCTAGCCTAGCATTCTGTCTCACACAGTGGGACACCGATTGCTTTTGGGCATTCTCATGCAGAAGTCAAAGGCAGAGCCTCCCCCTGCTCTCAACTCCCGGGAGACAGTAGCTAAGCATCCAATCTATTAGTCATTGATGCACTTGACCTCCATAAGTTTGTCTAATGCTTTCCTAAGCTATCCAAGTTGGTTGCTGCAGTAGTATGATAAGATTGTCTAGAAGAGGCTTCTTACTCAGTTGGGTTGAAGAAGCTATGATCTTGCTTGGTCTGTAGCCTGAGAGGGAGGAGTCACATTTATATCTTCAAATGACAACATCCCTGAGTATCTGTCTGGCCTACTCAGTAATGATGTCAACTAGAGGTTGAAGGACCACACACAGCTATTACTGACTGTTTCCTTACTAGGGATGTGCACGAATATTTGTAGGCATCTGGAATTTGATCGAATGTGCTGAATTTTGACACTTGAACTTCAATAGAATGTCCCAAAATTCAAATGTAAACATTCAAATTGAAGTTTGAATCCATTCGTTCGAATTATCCAGACATTTGTATGTGTACGGGTTTGTACACAATGTGTACTTGAAGATCCGCATCTTTCCCACATCCAAACGGGATGAAAACAGGTTGCATATGGGATACCTACGGGATGTATATGGATGCAATGTCGTTGACATGCATATGTGCAGATTTGAATTTGGTAAAAACAAATCAAATCTTTTAAAATTCGAATTTAACAGATTCAAATTGAATAGGATTTTGGGGTATTCGATTAGATTTGAATAGAATGTCAAAAAAACATTAGTGCACATCCTTATTCCTTACTAGAGCTAAACTGATTTTGATTTTCTGATTTCTAAATGTTGCTTCTGTGAAAGCACAGAATGATGTGGCCTGGCTGGTAGACCCCAGGGATAAAACGAGTGTTTCTAAAATGCTTTGAACATGTTCCTAATAATCTCTTTGATATCACCCACCTGTGGCTACTATTAGAACAGGTCTTCCTAGTAGTTCACTGGGTGAACAGCAGGATCGTAATAGATAGCAAAAACTGTTGTGGTATATTAAGAATTCATTTGGACTGCTGCAAAACTGACATTTTCTGTTAATTCTATAAGCCACTGCTGATACAGAATGCAGCTGTCTATCAGGCAAAATTCAAAGATGAAGGCTTTTCTGTAATGGAGTCTCAGTTGTGAAACCTCCTAACAAGGTCAAAATGTGCCCAGCATAAACAACATAAAATACATCCTTACACTTGGCAGATAAACAGCACTAGTGTATTGGATCAGAATGTCACATGGCTTTAAAAAACACATCAAAGGTTACAAAATGTACAGACTTTATAAAGGGAAGGGCCTTAGAGGTAATATAGTCTAATCCTATGCTGCATGCATAAATCCTCTAATCCAGTGGTTCTCAACCTGGGGGTCGAACTACCCTTTCAGAGGGCTCGTGACAAGTCTCCCACCGCCCTTCCCTCCCACCTCCCAGCTGCTCCACCCCCATGGTTGGGGGTCTCCAGAACATGAGGAACTCCATTAAGGGGTCGCGGCATTAGGAAGGTTGAGAACCACTGCTCTAATTTATTTCCATCAGATAGCCAACAGCATTCCTCCTACATTCTAGCCTTCTGCCCAATTCTGTTTTCATCTTACCGATCCTAATCCTTCCTTCTGAGCTGATTGATAAAAGAAAATGGGCAACTTCAACATATGCATCTTGGTGTACAGTGCAGAGCCTACTGCTGGTCCAAACTGAGTGATTTGGACCATGAATGGGATGGGGTGAGGGCCATATACTAGTGGCCATTCGCATTGACTTTGCTTGCAGGCCATGGAGAATTTGCTGGCATGTCCTGACGTTGGTCTTTTCTGGCATCCAACAAAGTGGCATCTGACTCTGTGCACCATGCAGGCTGCTCTAACTGCTGCTGTCTTTCTGTACGGCAATGGCTGGAGTGGACTATGGTCTGGGAATGTAAGAGACACTTCTTTAAAACATTCATGGACATGACTTTTCCACTCAGGACTGCTCCAGATGCCAAGTTTATTATGCCAGCATGTTGCCCAGGAGACCTTGCCTACTGAGGGCTGCAGCAGAGAACAGACATAAGTCCAAGGAGGCAGCTAGCACAGTCTAAATGGATCATGCAGCAACTTCCTTTGTCACTTCTTGGATGCAAAAGCCCTTTATATATTTCTAGACTGCTCATGTGTCTTGCCTTACCTATCCTTTCTGCAAGCTAGGTATTTCTCTCCAAGGAAGGCTGGAGGGTCACCTGATGTGCCATGTAAGCATTTGTGTGCAGTGTGCCATGGTTGCCCCAGTAACAGCACCAATGCTGGCACTGACACTGGCAAAGAAGATGGAGGTGCCTGGATACCCATTTGCTTTTCAGGTAGGTGTCCAGATGTGTGCGGGGAGGGATCACATCTACTAAGCATTCACAAGTGTGCACATGTGGGCAAGTTCACACTTGGCTTCCTACAGACAGGAAGCAAAGTATGAGCTCCCTCCCAGTGCAGATTCCAGAGATAGGTGTGTTCAGGCAGAGATCTTCATTCTGATCTGCAAATCAGTGGAAGTAGATAAGGAAGATACTCAACCAAGGTGGACGTAACAGATTTCTCTTGAGCTTGGAGTTCCATGGAAGAGGAAGCTGACTGATGAACAGAGGTCTTACAAAGAGTGTTTCTTCTTTGAGTCAGTCTTCATCATGGCACAAGCATTAAGGAGTCATGCAGGCAGACACAGATGTAAAATTAAACTAATTTAGCTTTGCTTAACAAACATAGTTTGTGATGTCTGCTAACTCTTTTAGGAACATATTGCCAGCTCATTCCTTTTAACAGTTGGAAGGAGGAAAGAGGGCAAAGGGAAGGAAGCTTATGAAAAAGAGATACTTGAGCTAAATGCCTAACGTTCTTGAGGGCTCCCTGAGTGGAAGGAAGGCTACATAGGCAACTTTTTTTTGCAGACAGTATGCAGAAACTAGGCCTACCACAAGGCACTAGAGATACGCACATACCAGAGATACTCATTCCCAATGGGAATTAAGCAGTTATTGCCATTTAAACTGAATGGCTCTTATCACACACATTGCAAAGATGAACATGCTAATGCCATTAAAAGACCTATTGTCGATAAATTCTTCAGATCCATTGAAGAATTTTGCCACTTTGCCTTTTCAGCAGAACTCACCCTACAGAATCACAGCAATGATATTGACTGAATTACAGTTAACAAAACAATTGCACGTTCTGGGCAAATACCATTAAATCACTAACATACAAACTTTCCTCCTTTTTTAGCCATCAAATAAATATGGATATGGCATAATGTTAAAAATCCATTCAACATAGCACTCAGTTTATTTAAAAATCATCTAAACAAGCATTAAATAACGGCAAAAGAGGAAGAGGAGTTTTGTATCCCACTTTTTCACCTTTAAGGGGATTCAAAGCTCCTGACAAACCTTCTATTCTTCTCCCCACAATGGACACCCTGTGAGGTAGGTGGATCCGTGAGAGCTCAGAGAGAGAGCTGTGACTAGCCCAAGGTCACCTTTTGTGTAGGAGTGCAGAAATGCACCAGGAGACTACCAGATAAGGGTGTGTTCCCATTCAGGATTTAAAGAGCTTTGAGACCATTTTGAGTGCTGCTGCTGACCATTCCCAAAGTTTTAAAAGAATCCACAGTTTCTGAGGATTAAAGGTCCCAAATCACAGATTATCTATATTACGACCAAAAGAGGTCTCATCGCTGGATTTAGAAATACTCTATTTAGCAAATGGGAATGTGAGTAGTTTCTGGGGGGAGGGAGCCATGCTTCTTGTGGTATGCATCTGAGTTTCAGTCAAATATGGCAGAACTGGAAGTGAAAACCACATGCAAATCAAGCTGTCATCCTCTAGGTGAGGGTGCAACCAGTTGGCATGGAGACCCTAGGCCACCATCTCCCCATCTCCATGCTTTGTGTTTATCGTTACCTATACATAGAGCGAATCATGAAAACAAAATGCAGAATAGGATACATGTTATGCTTCAGGGTAAGAGATTGGCTTCAGAGAAAGGGTGGGGTCAAAAATGGTGCTTGAAAGACATGAAAAGCTTGATTTTATCTAGGCCTGGATTATGCCATGTGGGTGCTTCAAACTCTCCAAGGTCCTAAAATTGAAGCATTACTCAATAGATGGTATTGCCTTCAGACACTCTGGCATGCCCAAAGGGCTTCTGCTCAAAGATATGATCAACAGGATAAGGCATAATATTTCTGACAAGCTCTAGCCTCTGAGGCTTGGTTTATGCTGTTGACTCAGCTCTGGCAAGTGTTTTGCAACTTGACAAATGTAGTTTAGTTTTGTCATATTTCTACTTCCTTTCTCGAGTGTATCCAAATTTAGGACCAGAATTATAGTTCCCAGATATGGAAAGATATGATGTAATTGTAGCTCAGAAAAATCTCAAATGCCAGACTTTGCTCACTAGAACATTTCTATAAAATATGATTCATTGTACCCTATAATGTTTTGCATCAACTTCCTGCTCCAATTTTCTGTTGATTCTATGGGCCTCTTCCCATCTTACTTAGGCAAACAGCCTGGTGATCTTCTGGGATTGTAGTGATCGCTAAGCTGTCCAGCCAGAAGCGAGGAGCAGCACGTAAGCAGAGCCCCATGCAGCCGGCCAGCAGCCATTCCTTACCTCTCTGGAGCCCCTCAGGCGAGGGGTGGCCGCTACCTGGGGCAGTGGCCAACCAGCTAGGTATAGAGGAGGTGGCCAGTGGCCAGACAAAGGACAACGACACCCCGGCTGCCTAAGAATCACTCCCCCTGAATGTCCTCGCCTCACCAGTATGGCCTCGGTGACAGAGAGGTGCTGCTGCTGCCGTGTCCTCCCAGCCCAGTGGCAAGAGGCAAATTGGACAGAGCTTCCCTGGAGGAGGAGGATGGACAGATGGGCAAAAGGAGAGCCGTAGTGGTGGTGGCAGCAGCAGCTGCTGCTGCTGGTCATCTTGGCTTCAACGAGTGGGGCTGGCAAGAGGCAGAGACAGATGGCAGCAGAGGTGGAAGGCAGAGGTAGACAGTGGTAAAGGCTACTGCAGCTGCGGCTGTCTCCTCCAGCAGAAGCCTCCAACAGAAGCCAGCAGCAGCAAGACAGAGCCTCCACCATGAGCACATGGAGTCCTCCCATGTGTGATCAAAGGACTCCTTCTCTTCCAGTGACCACAGGAAACTATGTCAAGGGATTCCAGACTGTAGATCCAGCCAATCACCTCTCTTGCTTTCTTCTACATCATTTCCTCCACACACCCTGGCTAGGGAGGGATATTTAAAGCTCTGCTGAATAAACTTGTGGTCTTTGCCATCTTGACTGGGTCTCTGGCTCCATTATTTCACCACCACAGCAGCTTTCCTTTGCTACCCTCACTGCAGCCGCTTCCTAGCAGCTGCTGGCATCGCATGGGCTAATCTAGTCCTTGCCCTCATAGGATCAGCTCTTATGCTGCTCCCCTCCCATTCCCCTAAGCTCTTGTGATTCCCAATGCATCTGGAACTTAACTAGTGCTTCCCCCAAGCACTGGGCAAGTGTGATCACTGAGATCGCCTCACCATGGCAACAGGCAGGTGCAGCACCATTGCCATGATGACTGGGAAATGCGGGGTGCGACCCTGGCTGTGCTGCTCCACCCCAGGCCCTGTTCACTTGGAAGAAGTGCAAGACAATTGTGTTGGGATGTAGAGTAGGCATGTGCACAAATATTTGTGCTATTCAGAATTTCTACAAATTTGGACATTTGTGGACAAATCAACTGTGAATCGGATTTATCCAGCATTTGTCAAAGCTTCATTTGGAGCTTTGGGCAAGGCCGGATCCCCCCTGTGATGTCCCCCTGCCCATGGCTTAACTTTGGCCGTGCTGTCGCCACCATACGTTCTCCTTGTAGGCCCAAGTAGGCCTTCTGGTTCTGCTTGCACTCCCACTGCTCAATCCTCAGATGGGGAGCTGCATGCATACCCGGAAGTGCCATTTTGGCTTCCAAAGAGCCCCAGAATGGTAGCAGATAGTGTGACTGCGACTCCCTGTTCCACTGTGGCGTGCCCCTTTACCTTTATGGAGTCTGCAGTGGTGTCCCTGGACACATTTTGGTGTTGTCTGGAAGCTGAAACAGGCATTCCAGTTCTTCATATACACCTTTTCATCTGGGGACCATGATCCCTGGATGGAGAGTTGCACATGCATACCCAGAAGTGCCATTTTGGCTTCCAAAGAGCACCAAAATAATGACAGATGACAGGACCACTGACCCTCATTCCACTCTGGTGCACTCCCTTTCCTTTTGGTAGCCAAAACGGGCCTTGCAGTTCTGTGTGCACGGCTATTTATCCAGGGATCACGATCCCTGGATGGAGAGCTGCACATGCAAAACCGGGAGTGTGATGTGGCGGCAGTAGGTGAGGGGTGGGAAGGGAGGAGTGGTGGGATTGCTTCATGTCATTCATGAATATTTGTCCAAATATTCATGCACTAAGCTGAATCCCCGCACATTGTTTTGGGAGGGGAGATTCGGTAGAAACTGAATATTCCCATATTCAATTTGCATGTTTTTGTGGTTCTACAGCTATATGCACAGAGTTGCTTCTAGGACAGAAAAAATAGCTCTGCACAGTGCACGTGCACCATGTGGGAGCAGCCACCAGCTGTCCCACTGGAGCAAGTGTGGAAAGGCCCAAGGATTCATAATGTGAATCAATGAATTTATTTATGTATTATTTGTATTGCTATCCCGCCCTAACAACATCACATCTGTCCTATAGCAGCATCTCTCCCCTGTAGTGGAATTATCTCCCCAGAGGATGACCTGGGAATTTGAGAATTTGATATGTAGTAGTAATACATAACATATAATAAAGATAATGTTTCTTTAAGAGCTTTTGTCCAAACAATGCAGAAGCCCACATTTCATAATGCAAAACAAGGCCTGGGATTTTCTGTGCTATGAAGAAACAAGGGACCAAGAAAAGTTTTCCTAATAGAAAGTGTGTCAGATAGATTGGCCTCTTGTTTCCTTCAAGGCAATGAAGACAAGCAAGTTAGATTTTCTTAGATGAAGCAGCAGATGTCTTCAACACAATTGATAAGGTAGAGAGAGAACTGCTAATACCTTGGCAAACTCTGGCAGTAATAGATTAAGTTTTGCTTGAATGACTCCCGAATCATTTTCCCCCTGAGTGACCTAAGAGAATTGGATTGAATGATAGCTCATTTTGCCCTAGGGCTTATTTGAGAAGAACTCGTGTGCATTTCAAGTTTTTCAGTGTTTCCATGTGCCACAACTTGCCGAAGTTGCTAATGGAACAACTGATGCTTGTTCATAAAGAGACTCTGTGAGACCAATGGTATTTCAGTAATGTAAAACTTCTGTAAGTAATTGCTTAAGGTATAGATATTTCAAAAGAAATCAACTCGAGATCCGAGGTCAAGTATCCACTTGCCTATAGATTTAATTTCTGCATCGAGACTGGGAGTGAGGTGCCATGATTACCATTACAAAAATGTTTCCCCATGTCCACAGGAATATGATGAAGATGCCCTGTTGCCTTTCATGGTCAATGCCCCAGATGAATTCTGAATGCTTTTCAAATGGACCCCCATTTAGGATGTGTTAACACGCATCTAATCCAGATCACACAGAGCTTCAGTACAGCTCAGCCATTTTGCCTTGTGAAATAAGAAGCTTTCTTAGCCAACTCATCCATAAAGATATTTAGAATCAGAATCAGAACATAAAGAATTTGCAAACTTAAGTCCTAAGAGAAATTGCAGGCCCATCCATCACAAACCATACAAACATTTTTTAGAATATCCTAATAGCAAGGGACATAATAACTGCTTCACTTTCTAAATACCAAATGCCTTGCTTCAGCTGGCCCTATCAGAGGTCCTTTTGGGCAGGACCTTCCATAACCTGCATTAACATGTGGATGGTAGTTCTCTGTTCCGGAATATAATCTGGAATAAGGGCCAGTGTAGAAAGGGCAAGAGTCTTACTTCCGCCTCCTATACCTTGCTGCTTTCTGTTCTTTAAGCTTTCTGTTCATGTGCTGAAATGCCTTCAATCACTTCCTCATCATCATCTTGCAGCGTGAGCTACAGAAACTTTGGTTGGAGGCTGCAATTAACTGTGGCCGGGTTCTCATGAGAATTCCTCTTCCTATCCATTCTCTGAACTATCAGATTCCATGACTACCACCTACAAAACAAGCAGCTTTTCATACAGGCCAGCCAACTGTATGATTCTAGCCAGTGAAGGACAGGAGAACTCATGCCGTGCAGAAAGATCCAATGCTTCCAGATAAACCCAGATAATGACACCCTAATTTGTTTACATTAGATACAGATCAAGCAGGAGACAAATACAATAAATTAAATGAATAGTCTTCTTTAGATTTATTTTCTGACTCTGCATCTACTGATCATAAAAACAGGCCAAGTCCTTAAATTTTGGCTGGGTTTATATATTTCTTGTATATTTACAGCTAAAGTGGTCTAACTGGAGATACTATCATTAGCTATTCTGACTAGAACTCCCAACAACTTTTGAAAGGCATCAGGCTGATAATCAACAGGCTACGGGAGAGAGGAAAGCCAACTTTATCCAACTTCACAATGATATTGATTACAATGATAACTTTGCACACCGGGAACTATACTCAGGAGTGCAAAATTAGATTGTTGGATTGGGTCCATTCCTTTTTCTACTGATGCCAATTGCAATTTCTTTGACATTATCATTCAAATTGCAAGACACTATTCCTCCTTTTCCAATCTCAAAGTTAATCTTAGGAAAGTAGCTTGGAAGGCATTTTGAAAATTGCCTACTATTAATTTTAATGTTTAATTCTCCTAACACTTTTGCTCATTCTTCTCCTCCACCCCCCCTCCCAACTTATATCATCAGTTCTTACCTAGTTTTGCTGGATGCAATACATAATGAGACCATGGATTCCCATTGAAAACAATGTTATTTCCATTGCTGACTTCATTTTCTCTCTTAGGCTGTTTTTTTAAGGAGAAGCCAAACAGACACACAGAAGTTCATACTTATAGGCATACCTATTATTCTAGTTCAATTATGCATAATCTTTAAACATTTATATCAGTTGCTTTCAAAACTGAAGTTGGCTGAAGAAGAGGCCTAAACCCTGAAGTGCAAAAGTTTCTTCATGCTCTTCTTGTGTCTCCCAAAGCATAACTAACCCTTAGGACAATCCAATCAGTGGTAAGGACTAGACTTCTGTGATACGTCCCATGTGACCAGAGGTGAGTAAAACTAAGATTTTAAAAGAGTCTCTGAACAAGAGAGTTAAGCCTAAGGAAATGTAGGGAATAAACTTGCAGACCTGTCCCAGTAATACCTGCTTTTTACTTATATCCTTAGTTCCAGGAAACACATACAGTTTTTCCAGACAGCATAAAGACTCAGAAGATACTACGTGATGTACCTAGCAATAGCAGTAAACCTCCTGCTTAGCCTGTGCCCAGTGGATTATAACAGCCCTGTTCAGGAAAGTCTTCTTTCCTCCTGAAGGCTTCAATGGAAGCTTTCTTTCCAGGGCTTATAGCAGCTTTGGAAGATGTGCTACTCTTGGAAATCCCGGTGAAAAGGAAATCATTAAGCCAACAGCAGGTGTTGATTTTTCTAATAGCAACTGCTGGTTCCCCAACTTTGGAATGAAACTATGTTTCAATTATTAATGTTTCTTTTTTATTTAATTCACTTTCTTTTTAATTTTCAGGGGGATGCAGTTGAGTTTCTTGAACAGGGGGAAATTACAGGAGTCAGCATTCCTGGAATGGAATGGATAAGCCCCACTCTGAAAAAACTACCTTCATGATCATGGTATCTCCCCTTACAGATAAGTATAATTAATTCACATTTTATTGTATTACTGTATTTTGTTTATTTTACTCTTGTTTCCCACTTATTTCAACATCCTACATAAACAGTTTAAAAGAAGAGTAGTATAGCTAAGACAATTCCCAGTGCTGATCTTATAAGACTGAGTTTTAAGGGACACCTAGTTTCAGAATTTTGGGAAATTCTTCCATGCTCTGTACAATCATTGGATCCATTTAAACTCAAAAAACTGTGTGCAAAGTCCATTGTAGGAAATAGTGTACAAATACTGGGTGTATCCACAGAATTCAACGCCTATTTCAGGAAACTACAAATGGACACACTTATGCTTCCACTAATTATGCACTCACTCATTGTCATTCAGTCACCACTCCCCAACTTCGAATTTTTGGTTCTGGCTTAGGGATGCGCGTGAATATTCATAACATTTTTTATTTGTATGAATTTGGACATTCGCATATGAATCAAATGTTACGACATTCGTACATTGACATTCATAAGAATACAAATGTTTCAGAACATTTGTATGAAACTTTGGAACATTTGTGAAATGGGGAGGTGGGAAAACGGCTGCGCCAGTCACATCTGCAATAGATCCAGGGAGAATTCTACATGGTTTGAGAGTGGATTCAAAGTGGATTCAGGGTGGATTTCATGCTTTCAGAGTGGATAAGTTATGGGACACATAACAGATACATATTGGATATATATGCATTTGTATCAGATATTCATACAAATTCATATCGAATAGCATCCTACCACATTCGAAGGGGATCTATTTGAACGAATATGAATTTTCTTACATTCAATTTGATACAGATCAAAGACAAAAAAGCCCCAACATTTGTGCACATCCCTATTCTGGCCAAATAAATTTAAAATGTCAGATCCCTTATATCCAGTGGTTGGATGCTATCCTCTGTGTGGCTTATTAGCTAGCAGGCAAAGTGGCCAAATGGAAGCGGTATCAAGGATTAGAACAGGAAGATCAGACTCTGTTAATGCTGCAGTTCCATAGAAATCTGCACAAAAAGTGAAACATGCATGAAAGAGAAAGGAAGAGGAAATTCACTCACCACTTTGAACTTAAGAGCCGATCACCCTTGCTTATATCTTCTTGGGGCCTTTTCACACTTACCTCGGTGGTGAATGCAGCGGCCACTGTAGAAATGGCCCCATGTGTAACGTTCCTCCTGTGGGTATAGATGTGGAGCAGTGAAAACCACTCCACACCTATACTGGTGGCACGCTTCATTTGCACCTCTTCCAGGTGAAAGAGGTACAGGAGGAATATGTGAATGACAGTGCACATGAGATTGCGTGCTGTGTTATCCAATTGTTGTAGCAATGGTACTGTATAGGTGCACTGGCCCCTTTTCTGCGGCAAAGCAATCACCTCCAGTAATGATGGTGATTCACACTTAGCCGGCACCTAGTAGAGTCCCAGTTAAGTTTTAAATCCTTTGGGGATCCCTAAGTCCAGATGTTCAAAGCATTCTGGAACCTCACCTCCCTGTACAAGAAAGGGATGGGAGTTGAAGTGCAAAAATGCCTTTAATCATAAGTACCAAAAGTGAAACTGTCTCCCACGCTGGACACGCAAAAGCTGTCATTGTGCCGTTATCTGCCATGTCCCATAGGCAAATTCAGAATTAAGTTTCTTTTTCATTCAAAAGAAATTTCTACTAATGTAAATGAGATTCAGTCTCATTTACAGGCACTTCCCCCTCCTGCTCTTCATGCAAGAAATGTCCAGAGTGCATTTTGACTAAAAGTATGACTAAAATATGTAATAAAGATGGACTAAAGGGTCCTGAAATTGGATTAGAGCAATGCTTAACATCCACTCTGCCAGCATCTACTACCCAATCAAGTATAGCAATGGGCTGCTGAACTACGGTTTGGCTTCTAAAATGAAATTCAGCAAGCAAAAGAATGGATTGTCATTTATGTTAGGTCTTTAACATTCCCTGTGTGATAAGAGGTACCCTGATCTATATAAACCACGATGTTTGCTCTGTCAGTAGAACAAATGGAAAAATTGGGGATGGGGAAAAGAGAGACAGTGAGACATACTGCCCACTCAGAAGTCATGTTTATCAAAGTTGGGACTTGAAAATCAATTCCCAAATGCAATTCAAAGTAAAACGTTAGAGGAAGCGATTCTCTGTTCAAGCATTTTCTCAAAGCTGTGCACAGCCAGATGAGTGAAGCTGCCTTTTAAAGAGATCCAAAGTAAATATTATACCCAGAGACAAGCAAAAATATACATAAACGCACCCTAGGAAATGCAATTCTCAGCAAGTTTAGCAAATGCTATAATTATGTCTGCATCCCACAAAAAAGACTTGGGATTTTTTAGAAGTTTTTTTTTTTCAGTTAACAGGAATAGGAAGCAAGGCATTCGAATAGCTAAGTCAGCACTTGACTCTGCCAATATTCACCTTCAGCTAAAACAATACTTTAATGCTTCGGATTACAAGTGTTCTTCCTAGGGCTTTCAGTCAAATACTTTCACACTGCATACTTTCTTTATTTCCCCTTCAGCCTTTTCATTTGCTCATGAAAGATCTTTGCCTGTTTTCAGATGGTAACAAAAATTAGGAAAGTCTAATTCTCATGAATCCACAAAGGCATATCCAAAATAGGTTATCTTTAAACAAGTGTATGTAACTAGGGGTGTTTCCACACTGGCTGCAGAAACCCATTTAGAAACCCATTAAAGACACATACAGAACATATAGGAACTTACCTTCCACATTGGAGGCCGGATCTGGGAGCCTTCGCGGCAACCGCTTCTGCACTCCGGCGTGCGAGACCCATTCTTAATGGGGTCTCACTACCAAAAGATCCGGCCTCCAGGAAGATCTCAAAAATTAGATCTTCCATTCGGCCCCTCGCCTCGATCTGTTCGGAAGCAGGACACTTCCGCACACGGAGAGGCGAGGGACCAGATGTGCCGGTGGCTACCATCTTAGGAAGGGCGGAAGGAGGCCGGTCTGCCTCCTTCCGCCCTTCCCCTGCATGACGCATGCCGGCAAAAATGCACGGTGACTGGCAGTCCCGTGGCTCCGGGGGCGGCATCTGCAGAGCGGGAAGCTGGATGCCCTTTGGAATGAGTGCTGCAGCCTCTGCACAGCACCCAGGGGACACGACCAGCCTGATCCATCCTCCCCGCACCTTTGTGGACGCACGTGGCCTCTTCAGACCCGTCCCTATTTCAGACAGATCCTCGGGAGGACGGACCTCCAGGAAATGGATTTTCTTAAATCCGTTTCTCCGCAGCAGGTGCAGAAGCACCCTAGAAGTCAGCTCAGACTTACCTCTGTGTAGATACATACAGTAATGCCCTATGCATTACTATAATCTTCTTCCAGGAATCTAGCTGCTACCCCTGGCATCAGTTTGTTCCCTTTCTTGTTACTAGACAGTTGCAGTCATGTCTCCACTTACACAGCCAAGGTGCCCAGTCTCTGAATTGCCATTCATGGAGGCAAAGAGAACCTCAATGTGGAGTTTTAGCATTTTCATGGCATTACAGTGGCGATATTGCTTTGTTCATATGCTTAGCCACCCTCTGTATATTCAGTATGAAATATATTCTGGTGGGTCCGCACATTCTCAAGTGAGGATGAGTTCTCTTAAGTTTTTGTGTAGTTTGCCCACACAAACAAAATACTCCATGGTGAGAGTGTTTAAAATCACTGTTTTCTAAACCTAAAGTATCAAGTGTGTAATGCACAACTACAACAGAGGCTCTTTAAGCATGTCCATCCAGTCAAACGCTGCTGTGCATTAAACTCAGATTTTTAGCCAAATCTGGACACACCCAGAATGGTTAGGAAAAGTATGCTCATGGATCGCTTTTGAGAGAACTGGGCCTGCTGATCTGATCTCACTGAAACATTTTGATCAGCTGTTGACTGAAATGTGGTTCATCCTACTTCTGCAACTCCATGAGTTCTGAAGTTCTGTAAGGAATAGAAGCCCTTGCTTTCTAACACAGTCTTATGCACACTTATTTTAAAAAAAATTCCCCTTGGTTCAGTAAGCGACTAAGTGTGTACAGGGCTATAGCCTCAAATAGCATAGTCACTTCACCTTGTAATTACAGCTCTTTGTTTTCTAGTACCTTTAGCATTCTAGTTAAAAGATGAACAACAAAACATCATTAACCTAATGGAGATGATGCTTCCCCCCAGACCTACATACTATTAAGTGTTACTATTTTTGCATTACACATACATATTCTCAAATGATTATCTGTGCTGCTCTCTGTCCAGGTGGTAGAGAAGGAGAAGAGCTTTAATGTAGATTTATTATAGTTTTGCAAAGCAAGTCAAAACCTGTTTTTAAAGAGAGGACGCACACTGCAGGGAGAGGTCAGGAGTGGAAGAAGCTGTGCCAGCTATTGTAAAAGTTTGTATTGTGTCAGCTGATGGTTCATCCACATGTTGACAAGAAAATCAGGGCCATTCTGTCACAGGCCAAAGTTCTGTCCTCAGTCAGCAATTATTGCAAGCACACACAATGAGCATGCCTGCGTGCAGAAATTATTGACTCCGATTCAGTAATATCTCTTATTTTCACACACACTCACATTTCCTATGATTTAGACTCCACTCTCCATTCAGTAGCTCATCAAACTGGGTCAAATAGCAGCAGTTTCCTGCTCCTGCATTCGTGATCCAGGTAACAGCAAAATGGCACTGAAGCTGGCCTAGTTAATTATGCTGAATATTCACCTACTGAGCCTTTCCATTTACAATATGTAACATTCTGTGACAGTACAATTCTTTTCTTTCTTTCTTTCTTTTTTTTTTTGCTGATTGCAGCAGCATAATCAAGCGTAGCATTAACATTTGCTGCAGACCGCAATTATTTCTTTTCCGCTTACAGAAAATAATTTGATGTCTTCTATGAAATTGCTAGTTTTTCATTTAAGAAGCTTACCTAGGTAACAACTAGGCAGGATCCAGATACTGTAATTGTTACCTTCTCAGGGACAGAAGGCTCAGGATCTACTGTCAGTCAAACAGTGAGCTCCTGATGTTGGATCCTGAGCTCTGAAATCCTCCCAGCTGCCGAATGAACATTCTATGCTTGCAAGTAAACAAGCATAGAATGTTGCTCAGCAAGTAATAAAAATTATCCTCTGAAATGTCAGATGGTGCACTCTGTCTGTTACTTCCTCAGCACAAATTGCATTGACATTATTCGGGGGAAGTCCATTTATGAGCTCTTGTGAACCACTTATATCCTGCATGGCATCTGGAAATCGCCCCCTCACCCACCACCATTTAAATGTGAGTGTGTTGTGCCAGCTATTACCATGTCTGTTGTCCAAGCCTCTATAGCTAGCAGCTGCCCAGGTGGGCACTTTAGCAAACCATCTGAAGTAAATTACAGCTGCTAATCCTGTAGGGTAGGGTAGAAGGTGAAGTTTTCATTTAGACATCATAGATTATTTTCACACAGAGCAAGTGATCCCAAACTGAGGTGAGGCCTATTCGCACTACGGCCTCAAGTGAAGAAGTATTGAAGCTCTGGTGAAGAGCATCCACACATGTTGGAGGCTGCTACCTCAAGTGTCCGGGCAGCAATCACCAAAGGCCATATTCTGCAGCTGCAAGGCTTCTTCTACCTGTGTGGCTTTAGCAACAGCTTGTAAATGCCCCCAGATGGCCATATTGATTCCATGCAAAAAATAGCACAAATAAGTATCAGTCCATTAATTTGCCTCTTCTGTCCTTGGCTACTCCATATAGGTAAAGAATGAGAAGGTGAATTTGGCATGGAGCTTTCCTAGAAGTGGGGTAACTTTGATGCAAATAGGCTGGAGTGGGTGAGTCAATTTGCCTGTTGAGCCTCAGGGCATTCAAGGAGTGCCTTTCAGGTGGGTGGATGAAGTTGTTGATGGGAAGGGTCAACAGAATTATAGTGTTAGTTTTCTACGTACCTAAAAAGTTACCTAATATGCTACTGTCCAAGGAATGATAATGCATATTTTTTTTTTCAAATCCTCTTATTAAAGGCCACTATCTTCTATATGAACAAAATCTGGGCTAATTGGATCAAAAACAGCATTGATTTTCAGTCTGATAGAAATCTGCTTAATGAGAGTCATGTGGCATGATATAAATATCATAATTGTTCTCATAATAAACAGCTGAAGAAAGGATGAGTGCTCAAAGTTTTTCTCTCTCTTTCTGCCTTGCCCCTTAATTACAGTTGCTGCTTCCAAATTCCACCAGCTGCTGCCATGGCAATGGATAAACAAGTCATTTTAAGAAGATGTTTAGGAAGATGGACTTGGAATGCATATGTGAATTCTCTGGAAATGATGTGGCTGCAGCACAATTTTAGGAAAGGTTAGGACAAATTGATTTTCATGCATCTGAAGGTTATTTTCAGCACCTGTTAGAAGAAATCAATAACTGAACTGCATACGACTTGATGAAATCCTGTGCACAAATTGATTGTAATAGAAACAGCAGGAAAAACTTTCTTGAATATAGATATAAAATCTTCATAGCTAAAATGAGATACACTAACAATTTGGATCATAGCTGCAAAGTCAATAAAATAAAATGCTGAAACTTTATTTGAGCTTGTTTTAGTACTAAAAGTACTGTAGCCATTCAAGAGGACAATAACAGAATCTTATATAGTGTCTTTAAAAAATTATGAACATCAGTTCCTAGTGAAATTAGCAAGGTACTGGGCAAGATATTCTTTAAACCCCAGATAGAATCAGTGATTCAGAACTGTGTTATTGTCACAACCCTATGACATATTCATCCTGACTTACATCATAGGTAGTCCACTCTTCAGCAACCCAGCACACATGTTGTCACCCTTTGTCTTCTGAAACAGAATAAGGTCATCCTGACAGCTGTACACATTAGCTATTAGTCACACATCATTCTCTGAGGAAAACAACAAGGGAAAAGTAAGGGATGCATAATCTAGAATATTAATTCTATATTTTTAAAATGAAATCCTTTCTTCTGAGGTACACAGATATAGATATATTAAGCACTTCAGGGAAGTTTTGGTGTAGTGATCGCTCTCTCCACCCACCTACCTCACCTGCCGGCCCATCCTGGACCCCCCTGCCCTGTTCAGGGGCTCCCCCTCTCTCGTGCCGCTCCTCTTGGACCTCCTCCCCTTGCAGCCTCTTCCAGAAGTCCCCGGCAGCAGAAACCAAAAGCACATGGATTCAAAGGACTCCTTTTCCTGTCCAGACAGGAAATGACATCAGGGGATTCTAGCCACAGCTCCCCCAATTGCCTGCATGGATTTGCTCCTACCTCACTTCCTTCACGCCCCCTATTTGGAGGGATATTTAAACGGCTGAGAGGAAATAAACTAGATCATTCTGCCTTTCTAGCCTGCTCAGGGTCAGGCATTACATGTGCTTGATCCCTGATTATTTGAGCCAGTCAGATAATTGGAAATATCTTTCGTAACAGCCAGTGATCAGGGGCAGCAGCAATCAGCCACTGCTCCCCACTTCCCAGAGCCCTCGGTGGCTGATCTGTTCATGCTGCATCGACTAATGTTTAAATTCCTACCATAAATTGATTCTAATGCATGGAATTTTAAATTTCAAAATCTGATTCTAGTTTTCTCTCCTCTTCCAATGGGAGGTTATACCCAGTGACTAAAAAAATGAACATTTCCCACTAAGAAATCTTTGTGCATTTAACTGAATTTATCCCTCTTTTATTAAAACAATTAATTTATAGTTATGCAGCAAAAGCTCCCCAAAAACCCCAAAACAAATTGCTTTGCATGAGTAAGACGTTTAAGAAATGAGAATAAAATTCTTCATTAAAAAAAACCCAATTGCAAATCCTAAAATATATACCTATGACAGCAAAAAAGGGAATGGAAAACGCCTAATACTAGAAAGATCCCCTAACCAAAAAGTTCTAAGGAAAAATAGGGCAAAGTGAATGGAGGAAACAAATCTTCTGTTGTTCTCACCAACGATGCACGGTTGAGATGTCTCCATAGCAGAAAGAAGAAGAAAGTGGGGGAGGAATGGAAGAGGTCCCTTCTCTTTAGCCTCCCATGGCAAAGAGATGAGGAGAGGAAGACTCCTAGACTCCCAGAAACCATCTCTTCACTGCCTTTTTTATAGCCAGAAAATGGAACCAACCCCCCCCCCCCCCGCTGATTATGGTTCTTCCTTTGTTAATAAATGAAACTGTAACTTCTCCCAAAAAGATGCAAAATTACCCTAACAGCATTTCCAAAGCTCTTCCTGAAAAAGTGATCTCCCTTCAGGCTATCCCCAAAAGAAGTTTATCTCTCTTGTAAGCATGTTTCCTTGAGGGTGATCCTGGTCTTATTGCTTCCTTTAAGACAGAGTATAATGGAATGGCTTGTGTGTTATAAGATCCACTTCCCGCAGGAACATTTCAAATCATTTTCTTAAAATAAGATGTTCTCCTCCTTTACCATTCTTGTATTATATTATAGTGTCCCTGTTTGATTGCGAAAGTTACCTTAAATTAAGATTTCTAATTAGCGCATCTCCTGATCTCTCTTTGACTCCCTCAGGGTATGTACTCTTATTCAAGTATAGACAAAAGGTGTAAACAGCGAGTCAGCCCAATATGAAACCCTGACATTCCAGTACTGATGAGGTTTTCTTGTTATTTCCTTCAGGTTAAAAATGTAATGGAATAGCTTATATGAATTCAGCACATTCTCTCATCCATAAAACATTTAGTAAGATCCACTTCCCAGGGCATTACAAATTATTATTTTTTAAAAAAAGATATCTTCTCTCTTCAGAAATCCAGTGACCAAAGTTTATTTTGCAACTCTTGTTCTGGCATTCAGGCATAATCTTGATTTGCCAACTTTAAGTGGCCCATCAGATTCAGGAAACCAACAGCAATTTGTAACTCAATGGAGAGATCTGCCTTTTCTTTTGCAAAATGCCACAGATCCTTTCTTTGCTTTTGGAAACATTTTCTATGGTCAAGGCTTTTATTCCAAGTTAATGGTCCTAGCCTTTTATTATTCCAATTGAAGCCAAATCCTGGAGCTCTGATGGAACTGGCCCAAGATATTGCTTTACACCAGAATAATTCCCAATCATATTTAGCCAATTCTTTTTATTAATAATCATAACTGGTATCAATCTGAAGGTAGATGGTTTAAAGTGAAGGTGTGCCCGTGGCCCAGGGGTCTGCTCCTAAGGCATTTCACACCACAAAAGCAAAATATTTGGGTCTCTTCAGGGAGGCACTCCTTGAAGACATTCAATACCTGGGCTGAAAAGCCCATATAAAAGCAAATATGGGAAGGCCAAGATTCAGAAATAAAAAGTAATTATTTGTTCCCCAACAAGTATTGTCTAAGCAGATGAGAAAGCACAGGAAATAAAAATATTAAGGCTTAACGTCTGGAACATTTTGGTGCTAGATTTGGTGAGAGACACTCTGCACAATGCACTACGCAGCATCTGCTGTTAAACAAGTCCTATATTTGTACAACCTGTAGTACTCAAAATGCATTTCAGGAAGGGACCATAAATGTGGCTAGCATTCAGATTCATTCTGAGGCAGATAGACACATGTTCACAACTGGCTTGGGATAACCTCTCACATTACCTCCTCCCATTCCTAGGTCTTTGCATTTAAAAGTCAACCGATGCATTTCATCACACCCTCTCTGAAGCCCAGGCAGAATGACAAGCTATAGACAAGCTTTTGGCACCATCAAGGCTGCAAAGCACTTTGCACACATTCCAGGGCCCTCAGAGGCCGTATGTGAGAGTGACTTTTAAAGACTTTGCCTGTATAGACCAAATGGCCTAGTCTTAACACCTCTCTTGCCTAGGCTGAACCAGAAAATGTTGTGTGGAGATCTCCTAGCTCTCCTCATATCACAGGTTCTGTGCATCTGGCCCTCTGCAGGAGGGTGTAGGGATGCTGCAGGCATGGGAGGCAGAGTGAGGCAGGGATGAGCAACAATGCTCTTGAATCAGAACATCTGTGAGCACACAAAGGAGCCAAAGATGTGGGAATGGGAAGAGGTTTGGAGGAGCTTGAGATATGCAAAAGAACAAGGGGGGAGTGAAGGATTAAAGAAGGGCTAGGCACTGAAAGTGAATTCACAGGCCTAGGAGGCATGAGTGAAGGAGATGTGGGGATCTTGGGGTATAGAGAGGTGGCAGGGAAACTGGTTGATAGTTTGAGAGGCTGAAGACAAAGTTGGAAGGGAAAGAAGAGGAGCTTAGGGATGCAGACTGGTGGTGAGATTAGATGGACCTGTGTCAACAGCCTATATAGCACATCCATCCATCCACCCGCCCATCCACCCGCCCACCCGGGGACTCAGAATAGTTCATAAATGGACTGCCCTCAAATAATGTCAGTGCTGTACTTTCTCTGTAAACAGCTTTGAATTTGTAAAATAGAAAATGATATAAAAAATGTCTTAAACTGGACATGGTTGAGACTTCCCTCCTCACTTACTGATAATGGTTAAGGTTTCCTTAACTGAGCAAAGATAACTTCTGACCTCCATTTTTTAGGTTAAACATTTGTCAAAAATGTATGAAATCTTCCCTGCTCTTATGGGCTTGGAAAAAAGAGACTAAGAGAAACAAGAAAATTGACAATGAAAAGTTAACTTAGAAGCAATTCAAATCCATTCAGAAGATTACTAAAAACAGGAGATTCTGGAAATATTAAACAATCTTTCAGACTGCAATGAGATTAAATCAGTTGATATTAAAGGAAATCAACCCTGGCTGTTCATTGGAAGGGCAAATACTGAAGCTAAAGATAAAATATTTTGGCCACATGATGAGAAGACAGGATTCACTAAAAAAGATCTTGATACTGGGAAGGACTGAAGGCAAAAGGAGAAGATGATTTGGATAAATAACATCATGGAAGCTATGAACATGAGTTTGGGCAAACTTCAGGAGGTGGCAGAGGACAAAAGGACCTGGTATACAATGTTCCATGGGACCGAACACATCTGAAAAAGTAAACAACTGAGGAGAATCCCATTTTATCTAGAGTTAGTCCATAGGATGATGCATTTTTAGCCAATGGAGAGGACAGGATGATAAAGAAGAAAATAATGCAGCTGCATATCTAACTTAACAAAAGATATTAGGTCTTTAGGGCTACACAAGGACAGTGAAGAAGAAGAGTTGGCTTTTATACCCCACTTTTCTCAACCATTTAGGGTGACTCAAAGCGGCTGAAAAAACTTTCTATTCTTCTCCCTATAACCGAACATCCTGTGAGTTAGGTGGGGCTGTGAGAGTTCAGAAGAGAGCTGTGACTAGCCCAGGGTCATGGAGCAGTGCGGAATCAAACTTGGTGACTATGAGATATGAGTCCAGAACACAAACCACACTGTGACTGTACAAAATAAATTCAGATTCAGATTCACTCAGCTGGCTTCATGGGGGAGTGCTGAATCAAACCCGAGGCCTTTTCGCATGAGGGGTTTTTGAATGTGTGCAGAACATGCGGGGGACGCTGCATTTTCACGTCAGGGGTGGCCGGATCCATTCCAGACCACCCCAACCATCCCAATGCGCAATCCATGCATTCTGTTTTCAGAGCAGAAAAAACTGCTCTGAAAGCATCTCCGCACATTCGGCCCATCCCCAGCTGTTCCAGACGGAGAGCGTTCACACGCTCTCCCTCTGTGATAGCTGGGCCCCTTCCCCCAGCCTCCCCTGAATGGCTGCCTTGCAGCCAGGGGTGGGGAGGCCAGTCAAGTCCTTTCCCTGGGGTCCTGCCACCTGCATTGGCCAGGATCAGGCCTATGCAAGTGGTGGGACCCCCACCCCAGTGGCGCCCACGCACATGAACGGCACTTACCTGCTGCTGCCAGCTCGATTCTGGCTAGAATAGGCTGGGAACGTTCTGCACATGCTCATGGGGTGGCCTCTCATTGGCTGGGCACTCACCTGGACTCAACTGGCCATCTGCACAAGTGCAGATTCAGGTGGTAGGACCCCAGGGAAGGGACCCAACTGGCCTCCTCACCCCTGGCTGCAAGGCAGCCAATCGGGAGAGGCTGGGGGAGGGTCTTTGGCTTGAACACGTTGAGTACACTTCTCCATCCGCACGTAGGCAGGTAAAGGACGTGTTCGGAATGCTTTATTTACCTGCCAGTGCAGATGGGGAACTGTACTCAATGCGTTCGAGCTGAAGCGTCCTGAGGGGTCTTCGCCTTAATGCAAAAACACCTCCTGTATTCCTAGATAAGAGACTGGCTCCCTAACAACAAGACCAAACTGGCTCACAAGTGGTGAAAGAGATGAGACTCTTTTCATTCCTTGGCACCACGCTCTTATGCCATCCAACACGTAGGGCTATAAAAAAAATCTTACTGTTTAAATTCCTTATACAAAGATTAGAAACAGGACTAAGAAATGTCTCCTTGGTGGCTGCATTGTTTATCCCTTGACCTGTTTTTCTCAAGCTTAACACACCTCCCAGAGTTCCCGTTTTGCTACAGACCAGAAGAAAGAAGGGATAGAGTGCTGTCATCATAGGCACCTCTGTCCTTTTCACTCCCTTTACTTCTTCTGGCCTTTTAAAAAAATGCTCTGTCACCCAGTTGTAAGGGTCTGCTTTTTTTTTGCTGGGAAAATCAGGGTAAGGTTGGAACTTGTAAATCCTGCAGACTTCTGAACTTCTGAAAATTTTCTTAAAAATACAGATCAAAATAAGCCCAGTACAAGTTCCAAATGTCTTTGGAACTGTACAGCTGCTTTGTTCCTTGGAAATAAACCGCTACATACATTGGGATTTTTATCTTCTGCATTTGACATATGAATACATAGTTATGAGAAGCTATAATGGCTGTACTTACTGGCTAGATTTCGTTGGTTAAAGGGGAAGTGTTTGTTAAATACAGTGTTTACAGACACGCCACCAGAACTGAATTCTGTACATTTGGGCCATATAAAGAAAACTGAGCTTTAAGCAGAACTATTTGTGCACTGAATTATTCTCCCAATAAAACAGAGAGGAATGCTGGAGCAGAATAAAGTAAATGAGAGTGTCTGTTAATAAAGACAGCATCCACTTGGCCTTGGTAACCAGCGCACAACTGCCTCCTGCTTAAAGCTTTCTAGATTTACTTTCTTGAGGGAGCAAATGTAGCTTGCATGGGAAGGAATAAAGGAAAGTAGAAATGGCATTCTGCTCTCCTTTCCCCTCTCCCCTCCCTTTTTCAGCCGATTTAAAAAAAAATGACTGAAAGAGGGGATCTGAACAAGGCAGCATGATCTGTGCCAGATGTTTTCCCACTGACAAGATAATTGGAGGGCACCACAGAACCAAGAATATGATGCAGAACAATATTTACCTCGATCAAAACTCACCCCTGGTTGACATTCTCCACTAAGGGTGTGTCCCCATAGGCGTTAAAATCTGGGGTGCATTTGGCATTGGGAGTTCCCATTAAATCCCCCAATACTCCAAATCCACTCCGAATTTTCCAGCCCTGTCCTCATGCCAGTTTTCTGGAGAAAGAAACCCCCTGTTTCAACAGGTTTTTTTTCCGGCTGATTTGGATTAAAGCTGAGCGAAGGAGGATAGCCGGGTAAGTGAGTGAGGGGGTGTGGCCCAGCTGTATTCCTTTGCTTTGCTTTAAACCGAGCCAGCCTTTTCTTTCCCCCTGTTGAAACAGGGGGAGAGAAAAGAAAGAAAGGCAGCAGAGGATGTCAGGCTATTCCCAAACAGAACCCGCAGGTGCACACAAGCACACCTGTGAGTGGCACGGCGTACCACTGCCACCATCAGCCTCCTCCTCCTCCTTGGCTGCCTTCCTTCCTTTTCTCTCCCCGCTTCAACAGGGGGAAAGAAAAGGCTCAGCCGCCAGCTGTCCTCCTTCGCTCAGCTTTAATCTGAGTCAGCCGGAAGAAACCCTACTGAAACGGGTTTTCTTTCTCTGGATTGTGCACACCTGCAGGTTCTGTTTGGGAACATCCCAATGCATGCTCAATGCTGTTCCCAGCCTTCACCTCTAACCTGCAGCAGAACCCAGATTACTCCAGATCAGAGTAATCCAGGTTCGCTCCAGGTTGGCTGTAGGTGAGAACATGGCCCAAGAGGGAACAGGTCATTCAGTGTGCTTCTCTGGCTGCACAACTCTCCAAATATGCTTCCAGAGCTGTGGTCACACCATCACTTTAAACCTTCTTAAGTCCATCTTTAGGTCTTCTTCTCCAGACGCAGTTGCGCATGTGCAGGATTTCTTCCAGTGAGTGTATATGTAGAACAGTTCTAACTGTTCTACATCTATGCTTCCTGCCACCAGGATTAGCTCCAGTAGGACCTCTTCCTGCCTGGGGAAGGGCGGTGCAAGCACGGTTAGCATTGCATCATCCCATCACCATAGCAACAATGCCACACAGGTGCATTGGGCACAGTTCTGTGTTCACTACCATAATGGTGGTGGTTTGTACCTCACCAGCATGAGGTTAAGGATAGATCTGGCATCCATCTTTGCTTCCTTGGAAGGTTTTCTCAGGGAAGTGAGGGTATGAAATTGCCTCCTGCATGCCACATGAAAGACTTTTCTCTGTGTCCTTTTTCCTTACCCTCTTCTCCATTCTGTTAATGGTCACATCCATAGTTAAACTCAGGCCATGGTTACACCTTGCTGAAATAGTCCACCTTATTAAGAAGCCAGACTCAAAATGCACTAACTCTGATCACAACCAATACCCGATCATCCTTCCTCAGTTTGTGTTGCTATGCTCACACCTTTCTGTTCCTGTCCTGAGATCTCCACCTGTCTGCACTGTCACAACACCCCCTGTGGTCTGATAGGATAAAAGTTATGTGACTCAACAGCATGTAACCATACATTAGGTGAAAAGGAAGGCAAATTCATGCAGTATCTTCCCACTATAGAACAGTTCAGCCCCCTTTAGTCCAGTTTCCAAATCACACCCCAAAAATGAATTACCATTTGGCTTGAAACTTATAAAAATTGGGACTCCAGAAAGTATGAGTGAAGGAAGGAAACAGCAGATAAAACAGAATGGACTAAAAACATGAGAGCTGGGGCGGTGGAGACCCAGTGACAGTCTGCATTTGTTTTATTATGCAACAAAGCTGAGTTTTGTTTGTAGAGAGTATTCAAAATGCAGTCTCCAAGCACACAGTTTAAAGCTACTTGCTTTCTCAAGAGCAAGTGACATCAGACCGCTTGCTTAAGAAAGACTGAAGATGATCAGGAAGTTGCAACTGCACACAGGAAGTGAGAGGTTAAGCAGTGTTTCAGATTAAAACCTCATTTGCTAGCAAGTTAGCAACGAGTAACTTGATGATAAACAAATGACTTCAGATAGGAAAGTTTTGTTTTTGTCTCCTCCATGTTGAATAATATGAGAATGCACATTCCATTTATATACACGGATATATATTGTAAATGTTCACAAAGGATAACTTGCTCTTCAGAGCAAAGGTGGAGTATAAATGCCATGAAAAAAAACCATATAGGCTTCAGTGTAGCTTTGCAAAGCCTCTCCCATAAATCCATTCCCCTGCAAACTATTGATTTAGATCTCCGACAAGAAAAATCTGTCTCTCTGCTATACTGTTCTAGACGCAGATTAAGTAGAGAGAGAAAGATAGAAAAGGAGAAGAAAGGCTTTTATTTTTGTTCCTACCCACCATTGCTATGCAGCCTCTGTCAGATTATCCCCCTCCCTGAGACAGGTTGGCAGGTAAAATGCTGCCTGTCCTGATCTACAGAGCAAACCAAGCAGCTGTCTGGATCTTACTATTTGTTTTTTATGACAATGACACCAAATCCTCTATAGCTATGACAGAGGAAGAACTGGTGTGGGTGAGACTGGGGCAGAACTGAGATTGCAGGGAACTTCATTTGATTAAGTGTCAATTTGTGAATCATGCTTTAGGTGCAGGGCAGAGAAAGAAAAAAAAACCCACTCTTCCTCCAACAGAAGCGCATTCACGTGCATGAATGAGTTTTCAGTTCACATGCCACGATCTGAAATAAACTGTATTTACTGACAATAGATTCATTAGACTCTCTTGCTGCCAAGAGTCATAGGAAATGGGCAGAGGAAAATAAGGAATAGTGGATCTTTTTATTTTGACTAAATGTGTTGGCCACTTCCAGTGTTGATGGAAGAACTGAAACGCCTTTCAGTAGCATCTGTGCTCAAAGGAGAGCCTTGTGCTGAGTTTTATTTGGAGCAAAAACATTACACTCAAATTTCAATATCATAGAGAATATTATGGAGATGTGTGCTTATAGAAGTGCTTCTAGCTGGTGTAGGAGAAACGGTAAAACAGGTCTTCTTTCAATGTCTGTATAGCTATTGATCTGGTACAAAACAGCTTCAGATTATGAAGAAACAGAAAAAAGAAAGAAAGGAATTTTATTTTATTGTTATAGGGGCATGCAGAAAAACTCTGACTAACAACAAAGGCTGGGAAAAAAACATATTTGAACGACTGAATTAAGGCAGGCTTCTCTCCATGCTGGAGTAGAAGAGAGAGGCTCATTTTCTCTGGGACCATTCATCTGCACTGGGATGATGCATGTTATAGCATGGGTGGTCAAAATGGCTGCCTAGACTGGGATACTGACTTTTATAAGTTCTACTGGCATTCCAGGAGCAGCTAGACTGGTATAGGGAGATATGTGGAAGAGCAAACACCTCTCTGTTCTGGTTTATCCACAGTTGGATGCATTTCAGAGGCCCATTCAGGCTGCATCCAAACAGAAGGAATACTTTGCGCTCAAGTGTGAGCACAAATCAATTTGGTTAATCACGCTCCTTTCCCATCCGGTAGATGGGAAGGTAAGTGCGAAAACGCCTGATGTCTGTACTAAGAGTTCAGGAAAAAATAAAATACTGTATTTTCTGGCGTATAAGACTACTTTTTAACCCAGGAAAATCTTCTCAAAAGTTGGGGGTCGTCTTATATGCCAGGTGTCTTCTTCTTATATGGCAAGTATATCCCAAACTCTATATTTTAACTGGAAAGTTGGGGGTCGTCTTATATGCCGGAAATGGTAGATCTGTTGATCCAGTCTAGGCACTCTGATTCATTCACAAATTACTGGTCCTTGCTGACTCTGTGTCCCAGCTTTGCACCACCACCACCACCCCAATTCTTTAAACTGTACCAGGCCTGCAGAGGGATAGGTCATAGTTTTGGGGTTATTGCCTTACTATAAACCCTCAGTCAGAAAACTGTGGTGAAATAATGGCAGTTTATCATAGGCAGGAAACAAAAAATCCAAACAAGATAAACCAGTTATAGGAAACCGGCAAAACGAAAGATCTATCTCAGAAAGAGAACAAAATCCTTCCAATACAGAGTGACAACAAGAAGGTGGAAACACCAGAAGAGGAAGATATACATGACCCAATAGTATAAATGACTATAAATTTACTAATAAAAATTATAATTTCCCGTAAAATAAATCTTTACCATAAAAGAAGATGGTGCATAATAATGTAATGGGGAAATAACATATATAACAAAGAAGCACTACTCAGCAAAACCTTAGGTGAAATACTCTGAAGGCTGAATCACATGTATCCCAGGCTGGTAGTTTGATACACCAACTGCTAAAGGGAACTTAAAGCCAGATGTATTCTGACACTGGTCTTCTTTAGTGGCTTGAAAGAGTCCCCAAGGAGGTTAAGCACTCTCATTACTACATAGTTACTCAAAACAAAAATAAATGGCAAATGGCACAAACCAAAACTATCAAACCATATATATATCGGTTTTCTAACTCATACAAAATATACAAAAGGTACAAAATATATAATACTTACATTCCCCAACAGACTATAATGTATACACCATGCAATAACAGATAAAAGCCAACTAAAAACAGTAATACACAAATGTTACATAACATTCTATAAAGATATACAATAGGTCAGTGAAAACATAGGTGTAAATAATATATTTTGAAAATACAAATGTTCTACTTACATAAGAAAGTAATCTCCATAATATACAGTATATTGTTGCTCTTCTCAAAATATAATGGAATGACTAAGCTAAACTGAGGAAAAATATAGATACAGAGACAAATCCTGGTGAGACGGGCTTGAGACCAATTCTGCAAATACTCAAGGATCACAGGATACAGAGAGGACTGCTAGTTAAATAAACCAATTTACTTCTTCATTGAGGCCTGAAGGCATCTGTGTCTTTAGTTTATGACTCCAAAACAATTCTTTTTTGGCCAATTTTTATTTACATTGTGCATCAGATTTAACATGGTCTATACACCAGTATTCCAGAAAGTGTTTCACCAGAGGTGCTTGTGCCTTTTGATTTCTAATACAACTCTGATGCTCAAAAATTCTGATCTTTACAGGTCTGGTAGTCACACCTACGTATAAAAGATTACAAGGACACTGAATGACGTAAATGGCATATGAGCTTTGGCATGTAGAAAAATGTCTGATGTTATACGTTTTACCATCTAGTGGGTTGATAAAAGTTTTCTCTTTACACACATCATGTGCCTTACAATGTCCACATTTAAAGTGTCCTGTGGGAGGAGGAAGATTAGAAATTAAATACTGTAGTTCCATTGGAGAGGACATATTAGATCTGACCAGGAAATCTTTTAAATTATGATCCCTCTTATGGGAAAATAAAGGAGGTTCTTGGCAAGCTGCTGACAAAACTTTATGTTCTTATCCTCACAACAAACCAGCACAAATTCCCAAGGCAAAAAACCCAAGGTGCAAAACCAAAAACCAGACAAAAAAAACCCTCTGTGAATGGTAGTGAAACATAGTGAAGACAAACATCAAGCTCAGAGAACCTTCTATGATGGAAGTATAGATTATAATATGATGCCGTCATGGGGAAAAAAAAATTATGTAGCCCAAAGAGGATCTACTGGAATATCTGCAAGAAGATTCCACCTTTTTTGTTTCATTACATTTTATCTGATCATCCAGCAATGAAAACAAGATTAGAGCTAGAGCCTATGTAGCAGTTAGAAGACAAACCACTCTGAAAAGATTAGATTTCTATATAGCCTTAGGCTGCAATCCTCTCTACACTTCCTTAGAAGTAATTCTCATCAAACACAGCAGACTTTCATTACAAGTAGATATGGACAGGGCTGAGCAGCATTATCAGACCCGATTCTGTGCTTTTGGGAGCTAATTAATATTTACTAAATGCAGGTGGGATTAAACCTCAGCAAGTTTTACTGATTTAGATCACCAGAGATTGAAGCTTATTCCATATGGATTGTCAGAACAGCAACAGCAATATGAATACCCAGAATAATTGTCTGTCTGTCTATATCGTGTGCTTATTGCTGTACAAGTAAATGAATACAATCTTTTTGAAGGAGTGCCTGTGTTGTCTTTTGAAACTAGTTGCTGTTAGATTAAACATACTTCTCTTTTTTCACTTTCTCCCTTTAGAAATGACATATTTTGGGTCTTCTGGATCTTTATGGAAGTCTTATTAAAGGAGCAGTGACAGGCTCAGATTAAAAGGAAGGAGACATGTTTTGATAATCAGAACAGTTGGCCTCTTTTGAATTATAATGGAGACATCTAACAAACCAGGACAGGCCTTCCCTTGCAATAAATATGTTCCTTATTTCTCATTTCAGACTTCAAAACAAGTGACAAAAAACCCATTTCTTTCACTTTAACCTTCCTGCTAACAGGAGGAAAAGCTGGGAATGAATGCTAAATCGTTTCAGCTATTTCTTTGGACAGGTATTTTATTTTGATCTTATTTAATTGCTTTTTTATTTTGTATAATATGTAGCCGCCGACTGACAAAATCAATTGCTTTTGCTTTCATACTAAGTCCTGACACACAAATGTAAAACAACATCAGAACAAATTATTTAGCTTTTACTCAAGAACAGACCAGAGGGGTTTCTTGCTTTCAATTTTTGTGATTGGTCCCATTCAATCCCTGCCCCCTGAGGTTAGAACAGTGCCATTCACCATCAGACTTAATGTTTCTTTCTGTTTTTACAGACATGTTTTCACAAATCAGAAATTAGACTGTGGAATTATTCTTAACACTTTTAAACCATTACCCAAAAGACCTCTGTGCCACATGCAAATCCTGAATAGCTTGCTTTGAAGTTTGGCAGCCTCTGTATTTCGTGCCGTTCATAGTCTATGGTGGTATTACATTCATTGTAGATTTTGTATGGAAGGTCAAAAGCAGCTGAATTTGCAAGGTAATCTTGTTTTCAGTAGGAATAAGCACCTCTGAGGTTTAACACACACATCCCATCTGGAATGTTGAAACATTTCCCATAAGGATACAGATAAATTGTTTTGCTCTCAGGACCTGTAAATATATACTTAAAGTAGTGAATCAGAACCATGGAGCATTGCAGTTAAGATGGTTAATTTCATTTCCTGGTAGGAGATCTACCAGGAAATTTGAAGCCCTGATGTACAGTATCATAATCTATAATCTACTGTTCACACATAGCTGTCTACACTTAGCATCAGCTTCTACATTTGCAACATTAGTTTTTTTCCAAACAGAGATAGACTTGCGAAATTGTTACAGTCCTAGAATACACTGCCTTTTGGACAAAGGTACAACCCAGCTGATATCTTCCTAAGCAAACATTCCTGTCTTCTGGGAGATGAACTTTTTCCCCCCCCATGGCATATAGCACTACGGGTGAATTCCCATTACAAGCTTAAAGTGGTTCCGAAACGGTTTCGATCCTCGCAGTCCCCACGTCAGGTTGGCTTAACACGCTTTCCATGTGTTAAATCGCCCCAAAGCGTTGTAAATGTTAACACCCATTTCAACAGGTCTCGCTCCGGTTCGTGCATTTGAAACGTTTTACATTTCTTACTGTGGTAACGATACAGTTTTAGTGGGATGAGAATGCATGTTTAGGGTTTCCCTCCCCCAATAGCTTGCTTCCAAAGATAGTTATTCGTAA
Organism: Aspidoscelis tigris stejnegeri; assembly: GCA_023333525.1. Classification (NCBI taxonomy): domain Eukaryota; kingdom Metazoa; phylum Chordata; class Lepidosauria; order Squamata; family Teiidae; genus Aspidoscelis; species Aspidoscelis tigris. The sequence goes on along the minus strand of JALMGA010000004.1, from coordinate 32,121,945 downwards.
AAATCCACCCCTTGCTACACTGTAGCAATCTACCCACTTCATACCTGAAACAATGTTGCAATTTTGTGCAATTCTGAAAGTTCTGACCTTTAGAAAGGGAAAAGAAAGGAAAGCAGCTGCAGGTTCTCAGAGATGTGTGAATGTTTAAGGTGAAGGGGGCTTGAGTTGCCACTGCTGCTGTGTGCTCTGGGCAATGGGAAGAGGAGGGGAAAGAATCACTGGCTGCCCAGTGCCATTTTTCATCCAACCAAGCAAGCCCCAGCCACCCAGCTAGGCTCCATGAAGGGGTCCACTATGGGTGGCACGTTCACGCCAGGAAGAAGAGGAAAGGGCAGCCCCAAAAAGTGACTTTTAGAAAGTAGCCACTTGAGTCCCCCCTTGAGTCACATATACCACATACGATCCTCAGAATCCGGATCGAATGCGATTAAGTTGAAAGTAATGGGATCAGGCAAATTCACGTTTGCATCCGGTTCTATTATTTTGGTTTAGGGAAACTGTACTAAGCTTGTAATGGGAATGCGGCCTACATGTTGTTTGCTGTGGCATATCCTGGATAAGCATATAGGAAGATTCATACACCAGGGCTGTATCCAGATTAGCAGAATAAAATCTGCTGTTAGGGAAAAAAGTGCAGCTTACCTCCTGCAAAGCCACAACACGCCATCCAGACTCCAGCAGCCTCCCCACAGCTTTCTCAGAGAAAGCTGTGATACTTCCGTGGTGTGTGTACGTCACATGGTATGGGGCAGCCAATGGGAGCAGAGCAGCAGGCTCAGCTCTTGTTCTCTGTTCTCGCCGTCCTTTCTGGACTGGCAGAAACTTTCAAATTTACCTGATACTGTGGAGCAAGTGCTCATTGCTCCACAGTAGGTAAATTTGCGGTGGCATAATGTGCCGCCACTATGCAGTATTGAGCATCAGGTGTGACACCCATGCCCCACTGTGCCTCAGAATGCGCAGTAGCTGTAAGTCTTGATACACCCCAGATAACAGAAGTTGCCTTCTCTGTTTTTATTCATTCTCACAGTGAGCATAAATGGTTTAGGGAAGCAAATTATTTGTATCCCTATACGCACTGCTGGGATTAGACTGTGAAAATGGCCAGACTTGTGTTTCTTTATCATTTCTCCAAGGATGACAGGGGAACATTCATCCATATAGAACTGTTCATAAATATGGAGGCCAATAGATTGAATATAGAAATGGAAGGGAAAAAATAGTCCCTATTAAGTAGATCCTGGAGGTACTGAAATCCATGACAGCAGATGATTTTTAAACAGGGGGTGGGGGGACTAGCAACTGATTAAGGCTAACTTAAAACCCCGCATGGAATAAGAAACATAACTGAATTCTATAACCCACTGGAATTCTTACACCCAGTGTAGAGAATCATACATAATGCATAGTTCTGTATGACCTGACTGGTCAATGCAATAATTACATCTTTAGAACTCTACATTCCTCATTTCTTTCAACCACTTAAACAGAGATTCTTTTAATTAAAATTTAAATGAGGTTACAATTCCCAGTCTGGATTATATTTTCAGAGTCTTTTAGGTTATGGCATTTTAGCAAGGACCCTGTTTTAGGCCTCACTGGCTACAATACTATCTTTTACTTGGGCCGTTTTGGTTTTTGTTATACTTTGTTGATTGTGTTCTATTAGAGTTTATTTTCCATTTCTTTTCTGAAAAATGTTTTGTTAATACTTTTCAGCACCGGCTTGACAGGAGATACAAAACTGATGCAAATTATTATCTAAACAAATAAAAGCCAAATATTCATTAAGAAAACTTCCCTTGATGCTTGCACCATCCTGAGAAATGACTCTTAAGTAGAACTTACTTAATGCTCTCCCACTTTTTAAGTAGTTTTTTCAACATCATTTCCCCCCAAAGTTGATGCCACAGTGTTCCACTGAAGCATCACCAGGACAAGACCATGCAGATATTGCCAGTAAATCACTATGTTCTTCAGAGTACTTGCTACAAACTGATTCCGTCTTGTATTAAGGAACACTGGCTATGAAAGTAAGCTGGCCTATGGTCTTTTGAAAGAGACATTTCTAAGTATAATATTTGTATGCCATGATCATTATGTTCTTTTCTTTATTTTCTCAAATGCAATTCTTGTGTTTAACATTTCTGATCTTAGTTGATTAATTCTAACAATCCACGGCATTTGTCATGTCAGGAAGTTCACATATTGAATGCTACAGCTTGATTCTACTTCAATACTACTGAATATTTTAAAATAGGCTTCAGGCAAAATGCTTAAGGTACCTTTTGTTGTTGTTAATTTGGACCAGTAACAACAGCATCACTTGACTTAGGAATTCAGAGGAATGTGAGCCTCTGGAATAAGGATTCAATCAGCAAATTCGCAAGACAAGCCCTTTATGGGAATGTGCCACCCACCTATATCTCAAGTTTCCCTTTTCTCCTGCTGGACTGCTATGTGTAAAGAAATGGTCTTTAAACCCATATTAATAATGTTATTATATGGGTAAGCTGAATTTAATCCTGCATGTCTAGTAGTCCCATCTATTGACTTAACAGAGGTTTAGTTACCTGCGCTGTAGAACAAGCCTATGTTTGAGCACATAAAACTTTCCTTAATGAAACCCACTTCAATAATAAGGCCAACAACCCTCAAATAAATAAATAAATAAAACCAACTAAATACACATTTTTTTAAAAAAACTTTTCCATTTGCAGATTTTTCCTGAGCAAAAATCCTCAGATGGCCCACTGACTGATCTTTGAGGCCGGGAGAATTTCATAGCCAGGGCATTGCTTCCTGTCCTGTACAGAAAACCAAAGAAGATCATAGTGAGCAAAAATCGACAATGATGCTCTTTCATGAGTTCATTAAGCCGTTTAAAGCTTACTGCTTCCACTTATTGCAGACACGCTATAGCCATATCAGGCAAGGTAGAATAAGGTGGATGAATATCCAGATTTTATTTATGAATGAGCTTTTTCTTCCAGCCTTTATTATGTCAGTAGGATATCTATTTGGGGGATGGGGGAGTTCTTACTGAGAGGATATCAAATGATGTAACAAATTGTTTGCAGAGGAAATTGGTCATTATGGTAGAGCCTCATTATGGCTAGTAAAGTGAGGTAGAGATAGTATGGATTGAAGGCCTAAAGGCAGAGAAATAGGACAGAAATCTCCAGGATGGATAATATATGGCCCTTTCTGCACTTACTGATGATTTGGATTAAGAAGACTCTTACTCCAGATCATGGGCTACCTCATCCACACGTTAATACAGATCAAGGAGGCCCTGCAATGCTAGTTCAGCTCCATCTACACTGGACAGAGCCAGATCTAGATTAAGGAGGTCCTTAATCTACATCTCTTGTAGACCCATTTAATTGGGTCCACAAGAGAATCAAGGGTCTTGTTCTGGAACACAAGAAGCATGCAGATGGCGTACCTCTATGTTCCAGAACCACTGGGGGGGGGGAACTACACAGCTATGGGGAGGCATGGGATGGATTAGCACCACCAATGCAGAGAGCACTGATCTAGCTCACACCTCTGTGTGTTAGAGCAGAACAAGGCTGTACACATTTGAATCACTAATCCCACTTCAGCCTCTGATGCTGCTGCATCCAAAGAGCCCTCAGAGCCAGTGTAGAGAATTCAAAGTAGAAACTTTAGTTTTCATCAGCACCCTTTTCATCAGGGCACCTACTTTCAGCAGCACTTTCTGGAGTGCTGCCATAAATGATCCCCCAGCATATTTTAGCTATGGCTCCGTAATCTAGAATACAGGTGATAGCCTGAGTGTGGACCTCTTTAAAGAGATCCAGAGCAGAACCGGGATATGGGGCCAAAAAGTGATGACCACACTAGATGGCAGGTCCTTGTTTTGGGATTTATCCTGGAATAACTGTGAGTTGGAAAGGGTTAAAGACATAAACACAATAAATTCCTTTGTATTATATGTTGAAAAATGCCAAATACAAATCAAAAGCAAGTTCTTTGAGGCATGCTTACCATTCATTTGTAAAACTAAAGTTATAAAGTTGTAATTAGCCAGATATTAAAAAGGTTAGGAATGCCTCCTTTTAGCAGACTTTATAATAAAACTTCACCTTGCCAAATAACAATAATAAACTGGAACTAATATGGCATGTTTTGTATTATTCACATATAAAATGACCTCATAAGGCACAAGAATTAGTTATCTAAATGAAGGACAAGACTGAGTTGATAGGTCTGTTTCTCAGAAAGCATGTTGTACAATAGTTTTGCATACCACATGATATCAAGATAATACAAAGGTGATATAATGCACTCGTCGTTAGTTTGAGTTTGAAAAATGGTAAGTTGGTTGTCAGCTAATTAGGACTGTGCATGATCTGGCAATGAGCCATACAAGAATAAGCCAAAAAGAAGAATGTCCTGTCATCACTACCAGTTTTGTGGAAAGCAATTCAATAATAACACACCATAAGCTGGCCATTTCATAGATTGGTCATTCTGCCAAATGCCAGCTCACAGTGTCTTGGCATTGTCTAACTGGACTTTCAGAAGATTTTTCACAAAGTCCTTAAACTCATCAGTTATGGAAAAAGAGCCCAGGCCTTATCATGGATTGGTATCTGGCTAAAGGACAGGACACAGAGAGTAGCAATAAATGGCCAGTTCTCAGGGCATGTTCCCATGCCCATTTGGTCCAGTACTGAAACTGGACTCAGCAACAGGTGTCCCTATGCGTTTCAGATTTGGTCCAGTTTCCGCGGACCAAAGCAACGAAACCGTGCCAGACCAGGAGCAAATTTGGTATCTGAACAAACAAGTTTGGGCACAATTTGGGGTCCCAGCATGCATTGCTTAGCAAGCTGAGACTGCATGGGGACGATCCTGGGCTATTTTGGGAGGAGATTGGTGCTTGTGTCATTGGGAGGTGGGGTGTGCTTGCCATTCCTGCCCTGCATTGGAGATCGCCAAGGCAGGCAGGATAATGGCTTAATTTTTGTTCTTTTTCCGCGGCAAATATTCCACCCCCGTTTCCCGATTGCCAAGGCAGGCAGGGTAATGGCTTGATTTTTGTTCCTTTTCACAAATATTCCACTCCCGTTTCCTAATCGCCAATGAGATCATGATAACGGCTTGATTTTCTCCCTTTTAAGGTTGCCAGGCATTCTCGCGGTTCCTGGTGGAGCGGAAGTGCGCAAAACTGCTCAAGCACTAAACTGCCGCTAAACCTCGTAGTGGCTTTGAGTCTTCTAAAATTATTTTAAAATTTATTATTATTATTCTTTATTTAATTTTTTTTCCATGTCTCCCAGCCCAGTCCTGGCTTTCTGTGCTGCTAAGGGAGGGGAGGATGTAGCATTTGCAGCCGGCGACACAGGGGCATTTGCAGCTGGTGGCACAGGGGTGGGCTGATGTGAATCTGGCTTCCAATGAGAAGAGAGGTGATGGAGAGGAGGAGGTGCTGCTCCCCCATGCCAGGGTTTGGCATGGTTTGCATGGGAACGGCTGCATCTATGCCCAGCCCACACCCAACCACGTCACCAGGAATGGCATGGGGACAGGCAAGGATTGATCTTGGACCCACTCCTAGTTCCATGCGTGCCCATTCCCCACCAAACGGCTTGCATGGGGACACTACCTCAGGGTGGAAAGAGGTGAGAAGTGGGTTCCTCCAAGGCTCAGCATTGAGATTTTGCTTTTCAATTTATTCATAGGGTGCTTTCCATTGTCACTAGAAGTACCCATTAAGTACCCATTAATGGGTACAAAAATGCCATTACGTACCCATTAATGGGTACTTAATGGGTATTTTAGTGACAGTGGAAAAACACCTGTAGATAGTACAGAAGAGATAAATAGGGGTAAACAGTGAGATAGCATAGTTTGTTGATGACACTACATTGTCCAAGGTACTAAAAACTGAAAAAGACTGTGAAGAGTTCCAGAGAGCTCTCTGGATGTTGGGTGGACAGGCAACAAAGTGGCAAATAACCTTCAATCTTAGTAAGTGCATACTCATGCACATTGAGGCAAAAAAACTCCAATTACTCCTATAAACTGTTGGGTTCTGAGCTTTCTTTGATGGACCAGGAAAGGGATCTTGTGGTTCTGGTGGAAAGCAGCAATGATAAAAGCTGTACTCCTCTTATATTCTTATGACACTGAACTGATATAATTGTGCACCATTCACCTTCGCTAAGCCTAGTTGAATGATCCTGAGCCAAACCCTGATTAAGTTTAAATTGACTTATTTTAGCGGATAATATTTATCTGTGACTGATGAAATGATATTTCAGGAATTTATTGTTATTTTATTAGATTGATTTTAATATTGTTCGGATTATTACTAGATTGTTTTATTGCTATGTTATTATTATTTCTGTAATTTTTAATCATGTACCGTCCCTTGATGAAAGGGGCATTATAAAGAAATGTTGTTGTTGTTGTTGTTGTTATTCAGCTGGATACAACTCTACAGAGCATTTATATGTCTGGGAAACAAAGCCAATAATAGAGATTTCCAAATGTGCCTAAATTAAGTGATGTTTTTAGATGATTTTCAAGGGAGCTAATAGAGAACTAATGTTCTCTACTATTAATTGCTGTGAGATTTGTATTACCAAATTATTGAGAGGATGTATCTGGTTTTAATATACATAATTGGTATATTCCAGCAAGGTCTTCTGAACTGTCATCTTCCCTACTTCAGTAGCCATCTCTGCTGAGGAAAGTGTGAGCTGTAGTACAAAAAGAAACATTTGGCCTCTGAACAGGTCCCTGAGGATCTACTGGCATTTTATCTGACTGTTTGTTACCTAGTTTGAATGTTGGATTCAGATGGCTAAAAATCTAGTTCAGCCCCCTATAAACTCCAAAGGGCATACCATTGCATACCTCCTGGCATACATTTAAAAAATGCCACGGCAAAACTATTTAAACAGGTGAATGTTGAAACAGAATGCAGCAGAACAGCAGCAATAAAATCACAAAGTGGCAGGAGCCCCTCCCCCCCAAATGATGTGAAATTTCTGGGGTCAGATATATTTATGATTTTTGTAGCATGAACACTAGGGGCAACCAAAACCAGGTTCAAGATAGACTATATACATTGTCATATAGTATATAATTGAGATATAGTCTTAACTGCAGCAAGTGAGGCGTGGCTTTAAGAGTGATTATCAAATTTGTGGAAAGCAGGTTTTATTGTAGTCATCAATCATGGTGTCTATATAGGACATTCTTCATCCATTTGGCACCCATCTGATATTCTTGTGATTATATGCATCTGCCTTAGGCTGTGTTCAGATGCAATTTAAAAAGCAAAGCAGCTGTGAAATGCTTTAGAGGTGGAGTGCAAGTGAGAGGATTCATATGACAATCTGCACCTCCCTCCTTTTATGAACATTCTAGATTAGAAAAGGTGGGATAGATGTGGAATGACAACATGAGGGCCACACTCTGTGAACTCTTAGGCGCTTCTGTGTGACTGTAGATGTGGTGATCATGTGTTACATTCCTGTTCTACAAGGTTCTTGGGAGTGCTGGGAGAGCATTGTTCAAGATCTGTATTGAATAGACTTCTGTTCTGTTCCAGCAGACCTTTTAAGCTTTCAGGGACTTTTGGATTGATTATTAGTGCAGACTGACACTGAGAGAACGTGTGTCTATGCCCAAGAACGGCTAGTTCCTCAGAAATCAAAGACAGAATCGACGAAAGAGTAAGATTAGGTGAATTAGGATAAGATCCATTTTTAAGTGTCCCAGAATCAATAAATTGCTGTGGAAGAGCTAATACATTGATATGGGTGTCAGAACGAAGAGCTCACTCGTCCATTAATGATCTGAGCATCTGCTTCCAAGCACAAGTTTGCTCTAGCTGTTAAAATTGCCTATGCTAGAAATTAAAAAAGGGGGAATAACATGAAAAATTAGAAAGGGAAATCAGTTTCAAATAAATCACAATTTTATCCTAGATACAGCAAACCTTTCTAGCACACTTTCTCAAGGACACAATTTTATGAAAGTGAGCCTAATGGACCCCAAAAGGGAGACTTTTCTGTAGTGAGGCATTTTCTTTTGACCTTTGACCAAATATAAGTCCATGTATTTTATACATGCTGATACTGAGTGCCTCCAGACACGAGGAAAGCTGTGAATTCCCTTTGCAGTCACTTCCCAGCTGATAGATGGAAGCTGGGATGGTGGGAAGCTGTGAAGGGAGTTCACAGCCACTTCCTGTCAGATAGACAGGAAGATTGGAAGTTGTGAAGGGAATTCACAGTTGTTTCCTGTTGGTCAGACAGGAAGCTTTGATCTCTCGCAGTATCCCTTCAGCATCCCCAGAACCTCTGAATTAAAAAGCTGCTGTTTACTTTTTACTTTGGCGGGGAAGTTGTGGGGAATATTGCAGGTGGTCAAAGCTGTGAAATCTCTTGACTGCTTTTGTGTATGTGTGTAGGCACCAATTGTACAGGAGCGGAGCAGATAAAGAGCTGAACTTTCCTAATGTGGTATGAAGAATACTGAACAATTCCATCTTCCTCCTACTTGTACTTAAAACAGGAGTGTCTTGCTGGAGTTAAAAGTTCAGCAGAACTTGAGCACTGGGCACCCTGAATGAAAAGAACACACAGTTCAATTTTCAAACCAGCTGTGAGAGCACTTTATGCAATTTGAGGCACGGATAACAATTACAAGTACATTTGTAAATAATTTAAAAACCTCTTTAGGATGCCATCACTTTCGTTTCTAAATGAGCAAACAATCTACAGGAAGCATCCCCAATCTGACATCCCCTAGCTATTTCCAGCGACATCTTTCATCTTCTTTAACAAGAATGGAGGGCACCAAGTAACTGAAAGTTGATCAGAGTTGTCTAAAAACCTTCTCTACTCAGATATTAAATTACCGCTTCCCAAAAATACACTTACAATACTGCAAGGATTCATAATCTGTCTAGGGATGCTTTTGAAGAGAAAGGAACAGTGCAGTTTCACAAACGTGCCTAACCAAGCTTCCTGACTTAAGCAACCAGAAGACTAAACATAGCGCTCCATACACTGCTTCAGGTCCTTCCTTCTATAGTTTTTTGTGACCTTAGCTTATGTATTGACTCCAATATATTTACAGAGTGAGGTGCGACAAGAAGCAATCAGGGGTCATTTTTTAGACCCTGTGATTATCTCTTGCTGCCCTTTGCACAGGTGTGAGGAGCAATCCCAGTCTTACCTTCATGTCTCCCGTCTTGTCTCATTCTCATCCTACATGAAATTACCCCAAAGCCAGCCAAGTGCCCAGCTTTCTTTGGTTGTGTTTACATGTTTGGCTGCTTCCAGGTAGCCCCCAATGAGATGCTAATTGGACAGACTGGCAGATACTGATATTGCAATTTATCATTTCACTAATCCAGGACTGTGTTGGGAATGCTGTAATTATGCAGCACTGGGAAACTGTGAATTTTAACCCTCATCTGGAGGCATCACAATTCTATGATACAGAGCAATTGAAAGTTTGATTTGTATTGCTTTTAAATTTTACAAATTAAGACATCTTATTTCAACCACATTGCTGTCTTCACGGTAAAGGTGGCTTCTTTGTCCGTAAGCATCTTCTGTCCTCACGATCCCACCTCATGACCCCACAAACAGGATGCAAATAAATAGCCAAATTGCAGCCAGACTCTTAAACCCTGAATAAAACCACAATGGCTTTAAGAAACACTTTCTGCTTTCTTATTTATTGACAGCTTTTTTTTAATTACAACACAATGAAATGATGGTAAGTACATAAGATAGTATAAAAAGCAATTTTAACTCTTCCCTTTGTTTAAGACACTTACAGCAGACAAGAACTGTCCCACCCAAACCCCTCCTCAAATGAGAAAACAAAACAATAAATAGAAAAAACAATAAATAGAAAACAAATCACTGCACAGCCCTTAACTCTTTGATTGCCAGGTCGAGAACCAAAAAGACAATTTTAGCTTGTGACGTTTTTATTTTGTGGTTAAAGGTTGCCGCAGCAGTCAAAGGGTTATACTGTTGTAAACGTATTTTGTTGCAAAATGTTTAGTCACATAAGTGATCTACAGCAATGAGATTAATATCATGACCCCTTGACCTTTAATTACACAATGTTATAAGGAGTTAATAATAGGTTGGTGAGCTGGTACATAGCTTAATTAACCCATCTTTATTTAATAGTGCACTATGAGGCCTTGATTTACTAATAAAAAGAATGTGTGTATAATAAAGCACTGTTAAATGCACTGATCAAGAACAAGCAAACAAAAAAAATGAAAAAGTATCTAAGCACCACAAATTTTGCCTGATTATATCTGACAGTCATTATACACTGTAGCACCATTTAGTCAGCCTTGCTTTTGCACACAAATAAGTTTTGTGTTTGTCCATACGAACTACTTTAAAGAATAAAACATTTATTAAAAAAATAGTAATGCAGTGGGAATCATACAGTAACGTAAGTTTTTAAAAGCATATTAAAAAAGTAGGTTTCTGGAAATAGGTAAATGATCTTGTTGTCTCTTTGCTTACATGCAGCACTGTGAACCAAATTCTGGTACAACCAGGAAAAGAATATTATACCTAACTAGAGATGTGTAGGACTTACTTGTATTCTCAGTTTCATACAGTGGAACACCTAAGTGTAACTGTCTATTTTAACAAATGGTTTCTTATGAAAGTGTTTAGGAATATTGTAATTCATAGTGGTAAATGTATTGTGAATCCATCCTCAGGTTTCCATTCTGGCTTGTTTGCAGGACTATATAAAAATCCAGGTACTGTGTGTTTAAGGAATCTTCTTCACCTTCAGGTACAGCAGTTATTTGAACTACAACTTCCATCAGTCCTAGTTACTGCAGCCAATGGTCAAAAGAAAAATGAGAGCTCTAGTTCAACAGCATCTAAGTAAGCAATTCAGAATAGGACAAGACTAAATATAACAACTGGAAAGATTTCATTTTCCACATTCTGTTGATTTAACCAAAATGCCCTTCTGCACTGCATGTTAACCCATTTCAGCTGTAGTAGTTTTAATCCTTCACACAATTCAGGGTGCTAAATTTCACAAAGGTGAAATCCACAACTGCCATGATCATAAAGAAAATCTTCCTCAACCTTCCAAATTCTTGATTACACTTGACTAAAGATTCAGAAAAACTTACATGTAAGAAAACCTAGGACTTATTTTTTGTTTTAAAATTTGTATTTATTTGTGTGAGTTTGTTTGCAGAGACCCCCAGAGAAAATGAGAGAATGGGAAAATATGAACCAGTTTACTTTGCAAGATGAACTGGTGTAGAAAAAACAAAAGGGGGAACGGGGAACCTAAACCATTTCTGAGGCCATGGATTATTTCCTCTGAAGTAGCCTCTTTGCCAGCCAACCCCAAGTAGAAATCAGCCCCTTTTTTATCCTGCAGAGATCAGTTACACGGGTATATAATGCAAAATAAAAATATAGCATGGAAAGTTTAAGCATTTCTCCCCAATCCCCTTTGTTTTGCTTTGGCTTCTATTCTCTACCTCACAACATAGCCTTTTCCTTCTTTTCTCTTAAAAACCATTTTTGCTTGGTTTACCTGCTCAGAAGTGGCAAATGTGAGTGCTCTCAAAGCACCGGATATATAAACATAAATGTGCTAGTCATGAAACATGAATTTGGGGCTAGGTCCAGACTTGCTCCAAAGCCGCACAGATTTTTTTTACAACTATGCCGCTAATGCAGGTAATGGAATGCCCAATCTGGTGGATATATTGAAGGGATGGCACAGCTTTGGATTGGACTGTGAGGCAGACAGGAAGTGGCTGCACCATTCCTGTGCAGCTTCTGGCCATGCCATCTGTCAGGGGGGAAGCAGCAGCTGCAGTTTGTCACAGTTTTCAGCAAGTCTGGACGTACCCAGGTTTTTCCAACAAGTACTAAGAACAAAACATGCTGAAAAGCAGGCGAGGCAGGAGCTTAAAACATAAATAGTTTCCAAGAAAAGGCAGCAAATATTTTGCAAAGAACTCTTGATTATAAGCCAAAGAACTGGCACTAAACTAACATTGCATTGAGAGACCAGGTAGTGGCATCCTTACAGAGGTACACAGGAACATGTGCCCATATCCCCTGAAATTTATGTACAATTCACGTAATTGAAATGATGGAGAAGATAGAGAATCCTCCAGATAGGTCCTATGCCTCCAAACAATTATTTTCCCGTGTAATAAACTGTAAATAACCTAAAGGATCTGAAGCTATGCATCTACAAACTGTCTAGGGCTTAAGGATGTAAACATGCACCAAAAATTATAACTCTGATTACAGATGAGTGGAAAAGATTTCCAGTAGTCAAAACTTAGCATCTGGAGCTGTTCTGAGGCTGCAGTATTCAAGATTTTGGCAGTTGGGAAGATGCCATTCCTGTAGAGGTGGGTTTTTTTGGTCCTTCCCAGGCTATTATGGCTACTTCCTTTGATTCAAAGAAAGACATCAAGCAAATTTCTGGACTTCAAGGTTTTAATTTTTGGAAGATCTTTCTAAGCTACTACTGTAAGTTGGAAGGTCATGTTATCAAGCTGGAGCACAGTCAGGAAAATGGAAAAGTGACACACAAACACATTAATACAGTTTTCTTGGGAAAAGAACCAAAGAGTAGTGGTTCGTTGCTGTCTCCATCCAAGATGGAGACAGGAGATTGAACTTGGAATGCTGCAGGGAAGCAGATTCTTTGTGGTAATGCATTTTGGTGTACAAATCCTTATATGTTCTGTCCACACAAAGCGGAATCATGCTGATAGAGATGTTTCTTCGTCACTGCTCTTAGAGGTGGAATAACTGTGTTCTAGAATTCTAGCCTTCTAGTTCAAAGCAATAATTTTTGGCAGTGCAAAGCAATGGCTAAATGAAATTTAAATCCAAAGACATGCCTCCTCAAATAGGCACTTGATGTTAAAAAAATATCAAAGCAATCTAAACTGAAAGGACCAAAATGTCAGTTAGAAACACTCAAAGGAGAATTTTCTTTGAGCTGAATTGATGGTAAAAAAAAAGGTCATCTATGAGTGAGTCGGACAGGGCCTTCCTTCCCTTTCTTCCCTTCTCCATCCCTGTACTATTTTTGCATGATTCAGTGTCTTATGTATCCTGGTTTATCTGTTTATAGATTGTTTCTTGGAATGTGTTAGAATCGACATGGTTCATTTTTTCAGACTAGAAAAAAAAAACAGTTAATTTAAGTGGAAAGGAGGGAGGTATACAACCAACTTCGCAGCCACTGAAGAATTTACTCAGGTGCAACATGTATTAAGAAATAAGAAACAGTTGCATAGCAGCCTTTTAATGAGAAACAATTTAAGCACTTTAAATTAACCTTTCTACCAAAGATATGGATTTTAAAATCATATTCAATTTTTATAACCAACACAATATCCTCACGGGATAAAACGTTAAAGTGTGGAATCCAATTAACCTGCAATAAGCAACACAATAAACTTATGGAGAGAGACTGCTGTAGCAGTATGCATCCAAATTTGTTCCAAGATTAGTTCTATCATTTGCCATTTGGGATGTGATCTACTATTGGGGGTGAGCACTGGCAGTTTCCTATGAGTGCTGCTACTTCTCTGAAAGGTCCTAGTTCACTGTTGACGTATCTTATCAACAGTGCAGAGCTGGCCCTGCCGTGCAACAATCTGCACAGACTGCTCTGAACTACCGGGAAAAATGAAAACAAACACCAAAGTTACAAAGGGGTTGCAAGACTTCTAAACATTTTCCTTTCCATTTTATTTGTACACCGCCATTCCAAAATAAAATTTGCCCAAGGCGGTTTACAACAAACAGATAATGCACAATGCAAAATAATAATCAAAACATAACAATAAAAATACATTATAAAAATTGCACTTCCTCCAAGATGTTTGTGCCCAGCCAGGCTGGAAGTCACCCAGAAGGCAGAGTGGTCTAGGCTGCCACCACTAGACCACCCCCAGGAGAGATGGCAAGGTTCTCCTCCTCAGGCAGGCCTTCTGGTTAACCAGTGTTTCCCTAGATGCTGTTGGACCCAGTTGCATTGGCCCAGCAAGCATCAGGAATGGCCAAATCTAGTAATGTAACACAACCAAAAAGGGCAGATTGTTTTTAACAAGAGTTAATACTAATAAACACCAATCTATTTTGCTTTATGACAGGAGCTTTGTTTAACACACTGACTATACTAACATTAAACTACTAAGTTTTGGGTGTTTTTCCACTGTCACTAGAAGTACCCATTAAGTACCCATTAATGGGTACAAAAATGCCATTTCGTACCCATTAATGGTTACTTAATGGGTACTTTTAGTGACAGTGGAAAAGCACCCCATATTAACATTTTGTTGAACTAGTTGTACACTCCCTACACTTTTCATAAAGAAGCTTGAATTTTTCTCCCCTTAACACTGCTCAGAATTCTAGACATGACAAATTGTAGTTATAGAAGTTTTGCCTCAAAAATTGAAGAGTTGCCTCAAAATTGTTTCCAATTTGATACATATCATCTTAACCATGATTAAGGAATCCCTCTCTTAATCTGTTATCTTAATCTTCCGCTTTGCGTTATGACCATTTTAAGGATTTTAAATGCTTTTAAAGGGTAGGTTTAGTGCTTGAAATTGATGTTTTACTGTTTTAACTCTTTTATTTTGCTACCTACTCTGCATCCTTTGGGTGAAGACTTGGCTAGAAAATAAATCAATTGAAAGGCTGTATCCCCCAGTGGCAAAGATTTCAAGACATGTGCATATCCATTTTGGGAACCTTCTTTTAGGGCCAGATCTGGGGAACATTTGTTCTGGGTGGCAATTTCACTGGGGTGGCAAAAATGCCAGGTAAGAATATAGTTCCTTGTGTCACTGTGTTTGCTTGTTTGGATTTCAGACACGATTCCCTAATAAACTGGATTAGTATTTTATGTCTAATATATTTATGTTAGAATAGTAGGCTTGAAATGGACCTCGAGGGTCAATGAAGGATTTCTTAAACCATCCCAGAAAGATGTAGGTCTAGCCTCTGCTTGAAGACCTCCAGCGAAGGAGAACCCATTATCTCCTGTGGCAACTTATTCCACTGACTGATCGCCCTCACCGTCAGGAAGTCTTTCCTAATATCCAATCTGTATTGACTCCCTTGAAGTTTCATACCATTGTTTCTGGTCCTCTATATAACAGATCACATTATGACATAACTACAGATCTCAAAACAGGTAAAAAGAAACAATCAAGAAGCCAACTTAGCAACATACACAGCATGCTCAGCAACAACAAGCAGATTTATTGCATTGCTTTTTTACAGAATTTAGATGGAATAAATACCGTGTTTCAAGAGTTGCAAAAGAAAACAAATGCTGATAGCATCCCTAAGAGGAAAAAACCAATATGAGGGCTTATATATGAAGGGGAGGGGGAATGCCTGCATACCTGTAGAAACAAAGCTTCCATCAAGTAAAATCTGTACTATCCATGAGGATACCTAAAGCCAACAGGTAATGTCCTTTTTAAAAAGGTATCTGCTTGAAATACTGCATAGACCTATGAATTTTGTGCCTTCTGTTTAAGCATAAAAAAAACACAAATCAACAACAACAAAAAAACCCATGAGGGGCTCAGCTGGATCAAATCACAACCTAGTCCACCATCCTGTCTCACACAGTGGCCCATCAATTGCTTCAGGGCATTTTTACGCAGAAGACAAAGGGAAAATCTTTGCTTGTTCTCGACTCCCTGCAAATGGCATGGAAGAGAAGGATCAGCTTTAATATCCTATCTTTTGCTAATATGCAACTCATTGGCACATCATCTATGTAGCCTACTGCTGACCATGGCATTGTACTTACATAGGAGCACTACAGTACATCTAAAAAACAGATATGGCATAACGATGAAAAGAACAAACAAAAAATATGCTACAATTTATCTGGAAGACTCTTAGTCCCCCTTTGAATACAATTTTTTTATTATTTTGCTAGTATATGAGTTTCAAGCATCTGATTCTGCCTGGAACAGCAATAATGATAAAAACAGAATCTACTACAGTAATCAGGAGTGGCCAATACAGCATATAATGTTATTTCATTTTCAGGTTAATACGGTCTTGCTGTGATTGATATCCACACTAGTTTGTTTGGTTGATTTGATAACAACTGACTACAGTGAACAGATAAAAAATGAGAAAATTATGCATTATGTGGCCAGTAGTGTTAAAACCACAATAACCAATTGCTCAACTTACCCAACAAATACTACAGGCAGGACTTTCTAGTCTACTGGAAAAGCAAAATGATTTTTTTTCAGTTAACGGAGTTTGCATATTTGTCTGCAAGATGAGTGCCAAGATTCACTCAGCAGCACCAATTAACAGTGAATTCTTGTCAACAAGCCAGAATAGGATCCTTGATTTTGTTAGACATCAACAGTGACTTTTCAGTAGCATCAGCATGACGGCATCCATAAGAAAGGCTTTGATATGAAATGATGCAGCTGGTACTTAATATGTGTTGCCTATGAATCACCAACAGAAATTTTGCAGGTAATGTGTCCCAAAGGTTGTGCTTCTCAGCATATTTATCAGGGAGTAAGTTCCACTGAATGCAATTAAACCTCCAAATAAACACTCTTAGATCTCTGTATTACAGATCTCAACACATAAAAGTATATATAATGAAGGTTCACAGAGCACATGTAGTTCAACGAGACAACACCCACACAAATGGTCCTGCAAATCATCTACAGAAATGCTAGGCATGGAGAGACACAACACTAACTTTAATTGCATTGGTCAGTATTTTCATATACTTTTGCTTAATTGTTAACTACAGTTTGCATCTTAAAATCATATTCCTTTAGAATGTCAGTAGGAAGTTAAAAATGCATATTACATTTAAGTCAGGGAGATCTGAAATGGAGCAAGATTGTATTTTTTCCAATCCAGCATATCATGAAAATGTGTTTTGTTAAGTTTGTATTTTTTTAGTAATTGGTTCTTGCACAGAATTTATTTCTTTTCCTGGTTCATAGCAAATAATATTGTGCTATTTATTAATTTACACAATACATCATGATGATGGAGTGAAATAAATTAATGAAATCTATGTTTTAATATTGTAGAATCAACACTGTGGATTTTAACAATACCAGCACAGATGTGTTTATTAAAAAGATCTTCTCTCTGATGATCCCATATATTATAGATATAAATCCAGTTTTACTGTCTACTCCTCTTCAAGCATTTAATGCTCTTGCTGCAAGAAATTTGTTTGCTATTAAGGAGCCACAGGCTCCATCAGCATTAGAAAATATATTACTAGACACTGGCAGGTGACATTAATTCAAAATCTGATTCATTTTTTTTCTTTTTTGTAAATATATACAGGCCCTTATGGGAAAGTTTAGCCAAATAAGCTTTAAAAATAAATGAAACAGAACAATCCCCAAAAGATAGGATCAAGTATTAATCTTCATAATGCCACAGCCTTGCTTCAATGTCACTTTGATTTTTTTCTAAACAGGTTCATTTGTTCCCTTGTTTTTGGACTTTTCAACATGTGCTTGGGTACACACACAGAGCAAGCGACTAAGAGAGCTAAGATTAACTTGAATCCACAGGGCACAGGATTTGGGGGGAAACTATCAATTTATTACTAGATAAAATAGAAATTTGTAACAGAAAAGCAAATACATCTTGGACATGCCCAAATATTTTTTTAATTCATCTTTCTGTCTGTATATAATATATAATGCACCTTTAAATAGAGCAATGGATTTAACATTCAAATAACCAGGACGTTCTTTTTACCAAACACTGTATATTGTCACAATTACCTCTTGCTTATTTATTGTATGGTAAACCCTTACAATTTTATCTGTGTCATCTTGTAAGAAGAGCAACAGGTAATTTGCTCAATTCTTTCACTACTTTTCAGAAAATCGTTGCACTGTAATTTTATATGGAAATAAAATTTTCAGGTGTATCAGAGGATAAAAATAAGTAAAAATAGAGTAAAATTCCAAAATCTAATGAATGTTGACACTCATGTGAATTTAATTTGGTCTATGCCAAAAGGTCTCTAGGGAACTTACCTTAAATCCAATGATACAAAGATAGATTTTGTGTGAAAGTCTGAAGACTGTTGCATTCCCCCGCTTCTGATAAAGGTTGCTGGTGTATTGAGTTCCTGGACATTCACAACATTGGTTTACATGAGGGAATCTCTCAAAACCTGTTCAATCACTCAAAGGTTGTGGCAGGACAATAACTGTGGTGTATCTGTGTATGTATTTAAGGGAATTGACACCTGAAATTCCTCTGTATTCAAATCCAACTTCTCTGCACTGAGTCAGCAAGCTGAAAGGGACTTGAGTGTTTCTCGAAGAATCTATTTCTAATGTTTCTCTGCATTCAGGAATTCTGATAACGCAAATTCGTGCTAAAAGAGCAGACATCCCTTCTGAACTCCAGGACTGGGGTGAACAGGGTTTTGAAAGCACACTTTATGTCTTCACATGTTATTTAAATGCCTGAACAATACAGTGAAGTATAATACACTGGCTACAGCAAAGTAAAACCCTTAACTTTAACCTAAAAAAGGAAACTAAATAATATCAGGGGAATAAAGTCTGTTTTAATTTCATTAATCCAGATCACAGTAAGTTAAAAACATAGGCCTTTTACTCCTCTAAGATAATGTGGTTTCTAGTTTTCTGCCTGGAACAAAGGAATGGCACAGTTTTGCCAGCTAGCAGACATGCTGTGATAAAGAGAGGGCAGTCATATTGAACTTCTGTACAGTGGTCTCAACAGCAGAGATGGGCAGACCAAAGCAATGTTGTGGAGTCCTGATGAAATCCTCATGATATGGCCTATGTTAGCTCTAAGATACTCCAAACTGCTGTTACCTGCACTGCATATGTGCTGTAAAGCAATAATTTTTCCTTTATCTTTGTTATCTATCCAAACATCTGTCTATGCTTGAAGAAACAAACAAAATAATAAAAGCCCTGCAAAGCTGGAATGCATGCCTCACATGACAATAAAGCCAACTTTCAATTAAAAGTAACAAAACAAACCCCCAAATCATGTCTAATTGAATTAAAAGGCATACTAATCTTCATGCTATGCTCAATATAAATATAAATTCAAGGCAGTCGAGCTATTCATTACCAAAAAATAATATGCATATATACTTACACTCTCTAAAAAATGATTCAGTAATGTGGACTAGGAAATCAGTAAGAAATTGTCTGAGTCTAGTATAAAAAAACCTTTGACATAAAAGCCAATGATGGCCATTTTCAAGTATCTTTGAAGTTTTAGAATGTTATCTTTCATAATGTTGTTTATAGAAAGGACTAGTTTTATACAGAAAATTGCACCACGATTCAATACAAATTCACTTCTACCGCATTTCATTTTTAAGAGTGTGCATGTATACATAGCAACTGTTCCATCTACACATCTGCTACAAACGCTGGACACAGTTCATTGGGAAATTCTCCCCAATGAAATAAACAGGAACTGAGCAAGAACTCTTTGTCATGTGTAGCCTACTTATCTCTATCAGACTTGAGAGGGGAATTTCTTAGTGTATTGCATCCAGAGTCCTTTTGTAAGAAAAACTGGTGATTATCTGGACATTTGTGGTAAGAACACTAGTCCCAATCCATATTGATCAGCAACACCAGATATCTCACTGAGCATGTGCCAGTTTGCAAGGTAAAGGTCAAAGAGCAAAGACATCAAACAGTACACTGCAAGGAAATTCAGACAGCAAAGGGTTGTTATCTCCCCCCCTCCCAAGACTATGTTTA
The DNA here is from genome assembly GCA_023333525.1 of Aspidoscelis tigris stejnegeri. NCBI lineage: Eukaryota > Metazoa > Chordata > Lepidosauria > Squamata > Teiidae > Aspidoscelis > Aspidoscelis tigris. Next base: position 32,102,096 of record JALMGA010000004.1, on the reverse strand, counting down.
ACTCACTAATGACAATCAACAGATCAATAAAATTCAAGGCAAGCTGTTCATTGTTTCAAAAGCTACTCCCCTGGAATCCTAGCTTTCATAAAAAGCCAGGGATTTGACTCATGGGGTGCATTCTTTCTGAACATCGTTAATAAGTTCACAGCTCAGTGACTGTAAAAAGCCCGTCACTGCGAGAAGCAGCTCCTAAAATCAATAAAAGAGGTCTGTCAGTTGCTGACTTTTCTCTAGGAAAAAAATATTGATACACAACCTGCTCTGCAGGTCTCGTGAAAATGACAATACTGCTGGTTAGCACAAAATTACACATGATGACACAATGCTTTGGTGGTCCCTTGGTACTGCCAGTGATTCAACACACAGCTAAATGCCAGAGGATACAGTGACCCTTTGAGAACTAATTGGCAATGTTTTGAAATGCGGAGGGCAGCACCCATTCAACATTAAGAAACATTGGTTTTCAGCTTTTGGTGCAACTCCAGCTTTCTAAGACAAATCTAATTGCCTTTTACTGTGTTTTAAACGTACATATACATTCAGAAGAACAAACATTAGAAAGTCAAGTCAGTTGTTGGATGGACCCCATAATCAAATCTCATGTTCCCTTTGGTCTCCAGAATTTAATGTGGGACAATAGAAACATCATCTTTTGTGGTGGATATAAATCCACTTGCTTTTGTTGGTCTGCTGCTATTCCTAGTTCACAGGTTTATGGCAGTATTCTGTAGCAGTACCACAGTTAACTGTCTCTACCATAATTACTGCCAGCTCTATAGTCTAACCTCACAAAGAAAACCTGGATGGGAACCTGGAGCTGCCAATGTCCAAGAGATACGGTGATTACGTGAAAGCAGCAGTGAGGGTATGCCAAGGTTACCAGAGTAACTGACTTAGCAGGTATAAAGAGGAACAGTGGACAAAGGTATAAAATATAGTTTTTGAGGACCAGAGAGAGTTTGAATTTTAGTTTTTAAAAAATCATATATGTATTATCTGTGTCTAGTACATATTATTATTATTATTATTATTATTATTATTATTATTATTATTATTATTATTATTATTATTATTATTATTATTATTATTATTATTATTATTATTAATTATCAATAGTGCAAGGAAACAATTCGGAAGAAAAACTCCAGTTTTCTTTCAGCTTATTCTGGCTGTGGAATTGCTATCCTGTTCCTTTGAGCTTGCTAATCCTAGTGTACCTAATTTTTTATGATATTGAGTAGAGAAATATGGTATATAGTATACAGGTACTAGACAACAGACAGAAAGGGATATGAGAAAAGGGAAGGAACAAATCTGATATGGTTTAACAGGTGACCTACAAAACCTTCTAATCCCTTTAGAATCTGAATTTCTTTTAAATTGTGCGATCCTGTAATCCCAAGACTATTCTCAGACTGATCCTAGAGTTCTCAAAGGGTCAATGATTACATAAACCTAATATTAGTTTGAGGTTCTCCATAACATTAACTTATCAATTTAATTCACTGCAATCTACGTCACAGACTTAGTGCTGTCTGCTAGAGTTTCAAAACAAATGCTCCTGACAGACCTAGGAAGGGCCTGGGGCTCTTGGCCTAATAAAACTCTTGGGGGAAACACAAAAACAAAAAAAGACACAGAAACCCAACAAAAGTGAATCTCATCAATAAAAAAGATACTATCTGAATATAGTAATGGATATAAATGTGTTAAAACATTGAGGACATAGCTCAGAACGACTGTATAAAACACAAAATGAATGTATCATTAAGGCTGTTACTATATTGCAGATATTTTGGCCCCTTGTTTGTTGGAAAATGGCTGTCCACAGTCTGAATCCCTGTGTGTCATCCTGCTCTCCCATTTGATAAAAATTATATGTAGGAGTATAGGACTACATCTGTAGCCCATAGAAAGCAATCCTCTTTGGAGACAAAGCTGTTTTGTGTCTTCACACTTCCTGAAAATTCCATTCTGATTGTTGTGTTATAGTTGCTCTATCTTTTTTCTTTTCCTAAAAAAAAAAAATCCCAACTGATTACATTTCTTTTTCTTTTCTTTGTTAAAACCTCACGCAAAACTCTTTCAAAGGGGAGCAGGCTTCAAAAGAGACAAAAAAGCCCCAACAGAAACATCAAAGATTCTTCTTTTCTTGCTTTTGCTGTTGTATTTCCTCTTCTTTATGAAGATCCTGATAGTTTTGCATTGGGTATTCAGCGTGCAGAGGAAAGGCTAGAACCAAATGACGAAGACAGACAAAGAACTGGAGGAACAGCAGATACTGTGTATGATGGAAGCTTCCCACTGGAGTGAACTGTCACTCGTGTGCAGGGCAGGCAAACCCCTTGGGTTTCAAAGATCGTCCCTGGTCAAGGAGGACACATACCTGCTCCTATGTAGGAAACTGCATAACAGCTCTTTTGTTGATCTCAGGTCACCGCAAACTCTTGGAAAATAAAATAAAAAACTCCTACATCACACCCACTCTTGCATAGAGCGTTTGCAGTACAGTATGTGGCGGGGTGTTCCTTTCCTCTTGAACTGGAACACAGTGTAAACCAAAACAAGGAGGCACAAGGCCAGAATGCACGGGATGACAATGGCTATGGCTTTCACAGTGCTGGCTGTGTTGTCCAGTTTGATGACAATGTCTACATCGTCCTGAGGGCTGTGTCGGTCTTTGTCCCGGTCCGCTGGTCCATCACAACCCATAAAATCCTTTAGGATGGATCTGGGATAACCAGGTTCCACCCTTAGCATCTGGTTATTGAACTTCCAGTATTCTTTGCCTTTGTAGAAATATGTGAAGCCTGAGAAACAAAAGTGCAATTATTTTAAATTATTTCCATTCAGTTTCAGTGACAAGAAATACTTGAAACACAGAGTTAGCAGTTATGATAAAAAGATATCTCATTTTTCAAAAATTCTTCACCAAGAAAGAGCAGTGGTTCTCAATGGGGGTACAGGTAGTCCAAAGGATACCTTGAGATGTACCAGGGGTACTTAGGCATTGCATACAAAATGGTGGATTTGTGTAAGCTAGTTTTTACTAAAATATTTATCAGCTAATTGGGGAGCGGGAGAAATCCAAGAATGATTCCTTCTTGGTGTTCAACCAAAACTGTTGAAAACCACTGCAATAGGGCATCACCATTCTGTATCTTATAAGTGGCAACATTTGCTACAAACATTGTTATTTCTTATTTGTACAGTTTACACAAAAGCAGCACAGGAGGTCTTCCAAAGCTGCAAGCTGAAAGATCCTATCCAATAGTGATGTACACAGCTCACAGATGAACCTAAAATAACCTTTAGTCAATTGATAAAGACTATCAAAGGAAATATAGCTTTCTTATCTAAAAAGTCTGTAAACAACTGTGGTGCACCAGCTAAGAGTACTAGAGCAGATTCCAGGAATCCCTCAGCTTGAATTCCCAATCTACCATGAAGTTACTGGGTCTTCCCAGCTATGAGTAAAATTATCTAATGAATATCTTAGGAAAGAAAAAGGTTGAGTAAACCTCTGACATAAAACCTGGAGTGAAGACTCAGTGTGGTTATGTGGCCCACAAATCATTCTCCAGAAACATCTGCAGCCAACTCAGTACCAAATATCATGTTTACACACCATTGGATCACACTAGTGAGACTGAAAGAAAGAATTCTGGTGCCCAGACAATTCAGAGTTTCCATATGTTCATGATGATTGTCTTTGGAGACAGAAGGATGCTAACAACAATATGACTGACTTATATCACATAAGCACTGATTATGCATACAGTATCATATCACATACTATGAAAAGTTACTACTGCAAGGATCTGCCATTCCATCATCATGAACTAATTTACTGTCATTTTCTTGCAACAGTTCTTTCTACCAAAAGAAGGAGCAGGAGGAGAGGGAGCGGCATTAGCACAGCAGTGGCACCTTCCACTGCATTCAAAGCAGTGGTTGCCTGTCCTATCATGGGATTAGCTATGCTGTGTGGAAAGCCTGGGAGTTACTCCAGTCAACATTCTTCTAATTTGTCCCGTCTGACATTTTATTTGTTGCACCTTTTTTTTTTTCTAAAATGAAAAAGTCATTGTTAATTTGCATTTTCTGCTTTTGGGGTGTTGTTTTATTGTAAGTTTCCTAAGAATTGCCCATGTATCAAAATGATGAGTTGTATTTACAAAAAGGTATATTCTTGACGATGGACAGGGAGTTGGTCCAACAAAGGGTTAACCTCCTGCTGCCTCATCTGGGGACCTAGAGGTGGAGCTAAATTTCCTCTTAAGTAGGGCTGTCCGCCTAGTTTCATCTTGAGAGAGCCAAGAAGATACTGGAGATATGTAGCCATAGTCTGAAAAAGACACGCATACAAGAGCAGCTCGGGTGAGTACCAACTCTCTGTCCATTGTTGAGAATACCTTTATGGAAGTACAACTCATCATTCTCTGACAATGGCCAGGCAGTTGGTCCAATGAAGGGATGTACCCAAGTATTCTGTCCCAAGGGTGGGAAGAGCAAGACCAGCCTCCCACATATCTGCATCACAAGGTATGCTGAAGCACCCTCCTGCCAAAGGCAGAATCTACAGACCTCCACTGATCAAGCTTGTAATGCCTTGTGAACGTAGAAGGTGTGCTCCAGAAAGCAGCACTGCAAATCTCCTGGAGAGTGGCATCCTTTGCAAATGCCACTGTTGAGAGAAATGTCCCAGAGAGGTTCAAAGGGTAGAAATTTGAAAACGTAGAGCACAAGTTGACAATCCCAAGGATATCAATGAACAACAGGGGGAGCAGAGGCCTTGATTCCCTTTAGGGACTTTTGAATATGCTTGTTGGCTGGCAATGGAAAGAACTCCAAAACAGACTGCAATCCAAACACTTGGCATTTTAGAGTACTGTACCCCAGGCCCTTTGTCAGACCATTCTGCAGAAAGCAGATAACTTGCTTGACCCATGGCTTCACTGAATCAATCTTAAGGGAAAGAGCCCAGTGGAAAGCCTTCCAAATTATATAATAAATATGATTTGTGGAAGACCTTTGGGCTTTTAGTATTGTGGCAATCGGATCCACTACAAATCCCAAGGTCTGGAGATGTCTACACTGAGTCTCCAGGCCGTCAGGGGAAGCCATGATGGATCCAGGTGGCAGACTTGCCCTTGTAGCAAGAGATTGGATCTGAGTCGCAGCCTCAGCGGAGGCTCTAGGAGTATGGATACCAGTTGCGGAAACCACACTCCCTTTGGCCAGAAAGGGGCCATAGGGATTACCTGAGCCTTTTCCCTGTGAACCTTTCTGAGGAAGTGCAGTATGACCGGTAGGGGCGGAAACGTGTAGATGAGGCCTGGGGACCAAGGTGCTGAGAGGGCACCTATCCCACATGGCTTTGTTGTCCATGTGCCTTGAAAAATACTCGGATAGAAGATGGTTCTCAGTTGAGATAGACTACTGGAAGGCCCCAATGAAGCACTAGATCAGCGGTTCTCAACCTTACTAATGCCACGACCCCTTAATGTAGTTCCTCATGTTGTGGAGACCCCCAACCATGGGGGCGGGGCAGCTCAGATGAGGAAGGGCAGGAAGGTGGGAGACTTGTCGCAACCCCTCTGAAAGGGTAGTTCGACCCCCAAAGGGGTCGCGACCCACAGGTTGAGAACCGATGCACTAGATGGTAATGATGTTTGAAGAGCCATGAATATAGATTACAGAGAGGGAGGTGGCATGTAATTCAGCCCACACAAAAAGGGAGTATGATAAATGCATAATGGACCTGGACCAGGTCCCTCCCTGCCAATTTACATGAGCTTTAGCAGTTGTATTGTCAGTAGTGACCAGGACATATGGAGTGACTGTGCAATGGAGAGGAAAACCCTTGAAGGGCCAGGAAAAAGGCTTTTAATTTTAACCAATTCATATGGTGCCTCTTGTCCAAGGGACTCCCCAGGGGCCTTGTAGTGTGCATTCTGCACAATGCAGCCCCAGCCAGATAAAACTAACTAAAATCCAAGGTGGATCTGAATCAGGAATGCATGACTCCAGATTGGGTCTGTGTGCCCACCACTGAAGGGAACGCTGGACCTGCCAGGTAAGGAAAACGCTAACTGGGTCTCAATCTGACACCTGAAAAGTCCAAAAGAGGTGGAACTACTGCAAGGGGCAGGAATGGAACCTGGCCCAACTGGAAAGACCTATGAAAGAAACCATCTTGCCCAAGAGCAAGGTGAGTTCCAAAACTGACACAGTGGCAGAGCTGTGTACTCTACTGACACCCTCTAGGTTAGGGTCTACTCATTCTGAGCTGGGGAAAATGTGGTCATTAAGTGCCCCCAAATGCACTAGGACCTGAGATGGACAAAAAAACCTCTTTTCCAAATTGGTACAAAGTAAGTTGAAGGGCCCTGGAAGCTTCAGCTGAGGAAGGGCTACGGAGGACCAAGTCATCCAGGTAAGCATAAACAGCGACCCTTTGCAAATGTAACAGCTGTATCAATAGTGCAAGCATTTTCATAAAAACATGTACCAAACAGAGCCCAAAAGGTAGGGCTCTGTATTGGTAATGAGAGTTCCCAATTTGAAACCTGAGAAACTTCACAGAGGCAAAATGAACAGCTAGATCATGGAAGGCATGTCTAAGGTCCATGCTAATAGGCTACTCCTCTTTTGAATTGTAGCTCTGATGGAAGAGATTCAATTTTGAAACTTTTTAAACAATAAATGTATTAAGAAACTTTAAATCTAAAATGACCCTCCATGCTCTGCCCTTCCTGGGGTCCAAAAACAGGTTTGACTAAACTCCTGTCCCTTGCTCCATAGCAGGAACAGGGTCAATGGCTGCCATCTCTAAGATGGATGGCCAAATGCCTTAAGGGCCAAATGCTTAGGGACCAGCTTGGACACAGAGGACTTAACTAAGCATCCCCTAGGACCAGTTACAAACTCTAACCTTGGGCAACCACAGACGAAACCCAGGGATCAGAAACATCCTGCTGCCAATGGATGCAAACAACTATACTCTTCTACCAATAGGAGGTGATGGGGAGGAACAGTCAGGAGGACTGTTGTTTGATGCTACGAAAGAACCCCTGATAGGACCCCCCAGCAGACTGTGAGCAGGATCCCCTGGAACTTTGTGCATACGGAGGCTGATATTATTGGTGACTCCAGAATGACTGCTACTTATCTCTGGATCTGAAGTAGGAACATTGTGAAAGTGGCTTGGACCTGGAGAAGGACCTCCTATTGTAGGACCTATGATCCTTTGATCTGAAAAAAGTAGGGGCTGATGGAGTAGAAGGAAGGATCAGCTTCTTAGTCTTTGTTTTCATCAGGAAATATTTCAGGACATCCTCTCCAAAGAGCTATGACCCCCTGAATGGCAGAGAAATGACTTGCATCTTTGAAGCAGTATCAATGTTCCAGTGTCTTAGCCATAAAATGTGACAAGCAGTCATGGAAGTTGCTAGAACCCTTGCCATGATTTGCATCAGGTCTAAGGAGGACTCAGCACAAAAGGCTAAGGCTTGTCTGACATCCTTCAACATCTGCTTAAAGTGGTGCAACAATGCTGGGTCTGTCAGAACTTCATCTGTCCATTTGAGTGCTCCATGACTAAACAGAGAGACACTAGACCAGGCTCAAGTAGCCACCGCAATAGTTTTGAATTCCTTCTTAAAAAGTGATTCCTGCTTTTTCTCCAAGGCTTCCCACAAATTTGCTTTACCCTGATTTAGGAAAACGTGGCTCAACAGTGGGGAATCAGTGGGGACAGCCTTGGTAATCCACTGGAATTGCAGAGGAACCGAAAGCGACCTTTGCTTGGAAGGTGCAGGAAGGAGAAGCGAATGGGTCTCCACTTTTTGTTTGTCTTGTTCTTCCTGAAATGGCCCCTCCATACTCAACACATGATTGTGTGCTTCCATGAGCCTGGAATGTTCTTCCTGCTGAGACAGGCAATAACCTGAAGAAGAGGAACCTTCGCCAGTCTGCCCTTCTAGTGATGGGGGAAATGTTGTGAGACAACTGATTGTAGAATGTAGAGAAACAGATCATTCCTTTGGAAGGGAAGGTCACTGCTGAGATAGGTCATATGAAGAACCAGCCGTGAAAGAAGGTTCCTTACTCTAGGATCCTTCATCAGATGTCTTAGCACGCTTGGCTTTAGACTTGCTCTTGGCAGACTGTTTAAGAGAAGGAGAGCAAGGTTTGGTCTAGTGGTTAGGGAGCTGAACTCTTATCTGGGAAGACCAGGTTTGATTCCGTTCTCCCCCATGAAGCCAGCTGGGTGACCTTGGGCTAGTCACAGCTCTCCTCTGAGCTCTCACCGCCCCACCTACCTCACAGGGTGTTCTGTTGTGGGGAGAAGAACAGAAAAGCTTTGTCAGCCTCTTTGAGTCCCCTTAAATGAGTGAGAAAAGCAGGGTAGAAAAGCCAACTCTTCTTCTTCTTCTTTGCAGGGATGTGCTTGTTCAACTCTGCTTGGAGCACAGACAGAAACATCTCCTGAACGAGGCATCCTGCAGTTGAATTGGAGTTGATTGACCAGGTGCTGATGGCCCAGAAATGTCTCCTTGCTGAGCAGCCATAGCAGAACAGTGCAAAGTTTGAGAAAAAGAAGGCTTAGCAGAAAACCTAACAGGAGGCACCACAGGTTGAGCTGAAGTGGAAGGCTTGTCTTTTGCAGAGCTGGAACCTAAAGTGAAAGGATCACCTGGCCGCGGGCAGCTATAGGTGATAACTGCCTTTGTAACTGCACCTCACAGCAGCTTTTTTCTTCAGAAGAGCCCTTGGTGGAAGGGGCTTTATTCCCCCACTTTGTAGGCTGTGGAGCCCACTGTGGCTCTGGTGAAGCCTGATGAGCTCACCAGCTGGGTGTCTCATCTCCTGCCCTCCATGCCACTTTGTGCCGTTTCTGGCAACAGAGCCTCAATAATGAGCACTATCGGTTGCTGTGGTGCACTGGACAGCTTCCCCTTTGCAGAGTCCAAAGCCACTATGCTGGTGGCATAGAAGAGGATTCTGGCTGAGGCTGAGGCTGCAAGCATGCCTCCCCTCCCCCTTCAAAAAGCTTCCCTGGAGCAATAGAAACCTCCTCAGTTTTCTTATCTTTCTTCTTTCTCGGCGGGGCTGGCTTAGGAAATGTGGCATCGTCCGGCAAGGCACTTCCCTGGGGCAAGGAGGGGGGGGCAGGTAAAGAAGCCATGAACGCTTCTGGGCACTGGGCAGAAATCCCCTTAAGGAGGAAGATTCCAAGGACAGGCACTGATAACCGCAGAAAAGAATTAAGAGGCTGGCTGTTAGCAAACTTGCATAGAGGAAACTTTCTTCGGTTCAGGTGAGGTGACTGAGAGATGAAACTGGGTGGAGCATGTGGACAGCCCTTCTTAAGGGGAAATTTAGCTCCCCATCTCAGTTCCCAGATGAGGCAGCAGGAGGTTGACCCTCTGTTGGACCTGTGTTAATTCTGTGCTGCAAATATAGTTCATTTTGTTATCTTTATTTTCTTTGTGTGTCCTTCTGTGCCTAAAAAATTTTTTTTAGGAGGCAACTAAAAACTAAAATAAATAAATATTTGTTATGTGCAATATGAAATTCTATCACAAGCCTAGCAGGAGAATCATTAAGTGCTGAAGAAACTGTCCATATTTTTAGACTGGCATTCACATGGACAATAAATGCTACAAAAAACATTCAAAAATGCTCCTTGTAAAGTGCTAAGAATTACACAAGGATCTTTTAATTCATAATGCACTTTTAAATGTATTTGTCATGCTGGAATTTTAAGTGACAGAAACAATTCCAAAAATTCTATCACTCAATGAATAAACCATCATAAAATTGTAGTGTGTTATTAGCTTCCTGGTGGATCTAGTCAAACACAAAACAAGAATGTCTGTGTAGCTCTTCCTACAACAGCAATAGCCATCCGTCCGTTTCCCCCCGCCCCCCCCCCCTGCAAAGGCAGCTGGGCTGCAGCCAGCGCTCGGGTGGAAGCAATTCATTAGGCTAAGACTTCCCGTGCCAGCAAAGGCAGCGGCTGCAGCCATGGACTGCACGATCGTTTGCTCATTCACACTTTCACTCTGATCACTCTGGGCTCTGACCAGGAAGTGAAAAATAGAAAAACAGCCATGGGTATTTACAAGTTCTCTGTTTGTCTCCCCTGCCCTTTGCTTCCAAAGGTAGTGATTTCACTGTCAAAATCCACCCTGTACAGCAGTTACACTGTAGCAATCCACCCACTTCACACCTGATAACAATGTTGCAATTCTCCACAATTCTGGCTCTTTAAAAGTTCTGACCTTTAGAAAGGAAAAGGGAAGGGAAGCGGCTGCAGTTCTGGGAGATGTGTGACTGTTTAAGGTTGTGAGTGTGGGCAGCAGCAGAGCTAGGGTGCTTTTTTTTGGAGATCTTGGCCGCCAATCCCCGCCCCTTTTGCCATGGAGCGCCCCCATGGTAAATGCTGCCAGGAAAACCCGCGACTTTTTAAAAAAGTGCTCTGGTAGTCTTCTTTAAAGGGCAGTCTTTTTACCGCGGATTTTCCTCCTTTTGTGCCGCTGGAAGCTCGGAGAAAAGCCAGGCATGGGGGCGCTCAGAGGCAAAAGAACCTTTTTAACAAACTTTTAATTGCTTGGGTACGGGGCCTGCTTGCTCAGTGACTCCCTATCTAGCTCACTGTAAATTACAGCACTGCTTTTGCTCTGTCCATCTAAACTGCCTCTTTTGCACCATTTCTGTTCCCTGGTAATGCTATATTTTTGGGAGTAAATAAGGTATGAACTCTGCCAACATAAAAAAGGTGAACATGGCTTCATATTTTCTGTGGGGACCTAGTGTGCAATCATTCAAGTGCACTCCAGGGTAATTACAAATAGTGCTTAATTGCCAACATTTTTAAAGTGCAAGACTGTCACAGATGAAAAGTAGGACTGATCCAGGATGAAACAAATTTCCACAATGGTTAACGTCTTCCTACTGTTTATGACTGCAAGCTATAAACTGAAACCTTCTGCATCTTTGCCATCATAGGTCTTCCCTCCTGCAGTGTTATGGGTCCTCCCAAAAGCAACAGGATTTCATTTGTGATATATTACCAGCAGGAGATTAAACTAGATGTTTGGTTAAAAAAAAAGGCTCTTGCTACGGTTGTGAGAACAAATTTCTTTATCACATCTTCCTTCTTATCCTTTACTTTTTTACCATTGTATCCTCAGCTGAATGTCTTGGGACAACTGCACACAAGTTTTACTATGCACCTTAACTTTTCATGCCTGCTCTTTCTTTAACCCAATCAGGGTTTCCTTGATCAAAATCATACTCTGTGTAATAAAGATGAAGTGTTCCAAATAGGGACATGGCCTTATAGATCTGGCCTTAAGGCTCTATGATGCCTGGAAGCCTCCTTTGTGGGCCCTTATTCATGACTAAAAGTTAAGTGCAGAAAAGGCCTATGGTGAGTTGCTGTTTGGTCTAGTGGTTAGGGTGCCAACTCTTATCTGGGAATACCGGGTTTGATTCTGCATTCTTCCATGAAGCCAGCTGGGTCACAGCCCCACCTGCATCACAAGGTGTTTGTTGTGGAGAGAAGAACGGAAAGCTTTGTCAGCCGCTTTGAGTCCCCTTAAATGGGTAGAAAACCCAACTCTTCTTTTTATCATGGGACTTCTTAGGCAACTGGTAGTCAGGATGGGATATGTATCCGAACTAGATGGGCCACTGAGTTGAGCTAAAATAACATTTTTGTGTGTGTTTCTATGTGCTTATAAAGTAGCGCTATTTTAAAACTAAAAAGTTTGTAAGCCAATAAATAAATAAGCTAACTGAGAAGCTAAAAGGTTTAGCACTGTATTCATGTAAGACATTGCTTAATTAGAAACAATTCTTCTGAAGTTTCTTCCCTAAGGCAATCTAGTATAGTTTCAAGTCAAATCTTTATCTGAAGAGTAGAAGAGAAATGGTTTCAGGCAAAATTTAATCATAGTTCTCTGAAGGTAGTCAATGGGGTTTCTCATTTGTACCAAGAGACAATGAAACAAGCACAGAAACAATTGCCAATTGAGCTATACACTGGTCTTGACTTTGGGGAAAAATTCACAGTGCCGTCCCTGCAGCCTTCGCCAGGCAACTTCAATATTTATTTTTCCTTCATTGACAGCCCAAAGGATTTACTGAATTAAGCTTTTTTTTTTTAAAGAAAACAAAACCAAAAAAACCCCAAAACAATAATAACCCCCACATCGACTTTCTACTTAACTGTATTGTCTGTCATGTTCCCTTGTTTCTTGTGCTATTTTTTAGTAACTGAAAACCTGTGGAGCTCAGTGTGACCTAAGGGCCATTTCACACACTACCGAAAAAAAAGAATGAATCCCCCTGTGTCCTCTGTGAGTTCACTGTGATTTTGCCGCAATGTTTTAAAGACAATTCACTTATCTCCACACACCTTGGGAACATTCCACTGTGGGGTGCAAGTGGTCAAAGCTTCTAGACATTTATTTATATTCTACTTCAGATAAATACCCTTTAAATGTTGCAGAACAATACTGGCTGACCTGAAGTGAAAATGGAAATACCCAGCTTTTGCTTAACATATTTCATTCTTTTAAAATAAAAATCATCCTAGGGAACCCTGCATTCCCAAATAACAAGACTTGTCCAGTACAACCATCTCGTTTTAATGTCTCTTGACTTGAAAGTTCGGGGATTATCCATACTGTACATGTTTTGCATGCACAATGGATGATAAAGAATGTGGAGCATCTTTCTTAATCACACCTATATGTCAGTGATCTAACATTTTTTCCCTGTTGTTTTCTATTCATATTTCCGTTGCATCATTTGAGCAGCTTATTGCTAATTTGGCAATGCTCCCCTATATTATCAAACTGACAGTATGAATTTGCCCTTTGGCTTTAAGTATGAACTCCTCATTTAATCAACGGCCGAAGTAGTTCCATGTTGAAAGGCATCAATGCTTCTCCCTCTCCCTTTCTCTTTCTGTGTGTGTCTGTGTGGTGTGTGAGTGTGTCTGAATAACGTGTTTACACAAAAATATCTACAATGATAGAGAACATATGCTTTGTAAGGTAAAGGTGAACAAACCTGTTACACAATCCTAACAATCTCTAGTTTAACAAAGGAGAAGCAAGAAGAAAGTGGACACAAGAATCCTAATGGGGTATGCAAGTTCTGTACTTCACACAGTGGAAACAGAAGAGCAATGAAAAGAAAATAAGACAACAAGACAAGAACATGATCTTATTCCAATCGCACATGCATAACCTTTTTAGGAAGAGAGTGAGAGTTGACAACTTCCCTTATACCTTCACAGCTTATTAAAAATATTACCACTGTGATAACTGTGGACACTTAACCACCCTTCCATCCAAGTGGCCATGCCTTCCTCCTGGGAGCTAGAGAGGGAAGACAGGTGGGGGGACATTGTTCATGATATGTTTTTTGATCCTTTATTTCTTGACATTTTTTTTTACTTGTATTGATTTGTTGTATTCTTTGATGTGATGATTATTGAGATTGATTTTTTACTTGTTGTATTGATTTGTTGAATTCTTTGTATTTTTTTCTGTTTGTTGTAAACAATTTTTGTAGGTTGTTGTCTGTGTATATTCTCATTGATTGTATATGTTCTATTTTGTCAGGCCCTTTGGAAGAAAGGGCATTAGAAATAAATGTTTTATTATTATTATTATTATAACTGACAGTTGGGTGTGTGTTGGTGAAATCTTGTATCCTTACGAAAGCGTGATGATAACACAGTTACCATTGAATGTAATCCTGCCAGGTTGGGAGGGAGGCATGGTGGGCTACATTTTAAATATGTTTTTAAATTTGTATTTTTATTGTATGCTGTGACCCGGCCTGGAATCTTTGGGTAAAGGATGGGATACCAATGAATGGATGGATGGATGGATGGATGGATGGATGAATGAATGAAATTCAAGATCGTATGATCGCCTTAACTCACTTGCTTGAGCCAAGGAGCACTTTATCTTGTGCATGGAAACAAACATGAACAGCAGAGAACAGGGAAGCTCCTGCATATTTATTTTCATTACAGTATTTTCACATCTGTTGTTTAGAACTGTAATCAATCTTACACAATGGAAGGGGGAAACACATGCATATACGCGGACGTACAAAGAGACGAATGAAGACATGAAAAGCCTAGTTTTTGATGACAGTGCTTTTAAGACTACCGTGTTCTTGTTATCATCCCTCCAAACCTCTTCCGTAACTGGAAGATTAAAATCTTCATCCAAGCGCCCAGCTCTGAAAAAGCTTTCCACTGATGAATCAAACAGACTCAAAGCAAGGAAGTTATTAAGAGCATTATTGAAAAGAAAATATTTTCTGCAGAAATTAGTTATTTGAGCCAAAGGAAGAAATAAAAACTCCTCCTAACTAGGAGGAAATATCATTTACAAGGAAATGAAAATAGGCTAGGAGTAGAGATATTTCGGCTGGTGTGTGTGTGTGTGGGGGGGGAGAAAATTCTGATAAATCAATCATATGTTCAGTGCCAGAGGCACACAGCTACCCAAACTATTTCAGTCAAGTACTGTATTTTCTGGCGTATAAGACTACTTTTTAACCCAGGAAAATCTTCTCAAAAGTCAGGGATCGTCTTATACGCCGGGTGTTGTCTTCTTATACAGCGAGTATATCCCAAACTCTATATTTTAACTGGAAAGTTGGGGTTGTCTTATACGCCCAGTCGTCTTATACGTCGGAAAATACGGTATTTCCTTTCACTCCCAAAGCCATCAACATTTGTGCAACTGAAGCACCTACTATGATGTCAACTGCACAGATGCAGTAACTAAGAGAACTTCAGCATCAGCAAGCAAAGTTCAAAAGAAACTTGGGAAGGGACCTTGAGTGTTTCAGCATTTATTGAAATGTACTGCTCCATCCTTGCAAAGCATACATTTAAACATGAGACATGACCAAAGCAGCCTAAATAACACATCCACAATTTAGTTTTGTTGTGAGCTATCCAAATGTGCTTCATCAGTGCACATGAGCACATTGGTGTAAAAACGCTTCCAGAGAATCTGCATAGAAGTATTTTGGAAATGCAGTATCTATAGGAAGGAATACTGCTGAATTCCCACATGTGGTTCATTCAGTCACAACCACCATGGACAGCTGAAATAATGCATGTCAGCTTAGTTAAAGTTCTATATCTAAGTGCTGAATTGCAATTACATTAATAAAGCTTTGAATTACTTCTGTGTTTCCAGGGCTTGGCTGCGGGCCTTACAACCTAGAGGTTCAATGTGGCCTTGAGTCCACTTTCATGCATCTAGGGAAGCAGTGGCCCAATCATTTAAAAACAAACCTACAAAACAAAATCTCAAACATGCTGCCTGGACATGTATGTCCTGCAATGGAACTGGCTTGGGGTGAGGTGCTGAGTGATAATTGCAATTATTTGCAAAATAATTGCAAATTTTAACCTGCCCCTACCATAAGATCTGGAGGGTAGGCCCTCCTGGTTGTCCTGCCACTATCAGTGAGAGGGTGATGGCCCCTAGGCTATGGAACAGTCTCCCCCTTGAGGTGCATCACACTCCTTCACTGTATATGTTTAGGAAGGCAGTGAAGATGCACGTCTTTGCCCTGGACTTTGGCTAATTGGGAATATACTGTCTCTTCTCGCTTTACAGACACTATATACTGCTGTTTCAATGTATGTCTGATTTTAGATGTTACCTGCCCTGAAACCTTTGAGTATAGGGTGGGACAGAAATACAAATAATAAATAAATAATAAATAAAATAAATTTAATAATTAATAATAATTCACTGTGAATTATATGTGGACAGCAAACATCTCTAGAACATGAAACATGGCCCTGAGCTATAAGTAAGCAAATACTACTGCTGCTGCTGCTAATATTTTAAAAGAAATAAATAGGCAGAGAGACAGACATAGATTCTGAATCCTAATATTCACAGTAACCCCAAAACTCTGGAGACAATTTTTAACAATGTGCAGTTACACAGAAGTGCAAATGCAGACAGCAAATTTATTTTTCAAAGTGGTGTTTGAGTCGGAAAGATTTTATTAATTAAAGAACAGGAACACTCATAAGAATTTTGCATACCATTTTCTTTGTGGACAAAGGCTCCTTGAGGTGATTCTGGAATACCCTTCCAAATCGTGATTGGTTTTGGATAACCAGGGTCCATAGTTCTCATATCTTCACTGTATCTCCAGTACCTAATCATAAACAAGAAAAATGTGGTCAACAATTACAAATACTTATTTGCAGCATCTGAAAAGAACCAGTGTATGAAATGGTGAAATTGGGGCTTCTAGAAACTTCCCACTTCATCTATGGTCTTGGGTAAGAAAACATTTAATCTTTCTAGTTCTACATCTGTTTCTTGTACACATACAAAAGTTAAGAGATTCATCCTGCTCAGGAATAAAAACAAGAAGGGCCTTTGGCATAATCATATTGCTTCTATGCCTGAGGTTACAAACAGCGACACAAGGATGTGCATTATGCATAAAGATGTGCAGAAATGTTTCAATTTAAAGTTTTCACAGCACACAGTCAATAAAATCTGATTTCAGGTTCTCACAACAGCATCTGAGTTCAACCCAAGACTGTAGTCCTTTACTTACTTAGACTGCAAGCTCCATAGCTGAAGTTACTTTGGAGTTAAGACTACATGTGGAAGATCAGTAACTAATTTTCTGAGAAATGGTGGAAAAGAAGTATCTTTCTTCCATTTAAAATATGTCGCTGCTTTGGGCTTCCACATTAGCAAAACAGAACTAGCCATTAGCTAGGTATGTACTAGGGATCACAAATCATTTGGGACAGCCATGCCTTTATTACATGAGGGCCAAATGTACTAGAGGGAACAGAAGCAATGTTGTGATGCCCCCCCAAGTACTCCTGCCCTCCCCCAAAAAAGCATCCAATGAATTAGAGAAAAGTGAGTTGAAATAAGTACTTGGCTCATTTGCCTTGCCTCTAGGAGAGAGTTTCATGGGTGTTCCGCCTAACACAATTTGGTCCTCATGTAAAAGGTGTGTGTCTGGCTCCAATGGCCTATGAGCCATTTGAGTCAGCAGCTTGCACATTCCTACTGTCAGGCATTTCTTTATGCTGCAGAAAAGTGTGACATACTATGGAACTGCAAATACATGACAGAAGCTTACTTGCCAATGCACAGTTCAGCGTAAAATGAAACAAACATAAACCACTCTCAAGCCTGCTTTTTGTTGCTTGATTTAATGCAGCTTGAAGTGCTGATCAATACATTTCCAGGACTTCTTGGGCGGGGGGGGGGGGGGGGAGAGAATGTGTGTGCGTATTTTGCACATGTTTGAGCATGAAAACCTATTAATGTAACTTTGAGAAACTGTCTTAGGTCAAAGACACTGAAGACCTCAATGCACAGTAATGCCTTTGTTTAGCTTTGCATTTCACCCTTCAAATATATATCTTAGGATTTCTTATAATAAAGCAGCAATACCATCACAGTTTAACTTCATATGTTAAACTAAAAACAGCCCCTCTCTAGATGTAACATTCAATAAAGGAGATCAATTCTTGAAAAGCCTTCTAGGGCAGTTGGAAGATGAATGAGACAATCCCTTCCTGTCACAAATGTTGCATTTTTGTGCTGACCACAAAGGATTGGAAGCCCTTCCACTGCAGTCAGCATGGAAACACAGAAGGAATACAGAACAGACAGATCACTCTTTTCCTACAGCTAACACAGTAACAAATTTGTCTGTCACCTGCCAGCAGGCTCCCTTCCCTGTGCAGCATTTCATGATGGTAATCTTGACTAACTTAGTTCTTAAATAGGGCACTGATACATGTAACAGCATAGATACAAACAAGCATTAAAATAGCAATATGAATACGTTAATTAAGAGTAAAAAGGTGTTGGAAAGTATTCTTTTTTCCTACTGCCCAGGAAATCATTAGCCCATAAAAGTTACAGGGGTGGTGGGAGTCTGCAAGAATCTTTTCCCTATGAGGTTGTGGAACAGCACTTGGTCTAGTGGTTAGGGAGGCGGACTCTTATCTGAGAATTACTGGGTTTGATTCCATTCTCCGCCATGAAAGCAGCTGGGTGGCCTTGGGCAAGTCACAGCTCTCTTCTGAGCTCTCATAGCCCCACCTACCTCACAGGGTGTCTGTTGTGGGGAGAAGGACAGAAAGCTTTGTCAGCCACTTTGAGTCCCTTTGAATGGGTGAGAAAAGTGGGGTAGAAAAGCCAATTCTTCTTCATTGTGCATGTTTAGATACCTGGTGAGGATACACCTCTTTACTACCATCTTTGACTGCCTGCCTATCCCCTCCTAAGCACTGTGAATAAAATTTTAAATTCTTGTAATGGTTATTTATAAGGGATCTTACTCAGTTTAATCTTGTTTTTATGTCTTACTTTTATCTCTTGTAACTGGCCCTGAGCCACCTTCTCTTAAGAATGCAAGAGACGCCCTGCTGGATCAGGCCAAAGTTCATCTAGTCCAGCATGCTATCTCACTTAGTGGCCCATCAATTGCTTCCCAAGAAGAACCCCCACCTGCTCCTAAAAATGCCTGGATGCAGCACTGAGACATCCATTCTAGTAACCAATGAAACACCTTTCCTCCATAAACTGAAGAACTATCCTTTCTTAAATTTATCTCAGTTAGTTACAGTCACTATCACCTCTGGTAGTAAATGCTATAGACCAATGACATGCTAGATGAAAAAAAATACTTTCTCTTGTCAGTGCTAACATTCCCATGTAACCCTAGTTCTAGGGTTGTGTATAATAGAAAATATTTTTGTTATGTCTCCCTTTTCCACACCATGCATTTTAATGCCATTTTTCAAGGCTGAAGTATCCTAGACACTTCAACCTGTTAGCACACTGGAGATGTTCCAGAACCTTGATCCTTTTCTGAACATTTCCAAGCTCCACAATATTCTTTCTGAGGTATAGTGACCAGAATTTGTACACAACAGTCCAAACCCACAGTGGATTTATAAAGAGGCATGGTGATACTTGCAGACTTATTTTATATTCCTCTCTTATTTTATATTCCTAACTAACCCCAGCATTGATTTACTTTTTTCACTGCTAATGCACATTTCATTCATTCATTCATTCATTCATTCATTCATTCATTCATTCATTCATTCATTCATTCAACTTTTGTATGCTGCTTTCAGCAACTGGTCTCAGGAAAGGCTATAACATTATATAAAATAGCACGAAAGAGAGACAAAAACAACAAAACTATTAAATAAAAAAATAGCACTGGGCTATCTGCGAGAACCCTCTTCCCACTGCAACACTGAAAATTCAGATTCCATCGGTTTATATTTGTAACAGGGTTTTGCTGAAACATATTTGCTACTTGGTTGCCCACTCATGCAATGCCAAGAGGTCCCTTCGGAGCTCTTCACAACCTATTTCAGTTTTCACTACTCTGAGTAATTTGTTATTTCACTGCTTAACCCTACTTCTAGATCACTTATGGATAAATTAAAAGCTCAGATCCCAATACTCTTTGCTTCTCTCCACCCTTAGTATTGTCCATATGGATGCTTCTATCTTATTTAGCATGACAACTGAGCAAAAGTATAATTAAGGTGTTGCTTCAAGGCGGGGAAAGTATATACATGGTTAGAATGTGCTCCAAAGTCCTCTTTAAAACCAAACCTAGTCCGGGGGGGGGGGGGGGAGAGGGAGGGATGTATTGGAACATTTACTGTTGCTCTTACTTGATGTATGCATATATGTATGCTTCTTGTTTCTATCTGCATTATCATGAACAATGGGATATTCTCACAAAATAAAAAGAAATAGAATGGGACAATATGGGACTTCCTATCAAGCACTTCCCCAAAGCAACAACAACAACAACAGAAACAAACAAAAACAAAACAAAAAAAGACACCTAGAAATGTTATTTATCCCTTAATTTTCTATTTTGACCTTATACCAAGACCAAATTCCTTTTCTCTCTCTCATGGGGTTTGGGCTACTCACAAAATACCTTATCCATCTCCCCAAAAGCTTCTTGTTAATATGGAATGCTCTGGATTAAAAGTTCGTGTAGAAATAACAAGGGGCATAAAAACTATTTTTAGATCAACTTTTCAAGAATTCCTAGAGGATATCTTTTAGATGAGTTATTAATTAAAGCTGCTTCAGAAAGCTGAGCAAATGGCAGTAGGTGGTCCAGATGCTCATATTATTCATAATGGATTCTGGTCAATGGTGTCTGTACTGGATTTCTATATAAAATGTGGGCATGGCTGTGCATTCAGCCTACCTATCACTTTAACCTACAATTTTACTAATCCGAGATTTGGTGTAATTCTGCCATGCCAATACCAAAGGGTATGTCAGACTCCTGAAGCAGTGAAGCAAGAGCTGGAACAGCTGGAAAAGTTACTACTGCTAACAGTTCCTGCTGGCTTGAAAATACAAAGAATAATTAGATCGAACAACAAACCTATTTGTAAGACAGACCCCAAGTTAGAAGCATCTCAAGATACTCTTCAAGGAAATCAGAACTGAAAAAGGGTGAATAAAAAGTCTGTTACCTTCAGTCAGGAAACTCAAAGTGAAGAGGGGATGCCAGTGGAACAGTGGAAGTGCAAACTGGCAAACACCATTATTAAAGATTTCATGTGAGAAATTAGCCTGATGTACTGAATCCCAAAATCAGCAAGAGACAATACTCCAGAAATTACAAATTTTTATGGAAGGCTGAGGAAGTAGTTTCCAGTGTTCAGCAAAGGAACGTCATTCAGCCTAGAAGACAGAGGTCACATTTGCTTGGCCACATGATACTGGAATCACAGTTTAAATATGTCTTCTATTGCTAATTCATTTTAGCCATGTTGTATTGGATGTTGAGTCCTGCCCTGAGACCTTTAGGTGAAAGGTTGGATGTAAATGTTTAGAAATAAATAATAGGTTGCTAATCTGAACTTCAATTTCTTAAAGGAGATGGGAAGCAACAACAGAACAAGACATTACATATTTTGTTCTTTCTTCTACATCATCATATAAATGGACCATAATAATATTGTAATAAACAAACTATAGGCCAAAGCAATGACTATGGCACCGCTTTAAACATTATTTTTAATTTACAGGTACTACCTTAAGAGATTTATTGTAGATGTGCAAATTAAGATAATGTCTTTTGTTTCATAGATTATTTTAGTCATTAAAAAAAAGGGGTTTGGCTGTTCCTGAAAGCAAATATGAATAAAATCCTTTTCTTTCACATTTTACATGAGGTAAGAAAATAGAGCAGGCACATGGTCCTCCTGCAGACATGCCAACAACGGAAGGTGTGATCATAGCTGAGCAAAAGTGACAACTTTTGATCTGTACTTCCTACTTATCTGAAGTTGATGGAACTGTGCCTTCAGGAAATGTGTCCTGTTAGAAGGATTTTATGTGCACATGCCATGTTTTATATTGTTTTAAATGTATATGTTTTGTATTTTGCAAACAGCTTCAACTTTCTGAAGAGACATTATAAACAAATTTGAACAGAATGGCCATTACAGTAACTACAGCAGCAATGACAGTATATAATATGGAATAGCCTCCCCCTCGAGGTGCGTCATGCCCCCTCCTTATATACATTTAGGAGGGCGGTGAAGACGCACCTCTTTACCCTGGCCTTTGGCTAAGCTTTTTATGTTCCCTCTCAGTACAGACACTATTATTTTAAACATATTGTATACTGTTTTATATTTGTTGAACTTTTAATGTCTTTTAATGTATATTCTATTTCAATTTGTTGTAACCCGCCCAGAGACCTTCGGGTATGGGGCAGGATATAAATGTAAATAATAAATAAATAAATAATAACAGTAGCCATGGGAAATTGTGCAAAAGCCAGCACCTCAAAAATCTTCTTTGGTATGAGAACTTGCACAAGTTAGCACCAATGACACAGACATGAAACTGTCAGTAAAGTAAGAAATGAACCCTTTGTATCTGTTACAATATACAGAAAAACAAATTATAAAGGAAAAAATATAGTCTTCCTGATTGTGATTAAATTATGGGAAACATAAAATCTACATTCAGTAAATTTGCTGTGTACATTAGAAATATTTTAAATAATTGAAATTAAAATAAAGTCAAATCACAGATATCCAGAGATAAAGAAACCCAATCCAATGGAACTGTTCTTGAAAAGGACATGGTGCTGGTGAATCTAATGGATTTCTGCAAGATATATGCTAAATAGATTGTGTCCAGCTATTTATAAACTTAGGGGTGGGATGGGGTCTTTCCCATTCATGTCTATGGATGCATCCAGAAAGCAAGAGGAAAATGAAATATTTAACTTGCATCCCACACTGCTAGATAGCAAAGCAAAATTGTGGGGCATGCATATCCAGGTATTTCAACAACAGCACAAAATACCCAGAAGTGGGTGATTGCTGCCCCCATACATGCATGGTGGCCATTTCCAAGATGATGAATCCAAAGAACAAGTGTTCTTGGCTTCATTGGTAAATCCCAGGTTGGGACTTGGTTTTCTCACAATGGAGATATTGTGGGATGTCATCCAATCCTCTGGGGCTAAGCTGGGATTAACACAGACATGAATGGGAATCTCAGCACACTGTCAAGATAATCCTGGGTTCTATGGCCCATCTAGATCTAGCCTATATTATTATCATGGCTGATCAGGCATACTTTCTTCCTAAGATTTTTCTGCAGCCTTTTTCCTCCTTTGACTTTGGCTTCACCTCTTGCCTGCCTCTTTCAAGCCTGATAACCTCACTGCTATGAAAGAAGCAACAGTAGGTTGTCCCCAATTCAGAAAGAAAACTCTAATAGGCTTATATATGCAATTAAAACCAGCAGGGAAATTCAACCCTAACATTGCATTAAAAAGGGGGGGAAAAGGTGATATAAACAATGTGTACTGTGAAGCTTAGTGGGATATGAGCTTATTCCCACCAGTGGTCAATATCCTGTAATAGCTCAATTATCTCTGCAAGGCTCATGTTCTTCGATCTTCTCCTTACATACTGTATTGCATTTATGTCCTGCTGAGTCTCATTATGCCTGTTACGGCTCTAAGTAGCAACCTCTCCATCAGCTGAAGTTTCCTTTGATAGTTCTTGCACTATTTTTTGCACAGCTCATAATATTTTTAGAAAGACCTTGGAATCATGTAGCTACCTTTGGAAAGAAAGGCAAAAAAAAAAAAAAAACCCTACAATTTTGCCATTTAATAAAATTTATAGAAAATATAAATTGCTCAAAAAGGATGCCAACTATTGAAATGGTCCCAGGAACCTGCAGGGTAAAAACTGTTACCTTCAAATAAACTTAAAAATGACAAATCTTCTCATCCAAAGGAAGCCAATTACAAGACAGGTTTTGTTCACAGCAGAGGCTGATTGCAATATGTTTGAAATTAAAGATATTTTCCACCCTTCAAGATGTTGCCTACTTCTTTTACCAGAATGGCAGGCAAATAGAAGGACTCTATTTATAAAACGGGTAGTGGCACTTTATGTAATATAGTTACACAAGTTCTAGCACAGGAAGCAAAACAATATTAGGAGCACAGCTGGAAATGGTACAGGCAGTATACATATTTCAACACGATGTGATTCAGAATATTGCACAATTTGGCACACCCATCACTCAGAGTAACACACAGAACCATGTGAGGGCCAAGGAAATTCTTCTGAACTACACCTGAGAGTGGGAAACTTGTTTGTGTGTGCAATTCTTTTCCTGGATCACACAAACGTGCAACCTCAGTCAGCTCTTGGGAGCTTCTACACACAGAAGAGATTTCTCAGTGGCTTGACTACTAAGAAAGGAACTAAGATGTTCTTCCTATTGTGGGTTCACAACTGTCCTGGAAAATTCAGAAAACAAATACATCCTTTCTCATCTGAAATTCTCGTGAATAGTTATTTAAGCAGAGGACATACAAAAATTTCACGTGTCTCTGCATCCGAGTCCATTCATTGAGATTTTGGCCTGGAGCTTTGATTTTTCTCAGTCCATAAGATGGAGGTACCATAAAACAACTTCTCAAGCTCTTTAGAGTCCAATGAGAGTAGAAAATGTTACTGTTACTAGCCCGTCCATTAATTTTACTGCAGGACCAAATGGATATAATAGTCTTTACCACTGCTTCTCCTGCGTCCAAACAAGGTAAACACAAGAAAAGAAGACGTGGAATCTGAAACATTGACTATTAAAGCTTGCTTTTTTGTCTGCTTTAAAACACAATTAAGTTCAAATATTGCTGAGGTTTAAACAACACGTAATAAACAGAATACGTTAGTTTTGAAGTAACACGAGTGATGCTTCACACAGACCACCAACATATAAAATTCAGTTTGCTCTGCAAGTATAGTAAGATTGTATGTCTTCACTTGTTTTTGCCTCTAATTATGACTTTGAATGATTTTTATTTAACGGAAATTTAAAGATCCCCTCCAGTTGATGTCAACTCCTGTCAAATACATGGACACTTCCATGATATTTTCTTACCAGCGATATACTGTAGATCAAATTCGCCACTACCTCCTTCTGAAAAAAGTGCTGGGGATCCAACCTTTGCCCTTTGCTTTCCAGACAGCTGCTGTATCACTGAGCTATAGCTACTCCCAATCTTTCATTGGTACTTTTTAATTTCAGAGTATTATTGCACTTTGGTGCAGCTGAAAACAGTCCAGGAGACTCATTTGAAAGAAAATATCCGTATGAGAAGGTGAATAATTTATAACAACTAACTTCTTTTAGAACTACTAGCTGCTGCCTGATCAAGGACTCTACCTTAGAATGTATGTGTCTTATCCATTGTGACATTTCATCTGCTACTCAAGATGGCTGCTTTGCAAAACACATAAAACTTTCACCTGTGCCCCTGCTGAACAAATTATACTTAGGACTTCTGCCACTTTCAACCATGTTGCCCAATTTCTGTGACTGCCTGGTTAAATTTTTTAGAGTCTCTAGTGAAAGTGAAAGATTTTAGCTTGATTCACCCAAAACTGATATATTATTGAATCCACAAAAATAAACTGTTCTGTGGAGATTAGCTGGTGTGAGCTGCTGTCAGGCTGCAGAAAACATTTACAGAAGTTTATAGACCAAATCTATTTTTTACTTTAATTTATCTTATTTTTAACCTTGGTGTTAAATTCAATGCATTTTAGATGAGCGAATAAAGTGAATATAATACATTCATTCAACACTATATATACTGAACATATTCAGTAACACATTCAATACTACACATATTTGGAGAGGATACTGCATGGATCTGTAGTTCTTGAAATTTGCCTTTCTGAAGATATTATTATTTAGTTAGACTCTAACCAAAGCACCCCAATCTAGAACAATTTGGCTACATGCTGACCCTGGCAAAGCATGAACATCCTGGCTCTGTTTATCACTTCTTTGTACCGAGTCAGCAATTTACAAACTTATGTTGGAATTACAAGCTTCCACAATGACAACTTTGAAAGACCTATGGGCAACAGATATGCAAATAAATATATCAGATCAAAAACGGAATAATTTGTTCAACAAAAAACATACATAAGAACATAAGAGAAGCCCTGCTGGATCAGGCCACAGCCCATCTAGTCCAGCATCCTATCGCACACAGTGGCCCACCAAATGCTCATGGGCATCTCAAGCAGAGACAAGGACAAACCTTCTCCTGCTCTCGAGTCCCAGTAGATGGCCTTAGAAGTACCCCAGTTCCTCCCCCCCCCCCAGCCTGAAAGATGCACCTAGGCATTCATTCTAGTAGTACATGGCACACATGGTACACATCAACAAAAATAAAGGAAACTTATATAAAAATACTATATAGATGGCACCTTGCACCATTAAGATTTGCTAATATGACAAGAACAAACAATAAAGATTGCTGGAGAGGTTGCCTACAATTAGCTATACATTTTCATATGGTCTGGCTTTGCCCTTCTGTGCAACAATTTTGGACTGAGATACATGAACAAATAAGGCAATGTTTGAAATAAACATCCCATTTTCACCAAATATTTACCTACTGCATGACATTACTGAATTAAATTTGGATATAAATGCACAAGCAAGATTACATTATTTGATAGCTGCAGCTCAACAAATATTGGTGAAAAATTGGAAATATGCTCATAATCTAACAATAAGGGAGATGCAAAATGAATTATGGAAAATTATGATAAATGAATTTATCACATGTAAACAGCATCAAATGGAAGATAACAACACTAATCAGTATTTTTGTCAGATACGGGAACCATGTATAGAAAGTGTGTTAGCACAAACAAATTCTGTTAAAGTGGCTGTATTCCTAGATAGTAGCCACAATTAAGTCAACTGAATTGGTCTATCACCGGGAAGCTTGCAAAATAAGATTCTGCAAAATAAAAAAAAAATTACAAAGTATAAAATGTTGATTTTGTATTAAACAGGCGAAGAAAGACCAGTAGAATACAATTTTAAAAGGTTCAGTAGCCTGGTAACCATAGGCATTACTCACTGAAGACAAAACCTGTCACTATGATGTATATAAAACAATTATCTGGAGGACAAATGAAAATAAAGACAAAAGAATATACATACAGGCTTCCATAACCTTAAGGATTTTTCATAGTCAATGCGGAAGGTTTACGGTAATTGGCCAACAAAAAAGATACAGACCTTAACCTGCGCGAAGTGAAGTGGCATATATAAAGCTTTGAAGCAGCCCTACAAAGCAAAAAAGTCATGCGCAACACTGAAGGATCCAGGTAAGCAATTATTCTCAAACAGCCTTGGATGAAAAATAAGGATCACAGCTAGGTTTCTACAAATGCCACAAAGACAACAGCCAGTCATTCCTTCCAGGATGCATTTACCAACCTATCTCCTTTGAAGAAGTACGTTTTCCCAACGTCTTCCCACCAAATTGCTGTATCAATACCGTGAGGCGGAATTCCACTGCCCAATGTGATCAAGTCATGTGGATATCCTGGCTGCAGAGTAGTATCCTTGAAAATCCAAAATTTGTTACCTGAGCAGGAAGATATATGTAGAGAAAAAGGTTAGCACTGTATACAGACATTCTCTGTTTAGGGATGTATGATAAGACAGTGGAGTTGCTGGTGGTTTTGCCTTTTCAGGTGACCTGGTTCAGGTGATCCTGGTCCTGAGAGAAAGTGTTTTTGTTTCTTTTTGCCTTCTGTACTTGACATTGTATTCTTTTATTTCACTTGCTTTTTTTGTACTTTATATAGAATATTTTACTTTGGCGTTTTATGTCTTAAGATTGCTTTGTTTTTCTTATTTTACAGTTTGTAAACCGTCTTTGGCTTTTTTTATATCATAGAAACAGACATTCAATAACCTCATTCAGCAGGCAAAATCTTGTGAGAAACTTCCAATTATCTAAATACATTAGAAAACAGAAACAAACTAGAACATATATGCAGGTAGATAGTTGTATATCTAATATAACAGTCCAATGAGGGGTAGTGTATGCACAAATTATAATGCATTTTCAAGCAGTTTTTCTGGTGTGGCTATCACACTTAAAGGTGGGAATTCACAGCTGATGTGCATTATGTACCAGTTAATCCACAGTATTTACAGACCGCTTTGATTGCAGTTGAAATTAGTGTTGGCAGTTTTAAAGTGCATTTGCTTCTCTAGTGCTTCTACAGCAGAGGTGGGGAAATGGAGCATTGGGAGGTAAATGGGCATGGTTTTGCATGTAGTATCTGTAAATCAAGGGCTGTCTCCTATTTGGAGTGTATTTTTAATTATCTTGCCTCTATGTATGTAGTTAAGCATCCACAGGATCGTAATCTCACATTCCTTTTCCTTGGACCTCATTCTCCTGATGTGGGAAGTACTATTTTTCTTTTTAAATGTAACTACTCTGTGTCAGAGTGCCTCTATTAATACCAAGGCTAAACTATATGATGGAGAAGCATCCACAGTTGCTTACTACCAAACAATACATTTGGACGCCCTCCCTCCAAAAAACTATTCATTGCTAATTGGCAAGTTACGTGAATCTGTCCATACATTTTGCTGGTAACTGATTTGTAGCAAACAAAAAAAAAACACAAATCTACTTCCATTATGGTTGACACTTTCTTGCATGGCACTTATGCACTCAAGTGCATAACCTTTAAAAGGCAGGAAAACACCTGGTTGACAGCTTGCATGGACCAATCACTGCAATTTGCAGGAAAGCATTTTCCGACGGACCAAATGTACTTCCAGACTATTCAGCATGTGCACTGAATGTGCTATTACTAACTCTTGTGTGATCTCCACAAACACATATTACAAGCCTTACAAAGAGATTGCAAAATACTAGGGAAACCACAATGGTAGTTCAGATCTGATACAAGCAGTCTGATACAAGTAGTCTACATCAAGTAGGCCTGCAGGACTTCTAACTATAGGCAAATTTGCACCTTCACGCACGTCCCTAGGAAATGTGATGCCTGATCAATCCCAAACTCATCTGGCACTTTACCAAGTGCAGGTAAGTGTGATTTCCTTGATACTGGAGGTGATCACCATGGCAACAGCAGCAATGGGAACGTGTGGTGCCAGTGCCATGGCAACTGGGCAATGTGGCATGCAACCGTGCTTGTGTGCCCCCCTGCATACATTGTTCACCTGGAAGAGGTGCAAATGGTATGTGCCATTTTCCACATGAGCGCTGGATCATTCATTCTCTGCCAAAAGCTATGGTTTTCCAAGCCAGGATTTGAGACTGTTAATGGTAGTAGCTGGAAGCGTGGGGGACCAGACGGGCATTGTCAAACACAAGATAAGAAAATGGATCCAAGCTGCAAGGGTTTAGAGGGAGGCTGATGTGACAAGGCTCACTGTCAAGTACAGGTGTGCTTGCTGTCATGCAGGTGTGCACACGTCCGCTAAAGTCAGAGCCGCGGCTTCAAGCCATGAGCCCTTTTGTCATCCTATTATGCGCCCCTTTTATTTATTTATTTTAAATTTATGGTGTGTGTTGTGTTTTTGGAGATGCAACCTGGATGCGTTTCACAGGGATTTCCCCTGTCATTGGTGCACCGGGTGGGACAGGGCACGGTGACATCAGCCCGGCTTCCTATTAGGGCAGAGAGGGTTGAGAAAAAACAATGCAGTTTCACTGATGCAGGGGTTTACCGTGTTTGCTTGGGGACAGGTGGATTCGCGTTGAACCCATTCTCTCCCCCATCGCATGGGGACATGTTAATTCGAACTACAATGTGGATTACAGATGCCCTGATTCAGCAGCAAAATAACTGGAGCCCATGGGGACGCAGCCTCAGTGTAGCAAATCTTTGTTAATACAGCACTTTCTTTGAAGCTGGCTACCAATTGGTAGTGGAGACATGCCCAGGGACACCCCCACCCCCACCAGCTTGGAAATTATGAGGACCTACACATTCTTGGATACTTTTTGCTACATCTACCATTCTAGCACAAAAATGAGAAGTCATTTTCTTCCCTGTGCTAGACAAAATACTGAGACTGCCTAACCTCATGAACAAGTATGAGCCTTAGGCACTGTTTTCTATAAACATTTTAAAAGGAAAATTTACTTCACTCCAAAGACTAGGATCAAGTCTGTGTTAGAGTCACTGTGATTGAAAAACCAGAAAGTTGTTTCATAGTTTCTTTTATAGAGATTCCCCCCAGTGGTACTAAATGAAGGAAGTCTTAAAGAATAACGTGCGGGTGCAGGAAGCAGGAAGCAATGGAAGAATGAGAGTTTCCTTAGCCAGTATCTGATTTATAGCATCCCCTTTCTATCACATTTTTAATTAGGAAACAGGATACAATTTCAATCTTTCCCACACGGAATTGGCAGAGTAAAAATTTCAGCAGTTTTTTTTAAAAAAACAATTCTTCAGTATTGTACTTCCATTTCATTAAAATGAAGGTACAAGCTAAGGAGATCCTTCTCGTCCATAAAAAAAACATTTTCATCTACATGCCTGCTTCCTCATGTAGTGTTATGATTTCTTAAATGCAACTGCAGTCCTTTGTAGTTTTTCCTAATCCATATTCATGCAGATGGCATGGAATAACACCCCCCACACACTTCCCTCAAATTCCAGTATGCTGCACCAAGCAAGGTAAGATTTAAATGCCGAATTCAGTTACACTGCAACCAAGAATTTATGATGCAACACTTGTTATCATATACAAAGATATAAAAAAACCTCATACTCCCCAAAACATTTCAGGTTTCAAAAGATTAGTAATAAAAACCAATTCCATATATTATCAAAAGGTCAACTACAGGGACCACAAAGGCCATAATAAGAACATCTAATGCATTCCTTGGTATTCCCCAATTTTTTTAGTCCCTGAGCAGAAGAAAGAAGAAACTATAGGAGTGATACCACAACATTACAAAGGTGGTACAAATGTACCACCTTTCCAGAAAAGGTGACAAGCAATTTTTTATGGAATTTAAAAGAACTTGAAGTTCATTTTAAGTAGACAGGTGTAGAAACTGATTTCTCAATTATATTTGAGCATACAATGTCACAGAGCAAACTGCATGCCCATGTTCTGTTGGTGGGTTTTCTTGTGAGGCTGAGTGGCCACTGCTGGATGAGATGAACCATGGGTCAGATCTAGTGGGCTACTCCTTAGATTCTTATAATGCACAAGGATACATACAACAAGGATATTTGCTGGTCCGGGTTATTTTTCAGACTCTTCTGTGGTACAAAGGGAGCAAGTGGACATACAAGTGCTCAAGAACACTGTATTGCTGTTTTGTATGTATCTATAATAATATTACAGATTCTGCTTTCAGTAAACCTCATTATTATGTTTCCACCCCCTCCTTCTTCTCGCCTCTTTTTGATTTTTAAAATGATGTGATTTTTTTTGTCCCCATTACCAGTTCAATTCACGTGTTTTCTGAGGAGTAAATAGCTAAAAACTACAATAAAAAAACACCTGAAAATGGAGGGTTTTTTTTTCCTGTTTTTGCTTTTAAAACACTTTTTCTTTATTCCTTTAGGAATGGTAAAGCAGTACTGGGGCAGATGTGTTATGAAATGGGTGGGGTTTATCCCTGCCCGACAGCCCCTTGCCAGATTTAAAGTGCCAGGAAGCCTTTTTTTTCCTTGGCAAAGCACTTCATGGTTTCATTTTCTGCCACTTCACACTGATAAGAAAGTTTCATTTCCCGCCCATGCACTTCACACTGATAACAAAGTTACATTTCCCACCCAGGCTTCCCCTCACTTTCTCCTTGGTTCTTTCCTGCATGGCTGGGCAGGAGAAAAGTGCGACAATGTTTTCTTTCACGTGCCAGTCAATCCCAGCCTAACCCACGCAGCAGAACCACCTCTGCCGCCCTGCTTCGACAGCCCCCATGGTCGACAGAGCGGTGACTGGATCTCCGTCCTGGAACAGGGCGGAGCAGAGCAGACAAGCACAGTCCTGGATCTGGCTGGGGTCTTTCCCAGCAGAACCCCCCATGGCCAAGCTGGCAGCAGACACAGTCCCTGTGCCTGGCATTGGATAGGAGTGGCGGCTCCTCCTTCGCTGACTGAGCTTTGAGGCAAGCATCTGTCAGCAGATAAGACGGGGCTGCAGCCATGCAGCTGGAAGCCCAGCCTGCAGGGGTTCCCAACCTGTCCCTGTCACTAATTTCTCCAGACTGTCGGTCCACAGAGGATGGGGTGAGCCCCAAGGGTCTTGCCTTCGGTGTGATAAAGGAGAAAGTGCAAGACTTTAAAATGGGACATTGGAGGAGGGATGTTTTGAAGTGTTTTCTTTTGCCCACAGTTCTGTCCAAGCACTGCTGCTGCAGCAGCCTTGTCCTTGGAGGAGGGGGCATTGGAGGAGGGATGGGGGGCTCTGGAAGTGTTCCCATGGTCGCAAACAGCAGCAGCAAAAGCAGGAGACAAGGGGAGGAGCAGCTGGGACTCCCACCAATCCCGAACATCAATAAAAGGAAAAAGAAATTCACATACCGTAACAATTATTGGTTACTGGACAAAGATAAGGGATATTTCAAAGTAAAAATGCAACTAATGGCCATCAAACCATAACATTAAGCTAAGTTTGGGGTACATATAGAGATCTTCTAATACGGGCAAATACAGTTTCCACCCTGAGGCATCCTCTTCCAATTTTCTTATCTTTTCATCCTTTTTGAAATTTTCTAAAATTTTATGTGGGCTCGCCTATTTGCTTCTCACCCATACACTGCCAGAAAATTTTAGCATTCAAACTAAAGCTGTCAAACACTAGGATGAACAGTGTTGAAAGTTATGTCAGCAGTTATGTGATTTTTAGAACAACTTTCCTATTGCTGCATTTAATTTGGCAAAGTTTTAACACTGCAGATGTCTCCGACAGTTAACTTCTAGTAGTTTTTAAATTCCTTGCCATGCAAGAAAGAATTTCAGAATCTGTGCACCCCTCCCTATTATTTTAATATATAAAAATAAAATGCTGAAATCTCTAGCAATTTTTCATTTTCACTGAACAGTAAATTTAGTACAGAATGAAATAAAAGAAGTATGTTGTTGCATAATCATGAATTCATGTTCTTTCACTTACTGTCTGCACAATATGGCCTATAAGGCAGAAGGTTAAGTATATGAGAAATACAAAAATGTTTTTGGTTTTATGACTATACAATTTCAAGTGAGGTGTTGAATTTATAGGATTTCTTACTCAAATATAAATATTAAATGTGAGCAGTATAAAAAAAGTCACTGATTTGTAATAAAAGAAAAGTTGTAAGTGCTTTGGATTGAAACACAATCAGAATATATGGAGTTATATGCTACAGAGTTCAGCCTGGATGTTAACAGAGCCCAGGAAGAGCCACACTTGGCATACAAGGCCAAGCCGAAAATAGGAAGGCAATGATGATGCACCTCTTTGTCCTGGACTTTGGTTAAATGGGGATATATTTTCCCTTCCCACTTTCAGACATTGTTGTTTTAATATATACTGTTATTGTTTTAATATGTTTGATTTTAAATGTTGTTGCCTGCCTTGAGGCCTTCGGGATACAGGGCGGGATAAAAATGCAAATAAATAAGTAATAAGTAAGGTCAGAATGCAATGTACCTCCTTAAAAGCCATCAGTGCTAATCTGTACATGCATAATCTCTAAAGAATGGTCCTAGGCCTCTATTAAGGGACTTAAGAAAAATATGTTCTTTGTATCATTATAATGACCGTTGTTTAAAAGTTGCTTCAAGCCTGAAAGTAATTACAGCATTTTAAGGAAAAATGGGAGGACAACGTTCTTTTAAAATGTGTTATAGGATTAGATAAATCTAAAAGAAAAGTGGTTCCATATACTAATTTTACTCTGAAACTGCATTACGTACTAATAAAGCATGACTGAATTCCATGGTCCACATTTAGTAAACCACATGGGAGGAAAAAGAATGTATGACTTTTCAGAAAATTAACAATTGTGCTTTTTGTAATGTGGGTCTCTGGTATCCCCTAGATGCCCCCACCCAAGAAACAAAAAAATGCCAGTAGGCAATATTAGCAAAGCAATTCACTTGATAACATATTAGGCAGATGCACACCCACATTCTATGAATATTTATATGAAAACAGGTTTTAGAATAGTTTTTATTCTGTGACGATCAACCCTGGGACCCAGGACTGGACATTAAAATTTGTCAGTTCTGATTCAGATGCATCAAGTAGATGGGTTCTTTAGACCTACATGATGGCTAGTATCCTTAGAAACATGTTTTATAACTAAAATTTATGGCTTTTTTTTCTTTTTCAAGAGTTTATTGCTTGGTTGCATTCATAAGGAAGAATATGACTTTCTTCAAATAGTCATTCCTTGTAAAATACTATGGTTCCCACAAACCACTGCATAGTGAAAAACAACGCTGTGCAAGTGACTGCTACCTATGGAAAGCCAGGGGTTAAGGGAACAATGGGGACTCAGCCAGCAGCCCTGCAGGAGAGCAGTCCAGACTATCAATAACCCAACAACATCGCAGAGAGGATATTTAATTTACCTATGTGTCACTGGTGATGTAAAGGGGTGGCCCAGTCTGCCAGTATAAGTTAACAATGGCATACCATGAGAGGCATACCATGCACTGGTAGAATCCCATGGAAAGAAGGAGACCTGATATTGGGAATTGGCTGTATATGACCTTTTAAGACCTTTCAGCTCGAGAAAAGCATATCTTAAACATTCCAAATGTCCTAGTGCGGTGATGGCCAACCTATGACACGCGTGTCACAGGTGACACGCCAGGCCCTTTTGGGTGACACACATGGTCACCCTGGCACCTGGATGTGTAGTGCTTGCTTGTTCTTAAAGTGTATGAAATACCAACTTTCAATTGAAGATTTAGCAACAAAAGTCACTAATGTAAAGAATTATTTGTTTTTGCTTTTAATTAAAACATATATCAAAAATATAACTTTTTTTACTAGAGCTACAAATATCACAAAATTATGGATATTTCTAGATGTGACACAGCACCCGAGTTAAGCTAGGTTTTCTTGCAAATTTTGACACACCAAGCTCAAAAGGTTCGCCATCACTGTCCTAGTGCCAACTGGAAGTGAAATTATCAGGAAAAAAAATTGAAGAGTGGAGATGCTGGATTATAAAGTGAGAGGTAGGAAGAAACAGTGACTCCCTCTGATGTAAAGGTCTTCCCACCTCTGCTGCACCTTTGGCATGTTCCCTGACATCCTCAGAAGCAACTATGACACAATTTCTGTTTTCTTAACCTTGTCTCCTAAATATGAGAGATTTCCCTTAATTTTGCCAGTGTAAATTCTCTTTCACAGCCCGTACCTTATAAATAAACACATCCTACATTGATTTTTTTTCTTTTCCAATGAACAGGTTGCAATGATAAACTAGCATTTATTCAAAACAGAGTATAATTTTCACATTAAGCTCCAATTAGATGCATATTTAAGACCTTTAATTTTAAGCAACAGCTGGTACCAAAAATGGGTGCTGCTGCAAAAGAGTGAAATCTACATATCATCTTTGCTGGGCTTTATGCAATTTTTAATTATAAAAAATATTTGCATAAAAACAGGAATTTCATTAATAATTCATTCCCCACATGCAAACTGTAATGGTGCCATATTGGAAGGAAATCATTATATAACACAGATAAGAAAGATAAACAACTGGAACATTAAAAAAGTAACTCTGATTAGAAGTAGTAATCAAAACAAGAGGTCGAACTATATCCTCTCTACATGGAATGACTCTTTATGCACAAAACCTTTACTGCCATACAAGATGATCCTGCTGATACTGACATAGAGTGATTTCTCATTTTGTTCAATAAGGCTTGCTGTCAAAAGAAGGGTAGTGTAGCCTGAAGATAGATTTACAGTGCAATTCAAACATTTGCACAATTTTTCTGAATTTTGGAATATTGTCTCATCTTAATTGCTTTTGTACAGAAAAATAGATTGTCCCTGAAAAATGTAGAACAGCCAACACACATTTTTGTTTGTGTAAGTTGGATGGTGGCACACTTGGGCCATTCTTCCTCCCACGAAGTATGAAAGATGGCAGTTTGTTGACTGTGAGTGGCCTATCAGGGAGTAACTCTGTAAGACAACTACTTGATGTAGCACAAGTGACATAAAGGAAAACTGCACTGGTGAACCTGGATTTCCAGGATTATGGTAGTTCATTTAACATCAGCACCTTTGCTTGGGATGTCAAACAAAATCTTTTTTGTGCATATAATAAGTAACTATCATGGCCGTTAACATCACTTCTATTTGCAAAAGTCCTCTCCCTGAGCACAACATACTGCAAAATTCCTTGAACAAGCCCAAGAGGTAATTGGAGATAGTCGTTGGTCAACTTGATAAATAGAAAGAGACATTTATCTTGGAACAACCACTTTCTGGAAACTGCTTACGAATTTGATTAAATTTTTGCTTAATAGTTAGCAAGTACTAGCAGGAAAAACACAAAGCAATTAACTGAATTTTTGTTGCAATGTTTACCTTTGAAGAAAACAAAATTTCCATCACTGTTTTCATAAACTGCGTCAATACTTGGTGGCAGTCCCCTCCAGAAGTAGGTGATCTGCATAGGGTATCCATCCATCACCCTGTTATTTCTGACACGCCAAAACCACTGATCCTAGAGGTAAACACAGGGACCTATTATTACATTTAGCGACTTCTGATTATGTTCAGTCTTTCAAAGACACAAAACATTACTTGGTGTCACTGAAGTAGCAGCCCGTAGCTTTTTGACTTGGACTGGCACACACACTGGCTGGGTGAGGACTGACCTTGAAAACACACGCTGCCCCTGGACCTACATAGTCAGCACTCACCCGGCATGAGCCTGTGCTCACCAAGCTGAAATATACTGTATTTTCTGGCATATAAGACTACTTCTAACCCAGGAAAATCTTCTCAAAAGTCGGGTGTCATCTTATACGCTAGGTGTTGTCTTCTTATACGGCAAGTATATCCCAAACTCTATATTTTAACTGGAAAAGTTGGGGGTCGTCTTATACGCCCAGTTGTCTTATACACCGGAAAATACGTATACAGTAATTTGAGGGGGAGGACTTTCAACCGTTCTGCATATATATTATGCTAATGCTGCTATACTGTAGGTAGATGCCACTGAAGAGCTCGGTTTCAGGTTTGAAATATGTCTGGCAATATTGATGCACAGAATTCTTGATAACATCTATATACAAGATTCTGAAGCACTTATTTTGGAATTTACACACTTAATATACAGCATTTGTACAAACCTTGTGGATATGTATCTTGACACCTGGATATGTGAATATAGATGAGCTAGTTTTGCTTTATGGAATGGTTATATTGATATTACCTCAGTGTATACATCATTCTTAATAGACATTTATATCTTATTCATGTTTAACTGGGATTGGTTGTATCTATTTTACATTTAAGTATATATCATTGATTTTTGGTGTGTGGTTTCATAAAACATAATCAAGCCACACACAAATGTTTTAAATGAATGAATAAACAAATCTGCTTTGCATTCATAAGAGCATGGGCATAGCACTGCCTTATGGTTGCAACAGGAGCTTTCAAAGGAAGAGAATACACATATATGAGAACTGAAGAAGGAAAAGTCTGACATGATCTTTATCTATGGCCACCTTGCAGACAAATAATTTTACAGCATGCATCTCATCTTCTGTTGAAAAAAAAACCCTGAATACGCAGTATTTTTAAAATATTGTTTTTAATTTTAGTCATAAAAGGTATTCTGTGTTACAGCACAAAATTGTGACTTATTTGCATGAAGTTTTCTGCTCATGGGCGAGAAAGAAATATGAACTGTCTTCAAAGTATTGTATATAATGAGTCCTTGGTGACTTTCACATTTTGGTATCTACAGATAATACAAATTACTTTTACAACGTATGCTTCATCTCATCATGCCCATTTTGCACTGGGCCTGGACACAGCTATTCCAGAAACAGGCTAGATTTTGCATCTTTTTCTCCTTTTTTCCACAAACCCCATATTCTATTAACAACAGTTTTTTTTGGGGGGGGGGATAGGGTTAAGTGTGGAAACAGGGGTTTGCTTACTTTTATAAGGAGATTTTAAAACCCCGAGGCCTGCCCCCAAACTACAAAAACTGACATTATTTTATCACTAATTAAAGCATTTATATACCACTTTTTATGAAACCAAAAAATCTCACAGTGGTTTACACACACACACACCCAAAAATAAAAATAAAAATGAGGGAATAAATAATGTTTAAAACTCAACAGTTAAAAACACATTTAAAAGCTGGGCAGATTAGAACCACTCATACAGGGATGCTTTGGTAAAGGTATATATATGCCTTTAGTAGTTGCCGTAAAACCAAAATTGTAGGCACCTCATGAATAACAGAGTGGAAGGTATTCCATATGGTTGGTGGTACTACAGAAAAGTCCTGAGTTGGGGCCCTCATGAGGCAGCAAGTTTATCTCATTCTCAGGCTTCTAACAGGGAGAGTTTCTTTAAGGTCCCAAGTTGTTTAGGATATATGACAAATATAAGACCTTGAACTTGGCCCAAGAGCTAACTGGAAACCAGTATTATTACTTAAAGCAGAGGAGTGATGTGTGGCCTAACAGGCACCCTGCTCACGATCTGACTGCCACATCTTGCAGTGGCTGTAGATTCCCAAACAGATACAAGGATATTGTGAGATAAAGTGTTAGTTAGTTAGTTAGTTATCCATCCCACCCTATATTTGAAGGTCTCAGAAAGGGCGACAGCAGTAGAAAACAAAATATAAAATGATCACATTAAAATAACTGAATGTGGGGAGGGTAAGATTTTTCTTTATTTTAATCAAAGGTCAATGTACATAATGTTTACACAAACTTACAAGGACACCAGCAGCAGTGACCAGCCTATCCCTGTCCATCCCGGTTAGGTGCACGTACCCCAGCCAAAACAGGTGACAGATTACCTGAGCCACCACAGATAGATGATTTCAATTCATCCCCATCTAGAACAACCAAGGTTCCCAACTCCTAGCCTTGGTAATTCCTACACATCTTTTTGGGGTCTAACTTCAGTTTATTGGCCCTGTTTCAGCCCATCACTACATTCAAACACTGGTTCAAGACATTCACAGCATCTCCTGACTGAGACATTATGGAGAAACAGAACCTGAATGCTCCTGATGATTGCTTACAATGGCTTCATATAGATACCAAACAGCACTGGCGATAAAATAGTACTCTGTGATAGTCTACATCCTAATGATCAGGAGACAGTTTCTTTATAAGATTGCTGTCACAGGTAGGAGTAGAATCACTATAATACCAAAGAATACCATGGTTAATGGTATGAAAAGATTTTGTCAGATCAAGGAGGATCAACACAGTTCTACTCTTGCATCTCTCTCCTGCAGAAGGTCATCTGTCTGGACAATCAAACCACACCTGAAGCCCAATTAAATGTGTTTAGATAATGTGACTCACAATCACCATCCTCTACATCTTGTTGAAGAGGGCATACTGTATTTGCAACTAGGCTGTAGTTAAGGCACATTTCATGGTTCAAGGAAGAATTCTTTTGGGAGCAGATGATCCATCACCTCTTTCAAGGCTGGTGACACTTACTGCATCCTGCAGTGATCCATTCATCCCCTTACAGCTTGCTCCAATGAGCCACAATGGTCAGGGATTGAAGAGGCATGTTGTAGCCACAAGTATCTTGTGTGTATCATCAGGCTGCAAAATTGGACAAGACAATGTCCTGGACATCTCGCCAGACACTGGGTCAAAAGCAGTGTTCACACTGACATGAAGATGAAAAATTTAACTCTCAAAAAATCTTGCAGAGCTATTATACCAGGCTTCTGAGGGCTCCCTGGCCCATGTTTTTCAGGATTCAAGATTGGCATTCATACAAGATCAGCAAAAAATTCCTCTCTAGGGAAAAAAAAAAGGGTGAATTGTGTAAACAATGACCAATATTAAGCTGACCCTTTCATGGAATAGCCTTTACATCCAAGTAAAAGGAAAAATTGATGATATATCATAAATTACTTTCCACAACATTTATTTATATTTAAACTTATTTTTTTACAGTTCCCTACATACTGCATATTTCCTCAAAGTACTAGAAAAATACTTATAAACCAAGGGATGGGAAGGCCTTCCTGCATTCAGTGAATGGCCCTGAAGGAGTACACCATGCAAACAGCCAGTTTGATCTAGTGGTTAGGGAGCTGGACTCTTATTTGGGAACACCGGGTTTAATCCCACACTCCCCCATGAAGCCACCTGGGTGGCCTTGGGATAGTCACAACATTCTTTCTCACAGCCTCACCTACCTCACAGGGTGCTCTGTTGTGGGAAGAAGAAGAGAAGGTTTGTCAGCCATTTTGAGTCCCCTTAAATGGATGAGAAAAGTAGAGTAGAAAAACCAACTCTTCTTCTCTAAATTCAAGGGCCCACTCCAATGCCACATCACATATGAACTTGTCATTTCACAGGAAACACAGCCTCCTGGTAGATTGGTATGCAATGCAGGCAAGGCATTCCCAGTAGCTGCTGGCCTGTGGATCCTGCCTTGGTCTCCCTCTGCTATATTTAAGCTCTGTAATACTTTTTACATTTTTGATGTTATAGGAAATTAACTGCTGCATGTGAAGCCTTCTAATTTTACTCAAATATATTCGCATTCAGCTAACATACAATAGGCCCACAGGGACATACTGCTAGATATGGACTTAAGAAGGAAAAGGAAGGGCTAGCCCTGCCTAAGTCACAGGAGATAAAATGACAAGCTGTGGAGATATTAAATCTTCAGAGGCAAAGGTGAACTCTGGGGATTTGAGAAAGAAATAATGCTATCTGAAGATAACCTGTGAGAAATTTTAAGCAGATAAGAAAAAGCTGACAATCTAGAGATCTGGGATCATAAGAAACTGCAAGCAAGGGCAGTCATTAACCTACTGCTGGCATATGATAAACATTTTCATGGATTATGAGTATGTAGACCACACTGCAGAAATTACCTGTGTAACAAACAGAGCCACAGCTCAGCTGTAAGACAAAACTGCATACAAAGCAGAGGGGTTCACGTTCTGTCTCTGGAAGAAGACACTGATAAACTACTTCTGTATATGACAAGAAAACTGGGTTGATGAGTCTGTACAGTCAACAGGAATCAATTTGGACTTGACAGAAGCAAGCAAACAAACCCAGTAACAGAATGCTGGGCCAAATGCTGGGTGGTTCTGGTTGTGGAGTTGTAGGGACAGAAGCAGCAGAAGAGTTGGCTTTTCTACCCACTTTTCTCACCCATATAAAGGGTCTTAAAGTGGCTGACAAAGCTTCAGTTCTTTTCCCCACAGCAGACACCCTGTGAGGTAGGTGGGGCTGTGAGAGCTCAGAAGAGACCTGTGACTAGCCCAACGTCACCCAGCTGGCTTCATGGATGTGTGCGGAATGAAACCCCTTGATTCCGAAATAATCTGGTAGACCCGTCTGGTTCACCGGGAGCCAGAATAGTTGTCAAGTTAAGAACAGTTAAGATACTGATATTCTACACAATTCTGCATAGAAACTGTTTGAAATGAACAGAGTGGACTGCATGCCTAACTAAGCAACTCTGAACTGAAGCATGTATGGAGAAGCGTGCAGAAGGCTAGACTCAAGCCTGGCACTGGGGTGCAAGGTGGGGCCTTGTCTATTTTGGTCTTACACATCAGACATCAGTAACACCACATACGCTGTATAAGATCAAGTTCAGCAGAGGACAGGGAACACAGGAACATGTAATGGAAGATGAAACTGTGAAATGGCTATATAGCTTGAAGAAACATAAGGGAAATCATATGGGGAGCATTACTGCTCAGCAGTCTTCAGCATTACACTGTTCCTTAATCAAAGCCCTTGAGATGAGGCCAGAGTCAGATCTAACACCGAAGTACGTTAAAGGAAAACTAATGGATAAATATATCACAGAAAAGAAGTTCAAGAGGATAAGACGACAAGGCAGCTATCAAAGTAAATTAAGGAATGAGCCAGAAGAAAGAAAATAGAGTACTTTTTTTCTCTGAGCAGAACACATGAAAAATAAAAACAACACCCCTAAAAAACTACTCTGTAAATTATTGAAAGTGAAAACAAGCCAAAAGTAAAGTCAAGGCTGCAAATAGCTAAGTCTATAGATGAGAGACTAGGTGATTGTTTGAAAGCCATTGCAAGGGTGGTTCATAAGCTACATGACAGTGATCAGGAAATCTTGACAGAAACCAAGCTTAGCATGCAGTAAGGGCTATTTCTAACAGATGGTGAAAGCATCCCAGCCAAAGGAGTTGGCTACAGATTTTTTAAATCCCATCATAATAGTAAAGGAAACACACTAGATATTCACGTAAGATGTCCTATGTCTCAGATCTAAATAGAAGTCTTCTGTTAATGCATTTGCTAGCAAAGTACTCACATGCAACCACCACACTGTACACCGGGGGTTACTCCTTGGCAATTACACTGGGAATGGAGTGAGGCATCACAAAGAACAGCAACAACTGTCTACATGACAACTGTCCCATCCCAGCCTATCTTTGGAGCTTGGTCCAAAGTTGCAGGGGAATTCTGCAGAGTGTCTGGAAACACCCCCAGAAGTAGGTTGTTTCTGGAACCTGGAAAAATGGCACTCCTCTAGCTGCCACCAATGTGTTTGTATGGTGAGGACAGAGCAGTGGCTGGGAATATATGCAGAATGCCTCAAATTGTCACTCTTTTCCTAGCAACAGTCAACATTTGAAGGTTTCCAATCAACAACTAGGTGTGCTCCAACTCAACATTCATCATATTTTCCACTGGTCAATCCCAACTCTCCAATCTCCATTCCCATGTACCACTTATAACCTAGTATTTATTGTAAGAGTACCTCACACTTTCAGAATCCATGACATTTCTTTGGCCTCTTGGGCCACAACTTTCTTTTTCAGTCACTATGCTCTCCAACAGTGGCTGCAGAGTTAACAAGGAAAGTAAAGCAATTTTATAAGGTTAATTTGTCAGCCTGAAGCATAAGCAAAAACAAAACGGAATATATCAGAGAAGCAAGTCAGCACAGCTGTTAGCCTTCTAAAATTGTATTTAAGGGCAAAAGATGAGGTAAGAAAATAAAAGGTGCAACTTGTTCAAAATGGAAGCATGTTTTTACTCAGACAATAACAAATGCTTACATCAGTCTGCAGACCGGGTTTTTGAGAC
Organism: Aspidoscelis tigris stejnegeri; assembly: GCA_023333525.1. Taxonomy (NCBI): domain Eukaryota; kingdom Metazoa; phylum Chordata; class Lepidosauria; order Squamata; family Teiidae; genus Aspidoscelis; species Aspidoscelis tigris. The sequence continues at coordinate 32,059,315 of JALMGA010000004.1, read as the reverse complement.
ATCATTAATCAAAAAAGCACTAAATGTTCTAGAGGGGGAAAACGACAGACCAATAAGACATGCAGAGCTTTAGATTCCCTCTTCCCTCCTCTTTCAAAAAGAAAGAAAGAAAGAAAGAAAGAAAGAAAGAAAGAAAGAAAGAAAGAAAGAAAGAAAGAAAGAAAGAAAGAAAGAAAGAAAATTTGTTACGCACAGGGTTGGAGGTCCACATTACCCCCAGCTTGAAAACCAGGTTTTAAAACTTTGGGAATATGTATCTTATTCCAAATTGTTTCCTCAACTGAAATTCCAGTCAACAGATTGACTTAGAAGATCTTGAAAGCATTTCATAGAATTTTATAAAGAATGGGATTCTAATACTTATGCTCGATATGGTTTTAGTTACATTCAGTTTATGTATTATTGTGGATTCATGGTTTTGTTATATTTTGTCCTTTGCTTCTTTGACCAGTCTCTTTTCCCCTCTTCATTCTTTCCTATCTGTGTCATTTGCAAAACTAAAATTTAAAATCTTAAGATCTAAAAGATATTTGCTAGGGATGTGCACAATTTTTTTTATGTTCACTACACATCAAAGTGAATGCAAAGGAAATTCACATTCATGCAAATAGAGCCACTTCAAATATGGTAGGATTCAAATCCACTGTGAATGCTCTTCAAATGTTTCTTTGAATCTGCTTCGAATCCCTGCTGCCAGTGTTTCCAAAATGGCTTTGAATCCACTCTGAATCCGCTGCAGATTGAGTGGGCAGCTGCTTCACTGCCTCTCACCTTCAAGAATATAACAAAGCATTGATCAGATGCACAAAAACATTTGCTTTGCATTCAGATGTCAATCTTTGAATATTGCCAATATTCAATTTGCATGTGAATGTTCGAACTCCTACAAATTTGTATGAATTGGGAACCTGATGAATAATTTGTGCACACCTCTAATAGTTACACCAGCCCTTTCTTTTGGAGTGCTTAGAGAGGCCCATATAAGATTTTCAAGCCAATTTTAATTTAAAGCTGATTCAGAACTGAAAGCACAGAAGCATTCTTAAATCTCTCTTTATAAATCTTTTATGCTATCAAGATCCAGTTTTTTTAAATATAAGCAAGGAATTTACACAGCTATCATAAAACCACACACAGGAACATGCACATGGACACACTTAAAATGTACAAATAAAAATCATTCAGTTTTATCTAGTGGTATAAACCTACTACATCCCTCTTTTCAACATTCGTGGATAACATATTTGCTGATTTCCCTCTGGCCTTAACGAAGCTAGCAAAAGTTCTTCACTTTTCCCAATAAACCATGCTGGAATCACATACTTAAAATCCAAGCTGGGCATTTACAGATCAAATTTAAAGTGAAAACCAATAACCCCTATCTAAAAAACTGAAATGGGTGAAGGTTCTAACAAGCCATTCTGATGGCTCAACTGTTTTCTAAAAGCTCCCAGCCTACACATTATATGTCATGAATCTATCTAATCTGTCTTCCTGACATCTACCTTTTCTGACTATAAAACCTTAGTTCAGGAGAAAATAATAGAGTTGGTGTAACTTGGCAAACACTAAGAACCTGAATCCAATTTTATTTGCCAGGTATTTCTTTTTTAATCACCATTGACAAAAGATTCATTGAAATACTTTGGCAGCATGACACTGAAAACCCCTAATTTTCTGTTCAAGGCACTAGGCAGGCATTAGTGCAACAGTGTTGGTACAGTCTTCGCACTAATACAATGCTTCAAAGATCCGGCTCCTTTTACATTTCCAGGATTAAAAACAGAAGGCAATTTTGCACAGCGGTTCTTTCTTGATTTGTGTGTAAGGTGTTTATTTTTTGTGACAATATCCACTTTAGAAGCATGACAAATGTAGGAGTTATATTTACTCTACGCCTTTTGACCTTAAACAGTGGGGGCTATGCCAAAATAAAGGCAATTTAATACTTTGAAACATCTCCCACCTTTTTCATGACAGGTTTATCTGCTAAGTAATATGGAAGTGCACAAAAAGGTCTTCAAGCAATCACATCATCATATTGCAATGGTACTTAGGCTTTTGGTATACACACAAATCCAGTGTGAAACGTCTGTATTTTTATCATCAGCTGGACAAAGGTATTACACTTGGGCTGAAATTTCCACTTGGTTGTAGAGCTTACGGGACTGTTAGGCTGGAAAGCCCATATAAAGAAAATGTAGAGATGTGTGCAGAAAGGTAACTAAGAGTCACAAGAATCACCAGACTTTGCTCAAGGTTGGATTGTGCAAGAATTGAGTAAGATTGTGTAACACTTGCAACACAGGCTTGTGTAATACAAGGGAAGTGAGTCACCATCGTGTGATAAGGAATTGTATAAAGGTGATCACACACGGCTGTGTGTTGTTGATTGATTGCTGGAGAGGGAGAGAGATGCAACTGCTAAGATGTAACCGCTACAAATAAACAAAGCCTCTACGGAGAATCTGTCTCAGTTTGTTTGCTTCGGCTGTGGGCACAGCAAGGGGGGCGAACCTCCTGAAATATTGGACAGCGACAAAAAGCTGACAGCCAGAAGTAAGAGGGAGAGACTTGTATTTTCCAGCACGGACGTGCAACTCTGCGAAGATTTATTACCAACGGGGGTACCTGACACCCCAATACCCCCCGACAGGGACAACCTCAGTCTTACAGTTCTGTTAGAGATATCCTAATAATCAGTGTTGTTAAGAAAAAGGAAACAAACCAGGATTAATATTTCTCAGCCCTGAGTATTGTGAAAGCCTATTAGACTCTATATGGAAACCCTAATGTTATGAGTACGACATTAAAGGGTAAGCAATTATTTCCCCATTGCTGGGGAAATCATGAACAGAAGTAACTCATGAGCCACTTTGGTCGAGTGGTTAAGGGTTTGATTCTGCCCTCCTTCATGAAGCCAGCTGGGTAACCTTGGGCTAGTCACAGCTTTCTTCTGAGCTCACCCAGCCCCACCTACCTCACAGAGTGTCTGTGAGAAGGAAGAAGAATAGCAAGCTTTCTCAGCAGCTTTGCCTCCCCTTAAATGGGTGAGAAAAGCAGGGTAGAAAAGTCAACTCTTCTTCATGATGAACTGAAGAATATAGAGGTAAATGAATATGCATGCGAGGGTAACGGTAACATGTTTTAGCGTCACCAGCATATTCTTTTTTAAGGAACTATTAACATCACTTATTATTAAACAGATATATGCTGAACTGATTTTGCACAAATCTGGTTCTCAGTGACGTAAAGAGGTTCACAGGATTTGCTACTGGACTGAACCCCATTTAAAAGTTAGGAAGTTCTGTCTGATAGTGAACCAAACTGGGGAATATCTTTCCCTCGCACCGTGTCATGTGTGCCCTTTCCTATCACGCATACAGTCTTCACTTATCACATCCCTGGCCTCCCCATCACATCCTCATCTCCTTTAATTCCCCCCAAAACATTCCTCTCTTTTTTGTATTCCTGCCATGGCACTGCTGCTAGCCATGCTCTGTTCTGGGCCTGTCAAAATGATTTGTCTTGGCCTACTAGGCCTTCCAGAGTTAGGGATCACAAATCCTTCAAGGAAGTTCAGCAAAGATACATATGCACCCTCTTCTTGGAAGGCCTTGACCATGACTATTTATGTTTGAGACCTTCCAGAAAGTGGACGCCTGCATGGCCTGCTGGGAGGAACCAAAACCATCCATTTTAAAGGTTTTATAAGTCAAGACAGCACACTTTTTAAAGAAATATGTCCATTTCCACACTTACCTTAAGTGAACCATTCCAGTGAGTTCCACATGTTCTGAAACAAGGCCATCCACATTTGGATGGATGCTCCAGGTCGGCTTCTCTGCTGGCCCTAAAGGTTGCATAGGTTTTGGAGTTGCCCTGCGAAAGCTCCATTGCTGAGGAATGAAAATTCCTGGCCTTGGAGATTGTGGGGGAGCCATTTCTGCCACATGCTTTGTTGCACTGCTGAAATGGTTCTTCCTGGTAAACTGGAACCCGAGGCACCTCCCTTCTTCATTGCTCCATGGTTTGGTTTAGCAGTTGCTAAACCACTGGTATATAAAGGTCTGCTATTCAACATGATTAGATGGCCATTAGGGGCTGCTTAGTACTGCCTGTGCTTCATTCAATTAGGAAGGAGCACACTTGCATGTGGAAAGAATATCTCTAGACCCCCTTGCTATAGTGGAACAATGTTAAGTGTGAAATGGTCCTATGTGTCCAGTAGCAGCAACCCAGTATAGGCTGGCAGGAAGGTAGTTGAGTATCTGAGTGGAAAAGGAATCCAGGGACATGATGGGAGGAGCTACTAAAGTGATGGAGGAGGCTATGCACATGGGTGGGGGAGAGAAGATGGGGATCCCATGATTCTGGAGTTACAAGCCACATTGATGGACCACCAAACATTATTTTGGGGAACAAAATGTTTTCCCTGCAGCCAGTCCCAGTTCTTTACAAATCAAACTCCCCAATTTAGGTTTGTGCACATGCCTAGGGAAGATATATGCTCTTTAGAGTTTTTAATACCTTAGTATCTTAAAACATCAGATCTGATCCATGGGAATTAGTGAGGAACACTGAAGTTCTTCTCACCTGAAGATTCTAAAATGTGTCACAAAGCCTAACAGAAATGGTAGCACCACTGATGAACCTGATGTAACTTAACTTTCAAAGAAATTGAACTCCCGGAGATCATGTCTAGCGGATTTTAAAACCAATTTCCTCCTAGTTGTAAAGGTCCTCCTGGTGTGACAAGTTTTGTGCCTCTGCTTGCTAAAAAAAACCCTTAGCCTGAATGCCTTTTTCTTCCTGCAGTCATTACAAGTCATTCTGACAGAACGAATATTTAGAGCTCGCAGGCAGGCAGCCTGGCCTACTCAACCCACATGAAACTAGCAGTGTTCTTGGCAGTTGGGCATAAGGACTGGGACAAATTGAGACAGATGAGTGTATGGACAAGTTTATTAATTTATACTGCTGGAACAGCGACACAGATATGGTAGAGTGGGTGCATGACAAATGGAACACCAGTGGGACAGCAGCTCACATGGGAACAATTAGTTTAGCAAAGGCGAAGACTCTGGGATAACAAATGTGCTTCATTCCTCTGGCTCTCTCTCCTAGCTCCTGTACATCTCTGTCGCATGCTGGGACTGAAGGGGACACACAGAAGTCAAAGTCAAATCACTGGCGAATTAGATATGTTAGATTCAACATGTTTAGACTTCCATATTGTACCTCTTCATTATTTTCTGTGGCAAGATTTCCAGTTCCTAGCTCTCTTGTTAACCAAGCCAAATACCTTAAGCTAACTGTAAATAGTGTTTTATTATCTAATCTGATATTACCAGACAGCATCCATAATGGCACTATTGTTATCCCTATAAGAACATAAGAACATAAGAGAAGCCTTGCTGGATCAGGCCACAGCCCATCTAGTCCAGCATCCTGTTGCACACAGTGGCCCACCAAATGCTCATGGGCATCTCAAGCAGAGACAAGGACAAACCTTCTCCTGCTCTCGAGTCCCAGCAGATGGCCTTAGAAGCGCCCCAGTTCCTCCCCCCCCCACAGCCTATGCTTGTGGGTAGAACAATGCATATCTTTTCAAAGAGGTTTAATAGTAGTTATCATAAATGAAGAAAGGAATTCAAATTAGAACTGCAGCACTCCGGTAGAGGAGGTTTTACTACTTTGTTTTGAACCATTCTCTTAAAGGAAACTGAATGTTCTCCTAGCATAGGCTGCTTCCAGACTTGCTGCTTAAATCTGCAGTTTAACGATAAACTGAAGTATACTTACTGAAAAGGGAAAACTTATCGTTCCGACTAAAAATCAAATCCATAGTTTCCTGTTTAAGAATATGAGAGTTTACACACCACGCGCCATCATGTGGGTTGAGAAAGCCAAGCATTTTTAGAGCTGCATTTTCAGGTTAAGTGTCCTCTTGTTTGCTGTTCTCACCATCCTACCCACATTTGCTTGATAATGTGCTCTTACTGTATACTGTACCATTGGATAAACTGATTGAAGGCTGAGAACAGCCAGCAACGTATATGGCTTTTGCCAAAAAAGCAAACACACAGGAGCATGCTAGGTTGCTCTAAGCAAGTACAGTAGAACCTTGCAAAGCATGAGGGTTAGGTTGTCAGGAAATAGTGCTTAATATGAAAATAAGCATTATGCATAATTGGGAAAAAAGGTGGGGGGAATCCTGAAGTTAGGAGAATCCTAAAGAAACCAACTGGCCTGGAGAGAGGATGTACATGTGGATTTTAAATGTACATTTACATGTGGACTTTAAATAAGGCAGAGTGGTGGGAGAGCAACTGCCAAAAGGAACAGCTGCCTCAGGAGTTATCTCATCTTTAGTAAATGGATGGGATGTGTGTGTGGAGTGGGGAGCAGAGAAAACCAGACAAGACAGTGATTCCAGCATACAAGGAGTGTTAAACACAAAAAAAAAGAGGTGGAGAGAAGGCAGCTTGTTTGCCACAAAGCCTTTCTGCAACTGTAAGCTCTGCACCAAGGGCCTTTCTTGGTTGCCTTTCATGATGCTCACTCTGCCCCTACCTTTCTTAACAAGCATCCAGAGGCAGCCCAGAAAGGTCCTTCCTGCAGTGAAAGAGCCTGCAGCACATAGAGAATCTTTCCAGCAAGGAAGCTGTCACCTTCTCTGCCTTCGTCTAAAGGTAAGCTGGCTCCCCAGGAACTGTCCTCTTTCAGCAACTGTCCTATCGTACTGCTTCTCAGATGCATTTTTGGAAGGTGTCATATTGTGTAACATCAAAGAAAGGAGGTGCCTTATATAAGGAGGGGGCACAATTAGTAAAAACACTTACTACAAAAGAGTACTTTATAAAAATCATTTAATATAAGTCTCTTCCATATCCAAAAGCCCTAAAACAGACTGCAAACTAAGTATACTATTAACCAGTCTGCAGAATCATGTCATGACAATTTCATGTGCAAATACATAGCATCTGCCTAGTGTTTTTTATACATTCATTCACAGCAGGAGCCTAGTCTGCAATCAGTCAGCTGGGACATTGCTGCATTCATTTATGGTGGAAAAAGAAACAAAAGACTCTTTGTGTATTATGTGCACAATATAGATGTCTGTCAGTGGTATCCAAGGGCAATGTTTTCAATCATTTTGAGTCTGAACAAACAAAAACCATTTTATCTTAATGAAGCTTTTTTAAGCAATTCATCTTTGCAGTCAAAATTCAAATTGTGAGGATTACACTATTCTAATACTCACTTAGGAGACATTTTAGATATGGAATCCATAATAACACATGGATATCTTATACGCCGGGTGTCATCTTCTTATATGGCAAGTATATCCCAAACTCTGTATTTTAACTGGAAAGTTAGGGGTCGTTTTTGTTTTTTTAAAAATAATCAGCTCTAAGGTGTTTAGAATTGATAGAATGTGGCTTCTCGTTTTGCCATCCAGCATATTGAAAGGATAGAAAATGCACTTGCAAAGAACATGGATTAGTGGTGGGATCGGAAGTCTAGATGACGCATGCTACTAACTCTAAGCCATTTCTGGTTTGTTTTAAAATGTATGTGGATGTGGCCACTCATTCTCATGTCCACTAGTACAGCAGGAAAGACCAAATTCATGACACATGTAGGTTGACACTGTTTCTTATCTTCTTAATGTTTACAATGTGTGTACCAATGGAAGTGTGTTCTTCTAAATCTTCTCTATGTTTTGTTTATCTCAATTTGATAATGTTTCAACATTCAATTTCTTATTTTGTATTCATTGTATAAACTTAACAGCTCTGGGGACAATATGCATCATTATTTCACTTCCTTCTCTGTTCTGGACCATGCTTCCAAAATCAAGATTTTAAAGAAGCTTCCTGTTCACTAAGGACTCTTAAGAAGAATAAGCAGGTATTCTGCATACCCATTTAGTCCTGTTGCAGTCAATATAGTCAAATGCCTTGCTGTACCCAATGCAGTAAAAACAAACCTTCTTCTCATATTCTCTCACTGTTTCTCTATTTACCTGATGTTAGCTATTTTATTCAAGGTGAGTTAAATTCAACTTGCCCTGGACAGGATTTCATAACCTCAGAGGAATCCAGTTCACAGCTTGGGATTCTATTTGACCTAACGTTGTCCCTGAAGGCTCAAGTGGCTTTGTGGCTCAGAGTGATTTCTATCAGTTCTGATATGATCCTGGCCTGGGCTGCTTTTGCACTTGGCTTCTCATCCACTGGACGGGAAAAGTGCGTGACAACGTGCACTAGCGTTTGCACTTGGTAATGCCAGCACATATTACACTAAGCCCCACGCGTCCAGAGACTTACCTGTGTCCTGATGTGTGTTTGATCACTGACAGGGCACTGCCATTTTGTGTCCAGAGCCTGGCATGACTGCACGTGTGACACAGCCATCACCATGGCAATGACACTCAGCGCAGGCACAGTTGCATTTGGGGTCATCTGAGGTGCCAGCCTGCTAGCACGGCACCTTGGATGACCCCTCACACCAAAAATGATGTGAATGGTTGTGGTGCTGGATGCAACAGGTGGGGAATAGGACAGGAATGGTAATGGTTGGGATGTGTGTGGTACACAGTTTTATGCACCACCATTGGTTGAAAATAGGTTAACATCTGGTAAGGCAGAAAGCGTTTCTAGGTTGTAAATTGCCCCCTGCAACTGCAGATGCACCTGCCCAAATGCTACCCTATGGCAAACTACGGGGCCAAGTGCAAATTGGCCTCAGGATACAGTTTGGTATGCTCTGTTGATCTCTCATCTAAACTATTATAATTAGTCTTTTTTCCCAGAAACTCCAGGTGATGCAAAACAGGGCCACAACTGGGACTAGGCATTTTGAAGACATCATGTCAGCACTTCTTCTACTGCACTGGTTCTCAGTCGGTCTCTAGGTATCAATCAGATTGCTAGTTTTAACCTTTACAACTCTAAATAGCTTGTAACCAAGCAACTTGAAAGTCTTACAGCCTTTGTACTGCAAAAGAAGGTCTGCTTTTGGTGCCTCTGACAAAGTCAGTATGGTAAGTGGCCATAAAAGAAAGGGTCTCCTCAAAGGTAGCCCCAAGGGTCTGGAAGAGCCTTGCCAGAGAAGCCCACCTGGTGCATCCGTATATACCTTTAGGTGCCAAGGAAGACATTTTTGTTCGTCAGGCATTTTAAATATCTGCCTATTTGCACTGATATTTAAATTTGATTTTATTCAATACACATATGTATGTACATATCCATGCATGAATGTATGTGTGCATTTTTATGTATTTCTAATTGTCAGATGCTCTGGTTTTTGGGCAGCTCCAAAGTTTTAGTAAATAAAGAAATCCTCTGTCCCTCTACCATCCTGAATACTGACTTGTTCTTGTAGAACTTTTCTTTTCTTGTGCAATTCTATTTTTCTCTGAAATTTCTTAAGGAAAGCTCTATAAGTATGAGGAGTCAAGTTCAACAGTTCTCCAGCTTCAGCATCCCCTGGCGTCTCCCTTGCTTGGAATAGATATTACATTGATCTTTTCCAGTCTCTAGGCTAACAAAAAAAGGTTGATATTTGAAGACATACCAAAGGTAGAACTCTTCTCTGACATTTAAACAGTTCAATATTTTAATGTATTCTTACCATTTCCCTGTGAGCCCTTACTTTATTAATTAATTATTTTTAGTATTTATATCCTGAAGGTCCCAGGGTGGGGTAAAAAGGTAAAATATATAACAATTAAATGTAATGATAATAATTATAAAATACAACTATCCATCAGAGGCCTGGGTGAATAGGTAATTTTTTTTTTACCCAGGCACCAAAAACCATGTTGTGTTGGCACATGACAAGCCACAACTGGGCGTCACCACAGAAAAGCCCCTCTCGTGTGCTGCAGTCATTCACATCTCTAAGGACAGCAAAACTACAAGAAGGCCTTGATTTTGTTATCTTCAAGAACAGGTCTATCACGGAACAAGATGCTCCATCAGACATACAGGGACCAGGCGAATTTGGGCTTTAACTGTCAACATCAACACTCTAAATTGCTCCTGTGCAAAAAACCCTGAAGTTGTTGAACTTGCCATTGATGGAGATTTATCTATGCATGTCTACTGCTGCCACATGAGCGCCTCTAAATTCTGTGCCACTTCTTTTATCTGAATTTCATTCAGGACTGGGTGCCTTCAGTTCTGGATATGCACCTTTAGTTTACCAGCATCAAATAAGAATTGGGGAAACCGCTTGTTAGCTTTTAAAAAATTATCTTAGCATCCCACTTGTGCGATAAAGTGCCGAAAAATCCTAAGTGTTGGAGACACTGCAAATGTACCTTCACTAAGCAAACAAATCCCTTAGCACAGCTTCTTATATATCTGAAACGCTGCAATATTAGTGGACCTACAGGGTCCATTCATGTTCTAACGCAATTCAGCACTACATCAGGCACACTGCTACCTGCTGTAATCAATGATCTCTTTGGTAATTCCTCCTGCTAGATCTTTCAGTTCGATCTAGAACCACAGTTGAACAGCTCCAGAATCTGAAATCTTAAAGGGTTCAGTCTGCAAGTAAACACTACAGACTGCTTGAGTATGTACGAACCTCACTCCTACTGAACCAGTTTGACATATCTTTTACAGGAAGCTGAGAGGAGAGAAGACAAGCTCCTGCTTCAGAGGAGGCTTCATTATCAGCAGATGCAGTTTCTTAAACAGGTTAGGCACTGCCTTGCTATCTGAAGTGCTGTGATATCAGGTCATGCCTGCTTGTCTATTTCACTGACTCTGCTTTTCCTTTGCTGTAAAGATAAGTTATTAGAATTGGGTCAAGGCCACTTGGAGTCTGTGAGAAACTTGGGAGTTAACTAATGTGTTTGCCATATGAGGATTATATATGCTTGCTGATGGTAATTTCTGCACAAACTTTTATCATGACATATTGCTACAATAGCAGGTATCGTTGTTCTTGAATTTTGGACTGTAAATGGTGCTTTTGACACTGTAACGTACATTTCTATTGAAGAGGCATATGGTATTTGCATCAAGTTGTCTACTGCTGCATGCCATATAAATAAATATCCTGGCATAAGTTTTTGGGTTGTCCCTCTGGGATCAGAGCCCATCCTAGACAGACTTTGACCATGGTTTTGGCATGGTGGCTTAGATTGCCCAGAACCAAACTGTGGGCCAATCTGTACCTTGATGAAGCACAATGGCCAGCTAACTGCTGGAATGGTTTGGGTGTTCATATTTTGCATTCCAAACTTAGCTGGTGCTTCACCAAGTTCTGGCTAAGGATGAATCACCTCTATTGAGGAGGCAATACACCTATCTTGGCCACAGGACACTATGGCACATACAGAGATACATCTAGGAAGAAGTATCACCACACAGTGTGTATGCTCCGTCTGGGAACACACCCAGAGGGTCCCTTTTCTCCAAGGCAAAAAGGCCCTGTAACACAACAAACAAGGATGAGTATGAATTGTCTTGTACACATTGATTTGTTCATCCACTGTAGAATGGATATATATCTTGAAACGGCTAGAAGAATTCTTTCGAATTATAAAGCATAATGATTTTTATGAAGAGATACACTGCACTTAAAAACTGGAAGATTGCTGCCACTAAGTTTAGCACCTAAGAGAATCTGGAGGTTCAAGGGACACATTTAAATCATTTTAAGACAAACTTATCATATAAACAGGAATGTTTCTCGGGAAGCAGAAGGTAAATATTCCTCCAGGTTTTACATAAAATGACATTTTGAGGCCAATTGAGAGACTGCTTCACCAGAAAAAAAAAGGCAAATGAGAAAGGTTGCATGAAGCATAAATAAGCACCAAGATGCCTAAATAATGTTACTCATGAAGGGGAGAAGAACTGATACCATGTACAACTTGCTTATTTACCTTTACTTGCCCCTAATGCAGTTGCAAGGTCTTTATTCAGTTGCTTTCCTCAATTTACTCTGAAGGACAGGCTTCTTAAGCCACTCTGGAGTGTATTTTACATATCAAGCAAATAATACTACTCCAAAAATGGCAAAGGATTTCATAAGTAAAACATTACAAAATATTGGTCATCATCTGCACATCCTACAAATCAATCCTCGTATTACAAGTTAATCCAAAATTATACTTTAAGATTACATCATCCTTGAAGACTCAGCAATGTCAGAGCTCCTCACTGAAATATTAATTTTCACTTTAACCTGCTGTTATCCTCATATTTTACATTCAACTTCCTCATCCATTCTCTCCTTTCTCAAAACTCATTTTCTGGTAAGATGTATGATATAGTCATTCTAGCGTTATAATCTTTTCCATCCTATCAAGCCAATGACAATTCATTATGGAGCTAGTATGGTCCTGTGGTTAGAATGCCTCTTGTCTGGAGGTCTCCTGGTTCAATTCCACACTTTTCTATGAAGCTTTCTGTGCTCTCACAGCTTCATTGATCTCACAGTGTGTCTATTGTGAAGAGAAAAACAGGAAGCTTTGTCAGCGGCTTTGAGTCCCCTAAAGGGTGAGGAAAGCAGGGCATAAAAACCAACTCCTCCTTCACCTCCTTTTGTGCATTAGATGTTTATACTTCTGGATCCCTGGACTCTTTGGCAGTGACCATAGCCCAGTAACAGAAGCCGTAAGGCATAGGTTTTATTCTCAGTAGTTCCTCAGAAGAAGGGAATCACTGGAAACTACTTGATGGTATCAAATAGCAGTAATAACACCACACTATACAGAAAGCCATGGACTTTGCTTATTTTGTTGCACCTCCTTTAACAACTATGCACTGTTTTCAAGAAAATGTATTTTCTGATATTTACAATTGGTTGATCTTGACCTTATACTCAGTTCAGACATAAGATTTCTGGCTTAATAAAATACAATTAAAAACATGAGCAAGTGTTGGGCCTACAAACTCACTGGAAAAGGCATTCTACTTAGTCAGATCATTGGTCCTTCTAGTCAAGGCTACCTGAAATGGCTTTTTATGATTTTGAAAGGGAGAATCCCTTAGCCTTTCATGGACGTATCAAAATCTAAATTAGAAACCATCATTTAGCATGATGGGAAGGAGTTTTGCAAGGCTTTCCTCTCTTCCTCTTCCTTGCAAGCTTTCCCTTCCATTTCTGGTTAATTACAGTTTGTTGTTCTCTCTGTATTGATGAGCTATAGCTAATATTAACTGTAGCTTGCTTGAAATAAGAAGTTGGAAATCATTTTAGATGGAACTTGTCTCAAACAAAAGATGAGTTAACATGATTCAGAACATGGTCAGTGGGGTGCCTTGTAACCACCTTGCAGTCTGTGAGTTCAAACACCTGCTTAAAAATATCCATCATAAAGAGCTGAAAAATTCCCACCCACAAGAGATCCTTCCCACCTGAAGGAGCAGCACCATCTGTGACACTTATTTCCCCTATTAAAAACACCTGGTGGGTGTTTACATCTTGCTTGTCTGACAGAAGAGGAGAAAACAGTGTCTGGTGCCACTGAAGAGCCAAACTAAGGCTGTGATCAGACACAGGAAAGAAAACCATCCCTTGAAGTAACTCAGAGAAAGCTTAGAGATGGGATTGTTGACACGCCAGTCTTTCCCTCCCCCCCCCCCTTTCATGAACAATCTGTTCTAGAAAAATAGTTGAGACAGACTGGGAACATGAGGACCGCACATTGTCTCTCTGAGGTGCCTTTGAGGCACCCCTTTTGTTACACCTGAACACACCCTAAGACAAGGAGTGTTAGCTGTACTAAAGTTGCCACTCCTTTTGGTCTGCCTTCCAACCAGCAGAGTTTGGGATTAGCTGTCAAATTGTAGATAATGACCACATTATTCTGGCATTCAAGACCAGCACTACCAGAGGTGTAGGCCATTGTCAAAGATAAGTGCAACCTTCCTGGTTTTCTTTTGAGGTTACTGATCATGGTTTCCTTCTGGAAAGACTAAGGAGTTTGAGAGTTTCCACTCCTGTCTCGCAGGCCAGTGCCAGAGTGGCTCTGGGAGATTTCTGTCTGAATGAAGTATATAAAATTATGCATGGTACAGAAAAGATGAATAGAGAAAATTTCTTTTCTCTATTGCACAACACTAGAACCAGGGGGCACTCTATGAAGCTGATGGGTAGGAGAGTATTTCTTCACCCAGAGGGTCATTGGTTTATGGAATTTACTGCCAGAAGAGGTGGTGACAGCTACCAGTCTAGATGGCTTTAAGGTGGGGTTAGACAGATTTATGGATGACAGATGTATCAATGGCTACTAGAATGAATGCCTAGGTTCATCTTTCAGGCTGGGGGGGGGGGAGAACCGGGGCACTTTTAAGACCATTTGCTGGGATTCGAGAGCAGGAACAGGTTTGTCCTTGTCTCTGCTTGAGATGCCCATGAGCATTTGGTGGGCCACTGTGTGCGATGGGATACTGGACTGGATGGGCTGTGGCCTGATCCAGCAGGGCTTTTCTTATGTTCTTATCCTGGGAACTCACTTTTGAGGTTCTTCAAAGGTCAGTCTTATCATCCATATCTTTAATATTTACATGAAGCTGCTGGTAGAGATCATTAGAAAATTTGAAGCAAGTTGTGATCATTATTCACATGGCACCCAGCTCTACCTTATTGTGTCATCTAAATCAGGAGAGATAGCTGAAGTGCTTGACAGGTGCTTGAATGGGCTGAATGGAAACCAAAGTGTTGAAGCTGAATGGAGACAAGTCAGAACTGCTGTGTGTCACAGAGTCTCAAGTCCATAAAGTAGAGAGAAACCCATTCCCAGTGAGGTTGTATTACTCTGGAAGGAACAGGTGCAAAATCAGGGGCTGTTCTTGGACTCTTTGCTGATGCCTGAAGCACAGATGGAGATGGTAGCTAAGAGGGCCTACTTCCAGTTACAGCTGGTTTGCCACCTATGTCACTTTCTTGATAATCTGGTCACAGTAATCCATACTCAGGTAACTTCTAGAGTGGACTAGAAGTGGGGCTGTCTTTGAAGATGGCTTCAAAGTTAAAGCTGGCCGATGCACACCAATCTGGTCTTAAAACAGCCACACTGGTGGCAATTCACTATCAAACCCAACTCAAGGTGTCAGGTTTAACCTATAAGGCCATAAACAGTTTGGGTATCACTATCTAAAGAAATGCCTTCTTCCATATTGACTTCCCTATGCCTCCAGATCTTCAGGTGATGCTCTCCTGGTTTCCGAAAACCTTCAATAGCTTCCGAGACCATTTTGCAAGAGTCCAGTTTCCTTCCTTAAACTTAATAGCTGCTCAGAACATGTTTCTGCTGCCTGGTCTGCAATAAACTAGTGACCGTATGATTTTTTTAAAAAGCCAAAAACTAAGAAATACCTGAACACAGTATTATAAGCAAAAGACTGGCCACTTCAATACCCACTAACTAGTTTCTCTTTTTCTTGCAAAACAGCCACTTAAAATCTATATGTTCTGATTTAGCGGCATTGGTATAACATAATCTTACAACTAAAACACCCTAGGCTTCGTAAGTGCATCAGACTTCATCCTTCCCACAAGCAAAACACTTACTCTAAGCATTTATTTTCAGATAAGACATGTTCAGTTATGCCATCTTTCTATTGATGCCAGGAGCTAAGCAGCTCTTAAGCAGGGTAACAGTAAAAAGACACAGCAGATGCCCTCCAAACCTAACTTCAAACCTGACAGCATGCCAGCAAGCCAAATGTGGATTCAAGCCCTTCAACTTGGTCATTCTTTATTCTGTTGGTCACTTGCTGCTCAGCTGTTCCTCCCAACCTATTACCACCACTGGCTGGAAAATGTTTCGGCTACTGGCTATAGAGTACACTGCTAGCTATTACAGTTGAAAGAAGAAAATGATAAAATAATAGGCAGAAGAGGTGATGGCAGCAGAAAATTAAGGAAGAGCAGAAAAGTACTTAATATGTATGTAACCTACAACAATGTCTGTCAGCTGAGACCAGCTTAAAACTTGAATTGAAACAGATTCCTGACTTTGCAATCTCATTTGCAAGCAATACACAACACACATAAAGCACACACACACACACACAAAAAAAAAAAACCCCTCACAAAAACACAGAATGGATGTATTTTTTACATTACTTAGGAACAGAGTAAAACCTTTCACTTTATCAAAAAAGAGACAGCACTAGTAACTCTTTATTATGCCCCCAGTTGGTTAAATGACAGTTTGCAGTAGTTTTATCCTGCTCAGCCAGAATAAGAGCAATACATTTCACAATTTATGTCCCCACAAGAAACATTTTGGTCAGGAAAAGAAACAAAATATGCCATGAGTCTAACCTGGGAGCGGGGCTGGGGTGGCACTGAATGGTGGGTAAGAGTGAAGAAAAGGTTAAACACAAGTCTTGCAAACAATATTCGTGCAAAAATATTTTCATGTGAACATTCAGCACATGTTTATTCAGAGGAAAAATCTAGAGAAAATCGTTTGAGGGTATTTTTTTTAATGTTATATGTCCTAAGTCTAAGATTCATAAAAGCTGTATAAATAAGCACTGCTGTGCTGATTCTTGATATAGTTCTGGTACTGGTGTAGTGCCACAAAAACTTCAGTATGATGAAACTGGGAGCAACAGACCATATTATTTGGCTATAAAACAGAAAAGCAACAAATAAAAGAAAATAATACTGAAAATTATGTCAAGGACACTCCTGTGTATTCAGTATCAATCTCTATAATACCAGCTGTACTAACCATGTCTAGTGGTTCTTTGGCATTTCTACCGCTTAGTTTTTATAGCCCTTGAATAAAGCACATCAGTTCTGTGGTTACTGTTTCATAATGGGACTTGGTTCTTCAATGGGATCAAAGTAGTCCATGGTGCCTACTATAGCAAATGTTCATTGAGAACTTGACAGCAGGGACATAAGGACATAAGAAACACCTTACTGAATTGGATCTGTGACCCATCTAGTCTGGCAAACTATTCTTCCATGACAAACAGTGCACAAATACAAACCTTGACTCACTCACACTTTCCCCAGCAGCACTGTGGTAAAATGAGGCTCTGATTTTAATCTGAGCTGCTTCCTGTGATACACATTCTCACCATTGAACAGGAACATGGAGAATCATTATCTGAGGCATGGACTAATTATTGCCAACTAAAGGCATATGTGAGAATCATGGGTGTTTTTATGAAAGTTTTCAGCACAGTGTGATTGTTTTTTAAAAAGTTTATTTACTTTCTCAGTACTCGAAATAATACAATACAAATATCTGAAGGTAAATAAATACAGTTCTGCCACGGTGCTCTGTTCTTTCCTCCTCACAGTGGTTTGCCAATTTTGCTTGTGGGAGTGGTAGGCCACTGCTGACATGCCTCTGAGGACTCCCTGGATCTCCTTGTTATTTCTTTCCAAATCAATTTGGCAAGAAAGATCATCTGACAGCAGACATGGAGTTTCTATGACAGCCATTTTAATTTCAAAGCGGAAGAGAAAGTACCTTATTTACCGAGATTGTGCCTCTGTTTCCTATCCTCTATCTGTTTCATGGGCATCTCTTGTTTATCCTATCAATGCCATCCTATCTTACAATAGGCTCCTATGCAACTCTAAAGTAAACAAGATAAATATACAGACAACTGTGACATTAACTTGACTGCAGAATAAAAAAATATAGTCTTCAAAACATTTTCTGCAAACATAATTGGTTTTCCTTCACTTATTGGTTCCCCCACACTCATTCAACAGTCCTATCCTATCTTCAAACAATGTGGGAAGTATCTCCTCAGCTAACAATCTTATAGGCTTGTACACTAACCATTTCCAGAAATGTGCACAAGCCAATATGTATTATTCAAATGCAAATGTAGCTAGAACTAGAGAAGGGCTCTCAGGGGAACAACCCACTTAAAGACATTGTACTGAAACACTGTCTGAAGCTTGCAGTATTTCAAAACGTAAAAAGGGAACAATTAAACAAAGGGCAGCAACTATAAAATTTGCTCTGTAGTAGTTAACCAAAACAGGAGTTGGGTTACTAAATTGGAAACTATCTCTGTACTAAGAAACAGAAGTACACAGCATTAGTCTCAATCAAAGAGTGAAATGATCAATTGATAACAATTTGGTGTTTGAGAAAAAGACTAACGTTTGCATGATAAACACCAGCATCTTTTAAGCAAGTGAAACTAATAAAAGTAAATTAGTGGCTGTACTGTAGTTGCAATGATTAAAATTTATTAACTTCTGCTTTTAAGTAGGTCCAGGCAATTTATTCAGGTCAGATTTGCATTGACCAGAGTAGTCTTCTATGGCAATACCATACTGGGCTGGCTAAGCTGAAGTGTGGTGGGGACATGTGCACTATGAGTGCTGGAATAATCCCAAACCTGGCCAGCACTCCTCACAGTGCAAATTCCCAGCCCAGATTGCCAAGCCACCTTACCAGGAACAGTCCAGAGACTGCTGATCAGCCTATGGACTGTTTTTTAGTTGTCCACAGCTGGATCACTTCCAGGGAAGGCTTCGGCAACTCCAGGTAAGCTGAGTCTGTGTATGGATGGTGCTGACTAGCAGCTGGATTGGAACAGTGGTGGGAAAAGGCCCTTATGTTAAAAAAGACAGGGAAAAACAATAGGTTTTACTTGCAGTTGATTCGAGTTCCACAAGTTGGAAGGCATCAGTGAAAACACCCAAACCCTGGTCAGCACCATTGAAGCCTCAGTGAGTAAAATACTAGAATGAATGTCTAGGTACATCTTTCAGGCGGGGGTGGTGGTGGTGGTGGTGGAAGCAGGACGCTTCTAAGGCCATTTTCTGGGATTCAAGAGCAGGAAAAGGTTTGTTCTTGTCTCTGTTTGAGATGTCCGTGAGCTTTTGTTGGGCCACTGTGTGTGACAGGATGCTGGACTGGATAGGCTGTGGCCTGATCCAGCAGGGCCTCTCTTATGTTCTTATGTTCTTATCTTTGATGCTGACCTTCAAGTGCAGGACAGATTATACAGGATTTACAGTTTTCTTAGATAACATGGGACATGTTCTGTATGCACAGTCCCTGCTGCCCATTCAGTTTTCATGTTTGATGCCATGAAGCACCTGCTGAAAAATGCGTCACCCATCAAACTGTCTGGCGACTACTGTATGGCATGAAATCAGACTCTCTAGGCTTGCACCCTCACATGCCAGGCATGGATGCAGTGCGGAGTGCTTCTACAGAAGAACTTGTCCTTAGAAGTCTCTCCTCATGGCTTTGAAGACATGAACGTGGCCACAGTTTATGAAGCACAATAAAAATCAGCAACGGTATTTCCAAAGGACTGCAAAACATAGAGACGATCTGTGAAGGTGGATAAGAAATGAAATTGTGTCTCTCCATCTAGGGTCCCTCATTAAGATTCTTCCTATACTACTCTGTAGTGTCTGTGGTTTCCAAAGGCTGCTTCAGGCAGAGATCATTAGAGAAATCTATCTGAGACGTTCCTCAAGTACAAGACCCTGACATCCAGCTGTTTTTGTTCAGGCAGAGGTAAAGAGCTAAGGTTGAGAGAACCTCCATTAAGTCAGATAGACTAACTGCTACATGTAGAAAGCTTTAAACAGTGATTTCATGCTTCCTATTTGAGCCTGCTCTTCAGCATGAAAGGGAAGCACCATTAGGCTTTTCAGAAATGGGTCTCCCTTTACTGTGTTCGGATCTTATTGACACACAGGAACCTGAACACTCAAGAAAACAAGGATTTCTTCCATTATTCCACGTAGGTTAATGCACATTTTTATTTCTTCTTCTGTACGCATATAAAATGTAAACTTTCTTTCAATGATCTAGGCACTCATGAATGAAAGGAGATTATTACAAAAAGCACACTGGCACTTAATGAAAGGAAGTTGGTCTTAATGAAAGGAAGTTATTACAAAAACACAATGTAGGGAATGAAAATCTACCAGAACACATTTACACAATGCTTTCCAAAGAAGGTCAGCTCTGTAGGAGGAAGAATTTCCATGACTGTATTTGTTTTATTCTTTCTTTGCTGCCCTTTTCATGTGCAGATACGAGTTTTCAAAGAAAGCAGCAAAATTTCTTCAAAGATTCAGAGGCTGATGGCAGGTATTTTGATAGTTTTGTTGTTGCTGCCTTGTATTTTGGGGAGACAGCAGTTCTCTTGGCTGTCACTGCCTGTCATTTTTCTCCTACAACGATAAAACTATGATGTAGTTCTAGAGGTTTCTTGAGTATTTGCAACCAAGGCAACTTCTCTAGAATGCCCAAAGAACAATTATTCTTTATGGAGAAGAACTGCAATTCTCCCCAAAGGTGTGGCAAAATCTGTTAAGCATCAAACTCTGCTGTTCAGTATGAGAAGACTTCCACTAAACCTCAGAATAAAGTTTTTTTGCTTCTGGAAATCCCCAGTGTTGCTTATGAATTCATTTTTCATTTAAAGCTTAAGTTGAAAATTTGGCTCTCGATTCTGTTCTGTACTGACTTGAAGACTTTCTGTTTGATTAGTTGAATTACTAAGCAAATGCTATGGTTGCACACACACACACAAAATTGAATCCACCTGCTGTGGCTTTCCTCTCACTGCAATTTCCTTCCCCATCCATTATATTTCAGATTAGCTTGCAATATTTCAAGTGGAAAAGCAAACTCAATGAATGTGGTGGCGGCATGAAACATTCTAAAGTACTGTTATTTATACTTAGTACGGTGCTTCTAGAAGCAATTCCAATTGCTTGTTAAAATGTCTACCTAAATTATTTGAAAGGCTATCATTTTGCAACAACAAGAAATTTTAATTAAGACTTGTGCTTCAAGTGTTCTTGCAATTATTCCCCTTGGTTCCATTAGAATGTATTGTTAATATACTACAAGATAACACTTGTTTGTGGTGAAAAAGCTGAGGAGATGTCTCAGTGTAATTTTAGATTATTCCTTGCTGTGAATTTTTGTAATTATTTTTGTCAATTATGCACTTTTTTGTTCTCTTGCCAACAGAATATTTTTAATTGTGCTAGTGGACAGATTTGAAAGCAGCTTTTCCCCTAGGCAACTTAAGGAAGCTGATTCCAAAGAATACAGAATATTTCTATGAGATCTACATTTGATTCGTATTTAAACTATTTTGATTAACTAATTATGCACGCCTTTGGGATACAGAAGAGCCATCATGGAGTAAAATATCAGCTAACTCTGCCCTAGACATGAATAAATCTTGTTAAACAACTGAAAACTGAATATGTACCAATTGTTCAAAAATGCAGTAATTCTCAAAAGATCCCATGTTTAAGCAATGACAGTGTGCAGGCTAGATCCCAGTTCTAAATGATGGCAACACTGGATCAACCACAACTAGGATTTAATGTGCCTTTAAAATATTGTTTTCAGATTCATTGCTAGCTAGATTAAGCATAAACATAGTTAATGTCACTGGAGGCATACTAATGAATCATCATAAAACACAGCATAAGGGTTATTCACAAAAGAAAAAAGGCCTTGATGAAGGGACCAAGAAATACTTAAATTCTTAACTGTCTGAAGAATAAAAAAGCATAATTGTACAACAGCAGTGGCCAAACAGGAGAGATCTATGGAATCAGCAGCCAGTTACTCGAATTTGAATTACCATATATTAATTTGTGTAAGGCACCTCTGAATATGTCTACATATGAGTTCTGTACACTGATTTTTCAGAAAAATACATCCGCAGAACTCACACAAAAGTGTGATGTTCAAAGGACTGCGATCATAATTTTAAAATCTGTCTAGATTTTTTTGCAGCATTTTAGTAAAGAATGTAACCTCATAATGGGGAACAAGGTAGGTGAGGCTTCAGTTGGATGCTTCACTTTCAGTAGAATTCTAAAAGTATTCCACCTAGGGATTTGGTTTGTTTCAGAATACCTTTACTTTTGTTTACAGGCCACACAATATACAGTCATTATGTCTGGACTTACAGTGGTTGAGGCATACTAACATAATCCATATGATTACAAACAGTTGATAATGGGACATGAATACTTTTTTATTTGGGAGTTCACAATGTTAGGGTGGCTCTACCTCTGTTGTTAAGTACTATAAAGTTGCTGCTGGCTACATGTATACATTCATGCAGTATTCTAGTCAGTGACAAAGAAACAAATTACCGTATTTTCCTGCGTATACGATGACTTTTTAACCCCGAAAAATCTTCTGAGAAGTCGGGGGTCGTCTTATACCCTCACCCGGGTCCTGCTGGCCACAGCTGCCAGCATAAAACTGGGGTGCGCAGCCTAAACCGAGCCATGGACTTGGGGAGAGACAGCAGCCTTACCTGCTAATCCCAATAATGTAGCTTGTAGCTTTCCTTCTGGCGCTGACACGAGGAAAAAACCTTGCTAAACGGGTGTTCCATGAGTGAAATATGAAGAACCCTGCCCTCATTTTCTCTTCTCTGCTTTAGAAGAGTCTGCCGCTCTAGCGCGATTTGTCTCTATGACCCAGTAGGGGAGGGGCTGAAAGCAGAGAGGCTTTTGAAGAGAAAATGATGGCAGGATTCTTCATATTTCACTCGATGGAACACCCCCTCCCCTACAGGGTCATAGTCAAATTGCGCTAGAGCGGCAGACTCCAAAGCTGCATTGCAGCCACAGATCTTTATCAGAGCAAGGTTTTTCCCTCGCATCAGTGCCAGAAGGAAAGCTACAAGCCACATTCTTGGGATTAGCATGTAAGGCTGCCATTTCTCCCCAAGTCCGAGGCTCGGTTTAGGCTGCGCACCCCAGTTTTGCAAAATCTCCATTTTAAGTAGAAAAATTGGGGATCGTCTTATACACCCAGTTGCCTTATACGCCGGAAAATACGGTATTTATCTAAGGCACCAAATATAGATTAAACCAGTCTTGGTCATGTTAAGTCTGACAAAAGGTCCTCCTAGATTATCATGTGGTTTTAACAGCTAGCCATGTACAATATCAGCTATTTGTCCACAACATTTGGTGATCATTGTAATTTAGGATTTGGAAGGATTGATATGAATTTTCTGACAGGACCTGCACAGCAACATTATGATGAAGTGAATGTGTTATAAACTGAAGGGGGGGGGGCTGATGACACATTTAGTGTGCCAGATGAGTGCAGCATCCACATGGATCCAGATTTATCCAGCTACAAGTGATGCTTGAAAAAGAGACTGGAGAAAAGAGCTCTAAGAGTTCTTTTACTCCCTTGTTGGCAAGCACCACACCACTACTACCGTGTTTCCCCCCAAATAAGACAGGGTCTTATATTAATTTTTGCTCCTAAAGACACACTAGGGCTTATTTTCAGGGCATGTTTTATACAACACTTATATAGGGCTTATATTTTGAGCATCCTGAAAAATCATGCTAGAGCTTATTTTCTGGGTAGGTCTTATTTCGGGGAAACAGGGTATCACATGAGGAGACCTAGCTGTTTCCTTAGCGGTGTTCCTCTTATGTGCTGGGGGAGCGGGGTAACTACTATTGTTGCAAAAACTATTCCCCCTCCTGTGCTAATCTTGTTCCTGTCTGCCAACGGTTTATCTATAATAATTTATTCCAGCAAAGTTCCATCACAGCATTGTCATGCAAAACATGGAAAGAGGTATCTTAGTTTTTCCATCCAATTATATTGGAGGAAGAGTACTTTGAGACTGTGACACAACCCTTTATCATTTTCTCCACTCATTTCTTTCATGCTAAACAGTTCCCATTTATAAGAAACCAGTATAATTTTAGTTCCTGGTTTTGTAACATTCTTAACAAATCTGATACAGTGTGAAGATGAAGCACTCGTTCTGTGGGGCAGTATTTTATGCTAGATTTCTATATTTACAGTAAACAGGAGCTCTTATATTGGAGGAAGACTATACAGATGTGCCTCCATATCTGCAGGCATACGTTCCAGCTCTTACCATGGATAGTGAAAACTGGCAATAATATGACTAGATGTACTGTACTGAATAAACTTTTGGGCTGACCATGATGGGTAGGAAGCACATCTGTATTACATCCAATTCTACACTGCTATATTATCTTGCTTATGCTACATAAATATCTTTTGAAAACCCAAATAACTTGTAGCTTGGACCCTTCAATTTGTTATGAAAAAAAGAACAGGAAAGGAAATAAATTATTAAATATTATAATCACTTTTTAAAAAGGAAAGCAATGAAAGACCTAGTATGGATAATCTGTGGATTTCTGGCTTCTTGTCCTGCCACTTGCACAAAAGTTTCCTACTATATTTCCCACGTCACCACTGACAGTCCAAATGTACAGAGAATCATTCACGGACAAACCACTTATACTAACAACTTTAAAGACCTATGGAAATTATAAAAACTTTGTCATACTCTTGTTGCTCTTGCAGTAGTGCATCTGTTTGTTTTCAATTCTAAATTTCCTATCACTGAATCCTGCTATAGTGAAATGATCATTGGCTAATGAAAAACTGCATGATCCCAAAGCCATTAATGTCAAATTATCCGCTTCCAGTGATACCTTCTTTCTCTCCCCTCATACAAGCCTCCACTCTTCTCTCTCTTCATTTAGCATGATCAGTGCTGTAAATGCTCAAATCTGAAATGGAATTTTAATTACACGCACAGAGTTTAAACTGAAATGCAGCAAGACTAAACTAATGGAGAGAGGTGATGACAGCTACAATTTCACTGCAGTAAAGTCAAATTCAGCAATCAGCATGTCTTACTTTGCAGAAAAAGACATTATAACATTGCTTGACAGATGCAGTGACAGAAAACATATTTCGTTCAAGTCACTGAAAAGCAGTAGAGTCTTAATTTCCAGTATGCTATAACTCCTTGAGAAATCTTTTATTACTAGCTTAAAAACACTTTTCATCGGGGGCAGTGGGGAGACAAAGATTTCCACAGCCACTACTAAATATCTAAGTTACATATATCATGGCATGTATCACTCTTGTCTAAACAGTTGAACGAAACTTGTGTTATCTAAAAACCTGTTTTAGGGCCTTTTGACACTACAGCCAGTGGCAGATTCTGGGTGTCTGCACTTTACAGAGCTGTTTCTTTACCAGCAACATCTCCGTGCATTCCGGAGCATCCCCCACGCAGTATAAGCATGACTCAGTTAAAACTGTACCATGTATATACTAGCGGAAGAGCCGGTAAGGTTCTGAACTCCTCTTCCACACGTCTTCTGGCTGGAGAAGCACACAACAGGTACGATGACACACTGTATCACCAGATCGCCCCAGTGATGGTGCTGCGCAGATGCGGTGGCACTATCACCGGAGCTCTGCAACAGCCACAGTCTGGATGGCTGTTTGCACTCTAGAGTAGATTTGAATGCTCTAGGTATCTGCAAGTGTTGATATCTAGAGCATTCTGGTGCTTAGCCTCCTATCGCCTCCCCTAGGTCTGGTGTGATGAACAGATATTTAGAACTTAATAAGATGTTGATTTTGAAGTTAGGCATAAAAGCTACTAGAAATATTTGGTTCGTTCTTCACATTACCTTGCACATCTGCCATGATCCCCAGCGTTCCAGTAAGTACCTGCCCTCTCAAGGAGTAGCTTGGCCCTGTTAGGATGCTGAGTTCGTGCAATGGCCAAGTGAATACTACAGTGTGGACACAAAACACTGGTAGCAAGCGTTTCAACAGTAAACAAAAACAGGTTTATTATTATACACAAGCAATACTAGAAAGATAAGGTTCAGGTAGTTGTTAGTTTAAATTTGCAAGTCTCTTAAGGTTACCAGCTTCCCAGCCTATCAGCTCCCCTTTCTGTAAAGGAAAATAGTTCCTTTTTTTAAAAGACAAACCTCTCCACGTTCCTCCCCCTCTGACTTGCTCGGCCACAGCTCAAGCCAAGCCAGTGTACCAGAACATGGCTCTAGATGATCACAAGGCCCAGTCCGTACTTGCTTGACCGATCATCCAGCCTGGTCAGTTGCTAGTGAAGTCTCCCTCAGAGCCACAATCCTAACGATTGTCTCCTTCAGAAATCACTCAGCCAAAAGACCAATGGTCAGCTACTGGTCCAGCTCCCTCAGGATTCAGCTCTCTTCTGTTCCCTTCAGCTCTTGTCCCAGCATGAAGACCCCTGGTGGTCCAGCTCCTTCAGGATTCAGCTCTTCTGTTCCTTTCAGCTCTTCTCCAAGCATGAAGACATAGTCTGCTGTAATCTGAGTTCCTTTATACCTTTTTTATGTGGCCCTGATTGGCTGTCACCTCCTAGGGAAAATTCCTGCAATAAAATGCTGCTGGAGAGTCCTAAGAGAAACTCCTGTCCCTCACCCCTGATTGGTGGGAACTCCTACTCTAGCCCCTCCAGCACTCAGATACCCGGACAGCTTTTCCCTCCAAATTTCACTTGCAGCCAATCATTGCACCCGGACCCGCACGGGATTTCATGCCCTTTTTGCAGCTCAAAACCCAGGGCTTGCAACAAGCTGTTTGCACAAAAGCTGGCTATTGCAGCTTGCAAGAAGCCTGCAAAGACAGAAAGCAAAGTAGTTTGCAGCCTGTACCCAGAAACCATCACAACATCTATATACAGATAATTCAGTCCCCTATTAACCTTCCTCTCTATGGACTTCTGGTGATACACTGAATAGCATCTACGAAAGAAAGCAAACCAGTGTGATACAACACAGGCAGTATGGTTATTTTGGATAGAGAGAGTTGATTCCATTAAACCTACCAAGTAAAGTTGCCTATCAGTAAAATCACCTCAGTGACATGTATATAACAGGGATATGCCAAACTAGTTCTGTACCAACTGGGTTGGTTATAGTACTGGGGCGGTTTGTGGGCTTTGTTTTCAGATCAAACCCCTTAACAATTCTGGGCTTTGGTCTGAAAATGAACAGAATGGGATTTGACTCATACTGTAGTTTCTGTTCAAACGTTTGTCTGGAGTGGAAGATTACAAGTCATCCCAGGAGACCTTGTGCATGGACATTTGAGTCTCCTTCCTTAAAAGTCTCAAACATGATCAAATTGAACATTTCATTTTCCATTCATACACATCTCTAATAAATACTTATATTACAAAAGGTGTCTTGAAAGGAGAGTTGGAACGAGGAACTTAAGATGCTATAAAAACAGAATTTTCAAAATGTGAGACTAAGGAAAACAAGATGGCTAGATTTTGGCACAGTAAATTCATTTGAAAGAATGTAAGATTCTATTTCATTCTGTTTTAGCACAAATATATTCTATTCTACTACACATTTTAAGGAATGACTAACCAATCTCTTCCTTTTCTAGACTAATTTAGAAACAATTACAAATTTCTTTTGTCTTAATAGCTTTGTATAAAACATTACTGATAATATGCACTTTTTGAACCTTGCATAATACAACTGTACATATATCTACATATACATCACAGAGAAATTATAAAACAGTATTTTTAAACTGTGTTAATTATATTCTGGATCCTGATGCCACATCTATCTGTGGAAGTGTCTGAAAAAGTGACTATTGTTGCTGCGTTTTCCATATATGGTGGCAGAAATCACCTCACATTGATCGTACCATCCCATTTCCAGCTATGATTACCACTGGAGGTGTAATATTTACAGTGATGGATTTAATGCCCTGAACAGAGGTGGATCTGGACACTGTTTGAAATTATACTGTAAATTGAGACAATGAGGCAATTTTTTTCATTGCATAATCATAGCACCCCCCCCCCTACACCTCTTAAGATTACGAAGTGAAGATTCAGTCTGAGTTATAGTTGGATATCACTGTAAGCAATAATTTGCTATCTCTTAAGTCCCTCCTTCTCAGATACAACTTTTAAAAAATATTTCTGGTCTTTCTAGCTATTCATGTAGACTACTGTGCCTTTCACTTCTAATTCACAAGCCTAATCTGTGATTCCATAGTTGACAGTTTTAAAAGTGTCAGGAAGATCAAGCAAGAGTTATACTCTCTCATGTCTTGGGATACTAAGCCAGTTTTATCAAGTCAGGTGTATCAATGGCTACTAGCTTAGGTACTCACTCCAGGCTGGGGAGACCAGCAGGATGCCTCTAAAGGTCATTGTGGGGATTTGAGAGCAGGTGAAGATTTTGCTTTTGTTTTCTGCTTGAGATGCCCATAAGCAATTGGTGGGCCACTGTGTGAGACAGGATGTTGGACTAGGTGGGCTGTGGCCCAATCCAGCAGGGCTTCTCTTATGTTATAACTTACTGGACACAGAAACACTTTTTTTTCTAACAGCCCAAAAGGTGACTCTATATGAAGATCACCAGATAGGCAATATGTAAATCAGACTGATCATACAGTTTGCAGTGAAGGATGAAAAAGCTCTAAACAATCAGCAAAAATAAGACCTGGAACTGACTGTGGATAAGATCATGAGCTACCTTTTGGAAATTTTAGACTTAAATTGAAGAACATAGGGAATCATACAGGTTTGAGTAAATAATATCCTTTATGAATGTATCATGGAGGTGATAAATAGATTTAAGGGATTAGCTCTCGTACAGAGAGTATCTGAAGAAATACAAACAGAGATACATCCTATGTGAATCCTTACGAGATGGGAATACTAGAATACATTACCTGTCTCCCAAGGAACCTTTACGGGGTTCAAGAAAAAAGAGCTAGAACTGAACGTGAAACAATTGGTTCCAGACTGGGAAAGAAATATGGCAAAGCTATATATTGTCACCCAATTTATTTAATTTATATGCAGAGTACATCATGCAAATCACTGGGCTTGATCAATGAAAAACAAAACGAAACAAAATTAAGTTGCTGGAAGAAATATCAATAACCCCAAATACACAGATGCCACAACTCTGATGACAGAAACTGTAGAAGAATTTAAGAAGATTCTTGATGAGGGTAAAAGAGGAAAGTATAAAAGCTGGCTTGAAGCTCTCCATTAAAACAACTAAGATCCAGTCTCATCATTTCCCAGCAAAGGGGTAGAGAGAAAAGATATGGAAGCAGTATCAGACACAGACATGAAATTAAAAGATGCTTTCCTCTTTCTGTAGAAAATCATGACAAACATGGACAGCATGTTAAAAAGCAGAGACATCATCTTGCTGAGAAAGGTAAGTAGAGTCAAACAGAGAGGCACATGAACTGATTTCGTATGTTCAGTTCTCCACCAAACTGAACATCTATTTGTTTGATTTGACAATGAGCCGCTTAATCGAATATCTGGTTCTTTGCATTCAACTTTGAAGTGGTCTGAAAACAAGAAATACAATGTTTTCCATTGAAGAAAGTGCTTTTCAAAGTAAAACCATAGTAAATGCAAACAGTTCAATCACATAGTTCACATTTGCAAATGGAGAACTGGTTTGATTTGATCAATTTTTTGGATAGTCAAAGCACTGGATATTCAGTATGAACATCCATGAATGTGAACCATTCAACCAAAATTTCAAGCACTAACCAAATTTTTCACATCTCTATTATCAAACTATGGTTTTCCCTGTAGTAATGTATGGCTCTGAAAGGAGGAAGAGGAGATTTAGTTTTTATACCCCACTTTTCTCACACCTAAGGGGATTCAAAATGGCTAACACACCTCTATTCATCTTCCTACAACAGTCACCCTGTGATGTAGGAGTAGCTGTAAGAGCTCAGAGTGTTGTGACTAGCTCAAGTTCACCTGTCAGGCTTTGTGGAGAAGATCAGCCTCAAACTGAGAAACTAGCAATAGGAATCCAACAGTCTAACCACAAGACCAAGCTGAGGAAGGCTGAGCACTGGAGAACTGACATTTTCAAATTTGGTGCTGAGGAAGATTTTTGAAAGTTTCTTATACTGCAAGAAGATCAAATTAATCAATACTAAAAGAAATGAACCTTGACTGTTCACTGAAAGGACTAATACTAACACCGAAGCTCAAATACTTTGGCTACATAATGAGAAGATAGAAGCCATTGGATAAGACATTGATGCTGGAAAAGATAGAGAACAAAAGGAGAAGGGGACAGGAGAAGATGAGATGGATAGGTATCTTGCAAGCAATAGACATTAGCTTGGGGAAGTTCTATGAGATATTAAAGGAGTGAAGGATCTGGTGTGTTGTGGTTCTAAGGGCTGAACAAGAAATGTTTCATGTGCCACCAAAACCAGGACAAGCTTTTTAAAGAAATGGAAATAGTGAATCATCCACCAGAGTTCAAACTCACCAAGCAACTGCTCCTTGGCTTCTTCAAGGAACAAGGGGCAAGCTAAGCAGCTAGTACTCCCAGGGGATCTTTGACTGACAAACTAACCAGTCCCAACTCTGCTTGGTTTCTGGGCTCAGACAAAAGCAGTTGTGTAGTCTTGTATACATTTACCTAGGAACAGCCTCCACTCAGTTCAGAGAAGCTTATTTCTGAATATAGAACCACATGGTCTATCAACCAAATGAAATAATCCTGTCAGAAGGCTGCAGTTTTTATAATTAAAAGATGGAACCTGGCTAGAAATTACAATTGATCTCTTCATCTGAAGTAATATGCTTAGGCTGGGAATAAGATTAGTATTAGTGATGCACTGAATAATTTAGCTTGTGTAAAACAAATTAGGGCATGTTCCTTTGTTCATAAGATGAATGGTGCAACAAAGAGGTGAGTTTTTTAATATCCTGCTTAATGTCAACTTAGAAAATGAGATTCTTCCTTAACCTTTCTGCTTCATTCACAAAGATAGATGGCCACATGGCCTCAGAAATAAAAGCATGCTAATACTTGAGGAACGGATTCAGGACACAGCAATTTATATAAGTCACAAACTAAAATGTGACTAACTAAATTTCTGCCAAGTAAAATGTACTTTTTATGTGAAATGATTTGATGATTAAAATGAATTGAGTTGCTCACCTCTAACCTACTTATTTTTTGTAGCTGGATGGCCACAGGAAATTAAGCCACACATTCACAGAAGGAGGTGAAAATGTTTAGTTCCTTAAGATGAAATCTGACTTAATTACTGCCTTTACATTGAACTTTTTGGTCTTTCATGATTATCTCCCTGTGCCAGATTGCCTGCAAACCTCCAGCATCAGCTCTTTAAAAGTATCTCTAGTAAATCATGGCTGCCCAGTATTGTTAAAGATATGTGGAAGGAGGAGCTGCTCTACTAAACTTTGCTGATTATTTATTTATTTTTATTTAAATAATTTATATACCACCCTATACCGCAGTCTCAGGGCAGTTAACAAAACAGACTAATACAGCCTTTTAAACATAAGAAAAAAGAGAGGATAGTACAGGAACGAAAACAAATGCATTTTCACTAGGCACTGATAATCATCACAGTTGAAAGTGGGCATATCTCTTTGGGGAGACTGTTCTAAATCCTGGGGGCCACCACTGAAAATGGTGTTAATCTGATCTCTCATGAACCTTATCAAGTGATGGAATCACAAGAAAATCTCTCAAACCAGCAAATGGTACCACTTTCCAAGACCCAGAAAAAGCTACCTTTGAAAAAGTCCCAATTCCACCCAAAAAGCAAAATTGCACACTAACATAAACCTTTGCCTTTTAATACGCACCATCAAACAGTGCTGACTAGCTGCATCTATCTTAGCACTACTAGCTTGAAACATTTTCCCCACATGAAGTTGCAGGGAACATGCCACTGCTTTGATCTCAGAACTTACCAGAAGCTGAAGAAGCTAGAAATGATGGAAGAGGATCACAGCTGTTATCCTTGCCCATCATTGGTAACCTCTCACCTGGTTTACATTTGATGGTAACACCCAGTAGGGAATGAGTCTTGCTACTGGGTACATACTAAGTTACCAGGATCTAGTTATCAACTAATCTGCTAAAAAAAAATGCCCAATCTTGGCAGAACAAATCTACAGCAGACTCTAGAGACACAAAAAACAAATGTATGCAATGATATTGTGAACAAAACTTACAACAGTTAATACCTAGTTCTGGGATACTAGGGGCTGATGATACAACAGTTAATCCCTCAATGGAATTTGGAAAGATGGGGAAACAACTCTGCTTGCACTGTTGACAGCAAAGAAAGGCTCTTTCTGAGCCATCTCCACCACTTCGGCTGTAGTCTCAGGAAATCCCTTTAGGCTTCAGAAGGAGCAGCAGCAGTGTGGTGGGTGGTAGTAGTAGTAGTAGTAGCAGCAGCAGCAGTAGCAGTAGCAACCAAACTTTTAATTTATCCTTACCCGATCACATACGGCTCTGGTCTTGCCACTGCCCAATGACAAGTAAATGCCACTGTTAACCATTTGCAGAGAACCTGAGCCATCATTGAAATGCCATTGGCTTTCTCTATTGGCCTAGACATTCATAGCTAGAGTAATGTACCGGATGTGAAAGTTTTACTTAGTACCTCAAGTTATTCAGTACAGTCGACAGTACTAGGTAGCATGATGTGGGAATTTCATGTCCTTCATGCACAATCCAGGGTAGCAAACGATGTCCAGGAAAGTGCAAAGCTTTTAGATAAACAAATGTTGTGGTCAGAAGGAAGGAAATAAAGGGATTTTTTTTCCTTCACCAGCTTTGCCTATATAAATACAGTGTTGAAAAAACAGAGGTAAACTGCTCTTTTTTAAAAAAACTGTTATGGGAAATACTTATATTTTAATTTTAACTCACTGGAATACATTTGTAAGATCCTTAAGCAAGTGGACATCCAGTGAAATAGTTGAGAACTGTTGAGCAAATGTCTTCCTGACTAAATTATTTTTCTCTCAATCATCCTTCGCTACAAGAATCATAATACTGCTAAGACTTAATATTGTTAATCCACAAGAACTTCATATATAGATGGGAATCATAACTAAAGTCATTAGTCTATGTCAGCAAAAATTTATATGCAAGAAAAGGTCCAAAGTTAAAGTACAACTCATTCTTATTTAAACAAAAAAGGTTTTATACTGCAGAGACTCCATCATAAAGACCAACAAAGCCAAGCTTAATAATGCATGCTGTTCAATCTTTATTTCCAAACAGAAATACAGTGGGACCCCCATATCCACTGATCCGGTCACCACAGTTTCAGTTTCTCACGGTGACCGGATCAGCCCTCACCACCAGGGGTGCCATTAGACCTACCTTAAGGTCTTCTGAGGCCTGGGACAGGCAGAAAATGGCCTGAAGTGGCACACAATTTCCCATAATGTCTTTTAAATCTCATGGGATTTTACTGGAATCATGGGAAATGGAGTGCATTTCCCAGTGTTTGCTATTATCTGTGGCTTACGTTGTCTGCAGCGGGCCCTGAAACCTATCCCCTGCAGATAGAGAGTAAGACTGTACCAAAATTTACAAAAACTTCAATTATCTTTCCTGCTCATTTCATCTGGGAATGTAACTACACTGTGGATACAGAACTACTCTTTACTAAAGACAAGGAGATTCCAACTATGGAAAAAGTGCTTATTTACTAGGCCAGAAAGATATCTGAATTTGTCGACTCTTCTGAAATGAATTCTGCTTCTGCAAATATATGGACAACAGCCAGCACTTTATAATTACCAGTATCCTTGCAAAAACTAAGCAAGTTAGGAAAACTGTAGGAAGTTTCTGGAAGTATTACTGAAAATCATGTAGGCTTATTTAAATATGAGGCACATGTGTAAAATTGGAAGATCATATAGTGTTAATATAATATAATTCCTTGCGTAAAGTGGAAAAATTGCAGAACAGTCTATTGAAACATTCATCTAAAATAGTACTGTAATACAATGCATCTTGCAAATGTACTAGTGCTAGTAAATATACCCAAGTTGATTCACTGCCTTTGGATTCTTAGGGACATCCAAAACAAACAAACAAACAAAAAAGGCATTCTAATATACAGGATGTTCTCAAATACAGGATTATATGGATGACAATATAAAATGACAACTGAAACAACCAAGAGAAACAACAAAAAATAAAAATAAAAAAACCTCTGAACACCTCCTTAGTTTTTTTTTACCACACAAGCTTCCACTTCAAAATGGATCAAAGCAACCACTGCACGATGACAAACATCATTTAAAAAGGACTGATCTAATTATAAAGTTAAATTATATGGTCCTTGTAAAGAAAACACAATAACAGCAATGAGCCTGGAAGTGGCTAAGTTCCCAACAAAATCATCCATATTAGTTTCCATTCATGTCTTGATTTATGCCTTTTCATTTCTGCATAGCATTCAGCATTTACTTACTGTTAAATCTGAAGCACTGCAACTTTCTGCTGACATTAATTCATCCTCTAAAACAGAAGGACTCCAGCCTTTCCTCTGTTAGACATTTAAGCCATTCAGATGTTTTATTTTCTAGATTTTCTTGAAATTTAAAACAGCAAGGAAGCTTAGAAGTTGAGGCTTAATGAGTGAGAAACGTTTTTTTGAGAAAAGTAGACGTGTAGTCACTTGCTCTAACAAAAAAAAAGCCCCTACCTTAAAAACAAACATTTCCCGGCGGAGAATGGCTAGAGTGTTAAAATTTCCATCACAGATGTTAGGTTTTGCTCCAGGATAGGAAGGCTTGTCTCCTGTGGGTGGCCGAGGAGGCTTAGGCCGGTCATTCTTCCGGGGGTCTGCTGGAGGGACAGAACGATGTGGTGGCACTGTTGGCAGAGGTCTGGTTGGTGGTAGAATTTTGTCAGGTGGTCCTTTAGGGGGGAAAAATCAGCCTATTCACTAGAAGGTATACATATTTCTTCATTTATGAGACTGTTAATACAATTGTGTTAGAATTACAAAATAAAACACCTAAAATAAACTCTTTGGCACTCATAAACCCCCAGGAAATGGCCAAATACTTCAGTGATGATTTACTTATGGCCCTGAAAACTTTGAGTGTACTGCTTAGTTCCAAAGTCTTTATCATCAGCCTCACCAATTAACTGGGATAGAAATTTTCAAACATTAATCTGTGGTTAAAGCTTGAGTGAATTAATCACATTGAGTAGTTGATTAAAGTTTGCAGCCCTATAAGCTTTTCTGTCTTTCTTGCTCTCTTTTTAGCATAATTGCCTAGGCTTCTAGGTTGAAGAGATAAGTCTTAATACACTGTGGCAAAAATGTCTGATGCCAGTATATTTCCTTCTTTACCATAATTTGGGAGACTGACAAATTGGAATTAGTTTCTAGCTTCGAGGCCAGACTACTTACACTGGATTAATTAGATCTAATCAAGTTTGCATAATTCCCCATCATGCTGAACATACAAAATTTGGGTGACTGAATTTTTGCTTTTGTGATCTATGCCAGTCACCCATAGTATTCACTGCGTTTATTCACTTCTTAAAGTAAAACGAATTACCCTTAACATTACCACTGTCATGTAAAGATGGTGATGTGTAGATTTTATAGGCACATTTAAGATACTCATAGGAAAGCAGCAAAGTTAACATGAACAGATAAATTACTTGTTATTGTTCCATAGTTCTCTTACGTACATTTTTTTTAAATCTGCATTAATCAAAACATGTTGTTGCATGGTAGTTTACAACACTAAGATAATAAATGAAAGAACTGCTTAAGAGAAACAACGTGGAACAGAAGAAGCATATGCATGCCAGAACGAAGAATTTATTGTAGCAACATATGCAAGATCTCAGAAATTTTGGAGTGAGATGCCATCAGTATGCTTATGGCACCAGCTCTATCTCTCTATTCCTTCTGAGTCAGGAGAGGCAGTTCAGGTGCTTGATTACTGCCTGGATGCAGTGATGGGCTAGACAGGGACCAATAAATTGAAAGTGAGTCCAGACAAGACAGAGGAGCCTTATGTCACTGGGTACCAAGTCCAAGAAGTTAAGGGTCACACAATTCTCATTGGGGTTGTCTTGGCTTAGAAAGATCAGTTATGTGATTTGGGAGAGCTCCTGGATTCATCACTGTCACTTGAGAGCCAGAAGTGCCTACTACCATCTCCATCTGGTTCACCAGCTCCAACATTACCTGAGTAGGGATAAACTGGCCACAATGATCCATGCTCTGGTAACTTCTAGATTAGATTACTACAATGTGTTCTATGTGGGGCTATCCTTGAAAACTGTCTGAAAGTTGGAACTTGTGCAGAATGCAACAGTTTGACTGCTGATGAGGGACTCTGGCCAGATGCACATCACGCTTGTCCAAGGTGTTGGCACTAACATAAAATCCCAAACAGCTTGGACCCTGGGTATCTGAAGGAGCACCTCCTCCCATCATGCACTGAGATCTCAAGAAGAGGGCCTTT
Source organism: Aspidoscelis tigris stejnegeri (assembly GCA_023333525.1). Lineage (NCBI taxonomy): Eukaryota > Metazoa > Chordata > Lepidosauria > Squamata > Teiidae > Aspidoscelis > Aspidoscelis tigris. The sequence continues at coordinate 32,023,163 of JALMGA010000004.1, read as the reverse complement.
TCTCTTTCAGAGGTACAAATCACAGTGACATTCTAGAGGGTCTTTTCTGTGGTGACCCCCCAGAATTTGGAGCATTCTTGAAGTTCCCCAGGAGCCTTCATTGTATGGTTTTCAGCACCTAGTTAAAACACCTATCTGTGGCAATTTCAGCATAGCCCTGGGATGTAAGAGTGAAATTCTGGCATATTATTATATTGGTAAAAACAACTCCCAACCTTTGTTTTCCTTTGTCACTGTGCAGGTGCCAAAACTGGGCTGAAATTGGCCACCGTGCCTGTGTGTGGAGGGGGGAATGATTGCGCATTTCCGGGTCTTTCACACTATCAAAATACCCAGAAGTATGTGACTTGCCATTGCAAGAGCAAGCACCCAGATTGGCATGTGCCCATGCTTGCCTTGTGTTTTTGCCCTACCATCTGGTAAGGACCAGCAAGAGGCAACTGTAAGATCTAAACATGATCCTAAATTTTACCATCTGGAGTCAGCCTCAAGATTCCTTTCTCCAGCTTTGTAAAGAACTTAAAATTTATTATTTCGGACACTCCCCCCCCCCTTCTCTTCTAGTTCAGGGAAACCAAAATATTCTAACAGGCAGAAGTAGGGAAACTAGTGCCAGATGTTTAAAAATCAGAATCTCTCTCTAAAGCCTGAAACAAGACTGGCTGTAGAAAGTATTGCATGCTGCACCTTCAGCCAGACAGCAAAACTGAATAAGGCAAACCAAAGTATGCTGTCTGAACCGTACTTACATTTTAAAACTAGTACTAATTTTATCACTGGAATTCTTTTGTGACAGGCAATATTTGGTAGCAAATTCTAAACCCAGACTAATATTTTCACATGCTGTTTGCTAATGATGTAATACCTATCTCCCAAGGGCAATAAATTTTTCTTCAAAGTCTTGTTTCAACTGTTAGAATCTTGTACTATAAAAGCAAAATAACCTTGTCTAGCATTCTGTCTAGACTACCAACTCATGAGGTCATGGGAAACACTTCCTTCTGCTATGCCACACAGAAGGAACACAACTGGTTCAATTTCCTCTCTGGAGCAGATTGGATGCGATGCACCCACAGTACTCAACAGAGCTGCACCTACTTCACTGGAACTCATTTATCATACACCAACACACCCATTTACTCCATTCAGTTTATCTCCCTTATCACTACACAGAAGAAGTGTATGTAACAAACAACAGGAGAACGTTCTCCCAGATATATAGTAAGCAACACATACACACACATAGAGCTTGTCCCCATGGAGTTAAAAAAAAACTTGGGGTGGAATCAGGGCAGCTTAATGTGAATCTTAAATCACATTAAGCTGCCCCCATGGTAAGGAGCAGGGAGAAAGAGAGGAAAGGTGCAGATTAAAGATGGAGGTCAAAGTGGCCACCTTCCTGCTTCCCAGAGAGGTGTGTCTCTTCGTCTCCCCCTGCTTTCTTAGGCAATTTCTCCTTTCCCTTCCTCTCTTTCTCTCTGCTCCTTGTCAATTGCACTCGTGTGTGCGTGTGTCTCTTCACCTCCCCTTGCTTTCTCTCAGCTAGGCGATTTCAGGGTGGATAGGGGCTATTGTGCGCATGTACAGAGCTCCGCTGAAATGATTAAAAGAGCAGCATGCCTTGCTGATCCGGCAATGAGGGAAGGGGGGTTGTCAGACTTGTAGCCAGCAAGTATGCAGGGCAAATGACAGCCTTCTAATGACACGGCAGGAACAGGGAGCAGAGGCGAAACCTTGCCTGCTAATACTGCAGCCGCCAAGCTCTGCCCCAAATAACCCGGGAGCGTCTGCATGACCCCAGGACAATGCATGTTATCCCCTTATTTTGGATGGACTACACTTGCAGAGTGGTTTTTTTAAAACATGTATTGTCTCACATGTAGCCCGTATTAGGGCTTTGCATGGAGATGCTCCCGAGGCAAAGCAGGGTTAAATTTGGAATAAAAATTGCATGGAGACAGGCCCATAAAAAGGAAGCAAAATCAAAGGATGGTTCTGCACTGGCTGGTATATTGGACCAGCAAGCAAACTAGGAGGATCTCTTCCATGTGCTGATGTGGCAGGGCCTCCAGCATATGGAAAGAGGCTCCTAGAATGCTTGTTACTCTGGTATACGAGACAGTGCAGAATTGCCCAAAGATTAAGAACAGCTCCAGATTTTCCAATCTATCTCCAAACACACAACTAAAAAAGCCCTGCCTAGGCACATAAAACTACATGAGAAAGTAGGAGAAGGCTTCCACTATGTCTAAAGCATTGAAGAACATGAATCACACAGCAAAAGGTTTTTTTTAAAGAAATCCATTGTTAACCCTTAAGCAACCAATAAAACAAATAAAAATATTTAAAGCAAGCCTTCAAACACACAATAAAATAAGCAAATGTAGGACTGTAGAAAAAGAAAAATGTTAGAAACAAAAGGCCAGATAATATACATAATCTTTAAGAAGACTACAAAAACCAACCACAGAATGTGCCTTTCATATCTCTGGTGGATGAGTGTTCTAGACTTTGGGGATTACTACTGAGAAGACCCTCTATCTAGTGATGGAACCATGAGTTTCATGGGGCAAAGGGACCACCAGGATGGCCTCATCTGAAATTTAGCTGTTCACCTCATCTATGGTGTACTTAAAACAAGAACATCAAACAGACATACCGTATATTTTTTGGATTCCTTGCAAATCATCATTAGGCAATTTGAAGTTGTCAGTTTCCATATACTGGTAAAATGGAGCCATGATAGCAGTAGGATCATTTGAATGTTCCAAACCTAGGGCGTGTCCCAGTTCATGAACTGCAACTAGAAACAAATCATTTCCTGTAGAAAGAAGGGGGGGAGTTTTAAAATTACATCATCAATTTATTCACTGTATTTCACACAAAGGGTCTGGCGATATTTCATCTGACGTTAAAACACAGAAGGCCACAATTTGTCCTGTATACTCATTTAAAATTCCCAAAGGAATTTTAATTGCGTGCTTTTATAATAATGCCTTAAAGCTGGAAAAAAGAGGAGGAAAAAAACATAGGAAGCTCATGTATAACGAAACTTGCTTTATTGTTTCTGTAGTTTATTATTTCCAGATTTACAGGTAATTTAGTCTTCCATTGTTTATTATTCCCAGGTATAGAGGTATTTTACTTTTTTTCAATATTTCAGAACCGTTTTTTATTTGTTAAGAAAAATCAAAGTGCAGTTTTACTTGTAAGAATATCAACATTATCAGTTTATTGATTAGTCAATATTGATCATATCAAAAGCAAATATACACAAAATTCCTAAAAACAAATATAAAGTGGAAAACTAATTGAAAACTAGATTCATGAATATCACTACAGAGCTCAAGGTGGAGCACAAGAGAATGGGAGAAATTCTAAAAAGTCGGTGCTAAAGGCTATGATATTCCAGCCCACAATATTCCAGGTGTCAACATCTGGATAAGTACTAGAAGACTTGTGGATGATGTTAAAGGTCCTAAGGATCATAGTTGCAAGGCAGTGGGAGAACTGCAGGCAAAAAGAAATACGTTTGTAAGGATATAAAAAATGTCAACAATTTGGGAGCTGCTTGCCATTCAAATGTTATCTCTAGCTATACATTTCTTTTTTTTTTCCTGCTGTGTAAGACTTTAATTGGTAAAGTCTTATTTTGTATATTCCCTAGTTCCAGCATGCATATGATCCTTGCCTTACCATGATCATTCAAAACAAATTCAATAAAATATACAACTGGCCTGAAAATGGCCGCCACACATGTCAGGGAGGGCAGCAATTGGGCACTTCCAGGTATTTTATCCCATGGTGTAAGCAAGTGCCCAGACAGAGAAGGGCCGGCTCTGCAATTCTGCCCTGCCATCTGGCAGGGAGAGTGAAAGGCAATGAGATCCTGCTCCAATTTTACTCTCTTCAGGCGGCATAATAAATTCTTCAAATGATTCTCTTAATATTTTGAATAGTAGAAGTAGCTGCTTTCCAACTCTGTTTTGCTCTGTGAACCATTCTCTAAAGGTACTATTTTATCAGAGTTCAAGGTCACTCTGCCTAGTTATGTCTTAGACCATAGGGGGCAGGCTAAACTGGCTGAGTGCTCACAGTGATGAAAGAATCAGTCAAGGGGAATTTCATTAGAAATTGAATTGACACGTCCTTCCTTGCTTCAACTTAGTTCATTCGTTTCCAGCAGAGCTTTGCCTCACTGATACCACATCGGTCTAAATGAATCTTCACGATATGGTTGCATACAAACCAAGTTCATTTTACCTTGCTACACAAACCTCTTTGAAAGAAAACTGAGTTTTATTTATTGAAAATGTTTACAGCCAGTGAACAATAATCTAAGCCAAAGAAAATTACATTACTGCATATTAAAAGAGTTTTTTAGATTACAAATCACTTGAAAACAGCAGCAATATTTAGATTATGATTATGGAAGCAGGATTCTCTGCCTCCATCAGCATATAGATAAAGCTGTATAATGAAAGCCAGTACGTTGCAGAAGTTCATGGTCCAAATCCTTACTTTGCTATGCAAATTCAGTGGTCATAATCTAGTCGTAATCTGTTTCCGCACTCATCTCATTTAATCTGGATTAAGGAGATCCTGAGGGTCTGATGAGGCCTGATTAGATCCAAGCAGGAAGATCCACCAGTGGCGCGACACAATTGGCACATACAGCCATCAGTCAGGGATCACTTCCAAGTACAGTGAGCATGCTGGAGATACACGGCTTTGAAGCTGCCTACATAGCCCATACAAAGCTTGTGCTCAGCTTTGTAGACTGCTACTAAGGATGTGTGTGCCTACATTGTGTGTGTGTTGAGCGGTGGATCCAGAGCTGCTCTGCTGCAAATGGCAGCCTCTAGGTCCACCCCAGGACCCAACTGGCCTGACATGCATGCTCTATGATCCACTCTTCATGGCGGAAGACCAGATTGAAGACATGATTAATGGGGTTTACCACGAATCCAGATTTAAGGGCCCAAATGCCCCATTAAATCCAGAAGTTGAAGGCACTCATTTGGACAATGTGTTCTGAATGGGGTCCTCACGATGTTGTCAGCGCGGAAGGTAAGTGACGGATCTGTACAAAATGCATTCCTATCAGGTTCCTAATGGGGTCCTTAGGGCCTACACAAAACTGATCACTGTCTCCCAGGGTTGTTATAAGGATAACACAGAAGAAATAGAATAATTGTTGCTACCTTGAAGCTCTTGAATGCAAAAATGCGTATAATAATAACCTTTAACAAGCTGGCTGAAAGAGATGTGGTTTTAAAGTTTTTCTAGATGCCCACCGACTGTGCATTCCTTGGAAAGGAGTTTCAGAATATAAGAACTACTTCCTAGAAGTTTACAGGATCTTAAAATCTGAGAGGTATGAAGACCCTCTAGTGCCAAGGAACAGATCTAAGCACTCCATTCCTTCATATAAACTGGCCGTGTAAATTGGGCCCTTTCCTCACTTAGCCTGATTCTGGAATACATTTTGGTATAGGGTTCTGCTTCTGCATGCTAATACAACCTATGGCAGGCCTTGCCTGGGGCCTGTTCCAGGATATATTCCAGAACTAGATCAAGCATGAAAAGGCCCCTGGTCATGTAAACTGTTAAGGAATGTGGATTGGAATTCTGGGATGGAGAGACAACTGAACTGGAAACTTCAGTTCTGTATGAACTGCTTCTTTATCAATCTACAATACTCTGGTATCAAAAAGAAGCGGTGGTTGTGGTACATGTGATCACCAATGATGCCCATGTGTCTAGTCAGAAGGCCCAGGGAGCTAAATTTAGATTCCTGTGTAGGAAACTGAAAGTTAGAACCTCCAAGGTAGCATTCATTTTTGTTAAGCATTAAAGAACATTTTGGGACAAGCAAAATTCTGTATACCAGGGATGGGCTTTGATCAAAAAGAGAAGAAACCAGACAATGCTTTTAAAATGGTGGCTTCAAAGGGTTAACCAGAAGGCTTTGTACCTACTGCCTTGTTTCTTACTATCCAAATACTACTGGACCACAGCTCTCATCACACATCATGAGAAGCAGAAGGGAATGATGGGAATTATACTTCAGCAACATTTGATGGGTCACAAGTCAGCCGTCTTATTTGTATACTGGCTTTTCAAAGAAATTGCTCAAGATAGTTGATGACAACAAACAGAGAAAACATACAATGTAAGATGCAAAATACAAATGAAACAGCAGAAGCAAGAAGATGCTCATTTCACAAAGTACACTCTGCAACTGTCCTATGGCTCACACTCTTAACCCGGTAGCTGTTAATACAAACAACAGCAGACAACCAGTTAAAGGAAGCTAAGATAATAAACCAGCTCAAGTCTTCCCCTCCCAGACAGGAGCAGCCACAGTTTTTATACTGTGGGTGAGGGTGGAGCAAAGGCAAAAATATACAGGTGCAGCTCTTCTCCTCTGACACCACAGCTGTTGGTTGTTACTGGCCACCATGAGATGTATGGCAAAGATCTATACTACTTCCAGTAACGAGTGTGTGCAATTCTCCTTCAGCTTACATTTTCCTGAACCTGTAGAATTTTTATATGTTAGTATGTTTTGTATAGCTACTCCTATACACAAAATGATTTTGGGCAGTTGGAAAGAAAACAAAATATATTTGTGAATGCTGAGTGTGAATTATAAGTAAGAACAACAGGTGGATGTACTAGGTCTGAATATCAGCTTTTCATTCTAAATTAATTTACTGAGTAAAAGGAATTCAGGACGGTCCCAGCTGGCTTCCAATGTGACGGGTACTTCATGGAATAGAAGTCCCTATGTGGGAGACCGTGCAAATTTAGACAGACTAGAACAACTAAAATAATTAAGCAAACAAGCAAGTAAAAACCTAGCAGCCTCAATGTAAGCTATTCATTTTTAATTAGCCACTAAAAAGTAACTGATCTCCTCGTACAATGGTTCTGTAATTAAGAAAAATAACTGAGCTACTTTAACAAATAATAAAAAGACCACCAAAAATGGAAGAGTGAAGGCTACTGTAGTGAGAATAGATATTTTCTTTCTCAAAACATAATCAAAATCATGTAGAAAATATATGTGTGAATGCAAACTGGGGAACTGCATGTATGCACAGAAAATGCTGCTCCTGTACAGAGCAAGATACACCAGAATGAAGAACTGCCAGTTTTGTTACTTATTCCATACTCTGCACTAACACATGGATGGTGGACCCTATTCTGGGATACAATCTACAATAAAGCCCAGTGCAGAAAGGCCTTCTGGATTTCTTATACTGTACTTTTTAATAAACAGAACAGAGTGTATAATGTGAACTTTTGGTTTACCTTAAAGCTAGTAAAATAAAAGCCATTTAAAGGAATATGACAGCTTCTTGCCATACAGTTTAACCCTCCCTTCCCCTTCCTTTCTACCTCTTTCCACCTTACTTTAACTCCTATTTTAATTGCTGTAAATAAATAATAATAAACAAATATATTTGTTGTAAATAAATAATGAAATCTTCCCATTTGTCTTCCTGTGCTCCTCACTTTCGCTTTATGTTTAAGGGGTCAATGAATCAGGTGGTACAATGAAAGAGGAGAAATGCCTCTATTGTACATATCTTTCCTATTCCAATGCTAAGGAGAAGACAGGGTAACTTGAAATTTTGGCTGTTTTTGCACTTGCAACAAAGACCCCATCAGGAACCTGAAAGGTACTCAATTGGTATGGATCTTTCACATACCGTCCACACACAAGACCCCTTAACGACACCATTAGGACACCATTCTGAACGTGCTATACCCACAAGTGTGGTGAAATCCAGATTTAATGGGGTCTTCAGGCCCCTAAGTCTGGATTAAAGCTAGACCCCTTTAATGGTCTCTTCTGTGTGGACATATGGGGTCCTTGCCATGGACTTTTTTTGCATATACATCCCTTAATCCAGATTTAGAAGATCCAGACATATGGTATCCAGTCCCTGAAGTTCCACATCATGGTGAGAGCCCCATGCGTCTGCATGGGCCGTCTAACACCTGATGGACATAGTAGCACCCGTCCCAAGGCTCCAGATTGAAGACACCACTAAAGGGGTCTAGCGCTAATCTGGATTTAAGGACCCAAAGACCCCCATTAAATCCAGATTTTGCCAGTGCTGGTAGGTACAGCATGTTTAGAATGCGGTCTTAATGAGGTCCTATACTCAGTCCTCTTTAAGCTAAAGCGGGAAAATCCCCAGGATCATCAGGGTTTGGTGCAGAAGGGATCCTGTGTGCAGATCCATACCAATTGCATACCTATCAGATTCCTAATGGGATCTCCATTGCAAGGAGCGGATTCCAACGAGGACCACATCTCAAAGATCTAGATCTTCAAAATCCCTTAACAGAGTTAAGTGCAAAAACATCCCCAGTTCTCCTAGCTCTTAATCATAGCATATCTGATAACATGCATGAAAATGTCCAACTAGATGTCAATAATCCTTTGACTTGCATGATTAACCAAGGTCCTCTTGACTCATTGTTTTTTATCTTAGTATATATATCTGACAATGCACAAGCATGGCCTGTCCTGGCTTTTTAAAATTATTTAGTAGCAGACCAGAGTTTGCTAATCCATTGACTTTTAGAGGTTGGCTGGACCATTTGTCTCATATAGATCATAATACATATTATCTGACTATGTGCAGTGGTAACATGGGTTCCTAGCAGCTGAAGTTGTTCTAACCCTGGGTTTCCATAGGTAGTAATTAATTTTATAACTAGGTTTTACATAATATGGAAGTATTCCAAGTCTCTGTTCAGTCATATAATATATTAAACAAATTTAGTACAGAGAATCATGGGAGTCCATAAGAAGCCATTTCCCCTCTGCTGTGTATTTATGTCAGTAAGGGAAAAATAAATAATCCACTTGATAAGTCATTTTGATAATGCAAAAAATGTCCTTCCCTAGGATATGCGTAAGGATTTTCCTCTACTTAAAATGGACTGATCTGTAACCTTCCTTCCTGTCTCCACATCCCTAATGTTGATTGACTCAATCCAATTTAATCCTTGATTAAATCAGATTAGCTAGATTCGGTGATCTGTGGAGCAAACGGGTTAAACTAGATGAAGTACATCACTGGAAGAGTCTTGGAGGGACATGGGCTTTATTAATTTAAAATGACATAAGCATAATCTCTTTGAAATTAACATATCCACTATAAGTTGAACACATGCATATTTGAAATGCTAGTTCTCCCTCCAACTGCATTGGCTTTGTTGACGATTTTACTTTTATACTGTCAGCAAACTGTAAACTCCTTTAAAAAGAACACAGCTAGCATTACAGAGTTTCCAATGCCGTGCTATACAAAGCATTGTTAGCTATAAAAAGTCAGCAGTTAGGGTAATTATTATTATGGTATATACAACATACATTTAATATACAGCACTTCCACAGATGGGTGTCTATATTTGTGTAAAAGCATTTGTTCTGTCATTTCTATTTTTTCTTTCTGTAGTTTATATTCTAATGAAAATATCAGTTAAAATAATCTTTAATTATTAAATATGATGAAGAATGCATCTCTTTTTGATATAAATTTGAGCTCCAAAATGTGACATCAAAGGACTTTCCTAATACTTTCTTAAAGTCATACCAATCTGGGTCCTGATAGCAGACAGGAGACTTTCTAGAAAACCTTCTAGGATAGATACTTTCTAGGACAATGCTTTAGAGGTGGATGTGGGGGGGGGATCAGGAAATGCTTTATGGGTTTTTTTTTTTTTGGTTTGAAAAGATGGGCCTGAAGTTCTTCCTGCCTGAAAAAAAAAACTTTCTATGCTCCAACATCTCTTAGGTGATTTAAGATTCACAAGGCAACCAAATGAAAAATACATGAACAGAAAACAATTTATACACGCCTTGTGTGATAAAAACCACAGAGAAAGATATTTCAGTTATGTATTTTAGATTTTAAACCAGCAGTGAAGCGGTTAGCGTCTTGTTTGGTTGTGTCATGTGAAAAGGAAAAAGGTATGAAAGGAACTTGTTTTCCAATATTCATTACACTAATGTGTGATTTAAAACCATGGTATTCTATTCTGTTGATTTCAAGTGCCTTTGATCTACACTGCTCTGGCCAGAAGAATGCCGGCTCAGAAAGAGAGAACTCTAACCAAGAGAAGAATGTCAGATAAAACCATTAAAGTACCTCATTATTTCTTACGATGGGGCAACTGTTGAAGCTGGCAGGACAAAGGATACTTTGCAGAAACCAATTGGTCCCAGCTTCTATGATCAAGACGGCAATTCTGACATACCAGCATTTTCAAGGAGTACAACAATGAGAAAGACAACCTAATAAAATTACAATGACTTGTTCTATTTCTATTTTAAGAAATGTCGATAGTAGTCTGGGTCATTCATAGAAAGGTAAGAATGCTTATATAAGTGAGACAAGCTTGGGAGCATTTAGATGTTTCTAGAAATGAATATTACCTGTATGTTGTTGTATGTACTTGCATTCTATCTGTCTGTTTGTACCATGTGACCTTTGTAATATTTGTCCCCTCACACTATAAAACTCATTTGCCTCATTCCCTCATTGCTTCCTCCTCCCCCCCCAAAAGCCCAATCTGTACTTCATTTCTCACAATACACCCTCATCCTTTTTGAACCTTTATTTATTTACATTTATATCCCGCCCTATACCCTAGGGTCTCAGGGCAGGTAACCGCATATTTAAAAGACAAAAATATTTAAAACATATATATATAACTACACAGACCTGAGACCCTGTGACACACAGCACCTCTGTCTTGTCTGGATTCAGCTTCAATTTATTGGCCCTCATCCAGCCCATTACTGCCTCCAGACACCTGTCAAAGACTTCAACCACCTCTCCTGATTCAGATGGCACAGAGAGATAGAACTGGGTATCATCTGCATATTGATGACACCTCACCCCAAATCTCCTGATGACCTCTCCCAGCGGCTTCATATAAATATTAAATAACATGAGAGATAAGACTGACCCCTAGGGGAACCCCACAAGTGAGTTCCCAGGGCGTTGAATCAGTATCTCCAATAACCACTCTCTGGAGATAGAAGGAGAAGCACCGCCAAGCACTGCCTCCCACTCCTAAACTCCATAGCCTCTCCAAAAGGATACCATGGTCAATGGTATCGAAAGCCACTGAGAGGTCCAGTAGAACCAACAAGGTGGCATTCCCCCTGTCTCTCTCCTGGAGGTCATCAACCAGGGCGATCAAGGCGGTTTCAGTGCCATAACCAGGCCTGAAGCCAGACTGAAATGGGTCTAGATAATCAGCTTCTTCCAAGCATGCCTGCAGTTGAACAGCAACAGCTTTCTCTAGCACCTTGCCTAAAAAAGGTATTTTACTTACCGAATAAGAGGGGAAAAGCTTCCTTTATCTCCATGCCACTCTGAGAAAGATCATGTTAACTTTGTGATATAGGTAATACAGCAGTGTATCTAAACCAGAAAATGTGACATATTATCCAAAGAGCCATTAAAAACAGAGAATTCCAGGAGATAGACTTCTGCTATTTTATCCCATTCTCAGCTTAGGCTATCACATCAGGAATATCTTGAATCAAAATGTGAGAACACAACCATTTAAAACAGTGGTTCTCAACCTGGGGGTCAGGACCCCTTTGGGGGTCAAATTACCCTTTCAGAGGGGTCGCAACAAGTCTCCCATTGCCCTTTCCTCCCACTTCCCAGCTGCTCTGCCCCTGTGGTTGGGGGTCTAAACAACATGAGGAACTCCATTAAGGGGTTGCAGCATTAGGAAGGTCGAGAACCGCTGATTTAAAAGGTTCTTTTAAGAAGTCTGTTCTTAAAATCTCTCAAAAGATTTGCTGTGCATCTGTGAGAAAACAACTTATCCTTACGGTTTGTGCCTCTATTAGATATTATTCCTGTTAGTCAACAGTACTAAGAAGTTAGAGTAAATGGGAACTCCCATGTCTCTATGCGTTAAGCCAAATATATTACTAATGCTCAATTTAATATGGTTTCATGCACAAAGATGATCATGATTAGTTTGACTGATGGCCTTTGGTGGGAGATAAGATGAAGGAATGTAACCCTACCGGGGTTAGGCACAGTATTCTTTTAAAATGTCTGTGAGGTATGAGTGATGTGCACACCAATTTAAAGTAATTCCAGACCCATCTCTATGGTAGATTCCAAAAAGTAATCATGGAGAAGTTCTGGTCATTGCCTTGGCAGCTCACGTGCAAAATCCCTCATGGATACAATTTGTCATCTATGCTTTTCAACATGTGTGTGAGGCCACTGGGAAAGGTCATCATATACTGTCAATACAGCTGTCTCTTTCCTCCGAATCTTCCAAACATATAAAGCAGCCACATTGCAGACACAACAGGTATGAACTTATTTTGCAAAGAACCTTTAAGTGGAATGGCTACTGGAAATCATGGCTAGCAAATATTTTTAGACAGAGCCTATAAACCATGGGCAATTTGAGGGGTAGAGCTGGCATAGTTGCAGGGGAAGAGTAGGCTCTATTTGAAGCCTTCTTTCTGATTTCTCCAAAACACTGTGACATACAGATTCAAAATAAAGTCCTTCAGAACACAGCGTTCAGTTTGCTTCTTTCAGAAAAAGAGGTTTCATCACAAACTTTATGGTCCTTGGTGTTTGGGAATTAATATAATTGGTCTAAGAGTATGAGTAACTCCAACATGATTTATGAAAGCAGGAGCAACAATATATTATGCTTTTTTTTTTTTACTGATCACTCCAAGAAGTTGTTTGTCTCTTTTGAGAAACAAAGAATTCAAATTGCATTCATTAACAGAGCAATATAGTGTAGAAAATGAGCCTGGTATTTTTTAAGGGGGGCAGAGATTTGCATTTTTGCTAAATAATCAAGCTGTTGTATTTTTCCAGCCTCCTGAAGGCCAGGGGACCATGAGAAAAAGAACAATCACTCAGCCAGCTAATCTTTTTGACACTCTGGAGTTCAATTTAGCTTCCAAACAATCTGTCACTGCAGTTCTTGGCTGTTTTACCATTTTTTTTTTAATGATAGCAGACTATAGAATGACTATACTTCTGAAAGAACCTACAATTTATACAATAAACTAGAGAGAGAGAGAGAGAATCGGGCTCTGAAGAATAACTCAGACTTTATGCCTTATATTTACTTGTTATTTTTCAGTCATGTCTGAATCATTGTGGTCCCATGGTCCATCTGTCCTCCACTGTCTCCGACTGTTTTCCATGGCATTACTTACCCATCTCATCCTCTACTGTCCCTTTCTTATTTTGCCAGCCTGCTTTCTCATTATGTAGTCAAATTATCAGAGGTTTTCCCCAGCATCATAATTTGAAAGAGTTGATCCTTCGGTACTCAGTCTTCCTTATGGTCCAATTCTAACTGTCACATGTTACTACTGGGAACATCATAGCTTTGACTATAGCGACTTTTGTTTGCAATGTTATATATCTCTGTTTTTTTAACATGCTGTCCAGGTTTAATATAGCTTTTCACTAAAGAGCAAGTGTATTTTAACTGTGTGACTGCAGCACTGTTCCAGACAGATAGGGAGGGGAGGGGGCATTCCTGTTGTCCACATGACATCTATCTCTCTTACCAGGTGGTCAATTCACTCTGTAACTGGGTTTGAGGGCCTGATTTTGTTATTGGGCCAGAAAGACAGAAAAGGAATGTGGCTGGTGTACTGCCCACTCCTCCGCCTGGCAACTTCCCTATTTAAGGTTGCTGACATAGTTAAAGAAGTGGTGTTGGAAGCTCCTGCCACAGTAGTGTTGGGGGATTTCAGTATCCATGCAGACCTGGTTCAGCTCTTCATGGCCTCTATGACAACCATGGGCCTATTTCTTAAGAACATAAGAGAGGCCCTGCTGGATCAGGCCACAGCCCATCTAGTCCAGCATCCTGTCACACACAGTGGCCTGCCAAATGCTCATGTCATCTCAAACAGAGACAAAGACAAACCTTTTTCTGCTCTTGAATCTCAGCAAATGGCATTAGAAGCATCCTGCTTCCACACACACCCCAGCCTGAAAGATGTACCTAGGCATTATTCTACTAGCCACTGATACATCTGTCATGCATAAATTTGTCTAACCCTACCTTGAAGCAATCTAGACTGGTAGCTGTCACCACCTCTTCTGGCAGCATATTCCATAAACCAATGATCCTTTGGGTGAAGAAATACTTCCCCTTGTCGGATCCAACTCTCCTACTCATCAGCTTCATAAGAGTGCCCCCTGGTTCTAGTGTTGTGTGATAGAGAAATTTTCTCTATACACCTTTTCTATACCATGCATAATTTTATATACTTCAGTCAGGTCCCCTCTTAAACGCCGTCTCTCCAGACTGAAGAGGCTTAGACGTTGCAGCCTGATTTCATAAGGGAGTTGTTCCAGCCACTTAATCATTCTCAATATGTAATGGGCCAACTCATACAGCAGGTCATATCATGGACCTGGTTTTGCCTCATTGAGATGGTCCACCCCCAGAGACTTATGGAATCTGAGTGATTCCTGAATGCTCTGGGGGATTTTCTGGATCCAGGGATGATCCAGGCAATTACAGACCAGTTAGCTTAACATTGGTCCCATGTAAGGTGATGGAAACCATCATTAAAGACAGAATTAGTGTGCACATGGAGGAGTAAACATTGCTGAACAAAAGCCAGCATGGCTTCTGCAAAGGTAAATCATGCCTCAAAACTTGTTGGAATTCTCTGAGAGTGTCAATAACACATGGATAAAGGCAAACCAGTAGACATTGTCTATCTGGACTTCCAGAAGGCTTTTGACAAAGTTCCACATCAAAGCTACTGAGTAAACTCATCAGTCATGGAATAAAAGGACAGACTGTGGCCTGGATTTGTGACTGGCTTAAGGGCAGGAAGCAGAGAGCAGTAGCTGAACCAACTCTAAAGTAAACGACCAATTCTCAGGGTGGAAAGAGGTAAAAGGTGGGGTCCCCCAAGGTTCAGTGTTGGGAGCAATACTTTTTAATTTATTCATCAATGATCTAGAAGAAGGGGCACATAGTAAAATAGCAAAGTTTGCTGATGATACTAAATTATTTAGGGTAATAAAAAGCCAAAAAGATTGCCAAGAGCTCCAGAGGGATCTCTTAGCATTGGATGAGTGGGCAACTAAGTGGCAAATGTGCTTTAATCTTAATAAGTGCAAAGTAATGCACATCGGAACCAAAAATCCAAATTATGTCTATAAACTGATGGGGGCTAAGCTTTCTGCAACACACCAGGAAAGGGATCTCGGGGTTCTGGTGGACAGTTCAATAAGGGTGTCAACCTAGTGCGCAGCAGCAGCAAAAAAGCTAATTCAATGCTGGGAATAATTAGGAAGGGGATAGAAAACAATTCAGCAAGTGTCCTTTTGCCTCTTTATAAATCTATGGTGAGGCCACATTTGGAATATTGTGTACAATTCTGGTCACCACACCTCAAAAAGGATATTGTGGAACTGGAAAAGGTGCAGAAAAGGGCAACCAGAATGATTAAGGGACTGGAACACCTCCCTTATGAAACCAGGGTGCAATGTCTAGGCCTCTTCAGTCTGGAGACACAGCATTTAAGAGGGGACCTGACTGAAGTATATAAAATTATGCATGGTATAGAAAAGATGGATAGAGAAAATTTCTTTTTTCTGTCACACAACACTGATGGGTAGGAGAGTTGGATCCGACAAGGGGAAGTACTTCTTCACCCAGAGGGTCATCGGCTTATGGAATGTGCTGCCGGAAGAGGTGGTAACAGCTGCCAGTCTAGATGGCTTTAAGGTAGGGTTAGACAAATTTATGGATGTCAGATGTATCAATGGCTACTAGACTGAGTGCCTAGGTACATCTGTCAGTCTCGGGAGGAAAGCAGGATGCTTCTAAGGCCATTTTCTGGGATTCGAGAGCAGCAAAACGTTTGTCCTTGTCTGTGCTTTAGATGTCCATGAGCATTTGGTGGGCTACTATGTGTGACCAGATGCTGAACTCGATGTGCTGTGGCCTGATCCAGCAGGGCTTCTCTTATGTTCTTATGCTCTTATACGATATGGCCTTCTCAGTGGCGGTTTCCAGATTATGGAATAGTCTTCCCTTTATAGGTTTAGAAAAGCAGTGAAGATGTACGTCTGTGCCCTGGCACTTGGATAAATAAGGAAATTGGCCCCTCCCCCCTTTCAGACACTGTTATTGTTTTGGTATGTTCATTTTTATATTTGGGTTTTAATGATGTAACCCACCCTGAGACCTTCAGTTATAGGGTATGGTAACAATGCAATAAATAAACAAACAAACAGAATATTATTCTCTTTGTTCTGCCATTGTGAAAGCAGGCTGCTAAGCTAAACGGTCTTGTCTGATCCTGAAAGCCACTTCTTATGTTTTTGAGGCCTTTTCATAAATGACATAATAATTTTCATCAAATCTCTATTTACAGAACCATTCTTAAGATCCTTTCTTCAGAGAAGAAGCAATACTACTTAATAAATTACTTAGAAATTTAAATGCTATCAATCTAACCAGCAATGAGAAATAAGAGAGAAGAAAAGAGAATGGAACAGAGAGAAAAATGAAATAAGGGAAGGAACAATACGTGTGGGGACGGGAAGGAAGGAGGAATGTCTCCAACTATATTTTTTTTTAGTAATGGTAGGGCTTCCAGACCAGCTGAAGACAATTCTCACAACTTAAGTATGTGTGAACATGTGTAAAGGTGCAGAAATTGAATTAAATGTTCTTTTTATGTTAAGCCTTTGTGCCTAAGAAAGGAACAAACAGCAGAATCAGATTAGACCTTTGTACTTGTGAGCAGCTCCAGTCTCAGTCCATTCAACCATGAGAAGAAAGGCAATCATGAAGAGGAGGCCACCATTTGAGCTCTTGCCTGATAAGGGCATCAAGACAAAATATCAGAAGCCTTCCTCCAAATGCACACAAGGCCAACAAATGTCTAAGGCCAACCCCTGCATCACATTTTTCTGTTCTAATTCAATGATACTGCTTTCACAAAAAACTTGAAAGAACAACTCCAAAATGAGGAATGGCAACCTAACACTCCCTTTACCAACAATACCATTTATAGGGGCATTCTGGATACATTCATGTTTTCCAAAGAAGCAAGAATGCTTTAGCAGAAAATTTATTGTTCTCTTTGGTTTAGAGTAAGATAATGAAACATATCCATATGTTGCTGATATCAGTGAAGAACAACTCAACTTATATTACACACACACACATACCCATAAAGCTTGACTTGAGCCGACAAGAAAGACTGACCATTGGAATTTTTCAAGGAATATATTTTCACAGTGATCAGTATATTAAGTTGGCTGGATATTTAACTAAAATTTTCTTATTTAAAATAAGGATGTAAACGAACTAAAAATTGCTGATAGGCTCACAACATCTGAACTGCAAGCCAATTTGCCACTGTACTGCCATTGTACCATTAAACTCTGGCTCAGCAGTTTGACTAGAAGTTTATATTCATGTGGTGTTTCCCTCATTCTTCTCTCATACCTGTCATCCTCCGGAGATTGTGTCCTGCCATCCCACTTAACCCATTGTGTGTCCTGGCTTCCCTCCTTCTCTCATGTACCCAAGCCCCCACACTTCTACCCACTCCCTTCAGGTCTACAGCCCTCTGTATTTGAAGCAAGCAATGGATGGACACATGTCCACACACTAGGCCTCGAGAAAGCCTAGCAACAACAGAACACTGCATGCTCATAGGGAGCAGGTAGGAGTCCACAGATACAACAGGGAGATGTCAGGGTTTGATGGGGGAAAGTCAGGAAGTGATGTAAATGTCCAGTTATGCAAGAGAAGGAGGGGGATGGTACAGCACAGTTTGGGCAGGTGGAAGCCACAGTCGGGGAAGGACACAGGCCAGGCTCCCTAGCTGGGTTTGCTTTTGGACTGAAGTCCTAAACATTTAGCAGTACATAACAAACCAGTTGAAATCATCCCTATATTGAAACTTTCCTTAGGTAAGAGCCATATTGTCTTTGAATGAATGTAGCTTTTACTTTTTAAAAAAGTTATTCACACCTGTTGAGAAGTGCCTAAAAGGTATGTAGGCAGGAAAAGGGAAAAATGCAGGACTGGAAGCAGTGAGGCTCAAAGTAGTAACAATGAGAAGGGTTTAGGAAGCCTTGGAAGAGAGAAGGGGGACACAGTGAGGTACATGAAATATACATCTTTTTATATATAGTATTCACTTTCTGTATTTAAGGGGGGGTTGCTGCC
The DNA here is from genome assembly GCA_023333525.1 of Aspidoscelis tigris stejnegeri. Taxonomy (NCBI): domain Eukaryota; kingdom Metazoa; phylum Chordata; class Lepidosauria; order Squamata; family Teiidae; genus Aspidoscelis; species Aspidoscelis tigris. Next base: position 32,004,896 of record JALMGA010000004.1, on the reverse strand, counting down.
ATTCTATATATTTAATTTATTGTTTATGTTTAAATTTGCACTGAAGGCTTCAAGTGAAGAGATAAGGTGTAAAACAAATGAACAAACAAACTGGGTTTGGTATTGGTTATGTTTATATATTGGAAAATAGCACCTGAGTATTTATAAATAGTAGTTTGGCATGCTAAAATAAAATCTGGATCCATGCAAAAGACACACACAAACATTTCAGAGTCTTCAATATGATGGCACTGAATTGCGTCCAAGTGGAAATTTCCATCAGCAATGACCTTTCTTCCCCCAGCAGATTATTAATTACAGGATGTAGCTATACATGTATTTCTAAACTGAGAAATGATTCATCAATTAGACAAGCACCAGAAGGAGTTATTTTGCTCTGATACTGAAAATTCATCGTTTGATGCAGGGACAGCAGCATATATATTTGGATTGTGGAAAGAATGGAAAGGGCAGAAAGTAGAATAATATATCACCAACAAGAGTCACATATGCCTCTGAATAAGGGGGGATGCAGGTAAATAGAGCTGAAGCCACAACTAAGTTGGCATAATACATCTGTCAGACAATAGGTAATTTTGTGTAACAAACTGCACAAGAATACACTAGCCTGAATATAACTTATTAAAGCTATAATATCCTACCTGATATCCAACATTTTTTTATCTAAAAATTAGTGACTACCTTGAAGTGGTGATCTTTAAAACAAATGGGACAAACAGGAAAACAGCAGCACCCAATATAAATATTTTGTATTGATCCCTTATTTATGATACATATTACTGTATTTTCTGGCGTATAAGACTACTTTTTAACCCAGGAAAATCTTCTCAAAAGTCGGGGGTCGTCTTATATGCCGGGTGTTGTCTTCTTATACGGCAAGTACATCCCAAACTCTATATTTTAACTGGAAAGTTGGGGATCGTCTTATACGCCCAGTCGTCTTATACGCCGGAAAATATGGTAGCTGCCTCCAGACTAAAGGTTCATCCCCATGATCAAAATACTGTGAGGCGGACCTGAGTTCACCTCGGACTGTCCCCAAGAACAGCCTCTAAACTGGACTACATTCGGGGCAAACGGCACAAATCCGCAGCAACCGCCCCCCTTCCCCAACTGTTCTCGCTCCAAATTAGGAGACAAGCACGTATTATCTTCAGTCACTGGGATGCTCCCAGGTTATTGGGGGAGGAGTTTGCCGGTCGGAACATTAGGTGGCAGAGTTTCGCTGTCCCTGCCAAGCATGCTGCGATCACAACTGCTTGGGGAAAGAAATTAAGGCAGCAAAGTAATTAAGATGAAATGAGTTCTCATCTGCCCTCTCTGGCTAAAAGCATGCCTCCCACCCCCACCCCCCCACCCCCCTGCTGATCCCTCGATTGGCAAGGCACGCATGGGTACAGGGGTAGATTTTCCGCATGAGCACTGGATCACTCATTCTCACTCTCTCCAAGCTGCAAAGGTAGAGAGGGAGGCTGATATGAACATGAGGCTAGCTGTCAAGTGGAGGTGTGCTTGCTGTCAAGCATGCAGTAATGGTTCTTTACAGAGGAATGAAAACAGAAGATCGATCAACCTATCTGATGGGATGACTGCAACTTCTCATTCCTTCTGCTGTACAGAATGTGTCTGGATGCAGCCATTCTCTGTAAAATTTCAAGCATTAACTTGCACAAAAGAAACATTAGGGTCAACATAGTATCAAGTGAATAAAGCATGGATTTCCCACAATAAAGCGCTCTCAGGAATGCTTTATTCCTGAATGTCAAAAAATAGGGTGATAGGTAAGTGGTCTCTGGATGCAGCTCTGAACATTCCCTAACTCTGCTATATCCTTTTTGAGATGTGGCAACCAAAACAGCAGATGCGCTCACACCATTACAAATGTAGTCAAACCAATGTTCACTGAAGAACATTATAGTAACAGCATTACTATTTTAATACTAGTTCTTTCGTGTTTCTATTTCTGTTCTACTCTGTGCTCAGAGGTCTCAGGATGGGTGATGACAAAAGGCAAGATAAACACACAATTAAAAATGAGCTGACTAAAACAACAATGTCTAAAAGGTGAGGAAAGCTTGTTTCTTCAGCCAAGCTACGGTATATAAAGGTACATCTTCATCATGCATTTAAACATATAAAGTGAGACAACTAGACACACATATCAGAAGGATGATTGTTCCACAGCTTAGGGGCTAGCAAAGAAAAGATAGGTGTTGTTAACTAGGGATGTGATTGTGCACAAATTGGGTGTTTTGCAATCGATTTGTAACAAATCAAATGTAAGAAAATTAGTATTCATTCAAATAGATATCTTTCAAATGTGGTAGGATTCTATTTGATATGAATGTATTTGTACAAATTCGTACAAATATCTGATACGAACACAAATGTATCCAATACATATCCTTATGTATCCAGTATATACCCTGTAACATATCCGCTCTCAAAGCGTCAAATCTGCCCTGAATCCACTTTGAATCTGCTCTCAAACCATGTTGAATGCACTCTGGATCTGTTGCAGACATGACTGGGACAGCAGCTTTCCCACCTCCCCATTTCATGAATGCTCCAAAGCATTCAAACAAATGTTCCGAAACATTCATACGAATACGAATGTCAATATAGTAATGTCGTAACATTCCATTTTTATATGAGTGTCCAAATTCGGCTAAATTCATATGAATATTGAATGTTACAAATATTCATGCACATCCCTACTGTTAACATGTCCACAACAAGTAATGTGCTGTCTGCATTCCAGTCACCTAGCCAGTTTCATCTGGGTGTATTTTTGTCAGGGTTTTGGAGTACAAACTGCAGAATCACTCCCAGATATCCCTTTATTAGTATCTGGTGATCTATTAACTCTACACCTTGCATGCAGATACAGTGAAGCTTTTTTACTCTACGTATTCACCTTTCAAAATCCAGGCCGCAATAGCAATTCCACCCCAGGCAGCAATTATGTCCCTGCACCACATGGGGACTCAAATACAATACAGCCAGTGATGGCGAACCTTTTGAGCTCAGTGTGTCAAAATTCACAAGAAAACCTAGCTTAACACGGGTGCTGTGTCACATCTAGAAATATCCATAATTTTGTGATATTTGTAGCTCTAGTAAAAAAAGTTATATTTTTGATATGTGTATTTTATTAAAAGCAAAAACAAATAATTCTTTACATTTGCTAAATCTTCAATTGAAAGTTGGCATTTCGTATACTCCAAGAACAACCAAGCACTACACGCCCAGGTGCCAGGGTGACCATGTGTGTCGCCCAAAAGGGCTTGGCATGTCACCTGTGACATACATGTCATAGGTTGGCCATCACTGCAATACAGCGCTTTCCCCTTAAATTAGTAAATTAAATGTACTAACTGCTAGAATAAATCATTACCAAAACCTTTTGTAAATTTGATCTATAATGATCAGATCAAAGGAAACTGAGTGCAGTGGGCATTGTGCATATTTCTCCAGTCTGCTCTTTAAATAAAATCTTACCTCATATCATCTTTTCTTGGTATGCGAGTTCTTGGGTTATTAAATGATTCCTCTGAAGCAGAGATGAGATTTAGAGTTCTAAGTATGCACTAAACCAGGAGCCACAGGGTTCATTTTGTTATCAACGAGGCAGGATTTCATTTGACATAAGTGAGGTTGCTATTAGTTCTTGGCCTTGTTAAGATCAATAAACTACTGTCTTATTGACCCTGCCATGCTGAAAAAGGCACTATTTAGACATGTTCCATGCTTGACTCATCCTGTCCAGTGCTAGATCAAATCCATATTACAGACATTTAAATGCAAACATTGCTAGAGCAGTAAATTCCCAAAAAGGGAGGGGGAGAGCTTTTATCCTCATTCCAAGCCAAACCAATCAATAAGCCTCAAGATATATTTTGTGTGCTCATAAAACCTTAATTACCACTTTTAGTCTTCTTTCTTCTTAAAGGGCCACTTATTTTCAGCACCAAATATACATTTCTTCTTTACAGATGCTATAAAGCTTTCCCTAACCATCTTAAGTACTTGTTTTGCTGTATTCACCCTATTGTTTTCAAAACACCTGTATTTGTTTTGAACCCAAAAGTTAATGTGGCACACCAATGCAAGTAATGCTTTGTATAAAGACTGACTTTGAGATAAGTGAAGGGCTGTATTCGTATTTGTACGAATAGATCCCCTTCAAATGTAGTAGGATTCTATTAGATACAAATGTATTTATATGTATTTGGACCAATATTCGATACGAACAAATATGTATCTGATAGATATCTGACAGACACATATGTATCCGATATGTATTCTATAACAAATCTGCTCTGAATGCGTCAAATCCACTTTTAATCCACTCTCCATTCATGTCAAAAGCAATCTGGATCTGTTACAGATGTGACTGGTACAACCACTTTCCCACCTAATCAGTTTAACAAACGTCCAAACTATTCGTATGAAAGTCCGGAAACATTTGTATTCATATGAATATCAATGTATGAATATCACAATATTCAGTTCGCCTATGAATGTCCAAATTCGTCTGAATTTGTACAAATAAATGTTACAAATATTTGTGCACATCCTAACTGTGGACTAAGCAGGTACCCTGAAGTTATACAGGCATAATCTCGTCCACACTAACTTCGTTAAAGCTTGGTAAAAAGGGGTTGCCAGTGCCAAAGACGGGGGAGCAACTCACTTAATGGTCTTATGGCCACATTTGTGTGTGGGGGGGGGGGAGAGTACAAATCTGGTAATACTGCTGTACCTTGGTGACTAAAGCAGGCATAGTTTGGGGAGGGACTGTTGCATAGGTATAACTACCCTGTTACATGCTCTGCTAGCTGAAGTACGACCTGCAGCTCATGTTACAGAAAATATCTAGTTAACTACAGAGCCACAGAGCTGATTCTGACACTTCTCCATCATCTATATAACCTTGTTTTTATACTTCACATTGGGGAATTCAGAACTGAATATTTAGTCATATCAATTGATAAACCATAAAACTGATTTGATTAGCTAATGTAAGTGATAATCATGTATTAAACATTCTTAATTTCCACTACACTTTAAAAACGCCCTTGACTGGAATTTCAATTGCTTCTGTTTTATCCAATATCAGCTGAAAGAAAAATTCTGACTTCTAATGTTTATTTTAAAATGGTAACAAAGTAACAAATTATTAAAGACTAATGTATTTAGAACACAGAACAAATCAGCACCTGTTTATTTGCTTTTTAAGTGCTAGCATGATTCTGACCAGATCAACCCAACATGAATTTATACAGGATAAATTAGCAACTTCAATTTCCCTAAAAATAATTCGAGGTTTATAAGTTCACACTCATGCAGATAAAGTGATTGCAACCGTCAAATCCCTACCCATGACCATTATAATATGTCTGAAAATAATATTATGGGTAGTAAAAGACTTTGGTATGTTTTTTTTAAAAATTGTGTAGAATAAGATGTTTCTATTACTTGCGTAAACATGCAAAAATCTGTGACACTTAATGGCAGAAGTCTAAAAAGCTAAAAAAAGAGATGCTGTTCCTCTTGCATGCTTAGAACAAAATGAAAAATATGATGTTTCTTGATTATTCTGATTCTGAGCTAATCATTCTGCAGGTACCCTGTACTCTATATAGGCAGCTTCAGACTTGTATGTTAGAAGAAAGAACTCCCGCATTTATTTCTCTACCTTTAGAGACTCTGCTAAGAGTTCTAAGACACAAAATCTAAGAATAGGGATAATTTCATATAATGATACTGCTTCTATCAAAAAGACTTCCTATAGAAGCCCACTAGATCAATTATCTGCGTAACTTTAGGAAAGGTGTGAATAACGTTTATTTTCTCAGGAATAAAAAATCCTACCAAACCCCTTCAGTAGTATTATTTGACGAATTTTCCACAGTATGCTGATCTTTCCTCTACCATTGTTGTATTTTGTATAATTTTCTAATACATACTAGGAATCTTCAGAAGAAATGGCAACAGGTTATTTCAAATGAGGTTATTTTTATTGCTAAGTATTTGTTTCCTATTTCAAAGCCAACGTTAAAGAACCTAAGTCCTTCATATCATTCCTATTGGTGTTCAGATTTCATTACTGGGTTACATACATCCCAAATGCAGCAATCCATCTATTAGCAATGCCACAGTGAGTTGAATCTTGCATGCAAATGACTTTCCAATATTCTCCAAGGGGTTAGAACATTACCAACATCTGGTTGTACTCTGGCGTTACTAGGAAAATGTAAGTCAGTCTATAACAATGACATGCAAAATACCATTAAGATCATACTGATAAATCACATTATTGATTTCATGAAAGTAGATATTTCTACTTCCTCTGAACAGCTTAACCAACAGAGTCCACTTACAACAGGGTTATTCACCACTATTATCTGCATGTAACACCACAGTGACTAAAATGAATGGGAAAAGAGCAACCACAAAGATGAACACTGAACCTGCAAACACCACTGTCAATAATAACATGCCTTTTGTTTATTAATGTCCTATAGAGTTACAGTGTTGGCAATATGGGAAGCAACCACGAATGAGGAGATATTCTGAAGAAACTTGGAATTCTTTTAACATTCCTATTCAAAATAAAATTAGTTGGTTGCCTCCAGCAGAAAATAAAACCTGTGTTGAGAGTTTTCCTAATTTGATTTAAATTAATACCTTGCCTCACTTCAAAGTCACAGCAGGAATACAATTAGAGTGTCACAATTAGCAGTAGGATCATTCTGTGGCCCCTAATACTGTATATCATTAATAGAGATGGCAGTTGTTGAAAAACAGTCAGCTACTTACCATCATGATTAGGGTTCCCCAAAGTCCATGGCTCATCAGAGTCAAAATGAGTGTCTCCCCCAATTCCTGGTCCAGGAAAATAAGCATGAGCCAAAAATCCTCCCTCTCCATCAAAGGGAGAGCTGTCACCATGAAAACCTGATGCAAAAATGATTGTAATATCCACGTCTTTCTTGCCATTTTCAAGTTCAATGTAAGGGACTTCCTCAAATGTCAAAGGCGTTACATTCTGCCACACGTCAAAGGCACGGCGAATAGCTTTACGAGTTTCAGCGTCTCCAACTTTCGGAGTGACGTTCTTTATACTGGAAATAATATATATATATATTTAAAAAGTATTTCAGAACATTTCCTACTTCAGTTTTTAAAACTAATCACTTTGATATACAGTACTCAGAAGAATCTATTCTTCTGTCTGGGATTAGAAAGAGATTCTTGTCCAGCCAAGAATCTTTAAGAGGATGCCACATATAGTATGCATCATGCTGGAAGTGTATTTTACTATAATTATATACAATTACATAATAATTCCTATGTGGTTTCTCAAAGTAACAATGGGAAACTTCCAAGTTCAACCAAAAATCCCTTGCAATAATTCTACTTATATTTTAATAAAAATATAATATCTAAGACTACCCATCAGACAAATAACTGTATACAAAGTTCAGATACAAATTAAAGTAACACCTTGTCATAAAAAAACTTAAGAGTATTTTTTACTACTACCACTACTACTAGAAACAGAAATGAATAAATCTACACAAAATTTGAACAAATAGAAATAAACAGTTATGCAATTATCAGTCACTTGAATCATCTCAATGCTTGGAAAAACAGCCTGACAGTATAGTGGTAAAACACTTCAGTGTGAAACATTCAACAAATGGTCAAATAATAGAATATCTTATCTCCAGTACTACCAGGTAAATGAAGGATAAACAACTGCCAAATTTCAGACATTTGAGATATAGTGCTGTGTAGCCGCCACTGTGTAGAAGGAGAACCATGGTCTGTCTCCACACTTCCACATTAGAATGGATTCAGCACCCAATAAGAACACATAAGGAATGTATATGTAACATACCTTCTGCTCCACAGATCTGGATCTAATGGATGCTAAGGGCTCTTTGATCTCTTCAAATCCTGTGCCGATGGCATGGTCTTAATGGAGATTTAATCTGGCCTACTGTGCAAAAGGTATGTTACATATGCAATACTAAACGTGTTCATAGTGGATGCTTAATCTGGTCTAAAGTATAAGCCCCTTGATCTGGATCTATACTATCTGGATCTTGCAAGTACTGATTTCACTAATCCAGATTTATAGAGGCAAGTGCGGAAACAGCCATGGTCTCAGTCAACTCACCCAACAGATGTAGGATGAAAAAGCTCTAAACACCCTCATCAGAGTCTTCTGCTCCAAAGGCATCAGCTCTCAAAGCGTCTCAAGGGAAAGTCATCCCACAGCTTCTATATGGTTCTCAAGCCTGCATGCACAGAATTTTTTTTTCTCCCTCTTTTTTAAATATCTTATCAAAATTTGTAAGACAAATCTGTGTAGTTCCTGCTTTTGAAGGCAGGCATTTATTCCTTGGAAACCTATGTTTGGTTACTTAAGCTGTGACTAAATTTCTTTAACAACAAGTTTGATCATCTCAACCTTGCTGAAAACCAAGCAGAAACTGCTGCATTGTGGATTTTCATCCATTAGCTTGGTTATAAGCTCAGTGGGATAGCAGACAGTATCTTTTTTGCAGTGGTGGGTCTGAACAATTAGGAGCTATTAATAACATCTGGCTGGCTCTGCAAGCTTATACAGGCCTGCTGTGGCCTTGATTTGCCAGAGATCCCATGGCTGAAGAGAGAACCAGCTGTCCCCAGTCAGCCCAAGATAAGAGTCTGGAGACTAGTGCTGCTTCTATATGCTGCTGGTAGTTCTTGAGGTCAATAAGCTCTACCGGTGCATCTTGCCAGATGGCCAAACACTTTGCATTATAAAACAACTTGTGCCTTGACTACCTAAAGGAGTGCTTCCTCCCACACAAACCGACCTGTCAGTAAAGAACTATGGGACAGACTCTCTTGGTAATCTCTTTCAATGGTTAAGGTGCAAGGGCATATGAGAGGTCTTCTATCTGATAGTCTTCAGTTTGTGGAATGGCCTCTAAAGTGTATTTAGCTGCCTTTACCACAAATATTTAGATTCATGGTAAACATATGGTTCTTCACCTTGGCCTTTGGCTGAAGGAAAAGCTTTCATTTCCTCTTTTAGTCACTATTAGTTGCTGTTTTAGGCAGTTCCTTTTTTTGTGAGGTTTTTTTTTAATAGTAATCTACCCAGAGACTATAGGGTGGAATATAAATATAAAAGACATGGGTTTTCAAAATAGCAACCACCACCTATCTGGCAGAGTCCTGTGCTATACTATTTGTCAGCAGTGATATTATGTATATTACATTTCATACCAAGGCACTATTGCATGCTTAAACTCTTTACCATCTGCCCAGTTGTTTGGCAGATCTGCAAAAACACCTTTTGCTGAATGCTTTTGCTCTTGCCAAGAAAGTGCAGTGGAAACTCTGGAACATGTCTTTTTACACTATATCCTCTACAAAGAGTCACTTAAAATATTTAGCTCTGATTTCTCACCAATTCCTAAGCTGAACAGCCGAATTTAACATTTTTTTCTTAGTCTCAGGATCTAATCCAACTATTACTACAAGTGTTGCTAAATTCTAGAACCCTCATGCTATATCACTTATGCAAGTATGAAGATTTTAAGTTTTGCTTTCTCACTATGTGAGAAATGCCTTGGTTAGAGTTTGGTATAAATATTAAAATGATTTGTACCTAAAAAAATAATAAGTTTTATCTCATAAGAGCTTATTTGAAGAATCGGAGAGAGGTGAAGTGTGGATTAAATATGAAGAAATATTACTTAGAAATGAAGTAAATAATGATTTTTTGTTAAAACAAGAGATCAATTAAACCAAGAATGTACAATGGTTTATGTATGTACAGCTAATGGGTGTATTTAGAGAACACAAAAATAGATTGAACTTTGATATGGAAAAACAAAAATCGGAAATATTTAAAAAAACTATAGTTGATTTATAGGCTGCTTTTATAGATGGATTTAGAATAAGAACAAGTTAAAGAATGTCTGATTACATGGGATAGAATATTTGGGTACAAGATTCGCCTTGAACAACTGGGAAAACTATGTATGATTTTTTCTGTATGCACTGCTTTAAGGAAAATGTATATAAGATAATGTATAGGTGATATTTAGCTCTTCATAAATTAGCAAAATATATCCAAGTGTACTTAGTAAGTGCTGGAAATTTAAATTAAAACAAAGTATGTTTTACCACATGTGGTAGACATGTAAGAAAGCCCAAAATTTTGGATACAAATTCTTGCAGTCATGTGAAATATCTTAAAAATGAATATCCCATATAAGCCTGAATTGTTTTTATTGGGCATAAGTGGGGAAACTTGGATAGGCTTAATATTTTAATCCAATATATGATAATAGCATTAACTTTGCATACACAATAATAGAAGGATGGGGAAATACAATTGATGGAGAATAAGTTGATTAAACTAATTAACTGAATAGAGATGGACAAATTAACTAACATAGTGAAGAACAGAATTGTCAATAAGTTTGTAAAAGACTGGAAACCTGTTATTGACTTTCTACACAAACTAGAAAATGGATTTTTAATTGCTGGATTTGAAGAATAAGTAACTCAAGATGGCAACTTAATGAAGAATGTAGAGTTAAAAGGGAGCATCATAGAAAAATTAATTCAAGTAACTCAGAAGAACAATGGAAGCCAACAAAATATGTTAATATATTGTTTATACGTATGGGATTTCTTTTTGGGAGCCTTAACTTTGATGTTCTATATTTATACTACAAACTAATAAAAAAAGTATGTAAAAAGAACAAAATATAAAAAGTATAAATATATATTTTAAAAATAGTAAATATTTTACTTTTAATTTTAAATGTTCTGTATTCTGTAATGTTGGTCCAGGGGGATTGTCTACTACTAAGAAGAACATGGTTTACTTTCTTCTTATGAACTTTATCACCAACATAATCTGTTCATCTACTCTTTTGCACTCAAATTCATGCTCAGGGAAGATCAGCCTCCCCACCCTCTGTATATACTTTTGTGCTTCAAACTGAATAAGATAAATATGTAAAACAGAAAAAAAAATCCAGAATATAAAAACCCTTATATAAATTTGCTTCAAATGAATGTTTTTCAATAAATGTTGAATGTCTCAATGAAATGTTGTAAAATATGCTTGTTTATAAGGTTTTGCATTCTATTTTTTTAAAAAATCATAACGTACAATAAATTCAAAATATTACAATACAAAAACAAAATTACATATAACATAAACCCTTCCCTCAATACCAGCAAGCAGATCCTTATCCTTAATTATTCAGGCTGCTAATAACATTAATCACTTCTCTCAACAAACTGATTATCCATGTATTATGTAACATAATACATCTTCCCATTCTTCTTCAACTTGTATATCTAATCTGCATACACCTCAACTGATGTCCATAACAAATTTAAATTGGTCAATAACATACAGTCAGACCCCTGTATCCACTGATTCGGTAACCAGTTTCAGCTAGCCACGGTTACCGGATCAGCCACCCCCATGCCCTGCAGGCACCATAAGGGAAAAGCACCCAGAATGCCTAATTTGGCCTCTGTAGAGCTTTGGAATAGGTGTGTGATGCCACTGAAGCCCGTCCCAAAATGTAAGGGGGCACATGGGAGGCAGGCGGGAGGTGGACGGGAGGCGTGTAGTGGTGTTGCACACCTATCCCGACACTATCCGGAGGCAGAAAAGCACTTCCAGTTCTGGGGTTGCACAGTTATCCACAGTTTCAGGTAACCACATTAGGAGCCAGAATGCACCTCCAGCTGATACAGGGATCCAACTGTATTTATGCCATTTTTAGATTGTATATTTCTCCAGATCTTTCCATGCAATTGCTATTGAGATAAGGCAGCCATCAATAATTTAATTGTTTTTAATTAATTCTTAAACTTTGGCCCTTTTAAATCTGCAGCAAATAAAATTCAGGGTATTGAAGAATATTAATATTCATAATATCATTAATTTCGGCTATGCTATTCTAGAACTCAGCCACTTCTGGGCAAAGCCACCACATATATGCATATGTACACTTAAGCCCACATAAATGTTAACATCTAGAAATTTGGTACCATATGTGTTAACTTTGCCAGTGTCCTATAACATTTATGAATTTAATATTTAGTTCTTTCCGTCTCAAATGTTTCATCTTATCCATTTCCTCTATGCTTTTCCTTACTTTGTCCCTTGTTATATTTATATCTTTTTGCCATGCAGCTACCAGACCATGGGAATTCTCTATCATCTATCATTAGCTTGTCATGAATAATCATTGCCACTCCCCTCTCTTCTCTTGTCCGTTGTGATTCTAACTGTAAACTCCATTTATTATACAAGTTTTTTCTATGCTGACAGTTCAATAAATCCACCAACCTCCTTGCCAGTGACTCAGTCTCTTTTTCTCTTGTTGTACAACCATATGTTGTATGTCTGTGAGGCAGTTTACTTTGTCTTTTGCAATTCTTTCTCTCCCTCAGTTGTTCAATAATTTCCACTCTTCTCTCCATTTTCTTAAAAGAGCCCAGTACTAAATCCATTTTTTGATCTAATGTCAGAAATTCCTTTTTATGAGACACTGATGTCCTCCCTCCAGTCACCATACTTACATGAAGTACAGTAACTATCTGACCTGGTAACTTACAGCTGCAATGATACAGAATAATCTTCTACCTTCAGAATTTTACTAGACCAACTAATTCACTGCCCTAACTCTCCCACATCTATTTGTATGAGTCTTTTGGTTCCTAGGGTTTTTTCTTCACTATATTAGCATTGTTTAATATATCTTTCAGAAGTGAATTTGCATCTGTTTACTCATGAAAATTACACATGCAAAAGTTAATATACCTCCAGTTAATATACTATCCAGTTTGGTCTAGTGGTTAAGGAGCCAGACTCTTATCTGCGAATACCGGTTTTGATTCCGTCCTCCCCCATGAAGCCAGCTGGGTGACCTTGGGCTAGTCACAGCTCTCTTCTGAGCTCTCACAGACCCACCTACCTCACAGGGTGTACTGTTGTAGGGAGAAGAATAGAAAAGCTTTGTCAGCCGCTTTGAGTCCCCTTAAATGGGTGAGAAAAATGGGGTAGAAAAGCCAACTCTTCTTCTTCTTCTTCTTCTTCTTCTTCTTCTTCTTCTTCTTCTTCTTCTTCTTCTTCTTCTTCTTCTTCTTCTTCTTCTTCTTCTTCTTCTTCTTCTTCTTCTTCTTCTTCTTCTTCTTCTTCTTCTTCTTCTTCTTCTTCTTCTTCTTCTTCTTCTTCTTCTTCTTCTTCTTCTTCTTCTTCTTCTTCTTCCATAGTACTACACATTGAGAGACATTATAATGAACTTGCACTTTATCACTTCTCAAATTCCATTGAAATACAAAGCATGTTTGTAAGCGATGAAAATTATATAGCCCTCTTACATAATTCAACGCTGAGAACATGCTTGGATTATCTGAACATTTTGGATGCTTTCCAAAGCTGGCACATATGAGGGAGAAATGGCATCTGCCGAGCCTCCCTTATAACCATAATGTCAAGACTACAAGCCAATTGAAGTGTCTTTTCCTTCAGAAGCCCTAACCATTGTCCTGTCAAAAGCTCTTCTATATTTTTTACCAAGACAACTGCATGGGTGTGCCCATCCATTTACCAGGAATCAAGCATGACTCCCAGGACTCCTTTTATCCATTGGGAGAATGATGATTTGTAAAATGAAAGAAGCAGCTCTCACAAATGCAGCAAAAATTGGAATTGGTTTCTTCACTGATTGATTGAAAGTTTTTTTTAAAAAAAAATCAGCACTCACTAAAGGATTTTGTGCAAACTATCATTCTGGTCTCTTCCTATTGGTCATAACCAATCCTAACCTGTAGTGAAGTCTCAGCCTGAAAGGTGCATCTAGCACAGGCAACTTACTTTATACTTTTTCTAACTTGCTTTTTCACTTATATACAAAACTCAAAACATTTCACAGTATGAAGCAGGAGTCCCAAGATAATTTTATTCCTCATGATTAAACAAATGACTTAGATTTTAAAAAGAATAAACATTTCCAGGAATATAGTAAACAGCGATACTCTAGCCTCTTCAAGGAATGTATTTTCATCATGATTAAGAAACAGAGAGTAAAGCAGAGAGCATCGATCAAAAATTGAACCAAAATGTTCAAGGCTGAGCATGATCACAATTCTGAAGCCAAAAGATGGAACTAGAACCTCTGGGTTTTTGACATATACTACAAAATTTAAAGGAGAATGGAAAGAAGATTCAGAAATGGAAAGAAGAAACAGAAAGTTCACCAAAAATACACACCTTAATATTGATATGTTTATATTAAGAAAGAAGGGGGGAAAGCAGAGGGGAAATCAGGGAAAAAATGTGGTATCCCTCAAAATACTATGCACATCAAATTAATTTTCATACTGTAAAAGTCAGTGACTTATAGACTGGGAACACTGAGGGAAGTGGAGAAAGGTATGACTCCAATTGGAAGCCTCACTTTTCTCCTCCTGAACTGCACTTTGATCTACAGTGGACAAAACTATGGACTGGTAAGATCAAAACAAGGTTTCCAATCAGATCCTCCCTCATCAAAGAAGTGCTCTATGGGTCCCCATTGGCGTAAAAAGATTGAAGTCATTTCCCTGGTATCCCAGCAAATACTGGAGGTAAATTGCTCCACCACTGCATGGGAACATCTAAAGGAGCTTCTAGGTATGATCTGCTGAACACACTTAGAATCCTTCCTACAAATTAGGAGCCCAAATATCAGAATTCCAATGCATGGGGAGTGTGCACATGTGTGTATGTGTGTGCATGTGTATCCTAGTACAATGGTTGTTCCACAACCTTCAGTAATAATAAGGGGGGGCACCTGGGAGAAGGCCTTCTCAGTGATGGCCCCTAGGCTATGGAATAGTCTCCCCCTTGAGGTATGTCAGGAAATTTCACTGTATGTGTTTAGGAGGGCACTGAAGACACATATTTCTGCCCTGGTCTTTCACTAAATGGGGATGCACTCTTTCTCATCCCATTTTCAGATATTTGATTTTAAAAGGTGCTACTCGCCCTAAGACCTGCAGGTATAGGGTGAGATAAAAATGCAAATAATAAACAAACAAACAAACAAACCATAATTCATTGCTTCAACGGTTTTGGATGCTACATCTGTAAAAGCACTAGCATTCAAACTCTTCCTTATTCTTTTCCATTTTTTAACAAATACAGTGCCAGTATTACTAATACTGTACACTTTATTGATGCTATGATTGCCTTTTTCCTTCTATATTTAGTACTACCATTATTTTCCCTAAGCGCTCTATATTAAAATCGAACCACAAAAATGAGTACATAATACATAATGTACATAATGAGTACATCAAACCTGAAAATTAAACATGAACTAAATAAAAGCCTCCATGTTGCAAATCATGTCTCAGTTCATCACTACAAAGAATTCAGTCATCAGCACTCACATTATAAATAACTGCTACTCTTATCCAATCAGTTGGAAAGTTACAATATTAGGCAGAGGGATCAGTGCCAAAATATCTTTAGTACCAGATAAGCATCCTTGAAAAGATTAGGGAACCATTACTATAGAAAAGGGCTGATATCAACCTCATTTGCAAGGAGCACATACAAGATGAAGACTATAGGGTCTCATCCCAGTGATTAAGAACGGACATTTCTATAGAACAGAGTAAGCAAAATTACATATGAAATTCATATGAAATTCCAAGGGTATGCGTCTGACTTTGGAGTTCCTGAAACCTTCACTCTTGTGTATAAAAATGTAAGAAGATAAGAGGACTCTGCTGGATCAGGCCAATGCCCATCTAATCCAGCATCCTGTCACACGCAATGCCCTGCCGATTGCTTCTGGGGATTCTCAAGTAGAAGACAAATGTAAAACCTTCATCTGTTCTTGCCTCTCTTCAAATGGCCTTCAGAGGCATCCTGCCTGTCTCTCCAATCTGAAGGCACAACCTAGGTATTAATTCTTGTAGTTGTCGTCTATGAATTTGTCTAACCCTTTCATAAAGCTATACAGTGTGGTTGCTGTCACCACTTCTTCTGGCAGTCGGTGCCACCGACCAATGACCCACTGAGTGAAAAATTATTTCCTTTATCAGTCCTAACTCTTTCGTTCTAATGTTACGTAATAGAGAAAATACTTTTTGTCTATCCACCTTTTCCAGGCCATGCATGATTTTATATGTTTCATTCAGGTCCACTCTTAAGTGCTGTCTTTCAAAACTGAAAAGCTGGTTTTATATGTATAATATCTGCTTAATCTCTCCAGCCTTTGCCTACATACTTCTAAGACAGAATTTTTTTTTACCATTTCCTGTAATATTACTATATCTTTTTGTTTTGTCATAATGAGTTACAATTTCTTCATAATAAAATTCATAGCTGATGCTTCAGCATGAATTATTGCATGCTTTACTGATGTGTCATGTTAATGTCCATACTCTGGATTCATTTAATTACTGATTAGTGTGTGCGAATGAATAAAATTTGTTTATCACATGAGAAGGATAACTGTATGACATTTTTACGGGATCAAGGATGCCAACTTATGCCATGAACAACTGTTAAAATGCCTTCTTGATCATAAATTCATGGGAAGCCTGCCTGTACATGTATGTCTGAGAAACACATCCCAAATCTACACAGAAATTCGATGTAGATGTTAAAAGTTAATAATAGGCTGCTAAGAGTTCCAACAGAATCAATAAAATCACATGTTTCTTGACTTTTATAGACATGGGTCATCATAGTGAATGACAATTCTTCCTTGACAGACTCAGACTTGGGCTGCCTCCAGATGGTGAAAGGATAATGTGGGATTGCCACCAGATGGTAGGACAAAACGGTGGGCAAGCACAAGCATTTACCTGCCTGGACATATGCTCCTGCAAATACAAGGTGGCAACTTTTGGGAATTTCAATGGGGCACACCTGAAAATATACAACTGCCACCCACCATGCATGTTAGGTGGCCATTTGGGGGGCAGTTTTGACCTGTAAATACACAAAGTCATTTTTTTAATACCCATGGTGAAAATGAATATCCAGACAAGGTAAGGTATATGACTAGTCTGGAAAAATTCAAGTGGAAAGTCAATTTTCCCAGAGTAGCAATACTGCATGATATCACCCCGATATCCTGGAGCTTTGTTGGGAACTCCAATCAAAATGGGATCTGAGAACATTAGCATCAAGAGTTAATGGTTTCTAAATGCTATGTGAATGTTATTAATTTTTTAGAACATTGCTACAACAGAACTTTGTATGCTGAAAGTAAAATTTTCCAAACAGATGAATACAGTGATATCTTAAGGCTAAACTGCCTGTCCTTGACTAAAGGACATTTTGGAGCCATAAACGGAAAAATGTGACATTTTGATACATGTACTCTAATAGTAATAACACAACAGCACAATTGTAAGCATATACACCATTCTCTATGATAGATGAGGCTGCCTTGTTGATGACAGATGCAGGGAAGGATGAATTGGAGAAATACATAGTTTTGTGCCATTTTCAATAAACAGGTAAATTGTTAAGTAGTCTCTTTCTGTCAATTCTGCCTTTCCATCTAAAATGCAGTTGTTCCCAGACATCCACAGTCATCTATCTCATCTGTCAGAAAAATAAAATAAAAAAATAAAGCAGGCAGCTTGTGACAATAAGCACTATTTTCAATTTGGTAACTGCTTTGAGCGTTTGAACTTTTTATAGTAATTTTTATGATCTGGAGAAGATAATATGATTTTCTTGATGGCAAATATCTCTTCCTGTTACACAGTTTGTATAGACATTAGAAAAGGTCAGAGGGTCTCCTCATTCATATGACTGGTTTTAATTCTATTTTATACAGATTTTCTATTTCTTCATTCCTGTGCCACCACCTACCGTACCTTGGAACATTTACATGAACTTTCAGTGACTTTCTATGTGCCAGTTTAAGCCAAGGTATGCAGTAAAAGCTGAAACTCATAATTTGCATGAATGTACAAAACAGAGCCTTGCCTTAGGTTAGTTTGGCACATTCTCAAGCTTTGCTATTTTTGTCTTTAAAAATGTAATACGTATGTTAGAAATAATAGCTTGAATGCAGACACTGGTCAATCTCATGTCTGCAAGATACAGAAGCCTCTTAAGATTGGAAACCACTAAGGATGAAGTTGTCCACAGTGAATTACAGCACGTAAAGGGGTGATCCAGGTTGTATTTCAGTATCATTAGAGAGAGCAGAAACTAGTAATCTCTGCTTAACTCAACAATAGCTAGCCTATGAACTTCCAAATGTTTGTAAGCCAAAATGCCCACTTAACAGTTATGCATAATGACTGAGATTAAAGGAAATTCAAGGACCACAGTTTATCCACCCTAGTTTAATTCACATGAGCATCATGCTAGTCCATGCAGATTAAGCATCCCCAGTTTTAATTTTTTCTTTATTGATCTGCTAGAAGTAATCAGACGCAAACCTTGGATGAATTTGTACTTCACCTCTCTTCATTAGGAGGGGAAGCGCTAGAATGCTAATGATAGGCCTACCCTGAAAATTTGGTCTTATTCTTTATATGTCATCCCTTATTTTATAAGAACACAGTTTCACTACTTCTTTGCCATCCAAAATTTAAACAGTTCTATTTGTAGGCAAGTCACCTTATAAAAGCTCTCACTGTGTCTCTTTGTAACTCTTAAGATGAGACCACATCCCAAATATTTTGAATGCTAGTCACCACGCCTTAGAAAGGATATTGTGGAACTGGAAAAGATGCAGTAAAGGGCAAATGTGCGTGTCATAGAATGCTAGACTAGATGGGTTGTGCCCTGATCCAGCAGGAATCCTCTTATGTTCTTATTATACATAACGGTGAAATATAAACATATGTAGTATATACATACAGCAGTATGTATTAAGACTGGTGGGGAGTAGCAAACCTACAGCTACTAGACATTGTATATCCAAATACATTGAAACAGGATTTACTTTTTCATTTGTGTTCAAAAACTGAATTTCAAAATTTCATTTCAATTCAAACAAGCCTTTATAATCTTATGTATAAAACACTGTTCTGCATTAGAAAGCTGACTTTTGAGAGTCCCTTGAAGTGCAATGAGAACAAATCAATCAAAACTAAAGAAAACAATCCCTGACTGTTCATTGGAAGGACAAATACTGAAGCTAAAACACAAATACTTTGGTCACATAATGAGAAGATAGGACTCATTGGAAAAGCTCCTGATGCTCGGAAAGATTGAAGGCAAAAGGAGAAAGGGGTGGCAGAGAATGAGGTGGATGGATAGTTATAATAGAAGTAACAAATGTAAGCTTAGGGAAACTCCAGGAGACAATAGAGGACAGAAGGGACTGAGGTCATGGAAGAGTCAGACACAACTAGAAAACTGAACAAGGAGCTATTAAGTATTAGGGAAGGCTCATAAAAAATAGCATGCTTCTGAAATATAATTGCTAGGAAGCACACATACTCTGTTTATAAGATTCTTGGAACTATCTATTTGATCTGTAAGGAAAAGTGTAAAGGATGAGGTCTAACTGTTGTCCCTCAGATGTTGCTGAATTCCGATAATCCCTTGCCGTTGACTATGAAGACTGGGGTTTTGGGAGAGCTGTACTTCAGAAACATTTTCAGGGCCACAGTTGGATAAAATATATTTTGCCTTAACAGACTCCACCTTAAGAGAAAAGCCTAATTCACGCTGTGAAAACCTCTACTGAATTGTCAACATCGGTCTTTAAATTATTGAGCACACCTATTGAATTGTCAACATAGTTCTTTAAATTATTGATCATACCCATTAACAAAGCAATTTTCTTGAAACTGAACTCAAAGTAAAGTGAAAACATTACTTGTATTTCTTGGAATACAAGAAATAGAGCTAAACTAGCCATATGAATGGCGAAAATAAAGATGTTCCAAGTATGTGTGCAATTAATCACATTAATTCATTATGGGGAAGTTGTGGGTTTTTAAAATCTGCTGATGACACAAAATAAGTCAAGATGCAGTCATCTAAAGTAGGCAGCATGCTCTATAACACTTTGTCTCAAAACAAGACAACTGGCAATAAAACTGCACATGGACTATGATGTTAGTAAGTACACACTGGGAATGAATCCTAATTTGGTTCTAAATCACTCACACAACATAAATCATCTCAGTCACTAAGTATAAATCCCTAAAACAGAAGCAGTTGTGTTTTAAGAAATAAAATCTGCTAATGTAAGGAAGGGAGGCAAAGAGCTTAATCAAAATTCGTGTTCAATTCATAAGAGAGATAAAATTTCCAGACGTGCCAAATAACTGTTCCCTAGAGCAGATGGTTATGGAAATAACCAGGGACAGGGGACTCTGGACCTGATCTTAAGTAGTTCTCAGAACTGGATACAAGATGTCAATATGACTGATCCAAAAGGGAACAGGGAACAGGATGTGATAACCTTCAACTTAAATATAGCCAGTTGTCAACAAAATCTAACACAGAGAACTTAAAAGAAACATCCCAAATTAGGAAACTAGTAAAAGGGAAAGTTAAAAGAATCCAGTCACTCCAAAATGCATAGAGATTATTTACAGATACCATAAGGGAATCTGAAATAGAATGGACACCTAAAAGAAGACAGGGCACTATTAAGTCAAGGATACACCACAGTGGATTACAAATGCAGTAAGGAAAGCCATTAAACAAAAGAAAAGCTCATTTATAAAATGGAAGACTTGTCCAACTGAGGAGAAGAGGAAAGAACATACATTCTGGCAGAACAAATAAAAATTTATAAGCAGGAATGCTAAGAAGTACATCAGAAATAGGAATCCATCCAGGAACCCAGCTGGACCATTAGATGACAAAGGACAGAAAGGGAAAACTGAAGAAAACATGGAGATGGTGAAGGAACTAAATGAATTGTTTACCTCTAAAGAAGTCAGAGCACATATGTCTGTAGCAGAGGGAGTCAGAAGAATTAAATTGGATAGAGGTAACCAGGGGGAAGGTCCTTCAATGTCTTGATAAACTAAATGCTAACAGATTGCTGAGATTCAGAGTTCTTCCAAGAATAATCCTGAAAAAAGGAATTTTACATCTAAAAAATTAACCAGATATTCCTTGTGATATATTAGTTCCTATATCACACATTGAACTAAAAATTATGAGAAAAGGCCAGATGATGCAAAGATTCCTAGGAGTGCAAGAGGTAAAAAGACTCTGCTGTCTGGAAAGGAAAGAGAAATCTTCATATCTAGCTTCATAATAGCCTGAACAAGCCCCTTGGCATGGCTGCTGCTCACTCACATAATTGCCTACAATATTCAATTAAATGGAGACATCAGAGATTGGCCAATTTTTTTAAAAATTGTTTGTTTATATTATATATTTATATATTTAATGGTGATATATAGCAAAGTCAATCAATATGGAAACAAATATTTTCATTTGAACAAACCTGGAAAATGAAAGTATATGAAATCAGAACTGTATTGTTTAAAATGTATCCCAAAGTACAATTTCTGAAAATTGATTCAAATTTGAACAGAAAATTAATATTTGGGGGCATGACTGTTGCTTGTGTAACAGATTTTGTGAGTTAGGCAAAGATAAAATATGCCTATTATCTTCTGAGGAGATTTACAATAAAATCTATGCCATTAAAATTGCCTTGTTTCAGTTTGTGGTCCATCAAGATGGACACAATTTACAACTAATATATGAAAATGTATTAGGGCCTAATAATTTATATTTTACCACCTTGGGCTACATTTATTTGCTGTGCCACAAATCTGTACAGACTTTTGACTATGGCTGGTGGATTTCACTATAATGTATCTGCTTTAGTATGCAAATCATACCTATACTTTTTGAAACTAAAAATGTATTGTCCTGCCTGCAAAAGTCTTGCTTTTCATCTCAATCTGCAGAAAAAGCTTTCTGTCTGGTCAGTGTAAAACACCAATACCCCCAGCCGGAGAAAGACTTGCTCGTGCAGAAGCATGATGTACACACTGGACAATGATTCACAGCAGAACCAGACCTCCTTATTTATCAGTTTATAGGCCTATTCATAAGTGGTTTCTGACACTATGTCAGCATGAGTTGAAGAGCTCTCAAGTCAACAATTTCTGAATGCTGCCACCTTAACAGCTTTCATTTTGAAAGTGAGGTGAGTGAAAATAATCTTTTGAAACTGAATTTACCAAACATAGGTTACTAACAAAAATATATGTGTTTCCAAATTATGATTCCTGTAAAATATCAGCTTCTAAAAACAATTTACCCTGTATTTTCCGGCATATAAGACGACTGGGCATATAAGACGACCCCCAAGTTTCCAGTTAAAATATAGAGTTTGGGATATACTTGCCGTGTAAGAAGACAACACCCGGCGTATAAGACGACCCCCCACTTTTGAGAAGATTTTCCTGGGTTAAAAAGTAGTCTTATACGCCAGAAAATACAGTAGTTTCAAACCCTTCCAATTTTCACATAGAGAAGATGCTTTCATTTTTTCTGATGAGGAGTCTACGAATCCTCAAGGCAGCTTGTTTACTTCCCTGAAAGAGTATATATCAATGACCTAGATGAATATTTGATTTCACCCTCTGACATGCGAACTAAAGATGCATAGAATGAGGAGTCCAGACTTTAAACCCTATTATCCTCAAACCTCAGTAGGCAATTAACCCATTTATGTGTTATTTATATTTATGCCCTCTCTCATATTCTGAGATTTCAGGGTGGGATACAACAGCTGTTGTACCTCATATTGTTGACAAGATCAAAGTATGCCAGTTGTGTTAAATTAAGTTTGTTGTATTCTGAAAACTGTTGAATGTCTACACTGATAAATGGAGTAGAATCACTGACAATTGAGGTAGGTAAGCCAGGGGCAGGGCTCACCCAGCTCACTAGATGGGAGGGGTGAGAGATGCACCCACAGGCACCAAACAATCAGAAGTGGCACATGCTGTGCCAAGGACTATAAAAGGTGGAATTTGATCACCAGTCGGGGTTCTATGTTTTGGGTCTTTGGGGGTGGAGGTTCGTGTGAAAGCGTTCTGACCCTGAGGGGGAGACAACCAACCAAGTGCCAAGGATGTCTGTTCTAGGTTGATAGGCAGGGAGAATCCTTATAGGGAAGGCTAGGCAGGGCCAACTGAAGTACTGGAAGATACATTTGTCTTCAAACGCATCCTGACATGTAAACAAATAAAATCATTCTTGTTTTTAAAGAACACGGAGTCCAAGACTCTTATTTAAACTGATGGTTAGGGAAGCAACTTGAGCAGCGTATTCCTGCAGCTTTAAGGCAAGTGAGAGTGAGGGAAGCGGAGTGCCATGTTTGGCTAAGTAGAAAATTACTTCACGCCTTGTTGAAACAAGGGGAAGGGAAAGTGACGAGCTTCGCAGCACGTAGCTGATAAGGCCAGCAACACTGTTAATGCTACCAAATGACACAGAGATTACAGGGTTTGGGAGTCCAGAGTCTATTAATTAATTAAAAGTCTATAGGAAAGAGGAGCAGCCCCAGCTTTGGAGGCAGGTGTCACAAGAACTAACATGGATAAAAAGAAAAAATTCAAAGCTTGCCAATGGAGCTTAGTTAGGAGGGTTCTGGGAGTGATCATTACCCAGATGTGAGAGATGATAGTGCCAACAGCCCTTTAAAGAAGATGTGGTCTCCCCCTGTTTAAAAAGTTCTCCCGTGACCCAGAAGCACTGATCAACTATCATTCAAATGACTAATATCTGCTTTCTTGCTAAGGTGTTGCAGGGAGTAACAACTGTTGAGCTGCAAGTTTGTTTGCAGGAAACCGACTATCTAGACCCATTTTTAATCTGGCTTCAGATCTGGTCAAGATACTGAGAAAACTTGGCCCAGCCTGGTACATGACCTCTACTGGGAGAGAGGACAGGCAACCCTGCTGATTCTTCTTGATCTATCAACAGCTTTTGATGCCACTGGGCATGTTATCTTGTTGGAGTAACTGCAAAGATTGGGAATTGAAAACACTGTTTTACAGCAGTTCTGCTTTGATCTCTAAGGAGTCAGTTCTGGCCCCTATCCTTTTTAATATCTATATGAAGCTGCTGGGAGAGGTCACCCAGAGATTTGAATTGAAATACCACCCAACTCTATCCCTCCTTTTCACTTTTTTTTGTGTGTGCAATATACACACAAAGAAAAATAAAACAGATTCCATTACATTCTTCAATTTTGTAATCTAACACTCTATGCAATGTAAAAGCTGTAAGGGGATCACTCTTAAATTCATAAAGACACATACAAAATATTTTGTCAGCAGTCCACTAGCTTTTTAATCAGTCTAAGCCCATTTCCACATGGGATAGCCCACCCTGCACTGGCCCGGGCTAGGTAGTTTGGCCCAAGGTGGAACAGGTTAACAGTAACCTGTTCTTTTTGAATTTGCTTTTTTGGTCATGCATCCAGGAGTGCCTGGATGAAACTGGGCTGGACTTGGCATACCAGCCCATAGCAATGCACTGTCTGCATGCTGTCTATGAACTAATATACCAAAGTAATCTGCTTGTGGACTACTTTAAAAAGGTCTACCAGTGGAGCAGGATGTTGCAAATGGAACCTCTACTAGACCTCTCCTAGACCATTCCAGAATGCAGATCCACCAGCCTAGTGTGTCCTTGTGGACTGGTCCACTATTTTCTGATTAGATTTCTCAGGATGTTGACAAAGGCTTGGAGGCAAGAAATACCAAAAATCCTCAAGGAACAGATAATGGAATCACAGACAGCTTGAATCCAAGAAAATTAATTGCTGGGTTTGCACTACATGAGCATTATTCCACAATGAAATCAGTATATTTTTTTTTTGTCTTTGACAGCAACTGAATCACACTTACTTATTCTAAAGATGCGAAGTACTTACAAAGGAAAGGTTCACAGCTTTGCTTTCATTACCTGTAAGTGATATGTTTATGTTGCCACTTCTGTCCTGTTAATGCATATCGTTTTCGACGAATATTAAATCTGGAGTTCCCTCTCATCTGATCAGGCACTCCACAACGAGGTTTCCTCATCCAGCTTTTAAGAAAAAAACACAGATAGACAAATCAGCACCGCATACTGACAAAAGCCCTTTAATATTGCTGACAATATTAAGACTACCTAATGAATCACTGTACTGCTTTTTTTTTTTACTTCTGTAATTGCTCCCAGGTTAATGCTTATAAACAGCACTAGAATATCCAGATAATGAAGATGATGATAATGATGAAGAGTTGGCTTTCCCACCCTGCTTTTCTCACCCACTTAAGGAGACTCAAAGCGGCCAACAAACCTTCTGTTCTTCTTCCCACAACAAACACCCTGTGAGGTAGGTGGGGCTGTGAGAGTTCAGAAGACTAGCCCAAGGTCACCCAGCTGGCTTTGTGAGGGAGAGCGGAATCAAACAAGGTATTCCCAGTCTGGCTACCTAACCCCTAGACCAAACTGGCTCAGGGAAGAGGCAGGAAAGATCAAACAAAACCACTAGTAGCCAGGATTGCCAATTGATCTTCATAATTTGCACAAATACTTTATTTCTGGACAAAATTAATCAAGAATTAATATGCTGGCTGAAGGAACTGACCTTGTTAAAAAACACCACACACAAACATACACATACACTTAAGATTAGTTCTTCCTTCAGTCTCAAGAACAGGAAGCTTGAAGAAAGGGATTTCTAGAAGCAGATTAAATCTACCCCAAGGATGGTATAGAAATCATCATCATCACTTGCTAGTTCTTGAAAATAAACTTTGTGTGGACTAAAATCATTGGTTCAACTAGGCTAGCGTCAACACTGATTAACAGTGGCTTTCAGGAGTTCTAAACAGAAGATTGTCACAGAATTACTGCACACACAAAGGAGCAAGCATTGCTAAAATAAAATCAGCATGGCTTCTGCAAAGGTAAATCTTTCCTCACAAACTTGTTAGAATTCTTTCAGAGTGCTAATAAACACATGGGTGTAGGTGACCCAGTTGACATTATCTATCTGGATTTTTCAAAAGGCTTTTAACAAAATCCCTCATCAGAGAGTCCTGAATAAAACCATCAGTCATTGAATAAGGGGACAGGTCCTGTTCTGTCTGGTAACTGGCTAAAAGGACAAAAAACAGAAAGTAGTAATAAATGTAAAGAGGTGGGATGTAGGGCACCTTGAGGTTCAGTATTAGGATCTGTAATTGTTTAATTTATTCATAAATGATCTAGAAATAAGGGTTTGGACTGATAGTGAACTTCAGAGGGCAAATAGGCCACAAAGTGGCAAATGCACTTCACTCTTAGGAAGTGTGAAGTGATGCACATTGCAGCAAAGAACTCCAATTACATCTATAAACTGAAGGGGGGGGCATAAGCTTTCTGTGGCAAACCAGGAAAGAGATCTTGGGGTTCTGTTGGACAGCTCAATGAAGGTGTTGACTCAGTGCATGGCAGCAGTGAAAAAGCAAATTCAACGGTAAGAGTAATTAGAAAGAACAGAAAAGAAGTCCTCAAATGTCACTGTACCTCTTCATAAACTTATGGTGAGGCCACACTTAAAATATTGTGTACAATTCTGGTCCCCACACCTCAGAATGGATATTGTGGAACTGGAAAAGGTGCAAGAAAGGGCAACCATCTTCCTTACAAAATTCCAGCCAAGATGGAATTTAAGAGGTGAATTGACTGAAGGATATAAAACCATGCACAGTGTGGAAAAGGTGAATAGAGAAAAAAAATCTTTTCTCTGTTGCAGAACACTAGAACTAGAGGGCACTCTATAAGGGTGATGGACAGAACAGTTAGGACCAACAAGGTGAAGTACTTTTTTTAATCCAAAGGATCATTGGTCTATGGAATTTACTACAAGAAGAAATGGTGACCGCAACCAGACTGGGTAGCTTTAAGAAAGAGACAAATTCCTGAAGGTCAGGTGTATCATCTGCTAATAGAGTTTGGATGCCATGGTATTGCCTCCAGAGAAAGTTGAGAACAGCTGAAGATTTCACCTTTGTCTTCAGCCACAAATCTGGCAGAGTTGCTGGAATAATCTCATTGCCCAATATGCTACTAAGCATTAGTGGAGCTAGCTAACTAACTTCTGCTTGAGAATACCCAGAAGCAGTTGGTGGGCCACAGTGTGACATGCGATAACTCGACTAGGTGGGTTATGTACCAATCCAGTAAGACTTCTTATGTTCTGAATTACTAGAAATGCTGGTCACTGAAGTTGGAAACTTTTGTATGCTGAACACTGACATACACTTCCACAATACGAATATTTAATGAATTCAAGAAAGATAGAGAGCATAATCAAGGGATTATCGTAATTGAAATATCTATTAACCAGCTTTGTTTTAACTCAGCGAATTTCTGAAATAACATGACAATTTGCTACAAGGTGTTACTATTACACACAAAATATAGTATAGTAGTTCCCAGTTTGAATTTTTGCAAGTCCAAAACATTAATAAAAGCTTTTCTATCTTCCCAGATAACAATATTCATTTTTGTC
Source organism: Aspidoscelis tigris stejnegeri (assembly GCA_023333525.1). Taxonomy (NCBI): domain Eukaryota; kingdom Metazoa; phylum Chordata; class Lepidosauria; order Squamata; family Teiidae; genus Aspidoscelis; species Aspidoscelis tigris. The sequence continues at coordinate 31,977,333 of JALMGA010000004.1, read as the reverse complement.
ACTATAACAGGGAGTCTGCATACACCAGGCCAGGTTTAAACACAAAAATCCCAGATCTGGGAAGCTGTCTATATTTCCAATGTTTGTATTCACTAAGGAATGCATTCACAAACAAATAAGCCACTAAGCTTAATTTCACATTTTGAAAACAGTTCAGTACAACAGACAATAGATTTCCCCTGACTGAAACAGGATAACGTTTTCATAGGATTGTAGTTTTTGTATGTGTTTCAATGTATCTCTTTCATCATGACATTATTCCTGAAGAAGTTTATTTTAATTTTTTGTGGGAATGGAAACAAACAGAGAGAAAAATAATTTTATTTAAGTGACATAAGTTTTTCATCAGCTTTTCAAAACCTGCAAGGGAGCATTTAGACGATTTAGTTCAACCCCCTGTGTCTTGCAGGAATACAAAGAGAATATTTGTATTCACTTTATAAAGATTTGTATCCTGCCCTTCATCAAAACATCTCAGGGTTATTTACTAAAGTAAAAATGTAAAATACAGATATGACAATATTAAACTAAAAATAGAATTACAACATTCATCCCTACTAGGAACAACATCGGGGACACACACACACACACACACCCGCGCAATCCCTTATTTTATCCTGAGTTCTTTCCATTGCAAGCTCATAGTGTGCAACCTGGATCTATTTTTTTTAAATCTATGTTTTCTGAAATATGAAAATTGGGGTCAACCAATAAAGCTGAAGCTTGGGAGATTTGGAACAAATGAAGGAAAATATTGTTTCATATTAATCACAGTTCAACTATAAAATCTGCAAACATAGTTTAAAAAATGAAGTAGACAGATTAATAGACAATATTGCTATCAATGGCTATTGATCATATCAGCTATATTACGTCTCATACTGGAACAGGTATTTTTTTTAACGTCTTCCCTTGTATGGAGTCCACAGGCAAGGAGTGTTTTTTGCCCATGCATTACTTGTGGGTGAGAAGAGAACCGATTTGCCACTATGAAGACAGGCTGATGGACTAGAAAGCCCTTCGGCTTTATATTCTTACCATAGATGTGTTTTACACACCAAGACTACATGGAAAACAACAAAGGATCTACTTATCAAAGAAAAATGCTAAAAGTTCAGCTGGCTATGCAAAAGATTCTTGTCAACAAGCCCTTAATACCTGAAGGAGCCCTCAATATAGGCTCCTTATGTCACAAAACTATTATGCAATACTATGAATTGGTAACAAGAGTACAGAGGAAACTATCTTCTTTCTTCTGTAACAGAGGCTTTGAGTTCAATATCATTGATATATATATATATAAAGGTCTTTTGAAAGTTGTTGCAATGGAAACACTGCATGTTTATTCTGATAAGGGCAGGTTTCTAATTTAAAACGAATGTCCTGAAGAAATGCTTTATACACTAAATAAAATGGAACCTATTGTCAGCGGACAGCCATGGACAGATTTATAGTTATGGTGTATGCAGGGACTCAGCGGAAAGAAGAACAAAATATCAGGTGTACACAGAAAGTGCAAATGTTTTGATTTAATAAATATTTAAATGAAGCATTGAACAGCCTCCCTAGTATTTCTTGCTATTCCTTCTATATTTGAGTATGCAACAGACTGTTTTCTTAAATGTTTTTAGGTAAGGGAGAAGGGAAAGCAACTTCTCTCAGTGTTCTCTGTCCTCCCCAAAACTGTTACTTCCATTTCAGAAGCTAAATAATGAATTAGTAAATTAAGTACAATAGGACATATTTTAATAAAAAGGCCAAGGAACTATTCCAAAAAGCTTTTCCATTCCCAACACTCTCTCATCTATCAGAACTAAGAAGGAATTGTCTTGAACCTTGGTTAACAATTGCCATGCCTATAGCCTGACTAATTCTTTCAAGAATTAAATCCAACTGGCAGGTCTCCAGATGTTATGGAGTTAAGAAATCTTCAGCAACATGCAACAGCAAGAGATCCCTAGGGTCCCTTCTAACAATTTGGCTAAGTAGTAGATTAATAATTTATCCTTTCATCTGACTAAACATTTATTTATTCTGCTTTATTTGCATAATCTGGAATAAAGCTGTTAGACTTTACAGTGCTTAAGATTGTGGGCCCAAATGTCTTCTGGCCTATATGGTTGCTTGCACATTATTTAAGATTGTAAGAGAAAATCCTCTTGACAATAACGTTCCTCTCTCAGGTTTATCTATTTTATTTATTTATTTATATTTATATCCTACTCTATACCCGATGGTCTCAGGGCGGGTAACAACATTTAAAATAAAATATATTAAAATAATAAGAGCATATATCTAAACCACAGTGCCTGCAAGTGGGGAGGGAAAGTGTGCCTCCATTTAACTGAAGGCCAGAGCAAAGAGGTGCATCTTTATCGCCTTCCTGAACACATACAGTGAAGGAGCCTGATGCACCTTAAGGGGGAGACTATTCCATAGCCTGAGGGCCATCACCAAGAAGGCCCTCTCCCAGGTGCCTTCTAGGTTGCTAGAGCTATGGTGAGAGAGAATGGCTTCTTTTTGGTCGCCCCCAGATTTTGGGGTATAGTCTTTCTTCAGAGAAATGCTAAGCATCTCCCCAATTAGCTTACAGCTGTTAGTCGTTTTTGAATGAATAAACTTTATTGATTAGTCGCTTGACCATATCAAGTATCAAGTAGTGGTTTTTATTAAACTTTACTATGCCTTTATTCTGCTTGCTAACCATCACATAATTTTGATGTAGGGCAGTATAGAAGCCAAATAGTTCGTAAGTAAGTAAGTAAGTAAGTAAGTAAGTAAGTAAGTAAGTAAGTAAGTAAGCTCTGTTTCTTCTGAAAGAATGTATAAAACAAGGGCAGTATGATGTCAGACCACAGTACTCATCATTCTTGATCACCGGCTATGCTGAAGCAAGTCCGATGAGAGCCAGAATCTGAAAGCATCTAAATTACTCTTTTTATTAAAAAGCCTCCCCATTCAGATATTGTATGTTTTGAATTTCAACTGCAGGAGGGGGTATTATTGAATTCTGAGAACAAACATACTATCTGCACAGTTTAGAGAGTTAGTCCTTAGCAAATGTTAGAATACCATGCAATTTCCATGCATTTAAATTATACAGGCATTGCACCTTGAAGCAGCACCTCAATACACACTGCAGTAAACAACAAAAGACAAACTCTCACCTTAAAGTGATATCGCTACATCACATGAAAGGAGCAAGGAATAAAACAAAAACAACTATTATTCTATGTTAGAAATCAACATCCAATGTACAATACATTTTTTTAAAAAAACTATCAGTGGTGCACAGTAAGAAATACCTTTAAGATATATGGGTCAGTAAACTGGAGGTTTTCATTTCATTTCAATTATTTGTATTAATATTCATAAAATAAACACTTAAGAACAGTGAGGGTGTGATGAAAAGTTGTGTGTGGTTGTTCTTCTTTCCAGTCAGCTGGGAATGTAAACAAGCCCTCAGTTTCAGATATTCACAACATAAAGTTTTATGTTGTCCTTCACAAACCTATAATGATAATCTGACTTTCTTGACGAGGAAACAACTGTTTCCAAGGATGGGGACACTGGAGACATTTTTCCTACTCTCTTGCCATTCACAAGTTTCAGTACATTCTTCAGAGTGACAAAACCAAACACTCACAAATAGTAAGGGACTGCTGTGTAAAGGCATATGTAATATCAGGTCTCCAAAATGTCTGTTAGTATACAACATTAACAAGGCAATTAAGTTATTTTTGAAACACTGTATAGAGAGGCAAACAAAATGAAAGTGGCAGAGTTTTATTGGGTATGCAGGTTTGTTGTTTTAGCTAACTTTCTTCTTTCCTCACTTGGGCAGTGAAGGAGATGGCAATCCATTATTACAAAAATACCAGAAGAAACACAGGGGAATTAACAGAGGTCATAGCTCACTGGATTCCTGTTCATGAGCTGCTGAGTGAGTTGGAGTGAGGACCCTTCAGAGGGTACATCATGTGGCACCTGTTAAGAAAAAAAAACAGGCAGTGGTGACATACTCCTGCCCTTGCATTTTGCTCTGCCAACTTTCATTTTGTGAATTTTATCCACCACATTTAACTAGGGATGTGCACAATTTGGGGGGGGGGAGGGTAGGGGGAGTAACCAAACCACACAACTGTAATGGCACTATTTTTGTCCCATCTGCATGTATTCTCAATCTTCCAAAACGGTCCTCCCAGCAGGCCAGCATGACTTGGCCTGGCAGAAGAACTCATGACCCTTTTTCCTTCTTGAAAGTCCAGTTGGTCAGAAAAGCAAGCCAATTGGCTTGCTGAAGGACTTCTTCTAGTGTCCCAGCCCAGGCTGCCTAAAAGATAGGGTATAAAAGGAAAGGAAGCTGTGGATGTGATTAGAAGGTCACTGACCTGCTTAGAGTTGACCAAAGTTGAATCAAAGAAACAAATGGGGAGTGCATTGATGTAAATGGGAAAGCTAAGCTTGTGACTAACTGGGGGATCAAACCATCATTTGTTTGTGAAATTCAGTTTGCTATTGAAGCCTCAAACCCCCAGTTTGGCTCAGACCAGTTCTTAATGGGAAATGTTTGCATGACTCTACAGTATACAGAACTAAAATGAAATCTAGTTCTTTAATTTTTTCCACATATAGGAACTTTTAGGTATGTAAAGGTGTAAGCTACAGTCCAACAAAGCAATGTTTAGTCATTACCTGAAAAGCTCTCTGAGTACAAAATCACTGACAATATTGAACAACATTTGCTCCTTTAGATAACAAAGAAATGGGGGAAATATAAATAAACCAAACGGCTCATTTTCTATTATAAATTTCAAAGCACTGCATAACAAATCTTCCATATTTTTGTATCATAGAAAGCTTGGAGCTCAAGAGAAACATTTAACACAGAAGGTAGAATCCAAAGCAGGCAATCAATATTCAAGTTTCATTTCACATTTTCTCAGGTCACTAGAAAGCTTTTCAATATAAATAACTTTTTAATCCAACTTAATTACCTTTAGAGTAAAAAAACAACTCGTTTCATTGACCCTCTTGCATATTGTTTATTTTCCATTTTACCAATCAAATGTTGCTTCTATAGTACAACAGAGGAACGTGATAAAAAGTAAGGTATTATTTAACCAATTTTGCCATTGGCCTCCTTTTGCTTATGGAAAGCATCACAATCTTTCAAGTGCCCACATGTTCTGATAGCTAGAAAATGAAGCTAGCATATTATGTACGCCAGAATTGTGAAAGGTGAGAGAAAGGTGAGTGTAGGGGCACCTGTATTATTATCCACATAACTGGAATAAATTGCTCTCTCAAAGGCTTGTGGAAATTCTACAATTTCTCTCAAAGATACTGATGAAATCCTCATGTAAACTAATTTCAGAGTCTCTTCTTTTTACAAGCACATTTACGTTCATATTACTATATTGTATTTCAAAACAAAACCATTATCAGCATCAACTATACATCAGCTGATATATTTATTTTTAATCAAGGCACAATCATCATGAGTAACCCACATGGTGGAACCAGAGATTCATCAAGGATGCAGATGTGTACCTGGAGTCTCTCCTTGGATTTATCCAAACTGCAGTTTTGATCAGGGACAATTCAAAGCCCAGGTTATAGTGATCAAAGGTAGGGCTCTAAATGAGGTCTGTCCAGTCCTGCCACCCCTTTTATTCTGCTGCACAGTACTTCTCTAGTTACCATCCCAACTTAGGCACACAGAGAGAAAATATGATGGACAAACGCTATATATGGTGTAATACCAGAATAACACTTTACTAACTACCGTACAAGTTAGCGGGACTGGCACTGAATGCTAGGAATATCTGAAGGCTTATAAGGTGAACAGCCTGGGATATTCCCACTAGTAACAAAATTTTCCTTCCTTACCACCAATCTTCTGTTTCATTTTAAGGATGCCTCCAGACATAAATTTAAAAATGAAGTTACCTTTCCTCCAAAGTTAAAAAGGTTCACAGGGAGAACAGTTTGTTCCCATGTTCTCCTAATCCTCTGAAGCAGCAGGCAGAGCTCTTATGAGAGGCCTGCTCTTTCCTGATGTGGGCAAACTTCCTCAAGCTGTCACCCAAACACCCAGGAAAAGGGAAAATCCACACTTATGTTCAGGTTAAGTCAGAGTTTTTTTGCTGTGCAGCATCAGGCTTGGCTTCGCAGGGACTTCAAAGCATTCTAAAAGCTGTCTGGCACTGTATACATCCTGTCTTAACACAGCCTAAGAGTAAAAAGACTACATGTCTAAAGAACTCTTATGTATATTCATTAGGTTGTCTCCAGACAGGCTTACTGCGCAGCAGCGGAACATGCGACCAGGCATGTCACAATTAGGGATGTCAATCTTTTAGGTGGTTAGAGTTCAAGGCAGCTGTGACCTCCCCACAATCCTGACCCTATTTCTACTCACTGCTGACTTGCACTCTAGCCTTACTCTTTACCTTACTGAATGAGCAAGGCAAAAATACCTGGGCCAGGTGTGGGGGGGGGGAGAAGCAGGACATGGAAGGAGCATCTTGCTATTGGTGTGACCGAGGGGTGTGGCAGAAGGGCCCGGGAGGGGGGAGCAGAGCAGCAGGGAGGGCTTCATTATTGGTGTGGCAGAAGGGTGCAGTGAAAGCGCTCGGGGGCACCCTCCGCCATGCAAATGACGAGACCCTTCCTCCCTCCCCACTCTGTTCCTCCTCTGAGTCCTTCCACCATGTCTTTCCACTGTGCCAATAATGAGACCCTCCTTCCCTGCTTCCCTCCTCCACATATGCATCTGGATGGGGTTTGTTTGTCTCACTCACTCAGGGAAAAGGTGGGGAGTGAGGGGCAGTGGCGAGGTGACTAAGGAGGTGTATTTGAATAGAGTCAGGATTGTGGGGAGGTCACAACAGCCTCGATCTCTAACCTCCTAAAAGATTGACATCCCTAACTGTGACGGCCCAGTCACATGTTCCATTGTGGCTTAGTGACTTCAAATTTTTAAGCCTTTCTGAAGACACCCTTATTCTCACCAGAGATTTTCAGAGTTAAATTTAAAAAACTTCCACCTCAGCCCTAGTCCTAATAATCACAATTTACAGTAACTTTGCTCTTTAATTTATCTGAAACTAGTCTTGCTTATTCTAAAATTACATGTACATACTGTTTGTGTGTTTCTTAGTTCCTCACAATTAAATAAAACTGAGGAATTATAGAACATTTAAAAGCAGTAAGGAAAGGACAACAGTTCTAAAGATGGTCCTCTGTTTCTACAAAACATTATTTTTTTTCCAGAACCTGTGCAAGATTTTTTATTTTTATTTTTTAATTACATAATATACTTAACGACAATATTACAAATATTTAGAAATTTCATACTTATTAAACACTTCCTTATACAAATTAAAACCATACATTTTACTATAACCTTATTAATTCCCAAACATTAATTAACAGAGAAAATTAAATCACATTTTGATTATTGTTCTGCTGCTACCATCACTATAAATGGTCTACATTACTTAATTATTTACTTGCTTACTTATTCAAGTATTTATATTACGTCAATCTTTCAAAAGTCCCAAACCAGGTAACAACACTCAGTAAAAAGATTATACTTAAAATACAACCCCCCACCCTCTCTGGCTGGAAAACCCTATAAGGCTACATCCCCATGCACTATATAGTCTGAACTGAATCCAAATTTGGTAAGGAGCGTCCCCATGCAAAGCCCCATAACCGGACTATATGCGGACTAGGGACGTGCACGAATATTAGAAAATCTTATCTGAAAATCTGAATCAGATTTTTAAAATTTGGATCCGAATACGGATTTTTGAAAATCTGATACGGGTTTTCAATTAATTTGAATGTGCTGATCTGTATCTGTCGCATACAAATCTGTACGAAAATAATGTGCATTATCGTATTTAATGCAGGATAAAAATGGGTTGTGTATGGATTAAACACGCAATAAATACGGATTTGCACAAATTTGCATTTTCAAATTTGGATGAAAAATACGAATCTCAACATTCGCATATCCAAATCAAATATGCAAATGTGCGGATCCGGATAAACCAGATCCGAATCCAATTTTCAAAAATCCAGATTTCAAAATCCTATTTGAATAGAATTTTTGAATATTTGATTCAAATGCAAATGCAAAAAATGCATTCGTGCACATCTTTAATGTGGACCAAATTACCCAAATCCATGCTAAATTTAGTCCTCTAGAAAACTTCACACAACTGTTTGGGAGGCAAGTCCACATTATTTTGGAGGCTGAGTCCATGCATGGGGACACTCCCAGGCTATTTGGTGAAGAGATTGACAGCAGGCAGGGTTTCATGTCCGGGTGCTCACCATTCCTGTTCTGTGAATTGGAGATCGCAACTGTTTGGGCATTTTTGGCAATAAACAGTAACTGAACAGAAACAAATCTCTTTCTGCAACCATTATTCCACCCCGCTTCCCTGACTGCCAAGCCAGGTGAATGTGCAAGACAAATAGCAGCTTCTGAAATGTGCATACAATAACTGAGCACCCCAGTTTTAAAGCAAAAGATGCAATCGCCATCCCATGAGTCTCTTTCCATGATCATTATTCCACTCCGCCTCCCCGACTGCTAAACCAGACATGATAAATTTAAATTGCGCATGAGTGCTAAACTGCTGTACCGGGTGGAACGGAGGTTCGCACCTCAGGTAAACTGCCGCTAAACCCCGTAGCGGCTTTGCAGAATGATCTGGCTTTTTCTCTCTCTTTTTTTTACTATTATATTTTTATTGCCTTTCATACCTATGTGCTGCAAAAGGAGGGAGTGGCATTGGGTGGCGTTTCATCACTGCAGCAGGCAGCATCTCCGCTAAACTGCCACCAAACCTCATAGCAGCTTTGCTAAGTGATCTGGCTTTCTCATATTATTTTTATTATTGGGTGTTTTTCCACTGTCACTAGAAGTACCCATTAATGGGTACTTAATGGGTACTTTTAGTGACAGTGGAAAAACACCGATTATCATATTTTTATTGCCTTTCAGCCCTATGTGCCACAATCGGGGAAAGAGGTGCTGGGTGGCATTTCCCTGTCATCACTACAGCAGGCGTTACAGAGGTTGGAGACATCAACCCGGCTTCCTATCAGGAGAGAGGGGGAGGGGAGAAAAAGATGCTGTTTCCCCGTTCAGGGGTATAGTGTGGTTTGTATGGGGACACCCATATTCAAACTGAGCCTGTGTTATCAGCAAATGCACGGGGACGGCTCAATTTGAACTCAGCCCTGCAACTGGACTAAAAATAGTCCAATCTTCACTAAACGGAGTGTATGGGGACTTTCTGGCAAGAAGACATTTGGAGAAAGAGAGATATCAAACATTTGGGTGAAGTATGTTTTCGACCAGGCACCAAAAGTCATAAAGCACTAGCACCTAGCTCACCTAGACTGTAACTGGAGACTGTTTAGATTGCCTGGGGGACACCAAAGAAAATATCCTGCCACATGCCACCGCTCCTCACACTTCTCCTTCCTGTACCCAAGCCCAAGCTATTTAGGGCTTTAGAAGCCAACATCAACAGCTTTAACAGGGCTCAAGAGCAAATATGGCAACAAATGCAGATCTTTCAAGATTAACATGATGTGCATCTATCCAGAAACCCCAGTAAGAAGTTGGGCTTTTGCATTCTGCATTAGTTCCAGCTTCCAGAATATGTTCAAGAGTATCAAATGTATCTTTTTGTTCGGTCAATTTTCTTGTCACAGTCACACTATGAATATGAAATGGATAGGGCCAGAGGCAGAAGTGAATGTAATCATGAATGGTCAGAATTACCAGCAAAAGCATTAGAACATGAAACAGTAATGGTTTGATTTGTATACAATCCTTGTAGTACGGATGTCCTCCTTCATGCTCCTGACTGCTTTACAACAACACACGAAAAGAACAGCTGGATATGTAGGGCCATTTCTGCACTGGGTCTTGCTTCAGATTATATTTCAGAATAGGGACCTGTCCAGGACCTGATGTAGTCTGCAGGGCCTAACATAGGGTAACAATGGGTGCTTTTCCACTGGCAGAAAGTACCCATTTTTGCACCCATTAAGGACCCATTTGTGTGTGAGCCAGATGACCCCATTTCTACCACAGCACCCATTAGGGACACATTTTTTCCATCGCTGCTGGGGAAATCCGGATCATATGGGTACATCTCAGCCTTTAATCCAGATTTTCTGTAGAACCCATTAATGGGGTCTACAATGGGGTCTTCAGCCAGAAAATCTGGATTAAAGGGAGCCTGTTTCCATGTTAGTTTGGCAATGTGGTCTAGAGGAGGCTAGGGGGAGGGGGCACCCATGGGGGGGGAGCCCCAAAACCTAGGCTTCAAAGTAATTTCAAAGTTATTTTGAAGCCATTTTTAAGTTCAAAGTTGCCTTTGGAGATTAGCAAAGGCTCTGAAGTCCCTCTGAAGGCAACTTCGGAGATTAGCAAAGGCTCCTAAGACAAACCTCCGAGAACAAAGGGAGAACAAAGTGGACTGTTACCTTCAGGCATGGAAAGAGTTACATATTAATGAGACTGACTCATCCTGTTAGCTTCAGGCATGGAAAGAGGTACATATTAATGAGGCTGACTCATCCCTGCTCACAGGGAGCTAACCTCCGAAGGCGACGTTGGAGGGACTTTGGAGGGACTTCAGAGACTGCACCCCCTGTCCCCCAAAACACCTGGGGTGACAGGCAGACCTCTTGTGGGTCAATCTGGATTTGCAAATGGGTGTTCCGGTGTTTCCAAAGCAGGGAGGCTAGCACCCATTGCTATTGGGTGCTAGACCACCCATGGAAACACACTGGGTACTTCCCTTAATCCGGATCTACTAGATCCAGATTAAGGGAAGTACCCATTCCTTAGATCCGGATCTTTTTAGATCGAGATTAAAGAAGTGTGGTGGAAAAACACCCCAGAAGCCATCATGTCACCACTGCATCTCAAACACCATGTTTACAACTCTGGATAAGAACTTCTGATGTGGATAAACAAGTTTAAAATTGCATAACATTCTATAAAAACTATTCACATTTTAGCTTGTTGCTCTATCAGGGATGGAAGCTTACATTATAAGTATGTCTTACTGTTTTATAGATTTTGGGGGGGTTTAATTGTTGCAACCTCTTTGGACGTTTGAATGAAGTGAGGTACACGTATGCTTGAATGAATAAAGAAAGAAACTACCAGCAAAAGACATGTTTATGCAAAGTGATTTTTAACTATTTTAAGAGTGAAGAAAGGGCAAAATAAATTGTCCTTTCTGTTTATTTGTTTAATGAATAGGATTTCCCACCCTTCTACCCACTTAGCCACTGAGAATAGAAACTGCTGATGCCAATGCCAGTGTCAGACTGGAAAAATCATTTCATTCTGAACAGTCATGCATTATTGCACTGAAAAGTAATAAAGAAAAGCCAGCCAAATAGATGCCCTAACGGAAGGTGAATGGGTCAGAAATACTTTAGGTATTTTAAGAACACAGCAAAAGACATCATAAACTACTGACTGACTTCTAATATTTCAGTAAAATATTCAGGACTTAATAAGCACAGGAAAGATTAGAAACACAGTTCCCTGTTAACGTGAATGAGCTTTTGACATAAGAATGGAGCTTCAAGTGCTAGATGATTTTAAATGCCACATTAGTGGTGATTTGGGAGCAAGCCGTATATTTCATCAAAGGAAAATTACTATTGCAGTTTGACAGTAATGGAAGTTATAAATGGTAGGAAGGACTGCTGCTACTATGACACTCTTGCATCAGGGATATTGTACTGCATTTAAAACTAGTTATGTGGAAAAATATGAAAAATTCATTCTGCAGTTAATAAATTGGGATCACTGGCTAGTTAAGAGACAGAGAGTTTTTCCCACCAAATAGCAATAAATAATTATTTCAAAGGTACACAAACTATTATTACTTTTGAGTCAATTGTTTACTATCTGCCATTTAAATACTCTCAAAAATGACCCTGAAAGTTCAGAAAGCAATGCTCCACTGGTAGTACTTCATAAGGTTAAATCATACCTAAATTTTAATCCACCTTCAATCCACTTTCATAATTATGTAACATTCTCAGCAGCAAAGTGATAAGGTATTTTCTTCTTTCGTTACCTAAAGGCACTTCTAGTTGTAAGCAAAAGCCACAGTATTCTCAGGACTACTATGGGATTACCACATATATTGGTGGCAATCCCAATATAATCCCAGTTAGTCTGGCAAAAAAGCTACTATATTGCCAGCACAGAGAACCCAGAAAAGGACAACAGGTTTTCCATAAGAGCAAGTGCTTCCATCTATTTGGTATTTCTTTGCAAGAACTTTCTTCTTCCAAAGTACCAATAATAATAATAATAAATGAAGAAGTTTATTTACAACCCCCCTTCCACCAAGGGACAGTACAGGGTTAAAAATAACAGAGGTAATAACAAAATAGCAATAAAACAAAGCAATAACAATCAGAACAATATTAAAATCAATCTAATAAAATGACAGTAATAAATTCCTGAAACATCACTTAATCTGTCATATTAAAATAAGCCAATTTAAACTTAATTCAGGGGTATTAAAAAGAAAGGTCTTTTTTGCAGTGTGCAAAAGTTGGTGGGCACTTCCTACATATGGGGAGTTTGCAAGAAAGAGGATCTTGCAAAGAAAAAACAGAGGTTAATGTCCCCCCCTTTTTTTTTTTTGCTTGAATTGTCTCCTGCTATCTGACAGGGCAACAAGAGGTAATTCTAGGACCTAAAGAAGATTCTGGAATTTCTTTACAGCTCCTGAAAGCACCCTAAACCAGGAAATCCACTTCGGAGTTAAATAATGGGGAAAGCAAACTACTAGTCACTTTGCTGATGTGCTCTCTGATTCTGAAGGTAGATACAACCTGGATTAAAACGTACGTGTAGCTAGATCCACAGTCAGTGGCCCTGAGGACATTTTGGTCTTGTGATATAAGTTTCTGGTTAAAGAACATGAATTCCAAAGGAACCAATATTACATTTAAAAGGTCTCTTACCTCCTCCATTGAAGCTCTGACATCAAAATTTATAGAAGCTTTGCCATTGAATTCAATTCTCTTGGCCTTCAGCTTAATGGAGGTACTTGGATACGAGGAATGAATTCAAAGAAACTTGAATCCGATCTTTTCTACAGAATCTTTCTTAGCTTTTCAAAACTTAGTGCCCTGTTATAAAAACTATTCAGCTAAAATTTAAAGTGACAGCTGACTCTTATTCTGGTTTTTTGTTAGAATATTTTACTTATTATTTTTGAATAAGCTTTGGCAGGTTGCATCCTATGGTTTTTATATTATTCCCCCAGATACAAGATTTTAAAATGCATTTTAGCATTTATCTAGTCTTAAGATTTTAAGCCTTTTGAGATAACCGGGTGATTGCTGCAATGCTCTCAAATTAAATGTTATAAAAATCAACTTTAGTTCTGCAATAAAAACCAAACATTATTAAATTAATAGATGTTTTGACATATACTTCATTGTTAATGCTATCAAATATTGGTTGTACTGATGGCCAATATTTTGTAACACTGATAATGATGCATATGTTGAAAGGTCTGCTAATGTATTCATATGTGATTCTTACTAAGCAAATAAATGGCCTTTCATAGCTTTGATTTAATAACAAAGGGATGTGGCAACTCATCACCCCTGTATCACACACTGCAATGTTTCCAAACATTATCATTTCATATTGCAAATTTAATAATAATAATAATAATAATAATAATAATAATAATAATAATAATAATAATAATAATAATAATAATAATAATAATAATAATAATAATAATAATAAATGTAAAAAGGCAAGTGTGGCCCAGTGCCAGTTACTTACTCGATTGTGTTTTTGTCCACTTTTCCTGTCATATTAATGCCATAGAACTGCTGCATAGCAGCTATAGCAGATTTCATTGTTTCTGCACTGCGCAAGACCGACATTCTGGGGTCAGTTGGTGGAAGATAGCCGTATTTTTGTAACCACACCTACAACAACAAGCAGAAAGGATTTACAATCTATAATTTTCTAGAAGCCATCTAAGTCTTTAAGGCCCTTGGTCACACTTGCCCTCATAGTATAAATCATCTGAGTTTGATCAGAAAGTAGCATGAGCATCATAGGCAACATTTGTTGTATGTTTATGGAAAAGTTGGCAGTATCTCTACTTTTGTCAGCAAAGATATCTGACAAAACATGGAAGTATCCTGTTCATTACACTGAAAGGTTCTTCCACATTTACACTTCAGCACAGAAAGATGCCCTATGATATAGCAAATAAGGTTCTTCCCTGAGGATTCTATTCAGTGTTCTCACCAACAGACACATCATGCAGGTATTGCATCCCTTGGTGGGCATCTTTTATCACTGAAAGTGGAGAAGTGCCTTAAGTGGTAAGTGTAGACACAGCCTATTGGTGGTCTTGTTTAGTTGTAAATAATTTATGTAAAACTTGTACAATCCTAACCTCTATATTACTTCTGGCAACATCTCATAGGGCACGTCTACATGCCAAAAATACTCCGGATTTAAGCTTGTTTTGCCTTGGAGCATTTCCATGCACAGCTTTACTCCGGGCTACATCAGGCACAAAGGAGGAAAATCCGCAGCAGATAAACCCCCCTTTCAAACAGTACTACATCCGACATTGGGGAAAACCGCGGATTATCCTAGGAGCAAGGAGACACACACGGATTTATTTAAAGTGTCTTTCTGGCTACATTAATCTTTCTCACTCTTTACGTGTGTGTGAAAACATTCCTTTCCTTGGCTGCCAAGAGTTAAGAGCATAACCGATGCTTGTAACATAGCATAGTTATGCTTGTTACAAGCATAACTAAAAGCAAATCGCTCCGTTTAAGCACACAAACAGAACACTGATCTCTTTCTTCTTAAAATAGATGTTTCCTCCTCCATTGTTAAGATGATTAGCATCACTTTCCCCTGATAGCAAGCACAGAATTTCTCTCCCCCTCCCAATAATATGAATAAAGAGAGAGTTTGCTGGCAGCTTCTGCACACAGACAGTTGCAGGAAGTTGAGCTGCTTTTGCTTGTAACTATGTTATGGAGAGAACTAGTTCAGTTATGCTTTTAACTCTTTGCAGCCAAGTAAAGGGATGATCTGTGTTGTGTGGTGGAGGTTCAATTGAGGTTTTTGCCTGTCGTAGCTGCAGTGGGCGGGGGGTGGGGAGAAAAAGATGTTGGCTCACAAAAACTGGCTTACATGGGGACAGGAATGTACATTTTAAATCCACGTTGCCCCAAACCACATGGGGACGCTTTATTTCGAATTACAACCTGCGTTTTTAAAATCTGATGCAAGAGAGAAGCAAAAAGAGACCATGGAGACACACCCAGAGTGACTTTGTGTTATATTTCTTTTAACTTGTTTTGCACTTTCCCTTTTTATGAAAATTTGGTATACATATGTCCAAGTCCTAGTTCAAATACAGTGTACATGACTCTGAACACACCATGTTTATTTAAATCTCATGGAAATGATAAGGAATTCAAATAAGTACACGGACCTAATTATTTTAGAGGGCCTACACACCCAGGTATTGCTTAAATGCATCTAAAAGTAGTAACCACATAAAGATGCTCACATGTTAAGTGGTACTCGTATGAAGAGATCTGCATGAAAATGGTATACGTTTCATTGTTATTACTTCTTTTATATTTTTTCTAGGACTAACAAAAAAATTCCATATATTATTTAGAAACTATTGCTATTGAACTTTTCTACAGTTTGGAAAGCAATTCTTAATTTAATTACAAATGCTATGAATTTTGCAATGCAATTTTGATACAAAGACTATGCACACAAAATGTTTCATGTCAAGGAAAAGCATACAGAATCTTATTAATAAGAAAAGAAGTAGTGGAAGATACAGAGGATTACAGAAAGTGTATAAAACATGTATATACACTAACAGTTAACATCCAGTGATATGGAACCAGTTCTTCATACTTTTTATACTGCAGATAGTATTTGCAATAGGAGAAGAAAATAAATAATAAACATTTATATAGAGAGAAAATCGAGCTTTAGATATTTGATTTCTCATTGAGACTTGTTAAGAGAGGTCTACTAATATAACCCTGTTTAAAATTGCACACATACATTTGGAACATATTACTCTTAGCAGATTTGCTATTTTAAAGAGTCAAAATGAATAAGAAATACCAAATTTATTAACAGATGGTTACACATTGATTTGAAGACTCACAGAAGAACAGTCGACTGAAATCATATCAAAAGATCAAATTGTGAAGTTCCTTTTGGGGAAACAATTATTTAAACTGGATCTGACATTAGGTTTCCTAACTATTTTATAAAACAGCTCTTACATTGACAGTTTCCTATCCTTCAAGTCTACTTTGACAAATCTTAGGTGCTGATCTTTGAACCTTTACAAAAACAGACACAGACTCAGAATTAGTTTTTATTAGTTATATTTATGTCTATTCCATTTACTCTCTTGCAATTCTAACATACCAACCTTATACATCCTCCACAAAGTTTAATACTACTTATATTACCCACTACCTCTTAATCATGGAAGATCTTGCAGCCTCAAAATGAAATGTTGAGAATCACAATTATATATTCTCTAAGAGACATCAATGAGACTCAAGAGCCTGAGGTTGAACTTGAAATTATCAGTAGACAAATGTCAAGAACTAATTTAAAAATAGAAATACCACATTATATAAGCATATGCAAAGAAGCATTTTTACATTTCTCAGTATGCAGAAAAAAATAATATGCACACTGTCATTGGTGCCAATGGCTTCATGCCCACTAGCCAGCGGAAGCAGGAACCAATAGCAAAGTAAATGAATGAAACAGAGGCAGTCTTTATGTAATGAAGATTATTGCCTCTTTCTTTCTTTTCACACCTCTTCAAAAACTAATCACATCACCACTCTCCGAAGACACAAGTCCACTATGTTCAGGCTAAGTTCTGATCCAACCATTTCAGTAAAAAGGATTTATTCATCCATTTAAAAAATGTAAAACCTTCAAGCATTTGCAAAAAAATATTTACAGTACACAACATTTGCAGCTACATCTAACACTACATGAATCAATTATATATGTGTGCATATGTGTATGTGCATATGCATATCTCTGTGTAATACAAAAAGGGTCCTTGAATCTATACAATTTTTCATTTACAGGTACTGAGCTGCAAAACACAGAGAAAAAGCAATAACTCATTAAAGCACAGGGATCCCTTGGTTTCAAATTTCCCCTTGGTCTTAGAAGATCACTAAACCATTGTAGGAACTACACAGGTATCAAGCAGTATCAAACAATATTACACAAAGAAGGCACTAAGGGAAACTGAAAGATGGCTATGTCCATAGCAAGATTCACCAATGATTTTAGGCCTGAAATCAGATGTCATCAGCAGTGACTGGGCCACAGGTTTAGGGTCTTCCAGTTATGAAAACCTTGAATGTGGGCTAATAGACATCTCATAACCAATGTTTAGGTCTGTAGATACAAGAGGAGGCAGCCAGTAATGTGCATTCTATTGTGACATCACCATCTGCAGCAGCAATAGACGGAGATTATAATGCTGCCCCATTATCAGACACAATCACCTGTCACTTCAAAACAAAGACGAGGTGTAATTCTCAGAGAAAATAGTGGTACCTCCTTCTCATGTCCAAGTAATCATCATAAGAACATAAGAGAAGCCCTGCTGGATCAGGCCACAGCCCATCTAGTCCAGCATCCCGTCGCACACAGTGGCCCACCAAATGCTCATGGGCATCTCAAGCAGAGACATGAGCAAACCTCCTGCTCTCGAATCTCAGCAAATGGCCTTAGAAGCATTCTGCTTCTCTTCCCCCCCCCCCCCCGCAAAATGTACCTAGGCATTCATTCTAGTAGCCACTGATACATCTGTTGTCCATAAATGTGTCTAAAAGTCATCTAGACTGGTAGCTATTACTACCTCATCTCTGCAAGTAAGTGTGGACCCAGACTAAAACACTGGTATAATGTGCACACAAGAACACACTTCACTGAGTAACTAGGCCACCTCTATTTACCATAAGCTGGTGGTTGACTCTCATCATTTTTAATAACTGACCATCACTTTAGAAGTCAATGCCATTTAATATCCAACAAGGTCTGCAAGGCAATGTAACCTGTCTAATTAGTAGATATGGTTCTTTAAACATAATAAATTCTGCTTCTTCCATACAATCATCTTGGCTGAGTTTTGTCAGTCTGTGTGTAAAGCCTGAAAACTAGCACCCCCTTCAGGGCAATCATTGTGCCAGCAGAAGCAGCCAGGCCACAGATGGACTGAACCACACAGCAGAGGAAAGGATGCAATGAAGCATGGAGTGTGCTCTATCCCACATTCTTTTTTGACAGTCTTTCCACATTTCCAGGACACACCATGTCTTGCTGGTATACAAATTCCTCATCAGCACAATCTGATGTTCTTGGAATGTCCAGGTTCCTTAAAAATTTCCACATATTAATATAACTGATACAGTCAAAATCTTTCCTCTAATCAATGAAAGACGTATGCGCTTCTGTCTGAAGCTGTTTTGCTTTTTCTAAAATCCATCTAAGAACAGTGATAATATCTGTAGTTCCTTACTTCTCCTACAACCTACATGTGTATCCAATGATCCTCTTCCTATATTCCCTTTTGGATGATCTTTAAGATAACGTTATTAGTATATGATAGAAGATAACTAGTATAGTAACTGGAACTGTTTCCCTTTCTCAGGTATCACTGCAGATACTGTCTGCTTCTAATCCATTGCCCTTGGCCTGGTTTTCCAAACTTGCTGGCAAATAGTGGGATGTGCATGAATATTCATATTAGTCGCTATTCAACCAAATTTGGCCGAATTTGGACATTCAGATTCGAATTGAATGTTGGCACCTTCAAATATTGACACTTGGATTAAAATAGAATGTTTTAATATATTTGTACGAAGCTTCATTACATTCACGAACCTGGGAGGTGGGAAAGTGGCTGCCCCAGTCATCTGCAATGGATGCAGAGTAGATTTGAAGTAGATTGACAGAGGATTCAAAGTGGAATAAGGGTGGATTTGACATGCTCCGAGCAGGTATGTATGGGATTTATATGGGATTCATATTGGACATTCATATCGAACTTGCATGGAACATTTGTATCGAATTTGAATCCTGCCATATTCGAAGGTGATCTATTCTAACAAATACAAATTTTCTTGCATTCGATTTGATACAAATCAAAAGCCAACAAACACTCGTGCACATCCCTAGTTAGAACTTTAACTGATTTTTCTTCCACCATCTACAGAATGTCTACTGAAATTCCATCAACTCCTGCAGACTTCAGAATCCACAATAACTGGCTTCTGTACAAAAATCACCCTCACCTTGAGTATCCTGAATGTTAACTCTCTCTTCTACACAACTTTCTGTATAATCGCTCCATCTCTGCCTAATCTTGTCCCCATCATTTATCAAATCAAAAGGGAAAATTTCTCTTTGACTCTCTAACTTTTAAAAACACAGATCTGCTTCTTCCTTTTTTAGTCTCTTCTTCAGTTTATTGACAGATACTGTTATAGCATTGCTCCTCGTCTCTGAAATTCTCTATTTCATTTCTTCTCAGACTCTGAATGTTCATGCAGCATGAGAAAAAAGAGAGGATACACTCCGGGCTCCCAATGTATGGGTAAACTTATTCCAGGTTTACAAAGCAAAAACATGCCATTCATATCAGCACACCTTCAAGATTTTATGAATTATAAATCAGATCTATTTTTTATTTATTTTTGCTAATCGCTTACTTTATTTTTATGCTAACCAATAATGAAATGCCATTATAGCTAAACATATTTATTCATTTATTTAATTTCTATCCTACCCTATACCCAAAGGTCTCAGGGCAGGTTACAATATTATATTAATCTTAGACAGGTCCCTGCCCTCAGGTTTACAATCTAAAGAGACAAGATACAAACGGAAAATGGTGTGGGAGGGAACAGGGACAATCTGGCAGCAAATATTAACAGAATGGTACGTCACGTCTAGATGGTAAATGGTAAAATACTTTTATTTTCTTTTTCTCCTCCATTCCCCACAATCAAGATGGTTCCTTCACAGCCTGTTTGATGGCAGTTGGGAGGGAGAGGTCAGTGCTGGGAGCTTGATGAAAATATGATAGAATTTTTTGTTTTGTGATTAACAGGAAGAAGCTCCAGTGAATTCATTTTTAGCAAGTACACTTATCACTCCAGTCCAAGCTTGCCATTTTATATCTAAATATTACAAATCCTTGTAAAGCATAAAAGAGGGCACCATTCCTACCAAACAAATGCTCAATTTGTAAGCATTTTGGGATATATGCAAAGCAAATTTTATGTATATTCACAATACAGCCAGCCTATAATATAATTTATCTTTAAATAAACTGCAACTGAAGCTGCATGGTTGTTGTTGCTGCACAGTTATGTTTTGTTCTTAGGAACACAGCTTCAAAAGCATGTGCATACAGGCACTTACACTGTCTTAGTTGCCCTCCCAGCCCCCAGCCCTGCAGGGTATCTAGAAATTGCTAAAATGTCAATGCCACCATTTAATTAGCATGCTCCAAATATCCAAATCAATCTCATGCTGGTTTTTTAACATTTCACATGAAGGTTAAAGGAAACAAGAGAATCTAGAGTTTGTCCAAAAACACTGGAAAGGTTTTTTTCAAGGGGGGTGCTCCTGTTTTTAATCGCATTTTATGAAACCTTCCTCTAGTTATTTCAACTGTGAGAATTTTCAGTATCATTGAAGCAGATTTTTTTTCCTCTCATAGTTTTACTGGGCTTAATGGGTCTGGGTGAATATGGCAGGTATAGCAACCAGCCTGTTCTGGAATAAAGTGACATTCCATCATGCTTCAGAAAAAGTCTCACTTGCAGGAACATTTGTAGGAAGCACTGCTTAAATGTAATCAGTGTGCAACTTGAAAGCCAGATTACTTTTCTTCCTTGGTTTTGAATCACATCTGGTTCAGACCACGCTCCTTGCAGAAAGACAGCTACTAGCCCATTCCACCCCACTCCACTCCACTCCACCCTGACCTGTTCCTGGTCCAGAACACAGACACAGAACACAGACGCAGTTGCCAGATAGTATAACCAACCCCACCTCCATGAATATCTCTGGTATTGATAATGAACATGTGAAGGCAGTGGCCAAAAACATACACAGCCACATATTCTGAAAATATACCTCCATCAGCATCAGACAATTCCTTGTTTGATATTAATCAGGATACTCTCAAATATTACAGAAAAGCCATAAAGTTCTATAAGGGTGTTTTTCCATTGCGCTCCTTTAATCCAGATCTAAGAAGATCCGGATCTAAGGAATAGGTACTTCCCTAAATCCAGATTTACTACATCCAGATTTAGGGAAGTACCCAATGTGTTTTCATGGGTGGTCTAGCACCCAATAGCAATGGGTGCTAGCCTCTCTGCTGTTGAAACACTGGAGCACCCATTTGCAAATCCAGATTGACCCACAAGGGGTCTGCCTGTCACTCCAGGTGTTTTGGGGGACAGGGGGTGCAATCTCTGAAGCTGACTTCTGAGAGTAGCAAAGACTCTGGAGTCCCTCCAAAGTTGGCTTTGGAAGTTAGCAAATGTTTCGAAGTCACCTCTTTCCATGCCTGAAGGTAAAAGGATGAGTCAGCCTCATTAATATGTACCTCTTTCCATGCCTGAAGGTAACAGGCAGCTCCCAGCCCCATTGCTCTTGCAAGGGGTTTCTCTAGGGAGCCTTTGTTAATCTCCAAAGGCAATTTTAAAGGGATTTCAGAGCTGCCTTTGGAAAGAAAGCCTCCTCTAGACCCCCTTACCAGATTGCAGTGGAAACAGGCTCCATACAATCTGGATTTTCAGGCTGAAGACCCCATTGTAGAGGGGTCTAAATGAAATCCTGATTATGAGTCCTGAAGGACCCATTATGATCCAGATTTCCCTAGCTGTGGTGGAAACAAATGTGTCCCTAACGGGGTCTGTGGTGGAAATGGGGTCATCCGGCTCTCAGCCAAATGGGTCCTTAATGGGTGCTAAAATGGGTACTTAGTGACAATGGAAAAACACCGTAAGATTTCATTTTCACTAGTTTTCTGGATCAGTAGATAGACAGTCCTCAGGATGGCATCACTGATGTACTCTAGTTATTTTGATAAATTCAATTTGGTTTTAATTATTTAGGACAACACATGACATGTTGTTGTGAAATACAGTGCATTTCACAGCAATAAATATTTTGTGTGCTTTATTTGCAAAGGCACTGTGATTTCTTCCTGTAATATATTGCAGTGATAAACTAAAACGTCAGACTGTGTTTTTATAAGCTTGATTTGTTGTTTAGAAGATACATTGGCATAGTCAGAGATTAGGATTATAGCACAGTGCTTGCTGGCAGCTAATTTAATATATAGTATCTATAAAAATATTCTCTTTTATATGTATATTTATTACTTACATGGGCCTTTTCCAGTAAAAATCTTCTGTTAAATATTTGTTAATGTTTTAGATGACATTCCATTTGAAGATCATAGGATGAGATACAAAATACGGGGCAGTACCAGTATATTTAATGACAAAGCTCACAGTAGGGTGTAAGGTAAAAACAATGTTGAGGGGCTTTTTTGTGTAGTATTCTGAGCCACTCTGTGCAACCCTGTTTTGCTGACTGTGTCAGAAGATTAGCATAATCTATTAGCCTCAGCAGGGAAACTCCACTTCAGTAAGTAAGCATTTGCACCATAAAGCAAGCATTTGAACCATGAAGTTCATTGAAAAGGCAAATAGAGGTCTATGAAACTATGCACAGTGGACAGTGCTGTGGGAACTAAGAGTTAACAAACAACACAGAATGTGGCTGATTCAAGAACAGAAAAATATTTTTTACAAAGGTATCATTCAAATAATAAATGGATAAACACATGAATAATTCTAGAAGTTATTTGGTCAGCAATGTGAGATTATGATTAGATAGCCTTTTTATAGCAGGTATACACACTGATGGCCCATGGGTCACATGCATGTATATACCTCATCTCAAAAATGTAAGAAGGCATAGGAAGAAAGATTCTATTCATTCTAGTTCTTTGATAAAGCCTTTTCCTTCTTGTGCCAGATCAGACATCTACTGATTGCCCTGCACCTACATGAAATCATGGGAAGAGTTCATACATGCAACCATAAATCGTGTCACATGGCCATAAAGTACAGAAACATGAAAAAAGAAACAAAAAAATAGCATGATCTGCCATATCCTGTACAAGAACAATAGGAAACAATAAAAATTATTGTCATGCCATATAACTCTGACAATGCAGTCACAACATCAAGCCAGTGTGATGGGTCTCAGGAGGGAGACTGCTACTTTAGCTGTGGTCACCACCACTTTCACCAGCCCATCAGATCAGGGCTCAAGTGGGGCAGTGATACTTGTGGTCATACGCTTCTTGCACACATTATTTGCATTCCCTAGTCACAAAACAATGAGGGTTCAAAATTACATCAATTACAAGAAGTATGTCCAGATTCTTATAATGCAATATGCACTGCTCTCAGCCTTGTAGCTGGAAGGATTAAGACAGATGTGGAGATCGTTTACACCAACAAACTTGTACAGGGTAAAGTAAAAAGAATGCCCAGCATGGGCTCAAAGGTGGCTGATCTCTGTAGGCATCCAGCTTCTGAGGTTCACCAAGTGCTCTCAGACACTGCCCTTGGGAACTCATGCTGCCACAGTGGTGCAAATGATCTATTCCACCCTACAGAATCTACTTCATAATGCACAGAAAACTGTCAACTTTTAGGGACACTTCCTGTGCTTTACAAAATAGAGTTGTGCTATAACTTTTGAATCCAGGAACCTTTCCAGTCTCAGCTTTGAGGAGGGGAGTTGTGAGGGAGATCAAGATGTGTGCAGCAAGGTGTGGCAGCCCTGGATGCAACTACCAGGATATCCTGTCTCCTTTAACTCCAAATCAGGTCTAGAAAATTTTTGGATTCTCTTAAACAGTCGGACTAAGATTAATTCTATGTACCATTACATTACAGCAAAGACTGGCCACTAAACAGCTTGTTGAAAATGGCAATTGCTCTCTATCTAACCTATGAAGCAGTAAAATAATTTACAGTCAATCAACAATGCTCTTAAGCTCAACTATTTTGTTTTAAACCAATCTAAACTCATTGAAACAACAGATAAAATCCAATTACTTTGAGATAATTGAGATGTGAAGCAGCCTGCTAGTTATTTCAGTTATAACTATGAAGCCCTTATGAATTCTCCTCTCATCATGATTTACTCAACTTCTATTTGTTTTATGCCAAAATAACCTGAGCATAAAGTTCCCATAAATAAAATCCTCTCATAGCTTTGCTTCAAGACACATATTCTTCAGTAGTTTTTAACACAGTATCTGCCACTATTCAAAATGTAAACACTACTTTCAACAGCTTTTTAGATAACTATGCCAATCCAAAAGCATTTAGATTACTATATCTAAATCATTATATTAAGATTTCTAAATTGACTAATGAGATGTTTGCTTAAAATAAGAAAAAAACACTTAATGATATATTTGCTCTGCAGTGCTTAAAAACTCACTTTTCAAGCTTTAAAAGGCTTTTTGCTTTCCTACCAGTAAAACTTCAGGATTAGTGGGGGCGGGGGGAGAGACCCATCAGTTTTTCAGCTTAGTTTAATGAGATTTAGACCCCTAAGTGTCACTCATTCACTTGCACACCCTAGGCAGGAATTCAGAGCTGCAAACATGTGGTACTCTCTCATTCATTCAGAAAACCTTGTTAATTTGACATTTATTTATATTAAATTATGCCTAAAGGGATGAGTCACATCTTCAAATTCTAGTTGAAAAATTCTCAGTGATTCCTAAGGCCATAGGAGTCACTGACAAATTAATGTCTCTAAACTCCCTCAGCAGTACCAAAATCATCAAGGCCAAAACCCTCAAATTACCAAAGTAAACAATACCATAACTCAAAATATTAGAATTCTGAATTGTAAGAGTCACAAAACCAACTGCCAAACTTGGCATTGCCAGAACCTAGATTTATAAAAAGTAACGATTCTGAATTGACTGTAGCCATTTGTTTCAATCCTTGCCCAACACCCACCAAACAAAAACATGGAAAAGTGTCAAAAGCACGTATACACAAAAGAAGGTATGAAAATTGTGAATAAGGAGACACCATACTGAGTAAATATATCTCTGTTAACTGGTTATTTATTGTCCTAATTTTTATTATTTAATACAATTCTGGTTTATTTGATTTCATCACTTAGCATGATTTTGGTTTATAATACAGAAATGAACTAAAATTCTCATTCTGGTTGGGACTGATGTAACAGTAGCTTAAACAGTAACTACCATTAGGTCTACTCACTGGACCCACTTACTTATAATTTTCTTTCCTTCCACCCACCAGTCCAACCAATGACACTAGTTCACATCTAAAACAATGAGTTGTAATTACTCATCAACACAGAATCAATAATCATTTGAGCTCATGTTGATTGGGTACGATATCTAAAAGAGAGGCTGCCACTGTACAAACATCCTGGAGTTTATGAAGCTGAGCTGAAGTAAAGGAGTTCTGAACTAAAGCAAACCCAAAGAATTAAGGCCTAGGAAAAAGCCTAAACCATGTAGTTTAAATATTATGCATTCAATTAAAGTTTACTGTCCTCATTTTTAAACAAAACATATCTGCACCGCATTCCCTGTATAAAAATGAAGAAATGGTTCAGTAGAACAACTGCACAGCCCATGGTGTAACGCTGCCTTATCTAAAACTCTCTTGAATAAGCATTCTTCCACCAATATATTTTGAGAAAGGCTTCAGTACAGTTTCCCCCTAAGGACTGGCAAAAAAAAAAGTTCATTACCTTTGCAATTTGTACAAATTGCAAAGGTTTGAAACTTCACATTCAAATAGAATACTGGCTGTATTTGAAGACTGACCTCTTCATGTAAGGCAAAAGCCTTTGTTCGAAGCTTCAGAGCTGGAGTGGATTTGGAGGGTTCATCCCATTTGCTTCGACTCAAAGTAAACACAGGGAAAAACTGCACACCCCTATTTCCTACGTTTCATTTATTTGTTTTTGTTAAGAACAACATGCAGGAACTAGCTTTCATTGCACAAAGGGCCTTCTCTTTCTTGTCTTTGATCTAAAATAATTGTACATATTATCACTTTTAGATGTATGCTTCAAACAACATTATGCAAGCAAAGCTGAATATAAGGAATGAGAAGAATATATAGGTTAGCTAAATGCACAGTGGAGGTTCCTTGGATATTGGAACTTGCAGTTCTCTTGGGAATCGGCTACAATAGAGAGTACTTGAAAAAAAATAGGTTTCAGCTTTTTTCTAGCTGTAGTTTCCTAAGACTGGACTTTTGAGCTCTGGTCATTACAAGTTATTCAGTCTTGAAGAGAAATGAAGATGTCAGTGTAACCATGACAGGACTAATCAGAGATAGACAAGATTCATACTAACCTTTCAACTCTTGAAAAGCAATCATTTCTCAGCAACACAGTGAAGGGGAGGTTATAAATACAGCATATTCAATACTGTATAATACTAGTGAAGCAGGGAGCCTTTTGCATCTGTGAAGTGTCCTAACATATTTATTTTCTGGAACCTTTGAAGTTATTTTAGAGATCCCCACTTTAAAATCAGGGTGGCCAAACTCTGGTCATCTAGATTTTGCTGAACTACAGCTCTCACCATTCTCTCACATGAGCCTTATTAGCTGGGGCACATGTGAAATATAACTAAACAAATTCTGCAGGTCAGTTTTTCCAGACCCTTATAAAACATTTATCTTCCAAAAGACAGGAAGAAGAGCAAAGAATAGACTTCTTCATATTTTATTATTCCTCTTTGTAACTTCTGAACAGATATAAGTTTACTCACAAACACACCTTTTATAAGCAGAAGTGGCTGTTTATATTCATTAATTATCTTATTACCACACATGTGTTCTTACTTCTGTATCCTGCAGCAGCTCCACATCCCTTTAGCAGAAAGGAGAACCTAATTCCCTCTTACGGTGTGATGTAAAGATTAATATTAGAGAATGAAATAAAATGAGCACTAAAGAATTCAACATCCCACTGCCTCTCTTTTAAGGAACTATTGTATCCAATTACTATTTTAGGACTGCTCCCAGAAAGAGTGTCAAGACTTATTATGTATTAACAGTATTTTTAGTCTACAGCCCGAATATGCATGCTGACAAGAAGAACAACTTTAAAATGAGCCTGCTCTGCTCTATCGAGATAGAATAGATTCAATTAAAGATAAAGCAGTCACAAAGAAATAAATGATCACAACAACTACTTTTTTTATGTCCTGAAACTGAGCAGGCATTGCTCTCTCTCTCTCTCTCTCTCTCTCTCTCTCTCTCTCTCTCTCTCGTGTGTGTGTGTGTGTGTGTGTGTGTGTGTGTGTGTGTGTGTGTGTGTGTGTGTGTGTGTGACAGAATTCTGAAACAGACCAGAGTTTCATCAGATTTTCCCAGTGTGTTGCAATTTTTAAAATTACTGTATTTTCTGGCGTATAAGACTACTTTTTAACACAGGAAAATCTTCTCAAAAGTCAGGGGTCGTCTTATACACCAGGTGTTGTCTTCTTATACGGCGAGTATATCCCAAACTCTATATTTTAACTGGAAATTTGGGGGTCGTCTTATACGCCCAGTTGTCTTATACACCGGAAAATATGGTAATCCCTTTTCACTGTATGTCTGGATTGTCAGTAAATCAAGAATGAGGAAACAGAAAAATCACAAATAGGCTTTCATGAAATGCAAATACACTGAAAATATATGCAATCCAGACCTAGTCTTCTCATTCTTGAATTTCATTGTTCCATAAGAAGGCTATAGAAGTCGTTACAGGAAGTCCTGCCCCGTCCTTAGCATGCTCTGTCAGAGAAAATATACTGACAAAAGAGACAAAAGTCAAGTGGGAAAGGGGCCACAGACTTCGATATGAAGATCTACTAACATATTTGGGGTAGTATACTGAACCATGGACATGTATGAACAGCATAGCTCTACGGTCTTATATACTACAGGGAACCCTTTATTTGTATTTCTATCACAGTGATGGTGAACCTTTTGAGCTCAGTGTGTCAAAATTTGCAAGAAAACCTAGCTTAACTCGGGTGCTGTGTCACATCTAGAAATATTCATAATTTTGTGATATTTGTAGCTCTAGTAAAAAAGTTATATTTTGATATATGTATTTTATTAAAAGCAAAAACAAATAATTCTTTACATTAGTGACTTTTGTTGCTAAATCTTCAATTGAAAGTTGGTATTTCGTACACTTCAAGAACAAGCAAGCACTACATGCCCAGGAGCCAGGGTGACCAGGTGTGTCACCCAAAAGGGCTTGGCGTGTCACCTGTGACACGTGTGTCATAGGTTGGCCATCACTGATCTATACTGTTACTTTTAGAATGAAAATCAGTCTTTTTACTTAAGCTAGCTCTGCTTGCCTGCATAGATTGCTTTCTAGTTGTTTAAATTAGCCCTGCTGTTCTCCTGAGTTCTCCTGGATTCATTCTTAAATAAACCTTAGTGTTAAAGACATAATTATAGTGATCCATATTGCTGTTTCAGTGGAGGTTTGGATGCTAATTGCCCAGGGGCCAGGGGAGAGTGGGACAATTTTTAAGGGAATGAGGCAAAATTGGATTGCAGTGACAAAGAATCATAGGTGAACCAGCAGTTGGGGATCCCCTGGAGGCTTACATTCACATTTACAGAGCACAGTTTTGTTGTGTCAGAAGTACACACTTGCTCACAGTTATCTTTCCTGGCAGTTTCTCTGAACAAATGTTCTTCAACCCACAGGAACAAACTGACATGTCTTAGCCATAACAGTAATGTGACTCTGCAGTAGGAGAAACAAACTGAGCCCTGATTTATCCAAGAGGAGGAGAATAAGAGGTCGTATGCTAAACATTCACCCTATATTTTTAAGCAAAATAAAACAAGAAGCACAACATTATGAATTATATTCCTAAATCCAGGAAACCGATAATGAGAACATTTTCATCTATCTTCATAACCAAGACAACTCCCATGACACTAGGATTCTTATGAATAGTAACCTCATATTTATAACTTTGCATATATCAGCTAATCCTCTTACAATTGAATCAATTCCAGTAAACAACTACAGCAGTGTCTATGAAACATCTTCGTCTTTTGTTTGAGAATGCCCAGAAGCAAATGATGGGCCACTGTGTGAAACGGGATGTTGGACTAGATGGGCTATGGGCAATCCAACAGGACTCCTCTCATGTTCTTATGTAAACTTACTATTACAGATGTCCCTAAACAAGTTAACAGATGAGTTGCTGAGCCATTCCTATTTCCATAAAGGTTTTGTCTTCACGTTTAAAGGCAATGAAAAATATCCTGTCCTATAAAAGCTAGGTCTTGAAAACAAGTTAAATCTCTTCATATTTCTGTTATTTACCCCCTAAGAAGTTAATCAAACCTACTGACTTCATGCTTCTACTAATGAGTTCCACTGTGACCTCATTCATATTCCTCGATGTAGTTCTCCATCATGAAATACCCACATATATTATGTTTTAGAACATTAAAAGATTTGCTGAATCGGTTCTGTATTGAAATGCCCTAGTTTGTCCTTCTCTGCTTTCTTTCTAGCACACAGACTTCGTACGAATAGCACTTCAATGCAATATAATAAAAAATGAATGCCCATTTATTGAAAAATTGGCACGCCCCTGCATTGTTAGGCCCCAAAGCTTTCACTGGCCCAAGAAGAGTTCAGCACATAAATCTGATTATTTTTGGTGTCATCTACATACTGTACTCATCATTAAGTTTACCATATTTTTGTTAGACTGAGAGGGGATATGTTATACATGTATAAATATGAAGAGTAGTTTTGATTACTGCACACTTTTGGCTGGTCAGGCATATGGTTCTTAAAAGGCTATACAGTGCCTGACAAAAGTTCTGTCGCTTATCCATGTTGTTGAAACCAAAGCCTATAACCTGACTTAAAATTCATCCATTGGTTTTAGAAATGACTCTTATGAAAGCTGAAACCCTCCCAAATGAGGTTTTTAAAAGAAAATAAATTTGCTTCACTGCTGAAATATTGATCATTTAATGAACACAGAAAGGTCAGATTTTGGCTAGACAAAAGTTTTGTCGCCTTGTCATATAATGCACCTAATCCTAGTTTACAGCCTCACCTGTGCCCACTAATTGATCGGATAATTAGTGGGTGTGTATAAAAAGAACTCCAGCACCCCAGACCTTCACTTGACCTGCAACTTGACCTCTGACAACATGCCAAAAATCCACCCTGCGACCAAAGCCTTGATGATCGGGAGGCTGAAGACCAGATCCACTGCAGAGGTGGCTGGCACCTTTAATGTGTCTCAGCGTCAAGTACAAAGAATTACAAAAAGATTTGAAGAGACTGGAGATGTTTTTGACAAGCCCAAGTCCGGCAGACCCCACAAGACTGCTCAGGAGGAACGTTTGTTGGTTCGAAAACCAAAAGCCAGCCCTTCTTCCACTGCAGCAGAGCTCCAACAGGCCTGGTCCCCTCAAGTCCCTGTGTCAACTAGAACAGTTTGTAGGATTCTGTCTCGAAATGGCCTCCATGGTCGAATCAGTGCCCAGGAGCCAGCACTAAACAAAACGTTATTAAAAAACCGTGTGGCATTTGCCAAGGCCCACAGCCTACTAAATGGATGGACGCTGGAAAAGTGGCAGAAGGTGGATTTCTCAGATGAATCTTCAGTTGAATTACACCACAGCTGCCGCAAATACTGCAGGAGACCTACTGGAGCCCGTATGGATCCAAGATATACCCAGAAAACAGTTAAGTTTGGTGGTGGAAAGATCATGGTCTTAGCATTCCCAATCATAAAAGGGGTCAAATTTTGCAGCAGGATGGCGCTCCATCTCATACATCCATCTCTACATCAAAGTTTCTCAAGGCAAAGAAGATCAAGGTGCTCCAGGACTGGCCAGCCCAGTCACCAGATATGAACATCATTGAGCATGTTTGGGGTAGGATGAAAGAGGAAGCTTGGAACACAAAACCAAAGAATCTTGATGAACTCTGGGAGGCATGTAAAACTGCATTCTTTACTATTCCTGATGACTTCATCAATAAATTGTATGAATCATTGCCGAAACGCATGGATGCAGTCCTTCAGGCTCATGGAAGTCACACAAAATATTAAATATGGCTCTAATATCACCACAACTTCATTCACCAATGTTATGAAACATATCTTTGTATTTGAAGTGAATTATCTGTTTGATTTTCAGATTACTTTTTGTGGGCGACAAAACTTTTGTCTCGCCAAAATCTGACCTTTCTGTGTTCATTAAATGATCAGTATTTCAGCAGTGAAGCAAATTTATTTTCTTTTTAAAAACCTCATTTGGGAGGGTTTCAGCTTTCATATGAGTCATTTTTAAAACCAATGGATGAATTTTAAGTCAGGTTATAGGCTTTGGTTTCAACAACGTGGATAAGCGACAGAACTTTTGTCAGGCACTGTAGTCCTTGTTCAATGCAACATGCCAGCAACAGTGAAAAAAGCAAATTTAATGCTGGGGTAATTAGGAAGGGAACAGAAAACAAGTCAGCAAGTGTTCTTTTTCCTCTTTATAAATCTATACATTTGGAATATTGTGTAGAGTTCTGGTCACCACACCTGGAAAAGTGTAGAAAAGGGCAGCCAAAATGATAAAGGAACTGGGACACAATGAAATCAAACTGCCATGTTTAGATCTCTTCAGCCTTGGAAGACAGCATTTAAGAAGGGACCTGAATGAAGTATATAAGATTGTGCACGGTATCAAAAAGTAGGACTCTAGGAAGCCAATGGGCAGGAAAGTTAGGACAGACAAGGGGAAATAATTTTCACTCAGAGAGTCACTATCTATGGAACTTACTATAAGAAGAGGTGGTGACAGCAAGCAGTCTGAGTGTCTTTAAGAAAGGGTTAGATAAATTCATGGAAGACAAGTG
Organism: Aspidoscelis tigris stejnegeri; assembly: GCA_023333525.1. Lineage (NCBI taxonomy): Eukaryota > Metazoa > Chordata > Lepidosauria > Squamata > Teiidae > Aspidoscelis > Aspidoscelis tigris. The sequence goes on along the minus strand of JALMGA010000004.1, from coordinate 31,945,160 downwards.
TATCAAATGGCTACTAGAATGGATGCCTAGGTATGCCTCCAAGTTGGAAAAACAAACAGGATGTTGCTCCAGGCCATTAGTATGCCTCCAAGTTGGAAAAACAAGTAGGATGTCACCTTCCAGTGAAGGTTTTGCCCTTGTCTTCTGCATGAAGCCCAAAAGCAACTGGTAGGCTACTGTGTGAGACAGGACGCTAGACTAAATGGGATGTGGCCTGATTTAGCAAGCCCCCCCCCCTTATATTCTAGATCAGCAACACTACAGTATATTTATCATAACCTCAAAATTGATACAGGGATACAGAAGTGGCTTGCCAGTGCCTACTTTTACAGAGAGGCTGAGGAATCGAATTAATGACCCTCTGCTTTCTAGGCAGTTTGCTCTACAACTGAGCTATAGCCCACTGGAATTATGGTTGGACAAAGAAAAATAAACAAATACGCGTTCAATGGCTGAATCCATACAATTGCCATTCTACCATAAGAAATATACCAATTTGTGTAAGCTACAGAACAAAAATAAGCAAACCAACTATTTATTCAATCTCTTGGTTTTAGCACAGACAGTAAACAAGATATCAATCATACAGCATGGTATGATTTCTTGAATAATCTGCTGCGTAAACATTTCAAGAGAAATACTTTTCAGTGGCCATTTTCTTTTATTTTCCCACCATCTTTTGTATCCAATCAAGTAAGTGAATCAGACTCTTAATGATACGGATTACAAAACCTACATCAATTTTTTATCAGTTTGAGGACTAGAATTTAATAGCTGGAATCTTTTAACTCTAGACGATTCATTTTGGAGAAAGAAATCAGGTAACTCAAGACGACTGTCAAAGTAATACTTTGTAACTGCTTTGTAAAATGGTGAAACAATTCTAGGTCATTTATTGAGACAGAGAGACAGTATTCCATTATATCAAATGTCTGATTTACATATATTTGCTGAGGAATTGATGCTTTTGAGCATTCTTTTGCTTTGTATATCCGATCCTTATCTGTCCCAGATTAAGATCTACAGTACATCCTTAAATGACATAAGTTAATAAAATAAGTAAAAATTGTTAGAAGCTGCTATTTTATGCTATTACTGAACATCAGATAGCAGTTGAGCAAGCTAACTGCAGAATAAAAACTTAAAAGTGACAGTTGCTATGATACTTTAATGCTGAAAAGGTGGTTAAAATATCCCTGAAGGCTGTAAATCCAATTCCCTTGCTTAGTCACGAGCTGTTCTCACTCATCCTTATTAGAATGTCTCTCTGTTTGTGTTCTCATGGTAAGAATTAAAGGGAAAGAACATTGTTGATTTCTAAGATCACATGGTTACAGTTACAGACAGAAGCTCTGCTGCTTCTTGTCTCTCAGGGATAGGCAACAGTTGGTGCTAAAGCACATGGTCAGTATTCAAAACATTCAAGATTTCATGCTATTATGTTTTGACTAGAAGTTTTAAACGGCTGGTCTTGGATTCAAATCAACTAGTAACAAGCAGAACTGCAGAAATTTCCTGGCTAGAAACTTGAGCAGTTGCTGCCAGTCAGTGTTGACATATTGAGCTAGATGAAACAATGGTCAGGTTCTGTCTAAGGCAGCTTTCTAGGCTCACTTGCTCTGTCATAGTCAGCTGCATAAAAAACACAGGTTTTTTGTGCAGCAATTCTGTTCCTGTTCCTGAAGCAAAACATGACTCATATTATGACACACACAGCACTTTCTTGTTGGAAGATAACAAAGGTGCAAGGAGCATAAGACAAGAAACTTTCCTGTTATGCAGTCCCTTGTCCAGCATGTAAGCATGGCCCTTGGAAATGTCCTAAAAACAAAATATTGATCCTTCCTTCTGTGGCTATGAGTGTTCAATACAAGACAATTATGAAGACGTCAGATTGACCTAGAGTAGTGGAGACCGGGACCTTCAGATGTTGTTGGTGTACAGCTCTCAGCAGCTCTCTGGCCATGGTAAGGAAGTATGGTAACTGTAGTTTACCGGTATCTGGGAAGGCCCCAGTTTGAGAACCTTTGACTTTGAGGGTGGGTAACATGGGGTAAAAAAGTGGGAAGCTTAAGAATTCTAAGAACAACAGAAGAAAATGCTAATCCAGGGAAAGCTGAGGTCCCTTGAAAGATACAATGTTACTGGACTTTACTTTCTGTAACATGCATTCTCGTAAGAGCCAAGAAGGAGGGTTAAATAGAGGCCAGAAGCAATACTTTTCTTCTTTGTTCTTTTTACGCCACAAGCTACCAGATGGGCAACTCGGTGTAGTGCCAAGCATCTCACAAGACCCCACTGATAAGTCAACACCATGCTGAAGGTTCTCATGCAGCATAGGAACTCTCACACTTTCAGACTTTTAGCAGCCACTTAAGATTGCATGCTGCTACCTTTGTCATACCTTAAATTGAGACAAAGGGAAAATAATATGGAAGCTGGAAAGTCAGAGAGTAGGGCTGATGGTTCAATTAATATAGAACTTTCAATCTTGCTAAACTGGGATACGAGGATGAAAGAAGCAAAAAGTAGGACACCAGACATCCCAAATTAGATAAGATTCCTGGGTACACGATAGCCTGGATTCTCAAAGTCATGGGGCACATATAGAACACCCTTGAGGTTCAGGTCACCTGTCATACCTAAAGAAACAAGATCACTATATACTGATTCTTCTTGCCACATCATCACCATGTGTGCCCCCAGCAAATTCTGCCTATTGGAGCTGCAAAAAAGCTAGGTCCTTCACTCAGACCAACACCAGACAATATCCTCAACCAGGTCCAAGTGTCCAACTTCCCTTGATGGCCAACTTGGCAGAGTTGGATTTATGACCCTGTAAACCTGCATAAACAATCCAATTTTGCTGGCTTCAGAAGTGTGCTGTAGCATGGCCAGCACACCTGACCTGCAGATTAGTTCCTTCAAAATGCATTGTAATACCAAACCAAATGTAAACATTTTCAGTCTATGGATTGCTAAGGTCCTGTCAAGGCCCGTTATACAAATACTAGTCATTAGTGTCATGGATGGGAGACCACCAGGAAAAGTCAATAGTGTTGTTGAGGGCAAAGCTTCCAAGGTTCTATTAACTCAAGGAAATAATATTTACCAACCATGTAAAAGTCAAACCAAATAGTATAGAATTACATTAGACACAGGAGAGCTACACATTAAGGCTCTGTTAAGACTATTTCAGACTTATAGTCCATTAATATTGTATATATTTTTGTTGTTGTCATTTTGTCCATTCCAAAACACTACAGTATATACTGGCAAAAACAAAACCAAGAAAACAACAATAGTAGCATTATAGTATAGAAGACCATGTCACAAGAGCAGCTGAGATCTCTGTATCATCAGGGAAAGGTTAGGATATAAGATCATTTATTTTCTTTTACCCTATTAATAGTAAAATTTAGCTCATTATCTTTTCAAAAATTAAGAGGGTTTGCGGCTGTGATTTAATGAAGAGGATCTGCATGCCCATCATTTCCAAAGTTCAATTATATTTTGCTCACTTCATGTCCCTAAGGTTCATATTGGATTAACTTTCCAACTAGTTTGCACCTCTGTATTTCTCAGGACAGAAGAGTTATTTTTAGAAACTTAATTTGGCCTCTCTACAGGAGGAGTCCTTCAGAAGAAAAAGATGAACCATCTTGTGTTTGTGGCTGTTATCTTAAAGTATTTCTTTCAAAACACGCCTCTGTAATGATGGTTGATAAAACAAGTGTGAGTCTATGTTATGAAAACCCTTTCAGGCTAAGAAACAGGAATTACTACCAACCGATATATCAATATTTTCTAACACCTAAAAGTTAATTACACTAATTTCATACACTAATGATTTTGCCATGCTCTTATAAAACCTCAGAGCCATGGATTTCTAACTTTCCTACTACATATTCAAAAATAAACCTGAAAATTGTTTTCTGAGTCATGTTTTATAGCCCAGTACTTTAATTATATTGGTCTAAATTTTCACTTAGTCACTCAAAAACTTAAAGAGTTCCTACATAATATTGTACAATCTCAACTCTGTCTGAAGAGCCCCCCAAAATCCCACTGTGATAATAAAGACTCCTACGTAAGGTATTCTTATTCCTATAGCAATTTCTGTCCAATAATGATTCTATTTACCTCCATCTCTCATTTTTTTGTTCAGTTAACCAGTACCAAAAACCTGCTTCATAGAACTGGCTATAAAATGAGAAACAGCAGTACTTTCTTTTTTAAAGCAGCACACGTCTTCCATCTAGTCACAACAACTTCGGCAGTCAAGTAAGAATTAAATACATGGACAAATTCATGAAGGTGTATCAATGGCTGCTAGAATTGATGCCAATATATAGCCTCTACATTAGAAAGACAGGCAGGATGTTTCTAAGGCTGTTTCTGCACTTACCTCCTGAAACCTGGATTAAGGAAATCCGTTCTTCTGAAATCCGTCTCGAGGAAGATCCGTCTGAAATACAGACGGATCCAAATGAGGCCCCACGCTTCCGCACTCGCGTGGGAAGCACGGATACTGAGGCACACATCATGTGTTCGCTGTGGGGACGCTGCAGCAATGATTTCCAGAAGCATCTGGCTTCCCTGAGGCCCTGCTGCCCCAGGAGCTGCATGATGGGAGCATTCAGCCATCAGTCACCATTCAATTCCACCCATGCGTGGGCGTGTCAGGGATAGACTGCCCACCAATCAGCGGCATGCCTGAGATCCCATGGCTGCCATGGTGCTGCTGCCTCACTTAACATGGTGACTTCCTGTCCCACCCACATCTGTTCCCTCTCCTCTCCGTGTGCAGAAGCATCCTCCTTTGATGCGGAATTTCCACGCAGGAATGGATTGAAGACCTAATTTTTCAGGTCTTCTTGGAAACCGGATTTAGCAGTGCCTAGACCCCATTAGCGACAAATCTCGCGCAAGGCTGTGCGGAAGCGGCGTCCTTGAAGGGGTGCTAATCTGTCCCGCTGTGCAGAAGGTACCCTGCACATGTGTCCCATATCTGTCCTTATTGTGTGCTTAATGAAGTTTTAGCGGCCAGTGCGGGAACACCCTAAAGATCATTTGTAGAGTACTAAAAGCAGGGGAAAGTTTTGCATTAATCTTCTGCTTAAGAATGCAGTGTGGGCAGCTATGTAAGCCAGGATGCTGGACTAGATGGGTTGTGGCCTGATCCAGCAATGTTACACTTATGTTCTTATTTTTTTAATGTGGCATGCTAAAAGAGATGACAAAAGACCCTGCCAAAGGCTCACAAACAAAACATCAACGATATAAGGATAAAGAAAGAGGGGGGGGGGAGAGAAACAGCAGAAATGTGAAAAAGTGAAAAAATACTGGCGCCATTAAAACAAGTGAGTTGTTGCTACAAACTCACTGAAAAGAAGAGCATGGAAACTGTAAAGGAACAAAGGAATACTATTGTAATGGCAACAACCCTAACCCCACTTTCCTAGGAACAAGCATCATTTAAGAACAATGAAGGTTTCTTCTAGCAAGTTACAATAAAACTAATACTAAGCAAAACAGTCATCAACAGTTCCTCAGCCATCAACAGCCAACACAAAAGGAGACCAATTTCCATTATTTTTTGAAAGGAGAACAACAAAATGCACATCAATTCAGTGGTGCTTCACATATTTAAAATATGGCAGGTGACATAATTTTTACCCTCAGTGCAACCAAAGGGAAGGGAAGAGGTTGCTTAAACTGTCCTGAAATGTGGTTTAAGCATTTCCTGACTACATCAGAAACGTGGTTTGATGATGCTGGGATTGTCAACAAAATGAAAAGGTTCCCTGGGTTCTGTGAGAATGGAGGCCTCTGTTGATTAGGCAGCAAATTTCAGAAACTGTTCAAGAACATGATTTGAAATGCAACACTAAAGCCATTATTACTTCCATTAAAATCATACAGAATGCCTTTTAAGAAGCAAATCACTAAAGCACGAAGATCCATATATTGCTGATGGATTCAATGGTCTATCATCTTCCCAATTAAAAAAAAAAAGGAATTCAGAGGTACTGTAAATCAGATCCCATTCCTTTGTACACACTGGAGAATGCACTTGTTGCTGCAAGAATGAAAAGTGAAATTTACTAGGCCCGTCCACATATTTATGTACTGTCAATTTTCTCTTTCTCTAGCAATAGTCCTATAACAAGGCTTCTGTGACTTAAGGGGTGTTTTCCCACTGTCACTAGAAATACCCCTTAAGTACCCATTAATGGGTACAAAATGCCATTACATACCCATTAATGACAGTGGAAAAACACCCAAGGTCAGGAATGGGCTTACAGACTCTTCAGGAACTCTGTAGCCCAATATACACTGATCCTATTAGATACAACTATGAAAAAAAAGGTGACTGCTATATTTCTTAAAACAAGTATGGCAACCATAAGCACGTACACTACTATCAAAAAGTTTGTTTGTTTGTTTGTTTGTTTGTTTGCACTTTTATCCCACCCTATATCCAAGGGTCTCAGGGCAGGCCACAACATATAAAATGAACACATTAAAACCAATAACATACTAAACATAGAGCCTGAATGTGGGGAGGAAAAGGCTGTTCCTTTACTTAGCCAAAGGCCAGGGTAAAGAGGTGTGTCTTCATAGCTCATCTAAACACATAGAGTGAAGGTGCCTGATGCACCTCAGGAGGGAGACTATTCCATTTAGTCTGGGAGCCACCACTGAAAAATTCTGGGTACCCACCCTTTTTGGTGGTGGTACAACCAGAAAGGCTCCCCTCCAGATCTTAGATATTTGGGGGCCAAGTCATTTAGGGCCTTATAAGTCAAAGTTAACACTTTGAATTAGGATTGGCAGCGAATTGGTAGCCAGCAAAACTCTTTTAAGACTGGTGTGATGTGCATTCAGCCAGCTGTTCCCGTCAGCAGTCTAGCAGCTGCACTTTGCACCACCCGCAGCTTCCAAGCCATCTTCAAGGGCAGCCCCATGTAGAGCACATTACAATAGTCCAGTCTGGAAGTTATCAGGCCATGGATAACTGTGGCCAAGTCATTTCTGTCCAGAAGGGGCCTTTTAGGTGTCAAACCTGCCGTAGTTGGGAATAGGCTCTCTTGGCCATGGCCTCCACCTGAGCTTCAAGCATTAGCGCAGAGGGCAAGAGTACCTCCAAATTCCACACCAGTCCCTTCCAAGGCATTATGACCCCATCCAGGACAGGATGCCTCCTAACTTCATGGACACAAGACCCAGTGACACACAGCACCTCTGTCTTGTCTGGATTCAGCTTCAATTTACTGGCCTTCATCCAGCCCATTACCTCCCCAAGGCACTGGTCAAGCACTTCACTTTTCCTGATTCAGATTTTCTACCCTATATGCTCCTTATTCTATGGCTACAACTATGAAGGTTTGATGTGATCACATTAGATGTGGAAGCTAAATCAAAATGCATTTTAAGCTTGTACTGGGAAGAATGACCACCAACTGAATAACGGTGATAATCACCACTCCACTCATTTCTCCATGACTGTACTATGATAGTCAATCAAGAGCATTGCTAACACTAATATCAATGGCAAAACAAGGACACACTGTTGACAATTCCAAACCACAGTTTCAGTTTTCTTAGCTACTCTTCCTTCGCTTCTCACACCAAGCTACAGATCAGGCACAAATGACTTGTTTAACTCAACTTTCATATTTTTTACCCATACTGCACAGTAACCAATGTTCTCAAAAATCCATATATGCCTACCAATTTTTCCCAATTCCAGTTCATCCAGTTCACTACCACTTTAGAAACAGTAATCTCTTTAAAGAAATATACGTGATAGTTCTTTCCTTTTTTTTTTTTTTTTTTGAGCCAAGGTAATTAAAGGAAAACAATGTTTCAGTACTAATCTTGTAGATTTACTTTGCTTAATCACATCTCCTTGGCATTTCTGAAAATCACACAGCGGAAAAGAGAAAGATTTCTAAAAAATTTAAAGGCTCAGAAATAAAGGAAACGGATCATGAAAGGCTAACTAAGCATAATTATATGAAACTATCATTTCTTCAATCTAAAATAGAGCTCACATTTTAAAACAGATGGCAATCACATGTTAAGTCATCTATCAGCTTCTGCATGATGCTCCTCATTTAGTGAAGAACTGTCTATAAATTCAAATGATACAAAGAACTGTAAAAACAACATGTTTTACTTTTTTATTACTACGAACTTTTCTGCATTTACCTGTCCTTGGGCATTATCGGCAGGTTGTAACAGCCAGGCCTACTGGTTCCAACCATGGGAAGGTGTTGTCTACAGTAGTGTCACCTGCACAGTGGTGCTGATCCAAACCAGACCTTTTGAAGCATGCACAAATTTTAAGGCCAGACTCAGAGGTCTCCAAGGTCAGGGAAAAAAGCTCCTAGTCTCAAAGCCCCTAAGGGATCCATTTTGTGGGTTCACTTTGTATTTCCTCTTTGAATGGATTATGCTTGGAACATGCCTGCAGGGGGTGAAACATCACAGTGTGTCACTAATGTGTAGATCTATGGGTGTTTCCACACAAGACCATTAAGACCCCATTAAGCACCCAATAAGGACACATATAGCACACATCTGCAAGTTACCTTCCACACAGCGGGACAGATTAGGACTCCTTCAAGGACGCTGCTTCTGCATGGGCTTGCACGAGATCTGTCTCTAATGGGGTCTAGAGGCCGCCAAATCCAGTTTTCAGGAAGACCTGGAAAATTAGGTCTTCAAACCATTCCTGCCTGCAAATTCCGGATCAAAGGACGACACTTCCGCAAAGGGACAGGAGAGGGAACACATGTGGGTGGGACTGGAAGTCACCATGTTTAGCGCAGCCGGGCAGCCACAGGATCTCAGGCACACTGCTGATTGGTGGGCAGCCTGTCCCTGACATGCCCACACACAGTGGAAATGAGCGGTGACTGACGGCTGAGTACTCCAATCACGCGGCATCTTGGGCAGCAGGGCCGCAGAGAGGCCAAATCCTTCTGGATATCAGTGTTCCAGCATTGGCACAGCAAACACATGATGTGTTCCTCGCTATCCATGCTTCCTAAACAAGTGTGGATGCGTTAGGCCTCATTAGCATCCATCCGTACTTCAGACAGATCTTCCCAGGGACGGATTTCAGAATTCCAGATTTCCTTAATCCGGATTTCAAGCAGTAAGTGCGGAAACACCCTATAAGGCCCAGATAAGTGCTACAGAGCTCTGCATTAATTATGCATTAAGGGTCTGTGCAGAAAGGGCTCAACAAAGAATTTCATTTTGAATCAGCCACTTAAACTACCATTCAGATATAAGAACTGTCTGAACCAAGGGGTTGTCGCTAAAGAGACTCAGGGAAAATATTTAAGGATAGTTTGGTGTCCCTTGCCTTGTGTGAAATTCCTTCCAGTGTTGATGTCTTCACTGCATTATTTCTAATGTCACTGTCAGGTGTACATAAACCATTTTGGAAAGGCAGTAGACAAATAAACTAAAAAAAAAAAATCAGAAGCCATCTATCACCTTCCAGATACTGTTAGGCAACATCTCTCATGTATCCTTGTCTGCTTCCTGTGCTAACTGAAACAAATGAAAATCTGAGTCCAGTAGCATCTGGAAGGTCATAAATTGTTTGTTTCCCCCATCCATGATTTTAATCATGTTTTTATATTATTATGATTGTAGATGTTTTTATGCTCTATGTTATGCAAAACGCTTTAAGATTATATTTTAACTAGAAGTAGTATATAAATATCTCAAATAAATAATAAATTCATTTTCCTTGACTCAGTCTGTGCCAATCCTCCTCTTGTTCCTAATGTTCTCCAAGGGTGTTTCCCCACTGTCACTAGAAGTACCCATTAAGTACCCATTAATGGGTACAAAAATGCCAGTGACAGTGGAAAAACACCACTCCACTTTTTGCAGGTGGTGCAAAAAGTGACAGTGGAAAAACACCTCAAGACTCAGAACAGCATTAGGAGGAAACTTCAAATCCGTTTCCATCTTGGGAATGTTTTGGATTCACTTGAAAATTTCAAAAGATACTTGACAACAGGTGACTGTTCAGAAGGGTGCCAAAGTTAGTGTGACATGAAGAGATCCATCTTGCTCCAGCTCCTTTGCAAAGCACTCACCAGATTAGGGAAACAAAGCAAAACAAAATGTTGGTACGGACATCTGTGATTGTGAATGCTTCCTCACTATCAACCAGTAAGAGGAAAAAGACACCAACAGCTGCTCTAACTTTTCTTTAAAATGTCATCACATTAAAATTCCAGTAAAGCCACAAAACCACACAGACATATGTTGGAGAACATTTGTTCCTGCAAAGCAATCCAAAGTCTGAGAAACTTCATGTTTGACACTCACTGCATCCAATTTGATTTTATGCTCATAAAACTTTACATAACATACTTCTGTGTCAGTTGTATTTAGGCAAATTAAATCTCTGATGCCTTTTAGCTCCTGAACACTTTTGCAAATTGAGTGAGGAGGAATAACCTTAAAACCTTAGCCCTAAAAGACTTTAAATCAGGAAATACTGGTTGCTGAATCAAAGATAATGTATTTTTAACATGGCACTGTATTCCTTGAACTCTTCAGAAAAGGTAGGGTTAAATACCACAAATAAATTAATAAAACCACGAGGCTGAATCTCCATATTTGTAGAGGTCCACAAGTAGGTTTATAAGAAATGAGTACATTTTACAACTTGAAAAAACAACAGCAAACACTATTCCTAGGTTCTTAGGCTAACAGTTGGTGTTCAAATGGGCTTGGTTCTTCTAAATGTTCCAAAAGCTCTGTGCAAAATCAAGGGAAAATTAAGTTTTCCAAGTCCATTAAAATGTACGGGACAGGACTCCCCATAAATCAGTGGCTCTCAAACTGTGGTCTTCCAGATGTTCCTGAACAACTTTTCACAGGATTCCAACCTTAGGATGCCACTGGGACTAGCATGGAATGCGAGCGTGGAATGGTGGGAGTTGTTCAGGAACATCTGGAGATCCTCTGCCATAAATTAAGATTGAGTTGGAAGTCACTAAGAAAGCAGTATTAGTAGGAAGGTTGGACAAATCTGAACAAGATGCACTGAGACTGTGGCATTTAATGATCCTTGCAACGCCATTTGCAATCTTACTTGCCCTGAATAAAATGCTAGGTTAACATTACAGTAATGAAATGAAACAATGTGCAACTTTCTTAAGACTGATTTTAAAAAAGAGAAAATACTTGTTCTCCAGCGAAGGTGTCAAGACAGCAAGAGGCAACTGCAGGATCTAAAGAACATCCTGCAACTGCCTCTCACTACCCCTGCCAGAGGCAATCACAGGCTTTTATGTATGTTTACCTGCTGCTTTCATGTCCCTGGTGCATTTCACAGCCCAACATGTCTCTTTATTGAACATAATGCTTTAACAGCTTTCAAAATCTGCTGTAAAAGACACTGGCATTCCTCATCTCTTGGCTTACCATGCTAAATTTCCTGATTTTACAGGCAAGGTGCTGACATATCCACGCAAGGCACCTGGACATCTAGCTAAGGCACCTATACATTGAGAGTACACTCCCTACACCAGACTCTGATCAGTAAGACTCTGTCCACACACAGTAAGGAGGGGGGACCATAATGAGAGGGATGAGAATACAAGACTTTCTTTTTCTTGCTGCATGTGAATGGAACCATACACTTAAAATGTTCCAGAAATGTGAAATGAGGGAATAAAGAACAGGATGCAGCAGGTTAAATACACTCCCACTCTTTCCCTCATGATTTCCTATCAGAACAGAGACAGCACATGACTTCTTTCCCAGCACTGATAAAAACATTACTGCATCACAGTCTCCACACGATCAAACAGAAGTCTGGAATGACAGGGTACATTAGATCAGGCTGCAGCTCATCTAGTCCAGCATCCTTTCCCATAAAGTGGCCCACCAATTGATTCTGGGCATTCTCAAGGAGAAGACAAAGGCAAAATCTTCACATGCTCTTGACTTCTGCCAAATGGCCTTTAGAGACATTCTGCCTGACTCTCTAGTAGCCATCAATAATACCCATCCTCCATGAATTTTTCTAGCCATTTCATAAAGCTATCTAGGGTGGTTGCTGTTACCTTCTTCTGGTAATAAATCCCATAGATCAATATCCCTCTAATGAAAAAAAATACCTCTTTGTCAGTCCTAACTCTCCTTCCCATCAGCTTCATAAAATGGACCCTGGTTCTAGTGCTGTGTGAAAGAGAAAATACTTTTTCTCTATCCACCTTCTCCATACTATGTATGATTTTATATTCTTCTATCAGGTCATCTCTTAAATGCAATCTTTTAAGGCTGAAGAGGCCTAGATGTTGCAGCCAGTTTTTGTAAGGGAGCTATTTCAGCTCCCTGATCATTCTGGTGCGTACTGGGCATTATTGCATCAACTTTGTGCCAAACTGCACATATTTTCAGAACAACTGCCTACCTGATTGTCATTCAGTTCTTTAATACCACTGTGTAATGAAAAACTTTGTTATGGAAGTACAATAATTGCCTCCTCTGGAAAAGCAGGGCAAGGATACTCTTTGCTATCTGATTATGAACTACTATTACCACCAGTCTATGCTATGTGGTCTAGAAACATATGGAAGTGTAGTTAAGCACCCGAAGGACCAACACACCAAGAACATAACATATCTTGGGTTACCTGTCCCACTTGCTAAACAGTTACACTGAGGCTTTAGGCACTTTGCTGTTGCAACCCCCACCTTTCCCTTTATTTGCTTTTTGCGGCAAAGGCTGGTCACGAAGCCGAACAACCCCTCAGAGAACCCATTCCTCAATTGGTTTCTTGTCAATTACTCAATGAGATCTTGCACCTTCACAAATACTATGCAGTGACTTGTGTAAAATGAATGAACACAAGCTTTATTCGTTACACTTCATCAGGCACACAATCTTGGTTATGATAATGAACTGTAATCTACTCTAATAATGTTCACTAACTTCACAAGATTCAGGGCTAAACTACTCAGCCCCCCCCCCCGACAGTCACTAGCCCATTTATCTTCCCTGCTCAGTCCAAACAGATTTCCAACAGGCAAAAAGAATCCTTCTCCCTTGCATGACCTTTTATTCCTCTCCCTCTGACTTTCTCACTCTCTCATTGGCTCTCTGTGGGAGCATGCCCACCCCTCCCAACAGATTTCAGCAAGCCACACCCCTATTTCATAAATGTCATGTTTAAGTTCACACAGATTCAGCCATGCTACGAGTTCCTCCAAACATGCCCCTTGCTCCGCCTTCAAACTGGAGAACTGAAAGCTTTGCATTCAAAGTGGAGCTTCTTCTGGTCCTCCAAACTAGAGGACTGGAAGCTTTGAATTTCCAGCATAGCTGCTTCCTGTTGGGCAGACGGGAAGCTGTGTCGCTGGCAGTAGGAGTGCAGGAAGTGCAGGTAAGAGCAGAGAAAAAAGATGCTCGTTATCCAGCATCTTTATACTGTGTGGGGTGGTGGGAATGCCACGTTCCTACTGCAGGGGATAGAAGCAGCGAACTTGCTTCTCTGCTTCCATCCCAGTCTGTAGGCAACCTATGTTCATAAAGCCTCATTTCTGTAAAAAGCAGCTATGAGACACATCTTAAATCACTGCACTTTAATTACAAAGAACTGTTCTTCCTTTTTCATCTATTTATTTCTTTACATTTTTATCCAGCCCTTCACTTATTTGTCTGTGTGTTTCTCTTTATGCACAAATCTTTTATACTAATTTTCCTTAATTTGAAATATGTAAGTAATCATTCACCTGCTGTTCTTCAGACACTTTTCTTTGGAAACAACTTCAATTAAACCATAAAGTACAGAATAAGTCTGTGCAGCCTACAGCCTACTGAACCGACTCCAACCCACAAACAACCTATTTTAGCTAACAAAAGGAATAAAATATTTTTCTGGTTTCACTGCCCACTACTTAATGAAAACACTGAAAAAGCTTTCAAGAACTTAAGCACTACTGTATATGATTAGTTGAACTATGTTAAATGTGACCCAATTGTAGAAGTCAGCTATGTAACAAATTTCTTTCATCTTGGTTAGCCTGTAGGATGTCCTCCTTTATCATCTATTATTCATTCATTCATCCACGTTTATATTCTGCTGTACCATCTTGCAGCATTATGGACAGCTTAAAAACATTTTAAAGTTAATAAAATTTGGCTTATCAATAATTTAAAACAGTGACAATCAGAATTTGGGTAAAGAACTAGGTCTTTGGCTATTTTCTGTGTGACTTCCTTTGGTCAGGTGGATGCTTGTTCCTAAAGGACTGGGGTTACTATAAAGGAAACCCCCTGGTAGATACCTGCACCGCTAGAACCATTAGCAACCCATCTCCACTGCATGGTTTATACTATTATTAAAAAATTCAGATCCCCTTCTTGATGCACATTTTAGGAAACTACTCCTTTATGCCCTCAGCCCATTCCTAAAAGATGATGAGAAATAACTACTCACTACAATATTCTGGCCACATATTCTGAATAAAAAAAAAAGTCCACATTTGGAGGAAAAAACTAAGGTACAATTCCAGGTTCATGAGCAAAGGGAAAACTATGAATAACATGCATAGACAGAAAGAAAGAACAATCTACACTACCTTGATCAAACACAACAAAGCAAAAACAAAAGTTAATGAATTGCATTATACAGAAGAAAATAACCATTAACTTAATTATGGGATCAGTGTATGTATAAAGTCTTTAAAAATGCAATATATATTTGTACAGACACATATACACACATACACACACTGCAATCATACACTGTGGTATCTAATACAATGTCAAGAAGTAGCCCATGTACAGAATGGTCTATTACATCAAATATCTCAAAATCCAGCAATCAAGATTCATATGAAGTAACATAAAAGCTAGTCTAATGCATAACGGCTAGACACGTTTTGACCTTATATTATAAATTTTGTCCTCAAACCAATTTCTGTGTTTTTTTTATGAAGTAAATTTTCAAGTGCTTAAAATTTCTCAAGTGCTTATTTCAACTGATGTCAAAGGAAAATGTAAGTGGCTGCAATTATCTTTAACTGTAGTCTTTCTTCTCTAAGTATATCCTTTTGCAAAGAAGCAACTAAGATTTGATAATCTGAATTCAGCCAAAGAGCAATATATCAAAAACTCATCCATGATTCTGGAGACTGAAAATTACATGTCAAATTCAAAGATCTGGAATCATTATGTAGTGGATCTTTTTCAGAACAATTCCAAGCCTTTATTTACTCATTCATAAATTCATTTCAAAAGAAAAAGTAGCTCAGAAGTGTTTTGTTGTTCCTTTTTAGAGTTCTACTTTTTCAATTCCATCTTGTGGGCAATGAACTAAACTGAGGTCATGAGAAATCTGAGCGGCATGGTCCCTTTGGTCTTCTTTGATGATGTTAAACTATGCTGTGATCTACTACAGATCAGAATCCAGCTCAGAACACACATGCCATGTCAACTAGCATACATACCACCATTTTACTACTTTCTCAGTTCATTTGGGAGCTGCAATTGATGTGTGGGGACAGCTGATGAGGTAGTGTGGGAGGAGCAACAAGCAAATCAACAGAGAAAAAAAATCATTACTTAGAAGGACACCAACCTGCAGCATGAACTTTTCACAGCTGCTCAGCTGGTTTCTATTAGCACTTATCTTCCCTGAGAAATTTGCCTTCCACCTCCTAACACCTACAAGCCCTGTCTGGCTAAGAAAATCCCCAATGCTTCTTCAAGCCCTCCTAATCTCTGTTCTGTCCTTAGAATTGTGTACTGTATATTCTTTTTCATCATGGTTACAATAAAGGTCCCTCTATCTGACACAAGTTACTTTTTATTTACTTTGAGAACCTCGCTCTTGAAGTTGCTGCTACCATTAGACTAATTTGATCAACTCTGGTATTGTTTCTGATCACTCTGTGGGCCTTTAAAAAAACCACAAGACCCTGCTCATGCTAAACACATGTACAGAGTTGTTCCAATAACATTAGTTATGTTCAAATGTTCTTAGACCTCAGCTACCATTAATCTCTTCTGTAAATACTAAGGTATCACATTTCTTATATGATAGTGGAATTTGACAGCCATAAAGGGTTTAAAGGGTGGGAAATCACTTCTAAAAAGGAAAAAGAGAAACATAGTATTTGTTTAAAATTACTACACAGCCCAACTTTGCCCCAGTACAATAGGATAGAATATGGCATTCATAATTTTAAGAACATACCTAGATAGTAAAGGGTCATCGTTTCAGTTCCAGGCATTGCCCTGAAAGAAGGTATGTCAATATCATTGCCAATAAACTGCATAGAAAAAGATATTAGATCTCCAGCAAACTAGACTCACTTCTCAACTGACCCAGACTATGAATTTGGGACTCACCTCAAAAGCAAACCGAACCTCAGCAAGCTTGGCGAGTCAGCTCAACAAGGACTCACAAGGGGTTGCTTTGACTACAAAATTAATTCTATACAACTCTGAGTATTAAATCATCTCAGATCTCAGCACAGCCTGCATTTTCAAAGAAAAAAGTAAGGTCAGAGAATGTTTAATTTAAGTGGCTGCTAGGACAAATCCTTCATTCTGAGCAGTGCTATTTCTCTCACTTTGTTTTGTCCTGGTGCCTAAGAACATAATCAATACATTTTTATCCTTTCCACAGAACTGTCAGTAGTACAGTATTAAAAAATGTAATATTTTCTTTTCATGCTTCGTTTCTTTTCTTCATACATTGATCTTTCTTTCTACCTGGAACAGAGCAGAAAGCCTACATTGCCCCATTTGTTTAAACATAAAAAAAACTTCAGCTTAAAATCCCGGCTTGAAATAGCATTTCCACTGTATTTATTACTGAACATCAAGCAGAGGAATACCAGATGCTCTAAGTATTCCTTGACAGGTAAGAAAAGAACTGAAAAAGCAGCTGGCAATGTATAAACAGTCTGTTTTGAGACACCAGCATTGATAGATGGAGAATTTGTTTTCTTGTAAACAACATTCACTTCAACATCACAGATGCTTAAAGGAGAATCACTCAGGAAAAAAAATCCAGATGAATTAAAAACACATTTTAAGGTGCTGATTTGAAATAAATACTTTCTAGTTCAAATAAATGGTTGCTCAGGCAATTCTACTAAATCATCTGAAAGATCATATATTTTCCCTAAATGAATATGCCAATATTAAACTGGCTATATATATATATATTTTTTCAAGGACTCTGACCTTCCAAGAACTGTTCATTTCTTTAGAGATAGGCACTGACAGTTGTGAGATATTTAAACTTAGGACTTTGTGGAGATAAATTTGTTTGGGGCTCCAGTAGGTGGCAGCACCAAGCCAACCTTGGCTGATCTGCAAAACCTAAGAAGGGGTGTTTTTCCACTGCAGCCCTTAGATCTGGATCTAAGAAGATCCGGATCTAAGGAATGGGTACATTTCTTAACCCGGATCTAGTAGATCCGGATTAAGGGAAGCGCCCAATGTGTTTCCACAGGAGGTGTAGCACCCATTAGGAATAGGTGCTAACACCCCTGCTGTGGAAACAGCTTTACACCCATCTGGGGAATCCGGATCGACCCACAAGGGGTCGGTCCATTACCCCAGGTGTTTTGGGGGGCAGGGGGGCAGTCTTCGAAGCAACTTCGAAGTGATTTCGAAGTGACTTCGAAGTGACTTCGAAGCTGACTTCAAAGTGACTTTGAAGTGAATGTGAAGTCAACTTCGAAGTGACTTTGAAGCCAATGTTGGGGGGGGAGGTCCCAAAGGTGCATCCCCTCCTGCTAGCCTCCTTTGAACCCCATTGCCGGTTTCCAGTGGAAACAGGCTCCCTTTAATCTGGATTTTCTGGGAGAAGACCCCACTGTAGACCTTTTTAATGGGGTCTACAGAAAATCCGGATTAAAGGCCAAAATGTATCCATTAGATCCGGATTTCCCCAATGGCAGTGGAAACAATCGGGTCCCAAATGGGTGCTGTAGTGGAAATGGGGTCACCCAGCTCACACCCAAATGGGTCCTAAATGGGTGCAAAAATGGGTACTTTTGACAGTGGAAAAACACCCAAGGTAAAATCATGGTAAAAACTTGGATGGGAAACTACCAGTAAAGACCAGAGTGGAACTGAGACTATATAAAGTTTGGAGAAAGAAAAAAAGATACAGAAAAAGTAATGACACAAATGTGTTGATTTAATCACCAGGAGCCAAGTTTGTGTGAAACACATAACAACAACCTAGAGAAGATAAATCCTCTATCTCCTTAAAATATAACAACTTCTAATAGGGAGTCTTATAGTATTTTGCTTTTTTTGGCATACTTCAAATCTACAAGACAAGGTTCCTCAGATTTTAGCTATAGCCAGTGCTGCCCCATGGAATCCAAGATAAACACATAAAATAGAATCATTCAATAATAAAATCATAATTTAAATATTTCAGTATCTGATTATATTTTTAAAATGAAATATTTAGATCTAAAACTAAACCCAGAACTTTTAGAAATTACTAAGAATATCAATTATAAGCAGCAGACTGGGATACAATTCATATTTGTTTAATATGCTCCCTTATGGAGAACTGAAAAATTGAAATAAGATGCACAGAGTAATGTATAATCATCCACAAAGAAACTGTCATTGAGGCTGCAGTCCAGCTTCAATCCACTTTCAGCATCAGCAAAGTGAGAAGCAATCTTCTTTTGCCATTATCTAACTCAGAGAATTCACCTTTCGGGCAGATAATGTGGAAAGAAAAAGACTGTTCAATTTGCTGATGTGTTTTGCCGGTGTACAAAAACTGAATTAAAATTTAAGTATGAACACAGCCTAAGTTAATCACAAATAATATAATACATGCTGCAAAATATGCAATATTTCACAAAACAAGGAGAGTGTATACAATTATATGAAGAATTACAGAACAAAGAAGGAGCTATGAGGGTCAGAGTGGAATAAAGAAGGATATCAGTCCAAAGGTTTGGGAACATTTTTCTATGGAGCTCCTCAAAATAAAGGATTTAGCACTTGCACCACTTCCAGATCTATTCTACTGTTGTAGTTCTAACACAACCATCCTAAAATTATTTGTGCTGGCATGGGAAGAGTTCAGGCTATTAATTCCACTGAACCTAAGTAAAAGGTTTTATGTAGACCAAGGTAGTGGTGAAACTTCACATTTACATGTGAGTTAGCTCCACTTTTCATTTTAAAAGTGAGTCCAACTCAGTGCCTTTTTTCCAGTCCTCATTTTCATGGACAACCAACCCTGAATATGGATAAAGTCTTATTCATACTGTTGCCAGAGGATCCTCTTCAAAACTGGGTTTTCCAGAGCTGCAGTTTCCAGCTGAGTGCTTGGCAAATGGAGTTGTCAGCTTGGGCTCTGTGGCCAATTCTGCACTGGCCAGTACTATACTGGAACAGCAAGCATACTAGGAGCCTCCCTTTTGCACCCTGGTGGGGCCTCCCTTTTGCTGCACCATTTTGCAGAAGGGAGGTTGCTAATACACTTGCTGTTCTGGTATACCAGCCAGTGCAGAATTGCCATGTGTCTGGCCAAATCCACTTACTTAACCTACAATGTGTTTTTTTCTTTCCCACCAGTGCAATCATTCACTGCACTGTGAGATTATTTATTTATTTATTTATTTGTCCTTGAAAGTCACATACCCAGGTATCTGTTGCTGTTGTTGTTTTTGGGTACCATCAAGCCATTATCAGCTCCTGGTTGACTGCCTGAGAACTTCCATGGGCATCACTATGAAGAGATACAGAAACAGTTTGCCATTTCCTGCTTTCCTACAGTTTGCTCTAGCCCTGCGCAACAGCCACTCCCAGATATGCAGATGTATGAATATCCAATTCTACACAGGCATGAAGATATTATTTCAAATTTCTTTTTGAATTTTTGCTAACACTTAATGCAGAGGTTTGCAATAATTTATGTTTCTTACATGCTGCTATGCACTTTGTAACTACTTTCCAATACAGACACAGATAAACATTACTGTATATCGTAAAACAGCTGCCCAACTAAGCTGAAAGGTTTGTGTCACTTCAAGTCTAGAGACTTCTCTAGAGCCTTTTAATTAATTTGCATATTTGGGGTCCTGCTATAAGATGTGAAGAGGGCATGATAAACTTTGATCACCTTCATTTGAAAAACAGAACTAAGGATCACCAGCAATCAGGGAGGCCCAGTATGCCCTATGATGGAGCAACCGTAAACCATGGTGCAGGTTCTGTCCCAGAATGGGCCACAGCCACCAAGACGTCTAACTGCAGAGAGTTTGCATTACTTCTCTAGGTGAACACCGCGTAGGGAAGATGGTGCATGTGGCTGTCACTACGGCAATGTGGGTGGTCCTGAATGAGACCATCTGGACTTCAATGGGTCCTAGGTAAGTCTGGGTTAAGTTTGGAACAGGGACAGGGCTCACAGCGTGAACAATGGCCACGGTTCCTGAACTTAACTTCCATAGAATAGTATCCCACAGAAGTGAAATGCAAAAACACCCAAAGTTGGGGCATATGTAGAAACTAGAAGACAAACACCCTGAAAGTAGTTTTTTAGGTGTCCAACTGCCCCTCAGAAAGAAGAGTTGCAGTATGGACTGCAGGCCATGTGTTATGCCTATACCAGATCATTAAGAAAAGACAGTTTAACTATACCCCAACCTGCATAAACTAAGGGATACATTTCCTTGCCTAAAAAGTAGGGATGGCATTTTCACATCTATAAGAAGGAAAACAAGATCTAGGGCGGTGATGGCCAACCTATGACACGCGTGTCACAGGTGACACGCCAAGCCCTTTTGGGTGACACCTATGGTCACCCTGGTACTTGGATGTGTAGTGCTTGCTTGTTCTTGAAGTGTATGAAATACCAACTTTCCATTGAAGATTTAGCAACAAAAGTCACTAATGTAGATAATTATTTGTTTTTGCTTTTAATAAAATACATATATAAAAAATATAACTTTTTACTAGAGCTACAAATATCACAAAATTATGGATATTTCTAGATGTGACACAGCACCTGAGTTAAGCTAGGTTTTCTTGCAAATTTTGACACACCGAGCTCAAAAGGTTCGCCATCACTGATCTAGGGAGACACCAGTCGCTTTTGACTCTTCCAGGAGCAAAATACCCTGAAGACAAATATCACAGCTTCATCTGAAAACTTAGGTTCTCAGAAGAAATCTGGAACAGAGCATAACAGCCCCAAACTGCTACAAATTAGATTTATATATTCCTCAGCAAGTTTCTAGCATAAATGAATCTGCATGAGAAGAGTCCAAGTTTATTGCTTTACTAAAGACATATGGACATTTGCAAAACCATAGAAAAGAGAAGAACACACTGAACATGCCAACGGGAGTGAAATGGCCATAAAAACCCATCTCGGAAAGGCCTTTTCCCTATGCAGGGTTTGCATACTAAGAATGATAATGATGCACATTCTTTGCTTTCAGAAAACTGCAAGTAGGGACCAAAGAGCATTTCAATTTTCCCTGGAAAGCATTTTTCAGAATGCTAGCCATTTCTAAACTGGCTGTATTGCTCTCAGCTGTCAGTTAAAGACAGGAAAACATTTTTCCCCAAATGGTAAATCTTGCAGCAATAGCTTTAGCAACCAAGTGCATCAGGATTAAACTCCTTCAGTAGCTCATCAGCCACAGTTTAGCTCAGTCAAGTTAAATTAAGGTCAGAGGTTCAAGTACAGCTTCCTTTAGCTGATGAGTTCTGGGATAAGCATGGCTGGCTCCATACAGCTACAACAGGCCTGAAAATGTGCAGAAAAGCCTGTTTCCATTTCAGCTTATTTCTATATACGTTAAGACTTGCCACAATAGGTTTAATCTGTGACAAATTTGTCTTAACAAAAGTCTATTTGGATTTTTAATTAAACAGCAGTGCTTCAATTTACCTATGTAAGATGCTAAACTACAAGCAACAAGCATGTTGGGATTCATTGTGTGCATGGGGGGGGGGTGCACGGGAATTACTGTTAACAGGCTTTTCATAGTCAACAGATCTATTTTGGAAAAGGAAAATTTGTGTTTTTACAGTGACAAACTGAATTCACTTATAATTCCAGAGTATACTGAGAATGTAAACTGCTTGTGGTATAAATCTTGACTTGGGGCAAACCACTGCTTGATAAAGGAGTAAAGAGGCCCTGTACTGTTAGGTACTTCACCTAGCAAACCTGGACCTCTACAGCATCTAAGAATAATTAGTGAACAGGTGAGCACCACAGAAATCAACTTCTTGCCCTACTACATAGATGCCTCCATTATTTCTGTGTTTGACATCATGTGCAATATGATGCTATCAAACTCAAAGACATGGAATGGCAGTGTCCATAACAGAGTAATGAATATCTCAAATACTTGTACACATCCCGAGTCCATAAGGTGATCAAAAGAACATAAGAGGAGCCCTGCTGGATTGGGCCAAAGCTTATCTTATCCAACATCCTATCTCACACAATGGCCCACCAATTGCTTATAGGCATCACAAGCAGAAGATGAGGCCAAAACCTTCACCTGCTCTAGGCATCCATTCTAGTAGCCATTGATACACCTGTAATTCATGCATTTGTCTAACCTTTTCTCAAAGCCATCTAGGCCTATTGCTGTTACCCCCTCTTCTGGCAGCAAATTGTGGTGAGCCCACCACAAAATTTCCATGATAGTCACTTGCATCCTAATTACTCCTAGGTGTCACTGGAGAGCCTAGGGGCTTTATAGGTGAAGCACTTGGCAGTCCCTGGCCTCTTTATCATGTCAAGCAGCCATTTGATCCTGCTGAACAGCAATTCACATATGCCTATTTGAGTCTCATCTATTCTTTCTGATTATGACATGAAAATGAAAATTTCATTCATTCTCATAATTTAGAGGACCCAGCCATGAATCCTTGCTCTTTACTGAGAAGATAGCAAGGCTTTAACCTGTGACCCATTGCTCTTTAGGCATTTGCCCTGCCACTAGGTATATATTCTTCCAACAGTATGGAACTAATTAACTGGAGTAAACTACTTCACAAGTCACTTGAAATGATACCTAGTAGGATCAAGGGGAATTCAAAAAGTACACTATAAATACTAAATAGTGTTACTCCATTGTTAATAATTTCAATAAAAGATACCAGTTTGAAAGAACAAAAAATAACAAAAATGAATTAAAATTACAAATTCTAAGTATTGGATTTTCCCTCCTTCAAAATGCTCTATGAGGATGGCTATGCACAAGTTTGATCATGCACTAAATCAGATTGAGCTGTAGGAAAATCACACCAGAATGTGTCAGATGTGTAACATTTTCAAATATATCTTCCTCTTTTTTTGCAAAGTGCTTTTTTCCAGAATTCTAACTGTGTTACTTCTTCCAATGCAGTGTGTGTTTTTAAGTGTGCCCATATTGTGGATTTACAAGAAGCTGGACGTGGGTGTTCCAAAATTTTTCCCCTTGTGGAGGGAACACCATGGGTACATTAGCTCTTCAGAGTTCTGTCAAAAGGAAGCTGCACAGAAACACATTTCTGCATTTATTTTGTGCTTGTTAGTTTACAGTTTTGAACAGGAATGTACGTCTGCATTCATTTTAGGCTTCTCAGTCTACAGATTTCCACAGGAAGACACTAGAGCACTGAAACAATAAATTCAGTGATTGATATGTTGTTGCAGATATGATGTGGTAGAGGGCAGAGCTCTCGTCCTGAGAATATGCATCTTAGATGTATTTTAATTATCCAACTCTGTATTTTCATTAACAAGAAATTCATGTGATTTCATCTAGAAGTGTGAGGTTAAGGTTTGTGTGTAGCCAGGTCGTAAGGATGCACTACCAATATTCCTTTATACTGGAGATAGATGAACTTCTTTTAACACTCTATTCCTATAAAGAGAAACGAGGTATATTAACCCTGTACACACAGCAATAACTGTGTGCTGGTGGTTTATGGGTCAGAGGGTATGGCAGCTATCAGGATATGCTACAACGAGTCAGCAACAATAGATAAGACCATGAATCTGCATTTTTGCAAGAATATGTATGATAATTGTTTCAGCTGAATGTAATGGATTACGCACAAACTGAAAAAAAAACCCACTAAGGACAAAGAGGGCTCTACCTCTGAGTCACTAGGTATCGTCAGAAGCTGTTCACTTTGCCAATGGCCCAGCTGCTCAGAACAATCTTACTCTAAAATAAGAGCAAAACAGAAGAAGGAATGATGGATGAATATTTGTGTATCTGCCAAGAAAACTGCATGGATATGTCCATATAGTCACTAAAAGCTAACCTCAACCTAATGGGATCACACAACAATAATGCCCCAAGTTTTTCACATTACAAATAGCACCCACCCACCCCAAAACGTAGAATCTGAAAGGCTGGCCAGGTAGGAAAAAACACCTAAAGATTGCAAGGGGAAAAAAAAAGACAAAACACAGTTACAAATTATTTTTACCAATATGAGAAATTAAAATACGAGAAGTAGGATAAAATCCCTGACATGGCTAGGAAAAGAGTCTTAGCTTAGTAAACTTAATATACAAACACTGTGGCTCCTCAACCCATCATGCTGTTCTGAAAAGCCTGCTGTGTCTCTAAGGTGCACACAGAGTGAAAACATTGCCCTATTATTTTCAGTACTGGTAGATAATCCACACATTTAGATCTATTTTGCACACTGAGCATTTGCTGGCATTGAACTGCAGAACTCATGCAGAGCTTTGGATCTCCACTGGACCCCTGTGGAGCTTTGGCCCACAGCCATTCCATATGGCAGGAATAAACAGTATCAGTATAAGCAGTCTAAAATGGCATAATAAGGTTCAGAGTTGGGGAGGGGACACAGACCTTCACAGCCTGAACTTAAATGACAACAATGATTAGTGAAATAAAGCTAAAGACTTTAAGATTATTTACCAACCACAATGCAAGTGTTCTTTTGACCTTAGGATTTTTCATCTGGCTAGAATTTACAACACTTTGCCTCTTGATATCTAAGTCAGCTGGTTCATAAAAATCTGTATAGTGATGTGCACGAATGGGTTTTTTGACATTCAATTTTTAATGAATCAAATGTTAGAAAATGTGTATCCATTCAAATAGATCCCCTTTGAATGTGGAAGGATTTTATTTGATACAAATGTATTTGTACAAATTCGTACAAATTTGTACGAATATCCAATATGTATGCATACGTAACCAGTATGTATCTGATAAGTATCCCGTAACATATCCACTCTGTAAATGTCAAATCTGAGCTGAATCAACTTTTAATCTGCTTTCGATCCATGTTGAATGCAATCTGGATCCGTTGCAGATGTGACTGGCACAGCCAATTTCCCAATTCCCCAGTTTAAGAAATGTTGAATATCTGGGCACATCCCTACTGTATACTGCTTCTCCATTGCAATGGCACCATAAAATATTTCCCAAAAATAATTAACAACAATGCAAATCAACAATTAGTCTGCCATCCCTTCAGGATTAGTGCCATGTCTCCACGTATGTGTCTGGTTCCCAGGTGTGGTGAGGGAGAGTTACCGGAACCAAGACTACATTTTCAGTGGCATGGTACACATGCTGCAGAGTATGATTTTCCCACTTTAAGGCAGCATGATTATTAAGCAGATTTGTTTTGAAGGAGCAAATATGCTTGGCCCAAACCAGACTTTCCATTCTGATGTCTTTACATGGTTTTGATTAAAACTTCCGTAGTGTAGTATAGTACCTGGAATATTACAACATTTCCATACTAGCCTTTAAAGTGGTAAAGTGTGAGACCTAGCCCACTTCTGGCCACACTGGATGCAGCATAGCTCAGTATAGGCAGCCAAAAGGCCTAGCAATGGTCCAGGGACTGCTAGACCAGCCCAGGGAGGTGAACGAACGGTGCACACTTCCATGGCTTAGATTAGCAGAGGGGTTTTTTTTTCAATGGTGCACTTCATTCCTGGCCGTGAGAGCCTTTGGAGAAGTGTGGAGCAGAGCTTGTCCTAGAACGGATTGTCCAATTTGTGGATGGGACACTGTGGATAACAGGTTCATTCTTCTTCAGTTTCTGGCACTCTCTACTGTCACTTACCCTTTACTAGCCAAGCATGCTGGACAGAGCATCAACACTCAACTCTCTTCACAAGGTTTGATAACAGCCAAATGTTAGTCTAGGACGGTGATAGCCAACCTATGACACGCGTGTCACAGGTGACACGCCAAGCCCTTTTGGGTGACACACCTGGTCACCCTGGCACCTGGACGTGTATTGCTTGCTTGTTCTTGAAGTGTATGAAATACCAACTTTCAATTGAAGATTTAGCAACAAAAGTCACTAATGTAAAGAATTATTTGTTTTTGCTTTTAATAAAATACATATATCAAAAATATAACTTTTTTACTAGAGCTACAAATATCACAAAATTATGGATATTTCTAGAAGTGACACAGCACCTGAGTTTAGCTAGGTTTTCTTGCAAATTTTGACACACCGAGCTCAAAAGGTTCATCATCACTGGTCTAGGACATGCCTAGGGAAGAATACTAAAAATCAAAATAAGAATCAGGCATGCTATTCTCACCTCCCCAATTGTAATGCCAGATTTGGGGCAGCGATACTGACCGTAACTTGTACTTGCTAGCATCATAAAGATAAGCATGAAGAATTCCCTGAGTGCGGAGAGTAGGAAATGAGTCTTAATGATGCTCTGTATCTCTTCATTACCACAATGGTTTTTAAGAACTCAGATAAAGAAAACAAGCTGCAGTTTATGACAGCTGGGAAATATGCAGTTTACATTAGTGTATAAACAAAAAGATACCATTTAGCAACCAGAAGTGCTCTTTCTAATCACTAATATACATGTTTTAGATTGTTCCATGGTGTAAAAAAAAATTACAGAACATCCATTAAAAAAAGTCACCCAAATCAGTAACTGAGAGATCATTAAATCAATACATTATAATTTTGTAACAAACAACAGATTACAGCTTATTAGCACATGTGGATTCCATATCAGGAAAATGAACATTTATGGTATATAAGCATCACTCACCAAGAGTTTATCTTACCACAAGACCATATGGACGACTGTTCTTACACATTCTGCATCCTTTAACATCTGCTAGGCATAGCAAAACATATCTGGGTCTCAGGCAACAATTTTAGTTATAAATTATTTGCATTTTGCTTTGTTTTTGTTTATAAACCAATAGTTTATCATATGCTCTGTTCAAAGTGGGCTGAATGCAATTAATGCTTCAGTATATCTAATCAAAGCACACTTAGATCTTGCAAATTTGTAATTGCGGAGCAAATCAAAACGGACGCGGATGAGCTTAAAACTGGTGGGAAACTGAACATTAATAAAAGATTAAATGATACCAAAGCTCCACAATTCCAAACAGCTCTAAATCCAAACAAAGGCAGGATGTTTAGGATTTACTCAGAAGTACTGTCATTTAAAGAAGTGGCGGTAGCTCAGTGGTACAGCAAACTGCCTGAGAAGTGGAGGATTGTCGATTCAATTCCCAGCTTCTCACTGGAAGTAGGCAATGGCAAACTACTTCTGTATCTCTGCCAAGAAGACCTCATAGAAATCAACCAAGAGCATGCAACAACTCAGGCCCTTTCTGCACTTGGCCTTATTCTGGAAAATACCTTGGGATAGGGATCTGTTGTTTGAATACTAATGCAGACTATGGTAGGCCTCGGCTGAGGCCTGCCACAGTCTGCACTAACACGCAGACAACAGACTCCTGTTCTGGGATATATTCAAGAATAAGGCCAAGTGCAGGATGGTACTCAGTACTCAACAACTACTTTTTGACAAACATTTCCTTCTGCTTTGCAGCTGAAGTACTTCAAAAAAGGCCAGAAAGATTAAATTAAAAACAAATGACATATTGGCACAGAGCCAAAGTATGTAAAATATTACAATGACTATTTTGTTTGTTTATCTATCATAGGATTTCTATACTTCTCTTCATCGTAATGTCAGGCCAGTATACAAAATTATAAGTACAAAATAGTAACAGCAGATGTACAAAATTTGATGTCTAGCAATATCCTATAAGCCAGCTAAACATGGAAGATATATCTGTCATTACAGATTTCAGTTTTATGCATTCAAAGGAATGAGCAAATATTTATTCTCCAACATTCATACAGTTTGGGCATTAAGTGAAGCATTTCAAGATAGTGACACTTGCTGTAACATATCTGTACTGGGTTGTCCAAACACTTCATGCCTAAAACAAGTTAATGCTACAATAATTCAATTAGCCACAACTACTCCAATTATTCAAACACTTATTCCATAGATTTATTGTCATTACAATTGGCTCAATTTTCTCCACTAGAACCTTACTGATCAATGAACAGCTTGGAAGGGGTTTTTTTTCTCATGCCCAGCTGGCCAACCCAAATAACTCTTCTGCCAGCCGAAGAACAAATTGTATTATATCTCACTATAGGACAATAGGACTCAAAGTGGAGAGAAAAGAAGAGTTCATTATAACTAAGCTACAAGTATAAGAGTTCTAATAAACAGATTAACTTCTGTTCAGCCAAAGGACAGGGAAAAACACATCTTAATCTTTCAGATTCAAATCATAGTTATGGTCCACCAAAGGCTGAAGGAGAAATTCCAGATATCTAAGGTTACACATCGATCACTCAAAGAAAGTGGATAAATGGAATTGTTTACCTGACAATTACGTCTCCTTCATCTTAAGCCCAATTTAGAACAAAGTGATGTCCATTACAACTTCTACTTTCAAAATGAAGATGAAAGCAAGGTTTTTAATTGAACTGTGATTATGGTGTTCCACTAGCACCTTGGAGACCCACTGGCAAAAAAAAAAAAAAAAGATGTGAAATGTACCGTATTTTCCGGCGTATAAGACGACTTTTTAACCCCAAAAAATCTTCTGAAAAGTTGGGGGTCATCTTATACACCAGTAATACCCTCACCCGGGTCCTGCTGGCCACAGCTGCCAGCACAAAACTGGGGTGCAGCCTAAACCGAGCCTTGGACTTGAGGAGAGACAGCAGCCTTACCTGCTAATCCCAATAATGTTGCTTGTAGCTTTCCTTCTGGTGCTAAATGGGTGTTCCACGAGCGAAATATGAATAATCCTGCCCTCATTTTCTCTTCTCTGCTTTAGAGGAGTCTGCCGCTCTAGCGCGACATTCGTCTATGACCCAGTAGAGGAGGGGTTGAAAGCAGAGAGGCTTTTGAAGAGAAAATGATGGCAGGATTCTTCATATTTTGCTTGGTGGAACACCCCCTCCCCTACACGATCATAGACGAATCGCGCTAGGGAGGCAGACTCCAAAGCTGCATTGCAGCCACAGATCTTTATGAGAGCAAGGTTTTTCCCTCTGTCAGTGCCAGAAGGAAAGCTACAAGCCACATTCTTGGGATTAGCAGGTAAGGCTGCCATCTCTCCCTAAGTCTGAGGCTCGGTTTAGGCTGCACCCCAGTTTTGCAAAATCTCAATTTTAAGTAGAAAAATTGGGGGGCGTCTTATACACCCAGTCGCCTTATACGCTGGAAAATATGCTAGTCCAAAGGATTTGGAAGCCACCATGTGCTAAGTATGTGCTAAGTTGCCCTCTACTCAACAAGAAAACTTACCTAATTCATATCCATGGGGCTCTTCAATGTGCTAGATATTCTCACAAACATATACAAATATATCTGAGGTTGGCCACAATCTACAGAGGAAAAGTACATTATACTGCTACAGTTAGCTGATGATGTTGAAGTGCATGACTTATGCAGCTTTTGGGAGCCAGCAGAGGAGTGAAATGGGTGTTGCTGAAGGGTGGATAAGAACTGAGTTGCATTCAAAGGCTGCTTCCAAACAATATGAGGAAAATGCAGGACCTTATTGAGATTCTATAACTGACAGCAGACAGCAGGGTGAAATCGTGGGGCAAGCCTTTGCCCTTACCTTGCTGATGCTTGCTCTCATGGTGCATCTGATGATGAAAATACCCAGAACTGCTGAGTGCTTGTCCTGAGCTTGCACAGTGGATCTTTTCAGCCAGGTTTTCTCCCTGCTCTTGCACAATGAACATTTTCAATCCTGGGAGCAAGCACCAGATAAGGTAAATACTATTGCTATGTGGGAAAACCCAGATTCAGTGATCTTTTTCCTGCAGTAACAATATTCCAAGATATTGTCTCTAAATCCCAGGACTGTGCTGGGACTGACAATTACAATAAGGCTGATCTCCAACTGACTGATGATACCAGCATCTCTGACCATCCACCAGGTTTCTCCAAGGGAGGTACACACACACATATTTCTCACTGTCATATATTTGGCCTTCTGGTTTCGAGCTTCAGTGATTTCTTCCAAAGACACAAAAGCCTCTTCTGGTAAACCTGGGGGCCATAACAAAGACCTTGTTCAAATATCTGTGATATTTAAATTGCCATATCTTTCAATATGCATTAGGATATTAGTGCTTTTCCTTGCACTATGTTTAAAGCAGGGGTTGGCAAACTGTGGCCTCTCAGGATAATTCCAAGCATCCTTGGCCTAATTTCATGAAGTGAAAAATGCAGAGAAATGGGAGCAAGCACAAGAAGATGACAGAAAGAGAGTCAAAATGGGGGAGAGAACTGAAGGGAAGAGACGAATACCATAGCCTCACTAGCACACAGCCCTCAACATATTATTGCCAAGAGGCTAAACTTCTCAATCTTAATAAAGATTTTTCATCCCTAATTAAAGGAAGTTTAGCTTATTGTTGGTTGCACAAATTGCCTGTAAAACTGTCACTAAAGATAATGCTAGACAAAGGTGGGGACGGGAGACCCATTGATTATTATAAGTCACTATTTTTCACGTCCCTCAACCTCTTAATTTCCCCCTCCCTCATCCACTTTATGGAAACCAAGTTCATTATACTTTACTTGCAATAGCTCAAGTATCTGTAAAGACAAAAGACCATTTTAATAGAACTACTGTTTCATCTCTTCTCAACCTAAGAATAGCTGCTCAAGAAGTTTTGGTGGAATGGGCGCTAGAAATAAACGTTCCGAAATTCTATTTCACCATACTTTGCACAAGAAGTCTTGAATATAGAGGTTTTGTTCTATTATATGTACTGTGCAAAGAAAACATCACAACCCATTTCACTGCAACATGATGCATCACATGGCCCAAGAGGGCAACCACATCAATACTTCACAGCATTAATATTCAGCATGTGGGGAAGTGAAATTCAGGTAGTGATAGGTAAAAGTTCTAAAGGTCATTTTGTAAGAATGCCAGTGTTGTCCACTGCCCTTCCATTTCCTGAACGCAGTCATCTCTGTTAGCTTGCATATAATATACTGTACTTCCTTTGTGTTGTGCCTAGGCCAGACAGGGGCTGCTGGGAACTACCAGTTGTTTTAGGAACCCAAGATTAGTAGGACTTGAGTGTAGCATGGAAATGTGGGAAACAAGGTAGAATGGAAGGCTTAATATATTGTATGGAAATCTGACCTCCTTGCAATTTGATATTGACTAAATCTGAATAGCCTGTTAAAGCTACACTACATCTATCAGGGATGTGCAATAATATTCGTTCAAATTTGGCCAAGTTCAATGTATTTGAATTGAATGTTGGCACTTTCAAAGACTGACATCTGCATTTGAATCAAATGTTTCAGTACATTCGTTTGAAGCTTCCTATGAGATTAGTATACATTTGTATTGGATTCGTACGGGGCTGAACATTCATATCAAATTCAAATCCCACTACATTCAAAGGGGATCTATTCGAATTAATACAAATTTTCCTGCATTTGATTCAATACTAAAAACAAAACAAAACTTTGCACATCCCTGCCATCCATATCTTCTGAATTGTATCTTCTGAGTGATAATTCTGACAAAGAGACATTGTTAGATTTACTTCCCTCCCTCAAACTCAGTCTTAGCTCCTGCCTCATAATATTAGAAAATTGTCAGTATCTGAAAGTCTACTCACTATGAATCATAATGGCCTTTTCATGTCTTACATTTCTAAACCTTAGAAAATCATTTTGTACCCATCTTCTCACTGTGCTCAACTTACGCTCCCTCTAAACGCACTGCTGAAATGCAGGTTTCTTGAAAAAATGAGTGTTTTATTCACTTCGTCCAAACCAATTCACATTTTGTGTTTGGGTGGTGCAAGGGGCTGTCAAATTCCCACACTCTGGAGGCCAGTGCCACATGCTAGGCAATGGCCTAGGGATGCTGCATCCTAAACAGCATGGCAGACTAAGAATTCCCACTCATTAATGCACCCTTCCTAGAAGATTTGGGGTGAAAAATGTCATGACTAGAGAGTAGGGATATGCATGAATATTCAAAACGTTCAAAATTTGGCCAAATTTTGTCATTTGGATTCAAATAGAATATTTCGATACATTTGTGTGAAGCTTTGTATGGGATTCGCATATGGGATTCATATGCTATTTCTATGCATTTGTATGGATCCGTATGCTATTCGTATACATTCATCTATAGGATCCATATGCTACTTGTATGCATTTGTATGGGATCTGTATGCTATTCATATGCATTCATATATAGGATCCATATGCTACTACTATGGGATCCATATGCTATTCATATGCATTTGTATATAAGATCCATATGCTATTAAGAACATAAGAGGAGCCCTGCTGGATCAGGCCATAGCCCATCTTGTCCAGCATCCTGTCAAATACAGTGGCCCACCAATTGCCCATGGGCAGCTCAAGCAGAGAGAAGAGCAAACCTTCTCCTGCTCTCAAATCCCAGCAAATGGCCTTAGAGGCATCCTGCTTGTTCCCCTAGCCTGAAAGATGTACTTAGGCATCCATTCTAGTAGCCATTGATACATATGTCATCCATAAATTTATCTAACCCTTCCTTAAAGCCATCTAGGCTGGTAGCCGTTACCACCTGGCAGGAAATTCCACAGACCACTGACCCTCTGGGTGAAGAAATACTTCCCCTGGTCTGATCTGACTCTATTACCCATCAGCTTCATAGAATGCCCCCCGGTTCTAATGTTGCGTGATAGAGAATTTTCTCTATTCACCTTTTCTATACTGTGCATGATTTCATATACATCAGTCAGGTCCCCTCTTAAACGTCATCTTTCCAGGCTCAAGATGCCTAGACATTGCAGTGTGATTTCATAAGGGTGGTATTCCACTCCCCTAATCATTCTGGTTGCCCTTTTCTGCACCTTTTCCAGTTCCATAATAGCCTTTCTGAGGTGTGGTGACCAGAATTGTATACAATATTCCAAATGTGGCCTCACCATAGATTTATAAAGAAGCAAAATTAAACTTGCTGACTTGTTTTCTATTCCCTTCCTAAGTATTCCCAGCACTGAATTAGCTTTTTTTTTCGCCACTGCTGCACATTGGGGTGACACCTTCACTGAACTGTCCACCAGAACCTTAAGATCCCTTTCCTGGTGTGTTGCAGAGAGCTCAGCCCCCATCAGTTTATAGACATAATTTGATGTGCATTACTTTGTACTTATTAAGATTAAAGCACATTTGCCACTAGGTTGCCC
Source organism: Aspidoscelis tigris stejnegeri (assembly GCA_023333525.1). NCBI lineage: Eukaryota > Metazoa > Chordata > Lepidosauria > Squamata > Teiidae > Aspidoscelis > Aspidoscelis tigris. The sequence goes on along the minus strand of JALMGA010000004.1, from coordinate 31,911,560 downwards.
ATTCACCCAATGCCAAGACATTCCTCTGGAGCTCTTGGCAATCTCTTTCAGTTTTTACTACCCTAAATAATTTAGTATCATCAGCAAACTTAGCTATCTACCCCTTCTTCTAGATCACTGATGAATAAATTAAAAAGCATTGGTCCCAACACTGAACCTTGAAGAATGCTACTTGCAGGCATTTGTACGGGATCTGTATGCTATTCATATGCATTTGTATGGGACTGAACATTCATATCGAATCCCATCACATTTGAATGGGATCTATTTGAACAAATACGAATTTTCTAGCATTCAATTCAATATGAATCAACTACAAAAAAAAAATATTGTGTAATTAGGCAACCAGAGGTTACCCCCAAATTGTGCATTTAGACACAGATCTGTTTGAGCATGGCAACAGCAGCTTTACTTTACCTGGTCCTTAAAAACAGGTCTTGGAAAATCAAATACATTTGTTCTTGCAATCCAAGATATTCTTAATAAATAACTGGCTCCAGATCTGTAATTCAGAGTATTTGTCCTAGATCCAATAAAATGTCATCTATGGTAATTGTAAGAACTCACATATTTTAGTCATATGACACCATCAGAAGGACAAGGAGAAAAGACTACTATAATTTACAAGTCAGGAAATGCAAGAGAAGGCAACTACTAAATGGGCAAGATGGATGCACAGCAACAAAGAAGGTTGTGGACCAAAAGATACCTCCAGCTGGGTGCCTCTATTGCTGTTTTCGACTTAGTAAGAAGTAAACTATCTCTGATGACTGCTGCCTTTTCATATATTGTGACTTAATATTTAATTTCCTTTTGCTGTCTTTGGCTGATCCTTCTTATTATAGACTCTTGTTATTGTTTTACTCAATTTTATCCTGTACAAGGATATGCACGATAAGAATCTAATTAGAATCCACACTACGAATCACCTACAAATCCCTATGTATACCCTACATATAACCTATGAATCTGCTACGTATCCACTCTGAACGTGTCAAAGCCACTCTCAATCCACTTTTAATCTACTCTGAATCCACTCTGGATCTGTTGCAGATGTGACTGGAGCAGCCATTTTCCCACCTCCCCGGTTCACAAATGGAACAAAGCTTCATACAAATGTATCAAAGCATTCAATTCATATTTGAATGTCAATCTTCGAATGTATGAACATTCAATTCAAATCTGAATGTCTGAACTCAGACGAATTCATATAAATTTTGAATGTGATGAATATTCATGCAGATCCCTAAATTATATCATTTGTATATTATTGTATGCTATATAGTTTATTATTAGCTAATGATTGACATTTTTATGTATTGAATTGGGTGTGGGCATTCTTTGCTTTTTAATGATTATCGCATTTTTACTTGTTTCTTGTGAATACCTTGGGCAACATCCTAGAAAGGTGGGATATTTAAAAAAAATACAAGAAAATACTGGAATGTCCTTCAAGGAGCTGCAAGATATTTCTAACAACAGCTCAAAGTGATGAGCAGTTGTTCATACAAGCACCAGAAGTCAAACTTAGCAGCACCTAACAACAAAAACAGCACTTCAAGGCCCAATTTAGATTTTGGATGTAGCTCTTTGACTGTTACCACTACACAAGTTTCAGGAGAAAAAAGAAGTTTAAAAACCTAGAGCAAGAACCAGTGCAAAACTAATTATGAACTAAGCCTAGAGCATTTTGGGTTACAAAGATTATATAAATTACAAACTGGAGAAGTTCATATTAAAGGTTCCCCAGTTCTGTACTTTTCTAATTTGATATGTTTCCCCTGGCCTCTGTTACACCATGTTAGCTGAGGAAAATATAATTGCTGTCCTCCTTCTACCATAGAAGAAATTCTTAGGCAAAATGAACCACAAGAAAGGGGCAACACATGAAATTTCAAGGGAAAAATAGCCAGTTGTACACAAGGAGACAAGTATGTGCTTACTAAATTCTAGAGAGCACTAACATGACAATATAGAAGGGATTAATGTTTAAGCAACAGAAACAAAGACTATAACCAGACACGATTCCAGCAATGGCTTCTGGACAAATTGAGGCACAGGCAGCATTTTACCCCTGCACATGCCTTACAGACTCTTAGAAGGTCCATCCCTTCTTCAGACAGAAAAACTTTAGAACAAGAGCAATTCACTCCTCAAGGTGCAGGGAGAGGGGAGTTCAGAAGGGAAACCTGGCCAACCCAAGCATGTTGAAGCCCAGTGACCAGCCAAGGACCCAGAAGCCCACACTGGCAGTGGCCAATTAGCAGCGAACACTTTTTGTTACGAAGGTGTTGCCAAACTTCAAGACAAAGGAACAGCAACGTCTGTAAATATGAGGTAGGATTATTTTATGAACTATTTAATCCTTCATGCCTAGCTACAGACATTTTAGGATAGAAAGTCCATAACCGAGGGTGGGGGGGGGGGGAATATTTAAACAGTGAAAAGGGAGCAACCAGTGAAGGGGGAGCAAATTATAAACATCACAAAATGTTTCGTTCTGGTGCTTCTGAACAAGAATAACAAAAATATGTTCCCTATATATGACATGGATGAAAATAAATCAATTAACGCAAACTGTGTTACACAAACATGCCATTTTTCTCTCTATCCCTACTTCTACTGAACTATAAGGCTAATAGCCCATTAGGCCAAAGCACTTAGGGAGTTTACAGAACACTCCTGAAGATGTTTTAAAGAGGATATCCTCTTATTTGGATGAAACAAGGGATGGATTTCCCCCTGGACATCTTCCAATTTATATAATAGCCATCAGATCTCTGGCTTTGGTAGCACACAGTCTACTCTATTCTATTTCAGAGAATGAAACATGGGACACAAAATGCAAATTTAACCCTTTAAAAGTAGATGTAAACATTATGCTTTCATGAACTCCTGTATTATCCCAAATACGGAGACACAGAGAATCCATTTGACTACAACCTTTTCCAAAACAAACTTGCACTTTCTGTGAAAAAAGCTACCAGCTTGTGAGAAGAAGGAAAGGGAGAGGGAGAGTTGGCTTTTATACCCCACTTTCCTCACCCTTAAGGGGACTCAAAGTGGCTTGCAAACCTTCAGTTCTTCTCCCCATGAAAGACACTCTATGAGGTAGGTGGGGCTGTGAGAGCTCAGAAAGAGAGCTGTGACTAGCCCAAGGTCACCCAGCTGGCTTCATGAAGGAGTGCAGAATAAAACCAGGAGACTGGCTGATGAGAGACTGATGGCCAAACTAGCTCACAGTAAGGGGACAATACCCAAAACAAACATGCCCTCCAGAAAAGCACTGATTCCAAGCCCACCTCTCAGTGAAATAAGAGTTAGAAAAATTTTATTATCAACACTGCCTTCACTATACAACCCCAATAAAATCATGTCCCCCACCGCCACCCTAAGCAGCACTGAAAATGGATAAGAGGAAATGAGCTCCTATTAAATTATGGCTCTAAGACTGTCCCTCATTTAGGAATGCAGAAAACAATAAGCAGCTAAACAGTCTCAAAAAGGTATGCTATTTTAATGTCGCAACCCTCTTCTTAATAAATCCTAAACCTTAAAAAATAATTTCTTCACCCCATTAACACATCTGTATAATTTAAAACCAATACACTTAAACAAAAATCACAGGTTCAGCCCTCAAGAAGCATCAACAAAAATATTATATTACATGTTTTCAAACCTGCAAGCAAAATGGAAACAAAGTCATACTCCTCATGTGGCAAACCAATATACTTTTGAGGGGGAAAAAATCTGAGCCAGTGACAAAGTCAAGTGTCTTTCAGCAAAGAAAATTGCAATAGTGATTGCTTCAAATTGGCAGATTGGTAAAAACTGACTATCTCAATGAACAAAAAAAATCCCACACCAAAGAAAGAAAATAGTTTCTAGGTTACATCTCACAAAGCCAATTGAGAAAGTAGAAACTGAACAGATAGACTTGAGAAAATAAGAACAGCACTGCTTCAGACCACTACTTTCCTATATCCAGTCGAATGTCATCTCACAAAGTAAGAACTCATCTTCCCATCCCAGAAAAGACATCTCTAAGGCAGAACATAGAGCTCAATTGGAAAATTAAGTGCTTATAAGGGATTGAAGCATATGAAGTGGGAACGAAATAGGGTGGTAGCAGAACTATGGCCCTCTCTGCAGACCCTTAATCAAGATTAAGGGTCTGCACTGAAAGGTTACAGACCACTTACACCTACACGATAGTTCAGATCTAGGTGCTCATGCATCCCACAGAAATGTGCCATTTGCTTTAGATGCAGTGTGATCCCAAAGAGGGGAGCCCTAATTGAGATAATCAGTTGTTGTGGAGAAGGATAGATAAATTTAAAGTGCTTTGAATCTACTTAGGGGTGAGAAAATCTGGGTATAAAACCCAACGCTGCTTCTAGATTCAGCACAGACAGTTTTATTTGGGAGTATAAGGTCAGAACTGGCTCCAGTATCAGAAGTTCTAGAACAGTAACAGCTCACTGCTTGCAACTGACCCAAATGAAAACTTAAGTAGTTATGCGAGTATTTTGGGTGGAACAGACTCAGCTATAGTCTGTGCACCAGCTAAAATCCCTATTATAAGGCATCAGTCCAGGAAATGCTGTTTTGTGGCCATGACAAAAGCAGTTTGAAGAGCTCAGAGTCAATACAGCACTTATGGAAGAATAGAGGAAGAGCCTGTCTTGGAATGCATCATAAATCAACTTTTCTTCAGCATCAGTTTCATCAGCAATGTATTATCAAGTAAGACACCAGTCCCTGGGCTAGCCCACTTCATACTATTCTCCCATTATAAGAATTTTATACATTCTGTAAAAACTGCTCATAAAATGAAAACTTGCATGGCTAGCTCCTATTTGCTGTTACTGCTGCTGCTATCTGAGCTTCAGCCATTTATAAATGGAACATGTATATCTCTTAAAAGAGATATCTCTTCTGATGGCTTTTTATATAGAGGACTACAGTGTAGGTAAAAGTATCAACATGTTGGGTGCTTTGCTCAACAAGTCTGACTATTTCAACATGCCCACACAGTCTTCTTACCTACAACACAGAAGTGGTTTTTCATACCCCCTTAAATCCTTTTTTTAAAGAAATCCCATCCTTGCCTAAAGACATGTCATTTCCTTGCATTATGTCATTCAAGTATTTGCCAAGATCCTCAGTTAAAATTAGTTAAGCTTGGCTTGAAGCTAGCACCTGCTGCATACTATGAAATACCTACAATTTGAACTCCAAAACTAAAGATAGGAGGAGGAGGAGGAAGTTGGCTTTTCTGTCTTGCTTTTCTCACTCATTTAAGGGGACTCAAAGTGGCTGACAAAGCGTTCTATTCTTCTCCCCACAACAGAACACCCTGTGCGGTAGGTGGGGCTGTGAAAGCTCGGAAAAGAGCTATGACTAGCCCAAGGTCATCCAGCTGGCCTTGTGGAGGAGGGTGGAATCAAACCTGGTATTCCCATATAAGAGTCTGGCTGTTTAACTACTAGACCAAACTGGCTAGATGAACTCCTAACCTGAACTACTTTGCTTGCTCCAAACCTTCACCTCTGAACATCTGGCAGATTTCATCTTCCTATACAAATTTCATCCAAGTTTGACGAAAGTTTGTTTAATCCATCCTGGCATATTTCTGCATGTTCAGGACAAGGGAATAGATGAAAGCTTCAAGCTCAGCCTATTAAGTCATCTTACCAACAACAAAAAAGTAGCCTGCAGTTTATTTCTTTGCAGTATTTCCCAACTTCAATTTTTTCCCCCATTATTTATTTCTCTGCAGCAGCTCCCAGTTATGGAATGACCTCAAGACAGGAATGACTTCGGAGGTAAGGGAAGTCTAGATTTGTCAAGTGAAATGTTTTGGAAGCATCTGATAACCTTCAGAGACATCATCAGAGTAATCAGCTCATAACAGACCTCTGTAGTGCGCAATTGTAACACTGTTATCACTTTATGAACAGAACTCAGAGAGTAAGCTTTCTGACAAAACATACGGGCATATTTTTAAATTCAAGGAAAGTATTTTGAGTTTGGAGGCACAATAATGTGGATTAAAGAAACAGAATATTACAGTAGTCAAACAAATCCTTGCTCTGCATTTTTCATAGCCTTCTACAGGCCACCCACCTAAATTTCACAGATATGATAGGAGTTTTGTACAGTATTTAGAATCAGGCTGTGAGTCAAACCACAGAGAAAATCCTTTCCCCAAAAATCCGTATTCCCTTCAGAAATTATTCTGCAAAGAGTGCAAATTAAATATGACTAATTCCACCTTTCCTTTTACTGAAGCAAATTTTCACTTTATATGATTCAATAATTCAGATGATTAAGATAATCAGAGCATCAAGGAAACCTATTTTAGTACAATTTAAAATAAAGCATTTTCAAAGGCTTAGTAGGAATGCTTGAAAACTCACCCAACCTGACATTAAAAGCAGAGCTGGTGACTATTAACATAAATTACAATCTATGCATTTTCAGAAATCTCTTCCTGTTTTACCAGGGACCACTTGATAATGCCAAATCCTTTCAGAAAGCAAAAATTCCTGCTTCTAGAAGAAATGGAAAACAAATAAGTTTTTGCAAGTTAAGATATAGTTCTCTCTAAAATAAAACCATACAAGCATAACCTATAAAGCACCCCATAACATTAGAGCACCACCTCACATGAACAACGCTACATCAAAAGGCACAAAATACCCTAATTTGGAAAGCAACCTTCATCCACAATGGATGATACAAGGCTATAGAAAGAGAAGCGACAAGTGTGTTGAGAAATACCAGAAGCAAAGACAGTTTCAGAATGAGACTGCCCATTAAATCTTTAATCTTCCATTCTTCTGAAATCTTCATCATTAGTTTCCAGCAGGTATATCTGCAACACTATGGAACGGTACTGGTACGAAGCAATAACTGTGTGCATGTATCAGTAATTTACCGTACTATGTTGTCAGCATACTATAACAATTTTTCACTGTTCCATTCAGATACTTTTTGAAAGTATATTGTACTAAACATGGACTATTTACATACAGGCCTCATAAGCCCCATTAAGAACCCGACTGGTACGGATTTGGTACCCATTCATTATGTACTTTCTGTATTCTGGGCCCCATTAGTACCTCCACTGGGGTTGTGTTATCTGTATGAGCATCATCAAGTTCCAGATCTAATGGGGTCTTCAGGCCCCATAATCCAGATTAGCCATAGAGGGGTCTGAAGTCTGTTCCTGCATCCAGAAAACCGGATTTCACAGTGCGTGTCCACATGCATGCCAAGCCAATGGGGTCCAGGAGCAGGCCTATGTAGCCACTACATATCCTCTTCATAGAACATCTATGCAGATGAGCTAGGCAACTACGCAGCTGTCTCCCTTCCATGCCCACTGTCAACTGAAGTGACTCTTGACTGACAGTTGTGTGAGCAAATCATGCCACCACATGTGCGGCACTTCCTGCACGGTCCTATTTGGGCCTTAGGATGGGTGCTATGGTATCCACACAGCAGCCCTGTTTAGCACCTATTGCTCTTGGGTGCTACATGCCCCATGCAGATGTATGGGGTCTTTGTTTAGATCCACAACTACAAGGAACAGATTCCCCAAGGACCGGATTCTGGAGATCCAGATTTGCTTAATCTGGATTAACTACGGTAAGCACAGAAACTTCCCTTGAATGCCTAAAATTCACTGAATACAGCCATTATATTTTAAGGACTCTTACAAAGCTGGATGATCCCTATCCACGAGCGTAAAAAAATTATATCTACAAATGTTAGAAAGTAATCTCTAGAAAAAGCAAATTTGGCCTGGAAGAGTCACAAAAGTTATCAAAAATTATTATAAAACTTAAGCAAAAAACCACCTGATTAAAAATGTCCTCAATACGCATTTCATATTCACTACACATAGTTTATTACTTTATTTCCCTTTTCTTGGAATCATATTCAGTATATTTACTGAACTGGTAAATAGAAAAAGAAAGATGTATACCTTATAATATCCATTAAGGGTGTGCATAAACTAAAACAGCATGTTTGGTTCGCCATTGAACAAAACATCTGCTTGTTTAGTTGAACAAACAGTTCTTCACATTCAGTTCTTAACTAGTTTGAAAACAAGAAATACTATTTGTTTCATTGAAAAAGGTCTTTTTCAAGGGATAAAAGAGAGTGAATGCAAACTGTTCAAATGAATAATTCATTTTCAGAAAACTGAGGTACTAGTTAAATTCACTGATTATTATTGTTGTTGTTATTTGAACAACCAAATCTTCAGTTTGATGAGAATATTCATGAGCTAGCAGGTTCATTGTGGACCATGAGTCAATCAAACCAGCTTAGCAGATTTCAAGTACCCATTCATTAAACTTTCACTAAAAATTAGAGACAAAGAAACCTCCCAGTTCTCATATTAAGCTTTGAACAGTGACAGAAGAAAGGGAGATAAGCAAGACATTGGAATCTTTTTGAGCAAACTTTTAAAAGATTTCTAGAAAAAATAATTCTATCAGTTTTAGAGCCTGAGAATATCTTTTTCAGTTTATCACCAAGGCTGTTCAGTTTTTTAAAAAGCTTCTGTAAGATATCATTGGCTTTTGTCTGGAATCACCAAGCAGAGTAGGGCAGTGGTTCTCAACCTGGGGGTCGGGACCCCTCTGGGGGTCGAACTACCCTTTCAGAGGGGTCGCGACAAGTCTCCCACCACCCTTCCCTCCCACTTCCCAGCTGCTCTACCCCCGTGGTTGGGGGTCTCCATAACATGAGGAACTCCATTAAGGGGTCGCGGCATTAGGAAGGTTGAGAACCGTTGCAGTAGGGTAACTGAAGTCTCCTTGATTTCCACAAATTCTCTGGACTTCCCCTTCATTTTGCAGTGTTTGCACTCTAAAAATCTAATAGTGATTTTAGCCAAACGCATGTTCTGTATAAGAGTTAAAGGGCTAGTTATGTACTTTATTCAATGAAAGTGCAGACAATTTTCACACCAGGGTCTGGATACTGATGGAAAGCCCATTCTGTGACAGAGTTCGTTGCAAAGCTCCTGTAGTTACAGGCAGGAATAGAAACAATACTTTGAAAAATAGACTAAGAGATGAGAAAAGAAGAGACAAATGTCGAAAAGCTGATCTTTTAGATAGTTACCTAAAACAGGGACATGACTTATATTTTTAACACTTTTAAGTCCCCCTGAAAATTTTTATAGGGTTACGGTTGGGATAAAAGAAACAGTAGATAGATAAATAATGCATTTGCACAAATGCAACAGGTACCCTCAAAAGAAAGATGAAGATGGACCTCTTTCCCCAGCTTTTGGCTGAGGGAACAATATCCCTCCCCATATAGGCACTGTCACTGTTTTACTTATACTTTTGACCTGTTTAATTGTTGTTGTAACCTGCCCTGAGTCCTTCAGGTATAAGGCAGTATAGAGTATAAATAATAAACAAATAATAGTAACTAACAGTAAAATTAAACCATCTTCAATTCTTCAAACCACAGATCAGATTATATTCAAATTGCCTCTTTCTTCTCCCTGACATCTTCCAGGTATGTTAAGACTTGAGTCAAAATCCCATAAAGTGGACAAGGGAGAAAGAGAGAAACTACTGATAGGATAGCCCTTGAACTGGTCGTATTTTAGGCAGCATGTAAGTACAGTATTTGGGACAAGTAGATGAAAACAACTCTGCCGATTCTCACTTCAGGCAGCCATATAGGCACCAGCTTAAAAAATACATATATCTGGAGAATTCTGTGTTACCTGTTTAATCCAGATCAACAACAATAAAGCTCAAATATTCCGATCACAGAGACTGGAAAACAACTTATTATTCTACAGACCATAGCAGAGGTTACCACAACAGACAGAGTAACTATATTAATACTTTGATCCATTTTCAAGCAACTGTCATGAAATTCTTACTAACACTGCAGTGAAAATTTGGGTAACTTGCATCTGTGCAAGTCTAGCTTCCCAGCTATGACAGATGTGCCTAACAGGGTGCCAAATACAAGCTTAGCTGCTGGCTTTGCCCCTTCAGTGGGACTCTCCAACTTTTTATTCTTTAAGGGCTCTACAAACGTGCATGCATTTCTCCACTCATCCTTATAAACAGAACAAGGAGACAAGCCTTTTATGTAAAACTGTTTGGGTCAGTCAGGGCAAACTTGTTAAGCACGTAACAGGGCTACTCAATCCACAGTGTACATAACTTGCACTTATAATCTGGGAATTATTCTGTTCTACAGCTTAATCTATGCTAACATTAATGATAAAATGACCAGGCTATAACAGAAGAGAGTTTTGCCAGCCTGTAACCTTAGAGAGCTATTGCCAGCTAAAACATTATTGGACAAATAATCTAGTTCAGAATGAGGCATCTTTAAGTTTTCCTACAGTATTTTTTTATTCAGTGCAGGGAGGTGATTCCAGATCAGCCTCACTACATGTTCCTTCAAACTATATACACCACAAGGCTGAATCCATCTGTCACATCAGCTAAGCAAAGTTCCTGCTTAAAGACAGAAGCGAGAGAAAGAGATTGATCTTGCTTAGATCCTGCAATTGCCTCTCCATTTCTTCCAGGTGGAAGGGCAATATTACAGAGCAGGGCTGGCCCTTGCCATTCTTGCATTTGCTCCTGTGATATTTCCCAAGGGTGAAATACGCTGAACTAAGCAAGCATCCACCCCTTGCTTGCACGGCAGGTGTTTTCATCCAGGCAGGTTTTACCCCTGTACTTTGTGCAGTGGCTATTTTCATCAGGGGAAGAAAAAACAATCAAGCGCCAATATATTAAGGTACATCAGCATGCGGAAAAAAACCCAATTCAAGGTTCTTTATTCCACCATAATAATACTGTGCTGTAGCCGTGTGCTTCCCAGAATCCCTCACTCTGATGTACCTAGCAAAGGAAGGGGTCACCCAGACACAGACACTCATCTGGACTGTATGTGAAGTTATGGCTGGCATACTATCATAGCTATCCAAGTTGGAAGTGAAGTGAAGCCCTTCTATGTGTCTTTTTCTGCCCTTGTCCATTATTGGTGGCTGCCACCTGCCAGCTAAGTCCTGACTGGTCACTGCCACATTTCCTAGTTTTCAAGCTTTTGCTAAGTTTTAGTAAAACTTTTCCTTTTTACCCAAGAAACAGTCTTGAAAAGTATTTTGTCTTCCAATTTCATTTTATTTTCCCCCCAAACCTACACACTTCGATTCTTTGGACCAGTAGTTGGACAGGCTAATTTCTCCATACATGTGTCCAGACGACATACCACAATATCAGGACTAATTGGAATTGCCATGGATATCTGTGTCAATCCAAATACAGAGCCATGATATTCCCAGTTTTTAGAAACTGTCTGGATACATCCAGAACCACACAGGTACCATTGTAGGAAACAGCAGGTCCATTTCTTTTTTACAATTTTCTCTCTTCTTCTCTCTCTTTTTTTTTAAACAAACCCAGAAAGTATCAGAGACTCAAATGTCTTATGTCTGTATGGTTATTAGACCAAACTTTCAATATTCCTCTACCTCGAGACAAAAACTTCA